>JARQOC010000010.1:102415301-103821619 GCA_033576535.1 Allobates femoralis | reverse complement strand
GTGAACCGTCACCAAGTCTCAGCACTCCCTCCCTCCCTCGCTTGTCATCTGTGTCTACTCGCATGGAATAAAAGCTTTGAAGATTTACTCTGCGTGCGGTGAGTTGCCGTGTCTATTTATCTTTATGATACTGTTCTTCCACCTCGTTGCCCATACTCCGGAGTTAGCGATCCATGATGCCCGATGCTGCAGGAAGGTGAGCGGTCCCCGAAACTGTAACCGGTGACCACCAGTGGGCTGATTAAGTCAGTCTGTGGCCAGGCAGTGACGGAGCGTCCTCACCCCGCTGTCTCCACACTGGTGCTGGAACCCAAAGTGTTTATAAATTTTTTTTTTTTTTTAAACCTCTTTTTATTGGTATTTTCCAAAAATAAGACATTACATACAATAAACATATATTATTACATTAATACAATATCATATGTGGGTACATCATCATTTATACACTGTCGGATTCTCTTCAAAAGGTGATATATCAGACATCAAGTTCTCAACCTACTATACTCGCCGGCTGGATACAGGTATCAAACATCATGCTTTCAGGATTACATTTCTGGTTTACTTCCTTTGGTAATCCCTCACAATTTCAGTTTACCTAGAGTTCCCCCTAGTTCTTCCAATAGATACCATGAGGTTCCTTGTAACGGTAATATCAATTGTCTGATCTTTTCAACTGGTAATTGAGATTCCATAAATCCCCTCCATTTTCCTATGAACGCTTTGGTGAAGTGTTCTTTATCACGTAGAGCTTCTCTCCTATCTATCTCTAACGCATTGGTTAGGCCCGTTATCACTTCTGATTTCCCAGGTACGTCAGGTCTAATCCAATATGTCAATAACAAACGTTTTGCCAGTAAAATCAAAGTATGTGCCCCTTTCAGCCCTCCCCCCTTTCCTTGTGGTGCCTCTAAGTCCTGAAATATCCATCTTTCCGGGACTAGGTCAAAATTTATCTTGCACATTTGGGAACACACGTCTCTAATTAAGGTCCAAAATTTCTGTACCTTTGAGCATGACCACATACCATGTATCATGTCTGTCTTGGCTTGATCGCATTTAGGACAACTGATTTTCCTATCAGGGTTATTAGCTGATGCCGGTATATTAAAGCCATATATCAGCCCATGGATTATGCGGAAATGCGTGTCACGCCACTGCTCGTTTAGGATGTTGCGTCTTACTTTGTTCCATCCCGATAGGATAGATTCCTCCACCATCTCGCCCTCTAAGAATTTACGCCATTTTTGGAAGGGTGTCGAAATTCCTCTGGGCAATAATGTTTCTCTTATTATCCCATATAATTCTGATATGGTGAGTTGACATACATCTAACATTAGCATCCTGTCCCAGATATTACTTTTAGCCTCTTTATTCAGATCCTTCAAATTGACCATTATATGGTGTTTCAACTGAAGGAACTGTAAGTCTTGTGCTCCTCCCAGATTATAAATCTCTAGCACTTCGTGTTTTGACATCCATCTAGCTTCTGATTGATGAATTAGGTCGCCCATCTTATTTATCCCACTCCGTTTCCATTTAACGAAGAGAGCGTTTTCTCTTCCCATTGGGAAGTCTGGAAAGGCCCAAGGATTGAGATATTTGGACACCTTCCAGGGTAAACCTCCTTTCTTTCTAACCGCCTTCCATGATAGGATAGTGTCTCTAAAGATCACTGATCCTTTTATGTGTACCGGTAAATTAGACATTGACGTATGGAGTAGTGAACATCTCTCCCAAGGCTCACAGTAGGCCACCTCTAACTTTTTGTCCGAATATCTTTCAGAGTTTTTCAACCACTCCACTACATGCCTGAGGATACATGCCAGGTTATACCCCTGACATCAGGGAAGTTCGTGCCTCCTCTCTCTTTCCCTCTTATCAAGTTTCCCAAGCTTAATCTCGCCTTTTTGCCCCTCCATAAGAAGCTTGTAAATGCTTTATTTAATCTGGATATATCAACCCTTTTCAATAACAGGGGAAGAGTCTGCAGAGGATATAATAGTCGAGCAAAACTTATCATCTTCACTAAGTGGCTGCGGCCCAACAGTGAAAGTGGTAAATCTCTCCATTTTTTTGAGTTCTTTCTCAATTTTGTCAACAAGTGGGCCATAGTTAAGGGCATAAGTTTGTTCTGAAGTCCGTCCCAATTTCAACCCCAGATATTTGACGTATTTCGGTACTATTGGGATACCTAACTTTTCCAAAGTTCCCCCTCCCGTCCCCCCCCTCTAATTTTTAATATTTCGCATTTCGTCCTGTTTAACTTGAAACCCGAGAACCCCCCATACCCCTTGATTGTATTTAAGAGCATAGGGAGATCCCGTTCAGGATTTTGCATGAATAATATTATGTCGTCCGCGAATAAAGCGGATTTCAATTTCTGCTCCCCTATTGATATACCTTCAAAGGAATTACAATTATTGATATATCTTGCCAGGGGCTCTAAGGCCAAGTCAAACAGGAGTGGAGAGAGCGGACACCCCTGCCTCGTGCCCTTCTGGAGAGGAAATGTGGGCGAGAGGAAGCCCGGCGTATGGACTCGAGCAGTTGGGCCAGAGTATAGGGACCCCAGATATTGTCTGAAACTCCCCTGTAGCCCAATGCGATCCAATACCAGACCCAGCCATGGCCATTTCACATTGTCGAACGCTTTTTCTGCGTCCAACGTGACCATGGCTGGGTCTCCCGTTCCCCCTCTGCCCCCAAATCTAACCGAATCCAGAGCCAGGAGTGCTTTGCGCACGTTTGTTACTGCTGATCTCCTTTAACAAATCCCGTTTGGTGGCTTTCAATTAAATTCGGTAGTACTCTTGCTAATCTGTCTGCCATTAGTTTGGACAATACTTTGAGATCTAAGTTAATTAGGGATATGGGTCTATAATTTGCTGGATCCTCTCCCCCTCCCTCCCCTTTTGGAAGTAGTTTGATATAGGCCGTATTCATGGCACCTGTTATGGGTTCTCCCGTGAGTATTTTGTTGTATAAACCCGTCAAGGTTGGTGTCACTTCCTCCCTCAACAGTTTATAAAATTCCCCTGTAAAGCCGTCTGGTCCCGGGGCCTTCCCATTGCCTAGGTTTTTAATTGAGTGATCTACCTCTTCCTCTGTAATTGGTCTATTCAATTCCTCCAAATCGAGTTCCGTAATCATAGTAAGGGGAACCCTATCCAGCCATTCACTTCCATCCCCGTTAGGAGCATCTGAGATCTCATATAGCTTTTTATAATATCTTCCCAGTATGGAATTTATTTCTTTGGGATTTGTTGTACTATGTCCCTCCTTGTCCCGCAAAGCCCTGATTGGGTTAGGCAGTCTCCGACCCTTTGCTAACCTTGCCAACAGTCTACCCGCTTTATCACCAAACCTATTAAGCTCTGTTTCCAGTTGGCCTTTCGATAATTCTTCTCTCCTACTGGCCCACATCTCAAACTCTGTTTTAGCATCCACCCAATCTTTTTTGTCTCTTGGGTCTTGTGAATTTTTGAACCGTCTATAGGTGGATGACACTTTTCTACTAGCCTTAGTGTATCTCTCCCCTACAGACTTTTTATGTTTAGAGGTATGGGCCAGTATGAGACCTCTTAATACTGCCTTCCCCGTTTCCCAAAAGAGGCGATGATCTGTTTTATGTTCTATGTTGTCAGAGGCAAAGCCACTCCACCATTCCTTCAATTGTGTCTTAAATTCTCCATCTTTCGCTAAGTATGAGGGGAATCTCCACAGAAAATCCGTTCCTCTCTGGTGAGTCTCCGCAAATTCAATAGTTATTGGACTATGATCAGAAATAACCATATTTTCTAGTGTGGCATTTTCTGTCCTCCTCCATAGCTGTTCGGACGCCAAGAATAAATCAATGCGCGACCAAGAACTATGCGGGTGAGAGAAATGTGTATAGTCTAATTCCTGAGGGTGCATCACTCTCCACACGTCAATTAACCCCGTCGTCTCCAGGAGCTCTGCAAGATCACTACTATTTTTTGTCGACAAGGACTGTTCACTTCTCCTCCCTCCCTTTCTCCTATCAATGTCTTCCATTACCACATCATTAAAATCCCCTCCAATCACAATATTGGTTTCCCTATCTCCCATAATAGAAACAGACAGGTCTGTAAAGAATTGGGTTCTGGAGGTATTAGGTGCATAAATATTGTGAATACTCAACTGTTGGTCTTGGAGTTGTAGCACCACTTGTAGTCTTCTCCCTTCAGTATCATGCGTCACCGACAGTGCATTATGTGCAAGGTGTTTATTAAGCAATGTCATCACCCCTGCCTTTTTACCTTTAGCTCCTGATATCCATCCTGCTCCCACCCATAGCTTTTGCATATATTTTAGTTCGTGTGATTGGAGATGGGTCTCCTGAAGAAGAGCCACATCAGCCTTCAATTTTTTTAAGTGGCGTAAAATCATGTAGCGCTTATTGGGAGACCTCAACCCCTTCACATTCCATGAAATGATTCGTAGCATTGTTCATTTACTCTTATCCCTTCGTGACCCTGTACCTTTTTGCTTAACAATGATGTCGGCTGTGCCTTCCCTGTATATCCACCATCTGTCGTCTTAATAACCGACCTTTGAATTATGAGTCCTTTTGATGTCTGTACCACACATGTAAAACCTAACATTAATTTCCAACAAAATAGAACCCCCCTTTTATCCCCATTCTCAAGGAGTAGCTGGGATAATTCCCTTCTCTCCTTGGGTATAAACGTTCTTTCTTGTGACTTCCCTTGTACTGAGAATGACATCTGCTCCCCGGCCTCTACACATATTATACATTTGTGCCTTCCGCCCCCCTCCCCCTCCCCCACCAACAATTTGCTCTCAGCTTTAACATAACTGTCTACCCTTATCTCTTATCATAATACAGATGACCTTAACCAAAATACCGGATATTGATGCATTTCTCGTCATAAAAGGCACCTCAGTCCAAGCTGTGACCAAATATTTTTCATTTTCCTTGACCCTCTTACAGCTTGTGCCGTGACCAAGCCCTCTCAGTGCTCTAAACTCCCTTATCTCCCCCATTCCCACTCATAGTCCAGCAATTTTTCCCCACTTGCCACTTGGCATTTCTCAGTTATCTGTTGCCATCTTGCTTTTGTCCATTCTGGCCTGTCTGCCCTTTGCCGTCTTTGTACGCTGGTCCTTTTCCCCCTTTGTTTGTCGCCACTTTTTCAGCATACGTACTCTGCGATGGGGGTGACTGTGAGCCATTTGATGTAGGGATCGCCCGTGGTCCCTGAGGGGATGGTGTCTCCTGTTGAAGGTAATCCATAGCTGCTCTGGCATGTCCAAATGTCATCATCCTGCCCTTATCGTTTCTGAATCTCAACACTGCAGGAAAAGCAAGTTGGAACCTGACATTTCGCTTGAATAGGATGGTGCATGCTGCGCTAAACGTTTTCCGCTTGCGAGCCACCTCCGCCGAGTAGTCCTCATAAAGCCTGACTCTATGTCCTTGTAGAACTAGAGGGATCCTCCTGGATCTAAATTCTCTCAGGATGACTTCCTTATCTTTATAATCCAGGAACTTGGCTATGATCTGTCTTGGACCCTCTTTCGGGTCTTTTGGGGGGCCGATCCTATGAGCTCTTTCCACTTTGCATTGTCTCTTTAATCCTAGGACTTTAGGTAGCTCAGATTCCCAAATCATATCCAGTTGCCCTGGTGGGATAGATTCTGGTAACCCAACCATCCTGAGGTTATTCCTTCTGGAACGGTTTTCTAGGTCATCTACTTTTTCCTCAGTGTATGCAGAATGCTTTTGTAGGGCTGCTATGTGCCGTTCCATTATCACAATCCTGTCTTCAGCCTCTCCTAGTCTCCTCTCTGCCTCCTGCAGTCTCTCACTGTGCTGTTCAGTAGTTTGTCTGAGCCCAAACAGTGCTTCTGTAACAGTGTCCTTTAAAGCTGAAGTTATATCTGCCACTATGTAAGGGGCTATTGCTTTAGCCAGTTGGGCGACATCAATGGGACCACCTATGCCCGTCATCTCCTTCTCCTGCAATGTCTCCCCCTGGGGTGTCTCCTCTGTATGAGTACCGTTCTCCCAGCCCTCCTCCAGTACCTCTACAGTGTCCCGATATTGTTCCTCTGCTGCTTTGTCACTGTCCGGGTCAGCTCGTGCAGTTTCTGCTGAGAACCCTTTGTTCTCCCTCGTGCCTTCCTTGGTGGGGTTGGTAGTGTTGCGTCCTCCACTGCGGCTGTTGTGTCGCGCTGCTTCTCCTCCCGCGGCCGCCATTTTCTCTGTGTGCCCGCTCGCTTTCCTGCTCTGAGTACCGGCAATGTTCTCGCGTCCCGAGCTCCTCAGTATATACCGGTCTAGGGTCCCTGTAGTTTTAGGGTTTCCCTCCTGGTTTTTGGGAGCGTTCTGGGGCATCTAAGCGGGTGAATCCGGCAGTTAGGCGGCGCGGTCTCTGGAGCGTCTCCTTCACGCTGCCATCACCTCAGAGCCGGAACCGGAAGTCATAAATTTGATTTTAATAAAACCTTTAGAACTTTTTAAACACTTTGCAGCACAGTTTTTGCACTTACAGTGTAAGCGCCATTTAAATTATTTAATAATAACCTAGAGCAAGAAATAATAAACTTTTAAATATACTTCATAAGTGTTATCTGGAAGAAAACCTTTCAGAAGATGTCCCCACTAGACTGTTTCTAAACCTGACATGCTGATTGTCAGGGAAATCCATATTCAGCTCCAGACATGAATGCGGCCATATAAGGGTGGGGGGTGGGCGGGGTCTACACAGCATTCACAATACAGCTGCCTCCCCTCCATTCACATCAGCTCTACTCTGTGTTATCAGCTGATTGCACAGAGCAGAGCGATGTGAATGGAGAGGTCAAAGGTTGTAAAGTGTGCACCAGTTAATCTACATATCAAAAAAAGAACAAAACCGAGATAAACAATGCACCAAATCATGGATTTCATTCTTTTTTGTGTGTGGGGGTTAGGGGTAGTTGCTAAATATGGCCAATGCACATTAGATGACCGTCGGCTACACTCATCAATATCATCAGAGCTGGACATCCATCGAATGTGTATCTGACATTTGCTCGATCTTCTACCTATGTCAGGGAAAATAAGGGTTGTCTGGCAGTGGCTTAAGCACTGAATTATAAGTTCACCTGCAGAACAGAATGTGTCATTACTTGCCATGTTTCAACTCTGACGGGACCACGTGGGCAATGCCATTAAAAGGCTTTCATGAGGGGCCGCCACCAGGGCCTAATCCCGGGATTGTTGTGTGGGATGGTATGATGTAGAATTACTGGATCCCTGTAGTCTTCATTCCAGGTACAATCAACAGCTGGGCATTACATTGATATTGTGGTGGAACCAGTGGTGCGGTTATTTTTGTTCCTGGAGCTGGGGTTTTTGTCACAATGACAGGATGCATATCCCAACGTGTTACAGTGAGCAGCCTGTGTGCCCTGAATGTTTTATCGTGGCTTCAGCGTCTGCAGACTGGCCTCCCGGGGCTGCAGCGTCTGCAGACTGGCCTCCCGGGGCTGCAGCGTCTGCAGACTGGCCTCCCGGGGCTGCAGCGTCTGCAGTCTGGCCTCCCGGGGCTGCAGCGTCTGCAGACTGGCCTCCCGGGGCTGCAGCGTCTGCAGACTGGCCTCCCGGGGCTGCAGCGTCTGCAGACTGGCCTCCCGGGGCTGCAGCGTCTGCAGACTGGCCTCCCGGGGCTGCAGCGTCTGCAGACTGGCCTCCCGGGGCTGCAGCGTCTGCAGACTGGCCTCCCGGGGCTGCAGCGTCTGCAGACTGGCCTCCCGGGGCTGCAGCGTCTGCAGACTGGCCTCCCGGGGCTGCAGCTTCTGCAGACTGGCCTCCCGGGGCTGCAGCGTCTGCAGACTGGCCTCCCGGGGCTGCAGGGTCTGCAGACTGGTCTCCCGGGGCTGCAGGGTCTGCAGACTGGTCTTCCGGCGCTGCAGCGTCTGCAGACTGGACTCCCGGCGCTGCAGCGTCTGCAGACTGGTCTCCCAGGGATGCAGTGTCTCCAGACTAGTCTTCTATACAGCACATCTGAGATGTCATTGCACAGGAGATGCCAGCAGACACAATCTGCGCATGTGAAGAACCTTCCTCAGTAAGTAGAGGCTGTAAGTGTGGGGATTTCTGCACATGGCATTCATATTCCACACTAATTAAATTGAGGTGCTTTGCTCACAGTTTTTCATCATTTGCAAATCAGTAACATGTCTATCCATCCTGTGATTTTTATCATACCACAACCTTTCCTTCGTGGTTTTGCAAATCCAATTTAAAGGAGTGTATATAGCTTTATGAGATTTCACTTCTTTAAGTGGGTATGTTGCAGTTTATTATTTTGTGCTAAATCTTTGATTATTGCAAGCAGAAGTAGCAAAGCAAAAATGTTTTTCTGTCACCAGTACTCCTCTTGTGCTTACTTGCTGCATGTCCTGGTCTGCTTTGCCTACAAAAGGACTGCTCCTGTGCTTTGCAGCAGTCTCTTCATAGTATCACAGAGACCACAACAAGCACCATGAAGGCTGTATGGTTTATTAAAAAACTCACTTCAGCTCTTCACAGCACTAAAATACTTTAACTGCTACAAAGCCTTGGTTAAGTCTGTTGCAAAGGAAACAGAGTATAAGCAATTTCTGTTATTTAATTTTATGAGGGGCTAGCTGGATACCAGTGACAGTGCTGCCGACCCTGCAACTATTTCAGTCTAAATATTATTAGAATTGAAACTTTACCAAAATTCCTAAAATAAAAAATTCCTAAACATAATAAAGTATTTTACCTGCTAAAATTTACATCAATCTCAAGTACAGTACCTCGTTGCATGTTGCCCCAAATTAGCATTGGAGTGGTGGACATGCTTGCTCTGGTATCACATCAATCTAGTATAGGGCCTTATTGCGAGCTGCCTCAATTAGCATTGGAATGCTGGATATTCATGCTCAGATGTTGCATCACGTATAGGGCCTTGCGTGCTGCGTCCATTGGAGTGTTGGCAATGCTTGCTCAGATCTTGCATCAATCTTGAGTACAGGGTTTCGTTGTGTGCTGCTTCCGTTGGACTGGTGGACATGCATGCTTAGATCTCACATCAATCCTGGAGTACCCGGTTTCGTTGTGTGATTGGAGTGGTGGACGTGCATGCTCAGATCTCTATTTATATGATAAAATTCCAAACATCCTTGCTTTACGCTTTTTAGAACTTCCCTGTGTTGCCCCTCTCCATTCTAGGCATCGCGCAAAGGGTCACAGTTATCGAAATACTTGCAAGCCCACTATGGGATATGCCAATAAAGTTCCAGATGGCAAAACTCATTTACAATGTCTGTTCTTTTATATATGAGCAAATTAAGCTGTGGATGGCACCATGGGGAACATTAAGTTATAATAATATAATGGACTGGTTTACATCCAAGGAGGGCCTTTGTTGCTCAAATAGGACACCCAACTATTAATTGTAATTTGTGATAAAACTTGGCAGTAAGTGTTCAATTTCCCTACAGCGCCATCTCTAGGAAAACTAAATATTACATGGTGTCCATTTAAATCAACGAGTGTAATGCCGAACAGGACCCCATCAGAGAGGGGGCCGCTCTTTGTAACTATTTTCCAGTCCACTTGGACAAAAAAGTAACATGATAAACAAAGGACCGAATCTTTTCTGAATTAGACAACCCACTTAAACCTTCGGTTTTGGATCATTTTTTGCTCCTCAAACTCCACAGTTTACTTTCCATTTTCATAATCCTTCTTTCATTCTCCTCCAGGTAATTTCCGTTACTGCTGTAACGTTCCCGTTTTTATCCCATCTCCATAGTACTGCATTAGATCTAATCTTCAGGTCATTTGATAAAGGACCCCGTTTTACATCATTGCACAAGGAGTAATATTTGTCTAGTGTTTATACCATCTGCCTTCATTTTAGTTGACGCTGTCTCTTCGAGGTCTCAGTTTCTATTTGAGGAAATTATGAGGCATCTTATTTTCTTGGCCGGCCTCGGACAGGAAAAACAGGAACTGAGCCTCTCTGAGGTTTTCAAAGTTTTTTTTTTTCCTCTTCTCATACAGAAGTTGCTTGGCAAAGACTTGGTGTCTGTCTCGCTATTCTGAGCGGGCCACAAACACTACGTTGTTTTATGACCGTCTGGCACAGAGTATACCTCTGCAGCTGGACAACACTGCCCTGCGTCAACATGTCCTCGTCACCTGGCCTATACACTTTCTATGGGTTCCCACCAGAGCTTTGTGTGTTTAAGAAATTAGTGGAGGATATTTGCCCTCTCCGTTTTCTATCTTCCCTTTATTCGAAGTCACAAGTCAACTCCATTACATCCACCATTGACAATTCTGCATTCCATAGCTCCAGCCTGTGAGAACGAGAATGCAAATCAGTCGACCAAAACACGCGTCCCGCTGGAGCCCGGAGGGGACTGGCCATAAACAGCTTTAATGCCCTGGCTAATGCACGGCTGTGCTGTAAGAGGAGCGCCATGGCCCCCGATGAACCCGCAGAGAATACCAATTCTTCATCACATGGTTATTTTCCTACAGAGCGACTGCAATCCCTTGCACCTTGTGCCAGCGATAAACAAATCACGTTACATTTCCATAAAGCAAAGCAGGACGGAAGCAAATGGAAATCAAAAACCAGAAAAAAAAGACAGGAATGAAATGAATTGTTACGTGACTAATAATAATAATGTAATATTTATTCATTTATATAGCGCTATTAATTCCATAGCACTTTACATACATCAGTAATGCTTTCTCTCTTGGAGCTCACAATCTAAACATCCTACCAGTATGTCTTTGCAATGTGGGAGGAAACCAGAGTGCCCGGAGGAAACCCACGCAAACACGGGGAGAACATACAACTGCTTTCAGATGTTGTCCTTGGTGGGAATTGAACCCTGGACCTCAGCGCTGTAGAGGCTGCAGTGCTAACCACTTGAGCCACCATGCTGAGCTGTGGCATTATACCTGCTGGGAGCTGTAGTTTTGCACAACAGCTGGAAACCACTAATGTGGATGTTCGTCTGACACCATGTTCATGTCACGTGATTAATGGTGCCGATGAGGCTGCGATTTAAGGTATTGTGCACCTGTCCTATTAAAGGCAATCTGGTCACCAGAATTTTGCGACCTAATTTGAGAGCAGCATAATGTAGGGCCAGAGATGCTGATTCCAGTGATGTGTCACTTACTGGGCTGCTCAGTGTAGTTGTAACTGCTTAATCAGCTGGAGATTATCATTAGAGGACTCCTTGGCTTCCAGAAGTCCAGCATACTCATGATCTTTCGATAACCACGTCCTCACCATTGATTACAGTGTACACAAAAAGCTGCCAATCAGTAGTGTGTATGTCAAACTGAAAGGAGACATTAAGTACACATAGGGTCTTACCCTGATAGAAAATGATAGAGATGATCAACGAGCCGCTCACCTGATTAGGTTGTGTGAGACACAACCAGTACAAAGGTTTTATAATGGAGTAAAGATATGATGATGAGATTTGGGCTGCCAAGGCACACTCAGGAAATGCACAGAACGTCCAAAGATCAAAAGCAAAAAGATTATTTATCGATGCTGGGTTTTGAGGAATTTCATCCACTTCCTCGGGATAAAAATCTAGATAGTGTGGGCAGGGTTTTACAGAGAAAGCTGCCAATCAGTGGTGTGGACAGGGTTATACACAGGAAGCTGGCATTCAGTGGTGTGGGCAGGGTTATACACAGGAAGCTGGCATTCAGTGGTGTGGGCAGGGTTATACACAGGAAGCTGGCAATCCGTGGTGTGAGCGGGATTATACACAGGAAGATGGCAATCAGTGGTGTGGGCAGGGTTGTACACAGGAAGCTGCCAATCAATGGTGTGGGCGGGATTATACAGAGAAAGCTGCCAATCAGTGGTGTGAGCGGGGTTATACACATGAAGCTGCCAATCAATGGTGTGGGCAGGGTTGTACACAGGAAGCTGCCAATCAAGGGTGTGGGTGGGGTTATACAGAGAAAGCTGCCAATCAGTGGTGTGGGTGGGGATATACACAGGAAGCTGGCAATCAGTGGTGTGGGCGGGGTTATGCAGAGAAATCTTTTAATCGTTAGTGTGGGCAGGGATATACCCAAAAAACTGACAATCAGTGGTGTGGGTGGGGTTATATACACAAAGCTGCCAATCAGTGGTGGGGTGGGGTTATACACAGCTTCTAATCAGTAGTGTGGGCTGGGTTATATACAGAAAGCGGACAATCAGTGATATGGGCGGGGTTTAGAGCTTCACATTCAAATACCTGCTACCAAGTAGATCTGCAGTGGAGAAAACAGTAATTCTATCAAAATGACAGCAAACCGCTCAGTAAGTGACATCACTGGAATCAGGGTGCCTGTCTCTACATTATGCTGCTCTCAGATGGGATGGCAAAAACCTGGTGACATATTGCTTTTATAAAGGATGCATGCAGGATATTCACTGAATCCTGTAGGTCGTGCATGCTACCAATATACTCACCCCCTGATTCAAAAGCGAGGAATTCTGCTAAAAAATATGTACCTTGACTGATTGGTGCACAACCCTCTCAACAAGGAGCGGCGCAAATACAGTGTACTTTTCATTGTATGCCAGGCCCAGATCCTCACTTGCTCACTTTGTGCTTCGGTCCCATACAAGTAAAGCTGCAATATTAGATACAGTCCCAAACTAGAAGTATGGTGCTGTGTCTGTAAACAATGATGATCAGTGCCTCTTTTTCATCAGATCAGCAGAGGTTGACAGCTCTGTGGATCCAATACGGATTATCAATCCTAAATATAGACCATCAATAATGTGATCGCTGAAATTCTCTACACTTGGGCATACAATAATAATAGAGGATCACATTCCTGTTTGCAATCCTGTTGTCTTAGGATCCTGGTGCTAGTAATCTGCAAAAAGAACTTAGCAATGTGGAGAACGTCAATCATTAAAATGACATGAAATACGTACCACAAGCTGAGGCACGATGGGGAGTGATGATTGGGAAAGGTATTATGCAAAGCTTGTTACTGAAAATGATGCTAATATTTGCATTTTTCATTCAATATCTTGGTTTTCCAGAACAAGATGTAAAGTACGGAGAAAGGAAAATATATTATTCTATGCCAAATCATAAAGAACACGAAAGATGCCAGAATGTGTTTGAGATGTACAAGATTGTACTTTCTGCTCAGTCACCAGAAGCGAGAGACTCAGAAGTAGCATCATCGAGACCCTTATGCACAGTGTAGCTGTTACATGTAGATAACACTTTTACATGTCCAATTAAGAAAATTGGAGCATATTAGGGGAGATACTCCTCTTTGGCCAGAGTGTTGACAGCTGTTATGAGGATTATCTCTCGCTCTGGAGGACCAGCCCTGTCCAACATTATACAGACAAACCACTGATGAGAATAGGAACTGTGTAATGCTTAATGTCTCCTGTAGAGGCACTGTTGGGAAACTGAACACTTCATCCATGAATTCGAGCTGATCGCTTTAATCAAATTTTGTGTTAAAGATGTCACTTGCTAGAAACACAGTTTAATATCTTGTTAAAATCACTGAGTCCCTGATTCTGCCCCTCTTTTCCAGTTTGTGCTGCGTTGCTTCATGACAGAAATATTCACATTTGTTGCTTTTGCAGGACAGTATGTGAAATCTCTGCTTGCAGACCATTTGGGCGTATCTTCAGAGTCTCCCCAGGAGGAGTGCAGCTTCGCCCTTCCCTCCTAGACGTTGCTGATCTAGAAATCTAGTGGTCTCAGACACTGGTAAGCTGTGATTTAAGTGCCTGGGAAAGAGGCATGAAAGCATAAATCCCCAAAGAAAACTCTTAAGAAACATCTAGTTGGTTTGCAAGCAGAGATTTCACATATTGCACTCCAAAAGCAAAAAATGTAAACATCATTGCAATGGAGCAATGCATCGCAAACTGGAAAAGAGCATCAGAATCTGGGAGCTCAGTGATTTTTAAATGGTATTTAACTGGATTTTTTTTTAGGAAATAAGTTATTTTAAAGATAACCTTCATTCAAACCCTTAGTCCAAGAAAACCACTCTAAAGCTTGTCTACAGATGATTAGCACATTTATACTTGTTTTCTTTTTATCTTACAAATATAAAAACTGGAAATAATTGCCCTTTTAGGCTGCTTTCACATAACGATTTTATCAGTTCCGATGCTGTCCGATAAAAATCGGACAGCATCGGACCGATTTTCGGACCCCATGCAGCCCTATGGGCATCGGACCGAATCGGATGTGCACTAAATGCCATCCGATTTGGTCCGATCCGAATCTGTCCGATTTTTTTTTCGGTGCAAAAATCGGAGCTTGCTCCGATTTTTGCACCGAAAATAAAATCTGACAGATTTGGATCGGACCAGATCGGATGGCATTTAGTGCACATCCGATCCGACCCGATCAATTTGACATGGGGCCCTATGGAGCAGGATCCGAGGAAACATCTTATGTCTCCTCGGACCGATTTTAGTGTACTGAGCATGCTCAGTACACTAAAATCGCTCCAAAAGTGAATGAATGGGTTAATTAAAAAAATAAAAATCTATGCTCACCTGTCCACGAGGCCCACGTCGTCTCCCGGCGTCTCCAGGTATCTTGCCGTCTGTGCTGATAAGACCTGCCGTGATGTCACAATCACATGACTGCCAGGAACCAATAGCCGGCAGTCATGTGATTGTGACATCACGAGAGGTCCTGGCAGCACTGAAGACAGAACAGCCAGACACCGGAGACGCGCGGGACCGTGCAGGAGTCGTGGACAGGTGAGAAAGGAGAGGAGGAGAGGGGAGGACAAGAGGAGAGGAGGAGGAGGAGGACAAAAGGAGAGGAGGAGGAGAGGAGGGGGCCACATGGGGGGGCCACATGGGGGGGCCGGAGGACACATGGGGGCAGCACATTGAAGGACTGGGGATGGACTCATAGGAGGACCGGGGGCCAAGAGAGGAGGACCGGGGGCCAAGAGGGGAGGACCGGGGGCCAAGAGGGGAGACACAGGGGATAAGAGGGGAGGACCGGGGGCCAAGAGGGGAGACACAGGGGATAAAGGAGAGGACCGGGGGAGAGACATGACAGCTCTCAGGGAGCGATCTGACAGGAGGGCGGGCATTCTATTTTCTGTCGGAATCGGGTGCCTATTTGGCACCCGATTCCAGGCATCAGAGGAATCCGATGCTGTCCGATTTATATCGGACAGCATCGGATTTTACAAAATCGTTATGTGAAAGTAGCCTTAAAAGAAAAAAGCCAATGTCCAGATAGAATTGAGTGAACTTTTGAATCAATATGAAGCAGATGGATACCTTTCATAGAGTCTTCAAAAGTACAGGACTGTGTTGGGCTGGATATCTCTTTCTTTATGAGAATATTTACAGGATGGGCTGCCAATGGAAGACAAGAGTTAATCACAAAGGTTAAGAAAAAAATAAACATAAAAAAGGTGAAATCTCATCCCAGTATTAGTAAAAACAGGATACCACAAGTCACTGTTACAAACTTTCATTTTGCAAGTCATCACCCCTTTGTGCTGGGTTGTCATAGATGTGTCATGGTCCCCTTTAGTAAAGCACTCAAGTGCCCTACAAACCAAGTTCAAGAATGGCACAAAATCTGCAATAGAGTTGGCTGCCCAGTATCTGTGCCAATCCAGAACAAGGGGAACTCAATACAGTGACGTCACTGTCCGACACCCGCTCTACACATTGATCATAGGGTTCAGCATAACACAGGACGACATTGCCAGCGGTGCTGCAGGTGGGATCGATGGAGAGAATGAGCATAATCGTCAAGTATATTCATTGTTCCCCATGACTTTATGGTTGGGGAACAGTGAATATGCAGAAACACAATCGCCGCTGCTGTAGCTGCAACAGGTGATCCCAGTCCCCGCTATTTAAGCTAATGTAATATTCTGTAATATTCAGTGCAGTGCATATTACGTTAGCCTAATGAGCGGACCCACGTGATCTTTGGCCACAGCTGCAAAATGCCCCAACCTCCTCCAGCCTCTGATCAGCACTCCAACCCTCCCCCCACAGCACATAAATTTGGACTATAAAATGCACCCCCAACTCTCCCCCAAAAGTTGGGGGGAAAAAAGTGCACCATATAGTCCAAAAAATACAGCATGTATATTTACACTGACCATTAAGGCTGAGGATTTGTTGGATTCCAGCTTCCTAACCACAGGAATGTTATGGGTAGACAGTGACTGCAATATAGTATTTTAGAGTAGTGGTGGTCCTGTGATTTTACTGCAGGTCGTCATGTATCCTGGACCTTCCAAACCAGACAACATAGGTCTGAAAAGCTGGTGGTACTTACATGTCTCTGGAGTGTATGTGAATGGCTGGACTTCATGAGAGCGACCCGCGTTTGTCACCACAAACATAACAACAGAAATAGGGGACGTGATCTGCTGGTCGTGATACGGAGGAACCTTAACTATGAGATGATTCTGCAGGAAATTAATACATAGATATGAAGATCAGTGATGCAAGAAAGTTATTGGCAGATGTGCTCACTATAGTAAGACAGTGTGTGTCAATGCTCCCCCTAGTGGTGGCTAAGGGCAGTAAAAATTTTAGAATTTTAAGGGATTGTCTACTAGAGTGTCACATATAAAATAAAACAGCATATTTTGACATCCCAGATCGGCACCATTCAGGCTTTTTTTTCCCACTTTATTTTTAATTTTTCACAGGGCACTGACTCATTTAAAAAGGGGTTGTCCTACTGGGAGAGAGACATGTTTATAATCTATAGACAACAGGTGTATTGACCATAGTTTGGTCACTTGTATTTAATTTTGGTCACGATTGTGAAATTGTTATAGCTTTCTATATTTATAAAAAAAAAAAAAAAAAAAAAAACGAACCGTTTTTAAAAAAAAAAAACAAGAAAAAGGGGTTGTCCGAGTAGTGTACAACTCCTTTAAAGGACCAATCCAGCGGTTTTTCTTATTGCACAGCTGGAATGGCGCTTTAAAATGTAAGCACTCTGTCCATATACTCACCTTCTGGTGTCGCAAGAGCTCCATGCATCTCTCTGAAGGCCAGGATGGGGCCAGAAATAGCTAAAATGAGGGAGCCAGAACTAGGCTCTTATAGAGATGTATTAGGTTGTGCGCGCACCATGAAATACTGGAGCTGCAGGCAGGTCCATAAGGTGAGTTATCAGACAGGGAGGGGTCAGGGGACGTAAAGCACCATTACAGTGTTGAAATAAAAAAAAATGCTGGAGTGGAACGTAAAAGAGTTACAGATTCCTTCTTTTTATATTTAACTTTGCAGCTCAATGTGAGAAAAACAGAGCTCAGACCTCTACAGCTTAACCCTTAGGTCTATAGTGCAGCTATAGCAGTCTTTTATTTTTTTGGTTAAACAAGATACATTTTTATTAACATTTTTCAATACAAAGTCTCATCAAAATACACTTTTGAACAGCATTATACCATTATAACCCCTATCCCTTCCTTCCCACCCTTCCCCTCCAACATTTGTTATATTAGTTGCATACTTCTGTGCAATCTAACCAGCATTCAGCCAAGGTGACCAAATATTTTTGAATGGCATTTCGCTATGTCTTTTCTTGTATATGCCCTCCTCCAAACCTATCACAGTATTAACCTGTTGAATAAATTTGCTTCTGGTCGGGGGTTTCTCATCAATCCACTTCTGCACAGTAAACTGACATACAACAATCTAGCAATGGCCAATTTATATGCGCTGGTGGTGTTAACTTCCTCCACATATCTCAACACACACAACCTCGGTTCCCTATCCAGTACACAGCCATACACACCCTCACTTTTAGCGAGAAAAGTAGTCCAGTACACTGATATTCTCGGGCAGGACCACAGCATATGAATTCTGTTCGCATGCTCAGTCTCACATCTAGGGCATTCTGAGTTGTCACGAAAGTATCGCTTTAAATGGACGTTCCGGCGTTGTATATGTCCTATGGACAACAAATAATTGGGATAATCTGCCTGGTTCACTCAATGATAGCGTATAGTTTATACTCCAAGATGGTATCCCACTGGTCATCTGTAATTGTCCCCACATCATTTTCCCATTTCCCTCTTGTTCTTATTGGAAACCGGGTTAGATATATACCGGATATAACCCCTCTCGTTCCTCCAGACGCACACACATAATCGAAGACTATGTCTTTTTGCAATCGCACATTTACTTTCTTACGTTGGGACAGGTATGCATGTCTGAGTCTTTGATATTGGAACTCACTTTTCCCTGGCAGATCAAACTCCTCTTTCAGCCTTTCCCCATCTAAAAGCTGATGTATGGTATATACTGCACATCTCTCTCTTTCCAATTAGTAAAGCATCCCAATTTGTAAATTTCATCTTGGGTTTCATTATTCCAAATGGGGGAATATAGCATCAATCCTTCAACCCCTCTAAGATCCCTAATGTCATTCCACACTTTGTGGATCAGTCCCAATGTAGGGTATTCTCCACCTAACCTTTTAAGTATCCCAGCTTCCAGACACTGCACCAGCGGAGTCATTTCTGTTATTTGACCAATCCGTTGTGTCAATCCCTCACATGTCTCCTCCCTCCATCCTCTAAAGTGTTGTCCTTGAACCACCAGATAATACACTCACGGGTTTGGTAATGCCAGACCTCCCTCGTCCTTGCTCCTCTGTAGTATCTCCATTCGTATTTTAGCTCACTTCCTCCCCCAGGTCAGTTCTCGAAAAATAGTATTGATTCTATGGAATCTCTTCTTTGGGACCCAGATCAGGGCATTGTACATACAACAACTGTGGCATCAGCACCATCTTAATTAAATTGATGCGTCCCACTACTGATAGTTGTAACTTACACCACGCCCTGACCTTACGTTAGCTATAGCACTCTTACTATTATTATTGATCACTAACTGTTTTGCTGGATAACAACCCACTGACAATAGATTCCCACAAATAGTACTCCTTTAATAAAAGGATATTCTTGCCTCAGTAAGTGATGGTATATTACTAGGATATACCATCACTTATTGATCACCAAGGTCTGACGTCTGGAACCCAATCTTACTGGTTACAGTTCAGACTTTTCTGTGTGCCGGGGTTATTGTGTGCCGGGTTATTCCTGACCAGTCACTCCTGTGCAACCTCATTTTATGTGAACCTTGACAGCGGCAATTAATTGTAAAACTCAGTAGTCAGGAGCTACACTAGTCTGGGAAATGCCTGGAATGGGCGAAGAATGGACTTTATCAGACCATAGTTACAATCCTATTTACTCAAAAAGGAATGTCAAGGCAAACTTTAACATGATGTGATACAAAGCAATGAGCATCACACACCAGGTGCCCAGAGAACATTGTGCACATCATAGTCCAATAAATAGGACCCAATGGAGAACACTGGCTGGAATACAAGTGGCTGCAGGAGCAATTGGACCCTGTAATGTCACAGAGGGTGAAAGAGCAATTGTTGGACCACCAATTCCAGCAAAGATAAATGGAAATTCTCTTCCAGTTTTCACCATAATTGTTGTTTGGACAACTAGCCCTAAACGTGGTATTGTACCTGGTGAAATAATTCCATGTCGATTTCAGCTTCAGCTTTCCACGAACTATCATCTGAAATAGAGAGAACAAATATATATACAAAACGTCACCAAGTATAACACAAATATGCATTTCACCTCCACCCAAATCACGCCATCCTACCACAGGAACAAGGACAAAGTTTGGGTGAGAAGGGTTTAAGGATTAAAGGGAAAATAGATAGAAAGAACTGTGTGAATAAAATGAGTAGGACCCTGCTCCTGCAGCCGAGGTCAGTGTTTGAGGCCCTGCGACCTGCTAGTATTTCCGGCTCCTATTTTGTTTTGGCAGCTCAACTAATCAAAGAGGCATCGGGGTGACATCCAGTAAGATGTGGTTCATAGGGCTACCCATTCAGTAGCCTCATATACTGACCTAGCCTCACATACAGCACCCCTCCGTCCATGTGGACTGTATACAAAAGTAGTCTCTAATGGCTTTAAAGTGAATCTGTCAGTTCTTGCTATGTAAGCTGAGGACAGAATGATTAAAGGGTTAAAAACAAACAAAAGTAAGTGTACTGCTCTTATCAGTGTGTGCTATTGTTTACTTAAACTAATGGCTTTATTACTGTTATTAGCAGAGGACTACAAAATCACACAGGACAATCTGACACTCCCTCTGCTGTGACTGTCACTTCATTGTCAATGTACAATCTCCATCAAGAGCCTGGCGGCGTGGGAGGGGGGGGGGTGGGGGGGGGGGGGAGTCTCGCAGCTCTGCTTCATGCCTAAAACTGAATACGATGATTGTGTGAGAAAGGCTGCAGCCATTGATCTATGTGATACCTCGTTGGATTCAGGGTTTCTTTGTATACGTTGTTCTTGTTTTAATCAAAAAACATTTTTATTGCATTGAATATATATATACAGTTGTGGCCAAAAGTATTGACACCCCTGCAATTCTGTCAGATAATACTCAGTTTCTTCCTTAAAATGATTGCAATCACAAATTCTTTGGTAATATTATCTTCATTTCATTTGTCTTCAATGAAAAAACACAAAAAGAATTATCCTAAAGCCAAGTTGAATATAATTTCACACCAAACATAAAAAAGGGGGTGGACAAAAGTATTGGCACTGTTAGAAAAATCATGTGATGCTTCTCTAATTTGTGTAATTAACAGCACCTGTAACTTCCCTGTGGCACCTAACAGGTGTTGGCAATAACTAAATCACACTTTCAGCCAGTTGACATGGATTAAAGTTGACTCATCCTCTGCCCTGTGTCCTTGTGTGTACCACATTGAGTATGGAGAAAAGAAAGAAGACCAAAGAACTGTCTGAGGACTTGAGAAACCAAATTGTGAGGAAGCATGCGCAATCTCAAGGCTACAAGTCCATCTCCAAAGACCTGAATGTTCCTGTGTCTACCGTGCACAGTGTCATCAAGAAGTTTAAAGCCCATGGCACTGTGGCTAACCTCCCTAGATGTGGACGTAAAAGAAAAATTGACGAGAGATTTCAACGCAAGATTGTGCGGATGGTGGATAAAGAACCTCGACTAACATCCAAATAAGTTCAAGCTGCCCTGCAGTCCGAGGGTACAACAGTGTCAACCCGTACTATCCGTCGGCGTCTGAATGAAAAGGGACTGTATGGTAGGATAGCCAGGAAGACCCCACTTCTTACCCCGAGACATAAAAAAGCCAGGCTGGAGTTTGCCAAAACTTACCTGAGAAAGCCTAAAACGTTTTGGAAGAATATTCTCTGGTCAGATGAGACAAAAGTAGAGCTTTTTGGGCAAAGGCATCAACATAGAGTTTACAGGAGAAAAAAAGAGGCATTCAAAAAAAGAACACTGTCCCTACAGTCAAACATGGCGGAGGTTCCCTGATGTTTTGGGGTTGCTTTGCTGCCTCTGGCACTGGACTGCTTGACCGTGTGCATGGCATCATGAAGTCTGAAGACTACCAACACATTTTAAAGCATAAATGTAGGGCCCAGTGTGAGAAAGCTCGGTCTCCCTCAGAGGTCATGGGTCTTCCAGCAGGACAATGACCCAAAAAACACTAGGAAATGGTTTGAGAGAAAGCACTGGAGACTTCTAAGGTGGCCAGCAATGAGTCCAGACCTGAATCCCATAGAACACCGGTGGAGAGATCTAAAAATGGCAGTTTGGAGAAGGCACCCTTCAAATATCAGAGACCTGGAGCAGTTTGCCAAAGAAGAATGGTCTAAAATTCCAGGAGAGCATTGTAAGAAACTCATTGATGGTTACCGGAAGCGGTTGATCGCACTTATTTTGGCTAAAGGTTGTGCAACTAAGTATCAGGCTGAGGGTGCCAATACTTTTGTCTGGCCCATTTTTGGAGTTTTGTGTGAAATGATCAATGTTTTGCTTTTTGCTTCATTCTCTTTTGTGTTTTTTCATTTAAGACAAATTAAATGAAGATAATAATACCAAAGAATTTGTGATTGCAATCATTTTCAGGAAGAAACTGAGTATTATCTGACAGAATTGCAGGGGTGTCAATACTTTTGGCCACAACTGTATAGTACTTCATGTCAACCGATGCAACATCAATTACAATGCATTCATTTAAACTTGAATTGACATCATAATACAATTGCAAAACTCTTATATTTGCCTATGTTATGTTGATGTCAGATGAGGTAGCAAAAACCTGCTACAGTATCCCTCTAATTTATTATTAGACAGAGTTTTGAACAAGGGTGTGCCATGCATGAGGTGGGGCACTTACATTTGGCTGCAAATTGGTGCAGCACTTTGTAAAACTTGCATGCATCCATATACCTTTCATCTCTTGTTTGCAAAAAACTATAAAGGCAATTGCGCCATCCCCTCACTGGCATGGATTACTACGCAAAAAAAAAAGGTCATGGGACTTTTACAATCAGTTTTTTCTTAATTTTTAGTTCCAAACCTTTGCACTTATGTTTTATAGACACTACATCTAAGGGCATTAAAGAGGACCGGTCACCCCACCTGCTGCATAGCAATCTAAATGCAGGATGTCTGCTGCATTCAGGGAAGGGGTCCCGCATGTGTCTGTGTGCTGTGTACGCAGAGATAGAGCCTTAGGAAAACTCACTGTTAGAAGCCATGAAGGCATTTCCTGTGGCTGGAGTGAGCTCGATTGACGGGGGCCATACCCTCCCCCTGCCTCTCTGTGCCACCTCCTGCTGTGCTATTTATGCTTTGTTCAGTCAGCAGGGCAGGACAAATGGTTTGCATGCTGTGTGGGGCAGGATGAGTGACAGAGGAGGAAGGCACAGCCTGCACAGCAGAAGCATGGGGAAGGAATGGACCCCGTCAATCGAGCTCACTCCAACCACAGGGAATGCCTTCATGGCTTCTAACAGAGTTTTCCTAAGGCTATATCTCAGGGTACACAGCACATAGACACATAGGGGACCCCTTCCCTGAATGCAGCAGACATGCTGCATTCAGTGCTGCATTTAGATTGCCATGCAGCAGGGGGGTGACAGGTCCTCTTTAAAAGACCATTTGACAGGTGCCACAAGTTTTACCAAACTGATTTGTTTTCCCGCAGCCCTCAAATCACTAAGGGTACCGTTACACGTCGCAACTTTGCATGCAATTTCACTGGCAATTTGTTGGTTGTAGTGAAATCATGGACACATTGTTCTATTTTGTTGCTGTGTACAAAATGGAACAATGTGTCCATGATTTCACTGCAACCAACAAATTGCCTGTGAAATTGCATGCAATGTTGAGACGTGTAACGGTACCCTAAAGGCCCAGTCAAACATAACGACGCACCAGTGATCCCGATAACGATGTGCAGAGATCGCTGGTGCGTTGTTTTTCACACCGCTGGTAAGATGACAAACAGGTATCTCACCAGCGATGTGAAAAATGATGCACCAGCAATCTAGAATTATACCGAGGTTGTTGGGAATTGTCACTCCATAGCATAAGCATTGAGATCGTTGGTCATTGTCCCTGAGAAAACAACGCTGTAGCGCTCCCAGCAGGAGCGCAATGACGTAGAAATGATCCAGAGCAGTGTGTAACGATCAACGATCTCACAGCAGGGGCCAGATCGTTGGTACGTGTCACACAGAACGACATTGCTAACGGGATCGCTGTTGCATCACAAAATCTGTGACGTTACCGCAATATCGTTAGTGATACCGTTAGCTATCTTGTTATGTGTGACAGGGCGACTTTTCCAGCCCAAATTGCCAATTTCATCCAACGTCACAAGAATACAGGGGTGTCCTCAAAATATCAATATCACAAAACTAGATCAGAGGTCAGCAATTCAGCTGCTGTGAATCAACAACTCCCAAGCATTCCCTAACCAGCTATCAGGCCATGTTGGGAGTTGTAGTCTGCCTAGGGCTGGAGCGCTGCAGGTTGCTGATCCGTGACCTAGACTCATACCTACCAGCAATGTTTTCCTGGAACACAACCTTGGCTCCTTTCAGGAAGTTTTTGCCTATTAAGAACACCTCCTCTTCTCCTTTCACAGAACAGCTGTGCAGACTTTTCTTGAGAATTTCTGGCACCCCGGCGGGCTGAGCTAAAGATGAGAGAAGCGGGTATGATAAATAAATAGAAATCAAGTGTTATTGAGAACAGAGCTTTATTAGGGCCTATGGTAAGTGCTGCCCCCTAGAGGGAGGTGACTGATACAGGGCAAATGACCACTTTTCAATGAGTGAGGGAGTCAAATATTTATCAACATGAACATGTTTTTCCAGTAGGCACCAAACACAAGCCCCTATTTAGTCTAAAACGAAATAGGAAAAACTTGGACAAGGCAAATGACTGTCACTGTAATGAGTCACGTCAGCCGGTCTGGTATTACGGGTAGTCTTTGGCAAGGCACGGCTACAGCTAAGCCACCGACAACCGGAGTGTGAACAGTAGTACGGAGCTCAGACTTTTACGTATAATGCGCTTTCCCAAAGCATTGGGTTTTGGAGATTGTGCCAAATCTGCATTCAGGCAGGCTGATCTGATCACAAAACATGGGCAGTGTGTGTCTTGGCAGCTGCGAGAATGAAATAGATTTTGTGTGTGCACAAAAGATTGAAAGAAAAGTGCGGACAAAGGGCACAGGCCCTAAAAACATACCCTTCCCTCCAATAAAAGGCTCACTATACCAGAAAATATTAATTATAGGGACAATTTTATCACTGGCCACCGACAGAGTGTCCCCCAAATAGCTCTCCTTTATTAACAAGCATTCTCATATCAGTAAATCATAACATATTGCTAGGATATGCCGTCTCTTTAAAGGGGTTGTGCCACGAACAATTGTACATTTTAATGACTAGATCTTAAAAAAAAAAAAAAAAAAAGTTGGATATGTTAAAAAAAAAAAAATGTTCCTGTCCTGAGATATTCTTATAAATGTGCCCGTGTATAATGGATGTGTCTGACGATGCAGGAACAGGTGAAGAGTAAGAAAGTATACAGACATTAAAGCTGGGGATCACAGAATATAAGAGTATTCAAAAGTGCTTAGGAGAAAAGGGATTAAGAACCGCGCTCCCGCTCCAAGGAATCAATTATTCAGGTTGTTAAAAATACAGATGGTGGTTTATTACGCGTTTCAAGGTCTAACCCCTTCTTTAGATAACACCACACTAAATAAGATGTTGGTACATCTTACTTCGTGTGGTGTTATCTGAAGAAAGGCTAGACCATGAAACGCGTAATAAACCACCATCTGTATTTTTAACAACCTGAATCATTGATTCCTTGGAGCGGGAGCGCGGTTCTTAATCCCTTTTCTCCTAAGCACTTTTGAATATCCAACCCGCGGGAGGACTGCTGCAGACCGTATAGCTTGACATGTACAGTTGTCACAGGCTTATGAGGGGTTGTTGCATCTCACAACCCGAACAAGTGAGCGGTTTCAACAACTTGCTGCACTCACATAATCTTATGGATAAACACTATTGTGCACCCTTTCCTTTTTAGTGCTTTATTCCAGAATAGAAGAGTATACAGACATTACAGCCAGGGATCACGGAATATAAGAGTATACAGACATTACAGCCAGGGATCACAGAATATAATAGTATACAGACATTACAGCTGGGGATCACAGAATATAAGAGTATACAGACATTACAGCTGGGGATCACAGAATATAAGAGTATACAGACATTACAGCCGGGGATCACAGAATGTAAAAGTATACAGACATTACAGCTGGGGGCCACAGAATATAATAGTATTACAGATATTACAGCCAGAGATCACAGAATATAAGAGTATACAGACATTACAGCCAGGATCACAGAATATAAGAGTATACAGACATTACAGCCAGGGATCACAGAATAAAAGAGTATACAGACATTACAGCCGGGATCACAGAATATAACAGTATACATACATTACCGCAGGGGATCACAGCTGATTCTTTCTGTGATGTAAAACATTTCATCGTCTGTTTAAAATCTTGTTTTTCATCACAGAAAGAATCAGCTGTAATGTCTGTATACGATGATATTCTGTGATCCCCGGCTGTAATGTCTGTATACTCTCTTACTTCCCCCCTGTCCAGGATCTGTGGTATATCCCACCCGTTCCTGCATGGTCGGACACATCTATAAGAATATCTCGGGACAGGAACATTATTATTTGACACATCCAATTGTGGAACTTATTTTTTATTCTAAGATCTATTAATTAAAATGTACAATTAATCATGGCACAACTCCATTAATGACTGATAAGGTCTGACCTCTGAGAACCCCAAAGATCCTGGGATTGAAAACCCTTTTGATATATGTTCTGTAGCATCCCCTTGTAACGGGGCAGATACCAATGGCACCAAATAAACCTCACAGATGCGGATTCTGCTGAAACCCAGGACATAATGGATCAGAACCGCATCCTAACAAGGGTTTCTCCACCTGCCCTATCCATTTGAATACCTTGAGATTGCGCCTGTATCTTGTTAGGTATGATAAACTGATGTTAAACAAAAAAGTGAGACTGCAGCAAAAACACTTACTGCAGAGGATGGGAGAGGAGGGGGTCTGTAAAGTGAGGACAGAGCCATCCTTCCGGGGGATGTTCACTCTGAACACCAGCCTCGCTCGTGTGCTCTTCTTCTTGGAGCCGGCGATCCCGATTCGGGCTTCCACATCGGCGTTTCTGAGTTTCAGGATCCCAACACAATCCACCCTGCATGAAGAGCAATGGGAGTAAATGGTTAAAACATGAAGGCTTTTAATGCAAGGCCCTTCGGAAATCATGGCGGGTATGGTTTCTATGGCAATTATCGCTGAGCTGCAATTAACACCAAAATAAGAAAAATGAAAAAAAAAACTGGCATAATACAGAATGAATGCCAAAAACTGCAGCTGAGCGGAAAACAGCTGCAAAGCCCAATATTATCCCCAGTGCTACAAAGCTATTAAATGGCTGAAAGTATGAGCCTGAAGTGCGTGCTCCTATGGTGGGCTGGAAATTACACAGAAGCCTCTGCTGGGCTGCGCATGCTGGGCGATTATGGTGTTCAGCGCTGGCAATAGCAGTTACTGTAAAGTGTAAGGAGCAGCGGAGAGGTCCTGGGGAAAGGGACCAACGTCTATGTGGGTGCAAAATTTCACCTCCCCCACTGTAAATGAGCAAGTTTAGTAAAGTGCAGAGAGTGGCTATGCAGAGCGCAGCAACAGAGATAACTTTGATACCAGATGCTGCTCTCTATATATGCAGTCACCAAGGTGACAAAACTCACATTAGCAGTCAACTCAGTTGCTGCCTATACAGAGAACAGCAGTCGGTATAAACATATCCTTGGTGCTGTGCTCTGCATCAGCAGCAACTCAGATTAACCCCTTAAGGACCGAGTCACTTTGCAGCTTAATGACCGGACCATTTTTTGTAATTCTGACCACTCTCCCATGAGGTAATATCTCTGGAACGCTTCAACGGATCCTAGCGATTCTGAGATTGTTTTTTTCGTGACATATTGGGCTTCATGTTAGTATTAAATTTAGGTCGATAATTTTTGCGTTTATTGTGAAAAAATAAAAAATTTGGCAAAAATTTTGAAAATTTAGCAATTTTCAAATTTTTATTCTGCTAAACCAGAGAGTTATGTGCCACAAAATAGTTAATAAATAACATGTCCCACATGTCTACTTCACATCAGCACAATTTTGGAAGAAAAAAAAAAATTTGATAGGACGTTATAAGGGTTCAAAGTTCATGAGCAATTTTTCATTTTTCCAGCAAAATTTACAAAACCAATTTTTTAGTGACCACATCACACTTGAAGTCTCTTTGAGGGGTGTACATGACAGAAAACACCCAAAAGTTACACCATTCCAAAAACTACACCCCTCAAGCTACTCAAAACTATATTGAAGAAGATTATTAACCCTTCAGGTGCTTCACAGGAACTAAAATAAAGTTGAAGGAAAAAATGGACATTTTAATTTTTGTAACAAAAATGTTCTTTTAGCCTCAATTTTTTCATTTTCACATGGGCAACAGGATAAAATGCATCCTAAAATTTGTTGGGCAATTTCTCCTGAGTACACCGATACCTTATATGTGGTCATAAACCACTGTTTGGGCGCACGGCAGGGCTCAGAAGGGAAGGAGCGCAATTTGAATTTTAGAGCCAATTTTCCGTTCAAAAAGTGAAATGGCGCTCCTTCACTTCTGAGCCCTGCCGTGCGCCCAAACAGTGGTTTATGACCACAAATAAGGTATCGGTGTACTCAGGAGAAATTGCCCAACAAATTTTGGGATGTATTTTATCCCTTTGCCCATGTGAAACTGAAAAAATGTAGGCAAAAAGAATTTTTTTGTGAAAAAAAAGTGTTTTTTTTCATTTTTATGAATGAATTTGTGAAGCATCTGTTGGTTCAAAGTGCTCACTATGCATCTAGATACCTTCCTTAGGGGGTCTAGTTTCCAAAATGGGGTCATTTGTGGGGGAGCTCCAATGTGGAGACACACGGGGGCTCTCCATACGCGACATGGTGTCCGCTAACAATTTGAATGGAAAATGAGCTCAAATTGTAAGCGGACACCATGTCGCGTTTGGAGGGTCCCTGTGTATCTCCACATTGGAGCTCCCCCACAAGTGACCCCATTTTGGAAACTAGAACCCCTAAGGAACGTATCTAGATGCATAGTGAGCACTTTGAACCCCCAGGTGCTTCAGAAATTCATCCGTAAAAATGAAAAAGCACGTTTTTTTTTCCACAAATAATTTCTTTTTTCATTATTACGGATCAATTTGTGAAGCATCTGGGGGTTCAAAGTGCTCACTATGCATCTAGATATAATCCTTTGGGGGTCTAGTTTCCAAAATGGGGTCACTTGTGGGGGAGCTCCAATATGGAGACACACAGGGGCTCTCCATACGCAACATGGTGTCCACTAACAATTGGAATTGTTAGCGGACACCTTGTAGGATATGAAGAGCCCCTATGTGCCTAAACATTGGAGCTCCCCCACAAGTGACCCCATTTTGGAAACTAGACCACCCAAGGAACATATCTAGATGCATAGTGAGCACTTTGAACCCCCAGGTGCTTCACAAATTGATCCGTAAAAATGAAAAAAGAAACTTTTTGTGGAAAAAAACGTGCTTTTTCATTTTTATGGATGAATTTCTGAAGCACCTGGGGGTTCAAAGTGATCACTATGCATCTAGATACGTTCCTTCGGGGGTCTAGTTTCCAAAATGGGGTCACTTGTGGGGGAGCTCCAATGTTCAGGCACACAGGGAGGGGGTCTCCATACCCGACATGGTTTCCGCTAACAATTGGAGCTAATTTTCTATTGAAATTGTTAGCGGACACCATGTCGCATATGGAGAACCCATGTGCCACCAGCACAAGGGCAACTGGTAGAGTTGGGGTACAGCACCAGAAAATGCCGCCTCTAATGAATGCGCTATTTTCTTGGGTGGCTGTGGGTCGAAATTTGCAGCGTGGGGGACCCACAACATTTGAGTCTCTCCACGCTGAGGATTCCAGTCAGCCAGCTACCAAGTTGTACCTGGCTGGCTACAAATACAGCGAAGGCTTTTTTTTATTTCTAGAACTAATTCTAGAAAAAAAAAAATGACGTAGGGCTCCGCCATATTTTTGGTCCAGCCAGGTACAACTTGGCAGCTACAGACTGCCAGCAACCCCCAGCTGCCTCGTTGTACCTGGCTGCAACCAAAAATACAGCGATGCCCATTTTTTTTTAATTTCTAGAACTAATTCTAGAAAAAAAAATGACGTAGGGCTCCGCCATATTTTTGGTCCAGCCAGGTACAACTTGGCAGCTACAGACTGCCAGCAACCCCCAGCTGCCTCGTTGTACCTGGCTGCAACCAAAAATACAGCGAAGCCCATTTTTTTTTTTATTTCTAGAACTAATTCTAGAAAAAAAAATGACGTAGGGCTCCGCCATATTTTTGGTCCAGCCAGGTACAACTTGGCAGCTACAGACTGCCAGCAACCCCCAGCTGCCTCGTTGTACCTGGCTGCAACCAAAAATACAGCGAAGCCCATTTTTTTTTATTTCTAGAACTAATTCTAGAAAAAAAATGACGTAGGGCTCCGCCATATTTTTGGCCCAGCCAGGTACAACTAGGCAGCTGGGGGCTGGAATCCTCAGCATGGAAAGGCCCAAGCGTTCTGGGCCCCCCATGCTGCGAATTGCAGCCCGCAGCCGCCCCAGAAAATGGCGCATTCATTGAAGCGCCATTTTCTGGCGCTGTACCCATGCTCTTCCAGTTGCCCTGGTGCCGGTGGCAAACTGGGTAATAAAGGGGTTAATGCCAGCTTTTTATTGGCAGCTGGCACTAAGCCCGAGATTCATAATATTGGGCCAATGTTAGACCCGCCATTAGGAATCTCTGGTAAGTAGTCAATAAATACACACAGAGAAAAATATTTTTATTAGAAAAAAAACACAAACAAATTTCGAACTCCATCTTTATTATAAAAAGATCCGACGTAGTCCACAACGAAGGTCCCACGATCGCCATGCAGGGGGATCAGGGATCCCCATGCAGTGGAATGGGGGATCAGGGATCCCCATGCAGGGGGATGGGGGATCAGGGATCCCCATGCAAGGGGATGGGGGATCAGGGATCCCCATGCAGGGGGATGGGGATCAGGGATCCCCATGCAAGGGGATGGGGGATCAGGGATCCCCATGCAAGGGGATGGGGGATCAGGGATCCCCATGCAGGGGGATGGGGGATCAGGGATCCCCATGCAGGGGGATGGGGGATCAGGGATCCCCATGCAGGGAGATGGGGGATCAGGGATCCCCATGCAGGGGGATCAGGGATCCCCATGCAGGGGGATGGGGGATCAGGGATCCCCATGCAGGGGGATCAGGGATCCCCATGCAGGGGGATGGGGGATCAGGGATCCCCATGCAGGGGGATCAGGGATCCCCATGCAGGGGGATGGGGGATCAGGGATCCCCATGCAGGGGGATGGGGGATCAGGGATCCCCATGCAGGGGGATCAGGGATCCCCATGCAGGGGGATGGGGGATCAGGGATCCCCATGCAGGGGGATCAGGGATCCCCATGCAGGGGGATGGGGGAGGTCTTACCAGACGTCGTGTGAGAGCTGCGGTCGCAGGCAGGAGGACGGAAGCGGGAGGCGGCGGCGGCAGGAGGACGCAAGCGGGAGGCGGCGGCGGCAGGAGGACGCAAGCGGGAGGCGGCGGCAGGAGGCGGTGAGTACCGGTCACCGGCAGGGGGGCCCAGAAACAGCAGGGGACGGGGGATAGCGGGGGGGAAGACCCCATAAACAGCAGGGGACAGGGGAACGAGCGGGTGGGGGGGGCGGGCAGATGACACAGCGGGGGACAGGGGGATGAGCCGGGGGGGAAGGGGGGCAGACACAGCTGGGGGACAGGGGGATGAGCGGGGGGGCAGACACAGCTGGGGGACAGGGGGATGAGCGGGGGGCAGACACGGCAGGGGACAGGGGGATGAGCGGGGGGCAGGCACAGTGGGGTACAGGGGGATGAGCGGGGAGGGCAGACACAGTGGGGGACAGGGGGATGAGGGGGGGGGCGGGTGATGCACATAATAGGGCACAAGCAGGGGATGATTGCAGGAGCCGGGCACAGCTGACAGCCCGGCTCCTGCAGAGATCATGCAGGGAAGTGCTGACATTCAGCACTTTCCTGCGCGATTTTGATGTGATCGGTCGGTCAGATTGACTGACCGATCACATCGCTCTGAGTGTGGGGACCTCTAACAGGGGTCCCCACACCTCTGCCCCTGACCCTTGGCTGTCACTGACAGCTTTTAGATTTGAGCTGTCACTGTTCGTTTAGGAGCAGTGACAGTTCAAAGCCATGACGAGTATACTCGTCATGATGCGGGAACTGACATCTTTTCATGACGAGTATACTCGTCATTCGTCGTTAAGAGGTTAAGCAATGCCTCCATTTATTTCTAAAAGCTTCTTTTATGTTTTCACACATTTTTGAATCCTCGAAACATGGTTAGAGCTAGGTTTAGAGTTATAGGAATAAGCTTAGGTAATGAAGTAAATATAAAACAATGTATAACTATTTTCAAATACAGGGTTAAATTGCAAAATAATTACGTCAGAAATTCAGTGCTAATCACTGAACGATCGGTTTACCCTATATATAGTACAGTTCTGACCACTGAGCCACTGTGCTGCTTCCTATATAGTACATTGCTAACCACTAAGTCACAGTGATGCTCTCTATATAGTACAGTGCTAACCACTGAGCCACAGTGCTGCTCTATATAGTACAGTGCTAACCACTGAGCCACAGTGCTGCTCTCTATATAGTACAGTGCTAACCACTGAGCCACAGTGCTGCTCTCTATATAGTACAGTGCTAACCACTGAGCCACAGTGCTGCTTTCTATATAGTACAGTGCTAACCACTGAGCCACAGTGCTGCTCTCTATATAGTACAGTGCTAACCACTGAGCCACAGTGCTGCTCTCTATATAGTACAGTGCTAACCACTGAGCCACAGTGCTGCTCTCTATATAGTACAGTGCTAACCACAGCCACAGTGCTGCTCTCTATATAGTACAGTGCTAACCACTGAGCCACAGTGCTACTCTCTATATAGTACAGTACTTACCACTGAGCCACCATGCTGCCCTATATATAGTACAGTGCTAACCACTGAGCCACCGTGCTGCTCTATATATAGTACAGTGCTAACCAATGAGTCTCCATGCTGCACTATATATAGTACAGTGCTAACCACTGAGCCACAGTACTGCCCTACATATAGTACAGTGCTAACCAATGAGCTACCGTGATGCTCTATATATAGTACAGTGCTAACCACTGAGTCTCCATGCTGCTCTATATATAATACAGAGCTAACCACAGAGCCATTGTGCTGCTCTCTGTAGTACAGTGCTTACCACTGAGCCACCATGCTCCCTTATATATAGTATAGTGCTTACCAGTGAGCCACCTTGCTGTGCTATATATATATAGTACAGCGCTAACTACTGAGCCAACATGCTGTTCTATATGTAGTACAGTGCTAACCACTGAACCATGCTGCCCTATATATTTAACTAAAATACATTTTCTAATTTATTAATATATTATATACTTTTTAATAAATATCAACGGCAAGGATTGTAATTTTTTTTTTTTCCAACTTTGATTTGTATTACATTTTTGTTTGTCAACAAACATAACAGTACAAAGCGTAACTTCACAATCACAAGTCCATAGTACATTCTCTAGTAAATTCAATAACATCAGCATATATCCTCTATATGCTACAATTGCAATAAGTTCACAGAAAGATCCCACATCTGCCAAGTCGATAAAGTAATTTTGTTTTTAAAGTCTCCATTTCTTTTTTCCTAGAAAGCATTGCTCATTATCACTACACGAAACCGTCCCGTCTAGACAAGTCCAATAAAATTAATAAAAATTCTCCTATAAAAACCTAATGGACACATGTACATAAATGTTTTAATATTATTATTATATATTATTATTATACAGCAGTAACTCCTATGAATGATTTATATAATTCAGCAGTGGATTTGTGAGTGGAAAGGGAGATTTATAAGGTCACTGTAGGGTTTTTTCTATTTTCTGTTTTTGCTATAGGCAGATTTTCAGGAAAGTCGGCATTCTTTGCATGGTCCAGTAATAATAGAATCTGGAATTTCTGCATTTTAGATAAAGATGTGTGATAAGGCCCAATAATAAGAGAGGCATGCACGCACGGCACTGCGACATAAACCGGTCACGAGGGGTACGGCGATTGGGCTCCTGAGGGTAGGAGCTGCTGGTATATCATTTACTTACGCCAGAGTCATTCCGTTGCCTGGGTCAAGCACGACCTCAATGACTGTGGTGCCCTCTATATCCACCTCCTTGCAAGGAGTCGTGTTCCTTCCAGTCACTCTGCAGGCCTGGTAGAATCCATGCGGCTTCACTCGGCCGGAATCGTTCCCTACAAACACTTGGAGCACCACAGGCTCGTTGTGACCTTCCAGCTGGAAAAGAGATGACATTTCATCACTGTGTTGGAACATAAGGTGCCCATGATGGCGGCAAATGCACCCTGTACCATATTGTAGAACGTACAGATCGTGCTTAATGTATGCAGCAGTTACACACCCCATTGCCTCAAGCCAAGTTCACACAGTGCCATTAGATAACTACATTTATACTGTACTACACAATGTTATATTTTTTTTAAATCAGCCTCTTCAGGGATTTTTCAGGCAAAAAAAAAAAAAGTTCAGTAAGTTATATAACTTTACTAATATACTTCAATTATACCAGGTATTCCCTTTAACAACAAGCCTTCCATCCAGCACTCGCTGCCTCAAACCCAGTCCGAGCCTGATGGCGAATAGTGTTTTCATGTGTTGCCACTTGCCTGGAGAAAATGTTGGGAATTGGCTGTCTGACTGCCCATTTTAATTGCTAAACCGGACCCTTTCTGACCGATACAAGTAGCTTTGGTCATCCAGCCCCCTTATCTGACCGATACAAAGAGCTTTGGTCATCTAGCCCCCATTCCTAACTGATACAAAAAGCTTGGTTATCTAGGCCCCTTTTCTGACCGATACAAAGAGCTTTGGTCATCCAGCCCCCTTTTCTGACCGATACAAGGAACTTTGGTCATCTAGCCCCCTTTCTGGCCGATACAAGGAACTTTGGTCAACCAGCCCCCTTTTCTGACCGATACAAAGAGCTTTGGTCATCCAGCCTCCTTTCCTGACTGATACAAAACGCTTTGGTCATCCAGCCTCCTTTTCTGACCAATATATGAGGCTTTCGTCATGCACCCGTTCATATACAGCACTAATGACATACCGACATAACAAATATAGAAGTGAATCTTCCAGAGCCGGGGATGTATTGGCTCCTTACAATGGAGGTACCTGGCCTAAGAGAAAGAACTATATTAGAAAGCTACCGTACTTAACTTTTATAAAAAAAAAAAATTTCGCCCAAGTAATGCTCTATAGGGGAATTCTTAAAATCAGAAGTTATCCCCTAGACATAAGACAGAGGATAAATTACTGATTACTGTTGTTGTGACCACTGGCACCTCCAGAGATCCAAGGAGAGTCTGGCCTTGAATAGAGCAGAGATGAACATGCAAATGCATGATCCATATGCTGCCATATAAAGAGTCGAGCGCTGTGCTCTCCTTTCTAGGAGAGTCTCATGGAATGATGTCGAGCATGTGCACCTCTGTATTGTTCCCGGAGGGGCTCTCATTGAAGTCATCGGAGGCAGCGGGAAACAGCCTGCATAAATGGCACACGACCGCTGACACCAACGATCGTCTGCAGCAGTCATTTTGCATATTTCTGACAGGCTCAATTAAAGCTATAATAGCAGCTTTCTAGAAAATTAGACTTCCATTACTCAATTGAAGTTTCAAAACAGTCCAAGAGCCATATATGCACCAAGGTAAAATGTCTAGTTCATGGTGACCTGTCCGTGTGTCACCTACCTTCACTGTAGGAAATCCCTGCTGTGTCCGGTCTTTCACAGAACCGCGGCTTCCCTCTGTCAGGTACCTGCGCGGTGCTGAGTCTCCGGCTGTACCACAATCTTCAGATCTTTCCCTTCACTCTTCGAAGGAAACTGCTCACACAGTAATGGACTCTTCTTCGCTCCCTTCGGAGATTCGGTGGCTCTGGGGTGGACATTGTAAAATAAATCCTGTGCATCTGTATTTCAACCAATACAATCATAGTTTTACTGTCCTCCACTATGACATATGAGAAGACAAGAGCAGTGGAAGCGCTTCCTATAGCAACTATAATATAGACCTACGACAGCTACTCCCATTCATTTCAATACAACATGACTGCTCATGGATGAGCTCAACTAAATCAAACCTATTTTTGGGACTCTTTGGGATTCCAGTGGTCTGTTCCCAGTGCTCAGTATTATATTACACATATAATTTTGGATTCCATAGAAAATTATTCTGTGTAAAGTGCCAATTTGCTATCCTAGACCAGTATCCAACAACCCAGGCCAAGGCAAAAAGTGGCTTATAGGCGTCCCCCCCTTCACTCAGCACCAAGGGCATATGTCCCAGATGCCCCCTCTCCACCACTTGCCTACTATGCACCAGGTGTAACTTGCAAGGTATTTATTTTATTGGACCCCTAAAAGTGGGGATATCTTGCATCACTTATATGAGGATCCAAAACTGGTGCTCTTGGACCAAACTCTGACATAAATTGCAGAAGATCATAACACTTACGCCCTATTCATGTTAGAAGATCCCCCTTAAAAAAGAAAACTAAGGTCAAAAAGTCACATGTAACTGCCATCAGTTTCTAATTCCTCCCCCTAAACTCTATCTATATATGCATTCCTTTTATATATTATATATATATATATATATATATATATATATATCCTCTTGTAAACTTCAAATAAAGAGACTCATTCCATCTGTCAATCACGGTGAATGATCCACTTAGTTCTCTGTTGTCCACTCCCCATGCGTGAATATGCATGTCACAAATTCACTGCACAGCACAGGAGATCAGTGGGGGGGGGGCTGTATTCGCCTCTCTGCTCTCTGTGTGCAGCATCACAAGAGGTGAAATACAACACATAAACTGTCACAGCACAGCAGGGTATCTGCTTTACAGAAACAAATGTAGTCTAGATCAGGCAGACCTGCAGTAGCTCTCTCCCTCAGTGGTGATATCAACTGAACAGACCTGTAAGTGAAATCTGACACTGCAATGTTAGCAAAGGGAGGAGAGAGGAGAGAGCTGCTGAGAGGGAGTGCATAATTACATGACAGTTTATACAGCACAGGACCAATAGTCTCTGGATATAATGGGACAGGACTAATGCAGCAGCTCTCTGCAGGGTCTGACAATGCTGATAACATGGAAACTACAAAGCGTACAATAATGATTTTACATGTTTTTAAGAGGTCTGCCCAGGCACTATTCAGGGGTAAAATTAGTATCATACCATAAAATGACCAGACAGTGTCCTTTAATGTGAAACTCTTTCTAACCCCACAGGTTGAATCTCCAAAGGTCAAAACTAACTAAGGTTCAATCCCCACAGGCTTTACCCAACTAAGGTTCTCCCTTCACAGATTAAACCTAAGGTTCTATGCTCACAGGTTCTACCCACACAAGTCCTGCCTACCTTACGGTTCTACCCCACAGGTTGTACCCATACAAGTCCTACCTACCTAAGGCTCTATACCTATACAAGTCCTACCCACACAGGTAATACCAACGTAAGGCTCTACTTCCACAGGTTCTACCCATACAAGTCCTACCAAAAGGTTCTATCCCCACAGGTTCAACCTACCTAAGGCTCTCCACAGGTTCTAACCATGCACGTCCTACCCACACGGGTGCTACCAATGTAAGGCTCTACCTCCACAGGTTCTACCCATACAAGTCCTACCTAAGGCTCTCCACAGGTTCTACCCATACAAGTCCTACCCACCCAAGGATTACCCACACAGGTCCTACCTGCCTAAGGCTCTACTGCCACAGGCTCTACCCATACATGTCCTACCTACCTAAGGCTCTCCTGAGGTTCTAACCATTCAAGTCCTACCCACACGGGTCCTACCAACATAAGGCTCTACATCCACAGGTTCTACCCATACAAGTCCTACTCACACAAAGTTTTATCCGCACCAGTCCTATCTAAGGCTGTACTTTCACAGGTTCTCCCCATACAAGTCATACCTAAGATTCTGCTCCTACAGCTTCTATCTACTTAACGTGTTACCCCCCACCTGTCAGCTGAATTTGGAAGACCATGTGACAATGCTATATCAAAAGGTGTCTGTGCAGTACATGAATGCACCAGACCTCCAGTATAGAAAGGCAATTACCATAGCTAACTGAATGGCAGTGGAGGGCATGTAAATTAAATGGGCAACCCATCCCTGGAATTCTTATTAATAATTTAGACAGGTGGTGTCTGCCCATATTCAGCGCTGATCGTTAAGATAATAAGTTGATCGACTGTCATTTAAATGCCCTCTCAACTACAACACAAACTGTATGGTGACAGAACAATCGTTAATATGATACTTCTGATTACAAACCGCATGCATGATTTCGACAGCAAATTTAATTTTCACAGGAAGATGTGTATATTCCTCCATAAAACAACCCAATCAGCGGTCAAACAAGCGATTTGCTTGTACGTCTGATGATCACTCCCATGTACAAAAGGCCAATGACTGGGAACGAACCTATTGTACGCTTGCTTGGACAATTATGGTCCTTTTAAAAGGATCCAAAATTTTGGATCTAAAGCCCCCTCCCCCCACAAACATCCTTGCAAGATGTCTACTGTGTTTTTATAGGATTTTACAAGTATACATTACAAAACTGGAAACGTTTATTATCATAAATAGCGGCCTTTGATATGATGCACTTATTTATGGATGGTTTACATTAGGATAGAACAATAAAAAATGTGAATATACTTAAATAATAAATGCAAAAGGGAGCCCTTTATTTTGATGTGTCAAAGTATGTTCCCTATAATGTAAAGATGTAGCATGTAAAAGGGTTAGGGTTGGCACTGCTCAATAGGATACTTGTAACTGTGGTGTCCTCGCTGCTCTGCCTCCACTATGGAGAGGGATGCTGACTTACTGCTGCGGCTCTGGCTGGTGACTCTCCCCTCTGCTACCTCACCCTCCCAGGTCCTGTGCACCCCACACAGGTCTTTAGGGAGTGTGCTTGGGGCGTGTGCCCGCGCTCATGCCCTGATCTTAAAGAGCCAGCACATTGTTGCCAGGAAGTGCCCTTTAGCCTATAGCTGAAGGCACTGGGTATATAAGGCATCCTCCCATTAGGGAGGGACCAAAACTACATCTTTAGTTAGTTTGTGTCCATTCTGCTATTCAACTGTCAGGTCCCTGTGTCCTGCCTTCACATGTCTAGCTACACCAACTGTCCCCGAACCAGACTGCTCCCTGATCACACATCATATAAAACAGTGAGTTGTGCCAAATGACAAACTATTAAAGGGGTTGTTGCTTAAATAACATATCATCGATTCACCAGATAAATGATAAAGGAATGAGTACAACTACTAGGATCCCCAGTGATCATGTGAACGAGGATCCTGACGCCCCTGAGGCAGTAATGACCTTACATTATTGTATGCAATATGTTTTATTCACGGTCTACAAGAATAATGTCAGGACTGTTCTTGGGATCAGTGCTGGTCTCGTCAGCCGAACACCTAGCGATCATACATTTAACTTCTATTCCCTTAAATATATAAATAATGAATACTATTGAGCTGCTCATTAATGGAGTCCTTTTAATATATCAATATCCACTTTGCTAAATTATGCATCTAAGCTGAAGCGGACACATTTTTTGGTGCATGGAATGAAAAGAAAGGTTGCAGGGTTTTAGGAGCGCTATGGCAAAAAAGGGGCAAGTATTATCCAAAGTTTTAAAGCTCAAACCTTTTAATTGGATCTCTTATGTGCCACAATGCATTTCAACAGTTTTTACTGTCTTTCTCAGGTGGAATCATTTTTTGGGGGACAGAGACGTTCAATCAATGACTATGGAAAGAGGCCTAACGTAAAGCTCAGGGGTCACAAAGCAAAGCAAAATCTAAAATACCCCTCCATCTACCGTGTGGTCTTTATATTGCCCTCCTGCCTGGTGATCGCTAACTATGTACCCCCTTTAGCTTTGACACTGGCTACATAATGTACCTTTCTAAAAGAAACCTAGAAATATAACTTTATATGGTGTTAGCCAGTAGATAAAAAAAATATAAAATCTGAGAGTCTTCAGTGGTTGATATGTTTTAATGGCTGAGAAGATGGTAATAATTTGCAGCTTTCTAGACTACTCAGGTCTCTCCATCAGACAGGCCAATACCATCCCTGATGAAGAGACCCGAGTAGTCTAGAAAGCTGCCAATTATTACCATCTTCTCAGCCATTAAAACATATCACTGAAGACTCTCAGATTTTAATACTTTTCAAAAAAAAAAAAAGCATTGACCTTTATGGACAGCAGCTTTATGACACTTAGAAAACAGAGCGCCACTCTCCGATGGTGCCCTCTTCCACAGCAAAGCATCAAATGCACAGATAGCAAGAGGCAGCTGCACTTCATAGAAGTCCATGACCAAAAAAATGGATGCTGCAATGGATTTGCAGAGGGATCAATGCTTAGGATTATATTTTAGCCTCGGACTGAAAAATAATGATGACCACTGGTGATCAGCGAGCACTTTAATGCTTGGGTGCTCAAAGCGAGCAGGTCAGGCGCTTGCACAGACTCATGTACGGAGTATAATGGAAGTCAATGGGAAATTCTTCCGGAAAAATGCTCAAATTTCCCATTTACTTCCATTATACACCTGTCCGAAAGTCTGACTTGCTTATTTCAAGTACTGAGCAACTCACCAATAGTCTGTGGTGTATAGATAGAGGGCCAACATAGAGGCCTACGTAGAGAGCCCTACGTAGAAAGCCCTACGTAGAAAGCCCTACGTAGAAAGCCTACGTAGAAAGCCCTACGTAGAAAGCCCTACGTAGAAGCCCTACGTAAAAGCCCTACGTAAAAGCCCTACGATTGCACACTCTAATGTTCCACCTTCTCTATAGCCCTGGGTTGGACGTTTTTTTTGTTTTATTAATATAACATACTATATAAACTAGTCCTGATTTAAACATGAACAGTGAAACTAACATTATCTGGATAGGATAGGACAAGAGGGAAAATGCGTATTAAACTCAAATACCAACCCATTTCCAGCCTGGCCGTTCCCTTTGCCGTCCGAGTTGAGCTGGGAGAGAACATAATGTGGAGCTTTGGCGCTGTCTGCATCGAAAACGTCCATGTTGGAATCTCGTCTCTTGGCCCCGGGCCTCTGCTTGGTGTTTCGTTTGCGTGACTTACGTGGAACCTCTGTATTATCATTGTAGGAATGGGAACTCATGTTGCTGAAATTGGATGCGGAGTCTTCGGTCCACATGCTGCAGCTCTGCTCAGAATCCAGTCCACCCCCTTCATCTTGGCAGGACATCTGACTACTATCCAGTAGGTCTTCCGGGGGTGGAGAAATGTTTAGGACTGTCCATCTCAATGGCACCGACTGCGGTCGGCCCGCATTACTGGCTAACAGCTGTTCACTTACCCCTGGCTTACTTACCCCCGTGGTAGAGGATGCATAGCTTTGGTATCGGTGAGTGAGGTAGAGTAATTAGAAGGGCTGGAAGTGGTGGTAAAGGAACTGCGAGCACCGCCCATGGTGGAAGAGGAGGAAGATGAGGCATCTGCAGTGTATAATCCAACAGTAAATACACACATTTTCACCGACACTGGCCAGCAGTCCCAATGGATTTAAGTGATTTTTTTTTTGCTTTAAAAATATATCCAATTATTTAAATTCCCACAAAAAAAAGTTGAAATTTGGTTAAAAAAATTCGAACTGCAAAAAACTGGCTAAAGTAATAATAGCCAAACACTAAAAAAATGCCAATAACTTTTAAGACAAAAAAGGCTAAAAAATATCCAAAAAGGTATGTAATTTTACTTTCTTTGATACAATTTAGAAAGTTTTAGTCAATTGTACAAAATAAAAATAAAAATTATTTGAACCCCCATATAAGATACTTTTGTGGTAAACATGTATTGCCAATTATTACATGTATTTTTTTTTTTTTAATGGGACTGACTGTAGCCACAAAATATTAAAATAAGTTTCTAACCTATGAAGCAGAGAACTACAGGTCATTTTTAATGCAGACACTCCCTGCTTCAGAGGCAAATCCTGGAATAAAAATATGAGAAAATAAATGAGAAACAGCTGCTAATTATTCCAGTTCATCAACTATTAAAAAAGAAGAAAAGATAAAAAAAAAAAGTAAAAAATAAAATAAATAAGAGTAATAGACAAACTCATGTACTACGCAAAATGGAACTGATACAGAGTTGGACCCTAAATATTATGCAAAAAGGGAATAATTAAGGTCATTAAAAGACCGGGAGTTGACCTTGCGTCACTTTCTTGAAAGACCAGTTTGATTATAAGCTCAAATGAATTATTATTTATGCCAGTGAATTTATTATGAAGCCATCAAGCCTCTATATAATGGCCTTTTATATGGATTTTATACAAGATTAAACAAGTATCTCACAATGAAATATGGTAATGTACGTTTTTCATTACCAAAGGGATCATTATTTTGGTCAATGTTCATCTACATGAGTTACATATATACAGTGAAGGAAATAAGTATTTGATCCCTTGCTGATTTTGTAAATTTGCCCACTGACAAAGACTTGAACAGTCTATAATGTTAAGGGTTAGTTAATCTTAAAAGTGAGAGATAGAATATCAAAAATAAAATCACATTGTCTTAATTATATAAATGTATTTGCATTTTGAAGAGAGAAATAAGTATTTGATCCCCTACCAACCATTAGGAGTTCTGGCTCCTACAGACCAGTTAGAGACGCTCCTAATCAACTCGTTACCTGTATTACAGGCAACTGTCTTCAATTGTATGTTCTCCTCATTTTTGTGGTTGGTTTCCTCCCACATTTCAAAGTCATACTGATAGGTTGTTTAGATTGTGAGCCCCAATGGGGACAGTGTTGCTGATGTATGTAAAGTGCTATGGAATCAATACGGCTATATAAATGAAGAAATATTATTATTGTCACCTGTATAAAAGCCTCCTGTCCACACACTCAAATAATCAGTCAGACTCTAACCTCTATAACACAGGCAACACCAAAGATCCTAGACCTGCACAAGGCTGGATTGGGCTACAAAACCATAAATAAGACAAAGCTGGGGGAGAAGGAGACAAGTGTTGGTGCAATAGTAAGAAAATGGAAGAAATCCAAAATGATGTCAATCCACATCGATCTGGTGCTCCATGCAAAATCTCACCTCGTGGGGTATCCAGGATCATGAGGAAGTGGAGAGATCAGCCTAAAACTACATGAGGGGAACTGGTTAATGATCTCAAGGCAGCTGGGACCACTGTCACCAAGAAAACCATTGGTAAACACATTACACCGTAATGGATTAAAATCCTGCAGGGCCCGCAAAGTCCCACTGCTCAAGAAGGCACATGTGGCGCCCGTCTGAGGTTTGCCAATGAACACCTTGGTGATTGTGAGAGTGACTGGGCGAAGGTGCTGTGGTCAGATGAAACAAAAATTGAGCTCTTTGGCATTAACTAAACTCAACGTGTTTGGAGGAAGAGAAATGCTGCCCATGACCCAAAGAACACCATCCCCACAGTTAAGCGTGGGGGTGGAAAAATGTTTTGGGGTGTTTCTCTGCTAGGGGCACAGGATTATTTCACTGCATCAATGGGACAATGGGTGGGGCCATGTACTGTAAAATCCTGAGTGACAACCTCCTTCCCTTCGCCAGGACATTAAAAATGGGTCACAACTGGTTCTTCCAGCACGACAATTACCCAAAATACACAGCCAAGGCAACCAAGGGGTGGCTCAAAAAGCACATTAAGGTCATGGAGTGGTCTTGCAAGTCTCCAGAACTTAATACCATAGAAAACATATGGAGGGACCTAAAGCTCCAAGTTGTCAAGTGACTTCCTCAAAATCTTAATGATTTAGAGATGATCTGCAAAGAGGAGTGAACCAAAATTCCTCCTGACATATGCGCTAACCTCATCATCAACTACAAGAAACGTTTGACTGCTGTGCTTGCCAACAAGGGTTTTGTCACCAAGTATTAAGTATTGTTTGCCAGAGGGATCAAATACATATTTTTCTCTGCAAAATGCAAATACATTTATATAAAATTTAGACAATGTGATTTTCTGTTTTTTATTTTTGATATTTTCTGTTAAAATTAACCTACCCTTAAAATTATACTGTTCATGTCTTTGTCAGAGGGCAAACTTAGAAAATCAGCAAGGGATAAAATAATTATTTCCTTCACTGCATTAAGAATATTAATAACTCAAATATTAAATATCAGAAGTCCAATCACAAACTAAAGTGTGAAAAAAATTGGCTTCACTGAGAGGAGCCAACTCTCCTAAGATTATGAGAATGGAGCCCAAGGGTTAAAAGTAATTTCTTTTAGGTATAAAAAAAAAAAGTCATATTTTGGGGGTAAATATTCCTGATATTTTTGTATGAATATAACTATTGTGATATGGGGATAAATGACAAATACGAAGGCTTGTCTTAAAATTGCCATTATTCAGGAAATTAAATAATTTTTTTATCAGTTCCATTTTACATGGTGTTTGTGCACATTGCTATACTTTGCAGCTGAAACAAAAATAAAATAAGGAAAAAAAAGTTCAGTGACTTTCCAAAGCATTCACATTGAAAAAGAAAATCAACTGTATAGTGCGAGGTTATTCTTGGTCATGCATTAAGAAAATGCTTTATTATTAAGGCTACATTATATTGTTTTTGTTTAACCAGATATGAAGCCACTTTGCTTTAAGTCCGTTAGGATTTTTAATTTTGTGCCATTTATTGTTGCTTTTTTAAATAATATTATATGCATAGAAGTATTGGGCCTTATGTCTCATCATTGATTTAATGTTTTTCATATAATCCCATTGCCCCCTGATGTACAACATTCAGTGCATAAAAACTGGCCCCTCGCCCCCTGGTGCATAACATCCGGCTCCTCATCCCCCCTCACCCATGTATAACATCCAGCCCCTCATTCCCCCGATGTATAACATCCGGACCCTCATTCCCCCCCGTGTATAACATCCGGACCCTTATCCTCCTGGTGTATAAAAACAATCCCATCATCCCCCCGATGCATAAAATCCGGCCCCTCATCCCTTGGTGTATAACATCTGCCCCCTCAATCCCCCCAATGTATAATATCCGCCCCCTCATCCCCCCAATATATAACATCAAGCCCCTTATTCTCCGGTGTATAAAATCCAGCACCTCCCCCCATCCCCTATGCTCCGCTCCAGTGTATAACATCCACCCCCTCATTCCCCTGGTGTATAACTTCCAGCCCTTCATTCCCCGGTGCACAACAACCGGCCCCTGAACCCGCTGCGGTGTATATCTTCCAGCCCCTCACTCCTGGGTGCATAACACCTGGGCCCTCATCCTCCTGATATATAACTTCCAGCCTCTGATCCCCCGGTGTATAACATCCGGCCTCTCATCCCCTGGTGTATAACATCCGGCCCCTCATTCCCCCCAATGTATAATATCCACCCCCTCATTCCCCCAATGTATAACATCTGGCCCCTTATTCCCCAGTGTATAACATCCAGCGCATTCCCCCCGCCTCCGCCCCAGTGTATAACATCCACCCCCTCATTCCCCTGGTGTATAACATCCGACCCCTCATCCCCTGGTGTATAACTTACAGCTCTTCACTCCCCGATGCACAACAACCGGCCCCTGAACCCTCTGATGTATATCTTGCAGCCCCTCACTCCTGGGTGCATAACACCTGGGCCCTCATCCCCCCAGTGTATAACTTCCAGCCTCTCATCCCCCGATGTATAACATCCGGCCCTTCACTCCCTGATGCATAACACCCGGCCCCTCCCCCTACCCCCTTCCCTCGCCTGGTGTATAACACCTGCCCCCCCCCCCCTTCCATGGTGTATATCATCTGGACCCTCACCCCCCAGGGTATAACATCCAGTCCTCCACTGTGCCGTCTGCCTTTACACGTTACCGAGTGGGGGGCTGAGTGTTGAGGAGCAGAAAAGTCCCCACCGCTCTGCTGACCCCATAACGGCAGAGTCCAGACCTCCTCTGTAACATCTGTAACATCAGCACAAACACTGTGCCCACCGGGAGCAAAGATTTCCGAAGAATCACTCCAAAACTTTGTAGAAAACCTTCCCATAAGAGCAAAAGTTGTTAAATCTGCAAAGGAGGCGCCAGCCCCATACTAATGTCTATTCATATAGAATGAGGGGACAGACTGACTCCTGCACATGCAATGTGGAGGGGGCAAATACTTGTGTCCATATAGTGTACATTTGAAAAATCAAACTTATCTGTTAGATTGTCTGAATAATATTGTAAGTGATAAAATAGTAATTAAATAAAATAGTGGGTGGTAAAATATATTAATGTGTATTGTGTCAATTACAGTCATTTTATTAAAAAAATAAAAGCTATATCTCTTCATGTGATCTTACTGTGAATTCTTATATCAAATTAGTTTTTTGCAAAATTAAATGAATTAATTCTTATATTAAAAGTAAACAGAATTTCCCATAATTTTTTAAAATTTTATTTTGCAAAATGAATAATTGAATAAATTCTTTATATTAATAAAGTAGCAGATTATTTCAAAATGTATTTTTATAATTTTTTCAGTAACAGATAATTTCCCATAATTATTTTTATTTTATTTTTTTGCAAAATGAACTGCATGAATTCTTACAGCATATTAGAGCATTTTTCGGATTATAAAACGCACTTTTGTTCACCCAAAGTTTGGGAGAAAGTGGGTGTGTGTGTGTGTTTTATAAGTCAAATGTACATGTAGGGGAGAGGAGGGCCGCTTTGGAGAGGTGTCCGGGGGCTGGGACGGGCTGCAGAGGCAGCGGGATTTCACCTGCTCCCGCTCATTAGCCTCATGTAATATGCAGTGCATCCGCTGTCCATCCCCTCGGTGCTGAAACCGCGCAGAGATGTGGAGAGGCGCATATTACATGTGCCTGCGCTCACCGCCCCCCCCATTACTCTATATGTCCCCCTGCTGGTGCGCACATGTCATCCCAACACTCTATATGCCCCCCCTGCTGGCGCACACATAGTAAAATAACATACGTTTTTAACTTGCCCTGCTCCCCTGGCTCTGTCGCTCCCAGCTCTTCAGTGTCTCCTCCTGTGTCTGTGCCCAATCTGAACATGTAATCAGGGCGCAAAGTGATATCATCACTGTGCTGTGCCAATCACATGATCGGATGCCGGCACACATAGGATGAGACACCAAGGAGATGAGAGAGACGGAGCCAGCAGAGCAGGGTAAGTTAAAAACATGTATGTTATTTTACTATGTGTGCGCCAGCAGGGGGGCATAAAGAGTGTTGGGAGGCCATGTGCACGCCAGCAGGGGCATATAGAGTGATGAGGGGCCATGTGTGCACCAGTAGGGGGCATAGAGAGTGATGGGGGAGCCATGTGTGCACCAGCAGGGGGTATAGAGAGTGACGGGGGAGGGGGGGAATCCAGGATGGGGGGCATACGTGCCAGCGCGGGGGGGGTGGAATATACGCGCCGGCACAGGGGAGGCATACGCGCCGGCACAGGGGAGGCATACGCGCCGCACAGGGGAGGCATACGCGCCGGCACAGGGGAGGCATACGCGCCGGCACAGGGGAGGCATACGCGCCGGCACAGGGGAGGCATACGCGCCGGCACAGGGGAGGCATACGCGCCGGCACAGGGGAGGCATACGCGCCGGCACAGGGGAGGCATACGCGCCGGCACAGGGGAGGCATACGCGCCGGCACAGGGAGGCATACGCGCCGGCACAGGGGAGGCATACGCGCCGGCACAGGGGAGGCATACGCGCCGGCACAGGGGAGGCATACGCGCCGGCACAGGGGAGGCATACGCGCCGGCACAGGGGAGGCATACGCGCCGGCACAGGGGAGGCATACACGCCGGCACAGGGGAGGCATACGCGCCGGCACAGGAGAAGCAAGAAGCATGTGTGACAGCACAGGGGGGCTTATGTGCCAGCACCGGGGGGGGGAAGGGAGACACATATGTGCCAGCACAGGGGAGGGGGGCCTATGTGCCAGCACAGGGGAGAGGGGCCTATGTGCCAGCACAGGGGAGGGAGGCCTATGTGCCAGCACAGGGGAGGGGGGCTTATGTGCCAGCACAGGGGAGGGGGGCTATATGTGCCAGCACAGGGGAGGGGGGCCTATGTGCCAGCACAGGGGAGGGGGGCCTATGTGCCAGCACAGGGGAGGGGGCCTATGTGCCAGCACAGGGAGGGGGGGCCTATGTGCCAGCACAGGGGGAGGGGGGCCTATGTGCCAGCACAGGGGGAGGGGGGGGGCTATGTGCCAGCACAGGATGGGGGCATATATGCCAGCACGGGGGGGGGGGGGGCATATGTGCCAGCACAGAGAGGGGGGACATATGTGGCAGATCATGGGGGCTATATGAGCCAGCACAGGGGGCCATATCTAGGATGGGGGACTATGTACCAGGATGGGGGTTATATATATACCAGGATGAGAGACATATGTATGATTTGTTAGACAGACAGTCATTATAAGACGAACCCCGTTTAACCAAAAAAAAAAAAATATATATATTTCTCTTTTCCTTCACCAAATTTGGGGTGTGTCTTATAATCAGGTGCGTCTTATAAAGCCAAAAATACGGTAATAAAGTAATAGATCATTTACATTTTTTTTGTTTTTTTTAAAAATAAACAACTGAATGGCTTTATCTACAACACCAAAATCAGTTATCATTGAAAAAGACTCCAAATACTCAATTAATGATTAAATATTTTAAATTATATATCAAAATAACCTGTGCCTTTCCTTTAGTATATCCAATACTAGATGTAGAAATGATAACACGGGAGCGACTGGTCACCTCAAAAACATGGGCTCATGAAGACCTCAAATATTTTAGAGTATTTCTAAAACGTAAGCCCAAGCAATGTGGCCGCACATCAATGGTAAACTAATTTTGCCAATTTTTTTTTTTTAAATATTGTGAATAAAAATAAATAAAACATAAAATTGAAATGAACATTTTTACCAACATTCATCATCAATCCACTATTTAAAACTGAAAAAATAAAGTAAAATGAATAGAAAAGAAAAAAAAGAGAAGAAAGAAAAAAAAAAAAAAGTCTTAGGAAGAAGTCTGAAAACGAGACCGACCTATACCCTGGGTGAGTTTGGATGGGTTTAGTGTCTCTGGCAATATTTGTCTTCACTATTGATAGACAGACATAGTCACACAACCCACCACACGATGCCTGCCTCTGAGTGGAGAAGCTAGAATGCAAGTTAACTGTATTAATAGAGAAAACAGCTAGCATCCCAGCAAATATAAAATAATATTAAAAAATGGAAAAAAAATTCATATAAAAGCAATCCAATTATCACATGGAATTCCAATTTAAAGCATTATTTTAGGCCACATTCGATCTGAAATACTGTTGTGTCTGCATTCGCATACACCCCTCAACCCCCAAACCGTACCCCCGCCTTTCCAAGATTCATACTGCCATACACAGGTTATAGGTGCTCATTTACGGTTTACATCTGCTATATATTTACGCTTGCATTAGCTTGATTAGTCTACGGGGTCAAAACTTAAAAACCTGGTGCCTCAGCAAAAAGGATGGACAGATTGTGCGCACCGCCACGTCTTGGCTGCGGTTGGGGCGGTAACGATAATGAAATACAAACGAATACAATGAAAATGTATAAGAAGGCTGAAAAATGAGGGCATAAAGGGGCAGTTTTGGTCTTAAATATATACAATTAGGTCCAGAAATCTTTGTGATTTGATCTGTGAATTGTTTATTAATTGCAGCCATTTTTCTACAAAGCCTCCTCATTTCAGGGCCTCAAGTCACTTTCCCATAAATAAAATGTTCACTTTTAATCCTTTGCAGCAATGACTGAAGTCTTTTGGCTGTGGTCGTCACCATCGCTGGTCTCCTCCAGTGTGAGGCTTTGCCATCTTTTGTGCCGTGACTTATGTTGTTTCTTGTTTGTGGCTTCTTCTGTCCTAATTCTGTGAAATGCGGCTCGATGGGGCTGAGATCTAGTGAGGACTTGGCCACTGCAGAATATTCCACTTCTTGGCTTTTGCAGGATATTTTGGGTCATTGTCCGTCTGTGAAGCGTTCCCTGGTCAACCTTCCTAAATTTGGGTGAATCTGAAAGTCTCGCCCAGTACACTTCAGAGTAGAAACTCCGGTGTAGTGAAGAGCGCTCCCAGATTCGGAAGGACCGGAACAAGTTTCTTTTTCCCCCAATTTATTGCAAATAATTGATGTACAGTAAAATACACGAACATACAATGCGTTTCGGCTATGTAACTCCATAAAAATAGCCTTTCTCAGGTATAAGACTTATACCTGAGGAAGGCTATTATTATTTGCAATAAATTGTGGAAAAAGAAACTTGTTCCGGTCCTTCAGAATCTGGGAGCGCTCTTCACTACACCGGAGTTTCTACTCTGAAATGATCGCTGTCGGACTCCTGGCTGAGAGATCTGATCCTTCTGGGACAAAGCTGCACACCAGACAGGATGTGTACCGGAGCCGGACACCCTTGAAAGGACTGATATGCACTGAAACAAGACTTTGAAAAGGTGAGCAAATAAGCTCTATTTCTCTAATCAACACACAGTATAGTCTGCACTTAGATCTGCGCCCTCTCCTTCCTATCTCCCCGTTTCTAGACCCCACAGCCTTGAGGTCGAATCAATTGAGCCCTGTACACTTCAGAATTCATCTGGCGGCTTCACTCTTCAGTCACATCATCAATGACCACTAATGCTCCAGGGCCATTATTAGCCCTGCATGTCTGGCCAGCACACCGCCTCCACCATGTGTTACAGAGGACGTGCTGTGCTCCGGATCAGGAGCTGTTTCAAACCATCTCCATACTTTCTTCTTCCATCATTCTGGTACAGGTTGATCTTAGTCTCATCCGTCCTCTGCAGCTTTTCCCGAACTGGGTGGTTTCTTTAGATTTTGTTTGGTAATGTCTAATGTGGCCTTTCTTTTTTTTTTTTTTTTTTTTTAAATCAAATACTTTTTTTTTAACTTTTGATAAACACATGTCAGTAATTTCAATTCAGCATGGCATAAATACAATCATTTTAATATGAACCCCACCCCCACCCTCCCCATCCCTCGGCAGCAGTACCTCCCTCCATACCCTTCACAAACAATGCAGAAAGGAACTACCGTATATACTCGTGTATAAGCCGACCCGTGTATAAGCCGACCCCCCTACTTTTGCCCCCAAAACCTGGGAAAATCTATTGACTCGTGTATAAGCCGAGGGTGGACCTCAGCACAGGTATACAGCTCCCAGCAGTGTGGTATACACCAGTCCCAGAGGTAGATACAGCAGCCCCAGTGGTAGTATACACGCAGCCCCAGTAGTATATACAGCCCCAGTGGTATATACAGCTCCAGTGGTAGTATAGACGCAGCCCTAGTAGTATATACAGCCCCAGTGGTAGTATATACAGCCCCAGTGGTAGTATACAGGGCCCCAGCAGTATATACAGCCCCAGTGGTTTATACAGCCCCAGTGGTAGTATACAGGGCCCCAGAGGTATATACAGCCCCAGTGGTAGTATATACAGGGCCCCAGCAGTATATACAGCCCCAGTGGTTTATACAGCCCCAGTGGTAGTATAGACGCAGCCCTAGTAGTATATACAGCCCCAGTGGTAGTATATACAGCCCCAGTGGTAGTATATACAGCCCCAGTGGTAGTATACAGGGCCCCAGCAGTATATACAGCCCCAGTGGTAGTATACAGGGCCCCAGAGGTATATACAGCCCCAGTGGTAGTATATACAGGGCCCCAGCAGTATATACAGCCCCAGTGGTTTATACAGCCCCAGTGGTAGTATACAGGGCCCCAGAGGTATATACAGCCCCAGTGGTAGTATATACAGCCCCAGTGGTAGTATATACAGCCCCAGTGGTAGTATACAGGGCCCCAGCAGTATATACAGCCCCAGTGGTTTATACAGCCCCAGTGGTAGTATACAGGGCCCCAGAGGTATATACAGGGCCCCAGAGGTATATACAGGGCCCCAGAGGTAGTATATACAGCCCCAGTGGTAGTATATACAGCCCCAGTGGTAGTATACAGGGCCCCAGCAGTATATACAGCCCCAGTGGTTTATACAGCCCCAGTGGTAGTATATACAGCCCCAGTGGTAGTATACAGGGCCCCAGAGGTATATAGCAGCCCCAGCGGTAGTATACAGGCATCCCCAGTAATGCAGGGCCCCCCCAGCGTCTCTCCGGTCACCTGTAAAGGAAGCTATACTTATCACAGTGCTCTGTCCGCGCCCGCTCGCACCCGCTGTCAGCAGCCGACCGGATCCTCCATCTTGCGTCTTCTTTCTTCCTGTTTCCTGTGCTCGTCGCAGGGAATGACGTCATTGCCCGCGACGAGCACAGAAACAGGAAGAAGACGCAAGATGGAGGATCCGGTCGGCTGCTGACAGCGGGTGCGAGCGGGCGCGGACAGACAGCGGCACTGTGATAAGTATAACTTCCTTTACAGGTGACCGGAGAGACGCTGGGGGGGCCCTGCATTACTGGGGATGCGGGGGCTGCTGTATACCGATGTATACATCGGTATGTACCGATGTATACATCGGTATACAGCACTGACTCGCGTATAAGCCGAGGAGGGTACTTTTCAGCCCAATTTTTGGGCTGAAAAACTCGGCTTATACGCGAGTATATACGGTATGTTATTTTCCCACTAATGTGGCCTTTCTACTTTCCAGGCTGATGATTGGTTGCCCCTTGTGGTGAGCCCTCTGTATTTTTCCCTTGGGGCGACCCCTCTGCACTTGCACCATGGGGCGACCCCTCTGCACTTGCACCATGGGGCGACCCCTCTGCACTTGCACCATGGGGCGACCCCTCTGCACTTGCACTATGGGGCGACCCCTCTGCACTTGCACCATGGGGCGACCCCTCTGCACTTGCACCATGGGGCGACCCCTCTGCACTTGCACCATGGGGCGACCCCTCTGCACTTGCACCATGGGGCGACCCCTCTGCACTTGCACCATGGGGCGACCCCTCTGCACTTGCACCATGGGGCGGCCCCTCTGCACTTGCACCATGGGGCGGCCCCTCTGCACTTGCACCATGGGGCGGCCCCTCTGCACTTGCACCATGGGGCGGCCCCTCTGCACTTGCACCATGGGGCGGCCCCTCTGCACTTGCACCATGGGGCGGCCCCTCTGCACTTGCACCATGGGGCGGCCCCTCTGCACTTGCACCATGGGGCGGCCCCTCTGCACTTGCACCATGGGGCGGCCCCTCTGCACTTGCACCATGGGGCGGCCCCTCTGCACTTGCACCATGGGGCGGCCCCTCTGCACTTGCACCATGGGGCGGCCCCTCTGCACTTGCACCATGGGGCGGCCCCTCTGCACTTGCACCATGGGGCGGCCCCTCTGCACTTGCACCATGGGGCGGCCCCTCTGCACTTGCACCATGGGGCGGCCCCTCTGCACTTGCACCATGGGGCGGCCCCTCTGCACTTGCACCATGGGGCGGCCCCTCTGCACTTGCACCATGGGGCGGCCCCTCTGCACTTGCACCATGGGGCGGCCCCTCTGCACTTGCACCATGGGGCGGCCCCTCTGCACTTGCACCATGGGGCGGCCCCTCTGCACTTGCACCATGGGGCGGCCCCTCTGCACTTGCACCATGGGGCGGCCCCTCTGCACTTGCACCATGGGGCGGCCCCTCTGCACTTGCACCATGGGGCGGCCCCTCTGTACTTGCACCATGGGGCGGCCCCTCTGTACTTGCACCATGGGGCGGCCCCTCTGTACTTGCACCATGGGGCGGCCCCTCTGTACTTACTCTTATGGAGTCTTTTTACAGTAGACTTGTGTACCTTGTGGTGACCCCTCTGTACTTGCACCTTGCGGCGACCCCTCTGTACTTGCACCTTGTGGCGACCCCTCTGTACTTGCACCTTGTGGCGACCCCTCTGTACTTGCACCTTGTGGCGACCCCTCTGTACTTGCACCTTGTGGCGACCCCTCTGTACTTGCACCTTGTGGCGACCCCTCTGTACTTGCACCTTGTGGCGACCCCTCTGTACTTGCACCTTGTGGCGACCCCTCTGTACTTGCACCTTGTGGCGACCCCTCTGTACTTGCAGCTTGTGGCGACCCCTCTGTACTTGCAGCTTGTGGCGACTACTCTGTACTTGCTCTCATGAAGTCTTTTTACAGTAGACTTGGAGATACAGAAATACCTACATACTAGAGATTGTTCTTCACTTGGGTGGATTTTGTGAAGGGTTCCGTTTACCATGGAAAGGATTCTGTGATCATCCACCAATGCTGTATTCCGGGGAGTTCCTAGCTCACCAGTTGCTCTTTCTTTTTGCAAAAATGTAACAAACTGTTGATTTGGACGCTCCTAACATTTCTGCTCTGCCTCTCTGACGGATTTCTTCTTATTTTCAGCCTAATGATGTTCTATTTCTCTTCCTTGGGACTGTATATTGTGGGTTTACAGCAACAGCTTCCAAATGTAAATACTACACCTGGAATCAGCTATAGACCTTTTTACCTGCTAAATTGCTGATGGACTGATGAATAGAATCACACATGAATACACTAAAGGGCTTTTGCGATAATTGTCCATTTACTTTTGGTCCCTTGAAAAAAGGCAGATCGATACTAAAGAGCTGTAATTCCTAAACCTTCCTCCAGGTATGATGTGAATACCTCAAATTAAAGCTGAGAGTCAGCACTTTATGCTCAGATTGATTATAGGGCTGGATCTTGAATAGGTTTCGGTAAACAGCTAAATTGCCAAAACTTTGTCACTTTCCAAATATTTCTGGACCTAACAGTAAATCAAAGCACTAATTATCTGTTATAATTTATGTTTTTCAGCCTTGGCTGTGGTTAGTTTGGCTTTGGTATGATTGCTTGAAGTCTCAGAAGCTCAGGCTATTATGCTGTCCCCCATTGCTTACCCTGCAGCTCTGCTGGCATCATATATTCAATTTCTGATACAACAACTACTGAACCCACATATAGTGAAATCTGGTGAAAATGAAGAATTTAAGCATCCCAGTAGTCAGGTGGAGTTAGTTCGTTAAAAATTGTTCTACTGTCGTGGGGGTAGGGCAATATCAGACTATTGGCCAAGAATTTGTCATGGTATAGAGTGAATTCTTCCTAGGCATAGTATGAAGAAAATTCTCCCTTTGATGGGGTGATATAATGTGATATTTCAAATCTTAGAGGGCTATCACAGGAGACAAACGTGCAGCCACGTATTCAGCGACACTTAAGAAAATTAATTGCATTTTATTATTATTTTTTTTATTTGTATTATTTTTTGCACCCTCCCACAACGCAATGTGAGTAGAAGGGGCCAATACGTAAATATTAAATCGGGTGCCGCCATTATTAAGGAGCACAAACTCTGCATATTAATACAGATTAACAGGCCTTGCTTGGTCTACAGAAAGTGACAACCCCTGTAGGGAAAGTAAATTAGTTGTCACACTTAAAAAAACTGGAATGTATAACAAAAGATTTCAAGACTTTTCAAAGAAGGACAGACACTCAGACATTTTTTCTATATTATATTTGTGTATAAAACATATTTTTCAAATTTAAATAATTAAAATTTAAATATATATATAAATATATAAGTATTGACACCCCTGCAATTCTGTCACATAATACTCGGTTTCTTCCTGAGAATGATTGCAATCACAAATTCTTTGGTATTATTATCTTTATTTAATTTGTCTTCAATGAAAAAACACAAAGGAGAATGAAGCAAAAAGCAAATCATTGATCATTTCACACGAAACTCCAAGAATGGGCCAGACAAAAGTATTGGCACCCTTAGCCTAATACTTGGTTGCACAACCTTTAGCCAAAATAACTGCGATCAACCTCTTCCGGTAACCATCAATGAGTTTCTTACAATGCTCTGCTGGAATTTTAGACCATTCTTCTTTGGCAAACTGCTCCAGGTCCCTGATATTTGAAGGGTGCCTTCTCCAAACTGCAATTTTTAGATCTCTCCACAGGTGTTCTATGGGATTCAGGTCTGGACTCATTGCTGGCCACCTTAGAAGTCTCCAGTGCTTTCTCTCAAACCATTTTCTAGTGCTTTTTGAAGTGTGTTTTGGGTCATTGTCCTGCTGGAAGACCCATGACCTCTGAGGGAGACCCAGCTTTCTCACACTGGGCCCTACATTATGCTGCAAAATTTGTTGGTAGTCTTCAGACTTCATAATGCCATGCACATGGTCAAGCAGTCCAGTGCCAGAGGCAGCAAAGAAACCCCAAAACATCAGGGAACCTCCGCCATGTTTGACTGTAGGGACCGTGTTCTTTTCTTTGAATGCCTCTTTTTTTTCTCTGTAAACTCTATGTTGATGCCTTTGCCTAAAAAGCTCTACTTTTGTCTCATCTGACCAGATAACATTCTTCCAAAATGTTTTAGGCTTTCTCAGGTAAGTTTTGGCAAACTCCAGCCTGGCTTTTCTCGGGGTAAGAAGTGGGGTCTTCCTGGGTCTCCTACCATACAGTCCCTTTTCATTCAGAAGCCGACGGATAGTACGGGTTGACACTGTTGTACCCTTGGACTGCAGGGCAGCTTGAACTTGTTTGGATGTTAGTCGAGGTTCTTCATCCACCATCCGCACAATCTTGTGTTGAAATCTCTTGTCAATTTTTCTTTTCCGTCCACATCTAGGGAGGTTAGCCACAGTGCCATGGGCTTTAATCTTCTTGATGACACTGCGCACGGTAGACACAGGAACATTCAGGTCTTTGGAGATTGACTTGTAGCCTTGAGATTGCTCATGCTTCCTCACAATTTGGTTTTTCCAAGTCCTCAGACAGTTCTTTGGTCTTCTTTCTTTTCTCCATGTTCAATGTGGTACACACAAGGACACAGGACAGAGGTTGAGTCAACTTTAATCCATGTCAACTGGCTGCAAGTGTGATTTAGTTATTGCAAACACCTGTTAAGTGCCACAGGTAAGTATTTAAGAGGCAGAAATGCGGGGCATTCAAGAACCTAAGTAGAGGCACCAGCAGTGTTAACTGCAGCAGGGCCGAGGGTGCACAGTCTTATAACAGCCTGAGAGGTATAATCACATTGAAGAAAGAGGCACTCATCCGGTGAAAGTTGTTCCTAATGGATGACTTTAATCAGCATTGAGGTACAGAGTGCACCCTGTACCTCAATGCTGATTAAAGTCATCCATTAGGAACAACTTTCACCAGGTGAGTGCCTCTTTCTTCAATGTGATGCCACAGGTAAGTTACAGGTGCTGTTAATTACACAAATTAGAGAAGCATCACATGATTTTTCTAACAGTGCCAATACTTTTGTCCATCCCCTTTTTTATGTTTGGTGTGGAATTAGATCCAATTTGGCTTTAGGACAATTCTTTTTGTGTTTTTTCATTGAAGACAAATTAAATGAAGATAATAATACCAAAGAATTTGTGATTGCAATCATTTTCAGGAAGAAACTGAGTATTATCTGACAGAATTAAAGGGGTGTCAATACTTTTGGCGACACACTGGTGCATCTCACTAAATTAGAATGTCATCAAAAAGTTGACTTATACAAAAGTGCAATGCATATATTATATGGAGTCATTACACAGAGTGATCTATTTCAAGTGTATATTTCTGTTAATGTTGATGATTATGGCTTACAGCCAATAAAAACCCAAGGGTCATTATCCCAGAAAATTAAAGTAGGGAGGATGAAGGGTCCACTCCTCATGGATTCTGAGCTTTTTGTTACTCTGTAATGTCTCAAATTGTCTGTATATGTCCCCTCTGAATTGTAAAGTGCTGCGGAATATGTTGGTGCTATATAAATAAAATTATTATTATTATAGGGGTTAAAAGTTGTGCTGCTGTGTTCCACGAGACATCAAAGTGTGAACATAATATTGTTTCATTAGTCAATGTGTGTCAGGGCTCCCATAAACGCCCTTAAACATGGCAATATTACATTGATTTTAGGTAATATTCTAATTCATTGAGGTGCACTAGTATATATATATCTACATCTACTGTATATCTGTCTATCAGTCTGTCTATATTATCACATTTTTTTTGCTCTCTTTTTGTTTAATGTAATATTATTATTTAATTATCCTCATCTTGCAGCAGTAATTATCCTTCCAGGTGCGCTGTCCGGAGGAGGAGAGTTTTCCAAAATATTCTGAATGATCTAAGCAGCAGGAAGTCTCCCGCTATAAAAATATATCCTCTATATATTTATACAAAAGCGGCTGAATACACCGAAACGATTCTGTTATTGGAAAACAGAGGAAAAAGTTTGCATTTCACCAACCGAACGGCCAAGGTCAACATTTTCTCGTTCTTTTTTTTTTTTTTTTTGTTCGGGGTGAACTGAGGTCTGGAGCGTAAATGCTGCAATTATTTTTAGATAAAATATAATACCCTATTTATTTTTCTCCCACCCCTCCCCCACCTTCCCTGAGCAGACTCCAATCATCCTGCGCCAGTGTCGGACTGTCAGCTCTGATTTAGTGGGTTAATCAACCCGTGCACATTCAGTGATAACCGCAGCCGATAAGAGTAATCTCTAATTACCCGCCCCGACCGCAGCCAATATAAACAAGACACATTATTTTTAGCTTTGTCCAAAAGTGGCTTTGATTAGCGCAAAAAGCGATGAGGCAACAGGCAGTATATTCCATGTAATGAATTAGGGCTATTTGTATGACAATACATAAGTAACCAAGCAATAAAAAAAAAATACAAGCGGTAATCTGTGGGTTTATTGGGGGAAAAAAAGCTGTGCAATAGGGAAAAATAAACTTTTTCTTGGAAAAAAAAAAATTGCACTGGGATAAAAGAATCACAATAAAACCACAGATTTGGAGCAACTCTGCTGGCGGAGACAGGACAATGAGCGGCGCTGTAAAGTTTTGCATTTCATGGGTCGGATGAAACGTGGACGGGGTGTATATATGACTTTGGGTTATATCGTGCCAGAAATATCTGGGTATACCCAACTTAATGCACTGCTTCTGTATTGCACAGATCATATCTAAAGAGATAATAATTACCGTAATTAAAAATTTTCTTTATACACATATAATACAACTGTTTGGCAATAATAGGAACCAAAGAGCCAAAAAAAAAAAAAAAAAGCCCAAAATGTTTTCCAGAAATTGAACGGATAAAGGAAAGGGACGATTAGTCTCACAGAGAAGGATGTAATATAACAAGATTACATAATAATTTATAAAGGGAGAGCTCCGGCTGCCAACCAATTCCACCGCAGCAATAAATGTGCTGGAATCGGAGAGAAGTAACTCTGCCCAGCTCAGGAACACATCAGCTAATATACCATTAGACCCTCCATGTGAATAAATGATATATTAAATAATGAAGAAATGTGTTTAAATTTGTATATATTCATTTTTTGTATGTTAAATGACTCAGTTGAGCCATTTCGGGCATCATAACAAATAATATCATGCTCCACTTTACCAGCGCTGTTCATTTAAGCCAGCAATAGAATAAAAAAAAAGACAAAAAAGCATAAGGAAAACAACAACCGATGGCGCATCTACTGAATTAGAGAGATGTAATGATATGCGTACCAGCAGCGACTACGGCTGGCGGAGGCGATCCTGCCTCTCCACCACTCGTCTGACTCATTGGGGCGACAGAGGTTTCACGGGATGTGGGTAACTGCAGCTCCTTTGGGAGAAGGTCATAAACCGATTCTATAAAGAAAAAGAGAGAATGGGCAGAAATGTGTTAATAGTGAAGAAAAATGCAAAATGAAAAAGCTTAATGTACCAGTCATACATGTGTTATAACGTCTTGATTGCTGTGAGTCCCAACTATCCCAAGAACAGGGCTCAAAATTGCTTCATAAGACTGGCTTGCCCATACCTCCCTTCCTGCACCCAAGACACCTCAGAGCCCATTCTTAGTACTGCAGGAATCAGAACGTTATTCTCCATCCTGCTAAGTGATGATAACCTATGAAAGAAAACTGTCCTGATCTCGATATATCATCACTGATTCTACATTTGACACAGGAGAGCCGCCTTCAAACCTGTGAGGCTACATGGTTGATTTGATTATCTGAATGGCAAAGTCAGACTTTGATCAGACTCATTGAAGACAAAAGGTCCAATGACTCTGATCAAACTCTCATCCAAGAAAATCAGTCTGATGACTGATCAGACTCTGTCATCCAAGAAAAGGGATGTGATGACTCAAATCAGGCTCTCTCATCTAAGGCGGCCGTCACACGCACAGATATCGCGCAAGATATCGCTTGAACGCGGCAGATTAAACATCGCGTAAGCGATGTCTGTGCGTGTGACGGCAAGATACGACGAGCGATTCATGATCAAATCGCAAAATCGAGATCTGAGGTCCGGACCTCAGATCTAGCGATTTACGATTTAGCGATCTGCTCTGTATAACACCACGATGAGCGATCTCCCAGCGGCAGAGCCTATGCTGGGAGATGGTAACTATGGTACACGTCGGGTAACTAAGCGACGCGCGGCGCCTAGTTACCCGATGTGTACCATAGTTACCAGCGAGATCGCGGATCCACATCTCTGGTGAGTCTGTCTGTGTGACAGCTCACCAGCGATGTGAGCGATATTGTAAGCGATCGCGCGTGCACGTGATCGCTTACAATATCGTTCTAGATATCTTAGCGTGTGACGGCCGCCTAAGAAAATCGTCTAAGGAAACAGATCAGACTTAAGGCCCCGTCTCACGCTTCAATGTGTCGGCGAACTGACCAACGATCTGACTTGACCTAGATCACTTGAACGACGTTCAATGATCGCTAGTGAAATGCCACACATACAGATATCTTAATGACACAGCAACGATTCCGCGAACAGCGAACAATACTTGCGGTCGTTTGATCGCCTAACGTCCTTCAGTTCTTAATAGGCGAAGTCGTTATCAAGTTGTCACACATACCCATGCTGCAGGTTGGATGGACGATCATCGTTTGGTTTAAGGTCCGGTTCACCAACCTCCCATCAACGATCTGTCCGATTATTGTTGATCGGTTATATATGTCACACTGAACGACGTCGTTACGTCGTCGATTGAACGACTGCAATCCCGTGACGTTTCAACGATATCATTAACAATATCGTTGCGTGAAACGGGGCCTTAACTCTCATGTGAGACAATCAGTCTGATGACTGATCAGACTCACTCATCTAAGGCTGGTTTCACACTGCGGTTTTTCACTGATCAGGTTCGATCAGGTTTGTGTGCCAAAACCAGGAGAGGAACTTGCGGAGACAAACTATAATTGAAAGATTGACACCTGTTCTGGGTTTTGGAGTCACTCCTGGTTTTGAAACACAAAACCTGACCTGACCTGATCTGACAGCAGTGTGAAACCAGCCTAAGAAAGCCATTCTGATGACTCTGATAAGACTGTCATTCGAGAAAATTGGCCTAATAACTCCAATTAAGACTTATCCAAGAAAATCTGTCCAATGACTCTGATCAGACTCACTCTCATCCGAGAATATTGGTCTGATGACTCTGATCAGACTCACTCTAATCAGAGAATATTGGTCCAATTATGCTGATCAGATTCACTTTCAGAGACAATCGGTCCGATATCTCAGATTAGACTCACCCTCATCCAAGAAAGTCAGTGACTAATCTGATCCGACTCTCATCCGAGAAAATAGGCTTAATGAATCCAATTACTTTAATATGAGGAAATCGGTCCAGTTACTCTGATCAGACTCATCTGAGAAAAGCAGTGCAATGACTCTTATCAGACTTTCTCTCATCAGAGAAAATCGTTCTGATGACTAAGATCAGACGCTCTCTGATCTGAGAAAAATCGCACTCTGACCAGTTGTGAAAATGTAATTCAAGTGCGGTCTGATTTTTTCCAAAGACTCATAAAATTGAATGGGTAAGTGCCATCCTCCAAAGCAAATCGTGTATGCTCGGTCCGAAGAAAAAAAAAGTTGGACATGAGCCATAGACCGACCATTGGACAGTTGGACATGAGCCATAGACCTACATGGGGATGAGTGCTGTCAAACAACACATAGCGTTCTTTTTATGATGGTCTGAATGAGCTCTCACTTTGAGTAGATTAATTTTACTACCGGTAATTTATTTTCCCCTTAGTTTAAAAATATATTATTTAAGCTAAACAACCACATTGATATGTTTGATTCCTCCGAACAAGCTTGTTATTACTGCTGTGGAGAGAAGAATCAAAGTTGCCCGAGACATCAGTGTCCCCTGAGAAGATACACATAATATATGCAATATAATATATTATATATAAATAAAAATCAGACAAGTAAAAATCCCATCTCCCTGATCCTGCCACAAAAGACTTGAGGTATAGATCTTAGATCTAGTCAAAATCATCAGTATAATGCAGAAAGAAGGAAGAAGTAATGGCCCCCCCCAAAAAATTGAAATACATTCGTGCTTTGACAGACACTCACAAAAAAAAAAAAATGTTTGTGAAGCCAGAGGGTTAATAATAATTACATAAGCCACAATTGAGACATATCAACCAGTAGGAGATAAAAGTCAATTAGAAGTGCAGGGAGTGTCAATACTCAGGGCAATTAACTGCAGCTTGTGTAACTAAATTAGTTATTTTACATAACGATATGGGAGCCCGGGCGTCAACTCCACTGTCCACATTAAAAGAGTAGCAGACAATCCCTATTACATATATACAGGACCCATGGTCCCAAGAATAATGGGATCAAGATAATTACTTAGCGCAGCATCCTCCTCTTAGTTCTCCCTGCACATTGACCCCCTGTGGTGCAGGGACTTGTAGTAGATGTAGCCAGATCCACGGCTGCCGGTCGAAAACTATGATGTGCAGATTAAACAAATGGGGGGATTAGGTGACTGAGTGTCTAAAAGGTTTGCTACTCTACAACCAGGAAGATACAAAGAGGGGAGCGCACATAGGGCGGTAAGAGGGACACCAAGGATTTACCTATATAGATCCACTCACCTTGACAGGTTGTGAGGGTCACAACCACCTGAACACATTTGGCCGCTGCAGAACCCGTGAAGGATGCAAAGGGAAAAATATGGAGTTTTTCTGCACTGACCACAGGAGACCGGATAATGAAGAGTCCTTTTATTCACACACCGCACACAGTTTGCCTATGCGTTTTGTAGCCTGCAGGCTACTTCATCAGGACATAATCAAGATATGGCAGATCAGAAATGTAGGAGACTGGCAATCTCTCTCCATGGAAGTGCAGCAATGGCAGCCATGATTGGCATCTCCAGACTTTACCAGGGATAAATAGGTCGACCACTCGCAAGATACAAGACGTTCTGCTATCAATCCAAAAAAGTATCATTATTAGGAACAAGGACAACCAGTAGTATATATTCTAAAGCAAGGAAAAGGATATGGACCCACTATTTTCCCCAATTCCCAGAGCAATAAAATTATCAGCGTAACATTAAGATCTTCAGTGTCTAAATAATTTCCGAAGTATCCAAACACATGTAAGATAATATGTGCGGGGGAGGTCTGAAAGGTTGAGAGGTGATCCAAAGCCTGGAAACCAAGTCCCCCTGGGCTTGTGATTGTGCTAGTATCTGAAGTGGCCAACATTGTGAGAAGGAAGTGGTGCCTCCTCCATGCCAGCAACGCTTGCACTATTTAACCCCCCTGATCCTGCTCCTACCAGAGATTCAATTAAAACCGGGTGCTTGTTTTCTGTGTTCCAAGCTTTTCTTGCGTCTCTTCACTTAGCACATCTACATAAGGGATCTTTTTCTGGCCCGATGCCACACCGGTCCTTTGAGGTCAGCGGCATAAAATGTGACCTAATGTACGAGATTGTATTCAGGAACCTTGAGAATTTTACTGAGAGTTGGCCCCTTGCAACGGCTCGGATTAATATTAAATCCTACCCAGATCTGGTTGTCCTATAGTACAAGATGATGATATACAGTATATGTCCATCTCCAGCTACATAGGAGTGTGGCAGATGCATTTTTTATATTTTATGGGGTATTTTTCACTTATAGACATGGACAAGAACACATATTATAAAGATATTCAGCACTTGATATATAGAATCACATTTACACCAATATCATCCCTTATAAGCGAAAGGGATCCATGAAGGGCTCACAAAAAACACAAATTCCTGTTGATTTTCCTATTTGTTTTAGCATAATTTTTTCTTGTATCCTTTTTCTTATACTGAAAGCATCATAAAAATCATATGCAGGGCGGCATACATTACTGTTACAATGGGAGACAGTGGCTGGTGTGTGACTATACATTTTTAGATGGGTGGAAGTCATAGTATGGGGTCCCCTGCTTAGGTCTACATATGGCGGGATCCAAACCCACCCATCTGACCATCCAACAGTAGTGATGAGTCGGCACTACCATGCTCAGATGCTTGGTACTCGTAATGAGCAGCTGGACGCTAGGATGGATGCTACTTGAGTACCTCAGTAGAGTGGAAGTCAATGGGGAACTCAACCGTTTTTCTGGAAGATCTTCCCATTGACTTCCATTCAACGCGTGTACTCTTGTTGCGCTTATCCGAGTGTCCAACTGCTCATTACAAGTACTGGGCACCCAAGCATGGTAGTGCCCGTTCATACATATCCAGTATCCAATGTATTATAAAGGCTATTTCTTCCAGCTTTTTGCTGATTGGGAGGTATGGGATGTCCAGGTATGCCCCTTTTTTCATCACTATGTGGCATTTGCTTTGACCCATCGGGAGGTCTAGCGGGTGGAGATCTTAGATTTTAGAGAATCTGTTGCAGCGTTTCTCCTGCACCTATATATTTTGTGCACTTGTATGAGCGCCCACATTTTTTCTATAATGGGCAGCGTATTATGTGAATACTGTACTTTGACTTAATTGGGCTCTGTTACGAGTTGTTTTTTTAGAACATCACATTTTCTTGTTGACTCATTGTATATCCCTAATAAATGCTATACAAATTACATCCAAAGTCCTGCAAAAATAAACCCGAATTCAATGAAAATCACCGGCAAAGCCGTCGCTCACCTCAAGAGCTTACAATCCACGACAAAGCAAGCAGTGGAATATTTTTAGCTATAAATCTCCGGAAAGGAAACGTAAAGCCGATCTGTAAAAAGTATGTGAACTATTCACAAGGCAACAAAACAGTCCAATAAACTCTCCATGACCCATAATAAAAGGAAGAAAAAAAATAACACATGGAAAAACCAAAGAAAATATTTCAGAGCCACGTGACGCTCCACAGTCTCTGACGCTTTCATGGTGAGAAAGCAAAGTGTTGGAAAAGGATGAGGTTATTTAAGCCGCTTGCAGCGACGTCACGGCCGAGTCAGCAGTGTTACGGAGGGTTGGTTTGGCACAAAACAATGTGCTTTTTGGCACAAAGGTCCTACTCTGTACAAGGCTACAATAATATGGCAAGAAGATGGAGACATGGAAAGAAAAAGACAAAGAGAGGCTTCCAATCCAACCGGTCAAAGGTGAAACCCTCACCACAGTCTTTGCTTGTATCAGAACCCTTTGCCATTCGTAACACATCCAACCCAACACTGGTGGTCAATCTTAACAAGAATAGCGATACTGAGCATGTGCGACCACTGCACTATTCATAGTATACAGGAGTGGTGGTCGCACATGCGCAGTTCTGCTCCTTAACCTCTTCACCACTCAGGCTGTTTTGACCTTACTGACCTCGACATTTTTTGCAATTCTGGCCAGTGTGATTTTATGAGATTATAACTCTGGAACGCTTCAACAGATCCCAGTGATTCTGAGATTATTTTTTCGGGACATAATGGACTTCATATTTTTTGCATTTACCGTATATACTCGTGTATAAGCCGACCCGTGTATAAGCCGCCCCCCCTACTTTTGCCCCCAAAACCTGGGAAAACCTATTGACTCGTGTATAAGCCGAGGGTGGACCCCAGCACAGGTATACAGCCCCGAGCAGTGTGGTATACAGCAGCCCCAGAGGTATATACAGCAGCCCCAGTGGTAGTATACAGCAGCAGCCCCAGTAGTTAGTATACAGCAGCCCCAGTGGTAGTATACAGCAGCAGCCCCAGTGGTATATACAGCCGCAGCCCCAGTGGTATATACAGCAGCAGCCCCAGTAGTTAGTATACAGCAGCCCCAGTAGTTAGTATACAGCAGCCCCAGAGGTATATACAGCAGCCCCAGAGGTAGTATACAGCAGCAGCCCCAGTGGTAGTATACAGCAGCAGCCCCAGTGGTATATACAGCAGCAGCCCCAGTGGTATATACAGCAGCAGCCCCAGTGGTATATACAGCAGCAGCCCCAGTGGTATATACAGCAGCAGCCCCAGTGGTATATACAGCAGCAGCCCCAGTGGTATATACAGCAGCAGCCCCAGTGGTATATACAGCAGCAGCCCCAGTGGTATATACAGCAGCAGCCCCAGTGGTATATACAGCAGCAGCCCCAGTGGTATATACAGCAGCAGCCCCAGTGGTATATACAGCAGCAGCCCCAGTAGTTTGTATACAGCAGCCCCAGAGGTATATACAGCAGCCCCAGTGGTAGTATACAGCAGCCCCAGAGGTATAAACAGCCCCTCTGGTAGTATACAGCAGCCCCCAAATGCTGACACTCGCCCCCCTTGTAAGGGCCCCCCCCCCCCCGCTGCGTATCTTACCATCCCGGTCTTCTGCACAGCGCCGCTCCTCGGTGCTCCGTTCTCCATGCTCCGTCCTCGCTGCATCCGGGATCCCCGGCCGTCGCACGATGACGTCATATACCTGCGACACCCGGAGATCCCGGATGTAGCAGGACGGGAGCATGAAGAACGGAGCACCGAGGAGTGGCGCTGTGCAGAAGACCAGGATGGTAAGATACGCAGTGGGGGGGGCCCTTACAAGGGGGGAGAGTGCCAGCATTTGGGGGCATTTATGCACTGCTTCCCCTGCCGCTGATTGACAGGGGGAAGCAGTGCATATATAATGAGCGGCCCCACGTGACGGGGCCGCTCATACAGCAGCCTCCCCCCGCCTCCTCCAGCCTCCACAGCCCCCACCACGCAGCCTACTATATTGACCCGTGTATAAGCCGAGGGGGAGACTTTTCAGTCCAAATTTTGGGCTGAAAAACTCGGCTTATACACGAGTATATACGGTATTTGTGAAAAAAAAGCGGGAATTTGGTGAAAATTTTGCAATTTTCAAACTTTTACATTTTACACCGTTATACCAGAGAGTTATGTGACACAAAATAGTTAATAAATAACATTTCCCACATGTCTACTTCACATCAGCACAATTTTGGAAATATTTTTTTCCTTAGTAAGTCATTTTTCCATCAAAATTTATAAATCCATTTTCTTAGGGTACTATTACACGTCGCAACATTGTATGCAATTTCACTTGCAATTTGCTGGTTGCAGTGAAATCATGGACACATTGTTACATTTGTACACAGCAACAAAATGGAACAATGTGTCCATGATTTCACTGCAACCAGTGAGTTGCAAGCAATATACGGTATCTCTGTGTGTAACAGTACCTTTAGTGACCAGATGACATTTGCAGTGACTGAGGGGCCTGTGTGACAGAAAATGCCCAAAAGTGACACCATTCCAACTACTGCACCAACCAGACTGCTCAAAATCACATTCAAGAAGTTTATTAACCCTTCAGGTACTTCACAGGAACTAAAGGAACGTGAAAGGAAAAAATAACATTTTACATTTTTCCTCCAAAATGTTACTTTAGCATCAAAGCATTTTCACAAGGGTAAGAGCAGAGCATGGACCCCAAACTTTGTTGTTCTATTTCTCCTGAGTACACAGATACATCACATGTGGTTGAAAACTACTGTTTGAGCGCATGGCAGGACTCTGAAGGGAGGGAGTGCCATTTGACTTTCCAAGTGGAAAATTGGCTGGAATCGTTACGGGATGCCATATCTCGTTTGGAGAGCTTCTGATGAGCCTAATCAGAGAAAAACTCCCACCTGTTACTCCATTTCGGAAGCTAGATTCCTCAAGGAATTTATCTAGATGTGTAGTGAGCACCTTGAACCTCCAAATGTTCTTTGAACTTACATTTTTTTATTTTCACTAAGGTTACAGGAAAAATATGGACCCCATCAATTGTTGTACAATTTCTCCTGAGTATGCTGATCAGTATGTGGCAAAAAAAAAACACTGTTCAGCTCTGTTCAGGCACGTAGTAGGTCAGATGGGAAGGAGCGCCATTCAAAGTCAAAATTGCTGGAACCATTATCGGACAACATGATGCGTGTGGAGAGCCCCTGATGTGCCTAATTAGTGGAAACCCCCCACAAGTGACCCAATTTTGGAAACTAGAGTACTCAAGGAACTTATCTAGGTGTGGTGTGCACCTTGAACCCCCAGGTGCTTCACATAATTTTAGAAAGTTGAGCTGTGAAAAGAAAAAATAAAATCAATTTTTTCCCACAGAAATGTTTTATCCCAAAATTTTGTGTATTCACAAGAGCAAAAGTAGAAAGTACACCATACAAGTTTTTGCGCAACATCTGGAGTCCATCGATACCTCATACAGTGGGGGAAATAAGTATTTGATCCCTTGCTGATTTTGTATGTTTGCCCACTGACAAATACATGAACAGTCAATAATGTTAAGGGTAGGTTAATTTTAACAGTGAGAGATAGAAAATTAAAAATAAAATCCAGAAAATCACATTGTCTAAATTCTATAAATGTATTTGCATTTTGAAGAAGCAAGGAAGACTTGATACTTGGTGGCAAAACCCTTGTTGGCAAGCTCAGCAGACAGGTGTTTTTCTGTAGTTGATGATGAGGTTTATTCACATGTCAGGAGGAATTTTGGTTCCCTCCTCTTTGCAGATCATGTCTGTAGCTTGGCAACTCCATAAGCTTTCTATGGGATTAAGGTCAGGAGACCAGCTAGGCCACTCCGTGACTTTACTGTGCTTCTTTTTGAACCACTACTTAGTTGCCTTGGCTATATGTTTTGGGTCACTGTCATGATGGACCGCCAAACTAGGGGATGCGCCATGGGGACGAGATTTGCCCCCAGTTATGCAAATCTTTTCATGGGGGCATCTGAATCCGTTTTCATCGTGCAGTCCGCCTTGGCCTCTGGACACATTGGTCTATATCGCTGCTATATAGATGATTTCTTCTTTCTACGGTTAGGGTCAGAAAATACGGCCCATAGATTTATAGAGGAACTCAATGAGAACACTTGGGGACTATCCTTTTCTGCCTCCATATCCAATACTTCCCTCCAGTTTTTGGATGTTATGGTGCATTTGGATGACAGGAGGAGGTTGTCCACCTTAACACACTCAAGACATGGATGTCAATAGTTACCTATGTTTTGACAGTGGACACCTCCCTAAATGGATCACCAATGTACCATATGAATTCAGGCTTCTTCAGAGAAGCTAAATCTATGAACAAAAGATTTAGACAGAAGGGCTATCCAAAGAAACTATTACACGATGCTTTTCTCAAAACAAAATCGCTTTCACAGGAGCACTGCATTAATAGCCTGAAAAATAAAAAAAACAATAGTGGAAATAGTGCTGAAGACCTCACCTTTAGCACCACTGGACGTTTCTGGCATCTTTGCAGACCGTCCTAAAACCGGTGGAGAATGGCAGAAACTGAGTTTTCTGACCTCAGCAGTGTCCATCGTTTTTTTAGCGTTTTTTGAGCTTTTTCCGACCGGTTTTATAGCGTTTATACAGCGTTTTGTCGGCGGTTTTCTGGCGGTTTTTCTTAGCGTTTTTAGGCCGGTTTTTTGGGCACTTGTAAGCTAGAACCGCTGGAAAAACGCTCAAAAGAAGTCACTTGCTCTATCTTTGAAAACCGGTGGAAAACCGGTGAAGAAACTGAAAACGACCAGAAAAAAACCGTTCTAATGTAGACAGCGTTTTCTAAACTCCATTGAGTAGCATGTTAATCCAACCGGTGGCTAGGATTAACATAAATTAACATAAAACTCAGCGGAAACCGCCGACGGAAAACGCTCAAAAACAGCCCACAAAACGACTGATGTGCACATACCCTAAGATGTAGCAAAATGGAGTCTGGTTACTACTTATAACCAGTGCCATTCCTCTTTAGGAAATTGTTGGACCAATACTGGTTCATTCTAAGGGGTAATCCGATTATATCTGGACACATTCCTAATAAACCGAAAATGATTTTTAGGAGGAATCACAATCTGGGTAATCTGGGTAATTTAATTCCCCCAGTATCACCACGCTTAAATCCTCGATCGCAAAACAGAAAGGTGTGCTAAACGGTTGTTTTTCGAGCAAAACGTCACAATGTATGTGTTGCCACACAATAAAAAATGGTGTGCAAACGATCGTATCAAATACTACTGGTAAAAATATTCAATTAACCATTATCTAAATTTCCAATCCAGTTACGTAGTATATTTGCTGGAATGCACATGCGGCCTACAGTATGTGTGCCGCACGATCCAGGGTATGCATTCCCGTCTAGACAAGCATAGATCAAATATTAGGAATGGTTACATTACATAGCATTTCCAAACATTTTTATAATGTCCATCAAAAGAACCCTGATTTTTTTGAACCTTACAATTATTGATCAGGTGGCCAAAAGTCCCAGACTGGCTCTATTGGATTTTTAAGCTCACAACACTATCTCCAGAGGGACTGAAGCTTACCAATGAAAGAGTTGTGTGATAATATTATATGTCTATATCTCCAAGGATGCGCTCATTTTAATCAATTTTTTTTTATCATGTTATCCTCCATAAGATAATATAACCCTTGCTGTATCCTCCGTCATCCTTATTTCTATTCCGATTTTATTCTTTTTAGCATTTATCTGTTTTAATAGTTTGTATTGATAGGTTATTAATCTGAATTTTTAATTGCATTGTATTTCTCTTCTAATTTTAATGTGTTATAAGGTTTTTAACTTCTTATGGCATTTTTATTGGATAATAAGCATCCTGATTCTATTTGTGCAATACCCTTTAAAAAAGTCATTTCCTCTGTGTCTTTGCACCACCTGATGAAGACAGTTTGACGCTACTGAAACGAGTTGTGGCGCTGTAGATATTAGTTGAATAAAAAGGTTTGTCACTAATCAGATTTTCCTTTGCCCCCTTTATCCACCATAGCGGTCCTAAGACCGCTGCTTTATTTCCCTACATTGTCATGATGGACCCAGCCACGACCCATTTTTAATGCACTGGCGGAGGAAGGAGGTTGTCACTCAGGATTGTATGTTACATGGATTCATCCATTGTCCCATTGATGTGAAGTAGTCCTGTGCCCTTAGCAGAGAAACACCCCCAATTCTTTTTTCCACCGCTATGCTTGACTGTAGGGATGGTGTTCTTTATGTCATAGCCAGCACTTTTCTCCTCCAAACACGAGTTGAGTTAATGCCAAAGAGCATTAACACGTAATCGCCGATGTAAGCGCTCAGCGGAGCGCAGGATACACGTGATATGAGCCGTACTTAGATCTTTGGGAAGCAGAATAAACAAATCAACATCAGTTGAAGAATTGGGTTTACTACTATTTTTATGCCGTTCACCTTGCGGTATAAGTGATTAGGCGGCTTCATTCGTCAGGTAGGTACAATCACAGTGATACCAGATTTGTATATTACCTTTTTTTGTTTTGGCTACCATAGTGCTAAAAATGCTTTTTTACAAAATAAAGTTTTTGAATTTTTTACACCACTGAATTTAGAAAGTTGAAGTTATTTTTTCATTTTTCTGCTGAGTCACGTGAGGGGCTTTGTGTTTTGCTGGATGAGTTGGAGTTTGTTGGCACCATATTGGGCCACATAATGTTTTTTGATCGCTTTCTATTCCGTTTTTTTGTGAGAAGAAACAGAAATCCAGGATTTTTTTTTTTCTTATGCAATTCACCATATTATAAAAGCGATAAGGCAACTTTATTCTCTGGGTCGGTACAAACACAGCGATACCACAATTTTTTATTGTTTCGCAGCTTTAAACACTACTATAACTATAATATAGAAAAAATATTTTTAGCACCTTTGTATTCTGAGCGCTGTAACTTTTTTATTTTGTTGCTGGCGAAACTGTGTGGCAGCTTGTTTTTTGTAGGACAATATGACGTTTCCAGTGATACCATTTTTATTTTCAAGCGACTTTTTGATCGCGTTTTATTCTACTTTTTTGGCCGCATGATTAAATAGAATACTATTTTTGCAGCGCTTTTTATTTATTTGTTTTACAGTTTTCACTGAAGGGATTAATTAGGCTACGTTCACACACTGCACTTTTTGCACGCGCTTTTCAAAAAAGCGCAAGTGCATGTGTGTATGCCAGCAAAGTGAATGTAAAATTCACTTTGCCATTCAGACGCTATGTAAATATACGCTGCGCTTTTATGGGAGAAAACGCGGGTGTAAAAAGAATGACCATGTCAATTCCTTACGGAGCTGCGCCCGCGCTTTCTCCCATAGGAGCCCATTATTCCCACTAGACTTCCGCAGCGCCGTTCAGACGATGCGCAATTCCAGCGGAAATATGCCGGCGCTGTAGGATATGATGTCACACAAGGGAGGCACAATCCTCCCCTGTGTGACATCTGTGCCAGCCACTTTTGGGTTTTGTAGTGTATTTATATACACTGCGAAACCCAAAATAAAGTACCGTATATACTCGTGTATAAGCCGACCCGTGTATAAGCCGACCCCCCTACTTTTGCCCCCAAAACCTTGGAAAATCTATTGACTCGCGTATAAGCCGAGGGTGGACCCCAGCACAGGTTTACAGCCCCCAGCAGTGGTATACAGGCCCCAGCAGTATGATATACAGCAGCCCCAGTGGTATATACAGCAGCTCCCAGTGGTATATACAGCAGCCACAGTGGTATATGCAGCAGCTCCCAGTGGTATATACAGCAGCCCCCAGTGGTATTGCAGCCCCTATATACAGCAGCCCCAGTGGTGTATACAGCAGCCCCAGTGGTATTGCAGCCCCTATATACAGCAGCCCCAGTGGTGTATACAGCAGCCCCTATATACAGCAGCCCCAGTGGTATTGCAGCCCCAGTGGTATTGCAGCCCCTATATACAGCAGCCCCAGTGGTGTATACAGCAGCCCCTATATACAGCAGCCCCAGTGGTATTGCAGCCCCTATATACAGCAGCCCCAGTGGTATTGCAGCCCCAGTGGTGTATACAGCAGCCCCTATATACAGCAGCCCCAGTGGTATTGCAGCCCCAGTGGTAGTATACAGCAGCCCTAGTGGTATACAGCAGGCCCCCAGGGGTACATATAGCAGCCCCCAGGGGGTACCCAGCAGCCCCCTGGGGGTACCCAGCAGCCCCCAGGGGGTTTATACAGCAGCCCCCTGGGGGTACCCAGCAGCCCCCAGGGGGTTTATACAGCAGCCCCCTGGGGGTCCCCAACAGCCCCCAGGGGGTTTATACAGCAGCCCCCTGGGGGTCCCCAGCAGCCCCCAGGGGGTTTATACAGCAGCCCCCTGGGGGTCCCCAGCAGCCCCCAGGGGGTTTATACAGCAGCCCCCTGGGGGTACCCAGCAGCCCCCAGGGGGTTTATACAGCAGCCCCTGGGGGTCCCCAGCAGCCCCCAGGGGGTTTATACAGCAGCCCCCTGGGGGTACCGCAGCCCCCAGGGGGTTTACCCATCAGCCCCCTGGGGGTACCCAGCAGCCCCCAGGGGGTATCCGCAGCCCCCAAATGCTGGCACTCGCTGGCAAGGGCCCCCCCCCCCGCTTCTCTTACCATTCCGGTCTTCTGATCCGTGCCGCTCCTCGGTGCTCCTCGCTGCTCCGTCCGTCCTCCTACATCCGGGATCCCCAGCCGTCGCGCGATGACGTCATATGCCTGCGACGGCCGGAGATCCCGGATGTAGGAGGACGGACGGACGGAGCAGCGAGGAGCACCGAGGAGCGGCGCGGATCAGAAGACCGGAATGGTAATATAAGCGCCCTGGGGGGGGGGCCCTTACAAGGGGGGACAGTGCCAGCATTTGGGGGCTATATGCACTGCTTCCCCCTGCGCTGATTGACAGGGGGAAGCAGTGCATATTTAATGAGCGGCCCCACGTGACGGGGCCGCTCATACAGCAGCCTCCCCCCGCCTCCTGCAGCCTCCACAGCCCCGGGACACAGCCCCCACCTACATGTACCGTATATGACCCGTGTATAAGCCGAGGGGTAGACTTTTCAGCCCAAATTTTGGGCTGAAAAACTCGGCTTATACACGAGTATATACGGTAAGCCAAATGTGTGAAAAATAATAAAGATTGAATTTTTACCCTCCGCCAGGTGTTCTGGGAGCCGAGTGCCGACATAAATGCCGGTATCGACCTTCCAGGACCTATCAAGATTGCTGATTGGCCGTTCGCGGTCATGTTATATGCGCATAATAGCACATCACATATCAGATGACCACGAGAGGCCAATCAGTGATCTTGATAAGCCCTGGAAGGTCGATACCTGCGGTTGTGTCAGCTCCTTGGTCCTGGAACACCCGGCGACATTCCTATAAGAAGAAGATGATCAGGATTTGTACTTCACTACATTGAGCAAAAAATTCTGGTATTGCTAAAATGTCACTTAGTCCTACAATGAATGCGGCCTCCCCCACCGATATCAATTTTTTTCTATGTGAGGCCCACCAACCCAGCTCAGTTTGAGACCCCTGGTCTACACGCTATGACTTCACAAAATCCATCTGGACAGGACTACTGTGATGTTGGTATACAATAACATTACCCTGTACAGCAGGGTTAGGGATCCTCCAGCCTTAAAGACCTTTTCTTCACCCCCAGGGAACATTTCACAGTCCCTGTAAAAGGGGCTGTAATAGGTATTTAGTTGTCTTTTCCAAAATCCCAGTATGATCATATAAATAAACCATTTTCTACATTAGGGGTCCCCAATCAGTAGCTCGGAGCCACATATGGTTTGTGGATGTCTGCCTGCTTGGTGCATTAGCACCTGATTTAGCAAACAACTGTGAAAAGCCATGGTGACTTCTGTGGGTAGCTCCACATAGAAGAGCAGATCTAGATGGTGGTAGTGAGTTGGTCGACAGGGTAGGGGGTACTCGGATACCAGGGCAGGTTGCTACTTCAGTGGGGATCACGGCTACTCGGGTCATGGTCCCATGCCCTGAACACTCAATCGCTGAGGGGAAAACTACTTGGGATGGGGCATTATTGTACGTGACGCCACCTGTAGTACCTGGTAATGTAGTTACCAGCACTGCTGCCGCCCGCTGAGGTGATGGTGATGCAGCTTTGGGTAGTACAGATCCCCACAGGCAGAGCTTTACCTCAGGGCAGCAGGGTGCATGAGGGGAGTCGTAGTCCTTGGCTCTGTGGTTCTGTAGGAGCCTCCCAGGCGATGAATAATTGATGCGGAGACACCAAGTTAGCCCAAACAGTTCTTTACTGGTACCAGATGGTTCATTAGCAACACAGTACAGTCTAGTTTTGTTGCCACAGGTTTTGGGGATTACCACAGAGTCTGTCAGAAGTGCCTTTCCCACACTTTCTTAGTCCTGTTCCTTTATGGGCTGTTTTGGCTCCTTACACTCCCACTCTTGGAGTCTGGTTTCTGGTCCCCGGGTCTGTTGCTTTAAGTCTCTCTTACTTGTCAGTGTCCTGAACCAAACTATGGGACACAGGTTGGACTACTTTGATGGGTGCTGTGGCACCTTCTTGGTAAGGCCCACAGCCTGCCGGTCAGCAGTTTGGGATGAACCTTAATAAACCGTCTCGGTTCTGGTTTACCGGTGTTGACCTGGACTCTCCAGCCGGCTCCAACCAGTCCTGGAGTGTCCCCTTGGTTGTCTGGGTCACCTTTCAGTTTAGAAGTGCCCTCCTGTCACGACCGCAGGGTCCCTTGTGTCCGTCTCTGCTGCTCTTCTCACACAGTCTGACTGACTTGAGTCAAACTGTCACTGTCACTTACGTCACTTCTCCGGCTCTGCTAAGCTCCACCCCCTGGGACCTACTGAATATACAGTCCCTGGTGCTAGGGTGGCTGTGATTGGGATCTTGTGGCTTTGAATACAGACTCTGTAGCTCCCCTCTACCTGTGACTATGGAGGCACTACACCTTCTGTTTGGGATGCAGTACCTCCCTGTGGCATCCCGCCAGTGGGGCCCCTCAGTAGGGTTGGAACCCACGGATCTTGGTATACTGCCTTGGTGTGATTTCTGTGGAAAGGTTTTTGCTGTCATTCTATCGGTAATGGGGGCTCTGGGTGTCACTACTGTAAGGGGGCTGGAGCTAGATGTGGATCTCAAGATTAGACAGGTTGGGTCCGCTCTTCTACATGATGATAAATATTAATGGACGTTGCCCTTATACTCTCCCTACAAATTATGAATGTAGAATTACATGGGGCTTTACTCAAATACGTGAGCACCCATGTAATACATACTTGTGCTGTGTCCATCAGAGCAGGCGGAGCTCTCGGCAGTAAGGCAGACGCGCCTCTCCGATGCCCATATGACTTGGCAGAGATGACCATAGTTTTTAAGAATTTCCAATAACTATCAGCAAAGTGACTTTAATAAAATTGTTACTTCAACATAATCGTCATGTATCACGTAATGTATCAACTACATTCCTGATGTATTGCTGCGTATTCACTGATATATGTATCTAGCAAGACAAACACTACATGAACAATACTGTTGTATCTGTGCTCTGACCACAGGCTCCATCCTCGCACCACAAACTACTGCTGCTTTCTACTTTGGACAGGTCTGAGGAAAGAGACTGATGAACAGCTGATAAAAGCTTAAGTAATTACATGTCTGTAAGATAACCACGGGTGCTAGAGAGGTGTGAAGAGTAGGAAGTCACACATGAAAATAAATGAGAGCTGAAGCTAAGGGTATGTGCACATCAGACGTTTGTGCATCTCTGCAGACCGACCGGGAACCGGTGGACACTGGCAGAAACTGAGTTTTCTGTGCTCAGCAGTGTCCCTCGTTTTTTGCTAGTTTTTTGCTCGGTTTTGTCGGCGGTTTTTCTGAGCGTTTGGAAAACTGAGTTTTTTGTGCACTTGATCAGCTGGAACCGCTGGAAAAACTGAGGAAAGAAGTCACTTGCTCTATATTTGGAAACCGGTGGAAAAAACCAGATTTCACTGAAAACGACCAGAAGAAAAACGTTGTAATGTAGACAGCGTTTTCTAAACTCCATTGACTAGCATGTTAATCCAACCGGTGGCTAGGATTAACATAAATTAACATAAAACTGAGCGGAAAACGCCGACGGAAAACGTCCAAAAGCAGCCCACAAAACGACTGATGTGCACATACCCTTAACCTTGTAAGGGTAAGTTCACATTACCCGGCGTGTTGGTCGTCGGCGGCTGGGCGGGACCCGCCAGGAAGCTCCGGCGCCGTGCACCGGCTTCCTGGCGGGTATGTGCGGGCGGTATCCGGCGGCTGCCCAGCGGGTTCTCGGCGGCGATTCTGCAGCGGCTGGAAGCAGCACATGATTCTGCTTGCAGCCGCTGCAGAACCGCCGGTTTTTAGAACATGGTCATTCTTTGCTAACCCGCTGGGAAACCTGCGGGTTAGCAACGGATGACGCTGGGTGACCGCCGGTGTCTGCACAGCCTTGGGCTGTTTACATTAGTTTTAATGTTAATCCAAACGCCGGTTTGGATTAACATAAATTAACATAAAACTAATGTAAACAAAACGGCGGTTTACACAGGTAAACCGCCGAAAACCCGGCCAGTGTGCACTTACCCTAATAGGAAAAGGCATGTACAGGGTATACACATGCTGTAACTCAGGACAAGAAAAGTCAAATTTATGTACACAGTGACTACAAGCAGAATAGCGAGTGCAGCTCTGGAGTATAATACAGGAGGTAACTCAGGATCAGTAATGAAATGTATGTACACAGTGACTGTACCAGCAGAATAGTAAGCGCAGCTCTGGAGTATAATACAGGAGGTAACTCAGGATCAGTAATGTAATGTATGTACACAGTGACTGCACCAGCAGAATAGTGAGTGCAGCTCTGGAGTATAATACAGGAGGTAACTCAGGATCAGAAATGTAATGTTATGTACACAGTGACTGCACCAGCAGAATAGTGAGTGCAGCTCTGAAGTATAATACAGGAGGTAACTCAGGATCAGTACAGGATCAGTAATGTAATGTATGTACACAGTGACTGCACCAGCAGAATAGGGAGTGCAGCTCTGGGGTATAATACAGGATATAACTCAGGATCAGTACAGGATCAGTAATGTATGTACACAGTGACTGCACCAGCACAATAGTGAGTGCAGCTCTGGGGTATAATACAGGATATAACTCAGGGTCAGTACAGGATAAGTACTGTATTGCATGTTCAGTGACATTATGTAGTGGCTCTGCAACTTTCAAAACTGCAACTACCAACAGGTCCCAACTGCTAATTGTTGTAAGTTTGTGACAGAAGCCCAAGGTTAGAGGTCAATTATCCAAGCCATCCTATAGAGTGCAGCAAGACCTTCGATCAATCAATTGGCAATTGTTAGTGGAAAACCTGGGGGATATGCTCCTTTGACCCACAATTACTACGTATTGGAAGATCAATCTTAACTGGAATTAGCCTTTAATTTCATTGAAGAATAAAGAATTGCCTCTGATAAGACTGTCTTGTAGTAACCCCTTGTAGCAAGGCTGATCCACCACCCAGGGGTTAAAGTACCCTATGTAGAGCCAAGCCACTTCCAAAGCCAACCAAGTATTCAAGGAATGCAGGGGATGATCATACGCCAACAAAAAACGCTAAAGATTAACAATGCAGCATGCCCTCCCTTACAGTTCCTTCACTTACACGGATACTCTCGGGGCAGCGGTAACAACATACATGTTAAACAGTAACTGAAGGAAGAAGGGAGCAATGATGTGACGGTAATAAAAGGTATTTGATGTCAATAGTTTGTCTGTTGCTGAAGTTCCCATTCGGGTATTTTTAGATATCATCAATTGTGTGGTGATATAAACATACATGCACGCACTAGCAGCGGGCAGGATCAGGTTCCCTGGGCATATTCAGGAGTGATGGCACAGATGCCAGCCTTGTCCACAATGTAATAGACACCGGCGTCATCTGTAGGAAAATCGCAGCCCTCATGTCTATGTCACCATGTGTATAAAACTATTTCCAAAACATGTAAAGTCTCGGTTACACAACAACGCCGCGCGGTAAAGGAGGGGCCCTGAGTTTCTTAACTTTCTATACCCCACTTTGAGGTCCTGTTTAGAAAATATTTTAATTGTGCCCAGGGGATTTGCTTGGTTTAGTGATCTCCCATGAGTTCTCAACCGAGGATGCCATAAAAACATGACCTCCTCTGCTGTGACCAGCTATACGTGGGATCTGATGTATGGCAATTTATTGCCTTTTGTTGGTAAAAGGCCTAAAAACATGGCCAACCCGCAAGATTATACAGTTATAAAGAGATCTTCTGCTTTTCACAATCCTCAAAAACAAGCAGGTCGTAAAGTGACCTCAGCGATCAATGGTGATCCATGCTCAATTTCCCTGCTGCGCCATCACACAGGGAAAAATTAGGAACTACACAGATCTGTGCTCAATTTCCCTGCTGCGCCACCACAGGGAAAAAAAGGAGTTACACATGCTCGATTTACATCAATAGTTAGGTCTTCCAAAGTAAGGCTACGTTCACACGCTGCATATGTGCAGCATATTACTGTGTTTTCCTGCATTTATGTGGCGCTTTTTTACGCGCGCTTAAATGCAGTGAAATGCAATTATGGAAACGCAGTCCAGCAAAATCTATGGGTTTTTCTGAATTGCATTCACATGTTGCACCTTTGAGCGTTTTGTTTACGCACACGCTTTCACTGCAAAAGCGTGTGCGTAAAAAGTATAGACATGTGAATTCTTTTTGCTCTTTCCTGCGCGCTTTTCCCATTGCCCACATGTTAAAATGGGCTCGGGAAAAGCACGCAGAAAAGAAAACGCACAAAAGAGCAATGTGTGAAAGCAGTTGCGCTTTTTGCTGCGTAACCGTGTAAAAAAAGCGCAACTGCAGAAAAAAAAAGCGCAAAAAATGTGCATAGTGTGAACGTAGCCTAACAGATGAGGAGTATCCTGAACAGAAGACCCTCAAGAGTTCCTTAGGGTCCAAAGAGTACATTGAGATTTGGTTTCCACAATCTCAATACTTGTTAGCCCTATCTGGAAATGGCCACAGTTGACAGCGGAGTCAGTAAGGGTGCTGGATGTCAGCCCTCCACCGATGTAAATTTATCACCAAAAATCTCACTATTGTCAGACCACCTTAATCAACTATAAATCCCACATTCACTCAAAAAGAATAAGTGACAGAAAAAAAAACAACAGTCTTTTGTAAAATATTATTTTCATGCACTCACAACTATTGATGAACGAATCCAAACTGTAAAGTTCGGGGTCTGTACTGAAGACCTAGTATTCAGGCACGGACCACAAATAAGGACTTCCCTGAGAAGTACATGTTACTGTTCGGGGATTAGGAGGGCTGTAAAAAAATAAATAAAAAAAACAGTGATTAAACATCAGCTCATACTTACTGGACCAGTGCGCTCGCTGTTAGTGCATAGTAGATACAAGAATGTATGGGCTCTTTCCAGGTTACTGTGCTGGCTTCAACAGCCAATCACAGATGCCTACTCTCTGTGACAGCGTCTGTGATTGGCTGTTGCGCCCCTCACCAGTGATTAATCAGGAAGTAAATAAGCGCTCCGAAGTACAAGAATGCAGACCTGGTAAGAATAAGTTAATGAGCGGCCCTGGAAGTAAAAGAATGCAGACCTGGTAAGAATGAGCTGATATTTGATCAATGTTTTGTTTCTTTGTACAGACCCCCAGCCACCATTTCTAGCTTTAAAGTCTTAGTTCTCGGTTCGGACTCATGTTTAAGTCAAGTCTGGTCACAAATCCACACTTAAATGTCCGTCCAGGTTTGTCAAACCCAAAAATCGGCGGGTTCGCCTATCTGTACTTATAACATATACACTAAAATAATTTAATAGGTACCCCAATAAATGAGATAGCCGAGATAATACTACAATATTTATAAAGTTTACAAGGTACAAAAAGGCTGGTATCACACTTGCATATTTTTCAATCTGTGTGGTAGCGTGAAATTCATGCAACCACATGGATAGTCATGGACAGGCACGGATCCATGTACACGGATGGCAACGCAACTTTTCCATAACAGATCCGTTTTCTGTCACCTGGTATGGGAGGAAAGGGGCTACTTCAGGCTTCTGAGCATGCTCAGTCCAAGAAAACAGATCTGTTTTCCATAGACTTCCATTACAAATCTTGACGTTTAGTCATGAACCCATGTCTGTCCGTGATCTTGCAGATGTTTCATGCAAGACTACAAAATGCAACATTTAGTGTTTTGTGGGTTGCATGAAAAATACACACACAAAGGGATCCGTGACAAAACGGAGACACATTGATGGCCAATCCGTGCCCACAGGATAACATAGGAGCCAACAACGGATCAGTGTTCATCCATTTCAAAACGAATGGTCACGGATTGCAAGATACACAAGTGGGAAACCACCCTAAACTGGTGCAGATTACATATATCAAGTAAGTAAATTACAGTAATAAATAAATACTAGGAGAAATCTCTATATTTCTTTCAATATATAGCTCCCTCTTATGTTAGGGGAGATATGGCAAGATTACCCTTAATGCATGTTCAGATGGACTCAAATAGGATAAGTAAACCAGCAGTTACAACATACCAATCCCTCCAGCCACGATGTACGTTTCAACGCCATTAGGGGGCATCCTTTAAAGGTTGGCTCAATTCACTGTCTAAGGGTCTGGGAGTCCAGACTCCCCATGATTGTAGGTGTCGAGGTAAATTAGGATTGGGCTGCTGGAAGGCAACATGCCAAATCCTTTTTTCATATAGAGAATAAGCTGTTGTCATAGATGGGTAGCACCAGTTTACTCCTAACTTAGCCAAGGTCCAGAGGAATACCAGTCAGATGTAAAGTGTAGGGGCAGCTGAAGACAATCCCTTACTAATTCAGTTTCTCTTATTAGAGAATAAGGCCATCATGAAAGGTGATCCCCAGTAACAGAATACCCTTTTTATGAGAAGAACTATTAAATAACAGGGTTTCCATATTGGTGGTCCTATTTCATCCATATCTTACATGGTCGGTATCCTGCCCTACTATTGAGAAAGTATATGGCTAATTCCTGGGCAAGCTTCAGGACAAAATGTTATCAGAAGCCTTCATAATAAGCAACATATTCTCTTTAATTCACATTAGAAAAGGGATCACAAATACTGTAGACTTTTGACACGCTTTAGCCCATTCTATGAACCACTTTTAGTGGCGTGCCAATCCTAGACAAGCCAAAAAACACCCATTAAAAAAAAAAAAAAAAATCAAAGGGGCTGGTAGAGTATTTCTAGGAGTATCGCTACCTGGAGTCGGTCCAGCCTGGCGCTCAATCAGATCATCATCAGAACATAAGGTTCTGGGACTGGCTCCGATCATAAGAGTCTATGGGGATCTGTCTCTGCCATTCAAGGTCTTGGACAAGAACGAAAACGCTGTGTTGTTAGACAACATAGTCATAACTGAGTAAATACGACACATCACATAAATCCGGCTTAGTCAAACAGATAATTTTCTTACAAAAGAACAGTATTTTCAGGGCTGAAATTTAAATAAACTTGTGTATGTGGCACTTGGCCAGTAACAAGCTCCGCTCAAAATGTGAATGGCTGCTTTCATCTCGTAGAAAACATCCTTCACTGCACAGATCAAGGATCTCACCGAGAACTCGTCCACCGGGATGATGCATGCATCTCGATGGTTAATAAACGATACCCCCATCCCCGCTGAGCACCTATACGTGGCCTTTACTACAATGGTCCGCTGGATGGGGGTCACAAGTCCCCAAGGCGAACTACTTCAACATCTCAGCTTTCAGCTCAGGCATGGAAGGATCTGTGTACCTGGCAAGGCAGGACAATTCATTTAACCCTTACACAGATTAATTTAAAGAAAACTCCACCTCTGAGTAATATTTTAAATTAAATCTCAGAAGAACGGAGTGAATTTTGGCTTTAAGGGTAAAAGCTATTTTGTTTCCTTTTAGTCTCTGAAAACCTTTTAGTTTTTTTCTTAAGAAACTAGAAGCTAATTATTTTTGAGTATATATTTAGTAGCCACATGTTTGCCATCCAATCATGCAGGGGTTACCTCATACATGCCAATTATGAAATGCTGAAAACAGTTTGAAAAAAACTTTTTTTTACTGGATTTTAAGTCCCTGTTACGTGTTCTCCATTCACATCCTAAGGGTACCGTTACACGCCGCAACCGCGGTGAGAAATCTGACTGGCAATCTGTAGACCCGTCACCATCGCCGTGAAATTGACTCGAAATTGCGGCGTGTAATTGGGGAATCCAGCGGCAACCAAAAAAGTTGCGCCTGGTTTCGATTTCACTGCACTGCTCCAAAACCAGAGGCAACCATGAAGGGAAATTCCCGGCTTTTGGCGTGTGAACGGCGATAGGAATAGAATCTGCGTCGCCTACTGATTTCCGGAGGCGTGCCACGGCGTGCTGGATTCCGTGTCCTGCCCACGATGATTGGTGGTGGCTACTGTGTTTCCATTGGCTGTCCCTTCACAGGGCGACATATTTGAACAGCTGTCCATTCACACTACACAATGACAATGGCAATGGCGTCATGTATTAGCCAGCCTTCCTGCGCAGGCTGCCCAATCATAACAGTACTGCGTTGTCTAATCAATGTGCTTGGGGCGCGGTGTAAAACAATTTGGCACGCCTATGTTCTCGCCGCGCTGAACAGGTACGCCCACATTCCTTTGTGGATTGCGGTGTGTGAAGCGGCGTCGGGAATCTACCGGATGTTTCCCACTGTTGGTGTGGGAACTTCTGGGACCACACATCGCCTTAGGTTGAGGGTGAAATTGCGGCGTGTAAAAGCGCCTTCGGAGGCAACCATGAAAAACATGCACGCGCACGTTAGGTAGCCTCCGATCGCCGCCAAAAGTTACAGCGTGTAAAAGTACCCTTAATGGCCACTTTACACGCGGCTACATTTCTAGCTTATCCACAGTGAACTTACTGGCTGCAGTGAAATCATGGAGACATGGTTCTATCTTGCTGCTGTGTACAAATGGAATAATGTCTCCATGATTTCACTGCAGCCAGTAAGTTACCTGTGGATAAGCTAGAAATGTAGCCGCGTGTAAAGTGGCCATAAGAGTTACTAAATAAACAAAACCTGTGCGTTGTGGAAGTTCAGATCACAGTGTCACAATGGCCAGGTCCACCCCCACAGATGGATTAATACTCGTAAACTACAAAAAAAAAAAAAAAAAAAAAAAAAGCTTGACATACGGAGATATTTTACTAAAGGTTATTCAGTATCTAACGCTTCCACATTGGGAGCCAAGAGCTACAGACGTGGAGTCCATCAGGTATTATTAGTGCAGGGCACACGTGTAACACAGAGCATAGATGACACTACGTCCGCAGCACTTCTCGATGCCGGAGGGAGAGGCACTGATAACCTCACCCCTGCTCAGCCTAGTCATGCCCCCAAAATCACCACGAATAAAAATTAATTTGGTGTGCCCCTGCATAGCCAGTACTTCAATGTAGCACATGATTGTTGGCAGGTGGGTGTAACATAACCTCGAGAATTTCATGGAGCTGGTTCAAAATCATACAATTATAACGAATGACTGAGAAGGACAGAGTCCCAAAATTTGTTTTTGGGGCATTGATGGAAACTGGAGGCTAGAGTAGAGCAATGTAGGTCCAGCTTCTTCAGCTATGAGGACCCACCTTTGATTTAGAGATTAGTCTGAAGACCATGTTGGCAATGCCATAAGTAGAGATGAGCAGACACGTAGACGTTTAAGTTCTTCGGTTCAGCCGGACTTTATATAAAGTTCTGTTCTGGACCCAAAACTTGACCCGATCATTATTGGAAGTCACCGATTGGGCAGTTCTACTCTCTGCCCACATGCAGCCAGTTGTAAACAATGCATTTCCAAAGGAGGGAGGGCGAGGATTTGTCTTTTTTGGACACACTACATCTGATAGCTCTGGCTGCACTTGGGGTAAAAATCACTCAAACACTGCAGTGTGCCAAGCGCTGAGTGTACCTGAGCTCAGTGCTGCTCGCTCCAATGGTTTATGTACGTAAAGCACCTGATCTCATAACCCAAACTCTGAAAAATGCTTAAAACTACAGACTCGGTACGAACTCTGAACTTTAAAGTCAGGATCTCTCATCCCTAACGATCTGGAGATTGGTCTGAAGACCATGCCATGATGAGGCCTTCATAAAATACATCACACAGGTCCTACTCATGGGATTATGGTGTGGGATGGCATGATGTAAGGTAGCCAGACCCCACTAGTCTTTAATCCAGGTGCACTCAGCGTTATATTTGGTGGCAAAACCAGATGTGCGGCCATTTCTCCAAAGTATCCTCAGGGGCATTTTTTGTTGCCGAGGCTTCTGTGAGCAGACTGTGCAGCCTGAAACCATGGTGTACACTGAATTACAACACATGTAGACTCTACAGCATCTCCAGACTAGTCTCCATCATGCACATCTGGGACGTCATTGGTTGGTAATTGCACAGGGAACTGCAAGCAAGGGATATAGATGATGTGCCCAACTACATACAGTGTGGTAAAACATTCCTCAGAAAATCAATATCTTCACTGAAGGCAGCAGAGGCTGTAAGTACCGGGATTCCTGCACGTGGCACCCGTACTCTATACCGAAAAAAAATCAAGATGTTTTACATTTTTTACTTTTCTATTTTTTCACTATTTACATATTATTAACATGTCTATCCACCAGGTGATTTCCAGAACTTCACAGCATTTCTTTCTTGGTGTTACAATTTTAACATTGAGGTGTTTAGAATAGTAATTGTATGAAATCCTTCTAGGCAGGTTAATCCAAGAGTACAAGTGCAGGCTGTTATTTAGGTCTGCTCTTTTAGAATAACGATTTAAAATTCCATCTTAGGTTCATCTGATGGGAGTTGTAGTAGTCAGAAATCTACTTTCTGTCTTATTAGGAATTCAGGTAAAAGCTTTGACTTTCCCGTTTTACACAAAGCTCAGCTTTTTAAAGGAACCGTTACACACTTCAATGTCGTTAAGATATCACCGACGATCTTTTTGACATCGTGGGTGAGATGTCACACATATAGATATCGTGAACGACACACCAACGATGTGGCGAGCAGCTATCGTTCGCACAACCCAGCGAACGATACTTGTTCACTGTTGTGAATGGGCGAAGTCGTGAACGACATCGTTATCGCGGTGTCACACAGAACGATGCAGCAGGTTGGCTGATCGTGGATCGTCTGCTTTGAGAACATGTTCTCAAATCTGCAATCAGCGATCCAACACTCTATCGCTGAAACATCACGGGTTTGGAGTCATTCAAACATCGTTACTAGGTTGTTGCGTGTAAGGCTGGGGTCACACACACAGATAATTGTGCAGATATTGTTCACAGATCTCTGGTTGCAGTGAAATCATGGACAGATTGCTCCATTTGTACACAGCAACAAAATGGAACCATGTGTCCATGATTTCACTGCAACCAGAGATCTGTGAACAATATCTGCACAATTATCTGTGTGTGTGACCCCAGCCTTACACCGAGATAAGACTACGATAAATAGATGGATCGCTGATCGCAGATTTGAGAACATGTTCTCAAATCAAACGATCCTCGATCAGCCAACCTGCTGCATCGTTCTGTGCGACACCGCGATAATGATGTCGTTAACGACTTCGCCTATTCACATCAGTGAACAAGTATCGTTCGTTGGGTCGTGCGAATGATACCTGCTCGCTGCATCGTTGGTGCGTTGTTCAAGATATCTACATGTGTGATATCTCACCAACAATCTCTAAACCAGGGGTCTCAAACACGCGGCCCGTGGGCCGCATACGGCCCGCAATGCTTCCCACTGCGGCCCGGGTCTCCATGAAAAGATAAGCATGCCCCGAGCCATTGTACATGGAGCCACCACGGTACCCGCTTTATTGAGACTTCCGGGTACCGCTCAAACAAGTGCCTTTGCGCCTGTACATTAATGCAAGCAGCAGGTCGGTGGACCAATCAGAAGCCTCCTGTGACGTCAGCTGCAGGCATCTGATTGGTCCCCGGCCGCCTGCTTGCATGAATGTACAGGCGCGAAGACACTTGTTTGAGCGGTACCCGGAAGTCACAATAAAGCGGGTACCGTGGCGGCTCCATGGCCCGGGGCATCATTAAAGCGAACCTGTCACCCCCCCCGGGCATCAAAAGCTCTAATAGCCACCTTCTGCAGCACTAAGGCTGCATTCTGAGAAGGTGCCTATAGGCTTTTGATGCCCTTTCTAGTATGAAATATTAAGTTAGGTAAATGCTCACTCTTCAGAAGATCGAAGACCGGGAGGCGGGGTTTCACGCTCCTCCGGCCCGCCCCCTCTTGTCAATCATTGTGCGCGCCTGCTGCTGTCTCCCCTCAGTGTGGAAAATGAACGCGCGTCTCCATTCTCCTGTATGGAGCCGCGCATGCTCTGTGCGCCCGGTGTCCAGGAAGTCGACACCGGGCGCACAGCGCATGCACGGCTCCGTGCAGGAGAACGGAGACGCGCGTTCATTTTCCACACTGAGGGGAGACAGCAGCAGGCGCGCACAATGATTGACAAGAGGGGGCGGGCCGGAGGAGCGTGAAACCCCGCCTCCCGGTCTTCGATCTTCTGAAGAGTGAGCATTTACCTAACTTAATATTTCATACTAGAAAGGGCATCAAAAGCCTATAGGCACCTTCTCAGAATGCAGCCTTAGTGCTGCAGAAGGTGGCTATTAGAGCTTTTGATGCCCGGGGGGGGTGACAGGTTCGCTTTAAGGTGTGTATGAGTGAGAGTTAGAGTGTGCGTATGTGTGAGTGTGTGTATATGTGTGAGTGTATTTGTGTGTATATGTGAGTATAAGTGAGTGAGTGAGTGTGTATGTGTATATGTGTGTGTGTTTGTATATGTTTTAATATTTGTGAGTGAGTGTGTATATGTGTGTGTATATGTGAGTGTGTATATGTGTGAGTGTGTGTATATTTGTATGTGAGTGTGTATATGTGTGTAAATGTATGTGTTGAGAGTGTATATGTGTGAGTGTATTCCCGCGCCGCCTGGGCGGCACATCGCCGGCAGCTGGTGCTGACGGCCGCCTAATGCCGGGTGCTGGCGGCTGCCGGGTGCTAGCGGCTGTCAGGTGCCACTTAATGCCAGGTGCTGGCAGCTGCTGGCTGCCACCTGGTGCTGGCGGCTGCCAGGTGCCGCTTAATGCCAGGTCCTGGCAGCTGCCGAGTGCTAGCGGCTTCCGGGTCCCGCCTAATGCCGGGTGCTGGCAGCTGCCGCATGCCACCTGGTGCCACCTAATGCCGGGTGCTGGCAGCTGCCGGGTGCCGACAGATGCCGGGTGCCACCTCCTGGGTGCTGGCGGCTGCCGCCAGATGCTGGCAGCTGCCGCCAGGTGTCGGCTGCTGGGTGCAGGCTGGTGCCAGATGCTGGCTGGTGCCGGCAAGCGGGAGACCGGGAGCCACAGAGGAAGAAGCTGCCAGGATGAGAAGAGTGGAGTCAGGTAAGGCGCTGTTACAGCGAAGATAGCAGCCTGGGAGGGGGAACGTGACCACTGAAAGTGCCTAGGGCGGTAGGAACTCCAAATATGGCCTATGTAAGTGTGTGAATGTGTGTGAATGTGTGAGTGTGTATGAGCTCGTGTGAGTGTGTATGAGCTCGTGTGAATATGTCTGAGGATGTATGTGTGAGTGTGGGAGTGTGTATGTGAGTGCGGGTGTGTATATGTGTGAGTGTGTGTGTGAGCGAGAGAACAAAAAGAACACAGACCAGGTTGTGGGGACATCTCTACAAAAAGGCGCTGGGATGGGGGACCTTACCACAAGATGACAAGGGAGGGAACATTACTAAAAGATGGGGATATTACTACAAAATGAGATCCAGGATGGGAGACATTAATATAGGATGGGGACCAGGATGGGGCATTACTACACATATGGACCAGGGAGGAACATTACTACAAGATGGAGACCAGGGCGGGTACATTACTACAAGAGGAGGACCAGGATGGGGACATTACTACAAGAGGAGGACCAGGATGGGGACATTACTACAAGATGGGGATATTACTACAAGACGGGGATCAGGATGGGGACATTACAACATGATGAGGACCAGGATGGGAGTCATTATTATAGGATGGGGACCAGGATGGGGCATTACTACACGTACGGATCAGGGAGGAACATTACTTCAAGAGGGGACCAGGAAGGGGACATTAGTGCCAGACGGGGACCAGTATGGGGGGACATTAATATACAATGGGGACCAGTATGGGGACATTACTAGAAGAAGAAGATCATGAAGGGGACCAGTATGGGGGACATTAATATACAATGGGGACCAGTATGGGGACATTACTAGAAGAAGGCGACCAGGATGGGGACATTACCACACGAAGGGGATTAGTATGGGGACATTACCACACGAAAGGGATTAGGATGGGGACATTACTACACGAAGGGGATTAGGATGGGGATATTACTACAAGAAGGGGATCAGGATGGGACATTACTACATTATGAGGACCAGGATGGGGGTCATTAATATAGGATGGGAACTTTACTACATGTAGGGATCAGGGAGGAACATTACTTCAAGAAGGGGACCAGGATGGGGTCATTACTACAAGATGGGGACCAGTTTGGGGGACATTAATATACAATGGGGACCAGTATGGGGACATTACTACATAAAGGAGATTAGGGTGGGGACACTCCTTCAAGAATATCAGGATTTGTACTTTACTAGATTGAGCAACAAATTCTGGTATTGCTAAAATGTCACTTAAGGTACCGTTACACGTCGCAACATTGCATGCAATTTCACAGGCAATTTGCTGGTTGCAGTGAAATCATGGACACATTGTTCCCTTTTGTGGCCGTGTACTAATGTAACAATGTGCCCATGATTTCACTGCAACCAGCAAATTGCCAGTGAAATTGCATGCAATGTTGCGACGTGTAAAGGTACCCTTAGTCCTACAAGCAATGCGGCCCCCCGATATCAATTCTTTTCTATGTGCGGCCCACCAACCCAACCGTGTTTGAGACCCCTGCTCTAAACGATGTCCTAACGGCCGCCCATGAGATCATTGGTGATATCTTAACGACATTTAAGTGTGTAACGGTACCTTAAGAACGAGTTGTGTGCACATGCAGGAGCCCTGCAAGAAGATCTGCAGGTGGATGGTGCAGAGAAAGCAGATCCCTGTTAAAGTAATCTACACGTATGTAAACTAAGTACATAACAAAAGATTATATCACATAACAAAAATGAGGCCCTGTAGAGAAGAATCTGTAGATAAGCCTTAATGACACACGTTCCGATAAGAACATTGCAAGGTTTATTTTGGTTTAAAGAGTTAATCTCTGCATCTAAGGACATAACGTCCGTGGTTTAAGAGGCCAGCTCCTTGTCGGGATTACAGATGGTAAAACAGTGGCTGTAAAGCTTATCAGGACCATTGTGTGAAAGAGGAATAACTCCATTCTCTGCACTGTGATTTCATCAGATAACCTCAAAGTCAACCATAAAATTCACTTTAAATGGACAAATGTTTTTGTATTCTACAGTGTAAAGTTTGGTTAGTTAGAAAAACTAATGCTGGTAAAAATAGGTTAATTCTTTATGAATTTAGGATTACTTTGAGCCGTTAATCACAAACTTCTACGCCTCCTCTAACACAAAATGACAGGAACCTATAATTACAGTATCGACTTGGACTTATGGGACAAAACATGTTTCCCTTTCCTGACACTAGAGGGCGCTTTGCTGAATCGTAAATCATGCAAATTTTTTATTTAATTTTTTTTATAAAGGGGGTCTCTTTCCTATAACTGACCCTAAAGCTACATTTGCACAGAAGCTGCAATAATTCCTCTGGAAAGTAAATCAACTTGTCTCCATGGTCAACAAGTACCATATTTGCTAAACATACAAATTACAATAAAATAGTCCAGAAAAAAGAGGGCACTCACCCATTTGGTGCTTCTTAGGAATTGATTCTCTTTTCAGGGTTCCGTTCAGGATTTCATACAGTACAATGGAGGGATGCCGGACGATGGCTCGTTTCGTGCCCTGGATGGCACTTCTGCTGGATCGGACCAGCAGAAGTGCCATTCAGGGCACGAAACGGGCCGTTGTCCGGCATCCCTCCATTGTACTGTATGGAATCCTGAACGGAACCCTGAAAAGGGAATCAATTCCTAAGAAGCACCAAATGGGTGAGTGCCCTCTTTTTTTTCTGGACTGTTTTATTTAACATACACTTGAGTGAGCACACCCAGGTGCATAGCTGCCTCATCTAAGATGACTGATACACGGGGCAACTCCCAACACAAAATCCCAGTAGTGCCCGGTCTTTACAATTTGGTTTTCATAAATTATACAAATTACAATATCTAAAAAGTTCACAATTTGCTTAAAATTTAGCAGTAATTTACTTTACACATTGATCTCCTGCTAATTTCTAACATTAAAAAGTGCATTAAACATGCTGAAAAAGATGCACTGCTGTAATCTGCACTCACCGAGTACATGCAGTACATTACTGATCCTGAGTTACCTCCTGCATTATACCCCAGAGCTGCACTCACTATTCTGGTGGTGGAGTCACTTTGCACACACATTAAATTACTGATCCGGAGATTACCTCCTGTATTATACTCCAGAGCTGCACTCACTATTCTGTTGGTGCAGTCACTGTGTACATAATTACATTACTGATCCTGAGTTGCCTCCTTTTGTATTATACTCCAGAACTGCACTCACTATTTCTCCTGGTAGAGTCACTGTGTACATTGCATACATTACTGATCTGGTTTCACACTAGCGTTCGTCCGCGCTGTGTATGGAAGCGGCCGACCGCGTGCCGCGAAGCATCCATTGTGCATCCCTATGTTTAACAATGGACGCACAGTGTATTCATTCACCTGCGGATGCATACGTTTGTGTCCGTATGCGTTGGTTCTCGGAGCATAGAAATGCAACTTGTTACATTTTCTGTGCCTTCGAGGATGCATGATTTGTACACAAGCCTCTGCAAGCGTATAAATCATACATGGAACCCAATGAGAACGCACTGCCGTCTGGATAGCAACGCATTTGAACGCATAAAAAAAGCTCTCTCTACCACATTATCATGATTTCCTATGGCCGACTCCATTATAATGGTCTCCTATGGAGTTCTTTCTGTGAACGCAAGCAGATGAGGAACACTGCGTTCACTTTATTATGAAAGCGTTTGGCACTGCGTTTGCGGACGGAATGCATGCAGACCAAACGCAAATGTGATGCCGGCCTTACCTCCTGTATTATATCCCAGAGCTGCACTCACTATTCTGCTGGTGCAGTCACTGTATAAATACATTACTGATCCTGTACTGGTCCTAAGTTACCTCCTGTATTATACTCCAGAGCTGCTTTCACTATTCTGCTGGTGAAGTCACTGTATACATACATTACATAACTGATCCTGAGTTATATCCTATATTATACTCCAGAGCTGCACTCACTATTCTGCTGGTGCAGTTACTGTGTACATAAATTACATTACTTCTCCTGTACTGATCCGGAGTTACCTCTTGTATTATACTAAAGAGCAGCACTCACCATTTTGCTGGTGGAGTCACTGTGTACATACATTACTGATCCTGAGTTACCTCCTGTATTATACTCCAGAGCAAAACTCACTATTCTGCTGGTTGAGTCACTGTGTACATACATTACTGATCCTGAGTTACATCTTGTACCATACTCTAGAGCTGCACTCACTCTTTTGCTGGTACATTATATAATCTTGAAAATCCAGAGCCTCACTAATAACTTTGAAAGTTAAAGAATGATATATTGCAGTATTCTCCGCTAGTTCAGTGTCTGCATGGTTTGCTCTGACAAACTCCCTGCTAATACCTTATCTATGATAAATGAACTGCTTTTCTTGAATTATAGAGGCTCAGATAAACTATGTGTTGACCAGCTTGCGGATTACTTCCAATAACACAGGGCAGAATTGGGAGTACAGCTCTTGAGTATAATACAAGTTACAACTCAGGAAAGCAATGTACTCGCATTACATAATCTCTCACCATAATTGCTTTGCCATTTCTAATCATGGCTGTCGATTCCCAGATGCTCAGGATTTTTATTCTTCTATATACGTCTTCTCTACTGGTAATGGACGGGTTAAAGTACAGCAGGTCTGGCCCTCCGAATCTCTCATTTTCCGCCCTCTCTGGAGCTTTGTGGGTCTTGGTGCTCGGTAATAACCTCTATGCTGGAGACTGCATTTTTCTAGGCTGCTAAGATACTTTGGAGTTTAAACCTACGTCAGCCCGGCTTATACCGGAGCCTGTGATCTACGAGGGAAGCCTGCGGCTGGATTAATACCATGCAAAGACTAATGCAACTGAGCCCTGTGACATGAAAATGGTCAGAGGAACTTCACTTTTTATACCCCACCACCACAATTCCCTGCCGTCTTGTCAGGACGAGCGGACACTATGCATCTGTACATAAAAATAGCTTGGGCCACAGTTTTGGCATCTACTTGAATGGACCTGCCAAGGGTTTCAGAAAGCTGGCACCACTTCTGTAATCAAATTCTGTCACTTCCAAGGAAACCACTCGATCCAGTCCTTTCCGTGACCTCACATGTCGGAGTCACGTTACTGCAAGATCAAGACGACTCTAAACTCGAGTGTCACGGAAAAGCCGAAGATGCTGGATGTGAGTCCTGGGAAGGAGAGCATGTGGGCCAGGCGGGTGATTTGCATTGTTAGGCTCATTATATCCTCCAGAGCCCTCCAGAGCGGTGACTCCTCCTCGTGAAAAAACCAAGGACGACTGTGCAGAGTGAATGACCTTGACAAGGCCAGCCAGGTCCCATGGTAACAGATAGGCATGTGTGCGCTGCGTACCCCGGACACCTGAAACACCTGTTTATCTGATGGGGCAGAAAGAAAAATCCGGCTGTGCGGGAAAACTAAAAAACATCTGACTCCAACTACTGGAAAACAATGGGAAACTCGGCTTCTTTACATTACAGCAGGAAGAAAATGGAGCAAAAAGATGCCTGAATACAAGACAATTTACTGATATAAAGAACCAATGGACACCTGTACACAACCAGAAGCAGGCTTCCCTTTAAATGTAGGAAAACTACTTGTCTGACAATTCCCTACACTTCACTTTTAAAGTCATCAAATTCCATCATGAAAAGCGTAATCACAGAATTATCAGAATAAAGAAACAGACACAGTAATGTGAATAAACTGACCAGTAAAGGGCCTCTAAGGGCAGGGTCAGGGTTGCGGGGTCAGTGCGTCTACCTCTCAGCCACAGGGACACTCAATGGTTGACCGATTAGGACACAAAATTGAGCGTGAATTAGACATCATGGTGGGCAGAATTGTGGCATCCTAAGGGGTGTGACGTGCTTATAACATGATGACATATCGCCAAGATGTTCATTTAATAATTTATGGAAATCCGGCCCCTGGGACTCTCACTGATCCCAAGAATTTAGGGGCTGCAGCACGGGAATCCACTGTAAGGCTGCGTTCACACATTTGCGTATTCTGCTGCGCTTTTTTGCGCGCGCTTTTTGCCGCGTTTTTCGGCCGCGTAAAAAAGCGCAACAAAATACGCAGGGGCTTTCACACACTGGGCTTTCTTTACTCCAGAAAGCGCAGTGATGTCACAGAGGGGAGGAAAAATCCTGCTTCCTCCTCCCCTCTGTGAAAGCCCCAATAGATTTCGCAGTGTGTTAATATACACTGCGAAATCTAAATTAAACAGAGGCAAATGTATGTAAAATAAAAAAGAATGAATACTTCACCTGTCCGGTGCCTTCTCCCGTTGTCTGGTGCCTTCGGCCGCTCTCCGGTTCCAAGTGAGAGGTGTACTGAGAAGACCTGTGGTGACGTCAGAGGGGGGGCGTTCCCGGGGCGTTCCCAGCACTGATTGGCTGTTCGCGGTCATGTGATATGTATCACATGACCGCGAGTGCCCGGGAACGCCCCTCTGACATCACCACAGGTCCTGTCAGTACACCTCTCACTTGGAATCGGAGACCAGATAGCGGCAGAAGGCGTCGGACAGGTGAAGTATTCATTCTTTTTTATTTTACATACATTTGCCTCTGTTTAATTTAGATTTCACAGTGTATATTAATACACTGTGAAATCTAATGGGCGGCCACAGCTGTGACAGAGGGGAGGAGGAAGCAGGATTCTTCCTCCCCTCTGGGAGAATACGCAGAAGTAGCTGCGTAAACAATTGACATATCAATTGTTTACGGAGCTGCGCTTTCTCCCGGAAAACGCAGTGCGTATTTTTACGCAATGTCTGCACTGCAAAGTGAATTTCCCATTCACTTTGCAGGCAGACAAAAGGCACATTGCGTATTTTGAAAAGCGCCCGTAAAAAAACGCGGCAAAATACGCAATGTGTGAACGTAGCCTAAGGCTGCCTTCACATTTACGTTTGCAAGCGTAGAGTACCGAATGCAGCCAAACACTTGCACACTGCGTTCCTATGTTTAACATGTGCCTGCATTTGGCTGCGCACAATTTTTGTGCCCTCCGAGCGCCCTCTGAAAGCAGCCTGTTGCATTTTTTGTGCGGTCGCTTATTTTATCAGCAAGCACCCGTAAGCGCACAAACCATGCATTGAAGGCAATAGATCCACAGTATCCTCCGCATGACAGCGCAGGAGAACGCTGCGGATCTCATTGAAATCTCTCCCAGTGGCTGCCAGTGATCTGCAACGGCCACCGGGAGATCAGCTAGAGCCTCCACTGATCTCACGCCAGTGTCGGCGCAGGAGATTTGAAGATACAGCTGATCTGACAGCTGTTTAAATCTCCCGCGCAGACACCGAATACGGTGATATCGGTGCAGGAGATGAGAAACAGCTGATTGCTGCTTCAAATCTCCCGCGCCGACCTCACCTATTCGGTGTCAGTGCGGGAGATTTGAAGCAGCGATCAGCTGTTTCTTATCTCCTGCACCGATATCACCCTATTCGGTGTCGGCGCGGGAGATTTAAACAGCTGTCAGATCAGCTGTATCTTCAAATCTCCTGCGCTGACACCGGCGGGAGATCAGCTGTGGCCGGGAGGAGGAGATCTCCACCGCTGATATCCTCCTCCTGGCCGCCCCCGTGACAGTTGATTGGCTGGCCGGAATGCACAATAATGTGAACGCATGCGGAGATTTTCCACTGCGCTCACATCTGCATGGAATGCGTTTGCCTGCCATACACATTCAGACACAAACGCAAATGTGAAGGCAGCCTTACATGGGATGGGAACAAAGTCAGCTCACAAGCAAAACTATGACCATTTTTATTCTAAAAATGAGTGGAGATTCCTATGCCATCACTTTCTAAAATGGGAATACCCCTATAAAAAAAGAGCCGAGGCGGGCGCGAGACCAGAGAAGAGGGGGGCGCGAGACCAGAGAAGAGGGGGGCGCGAGACCAGAGAAGAGGGGGGCGCGAGACCAGAGAAGAGGGGGGCGCGAGACCAGAGAAGAGGGGGGCGCGAGACCAGAGAAGAGGGGGGCGCGAGACCAGAGAAGAGGGGGGCGCGGGGTGAATGAGAAGAGAGGCAAATGGAGTGAATGACAATGCACAGAGCTTTATCCTCCTAGCTCACGAGCTTCACACTTCTCAACTGTCTTGTGGGCAATCAGTGGGATTTTGAGGACCTGGATTAATCTGCAGAACTGGGAAGGGTCTATAAAATATTTCTTTAATTAAACAAGCTTAGTTACTCTTTAAACATAGCCACATTTGCTACTGTGACCAACTTTTTGGATTATTTTGCATTCATGTCAATGAAAACTAAATTGTTAGACCACCATGAAAAAGCCAAAAAGGTTCTTCAAGTGACCAGAAAGTTGTATCAGTGAAGCCAGTGCTTCCTAGAGATCTGGTTGGCGTTATGCACCTGATCAGTAGCCCCTGGCACATTCAGACTGTATGATGAAATACTAACTGGCCAGCTTCCATTATGTGTAAGTGACTGGTGCCAATCTGACATTATCATTCAGAAATAACATGCGAGTACCTGTCCCATTTACTTTTTTAACCATTTAGTCTATGACATAAGCACTTGCAGAATGAGGGTCAGGTAAGAACATGTAGGAACCATGTGCTCAGATAAGTGATAGACGCAAACATAGACACTAAAAGAAGACAAAAAAATACCTACAATGACCTCATATAATCCAGAAACATTGATAGTCCATTTTCATTTCCCCCAAAAATCTACTATTATGTATGGAGTCTTATTAGCAATGCTTCATGGGAAAATTGTGCAAATTAGCTGTCACCAAGACGTTCCACCATTAAACTGCCTCCAGTAGGCGATGCTAGCAAGATCATTTTCTTTCTTCTATTAGGTTTCCAAATACTTGGTGCCTGTAGTGGGAATTAGTGGCTTAGAAGAAGCAGCTCATAAATCTGTCTGGTGACTCTTATGTCTTGAATTTAACTATTCTTAGTCAGACAAAAAAAACAACAAAAAAAACACATCCGTTAATAGAAAATATTGCACATTTCTTGGCACAATTGCCATAAGGATGTCTAGACCTGTTCTGATCATAGGGGCCACTCCTGGAGGTCTCCCAGTAGTAGTAGGTTTGCGCAACAAATATAGGGTTACAGGGCAACAATCAATGATATACCTGGTCAACTTGAGGGAATTTAGGGCTCATCTGCAGGAGGGTCCAATGCAACAATCTGACATTTCTCAACCAGACCCCATATAGTACCGTATGTATCGTAACAAGGATGGCAGTGTCCTTTTCTACAGCTTCTAATTATATCTCACTTTTGCAGAACAAACTTTGGTGATGTCATCAGTGTAAAAGATTACACAGAGGAGAAGCACCGGCCCGAGAGCATTGCTCTCATCAGGGCATCCACAAGCGGTCTTTTCCAGCATTATTACAGACCCCACATGGATTGTCATCCATCTTTACCGGTTATACAGGGATATAGCTGATTAGGAAAGTGGGGTAGAAGCCAAACGGCAACTGTAGCCAGAACTGGAAGAAACAGAACCAACCTGGGAATCCAAGTTTATAGAGGGGGTCCTATTAGGAAATCTCACCAGCATGTCTCGATATATAAGACACATTTTAGGTAACTGTAATGCTTTATTTCACCTGTGGTGGTGCTGTGACGAAACTGAACATTCAATCAGAGATTGGCGAAGACATCTGATCACTGGTGGCCCCTGGGATAGGACTTAATTTGGGGACCCTTCTTACATAAAGGAACTGTTTAAATTGGATAATACCTACTATTTCCATATCACTAGGAATTGCCATCAATTTAGGATCATTCTGCTCACTCTTCTGAGACTCAATAACAGCTCTATAGATAGTCAACAGTCTCAGAAGAGAGTGCCCACTTGGCTAAGACCCCCTGCCCCTTATTTATAACAAATGGCAAATGTCTCAGCAACCGGATATCCACCGATCGAGCTTCTTGCATGCTCAAAGTGTCGTACAAATGAACAAAAACATGTGACAGTGTCCAGTTGAGGGAAAACGTCTACTGTTCTCTGTTATCAGCCATTTCAATCTAGGTGGATGCAGACTAGGGTGTTCTTCAATACTATGACCATCAGTCATGCCAGAGAACTCATTTTCCAGCAAGGATGACAGAGGTAATGTTCTATAGTTATACATAGGAAGGCATGACGAGCAGAGAGCATATAAGGGATCAATGCAAATATGCATCTGTGATCATGTCTCTTCCTGTGCAGGGCACAGGCACCAAATTAACAGTTGATCTGTGATATCAGTGATCTGTAACCTGTTAGTCCAGCTAATAAGCAACTACAACCCCCACCAAAGTACAGATTACACAGTTCTGCCCCTCACTTTCTGGATTTCCTACAGGCTGATCATGCAACTTTCTCAGAAACACATAAAACCTAGAGAGGTCTACCTAGAATATTTTATTGCCTGTGAAACGTCTTATAGGTGACAGGTTAGAAAAAGAAAAAAAAAAAAAAAAGCAAAGGAAGAATTTTATTTACACTTAACAAGTTAATGTCGTACTACCCAGAACAAGCCGAGCAAGTCACCTGTCATGTGAAAGCCGTGGCTAGGGGGTGACCATTTATGCAATCCACCTGGTGCAAGACTACAACTACCAGCCTAACATGACAGCCGCAGGGCATGATGGGAGTTGTAGGCCTGCACCTGCTGGAGGCCCATAGTTGCAGAATCATATTTCCAAATCTATTGGTCTAAACTAGATTGTCAGCTCTTGAACACAGAGACTGATAAAAACGTGGGTAAAAGGTCACATGTATGCTGCAGATGAAGAAAAGATAAAAAGTCTCCCCTCATGATGACGATGCTTATGTCACTCTTCCAGCTCTTCAGTTTCCGTCATACTTGGGGGTTGTAGTACCAGCATGATAGGAAACTAGTAAAACTTTTTTGTCGCAGAGAATTGAAAAACCTCTTGTAAACTTTGTCACAACCGCTGACAAAACACTTGAGTTCACCATAACAATTGTTTTACAACGCTGTCCATGTGACGTTCCTCTGTTGTTCCTCCTGGAAATTTAGGACTAAAATACTGGTGTGCCCCTTCACCCAGGCAGCACCAATTGGACAGCATCAGAGTAAGCAGACCCCGCCCCACAGCTGTCAATGTAGGCTCTGTCTCTCTTTAATTTTTTCTTTTATGATCCATTTGATGAGCAGGAAAACAGAAAAATGTTCTGCCCCTGGACCATTCTTCAAACGGGTCTAAAAAAGTCCTCCATTCCGGCCACTAAATAAAAAAAGGGGTCTGAGCTTTTCTTTCTTTTGTCCAACAACCCCCCTCCCCCCCAAAAGCAAGAAAATGGAATCGGATAGCAGACGGATCCATTAACAAAGTACATAGTAAAGTAGATGAGTGTTGCACATGCCCAGTAGAGCAATGGTATCCGAGACAGAACTAAGAAAAAACTGACCTCTTCTAGACGGAACCAAAGACAGAAACCGATCCGGTTTTTAATGTATCGGTTGTTATTTTTTATTTTAAACTTCTGTTTCAATTTGCCATTTTTTTCTTTTTTTAAATACCAGATTAGTTACAGATTATGACGTGGACATGTGAACAAAGCCTTACAATTCCACAACATAGACTTCTAATAACACAATTGTCAGGAGCGGTTAATGGCAGGGCTGTGGAGTCGGGTTGGATTCAGGGAAATTGAGGAGTCAGATGTTTGGCTTACAGACTGGCCCGGCTAATGGGCCTTTAAAAATGGCTGGAATCGGGATAAATTGTGCAATTCTGATGCTGGGACTGGTGGTTCTTCAGGATGTGATGCTGGTATGTGACTCGAGTGTATGGATTCACATTTTGCCAGGCAGTGCATAGTATAACAGGGTCAGACTGGCCGATCGGAGGACCGGAGGATTCCCCGGTGGGCCCCAACAACGGCACAAACTGGTACTGCATAAATACAACACTCTCTCCGGTTGTCTCAGAGGCGGACAATGTACATTGTTACAAAAAACAGATAGAAATGAACATTTTGATGGGCTCCTAGGCTACAAAGGGCCCCTATGTAGTGCTTGCACAGGGGCCCTCTTCTGTCTGTGTCCGGCAATGGGTTGTCTAACTCTATAGGAATATAATCAGGACAGAAGAGCGCTCTGATCCATATCTGCAGGTGACCCTACATGTATCGGTCATATATCACCATGACAACGTCATACAAACACATGTTAGCACCATTAGACGGTATAAGGGGTCAATGGTGAAACACAAGCTGTAAGGTGGGACTCGGATGGCGCCCCCATCACTCGGCCATATAACATCCAGCAGGATGGGGTATTCTGCCCCCATTGTGACTATGTGGTGACTGTCCTGGATACAATACAACACAACAAGCAAAGGAGCCACATCCGACACACAGGAGAAGAGTGCAAGCTCCTAGGGCGAGAAAAGGCAGGTAACCATGGCAACCGGCCCAGAGGAAGGCTCCCCGCCATCCCAGAATCCTTCGCGGCAACCAAAGTCAGGCGCCACAGCCGGGGGTCCCCGCTCCCTCACCGCCCGCTCACCTCTGGAGTACAGGGATTTCGGGGACTCAAGGTCAAGGTCGGCGCTGAGCAGCGATATGAAGTCGGAGGGCATGGCCGCCCGGGCCAGCAGGAGCTGCGCGGAGAAGTCGTGAAGTCCCGGGGTCCGCTCCGGTCTCCTACACACTGACAGGAACCGACGGCACGCCCCCAACTGACTGCCTACTGCGCAAGCGCGGGGCGGGGCCTCGGTGCTGAGAGACCGATCCAAGGAGGGGGCGGGGCTTTAGAGTTACTAAGGGGACGAGTAGGAGAGCCAACAGGGTAGCGACGGTAACCAGGGGCGGAGCTGAGCCGTGACATGCGCTCACTTGTGTTTACGAGGGATGACGCGGTTCCGCCCCCTTCTGGGCGGGGACTGGGAGTGACGTAGGGCGGCAGAAGGTTTTGTTTGCGTGTGGTAATGTCGGCGACAATGGAGAAGGTGATTGGCTGTGAGTCAGTCGCTTCTTATCCAATAAGAAGACAGGATGCAACAGGTGCCAGTCAGGTGACTGGTCAGAGACATGAGGCACGTGATCGCTACGTCACAGCCTGTAATAGCGTTACCTAACAGTGTGCATTATTATCACTGCCTGTAACACCATCATCAGTCTCCAAGTCACATCCCACATCCATCAGCTATCACTGTGTGCATCATCACTATGTGCATCATCACTGTGCATCATCACTATGTGCATCATCACTATGTGCATCATCACTGTGTGCATCATCACTGTGCATCATCACTGTGTGCACATCACTGTGTGCATCATCACTGTGCATCACCTCTGTGTGCATAATCACTGCATCATCACTGTGTGCATCATAATTATGCATCATCACTGTGGGCATCATCATTGTGTGCATCATCACTGTGTGCATAATCACTGTGCATCATCACTGTGTGCATAATCACTGTGCATCATCACTGTGTGCATAATCACTGTGCATCATCACTGTGCATCATCACTGTGTGCACATCACTGTGTGCATAATCACTGTGCATCACCTCTGTGTGCATAATCACTGCATCATCACTGTGTGCATCATAATTATGCATCATCACTGTGGGCATCATCACTGTGTGCATCATCACTGTGCATCATCACTATGTGCATAATCACTATGCGTCATCACTGTGTGCGTCATCACTGTATGCATCACCACTGTGTGCATAATCACTGTGCATCATCACTATGCATCGTCACTGTTTGCATCATCACTGTGTGTATCATCACTGTGTGCATCATCACTATGCATCATCACTGTGTGCATCATCACTGTATGCATCATCACTGTGTGTATCATCACTGTATGCATCATCACTGTGTGCATCATCACTGTATGCATCATCACTGTGCATCACCACTGTGTGCATAATCACTGTGTGCATCATCACTATGCATCATCACTATGCATCGTCACTGTTTGCATCATCACTGTGTGTATCATCACTGTGTGCATCATCACTGTATGCATCATCACTGTGTGCATCAGCACTGCATCATTACTGTGTGCATCATCACTATGCATCGTCACTGTTTTCATCGTCACTGTGTGTATCATCACTGTGTGCATCATCACTGTGTGCATCATCACTGTATGCATCATCACTGTATGCATCATCACTGTGTGCATCAGCACTGCATCATTACTGTGTGTATCATCACTGTGCATCATCACTGTATGCATCATCACTGTGTGTATCATCACTGTATGCATCATCACTGTGTGCATCATCAATGTGTGCATCATCACTGTGTGCATAATCACTGTGCATAATCACTGTGCATCATCACTGTTTGCATCATCACTGTGTGCATCATCATTGTATGCATCATCACTGTGGGCATCATCACTGTATGCATCATCAAAGTGCATCATCACTGTGTGCATCATCACTGTATGCATCAACACTGTGTGCATCATCACTGTGTGCATCATCACTATGCATCATCACTGTGGGCATCATCACTGTATGCATCATCACTGTGGGCATCATCACTGTATGCATCATCAAAGTGCATCATCACTGTGTGCATCATCACTATATGCATCATCACTGTGTGCATCATCACTATGCATCATCACTTTGTGCATCATCACTTTATGTATCATCACTGTGTGCATCATCACTGTGCATCATCACTGTGTGCAACATCACTGTGGGCATCACCAATGTGAATCATCACTGCATAATCACTGTATGCATCATCACTGTGTGCATCATCACTATGCATCATCACTGGGTACATCATCACTGTGCATCATCACTGTATGCATCATCACTGTGTGCATCATCACTATGTGCATCATCTCTGTGTGCATTATCTTCACTGTGTACAGCATCTTTGTTTCATCAACGTGTGCATAATTTCTGTGGGAATCTACTCTGTATACTATCACTGTGTGCATCTGTTTATCATCACTGTGTGCATAATCACTGTGTGCATCCTCTTCACTGTATACATCATCACTGTGTGCATCTGTGTATCATCACTGTGTGCATCATCACTGTGTGCATCCTCTTCACTGTATACATCATCACTGTGTGCATCCTCTTCACTGTATAAATCATCATTATGTGTAGCATCTGTTGTATCACTGTGTGCATCATCTCTGTGTGCATCATCACTGTGTGAATCAACTCTGTATGCCATCACTTTGTGCATATGTGCATCATCACTGTGTATATTATCACTGTGTGCATTATCACTGGGTGCATCATCACTTTGTGTATCATCACTGTGTGTACTATCATCACTCTGTGCATCATCACTGCATGCATCATCATCACTGTGTGCATCATCTCTGTGTGTATCATCTTTTTGTGTATTATCACTGTATCATCACTTTGCACATCATCATCACTGTGTGCATCATCACTGTGCGTATCATCACTGTGTGCATAATTTCTATGTGCATCATCACTGTGTGCATCATCACTGTGCATCATCACTGTGTGCATAATCACTGTGCATCATCACTGTGTGCATCATCACTATGCGTCATCACTGTGTGCATCGTCACTGTGTGCATAATCACTGTGCATCACCACTGTGTGCATAATCACTGCATCATCACTGTGTGCATAATCACTATGCATCATCACTATGCATCATCACTGTATGCATCATCACTTTGCATCATCACTTTGCATCATCACTGTGTGCATAATCACTGTGTGCATAATCACTGTGTATCATCACTGTGTGCATCATCACTGTGCATCATCACTGTGTGCATCATCACTATTTGCATAATCACTGTGCATCATCACTGTGTGTATCATCTCTGCGTGCATCATCTGTGTGTGCATCTGTTTTTCATCACTGTGTGCATCATCACTCTGTGTATCATTACTGGGTTCATAATCACTGTGTGCACAATCTCTGCGTGTATCATCAGTGTCTGTGTGTCATCTATCTAAATACAGCGGGTGAAATAAGTATTGAACACGTCACTAATTTTCCACATAAATATATTCCTCAAGTTGGTATTCATGTGAAATTCTCACCAGATGTCGGTAACAAACCAACCAATCCACACAGGCAAATACATCAAATCATAGATGTCCATACATTATGTGTAATACTGAGAAATGACACTGGGAAAAAGTATTGAACACGTTACTGAAATGTATTTAATCCTTGGTACTTCGGCCTTTGGTGGTGATGAAGCTCCAGACTCTTCCTGTATGGAGACACTAGTCCCTGAATTGCTCAGGTGGATTTTGGTCCCATTCTCCCACACAAACACTCCTCACATCCTGCAGGTCCCATTGATCCTTCTATGATCTCTGATCTTTAGTTCCTTACAGACATTCCCTATTGGATTCAGCTCCGGTGATCGGCTCTGCCATTCTAGCAGCTTTATTTTCTTTCTTTGAAATCATTGTAGGGTTACCCTGGCTGTGGGATCATTGGGATCATTGGGATCATTGTCTTGCTGAAATATTCACTGTCGTTTCATCTTCATCATCCTGGTAGATGGCAGCAGATATTTATCTAGAATCTCAGTACATTTGTCCATTCATCATTCATTCAGTTATATGAAGTATGCCAGTGCCGTATGCTGAAAATACCATGATGTTCTCACTTCCATTCACTGTTATTGGTGTGATTTGCCCTTTGACCTACAAACATAGTGTGAATTATGGCATTCAAAGAGTTACATTTTGGTCTCATCTGACCTGACTATATGCTCCAGTATTTCATAGCAAACTTTAAACACTTTTAAACCTACTTTTTGTTCAGCAATTAAGTCTATCATGGTGAGCGTGCATACAGGAGCGTGCATACAGGAGTGTGCGTACAGGAGCATGTATACAGGAGCGTGCATACAGGAGCGCGCATATAGGAGCGTCCATACAGGAGCGTGCGTACAAGAGCGTCCATACAGGAGCGTCCATACAGGAGCGTGCATACAGGAGCGTCCATACAGGAGCGTGCGTACATGAGCGCGCGTACAAGAGCGTGCATACAGGAGCGTCCATACAGGAGCGTGCATACAGGAGCGTCCATACAGGAGCGTGCATACAGGAGCGTGCATACAGGAGCGCGCGTACAAGAGCGTGCATACAAGAGCGTGCTACAGGAGTGTCCATACAGGAGCATCCATACAGGAGCGTGCATACAGGAGCGTGCATACAGGAGCGTCCATACAGGAGCGTGCATACAGGAGCGTGCATACAGGAGCGTGCATACAGGAGCATCCATACAGGAGCATCCATACAGGAGCGTCCATACAGGAGCGCGCGTACAAGAGCGTGCATACAGGAGCGTGCATACAGGAGCGTCCGTACAGGAGCGCGCGTACAGGAGCGCTCATACAAGAGCGTGCATACAGGAGCGTGCATACAGGAGCGTGCATACAGGAGCGTGCATACAGGAGCGTCCATACAGGAGCGTCCATACAGGAGCGCGCGTACAGGAGCGTGCATACAGGAGCGCGCGTACAGGAGCGTCCATACAGGAGCGCGCGTACAGGAGCGTGCATACAAGAGCATGCATACAGGAGCGTGCATACAGGAGCGTGCATACAGGAGCGTCCATACAGGAGCACGCGTACAGGAGCTTGCATACAAGAGCGTGCATACAGGAGCGTGCATAAAGGAGCGTGCATACAGGAGCGTGCATACAGGAGCGTCCATACAGGAGCGTCCATACAGGAGCGCGCATACAGGAGCGCGCAAACAGGAGTGCATACAGGAGCGTCCATACAGGAGCATGCATACAGGAGCGTCCATACAGGAGCGTGCATACAGGAGCGTGCATACAGGAGCGTCCATACAGGAGCGTCATACAGGAGCGTCCATACAGGAGCGTGCATACAGGAGCGTCCATACAGGAGCGTCCATACAGGAGCGTGCATACAGGAGCGTCCATACAAGAGCGTCCATACAGAGCGTGCATACAGGAGCGTGCATACAGGAGCGTGCATACAGGAGACAGGAGCATCAATACAGGAGCGTCCATACAGGAGCACGCATACAGGAGCGTGCGTACAGGAGCGTGCGTACAGGAGAGTGCATACAGGAGCGTCCATACAGGAGCGTCCATACAGGAGCGTGCATACAGGAGCGTCCATACAGGAGCTCATACAGGAGCGTGCATACAGGAGCGTGCATACAGGGAGCGTGCATACAGGAGCGTCAATACAGGAGCGTCAATACAGGAGCGTCAATACAGGAGCGTCCATACAGGAGCGTAAATACAGGAGCGTGCATACAGGAGCGTCCATACAGGAGCGTCCATACAGGAGCGTGCATACAGGAGCGTCCATACAGGAGCGTCCATACAGGAGCATGCATACAGGAGCGTCCATACAGGAGCGTCCATACAGGAGCTCCATACAAGAGCGTGCATACAGGAGCGTGCATACAGGAGCGTGCATACAGGAGACAAGGAGCTCAATACAGGAGTGTGCATACAAGAGCGTGCATACAGGAGCGTCCATACAGGAGCGTCCATACAGGAGCGTGCATACAGGAGCGTCCATACAGGAGCGTGCATACAGGAGCGTCCATACAGGAGCATGCATACAGGAGCGTCCATACAGGAGCGTGCATACAGGAGCGTGCATACAGGAGCGTCCATACAGGAGCGTCCATACAGGAGCGTGCATACAGGAGCCTGCATACAGGAGCGTGCATACAGGAGCGTGCATACAGGAGCGTGCATACAGGAGCGCCATACAGGAGCATGCATACAGGAGCGTCCATACAGGAGCATGCATACAGGAGCGTCCATACAGGAGCGTGCATACAGGAGCGTCCATACAGGAGCATGCATACAGGAGCGTCCATACAGGAGCATGCATACCGGAGCGTCCATACAGGAGCGTGCATACAGGAGCGCGCATACAGGAGCGTGCATACAGGAGCGTGCGTACAGGAGCGTGCGTACAGGAGCGTCCATACAGGAGCGTGCATACAGGAGCGTCCATAACAGGAGCGTGCATACAAGAGCGTCCATACAGGAGCGTGCATACAGGAGCGTCCATACAGGAGGGGTGCATACAGGAGCATCCATACAGGAGCGTGCATACAGGAGCGTGCATACAGGAGTGCGCATACAGGAGCGTCCATACAGGAGCGTGCATACAGGAGCGTCCATACAGGAGCGTCCATACAGGAGCGTGCATACAGGAGCGTGCATACAGGAGACAGGAGCGTCAATACAGGAGCGTGCATACAGGAGCGTGCATACAGGAGCGTCCATACAGGAGCGTCCATACAGGAGCGTGCATACAGGAGCGTGCATACAGGAGCGTCCATACAGGAGCGTGCATACAGGAGCGTCCATACAGGAGCATCCATACAGGAGCATCCATACAGGAGCATCCATACAGGAGCGTCCATACAGGAGCGCGCGTACAGGAGCGTCCATACAGGAGCGTCCATACAGGAGCGTCCATACAGGAGCGTCCATACAGGAGCATGCATACAGGAGCGTGCATACAGGAGCGTCCATACAGGAGCGTGCATACAGGAGCGTGCATACAGGAGCGTGCATACAGGAGCGTGCATACCGGAGACAGGAGCATCAATACAGGAGCGTGCATACAAGAGCGTGCATACAGGAGCGTGCATACAGAAGCATGCATACAGGAGTGTGCATACAGGAGCGTCCATACAGGCCATGGAGGAGTGCATTACTTATTGTTTTCTGTGAAACAATTCCCTGCTGATTCCAGCTCTTTCTGTAGTTCTCCACAGATGGGTCTTGGCTCTTGGACAACTCTGCTATTAAATATTATCACTCCTCTCTCTGAAATCTTGCAGAGGAGCACCTGGTCAGGGCTGGTTTATGGTAAAATGATGTTCTTCCCACTTCCAGATTATGGCCCAAGCAGTGCGAACCAAAACCTTCAGTAGTTTAGTCATTCTTGTGCCATCAGGATGCTTTTACAACAATTAGGTTGTGAAGGTCTTGAGACAGCTCACTGGTCTTACCCGTCATGAGATGTTTCTTGTGTGGCACCTTGGTAATGACACACCTTATTCTCATCAGTTGAACCAGGTGATATTATTTCTCACTAAGTGGCAGGACACTTTCTAAATAGATTTCAGCTGGTGTCAAGACTTTCCATGGCTTTTTGCACCTCTCTTTCTTTATGTACACATACATTGTAAAGGTTACTTTTTGGGGGGTTATTGCCTCCTCGTGCAGTTTAAAGGGGCAGTAACCGACCATGACAGTAAACAGTTCTAATTGTGTATACTTACCAAACCTATCACTTATTATATTGCTCTATTAAAATCTCAACCTGTAATTAAGAAAGCCGGCAGGTATAGCTCCTGTCTCGCTGATGATGTCATATCCATTATTTTCACCTTTAAGGCTTGGTTTTCATGCTGTGGCTGAAGCATGTGGCCAAAATCACAACCTTGTGTGGTTGCTAATGGATGCACAATTTTAAAGATCATTTCCATCTAACCATTGGCCACACAATGTAATGTGAGAATACAGCCTGAAAGTTACGACTTTATAGGAGACTAGTAATTAAAGGGGTGTCCATTTTTAATCTATCGGTCACCTTTCTTCAGGATAGGTCATCAATATAAGACTGGAAGGGGGGTCCGCACCCCCAGGATCATTAGTTACAAACACCAGTGTATTGTGAATGCATGACCAATACTCTAATGAGTTCGTGGGAACGGTAGTGCTCATATATGAACACCATTCACTTCGATGGGTCTGTGGGAGTGGTAATGCTCATATGTAACCACCATTCACTTGTATGGGTCTATGTGAGTGGTAATGCTCATATGTGAACACCATTCACTTCTATGGGTCTATGGGAGTTGTAACGCTCATTTGTGACCATTGTTTACTTCTATGGGTCTGGGGAAGTGGTAGTGCTCATACGTGACCACCATTAATTTCTATGGAAGCAGTAGTGCTCACATATGACCATCATTCTCTTCTATGGGAGGAGTGATGCTCATATGTGACCACCATTCACTTCTATAGGTCTATGGGAGAGGTAGTGCTGATATATGACCACCATTCACTTCAATAGGAGGAGTAGTGCTCATATGTGACTATCATTCATTTCTATTGGTCTTTAGGAGTCGTTGTACCCATATGTGACCACCATTCACTTCTATGTGTCTATGGGAGCTGTAATGCTCATATGTGACCACTATTCACTTCTATTATGGGTCCATGGGAGTGGTAGCGCTCATGGGTGACCACCATTCACTTCTACAGTAGTGGTAATGTTCATTTGTGACCACCACTTCTATGGGAGCAGTAGTGCTCACATGTGACCATCATTCACTTCTGTTGGTTTTTGCAAGTGGTAGTGCTCATATGTGACCACAATTCACTTCTATGGGTATAAGGAGTGCTAGTGCTTATGGGACCATCATTCACTTTTATGGGTCTAAAGGAGTGGTAGTGCTTATATGTGACCATTATTCACTTTTATGGGTCTAAAGGAGTGGTAGTGCTTATATGTGACCATTATTCACTTTTATGGGTCTAAGGGAGTTGCAGTGCTCATATATGACCACCAGTCACATATATGGGTCTATGGGAGTGGTAGTGCTCATATATGACCACCATTCACTTCCATGGGTCTATGGGAGCGGTAGTGCTATGTGACCACCATTCACTTCTATAGGTCTAAGGGAGTGGTAGTGTTCAATTTTGACCATCATTCACTTTTATGGGACTAAGGGAGTGGTAGTGCTCATATGTGACCAACATTCACTTCTATGGGTCTAAGGGAGTGAAGGGCGTGGTTGTGCTCATATATGACCATCATTCACGTCTATGGGTCTATGGCAGTGGTAGTGCTCATATATGACCACCATTCACTTCCATGGGTCTATGGAAGTGTTAGTGCTATGTGGCCACCATTCACTTCTATGGGTCTATGGTAGAAGCAGTGCTCATGTGACCACCATTCGCTTCTTTGGGTCTATGGTAGCAGCAGTGCTATGTGACCACTATTCACTTTTATGGGTCTATGGTAGCAGCAGTGCTCATGTGACCACCATTCGCTTCTTTGTGTCTATGGTAGCAGCAATGCTCATGTGACCACCATTCACTTGTATGGGTCTATGGTAGCAGCAGTGCTCATGTGACCACCATTCGCTTCTTTGGGTCTATGGTAGCAGCAGGGCTAATGTGACCACCATTCGCTTCTTTGGGTCTATGGTAACAGCAATGCGCATGTGACTACCATTCACTTCTATAGGTCTATGGTAGCAGTAGTGCTATGTGACCACCATTCACTTCTATGGGTCGTTTGTAGCAGTAGTGCTCATGTAACCACTATTCACTTCTATGGGTCTATGGTAGCAGTAGTGCTATGTGACCACTATTCACTTCTATAGGTCTATGGTAACAGCAGTGCTCATGTGACCACTATTCACTTCTATGGGTCTATGGTAGCAGCAGTGCTCATGTAACCACTATTCACTTCTATGGGTCTATGGTAGCAGCAGTGCTATGTGACCACCATTCACTTCTATGGGTCGTTTGTAGCAGCAGTGCTCATGTGACCACTATTCACTTGTATGGGTCTATGGTAGCAGCAGTGCTATGTGACCACCATTCGTTTTTATGGGTCTATGGTAGCAGCAATGCTCATGTGACCACCATTCGCTTCTATGGGTCTATGGTAGTAGCAGTGCTCATGTAACCACTATTCACTTTATAGGCCTATAGTAGCAGCAGTGCTATGTGACCACCATTCACTTCTATGGGTCTATGATAGCAGTAGTGCTATGTGACCACCATTCGTTTTTATGGGTCTATGGTAGCAGCAGTGCTCATGTGACCACCATTCACTTCTTTGGGTCTATGGTAGCAGCAGTGCTCATGTGACCACCATTCACTTTATAGGCCTATAGTAGCAGCAGTGCTATGTGACCACCATTCACTTCTATGGGTCTATGATAGCAGTAGTGCTATGTGACCACCATTCGTTTTTATGGGTCTATGGTAGCAGCAGTGCTATGTGACCACTATTCGCTTCTATGGGTCTACAGTAGCAGTAATGCTATGTGACCACCATTCGCTTCTATGGGTCTACAGTAGCAGTAATGCTATGTGACCACCATTCGCTTCTATGGGTCTATGGTAGCAGTAGTGCTCATGTGACCCCCTTCACTTCTATGGGAGCTGTAGTGCTCCTATGTACCCACCTCTCCTTCACTTCTATTTGTCTATGGCAGTGGTGGTGGTCTTCATTTCTAACCCTATCTATCGTACACAGCTCATGCAACGCTGTTCCCACATTGGACCCCCATTTTTGTGATGGATGTCGGTCCCAGTGGTCAGACCCCCAGTCATACCTCACCTAACCTAATATGACTCCAGGTATTTGTATATACTGACTTTAGTCATGTTTTATTTACAAACATTGTGTCCTGCTACAATCAGTGGGGGTCGGTCACCCATAGGTTGTCATTGAAGAGTAAGGACAAGTGTAATAAAGGGTATTATGCCATAAATATAAAGCTGTTGTTTTCTGCAAAAGGGCAGATGAAGGATTTGTAGGCCCCTGGGCAAACTATGTAGGGGCCGCCTTGCTTAAAAATAGGAAAACAACTTTAAATACAAAAAAAACACAGGTTACAGGTAAGACAAGAATGTTGTACGCCTGCAGAAAACTCTACAGCCCAGCCGCCTAGTCACAACAGTGCTCCTGCAAGAAGTACCAATACTAAGCCCATACTGTGTCCAAATAGTACAACATACAGCACCCACATAGTAGAACCATACAGTGCCTAAATAATACCGCCATACAGTGCCCAAATGTCACATCATTCAGTGTGCAGATGATAGGCATCAGACAGTTACCAAATATGGTGCCAAAATAGAAAAAACTGGCACTGAAAATATAATACTGCCATATACTGCCCAAATATTCATACCGCCATATAGTGCCCAAATATTCATACCGCCATATACTGCCCAAATATTCATACCGCCATATACTGCCCAAATATTCATACCGCCATATACTGCCCAAATAATATTCATACTGCCATATACTGCCCAAATATTCATACCGCCATATACTGCCCAAATATTCATACCGCCATATACTGCCCAAATAATATTCATACCTCCATACACTGCCCAAATAATATTCATACCGCCATATACTGCCGAAATATTCATACCTCCATATACTGCCCAAATATTCATACCGCCATATACTGCCCAAATATTCATACTGCCATATACTGCCCAAATAATATTCATACTGCCATATACTGCCCAAATATTCATACCGCTATATACTGCCCAAATATTCATACCGCCATATACTGCCCAAATATTCATACCGCCATATACTGGCCAAATATTCATACCGCCATATACTGCCCAAATAATATTCATACCGCCATATACTGCCCAAATAATATTCATACCTCCATACACTGCCCAAATAATATTCATACCGCCATACACTGCCCAAATATTCATAACGCTATATATTGCCCAAATATTCATGCCGCCATATACTGCCCAAATATTCATACCGCCATATACTGCCCAAATATCATACCGCCATATACTGCCCAAATAGTATTCATACCGCCATATACTGCCCAAATATTCCATCAGAATGATGGTTCTACATACTGGAAAAGTAGCAGTTCTCAGCTCTTATGTACCAAGTGATCATAGAATTGTAAGATGCCTATTAATCAAGATTGGTGGATATGTGGTAGAGATCTTGACCCCTTGGCCCCTCTTGCCCACCCTGTGATTAGACGTATGTGGCAGAATAGATGGATGCAGTAGATTCGGCCTGCCCAGGAATAGTGCGATCATCCATTAAAGGGATTCTGTCTCCTAATCGGAGAGCAGCATAATCTAGAGACAGATACCCTGATTCCACTGATGTGTAACTTGCTTGGCTGCTTGCTGCAGTTTTATTTTTTTTTATAAAATCACAGTTTTAGCAGCAGGAGATTATCACTAAATGACTAGTAAACCTGCTTCTAGATAGTCCAACCCAGCCCCCACCACTGATTAGCACATTTTTTGTGTACAGTGTGCATAAGCAGAGCGCTGACAGTCAGTGGCTTGGGCCGAGCTATACAAAGCTCTGCATTCAGAGAACTGCTGGAGATAAAACAGGGATTTCATCAAAATTGCACCAATCAGCTCAGTAAGGGTACCTTTACACACGGCTACATTTGTAGCTTGTCACCAGGTAACTTACTGGTTGCAGCGAAATCATGGATACATGATTCCATTTGTACACAGCAACAAGATAGAACCATGTCTCCATGATTTCACTGCAACCAGTAAGTTACCTGGTGACAAGCTACAAATGTAGCCGTGTGTATAGGTACCCTAAGGAGTACCGGTACATCACCAAAATCAGGGTCTATGCCCCTACATCATGCTGTTGTAATATGGGTAGGAAAAACCTGGTGACTGATTCCCTTTAATGTGAACATATAAAGCATGGAAAAGTGTAATCCAGCAATCACCAGGAAGACAAGGGAGTGTGATGAAATCATAGGTAATACAGGTGGACGTTTGCTTTCAGCTCCGGCATGCATAATTCAGCTGCTTCTTGCAAGTGATGTAAAATTAATGACTGATTGTGTGATCTGGACACTAGCCGGTAAGTGATACGACATGAGTGTCCCTCTCACTTTCTTCTCACCGCACAGAAGCTCTTGCAAGAAACCTCAGTAGGATTTACTGGGTGCAAGTGAGTCCAGAAAAGAGGTTATTTTGGTGGCAGGGACGACATGGACACATTGCCTGCACAGCTGAATGACCAGGAGCAGCTAATCAGAGAAAGGTGTAACCAGCCCTGCCGACCCTTCATTCTTAGGCCGGTTTCACACCACGTTTTTGGTGTTTAAGGTTCTGTCCGGTATTTTGCAGGAAACACCGGACAGAACCTGACTGCCCCGGACAAACAGAACTGGAGGGCAAGTATGCCCTCTGGTCCTGTGTTCTGCCGGAATCGGCAGATCGCAGCTGCAACTGCTGAAATTTCAAGCGAGGAGCTAGCTGCGGTCCTGAAATCTCAGGCGGGGATCTTTCCAGCTGCTGAAGTTCAGCAGCACTCGCTGCTAAACTTCAGCACCCGGCGTCCGGGAGCTGCATCCAATTTTATGTCGGATCCGTTGCGATCCGGCGCCATAGACTCCCATGTTAAGGGGAGCTGGATCGCACCAGATCCGGGAGGATCCGATTTGTGCCAAATTTTGCTGCAAGCTGCGTTTTTGTGTCCGGGAGATTAATCTGAATTCTCCCGGATCCTCCCGGACAGATGGAAACCGGGTGGTAAATAGCTGCCATCCGGCTCCATAGGAATACTATGGGGCCGAAATCTGGTCTGAACCGGACAGCCCTGGATCAAATAAACCGTGGTGTGAAACCGGCCTTAGGCCAGCTACGTTTTTTCTGCTGTCAGGCTGCGTCTGGTGCTTTGTAGGAGGCACCGCACACAGCCTGACAGCTCTGGACAAACAGAACTGGAGGGTTAATATGCCCTCCGGACCCGCTTTCTGTCGGATTCGGCAGATCACAGGGTTCAGGAGCTGTCCCTGCTGAAATGTCAGGAGCGCGGCTTGCAGGGAGCTAGCCGAGGTTCTGAACTCTCAGCAGGGGACAGCTCCAGGTGCTGAAGTTCAGTATGGCCGGCGCTGAGCTTCAGCACCCGCTGTCCGGGAACCTGACAGATTCTCTATCGGGTCCGGTGCAATCTGGCGCCTCATAGACTCCCATGTTGGGGAGTGCCAGATCACCGCGGATCCGGGAGGATCCGATATGTGCACATTTTTGTCCCAGACAGAAAATCGCAGCAAGCTGCATTCTCCCGGACAGATGGAAACCGGATGGCAAATAGCTGCTATCCAGCCCCATCGGATGCATGCAGGAAATCCTGTCAACTCCGACTTGAACAACTATCATTGAATCGTGCGTTCACATGCAACGACGCAACGACAATGTCGTTTCAACATCGTTCCTGACTTCACTTTTGAACGATGTTGAAAGGTGTAACAGGGACTTTAGACAGGAATCACTTTTGAAAACTGATATTGATAGAGTTTCACATTCTTTATTTTCCATTCAATCTCATGTGGAAACCATCAGCAGGCAGGTTGGCAGAAAAACTGTCCGTCACTATCCAATTCTATAGGGCAAAATTGAGGATGAAAAAAATTGAAGAAAATGTCTGGTTTAGAAATGACATTTTTTAAGACATTAGAGGGGAGTGGGTTCCCCTCGTTATGACCACCATCAATAAATTAAGGACATAATTGGCAACAATTCATTCATCTTTTTTAATGGTGGGTTTCAATATCGTTGCGATATCGCAATTCAATGGCGCGGGAGCGCGCATTTAGTGCACGTTTCTCCCGCATCGCATCGGAGGTTTAAACGTTGCGATTTCTGAATCCAACGTCCGTGCGATGTCTACGCCCCCCAACCCAGGATCGACCATTTAACATGGGAGTGAATGGCTGACGTTGAACTTCACATCGGAATTGGGCTGTCACACAGCACGATCCGGCTCCAATCTCCATTCAATATCGGAGCATTGAATAGCACGCTCATTCAATCCCCGATATCGCATTGACATCGTTCCTGCATCGTATTGGAAGTTCACACCATACAACGCAGGAACGATATTGGCTCCAACGATTGAACCACGTGACTTTTCATTGAAATTGGACTCCGATATCGCAACGTGTAAACCCGCCATCACAGTGCAATGCTGATCTTGCCCTGCGGGGGTGCTGTAGCTAAGTTAAGCACCTGCTAATTAATTTCCCTGCAGATTGCAGTTGATTGTTATGAGATACAATTACAGAAAAAAAAGTAATTTAGGTTGTTGGAGTCACTCAGGAGGTCAATAACTAACGTTGGGTGTATGAGGGCAGCACCAGCCGTAAATATAAACCTGCCGCACCCAATTTACCCATCAACAACAAACAGTTGAGCCAATATAAAATGTTGTGTAAAAGCAACTCGAGTCACGTAAAGTCACTGAAGTCACGTGATAGTCGACTATCAGATTCAGGCGTGACTTGGATCTTCTGATATCTTGTTTTTGGCTTAAAGGGGTTGTCCATTTTTGGGGACAATGTTACTGAAATGCATATACAATCATTTTTGCATTTGGGTTTCACTGAAGATGATGCTCGCTGCAGAAGGAATTAACTGAGAATCCATCAGTGAGCTCATTCTGACAGGAGTGTTTCTTAGGGCCACTTCACACTGCGGCGTGATCCGGGGGCTGTCCGGGATGATCCTGACAGCTGCGGACCGGATCAGCACACAGGACTGGGGGGCTAATATGCCCTCCGGTCCGGTGTGCAGCGCACGCAGTTCCCGCTACTGATAAGTCAGGACCATGGGCGCCGCAGTCCTCACCTGTCAGCGGCTGCTGCTGCGTGCTGCTGCACACCGGACCGGAGGGCATATTAGCCCCCCAGTCCTGTGTGCTGATCCGGTCCGCAGCTGTCAGGATCATCCCGGACAGCCCCGATCACGCCGCAGTGTGAAGCGGCCCTAACTCTTTTATCTTACTTTTTCTGAACCCCTGTCTGCTGATTTATCACCACAGATAACAGGTCAGAGCCACAAAAAGCAAAACAGTGCAATATTTCTAATTAAGCTAAATTGTAAAATGATTTTTAGTCCTAAATTACATGTTTTTTAAGATACCGTTACACACAGAGATATCTGTGCAGGCATTGCTTGCAACTCACTGGTTGCAGTGAAATCATGGACACATTGTTCCATTTGTACACAGCCAGAAAATGTAACAATGTGTCCATGATTTCACTGCAACCAGTGAGTTGCAAGCAATGTCTGCCCAGATATCTCTGTGTGTAGCGGTATCTTAAGTAAAAGTTATGGTACCTTTACACGCCGCCACAACAGGATGGATACAACCCGCTACTTCGCGTGCACGAGCACGGCCAAACGGTTACAAACGGTAATCGCACCCTCTTTACACGCCGCCACAAGGTGCGCTACGCGACGCTACATCTACAGCTAGATACATCGCCGGGTGTCTCAAGTAGCCATCTGTAGCTCATTTACACACCGCTACAAACAGCTAATATGGGCGTACCTGGTGCAGCAGGGACAGCACATAGGCGTGCTACAATTGTGGATTACGAGACGTCCGTACGCTGATAGGACAAAGCAATAATACCATGATTGGCCAGGCATCGCAGGAGGCTGATTAATACAGCACGCTCGAGCAATTGTGTAGTGTGACTGGTCAGCTCCTTAAATATGCCGCCCTGTGCGGCGACAACCAATCGCAACGCAGGAGCTTCCTCCAATGATCGCAGATGGGGCGCGGTAACACGGAGCCAGGGTCACGCCTTAGCTACATTGCAGCTACATCGCCGGGTGTCCAGAGTTCCCTTCTGTTCCTTCTTTACACGCCGATACAGCTCGCTACAATCGGCGATGTAGCCATCTGTTTATGGGCAGTGCACGGATACAGATGTATCTGTAGCCGGCTGTGTCGTCCCGTCTTCAGACGCCGCTACTACGGGCGATATTGGCGCCACAAGCTACATTTGTAGCCTGTAGCGGGTTGTATGCATCCTGTTGTGGCGGCGTGTAAAGATACCATTAGGGCCACGTCACACACACAGATATCTGTGCAGATATTGTTCACAGATCTCTGGTTGCAGTGAAATCATGGACACATTGTTCCATTTTGTGACTGTGTACAAATGTAACAATGTGTCCATGATTTCACTGCAACCAGAGATCTGCCAACAATATCTGCACAGATATCTGTGTGTGTGACGTGGCCCTTAGGCTGGCTTCACACTGCGGGTCAGATCCAATCCGAGGCTGTCAGGATAAACCTGACAGCCCCGGATCGGATCAGCACACAGAACAGGAGGGCTAATATTCCCTCCAGTCCGGTGTGCACCCTCAAGCAGCTGCCGCCACTGATGAATCAGGACCGCGGCTGACATGGAGCTAGCCTCGGTCCTGAAACAACTGCGGCGTGCAGCCCCATAGGCTCCCATGTTAAGGAGCGCCGGATTGCCCCGGATCCGGGCGAATCCGGGACAATCCGGGAATTGCCAATTAGAGGAGATTTTCTCCTATCGGACACAAAAACGCTGCAAGCAGCGTTTTTGTGTCTGTGGGAGAATACTGAATTCTCCCGGATTGTCCCGGACAGATAGAAACCGGATGGCAGAGAGGACATCTGAACACTTCAGTCAGGGGTACCGGAGGACATTATACAGGTGCAGAGGGTCAGGCTCAAATTATTAGGTGTTGTATACTTAACTAATAGCAGGTAATTAATTGCATCTCTTCCAGGAATAACAACCTGCCGGTCCAGTTTCCTGGTGCTGAGATCACAGTATATCACAGTCCTCGTCATTACAGTTTGTCATGCATTTGACCTTGGGTCAGTGACTTACAGCCTTTTTTAAGTGGGCAAACTCCTGAAAAAATAATTATCCAATTATACCTGAACTAAAGCGATAGACAATGGAGACTATTTATCCTGTACTGATCCTGAGTTACCTCCTGTATTATACTCCAGAGCTGCACTCACTATTCTGCTGGTGCAGTCACTGTGTACATACATTACATTACTAATCCTGAGTTACCTCCTGTATTATACTCCAGAGCTGCATTCATTATTCTGTTGGTGGAGTCACTGTGTACATACATTACATTATTGATCCCGAGTTACCTCCTGTATTATACTCCAGAGCTGCACTCCCTATTCTGCTGGTGCAGTCACTGTGTACATACATTACATTACTGATCCTGAGTTACCTCCTGTATTATACTCCAGAGCTGCACTCACTATTCTGCTGGTGCAGTCACTGTGTACATATGTTACTGATCCTGAGTTACCTCCTGTATTATACTCCAGAGCTGCACTCACAATTCTGCTGGTGCAGTCACTGTGTACATACATTACATTACTGATCCTGACTTGCCTCCTGTATTATACTCCAGAGCTGCACTCACTATTCTGCTGGTGCAGTCACTGTGTACATACATTACATTACTGATCCTGAGTTACCTCCTGTATTATACTCCAGAGCTGCACTCACTATTCTGCTGGTGCAGTCACTGTGTACATACATTACATTACTGATCCTGAGTTACCTCCTGTATTATACTCCAGAGCTGCACTCACTATTCTGCTGGTGCAGTCACTGTGTACATACATTACATTACTGATCCTGAGTTACCGCCTGTATTATACTCCAGAGCTGCACTCACTATTCTGCTGCTGCAGTCGCTGTGTACATACATTACATTACTGATCCTGAGTTACCTCCTGTATTATTCTCCAGAGCTGCACTCACTATTCTGCTGGTGCAGTCACTGTGTACATATGTTACTGATCCTGAGTTACCTCCTGTATTATACTCCAGAGCTGCACTCACAATTCTGCTGGTGCAGTCACTGTGTACATACATTACATTACTGATCCTGACTTGCCTCCTGTATTATACTCCAGAGCTGCACTCACTATTCTGCTGGTGCAGTCACTGTGTACATACATTACATTACTGATCCTGAGTTACCTCCTGTATTATACTCCAGAGCTGCACTCACTATTCTGCTGGTGCAGTCACTGTGTACATATGTTACTGATCCTGAGTTACCTCCTGTATTATACTCCAGAGCTGCACTCACAATTCTGCTGGTGCAGTCACTGTGTACATACATTACATTACTGATCCTGACTTGCCTCCTGTATTATACTCCAGAGCTGCACTCACTATTCTGCTGGTGCAGTCACTGTGTACATACATTACATTACTGATCCTGAGTTACCTCCTGTATTATACTCCAGACCTGCACTCACTATCCTGCTGGTGCAGTCACTGTGTACATACATTACATTACTGATCCTGAGTTACCTCCTGTATTATACTCCAGAGCTGCACTCACTATTCTGCTGGTGCAGTCACTGTGTACATACATTACATTACTGATCCTGAGTTACCGCCTGTATTATACTCCAGAGCTGCACTCCCTATTCTGCTGGTGCAGTCACTGTGTACATACATTACATTACTGATCCTGAGTTACCTCCTGTATTATACTCCAGAGCTGTGCTTACTATTCTGCTGGTGCAGTCACTGTGTACATACATTACATTACTGATCCTGAGTTACCTCCTGTATTATACTCCAGAGCTGCACTCACTATTCTGCTGGTGCAGTCACTGTTTACATACATTACATTACTGATCCTGAGTTACCTCCTGTATTATACTCCAGAGCTGCACTCACTATTCTGCTGGTGCAGTCACTGTGTACATATGTTACTGATCCTGAGTTACCTCCTGTATTATACTCCAGAGCTGCACTCACAATTCTGCTGGTGCAGTCACTGTGTACATACATTACATTACTGATCCTGACTTGCCTCCTGTATTATACTCCAGAGCTGCACTCACTATTCTGCTGGTGCAGTCACTGTGTACATACAATACATTACTGATCCTGAGTTACCTCCTGTATTATACTCCAGAGCTGCACTCCCTATTCTGCTGGTGCAGTCACTGTGTACATACATTACATTACTGATCCTGAGTTACCTCCTGTATTATACTCCAGAGCTGCACTCACATTCTGTTTGTAGTCACTGTGTCCATACATTACATTACTGATCCTGAGTTACCTCCTGTATTATACTCCAGAGCTGCACTCACTATTCTGCTGGTGCAGTCACTGTGTACATACATTACATTACTGATCCTGAGTTACCTCCTGTATTATACTCCAGAGCTGCACTCACTATTCTGCTGGTGCAGTCACTGTGTACATACATTACTTTTCTTGTACTGATAAGCATTATAACATAATGAGTATTTAAAGAGATTCTGTGATATTTCTTATAACTTATTGTGAGTTTACACTTTGTGACTGTTTGCCATGTCTGTGAGCGCAGTGTTACAATATTATTCCTTCTGTGAAGTTCTTGGCTTTTCCTTACATCCATTCATGCTCTCCTCATTGTCTTGACTATTTCAGATTTTCCTTGGGACAAATTACCAAAGTAAAATGACAACATTTGTGTCTTGACCCTCTCCTCCTGATCCGCTATCGCACTGTATAAGGCTTTGTGCACACTGCCATTGTCTGAGGTTGGGCAAAAACAACAGGTTTTCTGGTGGAAATTGGATCAGGGAATTTTTTGAAGTTGTTTTCCTTTTTCTTAATGAGTTTTAGAAACTTTTGATGACTTTTCTTATTCCCTTTGGACTTGTTTTAATGACGTGACGCCACCTTTCTTTTATCTCAGCAGTTTTCAAAGCCTGAAGCTAAAAAACTCCCAAAAAAAAGAACAGTAATTTTTTTTTACTATATAAAAGGAATAGAAAGAGTTGTTTGACCCGCTCGTAAAAACACTGTATGCGCATAATAATAATAATACACTTTATTTATATAGCGCCAACATACTTCACAGCACTTTACAATAAGGTACAGACATCCCTGACAAGCAATATAGAGTGAATAGGCTGAGGATACTGTTCACATCCATTGTGTGGATCTGATGCTCTTTGTGTTGTTTTTCAGGTTTCTGCCAAAATCTACTTTTTCTTACCTCTCCTTCTCACTCCAGGAACAAAACCGCCGTGCCGCCATCGACCTGCGAGCTGTGGGGCAGTAAAGATGTCCTCAGAGAGGGAGCGCATAACGCTGCTGGGTCTCGGAGCGCCGGCCGCTTGTCAGCCTCTCTAGGTGAGAGCGATGCTTATAGGAATCAATAAGGCTCTGTATGTTTTCCTTGAAATCCAAGAACAGCAGCCCCTTCAGCTTCTCACGAACAGTCCTGATGGGTTCGGCTATTTTGGCATGGGCACAGTAGTGCTGTGTAAGCCCTGCGCTGCCTGCGCTATATGTGCAGGGTCAGATCTTTGTCCCCACAGGTCCCAGCGCAGCTTATGAGTCCTGAGCTATGATCATGCAGTGAATTCCTCCTTGCTCCTCTGCCTAAACCTGTCTGGCAGCTCTCAGGCTGTGTCTTTCCAAGTTAACAGGTTGATCCTTCTCCTTTTGTCTTCGCTAAAAATTAACCCCTTGCACAATATTGCCTTTGCCAAGAGGTGCGGAACTCTGCCGGTAGCATATCAGGCACAGCGCCTGCTCCATCGTGGTCCTACATTAAGTCAATAAAGCTGGACTGTTATCAGTGGCGTAACTAGAGTCTGATGGACCCCAATGCAAATTTGGACCTTGGCCTCAAGTCCCATCCGCACGTTGGTCAGATGTATGGGCCATTGTATCGTTCTAACGCCTATAAAAACTGACAAATTGACCCCCTCCTCCTTCATTATGTAGCTGTGTTCCCCATCCTGGTATATATATATCTCCTCATCCTGGTATATATATGTCCACCCTGATATTTCCTCCAGCTCGTCACACTGCACCCTGATATATCCTCCAACTTGCCACACTGCACCCCGATATATCCTCCAGCTCGCCACACTGCACCCTGATATATCCTCCAGCTCGCCACACTGCACCCTGATATATCCTCCAGCTCGCCACACTGCACCCTAATATATCCACCAGCTTGCCACACTGCACAATGATATATCCTCCAGCTCGCCACACTGCACCCTGATATATCCTCCAGCTCGCAACACTGCACCCTGATAAATCCTCCAGCTCACCACACTGCACCCTGGTATATCCTCCAGCTCAACCTACTGCACAATGGTATATCCTTCAGCTCGCTACACTGCACCCTGATATATCCTCCAGCTCGCCACACTGCACCCTGATATATCCTCCAGCTCGCCACACTGCACAACGATATATCCTCCAGCTAGCCACACTGCACCCTGATATATCCTCTAGATCGCCACACTGCACCCTGGTATATCCTCTAGCTCGCCACACTGCACCCTGATATATCCACAAGCTCACCACACTCCACCCCGATATATCCTCCGGCTCACCACACTGCACCCTGGTATATCCTCTAGCTCGCCACACTGCACTCCGATATATCCACAAGCTCACCACACTGCACCCTGATATATCCTCCAGCTCACCGCACTGCATCCTGGTATATCCTCCAGCTCGCCACACTGCACTCTGACTGGCAGGACTCAGGACGGATTATTCAATCTTATTTAGGAGGACCTGCAGTTATTGGGCCCATGTGACTTGCAACCAATCAGCACCCAGAGTCAGAAGGCGGACATAGTGACTCTGGGTGCTTATTGGTCGCAGGTCACGTGGTCTCTGTGTCTACAGGTCGTGACAGCACTGGAACCCCTGCTGGCACTGAAGCCTGAGGTGAGTATAAAATTTTATTGTTTTAACAATGGGGGCGCACAATTGGAATAAGGGGGAGCAAGGGGAATGAATTTTCATCCCACATTAGTGACTATTGCCATCATCCGTTGCAAGTGACACTGAACTGTGTATTTCTTTACAGGTGGCACTTTCAGCTGCCAGTACGCAACTAGGGCTTATTTGTGGAGTAGGGCTTACATTCCAAGTCTACTCCAAAAAGCCTGAAAAAAACAGCTAGGGTTTATTTTGGGGGTAGGATTTATTTATGGAGAAACACAGTATGTCCACCATCCAGGTATATTTTGCCGCCATCCTGGTATATATGTCCCCATCCTGATATATATGTCCCCCATCCTGGTATATATGTTCGCTATCCAGGTATATATTGCCCCCATTCTGGTATATATGTCCCCATTCTGGAAAATATATGTCATTCGTCCTGGTATATAGGTTCCCCATCCTGTTAAATATGCTCCCCTTCCTGGTATATATGATCCCCATTCCGGTATATACTGTATGTGCCCATCCCCGGAAATATGTGTCCCCTATCCTGGTATATATGTCCCCCATCCTGGTATATATGATCCCTTGTCTCAGCGCCTAATTAAAAAAAACAAGAAAAGAACCATTATGCTCACCTTTCCTCTGCTCCCATGTTGCCTGGGATCACAGAGTATAAGAGTATACAGACATTACAGCCAGGGATCACAGAATATAAGAGTATACAGACATTACAGCCGGGGATCACAGAATATAAGAGTATACAGACATTACAGCCGGGGATCACAGAATATAAGAGTATGCAGACATTACAGCCGGGGATCACAGAATATAAGAGTATACAGACATTACAGCCGGGGATCACAGAATATAACAGTATGCAGACATTACAGCCGGGGATCACAGAATATAAGAGTATACAGACATTACAGCCGGGGATCACAGAATATAAGCGTATACAGACATTACAGCCGGGGATCACAGAATATAAGCGTATACAGACATTACAGCTGGGGATCACAGAATATAACAGTATACAGACATTACAGCCGGGGATCACAGAATATAAGAGTATACAGACATTACAGCCAGGGATCACAGAATATAAGAGTATACAGACATTACAGCCAGGGATCATAGATTATTCTTTCTTAGGGGTAAAATATTTTATTGAAAACAGGCAAGGATGTGTTTTACGTTACAAATAGAATAACTTGTGATCCTGTGTTGTAATGTCTGTATACTCTTTTCCATCCTCTGCAGCTCAGGGGATGTAGTGTGATCAGACCATGTCCTGTACGGTCAGACACATCCATTACACAGTACATAGCAGGGAGACATATATATGATTATCTCAGCACAGGAGATGTGGTATGACCAGACCATGTTTTGTATGGTCAGACACATCCATTACACAGTACACAGTAGGGACACATATATAAGATTATCTCAGCACAGGAGATGTGGTATGACCAGACCATGTCCCTGTACGGTCAGACACATCCATTACACAGTACATAGCAGGGACACATATATATGATTATCTCAGCACCGGAGATGTGGTATGATCAGACCATGTCCCTGTACGGTCAGACACATCCATTACACAGTACATAGCCGGGACACATATATATGATTATCTCAGCACAGGAGATGTGGTATGATCATACCATGTCCCTGTACGGTCAGACACATCCATTACACAGTACATAGGAGGGACACATATATAAGATTATCCCTGCACAGGAGATGTGGTATGATCAGACCATGTCCCTGTACGGTCAGACACATCCATTACACAGTACATAGCAGGGACACATATATAAGATTATCCCTGCACAGGAGATGTGGAATGATCAGACCATGTCCCTATACGGTCAGACACATCCATTACACAGTACATAGTAGGGACACATATATAAGATTATCTCAGCACAGGCGATGTGGTATGACCAGACCATGTCCCTGTACGGTCAGACACATCCGTTACACAGTACATAGCAGGGACACATATATAAGATTATCTCAGCACAGGAGATGTGGTATGATCAGACCATGTCCCTGTAAGGTCAGACACATCCATTACACAGTACAGAGCAGGGACACATATACCGTATATGATTATCAGCGCAGGAACATTTTATATAACATTTAATTGTTGAAAGATCTATTGATTAAAATCAACTTTGTTCATGGAAACAACCTTTAATGCCGTGCACAAAGCAAGGTGCCTGGTTCCGTTGCTTCCCCCAAGATACATACACCATTGCCAGTATGGGGAGGCAGCCAGTAAGATCCACAGAATAGCAAATTATAAATTGTCCATAGGATGTTTGATACTTTTATGATCGTGGGTGGTTTGACTGATTCGGAGATTTGGGCTCTGAAGTATCATGATTGAATGGAGCAATGAACATGCTATTAATTGTCTATAGAACGGCTGGGGAAAGCTTAGCGCTATACTTAGGCTGCTTTCACATAACCATTTTTTTCCTGTCCGTGGGATCCTACTTTTTTTAGGATCCCACGGACATGAAAGGACACCACAGGGGGTGACCTATTCTGTGTCCGGGTCCGTGATTATCATGGATCCGGACAAGGTGGGGCACTTTCACTTCTGCAATGTATAATATACATTGCAGAAGTGAAATATAAGAAAGAGTTAAAAAATAAAAAATCACTATATGATCACCTATCTTCGATCCACCGCTGCCTCCCAGCAAAGTCCGGGTGCTTACAGGACCTGTGATGATGTCACAGAGCATCATCGGGTCACATGACAAGCTGATCGCCTTGTGACATCATCACAGGTCCTGTAAGCACCCGGACTTTGCTGGGAGGCAGCGGTGGATCGAGGATAGGTGATCATATAGTGATTTTTTATTTTTTAACTCTTTCTTATATTTCACTTCTGCAATGTATATTATACATTGCATAAGTGTAATTAGAAGAGTTGGAGCAATTTTAGTGTACTGAGCATGCTCAGTACACTAAAATCGGGTCCGAGGAACGATCAGCTGTTTCCTCAGACCCACGCTCATAGGCCCCCATGTTAAAGGACACGGATCGGGTCGGATTTGGCATAATTGCCATCCGATTTTGGGATCCATCTTTTTCTGAGCCCAAATCGGAGCAAGTCTCTGATTTTGTGGTCCAGCAAAAATCAGGACACAAATCAGATCCCACAAATTGGATGCCAATTAGGCACAAATCCGATCTGATCCAACCTCCATAGGATAACATGGGGGCTAAATCGTATCCGTGGCTGTCCGTTTTACAACGGACAGCCACGGATGCACAAAAATCGTTATGTGAAAGCAACCTTAGCTACTGCATATCCTGCTGTTCTATAGATAATCAATGGAGTGGTATTGTCCAGTCAAACAGGGCTGGTCAGAGCCCCAATCTCAGGGATCAGTCGGTGCTCCAACTACCAGCAATTTATCACCTATCCTTTGGACAAGTTATAATTTGCTATCTTGGGGCAACTTCTATAAAGACAATTCTTCACCTCCAACACTCAATTGAAACGATCTATACATTCATATAGAGAGAGGAATTAAATTCTCAGCCCTGCGCGCACTGACCCTGCAGGAGCAGAGAGCACATAGAGCGTCAGTGTACGTGTTGTCCTGATCCATCTCTCCTGTCTGCAGCGCCCATTCGCTGCATATATGATCATACACTAGAGGGCAATACTGAAAGTAAAAGTAAATGAGAATGTGCATGAATGGACATGGTAGGTGCTGAGTGCACACACAGGGTCAGTGTCTACTATTAGCATCGACTGTCCACTAATATGTGCAGTCAGCGGCCGCTGCAGACAGGAGAGGAAGATGAGAGCATAACTGCACTAACACTGTGTGCACTCTCTGCTCCTGCATTGTCAGTGTGTGCAGGGCTGGAGATTAAAAACAGGCAGCTCTCCAAAGTGAGTGCTGCCAATCAACATAAGGTGCAGTGTGGAGGATTGTAATTGAGGGGGATGATGGTCACCCTAATAGTGCACTGTGAGGCATTATACAGCGGAGAGACAGAACACGGGGGAGACAAGCACAGAGAGGGGAGACACTGCGCACAGGGGGAAACAGGCACAGAGAGGGGAAACCGCACAGGGGGGAGACAGGCACAGAGATGGGAGACAGCGCACAGGGGGGAGACACAGCGCACTGGGGGGAAACAGGCAAAGAGAGGGGAGACACAGCACAGGGGGGACAGGCACAGAAAGGGTAAATACAGCGCACAGGGGGAAAGACAGGCACAGAGAGGGGAGACACAGTGTCATGCCTCCCAGGGCCATGGGGTACTCAGAACCAGGCAACAGTTCTGCTGGGGACTCACAGGGGTCAAGTCCCGGCTCCGTGACCCTGGCGGTGTCAATAAAAAAAAAGTGCGGGGATTTCCACCCAGGCATTTCCGCCTTCAGGGCTAATCTCGGGGACAGGGACTAGCCTAGGGTCTCCAACTTAAAGAATAGTTGTCGTGACGCCACCTGTGGTGTTTCGGCTACTGGCCGACGCTGCAGTGCGGGACCTCTGAGGATGATGGGATTTCAGCTTTGGTGGTTTCACTTCCCACAGGTGGAGCAGTTCTCCAGGGCAACGGTAAAGTCTATGGCGGTGGTAGGCCATTGGGGGTGCAGGACTGAGGGCGCGGAATAACCGACAGACACACAGTACGTACTCTCTGTTACCTTTACTGATAGGTTGCAGGTAGAAACCAGGACACTGTCCACAGGTGATGTTGGGAATCCAGTAGGCCTGGAAGCAAGTTGGAGATCTCCTCATCCGGTGAGTTCTGAGGTCACCCCGTTGCACTACTCCTTGCTGTCCTGGCTGTCTATAGTTAAGTTTCGACCCTCTCTCCCTGCTCTTAAGTCTCTCACCAGTATGGCAGGCAGCTTGAGGCCTTCCTGGGCACAACTCCTCTGGCAACTGTCCCTGAGCTCTCCAGTGCTGCTGTGCCTCCTGGTGCTTTGCTGTAGCCGGGAGACTTGGAATCTCCCGTCCTCCGGTTTTGGCTGCTGGGCCTGGAACACCCCCAAAACTTCGGACTCCGGTGTCCGTTTCTGGCGTTTGCAATGGGGTGAGCCCAATAACTGGCTCCACTCCCCAGGCCTACTTCTCTCCTTCCTCAGACCTTCTCCTACGGGTCCCTCACGCTTGCTGTTCCTCACTCTCGACTCTACCTGGGACAAGCTCAGCACCGCTCCAGTCCACAGGTCATCTTCACAGTCCTCCTAGGAACTGAACCCAGGTTCAGAGGTCCCCTTTCTGGTTTGGAGTCAGGAAGAGTGTTGCATGCTGTGGGTTACCTGGTGTAGATACCCCTTCTTGCTTCCAAACATGACTTCCCCCCCCCGAGGGAGGCAATACCATTGTGGCAACAGGACTCTGGGGTGCCACACACAGCGCACAGGCAGGAGACAGACACAGAGAGGGGAGACACAGCACACAGGGGGGAGACAGGCACAGAGAGGGAGGCACTGCGTACAGGGGGAAGACAGGCACAGAGAGGGGAGACACTGCGCACAGGGGGAAGACAGGCACCGAGAGGGAAGACACTGCGCACTGGAGGGGAGAGACATTGCACAAGAGGGATTATACTTGTGAAGATTAATATATATACATATAATATATACCGCTATGATGCCTGAAGGCCATTAAAGGCGAAACACATCGTTTATGGAGTGCTGCAGTCATTTTTGTCTATATTTTATATATGTGTATATATATATATATATATATATATATATGTAAAACCAAGAAAAACGAAAAAGCACAGCAGTATACAGCGGGTGCAAGGCCCTCCTACCACTTCACTGGTTGTTGTTTAAGATGAAAAAATGAAGGGCAGCACTTCCTTTAGTGTATCCATGTGGGTTTATTTTGTCCTAGGACTGCGACGTTTCGGCACACTGACTGCTAGAGGAAGGCTGTGTGCCGAAACGTCGCAGTCCTAGGACAAAATAAACCCACATGGATACACTAAAGGAAGTGCTGCCCTTCATTTTTTCATCTTATATATATATATATATATATACAGTTAGGGCCAGAAATATTTGGACAGTGACACAATTTTCACGAGTTGGGCTCTGCATGCCACCACATTGGATTTGAAATGAAACCTCTACAACAGAATTCAAATGCAGATTGTAACGTTTAATTTGAAGGGTTGAACAAAAATATCTGATAGAAAATGTAGGAATTGTACACATTTCTTTACAAACACTCCACATTTTAGGAGGTCAAAACTAATTGGACAAATAAACATAACCCAAACAAATATTTTTATTTTCAATATTTTGTTGCGAATCCTTTGGAGGCAATCACTGCCTTAAGTCTGGAACCCATGGACATCACCAAACGCTGGGTTTCCTCCTTCTTAATGCTTTGCCAGGCCTTTACAGCCGCAGCCTTCAGGTCTTGCTTGTTTGTGGGTCTTTCCGTCTTAAGTCTGGATTTGAGCAAGTGAAATGCATGCTCAATTGGGTTAAGATCTGGTGATTGACTTGGCCATTGCAGAAGGTTCCACTTTTTAGCACTCATGAACTCCTGGGTAGCTTTGGCTGTATGCTTGGGGTCATTGTCCATCTGTACTATGAAGCGCCGTCCAATCAACTTTGCAGCATTTGGCTGAATCTGGGCTGAAAGTATATCCCGGTACACTTCAGAATTCATCCGGCTACTCTTGTCTGCTGTTATGTCATCAATAAACACAAGTGACCCAGTGCCATTGAAAGCCATGCATGCCCATGCCATCACGTTGCCTCCACCATGTTTTACAGAGGATGTGGTGTGCCTTGGATCATGTGCCGTTCCCTTTCTTCTCCAAACTTTTTTCTTCCCATCATTCTGGTACAGGTTGATCTTTGTCTCATCTGTCCATAGAATACTTTTCCAGAACTGAGCTGGCTTCTTGAGGTGTTTTTCAGCAAATTTAACTCTGGCCTGTCTATTTTTGGAATTGATGAATGGTTTGCATCTAGATGTGAACCCTTTGTATTTACTCAGAAATATTGGGAAGAAAACGGTGTTCACCAGTCCGCGCTGCCAGAATCCACTTATTCCAAGGAAGAAACTCACGATCAGATGTGGTACATTCAAATCCTTTATTGCATCCTACGCGTTTCAGTGCCCTCCTGGCACCTGAAAAGAAACTCCTGTTCGTTTGTCCTCTGACAGAGGACAAACGAACAGGAGTTTCTTTTCAGGTGCCAGGAGGGCACTGAAACGCGTAGGATGCAATAAAGGATTTGAATGTACCACATCTGATCGTGAGTTTCTTCCTTGGAATAAGTGGATTCTGGCAGCGCGGACTGGTGAACACCGTTTTCTTCCAATATTTCTGTGTGATTCCACGTGCAAGTGGTCGGTGGGAGTCCAGCAGCAGCCATCTGGATAAAACACTACGTCTTTATACCAGTTGTGGGTCGCACAACTGAAAAAGGTGAGTGGTTCCTTTATACCACCGTATTGTGAGTGTCTAAGTGATAAGGCACTATTGCGCCTCTTGTTCCCCTTCCCCCTTTTTCTTTCACTTTGTATTTACTGTCATGGAGTCTTCTCTTTACTGTTGACTAAGGCGGCCGTCACACGCTAAGATATCTAGAACGATATTGTAAGCGATCACGTGCACGCGCGATCGCTCACAATATCGCTCACATCGCTGGTGAGATGTCACACAGACAGACTCACCAGCGATGTGGATCCGCGATCTCGCTGGTAACTATGGTACACATCGGGTAACTAGGCGCCGCGCGTCGCTTAGTTACCCGACGTGTACCATAGTTACCATCTCCCAGCATAGGCTCTGCCGCTGGGAGATCGTTCATCGTGGTGTCACACACCACGATGAAGCAGATCGCTAAATCGTAAATCGCTAGATCTGAGGTCCGGACCTCAGATCTCGATTTTGCGATTTGATCATATCTCGCTGTCGTATCTTGCCGTCACACGCACAGACATCGCTCACGCGATGTTTAATCTGCCACGTTCAAGCGATATCTTGCGCGATATCTGTGCGTGTGACGGCCGCCTTAGAGACAGATACACCTACTTCACTGAGAGTGTTCTGGACTTCAGTTGATGTTGTGAACGGTTCTTCTTCACCAAATAAAGTATGCGGCGATCATCCACCACTGTTGTCATCCGTGGACGCCAGCCTTTTAGAGTTCCCAAGCTCACCAGTCAATCCCTTTTTTCTCAGAATGTACCCAACTGTTGATTTTTGCTACTCCAAGCATGTCTGCTATCTCTCTGATGGATTTTTTCTTTTTTTTCAGCCTCAGGATGTTCTGCTTCACCTCAATTGAGAGTTCCTTTGACCGCATGTTGTCTGGTCACAGCAACAGCTTCCAAATGCAAAACCACACACCTGAATCCACCCCTGACCTTTTAACTACTTCATTGATTACAGTTAATGAGGAGACGCCTTCAGGTTAATTGCAGCCCTTAGAGTCAGTCCATTGTCCAATTACTTTGGTCCTTGAAAAAGAGGAGGCTATGCATTACAGAGCTATGATTCCTAAACCCTTCTCCGATTTGGATGTGGAAACGCTCATATTGCAGTGGGAGTGTGCACTTTCATCCCATATTATAATTAATTGTATTTCTGAACATGTTTTTGTAAACAGCTAAAATAACACAACTTGTGTCACTGTCCAAATATTTCTGGGCCTAAACTGTATATATATAATCGGTTCACTGCCTTTATAGTGTCTATATACAGCCAGTATTTTGTTAAAGTGGCCCATTGACACTCTTTCGCCAGGGTCCACAAAAGCCTGGAGCCAGCCATGACATGAGGACCCTCTGTTATATATGTAATAAAAACGTTATGTAATAATGCAATGAGTGAAATTGTACAAATAGGGTTCCAGGTGCCTAAGTCTGCTCTATGATTGTAGTAGCTTAATCTTAGTTTTAGGGTTACAGACTCTTTTTAGTGTTCAAAAGAGAAGTGTCATGAGCGTGCCATGTCCTGCTGTGACCTCTGGGGGACCTGAGGTCAGAAGGTCTCAGTGTTTGATTAATCCCAGGCTATCTTTACAGCTCACTTAACAGTTTCTGTGTGCTTGCTCTGCTGTGCTGACCTTTTCACTGCTGAATAAAGTATTCTCTTAGCCTTCATCTGTAGCTTGTAATTACCCTCCTCTTCTGCTATACCTACCCCCCTCTCTGACCTCACTCTATACTAGTGATAGAACTTGTATACTTGCAAGTGGAGAAGCTCGCTATTGTTTTGCTGTGGTGTTGCCGCAGTGAAGCTTCTACTTGGTGATCTGCTCGATCTCTGCTACGCCTGTTGCCCTTGCTGGGTTTTCTATGTGCTTCCTTGCTCTCCAGCCCCTGCACTCCCTTGTGTGTGTCAGAATGGGACATCTAGACGAGTACAATCCATGACACCCAGGCATTTCCACCTTCAGGGCTAATCTCGGGGACAGGGACTAGCCTACAGACTCCAAGCTGGAGGGATAACTCAGGTGTACACTATCCTTGCTTCTACACTGCCATGTTGGGATTACCTTCCTCTGTATGCTTGCCCTTTTGAAATCTTGTCCCTGGTTCCTTAGGAGGTACGGAAAACTCTGGCCGATCAGGTAGTGATTCCTGAGAAGTCATCATCTAGTGCTGCGGTCTGGGGTATTCCTTTGTGTGCAGGCGCTTTTAGGGACTGCACAGTTGGTGTACTAGTCTGGGTGGAGGTGAGGCTACAGCATGACTGTGAGTACTTATTTTTCGTGTGCGTGACACCAGCTACCTAACCATCACTGGTGGGATAAGAAGTTCCCATACATATAGGTGAGCATACAGAAGCAACATCAGACTCCATAATCCCCAGCATCACAAGTAGTCGTCTATTCCTTATTTTACAGAAAGCCAAGGACTGAGGAGAGATTGTTCTGAATCCACAGAGACCGCCTGACGTGTAATGACGTTTGCTCCCTGCCGCACATGTGAATTTTTGTCCATGGGAATGAGGTGAATCTCTGGATGACGGGCTCCTGAAAATTGATTATCTTCATCCAAGTCATAATCATGAATAAAGGCACTATTATTCCACAAGCAGTGCACGTCTTACAGTGCCAGGTTTTGTTCTTTAGAGAATAGCTTAAACAATCAAGGTTATTGATGAAAATTAATTTGTGAACCCTTCTGTTTAAAGACTACTGTAGTCTTCTTTGTTGGCAATATCCTGATCCGTTCCAGTAGTCACTGTACAACTCTCTGGGAGTCTACATAAGCATTCTTGGTATAGAAGTCAATGATTGCAGTCCATCCCAAGCCATTGCACTTCACCCACAGTTGGGATGACATGATGTTTTCTTGCAACATAAGGTCAGTTTAAGTTGGCCATAATTGTTATTTACTGGTGTTCATCTCGATTTTGAGCCATGGCGACTTGATAAATGAATGATCTGTAGGAAGATTGATCCTGTGAAGCTTAGATAGGTCCACCAGGGTCTTCTCCAAGCCTAGATAGGTCCAACAGAGACTTATGCAAGCCTTGATAGGTCCACCAAGGTTTTCTCCAAGCCTAGATAGGGCCACCAGAGTCTACTCCACAGTTATCTTAACAGTATCAAGACATCAGGTTGCTGGTCTTCATCTTCGCCTTGTTCATTCTACAACCCCTGGCAAAAATTATGGAATCATCTAACTCGAAGGATGTCCATCAGTTGTTTAATTTTGTAGAAAAAAGGGACTTTTGGGGTCCCCTAGGCTCCAGGGCCCGGGTGCGATCGCAACCCTCCACCTGTTGTAGTTACACCCCTGCCTGAGAAGCACAGTGTATTTTTGGTGCCTTCCCCCATTGGGAGCAGTTTAATCACTAAAGACTCGTTGCTAGTTCTCAAGTCCCCATCCGGTGTCTATACCTGCTAACCTTGTCTCATCCTAGAGCCTGCACTTTGCTTTGCCCATACACTAGTCTGCATCTGTGGTGCCATGTACCAGCTCAAACCCACCTGTAACTGCTTTACCACCATTACGTCAGCAACCGCCTACTTCTGCCACCTTGCTGCCCCTGTCTACGCCAGCAATTGTCCATGTCCTTATCAGTGGAACCAGCTGGCGCAGCTCCAGCCTTCACTGAGTAACACCTGGTTTCTAGCTGCAGCGCAAAATCCTCACCAGATCAGGTCAGAAACTGTAGTCAAATTTATCAAATGACTGATTGGCGACACCAAGTGTGAACAGGTGCTAGCTGAATAAAAGCAACTGCAAAGGGAGAGACACAGATGAACAGTAGAATTAAGTAAACAGACTTGAGCCTGATTACCAACACCTTGTCGTTGGATATCGGGCTCATATGCATTGGCCAATACATTAGCTAGCTTTCAAATATATCTACAGCAGTAATGCTATGTCACATTTTCTTTTTTCCATTATGCAATAAGCTAAGTGTATTTTTCTAACATTCCTATAGCACTAATGCAGGCCATAGTCCATTTACTTAATTCTAGTTTGCAGCTCTATCTCTCCCCTTGTAGAAACCTTAATCAAGCCCCTGAAAGTTGGCTGGGTGCTCGGGCACAGTGGGTCCACTCCCGGACATTCACCCCTGTGAGCATAACAGTCATTTCTCCCAAACACCTCCCTCATGAGTGCTCAAATCAGACGATCAGTCATGCGTTTTCAGCAAGGAGAAAGCCGCTTCCAAGCTTCAGGTGAATTTTCAATGGTTCTCTCCCTTGACATCTTTTGGCGAAGAATTGGGAAACCTCCATCTACATCAGATAGTCTCACCAAAATCAGTAAATTTATCTGACTTTCATCTAATGTGTATAGTGCCACTCAAGACCCTTCTGGGTGTAGCTCCTCTTGTGAATACAAAGGATTGGACATGGTAAGAATTCAAGATGCACAATCCTTCCTTTACTTGCTATGATCTGTTGGAGGGAAGCAGATATACGATACATAAAACAGGCAGCCAATCTTGGTAAAATTTGCAAGTTTGACAGTTTTCTCAGGTGTTATCAATTTTAGGATAGGCTATTAATGATTGATTGGTTGGGTCAGATCTCCAATATAAGGGAATATGGTACTACGTGATGCAACAAAGTTGATTGAATGCAATTTCTCATAACTAACTTGGTTGGTATACTTTCTGTAGCAGTCTGTCTCCGGCCTCCCACCACATTCCTGCTGAATTCCGACTTTCGCCCATGACTGGTGGCACGAAGGAGCGACCGGATCAGCAATCTGTTTATTTGCTTTTTTTCCTGCTGCCCAATATATGTAGGATCTTACCGTATTACGGTAATAATAACAGATCTCATGACGGTGCTTCTCCCTGATAGAGGGGTTTCTGGCATTTTTGCCAATACACCAGTTGTACGATGTCTTTCCAAAGTTATTACAATCAGTGGAATAAAATTTGAGCAACAGAGAGCAGCCCGCTATGAGGAAGAGGAGGCAGGACCCTCTGCTTACCTGCTATTGCCATTTCTGACCATTTGAGTGCCACAAGAGTCAGGCTCGGTATACCAACCACAGCAGGTAGACAAAGAAAGATCTGCCACTATGCAAACATTATTAGATGTATACCTTAGACCCAATGAGGCAGGTGTGTTTTGTAGACTTCTGAATGGCCACATTCTATTTAGAAAGTTTAATTTTGATTTATCCCCTTCCGCCATCCTGATTGACAGCTCCTCAGTGTCCCTCCTTCATGCTGCAGCTCAATTCCTGCTCAGGCCAAGCTGCAGCTGTCAGTCAGGTTGGGAGGGTGTAGAACAAACAGTTGTCAGGCTAGGGAGGGTGGAGAATTACTATATTTAATTCATTACAACTCAAGCTATTGATTCATTTTAATATCTGGACTATGAAAAAATTCTTATGTGGATTTTCAAAATAAGTACATCAGCCTCGCCAGGTTTAAGATCTATTTACTCATTTATACAGTTGTTATTAAATCTGGCGACAGATCGGGTTTAATTCTGGTTGTTGCTCCCACCAGTCTTTCTTTTATCCTGGGGCAATGGTTGCATTGGCTGCCCTAGCCCAAATCCTTGAATGACTTGTTAGTGATCTTTCTCCTCCAGCACTGCTCTAGTTGCCTTCCCTTGCAAATTACACCCCAGACAATTCCAGCTTTAAAACGTATTGTCAGTCTTACCCCTGGTTCTGGAACATATGGACGACTTTCCTGAAAACCTTGGTTCTGTTAGCGAAAAGGAAGGCGTAAAGATTTCATTAGGATATCAAGGGGATGGAACGTGAACACGATGGGGGACCAGAGCCGAACACTTCACAGAGAAGATCCGCAGTCTTCTATAGGAGAAAGATGGAAGGTGAACATGATGGAGGACGACTACTGGGCACTGCATAGAGAAGATCTGCAGCCTTCTATAGGAGAAAGATGGAAGGTGAACATGATGGAGGACGACTGCTGGACGCTGCATAGAGAAGATCTGCAGCTGACTCACCGCGGCCGGCGGACTCCGGTTGATACAGGCGATTCTTCTCCTTCCTTGTCACGGGTGGACCGCGCCTGCCGGTAGTGGGGCCCGGTGTAGTGCAGATCAAAATTAAGGACGTCTTACGGGAACAGATTAAAGGGGATTTAATTTGTTTTCTTCGTGACGCCACCTATGAGTAGTTCGGTAAGGGCTACCGACGCTGCGGAACCTCCGGGGTGATGGACAGCAGCAAGATGTTACGCTCCCCACAGGCTGAGCGGTGATCCCCGGAGGCTGGAGCTGCTCAAGATGTTGTGCGGCAGCTGCGGTTACCTTTAGTTAATGACGGACAGTTCATAAGGAGACACGGACACAGATAGTCTCTGCAACGGGTCTTTACTGTCACCAGCAGGCAGTACATGGCTTACAGTGGTTGAGTAGAAGACCGGGTGGACTCAGCAGTGATAGTGCTCCTCAGAGATCCGCAGTGTTCCTCCATTCTACCTAACTTGATTGTTGTGCCAGCGTCGCCCAGGAATACCAGATCGGGTACGGGGAGGCTGCTTCAATGCCCTATCCATGATGTACGTTCTGGATGCTTTGGGGAGCCTTGGATCCCTCAGTGGGTACACCGCTGGTTAGACGACTGGAAACTGGCTGGTGCTGGGGTGCTCCTATAAAGCTGCTCCTCCACGGGGCTGGTTCGCGTGACAGAGGTGAACTGCTGCCAGCTTCGGTACCAGTGAACCGGCTGTGAGTTGTGGGCACGGGAGTCTTTTGGGAACCCGTGTAGAAATGCCCAATCCCGGTAGTTAAGGCCTCAGGTGCTGACACCCGACCGGTGACGGCCCAGGGGCCCGCACGAGGTGCGGAGCCCCCGCTCCTCTCCAAGTTCTAGTCTGCTCTTGTCAGGTTCTAGATTCTTTTTCCTCTGACTCTAGACTGCTGTGTGTTCTACTTCACTACCCTAACACTCCACCCCTAGGACCTATGATTGGTCCTCTGTTCTAGGTGTTGTATGTTGGGTTGGATCTCAGAGTTAACTATTGCACTGCTTTGTCAGAGAATATTGCGGCTGCAATACTCCCTTGTGACGCACTCGTTGCGGGGCGCCACACTCCCCCTTGGTTAAATCAGCTTGTCCCCAAGCGTCAAACTACTCACATTACAGAGGTTTTTGCATTTTTATACACATATATGACACACTTTTATTAAAATAGAAAAACAGGTAAAGGTATGCTTTGGTGATATAAGCAAAGAAACAGGTAATCACTTTGTGCGGACCCGGCGGGCGGTCGGCTGTACTTTAACTAGAGTCCAGGCTGTAGCCGCGAGATCACACGGTCAGTGATTAACGGGAACAGAGTCATTGATGAAGTTCAAGTTTTAAAGTCACTGGCTCTGAGAACGATGGCGCACCCGGATAGCAAACCACCCATCTGCACAAGCATAGCGCTCGTAGGTGATTATATCGCCCCGGTATAGGTCGCGATCGGGATGTCCTCTTGGCAAGTTTGACTCAACGTCCCGGCGCCCCACAAACACCTCCTCATTCAAACCCACCTCCCAAGCGAACCCCCACCCGGTATTTAAATTAAAGGTGGAAATTCTACCTTCACGGCGGAGTTCATCAGACAGCGGCGGCTGGCGGCGAGCCTCGGCACGGGCCTGCATGTTGGCGCGTTCTCGGGCTTGCCACTCCTCTCGTCGTCTCTGGCGTACATCTCCGTCGTTACGGCTCGGGGTGTAAAGATGAGTAACGGAGCTGGTGGTTTGGCGGGAAGCTTGAACTTGGCGGGCTGTCTGTATTGGAACCCGGTGGAACGGCACAGGGGAAGGTGTCGGCGTTGCACCCGACCAGTGTACCCGAGCTGTGTGCCCGGAAGGAAGTTCCTTGTTGTCTCCCCAAGCGAACCCGGTGTCGAAATCCTCAGCGGTGCTGTGGGTCTCGTCGTCATCCTCTCCGACCTCTTCCTCGATGACCACATCAGGCTGCTCGATGATGAGAGATATTGAAGCTTGTTCCGTTGTACAACAGGGCGGTGGTGCTGCGGATCCTTCCGTAGGGACGTCCTGCAGGGCTTCCAGGCTGCCTGCCTCTTCATCTGTTTCCGCAGGTAAAGGTGTTTCAATCCCGGTTACCAGGTAGGCCTCGGCAATGGCAAGGGAAGCCTCCGGTATGGGGACGAAACAAGCGACTGTCTCTGTAATGGTGAAACATGTCGCGGGTTCCTCGGTGGGAACCTGGTAAAGATCGAGTTCTTCAATGGAGCGTGTTATGAGCTCTGGCTCAAGAACGGAATCGGTTACGATGTTGGTCGCTGGAACGGGTCGAGTTGCGGCCTCCACCGGAATGACACAGTCTATTGGCTCAGGTGACGGAGCAGGACAGGTGGCAGGCGACGGGGAGGCGGTCGAGAAGCTGGTGACGTCGTCTGGGCTTGGAGAAGCTGTACCCGGTCGGCTCTGCTGCATCGCATGGTGTAGTCGTCTGCCTAGGGTCGCGCTCCAGCTACGGATCGTCCATTCCACTGTCTCTAGTAACCGCACCCGGAGGTCTTGTAGAGCCTCTAGCCAGAAGTCGGGGCTGCCATCTATAGTAAGGGCAGGATCCGGACCCGGTTGGCTGACGGCTGCTCTGGCCTCCGCCTCGACCTCCCGCATCAGGTCTTGGAGTCTCATGCTGGCCATTCTTCTTGGAGGGGAACCACACCCGTAGAACCGGTAAGACGTCCTGGTAGAGCTGGTGAAGAAGTCTTCTCTTTCTGTCGGTGTGTCTATGACACTCCCATTTCCTTTGGGCTTTTGTAGTCCAATCGTGGGAAAAGTCTTTGGGGTCCGCCCGCATGGTTGATTCGAGCAATCAGGGCGGACAAAGAGTTTGGCGCCTTTTGTCTTTAGCCCTCCCACAGTGAGGGGGGGGGGTTGACTCACTCCTGGGCTTCACGTGGCGGCTTCTTGTGGTGGGAACGCCATCTTGGGCGCCATCTTGACCCAATGGTGTAAAGGCGGGAAAGTTCTTTTTAGGACGAACAAAGTCCAATTGTAGACAATAAAGTCCAGTTTAAGCACAATATACCCGTTGGATAACGGGCCTGCTCGTATCCTGTTCGTGACGCCAAATTCTGACTCACCGCGGCCGGCGGACTCCGGTTGATACAGGCGATTCTTCTCCTTCCTTGTCACGGGTGGACCGCGCCTGCCGGTAGTGGGGCCCGGTGTAGTGCAGATCAAAATTAAGGACGTCTTACGGGAACAGATTAAAGGGGATTTAATTTGTTTTCTTCGTGACGCCACCTATGAGTAGTTCGGTAAGGGCTACCGACGCTGCGGAACCTCCGGGGTGATGGACAGCAGCAAGATGTTACGCTCCCCACAGGCTGAGCGGTGATCCCCGGAGGCTGGAGCTGCTCAAGATGTTGTGCGGCAGCTGCGGTTACCTTTAGTTAATGACGGACAGTTCATAAGGAGACACGGACACAGATAGTCTCTGCAACGGGTCTTTACTGTCACCAGCAGGCAGTACATGGCTTACAGTGGTTGAGTAGAAGACCGGGTGGACTCAGCAGTGATAGTGCTCCTCAGAGATCCGCAGTGTTCCTCCATTCTACCTAACTTGATTGTTGTGCCAGCGTCGCCCAGGAATACCAGATCGGGTACGGGGAGGCTGCTTCAATGCCCTATCCATGATGTACGTTCTGGATGCTTTGGAGAGCCTTGGATCCCTCAGTGGGTACACCGCTGGTTAGACGACTGGAAACTGGCTGGTGGTGGGGTGCTCCTATAAAGCTGCTCCTCCACGGGGCTGGTTCGCGTGACAGAGGTGAACTGCTGCCAGCTTCGGTACCAGTGAACCGGCTGTGAGTTGTGGGCACGGGAGTCTTTTGGGAACCCGTGTAGAAATGCCCAATCCCGGTAGTTAAGGCCTCAGGTGCTGACACCCGACCGGTGACGGCCCAGGGGCCCGCACGAGGTGCGGAGCCCCCGCTCCTCTCCAAGTTCTAGTCTGCTCTTGTCAGGTTCTAGATTCTTTTTCCTCTGACTCTAGACTGCTGTGTGTTCTACTTCACTACCCTAACACTCCACCCCCTAGGACCTATGATTAGTCCTCTGTTCTAGGTGTTGTATGTTGGGTTGGATCTCAGAGTTAACTATTGCACTGCTTTGTCAGAGAATATTGCGGCTGCAATACTCCCTTGTGACGCACTCGTTGCGGGGCGCCACACAGCCATCTATAAGAGAAAGATGGAAGGTGAACATGATGGGGGACGACTGCTGGACGCTGCATAGAGAAGATCTGCAGCCATCTATAAGAGAAAGATGGAAGGTGAACATGATGGAGGACAACTGCTGGACGCTGCATAGAGAAGATCCGCAGCCTTCTATAAGAGAAAGATGGAAGGTGAACATGATGGGGGACGACTGCTGGACGCTGCATAGAGAAGATCCGCAGCCTTCTATAAGAGAAAGATGGAAGGTGAACATGATGGGGGACGACTGCTGGAGGCTTCACAGAGAAGATCTGCAGCCATCTATAAGAGAAAGATGGAAAGTGAACATGATGGAGGATAACTACTGGACGCTGCAGAGAGAAGATCTGTAGCCTTCTATAGGAGAAAGATGGAAGGTGAACATGATGGGGGACGACTGCTGGACGCTGCAGAGAGAAGATCCGTAGCCTTCTATAGGAGAAAGATGGAAGGTGAACATTATGGAGAACAACTGCTGGAGGCTTCACAGAGAAGATCAGCAGCCTTCTATAAGAGAAAGATGGAAGGTGAACATTATGGAGGACAACTGCTGGAGGCTTCACAGAGAAGATCCACAGCCTTCTATAAGAGAAAGATGGAAGGTGACCATGATGGAGGACGACTGCTGGAGGCTTCACAGAGAAGATCCGCAGCCTTCTATAAGAGAAAGATGGAAGGTGACCATGATGGGGGACGACTGCTGGACGCTGCATAGAGAAGATCCGCAGCCTTCTGTAGGAGAAAGATGGAAGGTGAACATGATGGAGGACGACTGCTGGAGGCTTCACAGAGAAGATCTGCAGCCATCTATAAGAGAAAGATGGAAAGTGAACATGATGGAGGATAACTACTGGACGCTGCAGAGAGAAGATCTGTAGCCTTCTATAGGAGAAAGATGGAAGGTGAACATGATGGGGGACGACTGCTGGACGCTGCAGAGAGAAGATCCGTAGCCTTCTATAGGAGAAAGATGGAAGGTGAACATTATGGAGAACAACTGCTGGAGGCTTCACAGAGAAGATCAGCAGCCTTCTATAAGAGAAAGATGGAAGGTGACCATGATGGAGGACGACTGCTGGAGGCTTCACAGAGAAGATCCACAGCCTTCTATAAGAGAAAGATGGAAGGTGACCGTGATGGAGAATGACTGCTGGAGGCTTCACAGAGAAGATCCACAGCGGTCTATAGGAGAAAGATGGAAGGTGAACATGATGGAGGACGACTGCTGGACACTGCATAGAAAAGATCTGCAGCCTTCTATAGGAGAAAGATGGTAGGTGAACATGATGGAGGACGACTGCTGGACGCTGCATAGAGCAGATATGCAGCCTTCTATAGTAGAAAGATGGAAGGTGAACATGATGGGGGACGTCTGCTGGACGCTGCATAGAGAAGATCCGCAGCCTTCTATAAGAGAGAGATGGAAGGTTACCATGATGGAGGACGACTGCTGGAGGCTTCACAGAGAAGATCAGCAGCCTTCTATAGGAGAAAGATGGAAGGTGACCATGATGGAGGACGACTGCTGGACGATGCATAGAGAAGATCCGCAGCCTTCTATAAGAGAGAGATGGAAGGTGACCATGATGGAGGACGACTGCTGGAGGCTTCACAGAGAAGATCAGCAGCCTTCTATAGGAGAAAGATGGAAGGTGAGCATGATGGAGGACGACTGCTGGAGGCTTCACAGAGAAGATCCGCAGCCTTCTATAAGAGAAAGATGGAAGGTGAGCATGATGGGGGACGACTGCTGGAGGCTTCATAGAGAAGATCCGCAGCCTTCTATAAGAGAAAGATGGAAGGTGAACATGAAGAAGGACAACTGCTGGACGCTGCATAGAGAAGATCTGCAGCCTACTATAGGAGAAAGATGGAAGGTGACCATGATGGAGGACGACTGCTGGACGCTGCATAGAGAAGATCCGCAGCCTTCTATAAGAGAAAGATGGAAGGTGACCATGATGGGGACGACTGCTGGAGGCTTCATAGAGAAGATCCGCAGCCTTCTATAGGAGAAAGATGGAAGGTGAGCATGATGGGGGACGACTGCTGGAGGCTTCATAGAGAAGATCAGCAGCCTTCTATAAGAGAAAGATGGAAGGTGAACATGATGGAGAACGACTGCTGGAGGCTTCACAGAGAAGATCAGCAGCCTTCTATAGGAGAAAGATGGAAGGTGACCATGATGGAGGACGACTGCTGGAGGCTTCACAGAGAAGATCACAGCCTTCTGTAGGAGAAAGATGGAAGGTGAGCATGATGGAGGACGACTGCTGGACGCTGCATAGAGAAGATCCGCAGCCTTCTATAAGAGAAAGATGGAAGGTGAGCATGATGGGGGACGACTGCTGGACGCTGCATAGAGAAGATCCGCAGCCTTCTATAAGAGAAAGATGGAAGGTGAACATGATGGGGGACGACTGCTGGAGGCTTCATAGAGAAGATCTGCAGCCATCTATAGGAGAAAGATGGAAGGTGACCATGATGGAGGACGACTGCTGGAGGCTTCACAGAGAAGATCAGCAGCCTTCTGTAGGAGAAAGATGGAAGGTGAGCATGATGGAGGACGACTGCTGGACGCTGCATAGAGAAGATCCGCAGCCTTCTATAAGAGAAAGATGGAAGGTGAGCATGATGGGGGACGACTGCTGGACGCTGCATAGAGAAGATCCGCAGCCTTCTATAGGAGAAAGATGGAAGGTGAACATGATGGAGGACGACAGCTGGACGCTGCATAGAGAAGATCAGCAGCCTTCTATAAGAGAAAGATGGAAGGTGAACACTATGGAGAACGACTGCTGGAGGCTTCACAGAGAAGATCAGCAGCCTTCTATAGGAGAAAGATGGAAGGTGAACATGATGGAGGACAACTGCTGGACGCTGCATAGAGAAGATCTGCAGCCTACTATAGGAGAAAGATGGAAGGTGGCCATAATGGAGGACGACTGCTGGGCGCTGTATAGAGAAGATCCGCAGCCTTCTATAAGAGAAAGATGGAAGGTGAATATGATGGGGGACAAATGCTTGATGCTTCACAGAGAAGATCCACAGCCTTCTATAAGAGAAAGACAGAAGGTGAACATGATGGAGGACGACTGCTGGAGGCTGCATAGGGAAGATCTGCAGCCTTCTATAGGAGAAAGATGGAAGGTGAACATGATGGAGGACGACTGCTGGATGCTGCCTAGAGAAGATCTGCAGCCTACTATAGGAGAAAGATGGAAGGTGACCATAATGGAGGACGACTGCTGGGCGCTGTATAGAGAAGATCCGCAGCCTTGTATAAGAGAAAGATGGAAGGTGAATATGATGGAATATGCAGATGAAGTCCATGGAGCCTCGGTTAAGAGTCTACAACATGGACACCAGCCAGTTATCCCACCAGGGAAGGACCTAGCCCAGGGTATTAGTAGCCCTTAAGTCACTATCCAGCCCTTGCGAGCTTGAAGATATGGCCAGGGGTTTACCATGGACTAGGTATCCAACCACAGACAGCTGTTTCGGGGTTGTTGCCCCTCATCAGTGTGGCGCAGGATTCTGGCTGGGTGGGAGCAATGCTTGATAGACAGACATCACAAAGCACCCACTGACCTTGTGGAGACCAGCGGAGGATAATACTGCGGGCACCAGTTAAAGCACTCAAACACAGTGAAACCCAAGGTGCATTGCTCCCTAGAATTTGAATATGCAGATGAAGTCCATGGAGCCTCGGTTAAGAGTCTACAACATGGACACCAGCCAGTTATTTCACCAGGGAAGGACCTAGCCCAGGGTATTAGTAGCCCTTAAATCACTATCCAGCCCTTGCGAGCTTGAAGATATGGCCAGGGGTTTACCATGGACTAGGTAGCCTACTATAGGAGAAAGATGGAAGGTGACCATGATGGAGGATGACTGCTGGAGGCTTCACAGAGAAGATCAGGAGCCTTCTATAGGAGAAAGATGGAAGGTGAACATGATGGAGAATGACTGCTGGAGGCTTCACAGAGAAGATCAGCAGTCTTCTATAGGAGAAAGATGGAAGGTGAACATGATGGAGAACGACTGCTGGAGGCTTCACAGAGAAGATCAGCAGCCTTCTATAGGAGAAAGATGGAAGGTGAACATGATGGAGGACGACTGCTGGAGGCTTCACAGAGAAGATCAGGAGCCTTCTATAGGAGAAAGATGGAAGGTGACCATGATGGAGGACGACTACTGGACGCTGCATAGAGAAGATCCATAGCCTTCTATAAGAGAAAGATGGAAAGTGAACATGATGGAGGATGACTGCTGGAGGCTTCACAGAGAAGATCAGCAGTCTTCTATAGGAGAAAGATGGAAGGTGAACATGATTGAGAATGACTGCTGGAGGCTTCACAGAGAAGATCTGCAGCCATCTAGAAGAGAAAGATGGAAGGTGACCATGATGGTGGACGACTGCTGAACGCTTCACAGAGAAGATCCACAGCCTTCTATAAGAGAGAGATGGAAGGTGACCATGATGGTGGACGACTGCTGGAGACTTCACAGAGAAGATCCACAGCCTTCTATAAGAGAGAGATGGAAGGTGAACATGATGGAGGACAACTGCTGGACGCTGCATAGAGAAGATCTGCAGCCTACTATAGGAGAAAGATGGAAGGTGACCACGATGGAGAACGACTGCTGGAGGCTTCACAGAGAAGATCCGCAGCCTTCTATAAGAGAAAGATGGAAAGTGAACATTATGGAGAACGACTGCTGGAGGCTTCTCAGAGAAGATCCACAGCCTTCTATAAGAGAAAGATGGAAGGTGAACATGATGGAGGACAACTGCTGGACGCTGCATAGAGAAGATCTGCAGCCTACTATAGGAGAAAGATGGAAGGTGACCATGATGGAGGACGACTGCTGGACGCTGCATAGAGAAGATCCACAGCCTGCTATAAGAGAAAGATGGAAGGTGAACATGATGGAGGACGACCGCTGGATGCTGCATAGAGAAGATCTGCAGCCTACTATAGGAATATGCAGATGAAGTTGGAGCCTCGGTTAAGAGTCTACAACATGGACACCAGCCAGTTATCCCACCAGGGAAGGACCTAGCCCAGGGTATTAGTAGCCCTTAAGTCACTATCCAGCCCTTGCTAGCTTGAAGATATGGCCAGGGGTTTACCATGGACTAGGTAGCCTACTATAGGAGAAAGATGGAAGGTGACCATGATGGAGGATGACTGCTGGAGGCTTCACAGAGAAGATCAGGAGCCTTCTATAGGAGAAAGATGGAAGGTGAACATGATGGAGAACGACTGCTGGAGGCTTCACAGAGAAGATCAGCAGTCTTCTATAGGAGAAAGATGGAAGGTGAACATGATGGAGGACGACTACTGGACGCTGCATAGGGAAGATCTGCAGCCTTCTATAAGAGAAAGACGGAAGGTGAACACGATGGAGGACGACTGCTGGAGGCTTCACAGAGAAGATCAGGAGCCTTCTATAGGAGAAAGATGGAAGGTGACCATGATGGAGGACGACTACTGGACGCTGCATAGAGAAGATCTGCAGCCATCTATAAGAGAAAGATGGAAGGTGACCATGATGGAGGACGACTACTGGACGCTGCATAGGGAAGATCAGCAGCCTTCTATAGGAGAAAGATGGAAGGTGAACATGATGGAGAACGACTGCTGGAGGTTTCACAGAGAAGATCAGCAGCCTTCTATAGGAGAAAGATGGAAGGTGAACATGATGGAGAACGACTGCTGGAGGTTTCACAGTGAAGATCAGCAGCCTTCTATAGGAGAAAGATGGAAGGTGAACATGATGGAGGACGACTGCTGGAGGCTTCACAGAGAAGATCAGCAGCCTTCTATAGGAGAAAGATGGAAGGTGAACATGATGGAGGACGACTACTGGACGCTGCATAGAGAAGATCTGCCGCCTACTATAGGAGAAAGATGGAAGGTGACCATGATGGAGGACGACTACTGGACGCTGCATAGGGAAGATCTGCAGCCTTCTATAAGAGAAAGATGGAAGGTGAACATGATGGAGGACGACTGCTGGAGGCTTCTCAGAGAAGATTACAGCCTTCTATAAGAGAAAGATGGAAGGTGAACATGATGGAGGACGACTACTGGACGCTGCATAGAGAAGATCTGCAGCCATCTATAAGAAAAGGGATCAAGAAAAAAGAAAAAAGGAGCGAGAATTTCCAGTGAACATATGTGCACATAGGGCATTTTGAAACTTGTTAGTAGTTTTGTCACAAAACTACATGCAAATCCTTATGCCTGGAAAATCATTGAGAATCCTGAAGTTATGTTCACACGTTGCTTTTTTTCCCCCTGCAGATTTGGTGCAGAAATAAATCTGCAGCATGTCAATTCACACAGCGTTTTTACAGTGTATTTCCACCCCAAACGCGGCATAAATGCATTTTTGGTGTGTTTTTCATGCCAGGAGATGCCGATTTGGTGCACAAATTTCTGCAACCAAATACTCAACGTATGCACATAGCCTAAGGTTGCAGAATGAAAATTCAATACATTTGTGTATATATGATGTACATTTTTTGCTATAATAAAGATTTTTCTTGTTCATTTCGCTTGTACGAATTGTCACTCTTCCTTTTAAAGGGAATCTGTCAGCAGTTTTTTGTGATGTACTCTAAGGACAGCATGCTGTAGGGGTTAACATACAGATTTCAGTCATGCCTCTCTTATCACAATGAGTGCGGTTTACCTGAAATGTTTATTTTAGTTTCAGAAGATTATTAATACTAGACTACGTCAGGTGTGACAACTGGCAGCTCAATGTCTATAGACTTTTTACATAGAGTGTGGGTGGGGGCAACTTTCTGAGCTGTGCTACATGGCTAAATCTACAACCTCTGCTTCTGTCAGAACCTCTGCACCCAGTCACCTAAGTGATACATCATTGGATTCAGGATCTCTTTGCCTGCAACACGCTGCTCTCAGATGAGGTAGCAAAAACCTGCTGACAGATACCCTTTAATTATACCACATAGATTCAGAGTCAGCATTTCTTTTTGCAGATTTAGTATATATGAATACTACAATTATATAAAAATGTTACGATATTTCTGAAGAGTTCCTTTGTTAAGTGTTTTGCAAGAAAAAATGGATGTGCTTGGAGAAAATGGATGTGATTTTTGGATTCAGTACCTCAACATGCATAGTGTAGTCACCAAAACGTATGCTTGAGCAGTGTAATAGTTTGGGGCACTTGGATCAGACATGTCGGAGCGCACGAATACTGACCTGGCTCCAACCTCAGCCACAACTAGCACAAGACACCACGACAAAGGAACTTACAGGAAGCTGCGAGCACCATGCAAAATAGTAATATGGCAAATATAATGCACTAGTGAAGAGAAGGCGATGCAAAGAATCAGCTTCAGCCGCCTGTGAGAAGTGCATACTCCTACAGCTCAATCTCTACAAGAACAGTCATTAAACAAACCAATGATCTCTGTGTTCACTGCACTCCAAACCCACCACAAAACGGAAGAAGATCCTCTCCAAGGAAAACAGCTCTGCTGGTGCGGCTGGAAGGTTTGTGTCCTGAAGTCTTACATCAGCCCAAGGATAAATAGAGAAGAGAGCAGGAAATATTCCATCATACCCATCAGAAAGTGCAGAGACGCTGCTCTGTCCTACGTGTCACTTGGCGCCATCACCGCTTGTGCATCGGACAACCCAAGTCGCACAAATGACAAGTGGTTGCCATTTTACTAAATAGGAATCTGGCAATTAGATGGTTCACATTGTGGACTCCTAAGGAAGAGGGAAAGTGTCCTTCTTTGACAAACGTACTACCCTACATCGAAGGCCATGTGCTACACACCTTTGTGCACATCTATACGGCAGCACAGAGAACTTACAAGGACCTCTACAGTTTGTGATGGATTCCCATAAGGCATGGTTGGTCCGGTTGTGGACTCCTAAGGAAGAGGGAAAGTGTCCTTCTTTGACAAAAGTACTACCCTCCATCGAAGGCCATGTGCTACACACCTTTGTGCACATCTATACGGCAGCACAGAGAACATACAAGGACCTCTACAGTTTGTGATGGATTCCCATATGGCATGGTTGGTCCGGTTGTGGACACATAAGGAAGAGGGAAAGTGTCCTTCCTTTTGACATTCACAAGCATCCTACCCTACATTGAAGGCCATGTGCTTCACACAGTTTTGCGCACAGATAACATACAAGGACCTCGATAGTTTGTGATGGAACAAGTAGATGGATTGCCTTAATGGATGGTTCCAGTTATGGACACCTAAGGCTAGGGTCATATTGCAATTGTGCTGGGCATTACAACAGATCCATTAGACAGCAGCATAAACGCAATGTAACGGATGCATTAACGCGCCCATAGACTTGAATTGAATTAACACATGCCTAAATAGACATGCGTTTACAAGTATGCGTTTTTTCAACCATAAGGAAACGCTGCAGACCGTGTGCGGTGAAAAAAAACGCATACTTTGTAAACATATCTATTTAGGCATTCGTTTGTTCAATGCAAGTCTATGGACATGTTAATGCATCCATTACATTGCGTTTATGCTGCTGTCCAATGGATCCATTGTAACGCACAGCACAAATGTAATGTGAACCTAGCCTAAGGAAGGGGGAAAGTTTCCTTCTACTGACTTTGACATATGTCGTACCCTACATTGAAGGCCGGGTGCTGAACACCTTTTTGTGCATCTATAGTAGCACAGAGATCATATCCATAGCACATATCTAGTCGTGTACTCACTGTGCTGCCATAAAGAGCCTCCAGAGTTTGTGGTGGACCACAGAAGATGGAATACAACTTTTTTCAAATGTCAGAGTTATTCCCAATAATAAAAGTTATTTCACATCCAAAAGAAAGTGGATAACTTGTGGATCCCAAGAAAAGGACTATAACATGCCTCATGGAGCACCACAACACTATTTTCTTTGACAATCTCTAGCAATTCCAAAGAGGATGAATGAAGCGCAGATACGGCTACCGATCAATTCCAACAATTCTTTTCATAGTCCCATTCTTGGAGGATCTAATTATTGAACACCCACCCATCCGTGCCCACAGGCTAGGTGATAGTTTTTAATATTGCGAATGCCTCTTTAAAGGGGTTTTGCCAACAACAATTGTACATTTTAATTAACAGATCTTAGAATAAAAAGAAGTTCCACAATTGGATGTTAAATAAAATGTTCCTATCCTGAGATATTCTTATAAATGTGTCCCTTTGTAACGGATGTGTCTGGCCATGCAGGAACAGGTGGGATATAACACAGGGGAGTAAGAGAGTATACAGACATTGCAGCCGGGGATCACAGAATATAAGAGTATACAGACATTACATCCGGGGATCACACAATATAAGCGCATACAGACATTACAGCCAGGGGTCACAGAATGTAAGAGTACAGACATTACAGCCAGGATCACAGAATATAAGAGTATACAGAAATTACAGTATGGGATCACAGAATATAAGAGTATACAGACATTACAGCCGGGGATCACACAATATAAGAGTATGCAGACATTACAGCCGGGGATCACACAATATAAGAGTATACAGACATTACAGCCGGGGATCACAGAATATAAGACTATACAGACATTAGAACCAGGGATCACAGAATATAAGAGTATACAGACATTACAGCCGGGGATCACAGAATGTAAAGTTACCGTCACACGCGGCAATATTGCTAGGCAATTTCACAGGCAATTTGCTGGTTGCAGTGAAATCATGGACACATTGTTCCATTTGTACACAGCAACAAAATAGAACAATGTGTCTATGATTTCACTGCAACCAGCAAATTGCCAGTAAAATTGCCTAGCAATATTGCTGCGTGTGACGGTACCTTAATGGTACATTTACACGCGGCCACAGGAAGGTAGGAACAGGCAGGCATCGGACACAATTGAGCCTGTTGCCTTGAAAAGACCACGATGTGGCGGCGTGTAATTCAGGACTTTCCTTCCTGTGTCTTCCCTGAAGGAAGGAAAGTCCTGAATTACACGCCGCCACATCGTGGTCTTTTCAAGGCAACAGGCACAATTGTGTCCGATGTCTGCCTGTTCCTACCTTCCAAATAGAAAAACAAGCGGTGTCAGAGGTTTGGAGCGCTAAAGAAACCACGGGTTGGTGATTAAATTACCGATAATTTATTGCACGAACAGCAGGGGTCCAGTATGCCACAACGCGTTTCGACGCACAGATGCGTCTTTCTCAAGTGGATCTTCCGCTTGTTTTTCTATTTGCTAATGTCCTTCTCCCTTGTTGGGAGTGCGGTGTGTGAGCTGCTCTAAGATCCACAGTACCTGGCAGTACATCATAAAGACCCACCCTTGAATGATCAACTGATACACAGTGTGGAGCTGGGACGGAAGCCAGTGCAGCGAGTCTGCCTCTTCGGGTGGAGGAGTGAAGGAGCCCACCTCCATCTCCAGAGGAACTAAGGAGCCGACCACCAGGCCCGGAGCATCTGAGGAGGAGGGAATATTGGCCCTTGTCAGTACAGTGATCCACATTAAGCCATTAGTCTGGTTGTGCGGGGTGTTGCACAACCAGTAAAGGTTAGTGCAAACATAGTAAAACCGTGTATTAAGTTCCTCCAGTTGCAGTGTGGCGCAATATCTGTTCCTACCTTCCTACCTTCCTGTGGCCGCGTGTAAATGTACCATAAGAGTATACAGACATTACAGCCAAGAAATGTTTTACATCACAGAAAAAATAGACTGTGATCCCCGGCTGTAATGTCTGTATACTCTTATATTCTGTGATCTCCAGCTGTAATGTCTGTATACTCTTATATTCTGTGATCCTGGCTGTAATGTCTGTATACTCTTATATTCTGTGATCCCGGCTGTAATGTCTGTATACTCTTATATTCTGTGATCCCCAGCTGTAATGTCTGTATACTCTTATATTCTGTGATCCCTGGCTGTAATGTCTGTATACTCTTATATTCTGTGATTCCCGGCTGTAATATCTGTATACTCATATTCTGGGATCCCTGGCTATAAGGTCTACAGACTCTTATTCTCCCCCTGCCCAGGAGCTGTGGTTTACCCCACCTGTTCCTGCATGGTCGGACACATTTATAAGAATATCTCGGGACAGGAACATTATTTTTTTTAACACATCCAATAGTGGAACTTATTTTAATTCTAAGATCTATTAATTTAAATGTACAATTCTTCACAGCACAATCCCTTTAAGTACAACAATAAACCATTCAGGTGAAAAACTTCAAAACAATTTGTTTTAACCATCTATGAAGTCATGTCCCCCCCACCCCTTACCATACCTTTCTTCAACACCAACAGCACACGCAGTTTTATTATTTGGTCAAAGATTGATAGAGGTGACAGACATCCAATGTGCAGGCGCAATAGGACAGGAGGTCTCTCGTCAGGAGTCGCTCTAAGGGGCTGACATTCTACTGAGAATTTATGACCAAGTTGCCCATTTTAATTTTTGAGGCACATTTGGAAATCATATACCCAAAGTGATCAACCCCATAATAAAAAAAAATCAATAAAACAATAATTCTCAATAAACAGGAGGTTACAGCTGCGGGCAGGTACAAGGGCGATCGGTAACTGTATAGATTCTCATTCGCGATAGGAACACTACCTTAAATGAACTTCATTTTCTTTTTCGTTTTGATCAGTGGGTGCAGAGGGATAATGGAAGTATAAAGAAGGTTAATAAGTCTCGGATACTGACTATATCCTGCAACTCAGGAAAGGATTATATTCTTGATGAGCATGTATCCCGCGGGGAATTTCGTGTATCTTATTTAATACACCCTTAATTCCATGTGTTCCTCTAAGGTGTCAGAGTTGTGTGGCAATGTCACATCCACACAAGACAGTGTGTGTGTGTGTGTGTGTGGGGGGGGGGGTTACTGTGAGAACCATGAAACCTATGGGGGCTGTTGGGGCCAGTGTACAATGTGTGGGGGACTGCAAGGAACATAACGTGTGTCGGAGGAGGGGGCTGTAAGAATGATAAACTGTTTGTGTGTGTGAAGAGGTGATATGTGAGAACAATAACACTTATGGGTGTAGGGAGGCTGTAAGAACCATACAACGTGTATGTGTGTGTGTGGAGGGGGGACTGTGAAATCCATGAGACTGTTGGGGCCAGCATACTATGTGTGACTGACTGTGAGATCCATGATACAGCGTGTGGGAGACTATAGGGGCCATGGTACTTTGCGAAGGGGCACCATACTGTAGGTGGGATGACTGAGGACATCGTTCTGTAGATGGGGCACTTTATCATAATGTGTGTTGGGGGTTACTGGGGACATCAATGTGTGTTGAGGATATCATAATGGGTTACTGGCACTAAGTTCATCATACCATGCATGGGGTGAATAAACTGTAAGAATATCATATTTTATGTGTGGGGGCCATCATATTATGGGGCCACAAAAGTAATATCTGTGATGAGTGTGCCACATCCTGTTGTCCCCACGGGGGTATCTGAGGGTCAGAAGGTCTCAGCAATTAATCTGTGGAGCTCCCTCGATACAGTTTCTAATGTGCTTGCCCTTTTATGCTGAAGGGGTTAGGGAGAAATTCACTGCTGCTGAGTATTCTCTTAGCCTTTTAGCAGTAGCTTGAAATTACCCTGCCCTTCCACTATATCTACCCACCTCTGACCTCACTTCATGTTGAATATAGCATTTGTATTCAGTCCATGGTGTGTGAGCTTGTTCCTGTCAGTCTTTTTTCAGCAACAATGCTATTGTCTAGAGAAATCCCTGAAGTCCTGTAATACCCATTGTCCTACCTGGGTTCCCAGAGTGTTTCCTTGCTCTCCTTCTTCATTTCCTTGGGGGCAGGGGGTACACCTAGATGAGTCACATTCAGGAGCTTAGCAAGGCATGAGACACAGGCTCACCCACCTTCAGGGGTATTCTTGGGGACGGACGATCCTAGGGTCACCTAGATGGGGTACATCTCATGTGCACACTGTTCCATCTTCCCATCACTCACAGACTTTCTTTCTATGCTTACCCTTTTGTGTTGCTGTGTTTAGAACCTCCCCCAGGTTCATTAAGAGGTATGTGAAATCTCTTGACGACCTATCAGGTATTGAGGCCCAAACAGTCATCTCCTACTCCTGCAGTTAGGAATATCCCTATCTGTGCAAGTACCTTTAGGGACTGCCCAGTAGAAGTACTAGTCTGTACAGGAACCAGCTGGGTGGTGGTGAGGCTACAGAGACTGTGCTTTATCAGCCCAAGTGAGTGTGAGTATCTCATAGTGCAGAGGTCTCCAACTCCCGGCCTCAAGGGCCGCCAACAATGCAGGTTTTCAGGATTTCCTTAGTATTGCACAGGTGCTAATGTGATCATCTGCACAGTAATGATTCCAAGGAAATCCTGAAAACCTGCACTGTTGGCGGCCCTTGAGGCCTGGATTTGGGGACCTCTGTCATAGTGGGTCAGAACAAAAAGGGGCTTCAGAAGAGGTACCATTACTGTGTTGGTAGTTTGTGAGGTATGCCCTTCCATGGCTGTGCTTTTGAGCTGTATGTCACCTACTCCACCAAATATTACTATTTTTTTTTGTGATTGGGGTGGATAGAGAATTAGGTCTGTTGCTATTGGGGCCCCCATGATTCCTACATGTGCCTGGAAGGACAGTGCAATCCAATAACACTACCCAAAACAAATTATGTAAAAAGCATTGTCGTAGTAAGATTGTGATTAAAGATTTAAAAGTGGGTACATAGTATTAAAATATCTGTGCACTGTTATAAGGTCCTCCTTTGGGGTCTCCAAGATAGATTGACTAGTGATGAAAGGTTACTACCATGTTCGTTACTCGTAACAAGCAGATGGCTGCTCGGATGGGTTCGCCTCTAGTATCGAGTATAATAGAAGTCAATAGCAAACTCAAGCATTTTTCTGGAAGATCTTCCCATTGACTTCCATTAGCGCCCATCCAAGAGCCCAACTGCTCGTTACGAGTACCGAACAACCGCGCCTGGTAGTGTCTGCTCATCACCACTGGAGACTAAATCTGTATGGAGGACTCAGATCCTGAGATCTAGTAATGTCTAATCTCTGGTCATGTACAAAAAGATTAGTGATTGCTAATCTTTATGGCACTAAACCACTGATATATATCTTTTAAATAAATCCATCCATACACAGGAGCACTTGACATGGCCTCAACGGGGAAGTGAAGACACTTAACGCTGCAGCCCATCGGTGAAATGCTATGACCACCAACTTGTTGACATTTTGCAATTCCTGTGTGATTAGGATATTTTAAGTGTCATGAACATCCGTTGCCATTTTGGCTGAGTCTTCAGCACCTTCAGGTAGATATAGACTAACGTTTTCAGAATGTGACTTCGATTACGTTGAAAAAGTGAGAGCCAACATGACAAATAGGCTGTGTGATACTTCCAAAAAATGAATGCCAAAGAAATGTGTGTAGAGCTCTCCATTGTGTACATAGGTGGACTTAGTCCGCTATTACTGGAGGACAGCCCCTTTAAGAAAGCCTGTGTGATGAATACTTTCTATGTAGACCTGGCATACGGCACATGCCCCATGATTGTCACTCGGATGGCACAGAGACAATTGTACTGAAACTTACACACTTTACAGAGCCTCATTGTGTGAGCGCTGACCAACCAAACAAACATTTACTGTGTGAGACTCGGCCACACACAAGGAGCTCTGTCTCACAAGAGAACGTAACGGGAGGGGAGAGGAGGGGACGCATCAAAATGGTAAACAAACCTTTTATGAATGAGTAGGAGGAAGACTTGGGGGCAACATACTGATCCAAGCTGACATATTGGGCAGGGAGAAAGCAAGCAACATGGAGAAGAGCTGCGAAAACAAGCAGCGTGAAAATGCACAACCACAAGTCCCAGCATGCCTCTGTTCGCCATAGGGAACAATGCCAGAAAGGATTAGATCAGGGCAGTGCATACATCCTGGAGTACAGTGCAAGTAGCACCAGATTTCAGAATTAAAGGCATATTCTCGTATGAAAAATGGGAAAAAAATGCAATGTACTTTGACAACCAGGCAATACTGCACAGTACCTCCTCTGAAAAATTATTTACTACTCGTCATCAACCACCTCTGCAGTCTCAGGTTGTTGTTCTCCTAAGTAAGGAGCGTGCACTTGCAAGCTCTTTGCTATAGATCTTGGAAGCACTGCACTTAAGCTTGATCAGCGCTCCTGTACTCCTTTGATGGGGCCTCAGAAAGTGCACAGATTGGGTCAGTGGTGCAATCATGATGCTGGATAGAATATATATTTTACACACAACCACACATACATCCACTCTAGATGGAGGCCCGATGCCATCGCATTGGGAGGGCAGTGATACCATGATGGGGTGGGCTCTTTGTCACTGGGGGCGGTGACTGTGTCCTCTACCATGTGCTCTCCCGCCTGTGCTGTCTTAACCCTTCATATGTGCTTTTCTTTGAGTTCTGTTCCCCTGTGCGCTCTCCCTCCTGTGTGCCGTCTCTCTCCCCTCTGTGGTCTCTCCTTGAGCTGTCTCCCTATGTGTGCTCGCCCCTCCCCTCTGTACGCTCTCCCTGTTCCCCTGTGGTGTCCAAAGATGGCAGTGGTGAGTAACTATGCATGCACATGCGCAGATATTCAGGCTGCCGCCATCTTTGGACAGCCAGGTGTTCAAACATAGTAGCTGCCCTAGTAATGGCACATGCGCGCCAGGTACATGCATGCGCAGTTACTCAGGCTGTTGTGTGTGTCAGTGAAGTGCTACGATTCTGCGGCACCTGTTACTGTAGGCGGCTGCTGCACCACTGGCGGTAATGCGCAATGGGCCAGTACAGCCAAAGGGTGCCATATTTGCACACCCATCACTTGGTTGGGCACATATGGGGAGGCCACGGCGCGTCATAGGAGAACAACCTGATGCCAGAAGTGGATGATAGGCGCCAAAGGATATTTATGTAAGTAAATGGGTGCCAAATGTTAACGCATCAGGAGGGCAGTGACGTCACAATGCTGGCAGGCTCTGCGGCGCGTGGGGCAGGCTCATGCAGCAGTGGCATCTTTTATTTAGAGTTGAGTTAGGTGATGATGGTGGCGGGCTCATGACTCGCGCCACCATGTTTGCTCACTTTAATGCGCAGTAACGGAGGAGGTGTACAAACATGGTGGCCGCAAGTGCAGTGACAAATCGGGATGGCATGATGGGGGTGAGATCTGAGGCAGCCTTGTGAGAGATTATGGGGGTGAGCAGCATCACTGGAAGCAGCGGAGGACCTGCAGGTCAGCAGCAGCAGGCGGCACTGTTGGAGGTACTGTGCAGCATGCCCCATCGACTGCGCTGTATTGCCAGGGCCACCATCTTGGCACAATCATCACTTGGGTGTGCAAATATGGTGGTCACAACTTTTTATTGCATTTCAGCAGGCCAATCAGGTGTTGCTTTTTTATATTGGGGCAAAATAGATGAAAAATATATATACAACCACTTTAAAAATAAGTATTATGCAGCCTTTCTTACATGGATTTTAAAAGTAAATATGACAGCCTCATCAGATCTAAGACCTATTTAATAAAACATATTGGTTAAATAAAAAAACAAACAAAAAAAAAAAAAAAAACAAGAGATCCAATATGTGATATATTACACATGCAAAATTGGTAAACGAGATCAATCTAGTGTGAATTTGCACCATTGCCTGCGCCTAAAATTCAGGTTCCCATTGTGGATTTGCGCTTTTAGAATCCACCTGGGGAAAAAAAAAAAAAAGGCCGCTGCATGAATGTGGATTTTAGCGACAAAAAGTCAGCGTGAAGATATCCTAAGCCAAATAAAGAAAATGCAATATGCACCAAGTGACCCAGAAATGAGCCCCAGAAAGAGTTTATTAAAATCAGTGATGTCTGAAGATCCTTAGTTATGGCTTTTAGTGTACAGATGACATTGATGATGACCATTTTGCAGAGACTCATTCACACACAGCTATTAAGGGGTCTGAAACACTTAATTTTGTGGTCCCCGGCATGCATACCAAGCATCATCCCAGCAATCCAGATGACCGCCGCTACCCCCAGAGTGTAGATAATTAAAGGGGAGGTCTACCTCCAAAACTTATGACGAGGTTGGCAAACTTTGCATTATTGTGCTTTTTCCATTCAGAATTCTGCTGGCTTCCACTATGGGATCTCAGTCGTCACATCTGACTATGGGGTGAACCGTGTGGTCAGTTTACATCAGTGACCAGCAGAATTTTGAAGTCAGCACAGAACAGCATTGCAAATGATTTCAGCAAAGTTACCAAACATTTTACATAGATACAAACTTTCAAATTTGTGGATTTAAGCTTCAAAGGGATACAGGGTATGAGGCATGCTCCATGATAAAAAGGTCCCGTAAGAAGATCCAGAGTTCAGAGAGGGTTGAAACCACAACACAGGCACACGGTATGGACGAGAAGGTCTTGGTCACCGACATGAAATGAGTAGGTTCCGCTCAAGTCTTGACTTGGATCTGGCAGAGATGCAGGACGCTTCTTCTCTGTGCTTCGGATCCTGCTCATTTTCTTGTGCGTGAAGACACCAGCAGCTTATGGTTGGTTCAGGTTATTGAAACGCTCAGGATGACCGGCTGTCCACCGAGTAAAAACGATACATCAAGCCCATGATCAGCACAGCCACGGCCGGAATCAACCAATTGCTCCATGAACTGTGTGGATAACAGAAGAAATCCATAATCTTAACAGACACACACAGCTCTGCTATATGCCCATAGACATACATAACTCTGCTACATGCACATGTAGACACATACAGCTCTGTTACATGAACATATAAACATACAGCTCTGCTGTATGCACACTACATGCACATACAGACACATACAGTACCGATACATAATCCCAAAATATGGTATAGGCCAAGTGCAAAATTAATAATTTGTGTGTTTGTTGATATTAATATCAACAACCACACAAATTCCTGAGTTAGTGCTTGGCCTATACCATATTTTGAGATTACAGTTCATAACAAAACATTGGTGGGCCATACGCGGCACCACCAAGGCTTTACAGAAGCAACTTATCCTGAGATTACAGCTAGCTCCAGTGTACATTACAAATAACCAATTCTGATACATGAACACTACATGCACATACAGATACACACAGCTCAGTACTTGGACACTCTAACACACACACACACACACACACACACACACACACACCACACACCAGGAAAGAGGAACCACTGGAGTACAGAACTTTAGCAGCTGCAGATTTTCAGGACTTCATTAAGTCATGGGATCATAACATCACTGGAAGATCCTTTAGTTGCTATTCAGCTCCTGGTAAGCTTATTCTTGTGCTCTGTATCGATCACATAGATAGAGCCGGAGAGAAAGAGGGAGAAGGCAGCAGTCTGTGAGTAGGCTCCTCTTTGCATCCACTCACAGACAGCAAGTTGGCCCCCTCATTTGTTCAGGGCCTTGACACTTGTCTGGGGTGCTGGGTGCTGATGCAGACCCTGTGCAGTGCTGATCTGGAAAACCCTGTCTGTCCAATTGAAAATACTACAGGGAAAATGCATGGCGGGCCCCTGGAATTATTAGGGTCATTGACAGCTTTTTATGGTGACAGGCTCACAATAATATTATTATTATAACATATATTTTATATATAATCACAACTTTACATTATATATTGTATTATTTATATTATGTATTTATTATTATTTTATATATATATATCACACACACACACACACACACACACAAACACAAACAACATACATATATGTAATGATTAAAGAGAACAAACATAATATAGTGAAATAATATTTTTTCTAAATAAATTATAAATGGGAAACATTGAAAAATACATAAGAATTTAAAAAAATAGACAAAAGAATTAAAAAATATAATTAATAATACCTGGATGAATTGGATGATGTTGATATGAAGACATCCTGCAATAAAAAAAAAGATAAAATAACATTATCTGATGTGAATACATCGTAGGCCCCTTTCACATCAGCGTTTTTTTCAAATCGCGGCAGATGCGGTGAAAAAAACGCATCTGCCGCGATTACCGCATACCGGCTGCTGGGGGTTGCGGCAAACGCCATACAAGGTATAGGCGGACTTGTGGCAGGTGCGGCAAGTGCGGTTTTGGCACTTGCGGCAGGTGCGGCCGCGAAAAAACCGCGGTGACAGCATTTTTTTTCGTGGCCGCACCTGCCGCAAGTCCGCCTATACCTTGTATGGCGTTTACCGCAACCGTGCCGCAGCAGGGTATGCGGTAATCGCGGCAGATGCGGTTTTTTCACCGCATCTGCCGCGATTTGAAAAAAAACGCTGATGTGAAAGGGCCCTTAGGCTACTTTCACATTACGATTTTTAGGGAGCCGATGCTGTCCGATAAATTAGGCATCCGATTCCGGCATTAAATCGTAGCCTCCGGGCAAAAAAAAAAAAAAAATTATGCTCACCTTCCCCCGAGCCCCCACCGTCTTCCTGCAGCTCGGTGCTCCCGAGGCTCCCGTGTCTGCAGAGGTCTTCTTCTGCTGTATAGGACCTGCGGTGATGTCACAGTCACGTGACAGCAGGTTCCACCATGGTAACCCGCGGTCACATGACTGACATCGCAGGTCCTATACAGCAGAAGACGACCTCTGCAGACACAGGGAGCCTGCGGGAGCCTGCAGGAAGACGGCGGGTGCTCGGGGGGAGGTGAGCATAAACTTTTTTTGTTTTTTAACCCTTGCGCTCCCAGTTTGGAGCATTTTTACTGTACTGAGCATGCTCAGTACAGTAAAATCGGGTCTGAGGAGACATCAGATGTTTCCTTGGACCCTTCTCCATAGGGCCCCATGTTAAATTGATCGGGTCGGATCGGATGTGCACGAAATGCCATCCGATTCGGTCCAATCCGATTCTGTCAGATTTTATTTTCGGTGCAAAAATCGGAGCAGGCTCCGATTTTTTGCACCGATAAAAAAAATCGGACAGAATCGGATCGGACCAGATGGATGGCATTTAGTGCACATCCGATTCGGTCCAATGCCCATAGGGCTGCATGGGGCCCAAAATCGGTCCGATGCTGTCCGATTTTTATCGGACAGCATCGGATTTTAAAAATCCGTAATGTGAAAGCAGCCTTACTTAGCAGTGTATGCCTCGTGTGTATACTACGGGAAGGACAGAATTGCTGGGAACTGGGCGGTCAGCTGTAATATTGGAACCACACTGTGTCGGTCTCCTTTCTTCTTGGGGTGTGCTGTTTTAGCTGCAGATCCTTTTTTGCTCTGTACCGCCTTCAGGGATCGTGATTCCACTATAATGGGGCTCAGAGTCTCACTACAGGCTTCTTTCGCACTGGACAATATGGATTCTTTGACCCATCTGTAACCAAAGCCCTGTATACAGCGAGCCGTGATGTTCTGGTTTTACCAAAGTCACTATGTAGTCTGAAGTACAATTTTGCAATCAAAAATCATAAAAGGTAAAAATAAAGCAATTTTGCAAAAAACAAAACAAAAAACAGTTTAGTACTACAGCTCTTGTGTGTTCCGATGTGTCTCCATGGTAACAGACCACAAACAAACCCGATGTGGTCAGATCCATTCATCATTCATTACCTCGATGCCTCGCTACCGTCTTGGTGAGAAGCCCGGCCATCTTCTTGGCAATGGTCTGACTAATTACAGTGTTAAAGTGATGAAATGGAAATGTCACGTGCGAGTCAGAGGATTAAATTATACACCGGAGTGTCCTGTGTTTCGGGATAGTGAGCTTCATTGTGATAATTATCGGAGGTGCAGCCCCGAGCGTGTACTCAGCCAGGGAGGAAATAACCAGCCCAGGGAAGATACAAGATGCAGGGGAAGGAGGAAGAGGCGCAAGACACCATTAAAGAAAACAAACAGTAATTACAAGAAGTTGTAATTAGAAAAATCGGAAATTATATTTAATCTGGGCAGGGCAGGCTGCCAGCAATGGAGAGCGTACGAGGGTGAAGGGCAGGCAACTAGGGTATACAAGGATGGCTATCAAGTGAACGCACTGATTTTCAGGGGATGAAAAAAAATAATAATTTGCAGTGTTTTTACTTTTTATTTTTTGCAGATAAAAGTCGCTCAGACCAGATGATGGCAGTCGATCAATGTGAAAACATAAAGCTCAACCACTGCAAGTCTCCCATAGACTTTCATTGAGTGGGGGAAAAAACAAAACATTTTTTACGTCACCTTTTTGTTCCACATCTCAAGTCATGTGATGCCTAGAGGGATCGTTCAGATCACATGACTATGAAAAGTGCAAAACAGAACAGGAAAAACACAAAGAATGTGACAAAATGGGAGAAAAAAAAACAAACAAACAAAAAAAAAAAAGAGCAAAACCGGAGATTTAGTAATCAAAATGAGTCAGGATTCTGGCGTGCCCCAGTTTAAGGTGTTTTAAAAACTTTAAGACGGCCATGAAGGTGGGAGCTTCCTGGAAGGTGGGACAAGGCGTTAATATTGTGGTAAAGAAGTCAACTTGGATATTCCAAATGTGCCCTAAATTCTTCATTCAGCGAGACCCAAGTGTGACTATTTGGAGAATTTTTAGACTCTGGTTAGCACTATATGGCGACTCAGTAGTTAGCACTGTATATGGTGGCCCAGTGGTTAGCACTGTATACAGTGACTCAGTGGTTAGCACTGTATATGGTGGCTCAGTGGTTAGCACTGTATATGGTGGCTCAGTGGTTAGCACTGTATACGGTGGCTCAGTGGTTAGCACTGTATACGGTGGCTCAGTAGTTAGCACTGTATATGGTGGCTCAGTAGTTAGCACTGTATACGTGGCTCAGTGTTAGCACTGTATAGGTGGCTCAGTGGTTAGCACTGTATATGGTGGCTCAGTAGTTAGCACTGTATATGGTGGCGCAGTGGTTAGCACTATATGATGGCTCAGTGGTTAGCACTGTATGGTGGCTCAGTGGTTAGTACTGTATATAGTGGCTCAGTGGTTAGCACTGTGCAGTGGCTTAGTGGTTAGCACTGTATATGGTGGCTCAGTGGTTAGCACTGTGCAGTGGCTTAGTGGTTAGCACTTTATGGTGGCTCATGGTTAGTACTGTATATAGTGGCTCAGTGGTTAGCACTGTATATGGTGGCTCAGTGGTTAGCACTGTATATGGTGGCTCAGTGGTTAGCACTGTATATGGTGGCTCAGTGGTTAGCACTGTATATGGTGGCTCAGTAGTTAGCACTGTATATGGTGGCTCAGTGGTTAGCACTATATATGGTGGCTCAGTGGTTAGCACTTATATGGTGGCTCAGTGGTTAGCACTGTATATGGTAGCTCAGTGGTTAGCACTGTATACGTGGCTCAGTGGTTAGCACTGTATACGGTGGCTCAGTGGTTAGCACTGTATACAGTGGCTCAGTGGTTAGCACTGTATATGGTGGCTCAGTGGTTAGCACTGTATATGGTGGCTCAGTGGTTAGCACTATATGATGGCTCAGTGGTTAGCACTATATATGGCTCAGTGGTTAGCACTGTATGGTGGCTCAGTGGTTAGTACTGTATATAGTGGCTCAGTGGTTAGCACTGTGCAGTGGCTTAGTGGTTAGCACTGTATATGGTGGCTCAGTGGTTAGCACTGTGCAGTGGCTTAGTGGTTAGCACTTATGGTGCTCAGTGGTTAGTACTGTATATAGTGCTCAGTGGTTAGCACTGTATATGGTGGCTCAGTAGTTAGCACTGTATATGGTGGCTCAGTGGTTAGCACTGTATAGGTGCTCAGTGGTTAGCACTGTATATGGTGCTCAGTGGTTAGCACTGTATATAGTGGCTCAGTGGTTAGCACTTTATGGTGGCTCAGTGGTTAGCACTGTATATGGTGGCTCAGTAGTTAGCACTGTATATGTGGCTTAGTGGTTAGCATGTTAAGTGGCTTAGTGTTAGCACTATATGATGGCTCAGTGGTTAGCACTGTACAGTGGCTTAGTGGTTAGCACTATATGGTGGCTCAGTAGTTAGCACTGTATGATGGCTCAGTAGTTAGCACTGTGCGGTGGCTCAGGGGTTAGCACTGTATACAGTGGCTCAGTGGTTCACACTGTTGCTTTGCAGGACTGGGGTCCTGGGTTCAAATCCTACCAAGGACAATATCTACAAGGAGTTTGTATGTTCTCCCTGTGTTTTCTCTGGGTTCTCCCACACTCCAAAGACTGATAAGGAATTTAGATTGTGAGTCTCAATGGGGACAGTGATTATGATGTACAGTATGTATAAAAGAGAAGTTCAGTTGATGATGATGTATGTAAAGCACTTTGGAATTAAAGGTGCTATATAAGTTTAAATATAGACTGTGAGGTATGATTCTAAATTGTCTAAAAAGTAGACAGGATCTGTAAACCATAATAATAAAAAATAAAAATATGCAGTGTAAGGCTGTGTGGTCAGGACAGTGGTAAAGTTGACATCATTGGCAGATATGCCAGCGGGTGGAATAAATATTTGTTATCGTGGTGTAGAATTAAAAAAAGGAAAATTTGTTTGTTGTGTGCACAGGTGTATTTCAATAAATTAGAATATCATCAAAAGATAATTTAATTCAGTGTTTCAGTACTTCAAGACATAAGATGAAAAGCACATAAAATATAATCCAATTATATGTTTACCATCTATTCAGTTAGCCATTTAAAAGGCATCAACCACTAAGGACTCTCAGATTCCAATATTTTTCTAGAAAATATAGAGTCATTACAAACAGAGGGATCTATTTCAAGTGCTTATTTCTGTAAATGTTGATGATTATGGCTTACAGCCAAGGAAAACCCAACAGTCATTATCTCTGAAAATTAGAATATTATACAAGACCAACTGAAAAAAATATTATTAACTTATAAATGGGTAACTCACTAATGAAAAGTCTGTACAGTAAATGCACTCAATACTTGGTCAAGGCTCCTTTTGCACGAATTACTGCATCAATGCAGCTTGCCATGGAGGCGATCAGCCTGTGGCTACTGAGGTGTTATGGAAGCCCAGGTTGCTTTGATAGCAGCCTTCAACACATCTGCATTGTTGGGTCTGGTGTCTCTCATAGATTCTCTATGTGGTTTAGGTCAGGCGAGCTTTGCTGGCCAATCAAGTACAGTGATACTGTGGTTAGTAAATCAGGTATTGGTTGGCAGTGTGGACAGGTGCCAAGTCCTGCTGGAAAATGAAATCTCCATCCCCAAAAAGCTCGGCGGCAGAGGGAAGCATGAAATGCTGTAAAATGTCCTGTTAGACAGCAGCGCTGACTTTGGTCTTGATACAACACAGTGGACCTACATCAGCAGATGACATGGCTCCCCAAACCATCACCGATTTTGGTAATTTCACATTAGACCTCAAGCAGCTTGCATTGTGGCCTCTCCTCTCTCTCCAGACTGTTGGATTGTGGCTCTCCTCTCTCTCCAGACTGTTGGATTGTGGCCTTCTCCTCTCTCCAGACTGTTGGATTGTGGCCTCTCCTCTCTCCCTCCAGATTCTTGGATTGTGGCCTCTCCTCTCTCACTCTCTCAGACTCTTGGATTGTGAACTCTCCCCTCTCCCTCCAGATTCTTGGATTGTGGCCTCTCCATTCCTCCTCCAGATGATTGGACTTTGATTTCCAATGACCTTTTGTGGCTTATCCTTCTTGAGGACTGCCTTCTGTACATCTGTCAAGTCAGCAGTCTTTCCCATGATTGTGTAGGCTACTGAACCAGACTAAGGGACCATTTTAAACACTTAGTAAGCCTTCGCAGTTGTTTTGTGTTAGTTATTCTAATTTTCATGAGATAATGACTTTTGGGTTTCCATTGGCTGTAAGCCATAATCATCATTAACATAAATAAACACTTTAAATAGATTTATTATTATTATTTATTTATATAGCGCCATTAGGTTCCATGGCGCTTTACATGAGGATAAGGGAGACAAGAACAAGTACACTAAATCTAGGCGATCGGGACGTACAGGTACAGGAGGGGCAGGGACCCTGTCCACGAGGGCTCACAGTCTATGAGGGCGGGTTAGTATACAGTAGGATGGGGGAATGTCAGGTATGGGGCAGTCGCCTGGGTCTCATGGCAGGTTGTAGGCTTGACGGAATAGGCGAGTCTTCAGGTGACACTTGAAGCTTCTCAGGGTAGGAGAGTGTCTGACGTGTTCGGGCAGGGAGTTCCAGAGCATGGCAGATGCCCGGGAGAAGTCCTGGACTCGGTTGTGCGAAGAGGTGATGAGGGGGGAGCAGAGGAGGAGTTCTTGGGAGGAGCGGAGGTTGCGTGAGGGTAGGTATCGGGAGACCAGGTCGGAGATGTATGGTGGGGCCAGGTTGTGTATGGCTTTGTACGCCATGGTTAGTGTTTTGAATTGGGATCTCTTGGAGACGGGGAGCCAGTGAAGGGCTTGGCAGCGGGGGGAGACAGGGAAGTAGCGGGAGTACATGTAGATGAGTTGGGCAGCGGAGTTGAGGATAGACTGGAGAGGTGTGAGGGAGTTAGCTGGGAGGCCATTGAGAAGGAGGTTGCAGTAGTCAAGGCGGGAGATAAGAGCATGAATGAGTGTTTTAGTGGTGTCGTGGGTGAGGAAGGAGCGGATCCGCGAGACGTTCTTGAGCTGGAGCCGGAGGGATGTGGTGAGGGCCTCGATGTGGGGCTTGAAGGATAAGGAGGAGTCAAGGATTACCCCGAGGCACTTGGCTTGGGGGACTGGGGAGAGGGCGCAGTCGTTGATGCAGATGGATAGGTTGGGAGGTGGGGTGGAATTTCTTGGGGGGAAGACTATGAATTCAGTTTTGTCCATGTTGAGTTTAAGGAAGCGAGCAGAGAAGAAGGATGAGATGGCGGAAAGGCATTGTGGGATTTTGGAGAGTAGGGAGGTGATGTCAGTGCCGGACAGGTAGATTTGGGTGTTGTTGGCGTAGAGGTGGTACTGGAGGCCGTGGGACTAGTTGCCCTAGGTCGAGGGTGTATATGGAGAAAAGTAGGGGTCCCAGGACCGAACCTTGGGGGACTCTGACAGAAAGGGGGTAGGGTGAGGAGGAGGTGTGGGAGTGGGAGACGCTGAAGGTCCGGTCCGCTAGGTATGAGGAGATCCTGGAGAGGGCAAGGTGGGTGATGCCGAGGGATTCCAGGATCCGGAGAAGAAGGGAGTGGTCAACTGTGTCGAAGGCGGCAGACAGGTCAAGGAGGAGGAGGGTGGAGTAGTGGTGTTTGTTCTTGGCGGACAGTAGGTCGTTGGTGACTTTGGTCAGGGCTGTTTCGGTGGAATGGAGGGGTTGGAAGCCGGACTGTAGGCGGTCGAAGTGGGAGCATGAGGAGAGGTGAGAGGACAGTTCGGAGTGGACGTGCTGTTCAAGTAGCTTAAAGGCGAATGGGAGAAGAGATATGGGGCGATAGTTAGAGACAGAGGTAGGGTCAAGTGAGGTTTTTTTTAGGATGGGCGTGATTGGGGCGTGTTTGAAGGCCGAGGGGAAGGCACCAGTGCCAAGTGAAAGGTTAAAGAGGTGGGTGAGGGCTGGGATGAAAATGGAGGTGTGGTTCGGAATGAGGTGGGATGGGAGCGGGACGTGGGATGCTGGTGGTGAGGTGTGATTTTGACAGGAGGGAGGAGAGTTGGTCTTCAGTTATGGGGGGGAAGTGGCTGATGGAGGAGGAGAGCAGTGTAGGTGGGAAGGGGAGTTGTGGGGATAGTGGACCGAAGCCGTTTCTGATCTTGTCGATCTTCTCCTTGAAGAAGGTTGCAAAGTTTTCAGCAGAGATGAGGGGAGAAGGGGGAGGAGCAGGCAGGTGAAGTAAGGAGTTGAAAGTTTTGAAGAGCTGTTGGGGGTTGCGGGACAGAGAGGTTATAAGGGATGAGAAGAACACTTGCTTGGCGGTAGCAAGTGCCGTCTTGAAGTCAGTGATGGATTGCTTGAACAGAGCAAAGTGCTCGGGGGTGTGGGACCTTTTTCATCTCCTCTCGGCGACCCTGGACGCCCGTCTCAGGTTTTTAGTGAGGGTGGTGTGCCAGGGTTGCCTGTTAATGCGTGGAGTATGGAGAGTGAGGGGGGCGGCTAGGTCGAGAGCGTTCTTTATGGTGGTGTTTGTATAGGGTGGTGGCAATGTCAATGTCGTCAGCGGAGGGTATGTCAGTGAGAGGGAGGAGTGATTCAGAGAATAAAGGAAGATCAAGATCTTTTAGATTTCGGCGAGGGTGATCAAGTTTGCGGAGAGGGGGTAGTGTGGCAGGGGAGGAGAGGGCGGAGAAGGTCAAGAGATGGTGTTCAGACAGTGTGAGTTCCGAGGTTGTGAGGTTAGAGAGAGAGCAAAGGCGGGTAAAGATGAGGTCAAGTGTGTGCCCTTGTTCGTGGGTCGGAGAGGAGGACCATTGGGAGAACCCTAGGGAAGTGGTCAAGGAAAGAAGGTTGGAGGCGGCTGGGCAGGGAGTGTCAATGGGGATATTGAAGTCGCCCATGATGATGGAGGGGAGGTCAGTGGAGAGGAAGTGAAGAGCCAGGTGGTGAAGTGGTCAAGGAAGGAGGCGATGGGTCCGGGGGGGCGGTAGATGATGGCTGTTGGAGGTTGCAGGGGGAGAAGATTCGGACCGAGTGGGCTTCGAAGGAGGGGACAGTGACGGATGGGGGCGGGGGGATAGGGCTGAAGGCGCAGGAGTTGGACAGCAGTATGCCGACTCCACCGCCGTGTTTGCCAGAGGGACGGGGGGTGTGGGACAGGCTGAGTCCGATGTAGGATAGTGCAGCAGGGGAGGCTGTGTCGGAAGTGGTGAGCCAGGTCTCGGTGAGGCCAAGGAATTACAGTTTCCTGGAGATAAAGAGATCATGGATGTCAGGGAGTTTGTTGCACACTGAGCGGGCATTCCAGAGTGCGCCGGGTAGGGCGTAGGTGGGGCATGGGTTGGGAATGGTTGATGTTGGTGGGTTGCGAGGGCTAGTGGTGGTGAGGTTGCGAGGGTTGGCAGTGGGTCGTAGGATGAAGGTTGTTGTGGGGATGAGGGGGGGGGGGGGGGCCAGGATTGGGGGAGATGTCACCGGCAAGGAAGAGGAGTAGGCAGAGGGTTAGCAGGTGGGAGCATGAGAGCTTGCGAGGCGGGCGTGCTTGTTTGGTGATTGAGGATTGAAAGTGAATGAAAAGGTTGGTGAAGTGGGTGAGTGGTTCGGCAGGATGGAGGGTGAGAGCAGTATTTCGTTGCTGGGAGGGGGTATAAGTGGGGGTAGTAGGAAGTGGAGAAGGATGGGAGTGAGGAAGTAGCGGGAACATTGCATAGGAGAGCAGGGAGTGAGTAGTGGCAGCAGGGGTCAGAAGCAGAGTGGGGAAAGTTGTGGTAGTGGGTGATTGTTCATCAGTGGGGAGCGGTCAAGGGATGAGGTGATGACCGGGGATGAGATGCAAGGCGGGGGGGTCGGATGGATGGGCCAGATGGGGCAGTTGGGGGATCGGTCGAGGCAGTCGGGGTTGACAGAGGAGATTGCGGGGTTGGCTGGTGGAGCACCCGGGGACAGGTGGGGCATCCAGGGTTCAGTCCGGGGTGGAATGCCATCAAGGTATGAGCTACAGTCCAGTGGAGATGTGGCTGGGGACGAGATATAGCAGTCCAGGACAGGATGGTGGAGCAGAGGACAAGGTGATGCAGCCAGTATGGGGATAAATAGTAGTCAAGAGGAGGTAAGATGGCTGGGGAGGATGGGTTGACTGATGACTAGTCTCTTACCTGTGGAAGGGATTTAAGGATTTAATATGAAATGAAGTAGTAAGGGTGGTAGAGATTAGAAGGGAAACATTGTGGGGGCTTTATATTCTTTACCTGCCAGTCTTTTCCAGTCACAGATCACTCTGTTTGTATGACTATATAATATATGCGTTTCACTTTATGTATTGAATTACTGAAATAAATTTACTTTTTGATGATATTCTAATTTATTGAGATACACCTGTATAAATGCATCTATTGTGTATATTGTGCATGTATACAATTTATTTATTTTTTACATCATGATGCCAAGTGTACATTACACAATTCCTTATGTATACCAACATCAATGGAGGCTGGATAACAACATTTTGTTGCAGCATTTATGTGGGGCAAGTGTCCTACCTTTTTACTGTTGTTTTTGCAGTCATCCTGTCCAGAAAAAAAATAAAATATAAATTAATTCTCCAGCATAGTACAGAATATTATATACAAAGCTGAAGCCACCGGCTCTGTCATTATATACAGGGTAATACAGTGGTCAATTGTAGTCTACAGTATACCATTACTTTATGATTGGTGAGGGTCAAACTTTGATTCACCCAGGACCTAGAAGGGAAAAGGGTCTGTGTCAATTCAGCTGAGTGGCCCCTTCTCCACAGCACAATGGCACTGAGCAAGCACTGTGCAAGGACAAAACTAAAGGTGCTGCACTGCTGATGTAGGGTTGTGGCCCCTTTTGTGATCAGTAAGTACAAAGGTCGGATCCAAATAGTCATTAATGGGATATTGTGACAATTGGCCATATGGTTAATGTGAAATCTACACACATTGTTACTCACGGATACCAATTACACACCCTGCTACCCTGCTACCTGCCAACTTTTCTGCCAGCCTTATGGTGGGTTTACACACACCAATTTATCTGTTCAATCTCTGAACCAATCTCTGGTTGCAGTGAAATCATGGATACATTGCTCCATGTTGTACACAGCCACAAAATGGAGCAATGTATCCATGATTTCATTACAAACAGAGATTGGTTCAGAGATTGAACAGATAAATTGGGTGTGTGTAAACCCACCATTAGACTGTTTTCACAAGTACAGACCCTAAAACAGCCCTATGGGCACAATACGAGGTGCTGAGTTAAGAACAGGGGACCTGCGGCCAACCAGTCCATGGCGGTGTCTGTGCTTAGTGTGTAATGGGCATCAATGTGACGCGAACTCTGTCAGATATGTGCTGGTATATAACATGCAGGATCGTTTTTTCCAAGGTGTCTTCAGCGGCTTCTTTTTGGCCTTTTACTAATAGGGTATGTTCACAAGATCGTGCTGAATTTTTTTTGCTACAATTTTCCCAAAATAGTTCACTTGGGTCACAGAGGCTCAATACAGTCATGGCCGAAAGTGTAAACCCTTGAAATTATTCCAGAAAATGAAGTATTTCTCCCATAAAATGATTGCATTTACACATTTTGTTATACATATGTTCATTTCCTTTGTGTGCATTATTGGAACAACACAAAAAACAAAGAGAAAAAAAAAAGGCAATTTGGACATAATTTCACACAATCCCCAAAAATGGTCCCACTTAATATTTGGTATCCCCTTTGGAATAAATCCCTGCAGTCAGTCTCCTCCTATAACCTCCACAAGCTTCTTCTCCTGGAGTTTCTCCTCTTCTTTATAATCTGCTCCCGGTCTCTCATATTTGAGGCGTCTCTTCTCCCAACAGCAATTTTCAGATCTCTTCACAGGTGATGAATGGCATTTAGATCTGGACTTAAGCTGGGGTCACACATGTCAATGTCGCCAGCGATCTGATTGCTGGCGACATTGACGGCTGATCGCTGGTGAGCCGTCACACAGGCAGACTCACCAGCAATCATTTTACCAGCGACATCGTGGAAATGATTTAAATATCGTTTCCACGATGTCTGCAGGCTGGTATCCAGGGTAAACTGCGGGTAACTAGGCAGCGCGCGCTGCCTAGATACCCGATGTATACCTTAGTTACCAGCCTTCTCCGCTCACTGGCTGGTATCTAAGGTACACAGCGGGTAACTAGGGTCCCGCTGCCTAGTTACCCGCAGTTTACCTTGGATACAGCTCCCAGTGCTTCCTGAGAGGCGCTGAGAGCTGGCTGATCGCGTCTCCCGGTGTCACACGCAGTGATGCTGCGTGTACACCGAGCGACCATTGCCAGGTTTTCGGTCCAATCCAAAAACCTGGCGATGATCAACCAGCGATTTATCGCTGGTTGATTCAGCAGGTCACACATGTCAATATCGCTGCAACGTCACACGCAGCAGCGATATTGACGCGTGTGACAGGGCCTTTATTGCTATATCTAAAAAAAGTTGAGAATGCGCAATAGGGTCTTATCTTTTTTACACAGGTCAGAAAGGTTCAAAATCAGAATCGCTCACCTGATAAGGTTGTGTCACACACAACCAGCTTGATCGCTCAGAAATGCAGCTGCTGCAAGGACCGTACCTCCACAGGTTACTGCGGTTTTCAATAAATTTTCTGGATAAAGTACCTCAGGTCCGCGCTGCTGCCAGATGGATATAAAAGACACCAGAGACACCGGGATGTCTGGATCAAAGTGATGACTTGCTTTATTTTCCGACGCGTTTCAGAGCCACATACTGAGCTCCTTCCTTCCTTTGATCCAGACATCCCGGTGTCTCTGGTGTCTTTTATATCCATCTGAAAGCAGCCGGACCTGAGGTACTTTGTCCAGAAAATTGGACTTATTGCTCACACTTCAGATCTTTCCAGCGCTTTGTTTCCTCCATTTCTGGGGTTTCTTGATGTTTGGGGTCATTGTCCTGCTGCAGACCCATGACCCAGGACGCCCCCAGCTTTCTGACACTGGGCACTACATTGCCACCCAAAATCCTTTGGCATCATCAAATTTGATGATGTCTTGCACACAGTCAAGGTCCCCAGTGCCAGAGGCAGCAAAATACCCCAAAACATCTCTGACCTCCCAATATGTGACTGTAGGTCATGTGCTCCCCCATATGTGGCTGTAGGTCCTGGCCTCTTTTCTCTGACCTCCCCCATATGTGACTGTAGGTCCTGTGCTCTTTTCTTTGTCGGCCTCATTCTGTTTTTGGTAAACAGTAGAATGATTTGCTTTACCAAAAAGCTCTTTGTTGTCTCATCTATCCACAAGATGCTTTTCCAGGAGGATTTTGGTTTATGTACATTTTGCCATTTTTCTGTCTGTGTCAACAGTGGATCCTCCTGGGTCTCCTCCATAGCGTTTCATGTCATTCACAGGTGTATGGATAGTTTGCACTGACACTCATGCCCCTTGAGCCTGCAGGACAGCTTGAATTTCTTTGGAACTTGATTATCCACCATCCGGATTAACCTGTGTTACAGCAACCGGTCATGACATTTTCTCTGCCGTCCAAGTCCAGGGAGATTCGCTAAAGTGCCATGATCTGTAAACGTCTTGATTATGTTGGGCACCGTGGACAAAAGAACATCAAGATCTCTGGAGATTGACTTGTAACCTTGAGATTGCTGATATTTTTATTATGTCCAATTGACCTTTTTTATATGTGTTTTTGTGTTGTTTCAAAACAGACAAAGGAAATAAATGCGGTTGCAATAATTTTCTGGGAGTAATACTTCATCGCCTGGATCAATTTAGAAGGTGCTAACACTTTTGGCCATGACTGTATTTGTCATTAATTATTCAATTTACCAGGGTATATGATCCGAGTGGTCAGTAGACTGGAAGTGTCTAAACCATAAGTTGTGTTTGCGTTTGGGTGAAGAAAAAAAAAAAAAAAGAAAGAACACCAAGTAATTGATCTTACCGGATGCAGATCTCCTACGTAATACTGCTTCAGCATCTCCCGGGCATCGACAGAATGGCCGACGTCTTCAAAGCTCTCCGTAGCGTCGGCCCCGGCCTGTTCAAACAGAACCTCCTCTCCTCCTGGATGCTGCGGAAACAAGAGAAGGAAAACCATAATGAAGTCTCTCTAAAAAGCCTGGTGCACAGCTAGGTGTGGCAAAGTGTACGCTAGGATCAACCATAACAAAAAAATAATAAAAATCTGCAAAACATATGCTAAATATCAATCAATCATATAGAATAGCAATGCTGTGGAATAGAAAACACATAAAAAATTAATCAACTTCAAATTATAAATCTATGGTCATAGCATAAAATACAAGAACCAGAAATAGATAAGGACATGGGATCCAAACAACCCATGAGAGAAGACCAGGTATATTTTGCATTTTCATGATATTGCACATTTGTTTTTGTTTGTTATATTACATGGTATCTTTATATATTCCATGATCTTGATTTTGCTATTCTATTTATTGCTTTTTCAGGCTTTTTCTTAGGTGCGGTCCTTGTGTGATATGGATACACCCAGTTATTGAGGATATTGCCTTATTACATACCGTATATTGTCTTCTTAGCGTGTGGTTACAATCTCCTGCGTTTCAGGGCACAGGGTATTTCTTTGGCCTGAATATAATTTGTCATCATCAATGTCTGGTTGTGCTTATCGTTACGGTTCACTCTCAGTGTGAGAAACAAAGTAAACTTGTAGTTTTGATACCTTTTAATGGCTAAGAAAAATAAAGTAAATGATACTGCAAAGCGGTCTCTCAAGACTGCTTACCTCTCTTCATCAGGTATGCTATAACAAAGTATCTGAAGAGACACCTACTGTATATAGACAAGCAGAGCAGAGGCATGGTACAATAAATGGACATTGACTGTATTTTTCGGATTGTAAAACACACCTTTTCTCCCAAAAATGTGGAAGAAAATAGGGGATGCGTCTTACAATCCAGTTGTAGCTCAATGGGGGTGGTCACGTGATAGAATGCTGTCACAGGAGGGATTGTTGCTGCTGCATGCAGTGGCAGGAGTAGGGCGTATGCTGCGGGAGGTGTGGCAGGTGTCTCGGTGACGCAAGAGCCATTCCGGTGAAGCTGCGGGCATTGTGAGCCATCCCTGGTGGTTGTATGCAAGTAAATGTCGGCGGTGTGGGTTTCAAAGAAATGGCACCTGGAGGTGGTGTGTGCGCAGGTTGAGCTCTTGGCTCAATGACAAGCAGATATCTCGATCTGCGCATGCACCGCTTCCAGCGTCATTGATCTCCCAGCAGCAGATTTGAGGAAAATGGCACAGGTTATGTGCTTGCACTGCCTCCGGGCACTATTTTCCTTAAGTCTGCTGCTGGGAGATCAATTGCACAGGAGGAAGCGCGTACACCAATTGAGCTCTTGGCTTAATGACAAGCTGAGCGTTCAATCTGCACATGCGCCACCTCCGGGCGCCATTTCTTTGAGGCCCGCACTGCTGACATTTACTTAGATACAATGGCTGCAGCATCACAGGAATGGTTCCTGCCTCACAACGCCTGCAGCATAGGCAGGACACCCACTGCTGCGCCCTACAACTGCCACCGCCGGTGACCCTGCGCCACCATCGCTGCCGCCCCTCCCTCCGTAAGTACAAAAAGATTATAAAATGGACCCCCAGTTTCACTCAAAATTTATTTCTTACCTTTTTTTTTTTTTTCCTCTAAATTTGGGGAGAATCTTATAAAAACGCAAAATACAGTGAATAAACACTAAGCTCAGAGCTTCTCTTAGTGCCTCTGCTCTGCTTGTGTGTATACTTGTCTCTTCAGATACTTTGTTATACCTGCCTGAAAAAGAGAGGTAAGCAGTCTCAAGAGCTCACTTTGTAACATTAATTATTTGATTTTTCTTAGCCATTTAATGGTATCATAACTACAAGCAATATTTCTTTATTCAACTGGCTAGCACAGTACCAAACCCTTTTTTCCCAATCTCTGAAAACAATATGGTCACTATGGCTTCTCCACTGAAATTTAATCATAGGTTGTAAAGCTCATAATTACAGGAGTAATTTATACGCTCATTTATAGAATAAAAACACATCAATAATAATCAATTTAGTGACAAGATATTTCAACATCGCGCAGGATACACAGCTCCCCAGTGCAGAAAGAGAGCGCTCTTTACTGTTCCCTTGGGCTCCGGCATCAGGTTCCACCAGTTCCCCCCCATTCCTTTCCCATAGTTAATTGTAGCCATAATGAAGCTTCTTGTTGGAAACTGTTAAGGTACCGTCACAGCGGCAATATTGCTAGGCAATTTCACAGGCAATTTGCTGGTTGCAGTGAAATCATGGACACATTGTTACATTTGTACACAGCAACAAAAAAGAGCAATGTGTCCATGATTTCACTGCAACCAGCAAATTGCCAGTGAAATTGCCTAGCAATATTGCAGCATGTGACAGTACCTTTACAGGCAGGAGAACACAATTACAATGTGATGGTTAGGAGCGGAGCCAACATAGCCCCATTCGGCAGAAGGGCGCGATATAGATCAGAACGAGCAGCGGGACCAAGCTCTGGAGTACAATACAGGGAGGGGTAACTCAGGATCAGTAATGTAATGCAATGTATATACACAGTGACTGCACCAGCAGAATAGTGAGTGCAGCTCTGGAGTATAATACAGGAGGTAAGTCAGGATCAGTAATGTAATGTACGGTATGTACACAGTGACTGCACCAGCAGAATAGTGAGTGCAGCTCTGGAGTATAATACAGGTGGAAACTCAGGATAAGTAAGGTAATGTATGCACACAGTGACTGCACCAGCAGAATAGTGAGTGCAGCTCTGGAGTATAATACAGGAGGTAACTCAGGATCAGTAATGTAATGTATGTACAAAGTGACTGCACCAACAGAATAGTGAGTGCAGCTCTGGAGTATAATACAGGAGGTAACTCAGGATCAGTAATGTATGTACACAGTGACTGCACCAGCAGAATAGTGAATGAAGCTCTGGAGTATAATACAGGAGGTAACTCACAATCACTAATGTAATGTATGTACACAGTGACTGTACCAGCAGAATAGTGAATGAAGCTCTGGAGTATAATACAGGAGGTAACTCACGATCACTAATGTAATGTATGTACAAAGTGACTGCACCAACAGAATAGTGAGTGCAGATCAGGAGTATAATACAGGAGGTAACTCAGGATCAGTAATGTATGTACACAGTGACTGCACCAGCAGAATAGTGAATGAAGCTCTGGAGTATAATACAGGAGGTAACTCACGATCACTAATGTAATGTATGTACAAAGTGACTGCACCAACAGAATAGTGAGTACAGCTCTGGAGTATAACACAGGAGGTAACTCAGGATCAGTACAGGATCAGTAATGTAATGTATGTACACAGTGACTGCACCAGCAGAATAGTGAGGGCAGCTGTGGAGTATAATACAGGTAACTCAGGATCAGTGATGTAATGTATGTATACAGTGACTGCACCAGCAGAATAGTGAGTGCAGCTCTGGAGTATATAATACAGGAGGTAACTCAGGATCAGTAATATAATGTATGTACACAGTGACAGTACCAGCAGGATACTGAGTACAGCTCTGGAGTATATAATACAGGAGGTAACTCACGATCAGTAATGTAATGTATGTACACAGTGACTGCACCAGCAGAATAGTGAGTGCAGCTGTGGAGTACAATACAGGCGGTAACTCAGGAGCAGTAATGTATGTACACAGTGACTGCACCAGCAGAATAGTGAGTACAGCTCTGGAGTATAATACAGGAGGTAACTCAGGATCAGTAATGTAATGTATGTACACAGTGACTGCACCAGCAAATAGTGAGTGCAGCTGTGGAGTACAATACAGCGGTAACTCAGGAGCAGTAATGTATGTACACAGTGACTGCACCAGCAGAATAGTGAGTGCAGCTCTGGAGTAGAATACAGGATCCTATTGAATTTCAACAGCTTTGTTCATTGAATATTTTTAGTAGATTGATTTAAAAAAAATATGTAGAAGCTGGTAGTGCAGATATACATAAATATAGAAGTGGAATGGTGGAGATTTTTCGGAGCAGAACACCATTACTGTAAATGAAGCACCGATGAGTGGTTATTTCCTGTAACTGGTGTTCGCCTGCCGGCACCCAGGGTGTGAGCTTATTATACCATCTAAACTCATTGGTGTGAATCATTTTCATAAGACGTTTTTCAATCACCATACCCATTTTTACCCACAATTAAACAAAATAGGAATTACCGTAAAAACGTGGGCACCAACTAGTGCAATGCCAAGCGGTAAGCTCCAAGAGACTCCTATCAAGATAATGATTGCCCCCTGATTCTGCTGGTGTCCGGCCCATCTCCCGCCACAGGACCCAGGCCAGAATAACAGGGCAGGGGTTGTTCCTTTTTGAGGAGGCCTGATCGGGGAGGGGGGGTTTAAGCATGTATCTACTAATTAAAAATATATACGGTACTCTGATAAAGTCTTCAGACATCAAGATATCTGCTTGCTACCAGTAAATGAAGACATTCTTGTGGATATCCAGGATATAAACTTATGCAGGTATACCGTGTTTCACCGAATATAAGACAGTGTCTTATATTAATTTTACCCCCAAAAGTCCCACCCTGTCTTATATTCGGGGTATGACTTATATTAAAAAAATAAAAATGACAAAAATGAAAAGTCCCAGCCCCATACAGTATGCCACTGCAGCCCCCAGCACAGTACCGTTAAAACCGCAATTCCGCCACACAGCCGACTTGCGGCATACTTGCGGCAGGTCCCCATACAATGTACGGTACTGTATGGGACACTTGCGGCAAGGTGCGACAAAGGTGCGGTAACCGCACCTTGCCGCAAGTGTCCCATACAGTACCGTACATTGTATGGGGACCTGCCGCAATGTGCCGCAAAATTGCGGTTTTAATGGGCAAGTCGGCAAGGAAACATCCTTACTTTTTAGGGTAATGGCGGCCTCGGGCTATGGATTCCTCCGCGGTGCAGGGCGTTGTCCAGATGCTTCTTCATGCAGGAGCTTCTGGCCAATCAGCACTCGAGCCGCTGAGCCAATCAGCGCTCGAGATGCTGGGGAGCCGCTGGCCAATCAGAAGCTCCTGACGGCAGCGGTGACGTCAGGCCGGGGCGACAGGCGCACAAGATTAACCCTATGCCCTCGGGGTTACCTGCGCACCTGAGGGCAGAGGGGAGCCCACGGGGGACAGCGGACCTGCGGCTTCACCTGAGGGCAGAGGGGAGCCCACGGAGGACAGCGGGGCCAGTGGGACAGCGGGGACACAGGTAAAACATGCAATGGGCAAAAATGGCACTTTAGCGGTACCCTGTCTTATATTCCCCGAAAATAAGTCACCCTGTCTTATAATCGGGGTATGACTTATATTGGAAAATTCTGCGCCAGCCCTGCCCTGACTTATATTCGGGGGTGACTTATTTTCGGGGAAACAGGGTATTAATCACAGCTAAGGGTTTGCTACAATGTCTCCAGGCTAAATATTGGTAGTCCTGACTGTAGACTGACAAGTGCTCTATCTACACTGATATATTATAGTAAAGACGTGAAATGTGAGCTACTGCTGCAAAAAGGAAGAAAAGCGCCAATCTAATGCCATCCATCCCACGAATATTAGGTATAATAGGGAGGAGTATCGATGCCTGAAGGGGGAAGAAATGTTGCAAGAGAAATTACAGTGAAAGTTGGAAGACGTATTTTTTAAAGGGCACGAATCTGTGATCTGACCTCCCTCATCCCCCCAATTAATATCGTCTATATGTGGAAGAGTCAGTGGATCACCCCTTTACAAGGAGTTACCAAGATCTGGTGCAGAGCTGCAATGATCACAGCATCAGAGCTGGAATATGGGGGAATTATACAGAAAGTATACCGTATATACTCGTGTATAAGCCGAGTTTTTCAGCACAAAAAATGTGCTGAAAAGTCCCCCCTCGGCTTATACACGAGTATATACGGTAATCCTAAAAAAAAAAAAAATATACCCGGCTGTATACAGCCCCCCCCCCCCCCCCGTGGTATACCGGGCCCCCCCTGTGGCAACCTGTAAAGGAAGCGATGATTATACTTATCGGGTCGCTGTCGCCGACGCCGCCGCTCTGTCACCGTCCGTCACCGCGCTCCTCCTGGTCTTCATGCTTCCTTCACCGTCGCACAGGAAATGACGTCATTTTCTGTGCGCCCGTGAAGGAAGCATGAAGACGGGAAGGAGCGCGGTGACGGACGGTGACAGAGCGGCGGCGTCGGCGACAGCGACCCGATAAGTATAATCATCGCTTCCTTTACAGGTTGCCACAGGGGGGGCCCGGTATACCAGGGGGAGGGCTGTATACAGCCGGGTACCGCTGTATACAGCGGGGCTGCTGAATACCCCTCTGGGGCTGCTAAATACCCCTCTGGGGCTGCTATATACCCCTCTGGGGCTGCTATATACCCCTCTGGGGCTGCTATATACCCCTCTGGGGCTGCTGTATACCCCTCTGGGGCTGCTGTATACCCCTCTGGGGCTGCTGTATACCCCGCTGGGGCTGCTGTATACCCCGCTGGGGCTGCTGTATACCCCCTGGGGCTGCTGTATACCCCGCTGGGGCTGCTGTATACCCCGCTGGGGCTGCTGTATACCCCTCTGGGGCTGCTGTATACCCCTCTGGGGCTGCTGTATACCCCTCTGGGGCTGCTTATACCCCTCTGGGGCTGCTTATACCCCTCTGGGGCTGCTGTATACCCCTCTGGGGCTGCTATATACCCCTCTGGGGCTGCTATATACCCCTCTGGGCTGCTATATACCCCTCTGGGGCTGCTATATACCCCTCTGGGGCTGCGTATACAGCTCTGGGGCTGCTGTATACAGCTCTGGGGCTGCTGTATACAGCTCTGGGCTGCTGTAATACAGCTCTGGGGCTGCTGTATACCCCTCTGGGGCTGCTGTATACCCCTCTGGGGCTGCTGTATACCGCACTGGGGCTGCTGTATATAGGGGCTGCAATACCACTTGGGCTGCAATACCACTGGGGCTGCTGTATATAGGGGCTGCTGTATACACCACTGGGCTGCAATACCACTGGGCTGCTGTATACAGGGCTGCAATACCACTGGGGCTGCTGTATATAGGGCTGCTGTATACACCACTGGGGCTGCAATACCACTGGGGCTGCTGTATACAGGCTGCAATACCATGGGGCTGCTGTATATAGGGGCTGCTGTATACACCACTGGGGCTGCAATACCACTGGGGCTGCTGTATACAGGGGCTGCAATACCACTGGGCTGCTGTATATAGGGGCTGCTGTATGCACCACTGGGGCTGCAATACCACTGGGGCTGCTGTATACAGGGGCTGCAATACCACTGGGGCTGCAATACCACTGGGGCTGCTGTATATAGGGGCTGCTGTATACACCACTGGGGCTGCAATACCACTGGGGCTGCTGTATACAGGGGCTGCAATACCACTGGGGCTGCTGTATATAGGGGCTGCTGTATACACCACTGGGGCTGCAATACCACTGGGGCTGCTGTATATAGGGGCTGCAATACCACTGGGGGTGCAATACCACTGGGGCTGCTGTATATAGGGGCTGCAATACCACTGGGGCTGCAATACCACTGGGGCTGCTGTATATAGGGGCTGCTGTATACACCACTGGGGCTGCAATACCACTGGGGCTGCTGTATATAGGGGCTGCAATACCACTGGGGCTGCTGTATATACCACTGGGGGCTGCTGTATATCATACTGCTGGGGCCTGTATACCACTGCTGGGGGCTGTATACCTGTGCTGGGGTCCACCCTCGGCTTATACGCGAGTCAATAGATTTTCCCAGGTTTTGGGGGCAAAAGTAGGGGGGTCGGCTTATACACGGGTCGGCTTATACACGAGTATATACGGTAGTTTTATTTTACAATCTGACATTATTTTAAGTCCTGGACAAACCCTTAAAGGGACACTGTCACCAGGTTTTTTCCATCCCATCTGACAGCAGCATGACATAGAGATAGAGACCCTGATGCCAGCGGTGTGACACTTACTGAGCTGCTTGCTGTCACTTTGATAAAATTATTGTTTTCTCTGCTTCAGATTTAGCAGTAAATGACTATGCTGGACTATTTGATTAGTTCTACAATATTAATCTCCAACTGATTGAACAGTGATTTTATGGAAACTACACTGAGCAGCCCAGTAAGAGACACATCACTGGAATCAGGGTCTCTGTCTCTACAACATGCTGCTGTCAGATGAGATGGCAAAAACCTGGTGACAGTGTCCCTTTAAATATTTAAGGGTTTAGATATATATCAATATCTTACATTTTACCATTCAGTTAAAAAAAAAATACAGATTATGATTGATCATGAGGCCATTATATAAATAATAATAATAATAATAATAATAATAATGATTCATTTATATAGCACTATTAATTCCATAGCACTTTACATACATCAGTAATACTGTCCACATAGGATGTTTGGATTGTGAGCCCCAATCTGTAGATCTTTCAAGTGTGGGAGGAAACCGAAGTGCCCAGAGGAAACCCATGCAAACACAGGGAGGACATACAAAGTCCTTGCAGCTGTTGTCCTTGGTGGGAGTTGAATCCAAGACCTCACAGCTGCAAGACTGCATTGCTAACCACCGTGCGTATAACAGCATGACGAGTGAACCTCAGGTAGCACGGCAGCTTAAGTAACAACCTGCGCACATAATAGACTCACCCGACCCACCACACCCCAATAATAGGTTCATGATCAAAAACTAGGAACCGAAAAACACGGCCCAGAGCGCGTGGGAATCTGCTTAGTGGCGTCATCCCTTTAACTGATGTCACAAGAGGTCTGTTGCGCACACAATTTACTGCTGTGTGAACGTAGAATATGGGGCATGGCATGACGAACTTCTCACCCTCTCCAGAGTAGTACACCACCCTCCCTTTGGGCAGTTTACTATTCAAGAGGTAAAACGCGTGCCAAGGGAGAAAATGGCTGTGAAGAGCTGACAGGCTGACAGTGCCCTCATGTGGTGACTGTTGGGAACACTATGCCACGTGTAATGAAAATAGATCAAAAGGGTAACACCGACTGCTGGACAATGGCACTGCCATGCACCCAATATTCAGCAAAGGAATCCGATCCCCGCCCTTCTATAACAAGATTTGTGAACACCATAAAGTGAAATATTATGGAACATATTCTTTCAAAAGTTGTATGGTGGAGGGGGGCCCACGAGAAGCCGAGAGAGGGAAGTGGGGGGCCGCGAGAGGCCAAGAGAGGGGCCCCGCGAGAGGCCGAGACAGGCGAGGGGGGCCCGAGTCAGGCCGAGATAGGGGAGGGGGTGCTGCAAGAGAGAGGGGACCTGCGAGAGGGAGGGGCCCGCGAGAGGCCAAGAGAGGGGGTCCCGCGAGAGGCCGAGACAGGCGAGGGATGCCGCAAGAGGGAGGGGGCCCGCGAGAGGGGCCCGGGACAGGCCGAGACAGGAGAGCCGAGAGGGGGCCGAGTGTAAGGCCGAGACAGTGTGGGGAGGGCGTGAGGGGAGGTGCTCCGCGACAGGCCGAGAGAGGAGGGGCCGGATGGCCGAGAGAGGGAGGGGGCCCGCGAGAGCGAGAGAGGGAGGGGCCCGCGAGAGGCCGAGAGAGGGAGGGGGCCCGCGAGAGGCCGAGAGAGGGAGGGGGCCCGCGAGAGGCCGAGAGAGGGAGGGGGCCCGCGAGAGGCCGAGAGAGGGAGGGGGCCCGCGAGAGGCCGAGAGAGGGAGGGGGCCCGCGAGAGGCCGAGAGAGGGAGGGGGCCCACAACTAATTTTTTCTGTGAGGTATAACAGTTCTCTGCGTGTTTTTAAAAAATGTTTTTACCTTAAACCTTCTGTACTGTAATGTCGATATACTCTTCTGTGTCCTCCCCTGCCCAGGAGATGTAGTATGATCAGCAATTAAAAAAGAAAAGGCAGCATTCACTGACGGTGTGTTATCCAGTTTAATTCAAATAAAGAATTTCATCAAACAGGTAGGGATCCTGGGGCCAACAGTAAAGGGGAGGAGAGGACAGCAGGGCACTGAGGGGATGGACAATGATTATTTCGTTCAAATGAACTTAAAGGAAAACTGTCAGGTCAAAAATCCATACGTAACTGCTATCATTTTCTAATTCCTCACTCTAAGCTCTCTCTACTTTCTTTTATTCATATTTCCCTCCTATCCTCTGTAATCTTTAAATAAAGATATTCATTCCATCTGTCAATCACAGTGAATGGTCCACTTAGTTCTCTGCTGTCCCCTCCCCATATCATGATTATACATGTCACATACTCACCCCCCACATCATTGCACAGGAGATCACTGGGGAGGGGGGGCATGTATTCTCCTCTCTGCTCTCTGTGTATGCAGCATCACAAGAGGTCTAATACAACACGGAAACTGTCACAGCACAGCAGGATACCTGCTTAGAGAAACAGATGGAGTCTAGGTAAGTCAGATCGGCAATAGCTCTCTCCCTCCTTGTCACCAAAACAGAAGCTACTTAAACCTGACACTGCACTGTTAGCAAATAGAGGAGAGAGCTGCTGAGAGGGAGTGCATAATTACATGACAGTTTATACAGCACAGGACTATTCCTGTTTGCTTATAATGGAACATTGGAAACATGGAACATGGAAACTACAAACGGTACAAAAATGATTTTACATGTTTTTAAAAGGTCTGCCCAGGCACTATTTAACGTTAATATTAGTATCATACTGTAAAATGACCTGACAGTGTCCCTTTAAAAGACTCTAGTTGACGTTCATTTGAATGAAACAATCATCATCCGTCCCCTCAGCGCCCTGCCGTCCTCTCCCTCCCTTCACTGTTGGCCCCAGGGCCCCTACCCGTTTGATTAAATACTTTATTTGAATTAAACTGGAGAACATACAGTCTGTGAATGCTGCCTTTTCTTTTTTATTGCTGATCTGGATTGCGCACCTGTGACGGCTTCAGTTTAGCTTCGTAGGATACCAGTGGTGGACAATACTGCACGACACGTAACGAGGCTGGTGGCAAATCTCTTTTGTCCTGTCTCTATTATATGTATTCAGATGTAGTATGATCAGACCATGTCCCTGTATGGTCAGACACATCTATTACACAGTACATATCAGAAACACATATAAAAGAATATATCAATACAGGAACAATTTTTTAAATCGTATCGATTTGTGGAAATTATTATTATTCCAAGATCTATTGATTAAAATTACCTTTATTTATAAATTATAAATAATACATCATCAATTATAAAAACACCACAATAATAATGCATCAAACTATTTCCGATTGTTGCGGATCTTAAAACAGGGATTGGGGCCACAAAAATATTAAAAAGACAATTTGTGAGAGTATTGTACATCCAGTATAAGTCAATCAAACACCTGCGTAATTCAATCAATATACATCCGTGGGTATTCCTTAAATAACAAACTGGTACCAACCAGGGTGACCGGTTCAATCTCCAGACCCCACTACCCAGTATATAGTCACTAGTCAACTACCCAGTATATAGCTGGTATACTTATGTGAGAGTAACTAGGTTTCTGCAGGAAACTTGCAGTTGTGCATACACCTGCTCTGATATAAGAGAAGTATTGCTTTTCTTTGTGATAGAGGAGGAATATTGCCTCCCTTTAATAAAACTAATATTTTGTCTATCTGTGGAAGATTCAAGGGTGATCCCTCAGGGTCAGGATAATCTCTGAACATTCCCCTCCCGATATATTGGTCTAATTTTTGAAAAGGCTCTTTTCATTGTGCACTTTATACATTGTGAATCACTTTTTTAATCAATTTTTTATAACATTGCAGCAATAAGTTGTCTTTATACATTTTTTAATTTTTTGAAGCAACTATATCGTGTGACAAGTTTTATTAATTGTGTTGACACTGGTGTTTAATTAATTTTTTGTGTGAAGATTTGGCACTTTTTACATATATAATTTTTTACATATATGATGTTTATATATTATTTATTATATAGTATATATTATATATTTTCTTATTAATTTTTTGCACAAAGCACTTTTTCACATAGAGCCCCCCCTTTTGTTGACTATATACTGGGTAGTGGGGTCTGGAGATTGAACCGGTCACCCTGGTTGGTACCAGTTTGTTATTTAAGGAATACCCACGGATGTATATTGATTGAATTACGCAGGTGTTTGATTGACTTATACTGGATGTACAATACTCTCACAAATTGTCTTTTTAATATTTTTGTGGCCCCAATCCCTGTTTTAAGATCCGCAACAATCGGAAATAGTTTGATGCATTATTATTGTGGTGTTTTTATAATTGATGATGTATTATTTATAATTTTCTTGTATTTTTAACTATGTACCAATAAAATTTAATTCAGTTTATATCATAATTTGGGCTGACAACTCATTTTTATATAGGTTTTGCTTACTCAGAGTTTGCCTGTTAACCATAGTGGCCTATTATCTGGTTTTTTTTACCTTTATTTATAGTTAAAACAAAAATAAGCATTGAGCATACAAAGAGTGTATTTGACCTTTATGTATACTCATATTGGTTTACAATCTACACCCTTCATAAAACCAATAAAAAGAAAAATTTCTTTGATCATTTGATCGCAGCGTCCCGGCACCGGACACAGTGAGCGCGGCTGCCGTACACTTCTCAGGAACGCAGCTTTTATCAGGAGCCAAGAGGCTGAAAGCTGGCAGCTGCCCACAATATGGGTAATGTGCCAGAGCTGCAACCTTTGATCCTACAACTTACTAACAAGTAACCAAAAACATATTGCGAGCTGCAGATGTGGCCTAAGTGTAATAATACGGGCACATTTTAACCTGATCTGCCAAGAACTAGAATTCTGCTTGTTCTGGGGATCAGATCTGTATTAGGTTCAGGATTTACAGCTGTGCGATAATGAACAGATAAGGGACTAAATAAAGTTATATAGTGATGGCATGGAGAATGGCAGGGGCACTAAGGTAGATGGAAGGGGTGGTTGGAAACATGCAAAAGTTGGGAGATATGATTAAAACTACAGAAAATGCCAAAGCAGATGCCCTTCTATGAGCCGTAGCCGTCAATCAGCGGATCTGACAGATCACATGACATCCAACTTTACATAGACTGGAGGGATTTGATAAAGCGATTTCTACCCATATGTGCCCACAATGTTAGTTCTGACTCTCTGATGGGCAAATGAGCTGTAGCATGGGGGAGAAACACAGCCTGAGCCTCAAGTGACAAGCAGTGGATTCTATCCAAATAGCAGAGCAGAGAAAATATAGAAGTAGAAAAATTCACCAATGACATAGAGACCTAAATACAATCACATACAAACACCAGGACAGGATAGATTTTCTCCTCCAGTTGGAGGGACAGAAGCAGTAAAATATCTACAAAGGCAAACAAAAGGTACTGTGTACTGATCAAACCACACGGGCAACCTGGCAGCCATCTTCACCCAGCGCCACCATGTGTGCGACTTCTCCCATATACCCGAACTACAAGAATGGAGCATCTGATGCCACCTGTAAATCAGGATACTCTGGGCTCACACATGGCGCCACTATCTCTAAAATGATTTTGCTTTCATTATTGCTCTGCAGAGATGGAGTCACAATCATTTCAATAGGACATAATATTAAAGGGGTTTGAAAATGAATTGCCTCCCACCCCTTAGTAAAGGCCATATAGGACCGGTCAGTGGGGTATGACTCAGGACAACCCCACTAATCAGCAAGTAGAAGGAGTGGTCTCTTTCATGGTTGGTCAGGCACAATGCGGTACTTCAACTGTGGCTGTGCCTTAAATAAACTGCAACACTCGTCAGATTTATTTCAGGTGACAGATTCTACAGACGTCCCTAACCAGGTACCTTCCTGGTTAGAGATCCCAGAGATGTCCCCGCCCCAGTACCTTCCTGGTTAGAGATCCCAGAGATATGTGGGGCGGAGGGTAGCTCTGTCTCTCGCTGCCGCCAAGGCGCTCGACAGTGTTGAGTGGCCTTATCTGCGGCTCACATTGGAGCGTATGGGTTACTGCCCTGGTTTTATTGCCTGGATCCGACTCCTTTATGTCGCACCGCGGGCAGTAGTGCGTGCCAACGGAATGTTGTCTGAGCCCTTCACTCTCAGCCGTGGTACGAGGCAGGGCTGCCCTCTGTCCCCGCTGCTGTTCGCTCTGGTGGTGGAGCCGTTAGCAGCTAAGATACGACATGATCCTGATATTGTGGAATTCAAATATGGGACCCATATGAAGAAACTGGCACTATATGCCGACGACTTGCTCCTTTTTCTGGCTGACCCCGACCAATCCCTGTGTAGAACAATGTCACTATTGGCTGTTTTCGGCAGTCTATCGGGGTTGGTCATCAATTGGGACAAGTCGATCCTACTTCCCCTAGATTCTGATTTACGCGTCGCCACAACAATACCGATTGTGAAAGAATTCAGATACCTGGGAATTGCTGTCTCGACCAAAATAGTCGATTACGAACGTCTTAACCTAGCACCCTTACTGCTCAAAATTAAACAAAAAACCTGAGCCTGGGCTAAACTGCACCTTTCGGTGGTGGGCAGAGTCAACCTACTGAAGATGATTGTCATTCCTCAATTGCTATACATTCTTCACAATGCTCCGACCTGGCTCCCCCAGAATAGATTTCATAGGATCAAAGCTGTTTTCCGGGACTTCATTTGGCGAGGTGGTCAGGCACGTATCAAATTGGAGCATTTACAAAAGCCCAAGGATGAGGGTGGTTTGGCTTTGCCAAATCCCTGGATTTATTACCTGGCATCCCAGTGCCAGCACTTGGCGAGAGGCGCTGAGATAAACTCTGCTAATTCCGCTGGTCGGATACTTGAGTTCCTGTTGGAGCGGGGGTCACTACTCGCACATCTGGAGGCTGATAGATTCCGCCCGTTTAGCACGGGTTGTCCCACGCTACTTCTTATGATGAAGGTCTGGGAAAAGGTCAAACACCTAAGAAGCATTACAGCATACACTAAATACACCCCAATATGGGATAACCCTTGTCTGCCAGAGTTGACATCTCTTAAGGGGTTTGCACAGTGGAGTAGGATAGGCATCTAGTGGATTCTGCAGTTGCTGAGTGCTGGGGTGTTTAGAACCTTTGAGGAGCTAAGTGCAGATTTTGCACTGCAACATTCCATGTTTTTCTGGTATCTGCAACTGCGCCAGGCCTTAACACCCAACACCGGTTGTCCAGTATTGTGATCCAACAAGATGCGGTAGTCAATATCCTTGGCTCACAGTCCACCTGTAAAGGCCTGATATCATTCGTGTATGGGTGCCTCCTTAACGTGTTTTTATCTAAGCATCCCATGGGTTCTAGGGCCAAATGGGAGACACAGTTGGGACCTATTACTGATGCACAATGGGACTCGATCCTACTGAATATCTCTAATCTATCCCTCAGCGAGCCCGCTCGCATTTCACAGTTATATTCTGTATAGGGTATATAGAACCCCTAGATGGCTATTCAACAGGGGACTGCGGGCAGACTCTACTTGCCCTAAATGCCAAATGGACGATGTGGACATTCTCCATATGCGTTGGACATGTCCCCATATACAGATCTTTTGGAACAAAGTCCTTACCATAATTCACTTGGTAATGGAGCAGAACATTCCCATTGATCCGAACGTGTGTGTCCTGGGATGTACCGACTTACTCTGTGGGGATGAACATATTCTGCTAGCTATTTCTAGAATGCTCTATCTGGCTCGTAAATTAATAGCTCTTTATTGGATATCTGATAAGACACCTACCCGTAAGGAGTTTATTAATAAGATCAATTTTACTATCAGTAGGGAAAAAGCCATTTACTCTAAGAGAGGGCGGGAACGGATCTTTTACAATCTCTGGGATAAATGGTTGAATTCACCGGGATTGGTTGCGCCTGATCTGTTGTAGTCGTGCGGGTAATGTCCTAATTTATGATCTTGTTTTTGTTCTTATGTATGTAGTATTCCTTCGATAACTCTTGGTTATATAATCCTGCAATTACCATAATTTTGCGTGTGATCGTTGGATGTTTAAAACAATAAAACTATCTGATTAAAAAAAAAAAGAAGAGATCCCAGAGATGTCCCCGCCCAGGTACCTTCCTAGTTAGAAATCCCAGAGATGTACCCGCCCCAGTACCTTCCTGGTTAGAGATCCCAGAGATGTCCCCCCCAGGTACCTTCCTAGTTAGAAATCCCAGAGATGTCTCTGCCCAGGTACCTTCCTAGTTAGAAATCCCAGAGATGTACCCGCCCCAGTACCTTCCTGGTTCGAGATCCCAGAGATGTCCCCGCCCCAGTACCTTCCTGGTTCGAGATCCCAGAGATGTCCCCGCCCCAGTACCTTCCTGGTTAGAGATCCCAGAGCTGTCCCTGCCCCAGAATTTTCCTGGTTAGAAATGCCAGAGATGTCCCTGCCCAGGTACCTTCCTGGTTAGAGATCCCAGAGATGTTCCCGCCCCAGTACCTTCCTGCTGACAGATCCTACTGACATCCCCACCCGGGTACCTTCCTTGTGAGAGATCCTACAGATGTCCCCAGTCTCTTACTTGTTAGAGATCCTACAGATATCCCCACCCCGGTCCCTTCCTGGTTAGAGATCCTACAGACTTATCCCCATCACGGTACCTTCCTGATGACAGATCCTACAGACGTCCCCACCAGGGTACCTTCCTAGTGACAGATCCTACAGACGTCCCCACCCCAGTGCCTTCCTAGTGACAGATCCTACAGACATCCCCACCCCAGTGCCTTCCTAGTGACAGATCCTACAGACATCGCCACCCCAGGCCCTTCCTGGTGACAGATCCAACCGACGTCCCCACCCTGGTCCCTTCCTGGTTAGAGATCCTACAGACTTATCCCCATCACGGTACCTTCCTGATGACAGATCCTACAGACGTCCCCACCAGGGTACCTTCCTAGTGACAGATCCTACAGACGTCCCCACCCCAGTGCCTTCCTAGTGACAGATCCTACAGACGTCCCCACCCCAGTGCCTTCCTAGTGACAGATCCTACAGACATCGCCACCCCAGGCCCTTCCTGGTGACAGATCCTACAGACGTCCCCACCCTGGTCCCTTCCTGGTGACAGATCCTACAGACGTCCCCACCCTGGTCCCTTCCTGGTTAGAGATCCTACAGACGTCCCCACCCTGGTCCCTTCCTGGTTAGAGATCCTACAGACGTCCCCACCCTGGTCCCTTCCTGGTTAGAGATCCTACAGACGTCCCCACCCCGGTCTCTTCCTGGTTAGAGATCCTAAAAACGTCCCCGCCTCTGTCCCTTCCTGATTAGAGAGATCCTACAGATGTCCCTGCTCAGACATCTTCCTGGTTAGAGATCCTACAGACGTCCCCACCCCGGTACCTTCCTGGTGACAAATCCGATAGACTCCATACATGAACCTTAGTGGTGTTTTCTGGTAACAGATCCTCTTCTGCATAAAAATATCTGCACAGGAATGTCAGCGGCTATTGTGTTCTACAGGACTGTGAAAATCTAAATCCACTTTGGACATAATCCACTTCTCTAAGGGTCACATTCCAGTTAGATTACCCACAATAAGACTGTTACAATCAGCCATGCTTAACCTGTTTAATAACTTATTGCCTTAGCTTATAGGATCTGCGTTCTCCAAATCTAGAAATCTGACAAGTTATTACACATATTAATGGCATTAAATTCCCTCTCCACTTCAGATACCACTGACCTCTCGTCTGGACACACTGCTACATTAGATAAATAGGAGGGGGCAGGTTGGAAATCATATAAAATGGTCAGAACCAAAGTTCATAATATGCCTGGCATCCAGCTGAAGGAGACATGTCAGTGCTCCTCCCATATGCCTTTTTCAGTTGGATGCTAGACACAGTATAAACCATCCAAAGTCGTCTTCTGACAGGTGAATAGCAAAATCTATGATCACCCACCTTGTTTAATCCCTAAAACAAAATCTTATAGGTACACTGCTTAATGTTTTTATGATCTGCTATGACTTCAGTTTTGAAGTCATATCAGGATTACAGCACCTTTCTTATCACTTGGGATCAACGTACCTTATTGTGTTGGTGAGCAGAGGACCAAGGTTCAGTTTATAAGTGATGACTCCACTCCCGGCACATTGGGCCACAGCCAAGCATTCTCTACAGAATAAAGTAAGAGGAAGGCTCCAACCAAATCCGCTGTCCCCAATCTACAGAAGAAAGGGAGCTACTGGAGTCAATGGACCTCAATGTCTGGGTATATTCCATCACTTAGCAAACACAGGGACCCCCAACTCTCCAATGATGCCAAGATTAAAGGAAATGCAGCATTGCACCCCCATCAGTGCTGTATTCTCAGAACTTGTGGGGTCTCAGAGGTCGGACCCCTGGATATAGGAGGAACCACAGTCCTTATTCAGATAACGTCCACGTTAATCAAACTACAGTGCAGCTAATACTTTCTACATGCAGCAAATCATGTGCTTCAAGAGTCTATTGATAGTTCTAAGAATTGGACTTTTGTGAGATCAATAGTAATACAATTGTTATTACCCCACATACTACAAAAATGCTGCTGCACATTGTTGTTTTTGCAACTGAAAAATGTAATATATGGCAGCATACTTTCCCTGAGTCTGACCGGATTGGACCCATGGAGGCCTGGACTTCACCTCTGAAGGTGCCTGGGCACCAAATCCTGTGCCCAACTTGGTGCGGCCTCCAGGGATCGGGCTTGTTTTCAGCACATCCCACAGATCTTTGGAATTGGTCGACAAGTTATCACTTTCATCTCTTTGTCATGCTCCTACTTTTTACCATTATCCTGCAGAAAGATACTGGTTTAGACTACGTTCACACGCAGCGTATTTTGCCGCGTATTTGGTAGTGCCGCATTAAAGCACGACTGCATGCCGACGCTGCGCTTTTCCCAGCGCGCTTTCCCCGAGGCCATGTTAACATGTAGCCTATGGGGAAAGCACGACGTAAAAAGCGCTAAGAATTGGCATGGCAATTCATTTTGCGCGCGCACTTTTGCAGTGAAAGCTTACGCGCAAAAATGTGTGGCAAAACGCACCATCTGCACGTCTTTCAGCAAAAGCCATAACTTTTGCTTGAAGGCGTATCCAGCTTTGTTTTGCACTGCTCTTACGAGAGCACTCAAAAGCGCAATGTAAAAGCAGGTATGCGCGCCCATTACGCTATGTGTGAACATAGCCTTACTTCCCACACTGCATTCTGCCACCATCTCTTCCCTGATGAAGTGTGCACACTCAGACGTCCTGAGAATGTGATCAATCAGCTTTAGCTGTTGTCGACTGTCTCTACTTGCCCTTAATTCGATCACTTTTGGTAGACACCACAGCAGGAGCATCAGGATCCCCGCTGTGGCCCCAGGAGGAGACTGGTGTTATATAATGGGTGTTACACAGTGCATGCGGGCTGTTTGTTAGGGTGTCTTCGGTACCTAGCAGGTCTTGCCGGGCTGCTCCTTGGAAGAGGTGGGTGGGGGGGGGGGGCTTGGTCTCGCCGGGCTGCTACTTGGGGAAATGGGTGGTGGTGGGGTAATGGCAGGGTCTTCCCTGGCTGCTCCTTGGGGGAAAGGATATTGGCAAGGTCTTCCCTGACTGCTCTTTGAGGGAGGGGTTACAGCAAGGTCTTCCCTGGCTGCTCCATGGGGAAAGGGTGACGACGGGTCTTCCCTGGCTGCTCCATAGCGGAAGGTAGGGTGTTCCCTGGCTGCTCCATAGGGGCAGGGGTGAAGGCAGGGTCTTCCCTTGCTGCTCCACAGGGAAGGTAGGGTGTTCCCTGGCTGCTCCACAGGGGAAGGGGTGAAGGCAGGGTCTTCCCTGGCTGCTCCTTGGGGGAGGGGTGACGGCAGGGTCTTCCATGGCTGCTCCTTGGGGGAGGGGTGACGGCAGGGTCTTCCCTGCTGCTCCTTGGGGAGGGGTGACGGTAGGGTCATAATCGAGAACACCCTACAATTAGCCTCAGTGGCGGCCCCGCTCCGGTGCCCCGGCCTCGGTGACAGCCCCGCTCCGGTGCCCCGGCCTCGGTGACAGCCCCGCTCCGGTGCCCCGGCCTCGGTGACAGCCCCGCTCCGGTGCCCCGGCCTCGGTGACAGCCCCGCTCCGGTGCCCCGGCCTCGGTGACAGCCCCGCTCCGGTGCCGCCGGCCTCGGTGACAGCCCCGCTCCGGTGCCCCGGCCTCGGTGACAGCCCCGCTCCGGTGCCCCGGCCTCGGTGACAGCCCCGCTCCGGTGCCCCGGCCTCGGTGACAGCCCCGCTCCGGTGACTCAGTGACAGCCCCGCTCCGGTGCCCCTGCCTCGGTGACAGCCCCGCTCCGGTGCCCCGGCCTCGGTGACAGCCCCGCTCAGGTGCCCCGGCCTCGGTGACAGCCCCGTCAGGTGCCCCGGCCTCGGTGACAGCCCCGCTCCGGTGGCCCGGCCTCAGTGACAGCCACGCTCCGGTGACAGCCACGCTCCGGTGCCCCGGCCTCGGCCCCCACTCCAGTGACAGCCACGCTCCGGTTACGCAGTGACAGCCCGGCCGCCCGGTACTCACTTCCTCCACAAAGCGTGTGATGTCGTACACCCGGCCATGGATCACCAGCCACAGCTCCTTGGCGCTGTTCCTCTTGCTCACATCCTCCAGGCTGTAGTAAGTGACCTCAGACTCCTCGCCTGAGCTGCCTTCACCGCTCGCCATCGCCGGGGTGTAAAACGCGTTACGTAACCAGAGATGACTGATCCCAGCTTCCGTAACAGCGACGCCTCACACTCGGTTCATGGACACAGGTGAGGTCTCCAAGGTGACAACCAATCGCTATCAAGTAGGCGGACGCCTGATAAGCAGCCCTCCAATCACGAGCGCCGCTTCCTTCAGACCACTAACAGGCAGCCAGGTTTGATATGGGCAAACTTCATATTTCTAATACAGAACATTATAGGTTTTATTCATATATTTAATATCCTATGTATATACATGTTAAAAAATAACAATGAGAAAAAATTTACAAATATCTTCTTCCGCCCTCTCCAACATGGCTGACGAGTACTTCCAGGTCACGTGACATCATTACCGGAAGTGGGCAGTTTCGCGGCGGAATCGTTTATTTTTAATTTTTTTAACGGTGCAGGATGGAGGTGAGAGCGGAGGAGCGCAGCCTCGTCACTCTGGAGCCGGTGGTGAACCAGTGGGTGCTGGAATACTTTTTCCATCTTTACGTGGACGCCTTCAAGAGCTGCCGGAAGGAGGACTTCACCCAGATTCGGGACCTCGTGTCCAGTAAGGGGCGGGTCTGTGGAGCGCTGCTGGGGGCTGCAGTACTGGAAGGCGCCAGCAGGTGGCGCACTAGTCTAGGACTATTTTACCAGTATTATTCTCATTGTTATAATTGCTGATAGCTGAAGTTCCTGGCGTTGCCTGGGATGGCGCAGTCACTGGGGCCGCTGACATGTTTGGACACCCAGGTATTCAAAGATGGCGCGGTCTGAGGAACTGAGTCTGTGCACACCAGGTCCGCGCATGCACATATCTTCATTTAGCGGTGTGTGCGGCAGCGGGTTCCTGGTGTAGTTTTCGGAGGTTGGTGGCACCAGTAACGCCAGCGGGCATCACAATTTCACAACCATCACTTGGATGTGCAAACATGGCTGCCACCAGAGCGTGATGGGAGGACATCATGACGATGGAAGTGGATGACAGACGCCACAAGGTAAGTATATAGTTAGATACTAGCTGTAGTCCCCGGGATAGTAGTTAAAGAGGACCTGTCACCCCCCCTGCTGCATGGCAATGTAAATGCAGCATGTCTGCTGCATTCAGGGAAGGGGTCCCCCATGTGTCTGTGTGCTGTGTACCCTGAGATATAGCCTTAGGAAAACTCTCTGTTAGAAGCCATGAGGGCATTCCCTGGTACGGGGTCCATTCCCTCCCCCTCTGCCTCTCTGTGCTGCTTCTGCTGTGCTAGCTCTGCCCTCCTCCTCTCTCACTCATCCTGCCTCACACAACATGCAAATCATTTATCCTTATGTCAGTGCCAGATTCCTGCTCTGCTGTCTGAACAAAGCATAAACAGCACAGCAGGAGGCGGTACAGACAGGTAGAGGGGGAGGGAATGGCCCCTGTCAATCAAGCTCACTCCAGCACCAGGGAATGCCTTCTAACAGTGAGTTTTATTAAGGCTATATATCTGAGTACATAGACACATGGGGGACCCCTTCCCTGAATGCAGCAGACATGCTGCATTCAGTGCTGCATTTAGATTGCCATGCAGCAGGGGAGTGACAGGTCCTCTTTAACTGATCTTATAGAGCGAATGAGTTAAAAGGAGTCCGTTGTAAAACAGACAGCCACGGATCCGATTTGGCCCCCATGTATCCCTATGCCCAACGGTTCTGATCAGGTTTGGCCTTAATGGCATCCAATTTGTGTAGGATCCAATTCTGTCTGATTTTTTGCTGAGGACACTGTTCTGATTTTGGGCACAGCGGACCATATCGGATCCGACACGATTCGCGGCAAATAACATGGGGGCCTATGGAGCACGGGTCAGAGAAAACATCTGATTGTTTCCCGGACCTGATTTTAGTTTACGGAGCATGCTCAGTACACTAAAACTGCTCCGTTCCCTTTTCATTTCACTTCCGCAATATAGATATAGATAGATGGATAGATAGATTAAAAAAATGAAAGACAGCACTTCCTCCAGTTCAAAACGTGGGTTTATTTGGTCCTAGGACTGCAACATTTCGGCAAGCAGCCTTCCTCAAGCAGTGTCATACAACATAGCTTATATAATAAACAATATATTCATTAATTGTTCCCTTAATGTATAATTTTTGGAGTGAAGTAGGGTATTATTGAACTAATGTTAGTGGGAAGTTGTCACTGAAACAGAATGACACATTATATGTGTTCATTTGTATGTCTGTTAACAGCATACTTAACTATAATAAGCCCACCAGGCGGTGACTTTATATTCCCTTTCTATATACATCCTCCTGTACCAATTTGGGAACATTAAGGATGTTATGTCTTCTTTGGTTATTATTTAAAATCTTGTGCTATAGCCCATTATTAGCACTGTAATTAGTGTGGTGATATTCTGGGTGAACACAAGATATATTTTGTGGAGATATGCAATGACACCTTATTGTTTAGGACATGAATGCGCAGCAGCGCTATTATATTGTATTATAATCGCTTCATAACGCTAAATGCTCAGAAGCAAGGAATACCAATATGGCGCCCGAGAATCTCGCTGTGCAGAGCGCATGCGCGAGATTGGGTGTCAAGTATAGTAACTTCAAAGCGCTACTGCGCAGAAGCAATAGGTGTAATGATGTGAATATCGCGGCGCAATGCGCATGCGCGGGATCAAGAATGAGTTTTGGTGACTTCATCTTAATAGGAAGTGTTTTTTTTTTCAAACTGAGCATGCGCTCTTTCTTAATTAGAACGCCGAAAACATGAAATGATGGTGGCACAGTTGCAGTATGAGGAGCCTGTGATTATGAGATAAGTAGCACGTGACTTATACTGGTATAATTAAGGGTGTTTTGCTCAGTATATGATTATAAGCTATGAATTTTAAAACATTTATTATGTAATAATGCACTATTTGCACTTTAGAAACACGGTCTATTCACTGTATATGTTAAATTTGAATATTTCTATGTATTTATGAGATGCACTGCACTAATTAATTGTAAGCCCCTTATATACTGTATGTATATGTGAGCACTATTGGTTGTATGACACTGCTTGAGGAAAGTTGCTTGCCAAAACGTTGCAGTCCTAGGACCAAATAAATCCACGTTTTGAACTGGAGGAAGTGCTGTCTTTCATTCTTTTCATCTATTGCGGAAGTGACATGAACTAACAGGGTTAAAAATAAAAAGACCTGGCCGGGCTACCCGATCAGCTGATCGGTCACATGACCACATCAGCTGAGCAGCTTAAATCCTGTGCCCGCCAAAACCGATCGGCGGGTGGGAGATTTAAACCACTCGGCTGATCGGGTTGTCACATGACCGCTCAGCTGATGCGGTCATGTGACCAATCAGCTGATCGAGTAGCTCCGCCAGGTCCTTAAAGGGATCCTGTTACCTCCAGAACGCCTCCTAAACTATCAAAACATGTCTCTGCAGCATCCCATCACTAATCTCACACTCCTTTTGTCTCCTAAAAGCATCCTGTGAAAGTGCATAAAAACGTTTTAATACTTACTCATTAGGGATTATAATTATCAGGGGCTATATTCTTTAGCCCTTCGGGCATGTTGTTTTGCAGCCTGAATGATCCAGCCCTCTCTGTGCAGCTTCTGCTGTGATGTGGAGCTTAAGGCAGGACTAATAATTTGCAGTCTGTGAGTGATAGAGAGGGGGAGGGCAAAGCCTGCACAAGCAGAGCACACAGACAGAGAGGGTGGATCCTGGAGCCTGCAAAACAACACGCCATAAGGGCTAAAGAATATAGCCTCTGCTAATTATGATCACTAATGAGTAAGTATTAAAACATTTTTATGCACTTTCACAGGATGCTTTTAGGAGACAAAAGGAGTGTGAGATTAGTGATAATATGCTGCAGGGACATGTTTTGGTAGTTTAGGAGGCGTTCTGGAGGTGACAGGATCCCTTTAAGCCCCGGGAGCTATACGGCACGGGACACACGCTGGAGAGGTGAGGATGGTTGTTTTTTTTTTTTTTTTTTTTTTTTTTACATTTTTTTATTGTTAACCCTTGGTTCACTCTCGCAATGTATGTATGTACATTGCGGGAGTGAAAGTACCTGGCTTGCCTGCACTTTGCAGGCTCAGGCTCTCTGTGTCCGGTTCCGTGAAAATCACAGACCCGGACACAGAAATGGCTTCCGGAGGTCAACTCCGATGCTGTCCTTTCCTGTCTGTGGGGTCCTGCAAAAAGTAGGATCGTGGGAATGGAAAAAATATGCAATGTGAAAGCAGCCTAACCTATCACTACCTGTCCCTGCACTGTGCTAGCTCATCCCTAACCATCCCTGTCTGGCCTAAAACTGTCCTATAATGATTGTAAAAAATGAGTTTGATACTTACATATGGTAATTAGTCACACTGGGCCATCTCCATGGCTGCAGTCTCCCCCATTATTGCCCCGGTGTGCGCAATCGTTCAGTCAGGAGCGTGCTCCCCATTCAGAACTCTTGCTCCTCCTTCCTGTGATGACGCAGTGGCTATGCATCATTTCTGGTGCGATGCCTTGTGGGGAATTATCGGTTGTACGCATCGGCTTTGGAATGTGCACTGTGAGGGCTCCCAGCCTACAAGGGATGGGTGAGGATACAGCAGGTGAGGAGAGAGGACCCTGCCCACGAGGGCTCACAGCCTTCAAGGGATGGGTGAGGCTAGAGGACCCTGCCCACGAGGGCTCACAGTCTACAAGAGATGGGTGAGGATACAGCAGGTGAGGGTAGAGCTGGTCGTGCGGCGGTTTAGTGGACAGGGGGTCACTGCAGGTTGTAGGCTTTTCGGAAGAGGTGAGTCTTCAGGTTTCTTTTGTTGGTTTCCATTGAAGGTGAGAGTCTGATGTGTTGGGGAAGCGAGTTCGAGTATGAGGGACGGACAGGAGAAATCTTGTGATTGTGGGAAGAAGAGATAAGAGGAGAGTAGAGAAGGCAATCTTGTGAGGATTGCAGGTTTCTTGTAGTTAAGTACCGGGATACCATGTCAGATGTATGGAGGGGACAGGTTGTGTATGGTTTTGTACGTCATGGTTAGGGTTTTGTACTGGAGTCTTTGGGCAATGGTTAGTAAGAAGGTGATGTCCGGTCCAAAGAGGTAGATCTGAGTGTCATCACTTTGGAGATGATACTGAAAGCGGTGAGACTCTATGAGCTGGCCTAGGCTGAAGGTGTGGATGGAGAAGAGCAAAGGTCCTAGAACTGAACCTGGAGGGACACAGAGAGATTTGGGGGGGTGAAGTGAGGAGGTGGTGCGAGAGAGGGAGACGCTGAATGTCCAGTGTGCTAGATAGGACGAAATAGAGCTAAATCAGTGATACCAAGAGATAAGAGAATCTGTAGCAGGAGGGAATGGTCCGCAATTGCGAAGGAAGAGGACAAGTCCAAGAGGAGGACAGAGTAATGTAGAAGGCAGAGGACAGGTCCAGGAGGAGGAGCACAGAGTAATGTAGAAGGCGGAGGACAGGTTCATGAGGAGGACAGGTTCATGAGGAGGACAGGTTCATGAGGAGGACAGGTTCATGAGGAGGACAGGTTCATGAGGAGGACAGGTTCATGAGGAGGACAGGTTCATGAGGAGGACAGGTTCATGAGGAGGACAGGTTCATGAGGAGGACAGGTTCATATTGAGGACAGGTTCATATTGAAGGCAGGGACAGGTTCATATTGAGGACAGGTTCATATTGAGGACAGGTTCATATTGAAGGCAGGGGACAGGTTCAGGAGGAGGACAGGTTCATATTGAAGGCAGGGACAGGTTCAGGAGGAGGACAGGTTCATATTGAAGGCAGGGGACAGGTTCAGGAGGAGGACAGGTTCATATTGAAGGCAGGGGACAGGTTCAGGAGGAGGACAGGTTCATATTGAAGGCAGGGGACAGGTTCAGGAGGAGGACAGGTTCATATTGAAGGCAGGGGACAGGTTCAGGAGGAGGACAGAGGAATGTAGAAGGCAGGGGACAGGTTCAGGAGGAGGAGAAGGACAGAGGAATGTAGAAGGCAGAGGACAGGTCCAGGAGAAGGACAGAGGAATGTAGAAGGCAGAGGACAGGTCCAGGAGGAGGAGAAGGACAGAGGAATGTAGAAGGCAGAGGACAGGTCCAGGAGGAGGAGGAGGAGAAGGACAGAGCAATGTAGAAGGCAGAGGACAGGTCCAGGAGGAGGAGAAGGACAGAGCAATGTAGAAGGCAGAGGACAGGTCCAGGAGGAGGAGAAGGACAGAGCAATGTAGAAGGCAGAGGACAGGTCCAGGAGGAGGAGAAGGACAGAGCAATGTAGAAGGCAGAGGACAGGTCCAGGAGGAGGAGGAAAAGCACAGAGTAATGCAGAAGACAGAGGACAGGCCCAGAAGGAGGAGAAGGACAGAGGAATGTAGAAGGCAGAGGACAGGTCCAGGAGGAGGAGAAGGACAGAGGAATGTAGAAGGCAGAGGAGAGGTCCAGGAGGAGAAGCACAGAGTAATGTAGAAGACCGAGGACAGGTCCAGGAGGAGGAGGATGATTAGGACGAGTAGTGTCTTGGCAGATCATTGGTGACTTTACTTTGGGCAGTTTCGGTTGCATCATGCAGAGAGAAGCCAGCTTGTACCCGGTGACAGAGGAGGAGCGGTGGGAGGACTGTTCGAGATGGACATGCAGTTCCAGCAGTTTTGAGGCATAAGGGAGAAGTGATCCCGGGCGATGGCTAGACACAGAGGGTGGGTGAGATCAAGGCATGTTTAAAGGGAACCAACCACCCCCAATGACCCCCCCGGACTATTAATATCGGTCCCTACACACAGCACATACATGTGCTGCAATGATTTTTGCTAAAAAAACTGTTTTGTAAAACTTAAGATAATGCTTTTGAAAGTTTAAACCGAAGGGACGGGTGGGCGTTACTTATCTGTGGCAAAAGCCGGGTTGCAGCTGCCACTCATCCACCTGTGTCCCGCAGTAGCAGTTATGGCCAGCCCTTTTCAGCGTCACAGCATGGTGCACGGGCTCGCATGCCCGTGCACACGTCATCATCTACAGCCGGGTTGCGAGCGCGCGCTCTGACTTCCTGCGCTCGGCTGTGGAAGTCAGAGCGCGCGCTCGCAACCCGGCTGTAGATGATGACGTGTGCACGGGCATGCGAGCCCGTGCACCATGCTGTGACGCTGAAAAGGGCTGGCCGTTACTGCTACTGCGGGACACAGGTGGATGAGTGGCAGCTGCAACCCGGCTTTTGCCACAGATAAGTAACGCCCACCCGTCCCTTCGGTTTAAACTTTCAAAAGCATTATCTTAAGTTTTACAAAACAGTTTTTTTAGCAAAAATCATTGCAGCACATGTATGTGCTGTGTGTAGGGACCGATATTAATAGTCCGGGGGGTCATTGGGGTGGTTGGTTCCCTTTAAAGAATGTGGGAAAGTGTATATTTTTGTTTGCTTCCATAAATGTATGTAGTTGTTGCTAATAATACTTTTTTACCATTGGATTTCATCACTGTTTCCATATCCAGCTTCTGTGCTGCATTATTGTTAAGTCTTAGTTTCAGAACGGCCGATCACATAAATGTCTTCCGTTGCGTTTCTTCTCAGGTTTGCAGCTGTTGGCCATTTACATCTTCTCTCTCTAAGTATCTTTTTATTTTATCTTTTTTCTTTTCTTTTTAGTTTTAATCCAACGACGATTAAAATGTGCGGAGGAGAATTCCCAACTTCTGCGTATCATGCAGCTCTTCTCCTGTGTGGAAGAAGGAGATGATCTTGGTAAGGAAAGGTTTATATGTATAGAAGCCCCCCCCCTTAACCCTTCACTTTCCTTTTATCTTACAGTCCTGATGATCTGTACCTCACCCCCGGGAATCTGCACAGGGTACACTTTGCTGCAGACCCGGTGTGAATCTCTTGTCATTTGTCTTCCATTTACCAATGATTTTTCTGTATCCTCAGACTGTACGTTTGATGAAGACAAGAATGAGACTCCGCTAGAATCGGCTGTAGGCGTCATGGACGCGATTAATCGGGAGACATTCCATGCAGATCTCATAGATGCCAACAAGCAAATGCTGAAAGAAGCGGTAAAGTGTTTTTTGTCCTTGAGTGACTTAAAGGGGTAGTCTGATGAAAATAGGTTATCACCCATCTACAGGGTAAGCGATACATTACTGATCTTGGGGGGATTAGCAGATCAGGCTTGTTTATTCCCGGTGCTGTGCGCATGCCTAGCCGCCACTCCATTCATTTACTAAGTGATCGCCCCATATTGGATGAATGGCGCGATGGTCGGACATTAGACCTGCTATTTCATATACAGGGTCAAAGTGCCCCTTTCTGCTGATCACTGCAGTTCTGACCTCAGTAAGGTATCGCCTACCCTGCAGATAGGTGATTACTTTTATCCACCCCTTCTAAAAGTAATTCCACTTTTACAAAACCTGAGACATGTCACAAACTTTGATATTTTGGTGTCCAGGCGCAGAGATTTCTTACCTGTGCCTAAAACAAAGCTCGCCCGTCTTGGAGGAAAGCAGCAATCGGCTGCTTTGCCTCTGTCTTCATAGACGGCGAGATGAAGGGGTTAAAATATTGCACTACGATGAGTATGAACGATGCAGGGAGTCCTGGACAGTGATCTTTATTACCGACGCGTTTCAGGGAATGTACGATATCTACTTCAGGTCAAAAAATATTACAGATGTATCTGCCATTTTTTTTGTCCTGAAGGAGATACATTCTCCGAAGTGCGTCGATAATAAAGATCACTGTCCAGGATTCCCTGCATCGTTCATTCTCACAGTAGCAAGGTATTTTAGCCCCTTCATCTCTGTATATAATATCCTCCTATGAGGACTCCAGTAGCCGTTTAATGAAGTTTACTAAGTGGTCGAGACTTTTTCACAACCCACCCAAGTGAGCAACTCCAAAATCCTCCTCTTATCCATTATATTAGAATAAGACCCTATCTGCACGTTTTATATTTCCAGTAGTATTATCTTTTTTATCTTGGCACCTGGAACCATCGTCAGTGTTAACCCAGTAATTTTTACAATGCTGTGTACACCCCTGGAGCAAAATGAAAACATGAGGAACCTTGTTGATGCCTCTGTTTACTACTAGCTTCATTATAGACTTAGGGTACCATTACACGGTGCGATGCCGCTGGAGATGTTGGCGACGGGCGGTAGCGCTCGCGTTTTTGGCGCCCCGCCAGCGTCGCCGCCCCCTGTTTACATGGGGAGACTCCTCCGGTGATGCACCGGCGATCTGACAGGTGGCATCGCCGCGGGGTGTCTCAAAACCCCAGCGGCGATGCAGTACAATGGGAACCTATGGCTCCCATTGCCTGTCAGGTCGCCGTCGGCCGTTTTTTTTTTTTAAATCAAATATATTTTTATTGACAAAGCATCCAACATGGTATTTCACAGTACATTCATTAACATTTGTCTCGGGTAATTTTCCCCCTTATTTTCCATAAACAATACAAACCCATGAACTCCCTCTCCCTCCCCCCCAATACCTCCCTCCCCTCCCCCTTGGAGCCAAGCGGTGATACTGTGTTGCACGTATGTTTGAAACAAATACAGACTTCAACTCAATCCCCTCTATCCCATTATATAGAAGACGCTTCCCCCCTGGTTAGAAACTCTATCCCCTCCTGTAGGTGAGCCACTGTGACCAAATTCTCTCATAACAGTCTAGCTTACCCCTTTTCCGGTATACCCCTCTTTCCATAAGAGAAACATATTTTGCTCGTTCCATAAATTCTTGTCTCGATGGTGGTTCTGCATCAATCCAATTCCGAGCGACTAACTTTCGTGCTATATAGAGTAGCCTGGCTATGGCAATCTTTGAAAATTCCTCTGTCTGGATTTCATCCACATATCCTAATATGCATACTTTCGGATCCCTAGGCACTACACAACTATACGCACCCTCCACTCTGTTTAACACCCTTATCCAATAACCACTCAGTTTTGGGCAGTACCACAACATGTGGAGCAGGTCTGCCGGTTCCCCCCGACATCTGGGACATTCAGCATTAGATTTTAAATGTATCTTATGTAAGAATTCTGGGGTACGGTACACCCTGTATAAAACATAAAGTTGAGATAGCCTGCCTGGTTGACATATTGATTGTTTCGGTACCCACTCTAAAATAGTCCCATTGATCATCTTCTATTGTCCCAACCTCCTGTTCCCATCTCAGCTTAGCATTAGACGGATGTTGTAGCAAAAAGGTGTGTAAAATGTCCCGATATGTGGTTGCAATTACTCCTTTAGTGGGACCTCCTTCACACACACATAGTCCAGTACAAGATCCGTCTGGATCGGCAGTACCCTCTGTTTTGCTTGTGCCCTCACAGCGTGCCTCATTTGCAAGTACTGAAATATCCCTGTCTCTCTCAGCCCAAATTCTTCCCGTAGTCTCGAAAATGGCTTAAGCGTCTGTCCATCCAGGACTTGTTTTGCTAAGACTATGCCCCGGTCTCTCCACTCCCCCAGGCATCCCAGCTTTTCTATCTCCGGAAGGTTGGAATTATGCCATAGCGGGGAATAGTCCGTCAATCCTTCCACCCCTCGGAGCCTCTTCAACTTATCCCATATAACATGTATTAGCCGAATAGTCGGGCATTGTTTCCCCAGTGTTTGAAATGTCCCATCTTCCACCCCAAATATTAACGGGCACCTATTAGTCACCCCCTCTATAACCTTTTGAATAGAAGGCTGAGCCGCTTTTTGTGTCCATCCTCTCATATGTTGAGACTGCGCCGCCACATAGTATAGATAGGGATTTGGTAGGGCTAGTCCACCCTTGTCTTTAGGTCGCTGAAGAAGTTCCAATCTCAACCTTGCCAACCTCTTACCCCAAATCAACCCACAGAACAACGAATTGATATGTTTAAACCTAGACTGTGGAATAGAGATCTAGGCATTGTGGAAAACATATAGTAACTTAGGCATCAGCACCATCTTTATTAAGTTCACCCTTCCCACCACAGACAGGTGTAGCCTATTCCACGCCTTCATCTTATCTTTAATAACCTCTAGGACCGGTCCCAGATTTAAATCCAAATACTTTGTAACAGGAGTTGACACCCATATTCCCAGATATTTAAACCTATCCACTACTTTGAGGCCCCCGCTTTCCACCACCGCCGAAACCCCTTCATCCACCGGAAACAGGGTAGATTTGTTCCAGTTGATCTTAAGCCCAGACATATAACCATATTGTTCAATGAGCCACATGGCTCTCGTCATGGAAGCACCTGAGTCCTGCAGAAATAATAGAATATCATCTGCGTACATTGCTATTCGTTCCTCCACCCTACCATATCGGAAGCCAACAACTTCCGTATCTCTTCTCAATTTTTCCGCAAGTGGTTCCACAACGAGACCAAACAGCAGTGGGGAAAGCGGGCATCCCTGTCGAGTACCCCTTTGTAGCATGATCGGCCCAAAAAGTGCCCCATTAACTCTTACTCTGGCCTCCGGTTGGGTATATAGTAATCGTATCCATGATACAAAACCTGGGCCAAATCCCATGGCATCCCAACACTTTCCACAGGAATTGCCAGTTCACACAGTCAAATGCCTTTTGGGCATCCAACGAGGCTATTACTCTCCTACCCGTGTTGTCAGCTGGCAGTTGTAGATTCAAAAACAGTCTCCGCAGGTTTATCGCAGTAGATCTACTAGGCATAAACCCAGACTGATCCGGGTGCACCAAGGAGCTTATCACTCCCGTCAATCTATTGGATAATGTTTTAGCAAGAATTTTAACATCAACGGGTAGCAGAGAAATCGGCCTATAAGAATCTGGCAACCCAAGGTCCTTGCCCTCCTTCGGCAATACCACAATCGTCGCCTCCCGCATGGACCTTGGTAATATCCCGTCCTCTCTGGAGCATTCCAGTACCTCCAGCAACTTAGGTAACAGTACCTCCTCAAGTCTTTTATAAAGTTCAACCGGCAACCCATCAGCCCCCGGTGCCTTATCGTTAGCCATAGACAACAATGCCACACTAAGTTCCTCACTCGTTATCGATGCCTCCAGCATAGCCCTGTCTCCTTCAGATAACCTTGGCAGATTCAGACCATCCAGGTAGTCCTCCATCCCGTCCGTGTCAACCTCCACCCCAGAGGAATATAGCGATTCATAGAATTCCCTAAACACTTCCCCAATGCCAGCAGAGTTCGTTATTTTGACTCCATCAGAGTCAGTTAGTGAGTAGACAAATGGGTTTTCCTCTGTGCCGAAGCCACCAGGGACAATAGATGTCCAACCGCCTCTCCCTCAGCAAAAAATGCCATACGTCTAAACTCATTCCGCTTAAGTGATTTATCAAGCAGAAATGCATCTAAATCCGCCTGGACCTCACACAATCTGGACGCAGGGCCACTATCCCCTCTCATTAGTAAGGCCTCTTCCGCCTCCTTCACCATTTTCACTTTTATCTCTTCTTCTAATCTCGTCTTGGATTTACGCAGGTTGACTTCTTTAGACAATATTCCCCTCAAGTAAGCTTTCATAGTATCCCAAACTACGGATGGCGCAGCGGACCCAGCATTAAATTAAAAAAATTCCCTAGTCAGTCGTTCTATTTGCTCCATATCAATAGATTGTAGCCACATTGGATGTAGCTTCCAGTGTAATCTGTTCCCCGTCAGTTGTTCCCCCAGTCTTACGGACACACATATCGGTTTATGGTCAGAGAGGACCCTGGGAAGATACTCCACAGTCAAGACAAGTTCGTCCATGCGGTCGTTCCCTAAAGCCATGTCAATACGTGAGAGCGTGTTATAGGTAGTCGAATAGCAAGAATAGCATCTCGCCTCAGGATTCCGTACCCTCCAAACATCCCTGAGTCCCAATTCTCCAAGGAGTAACCCAAAGGGTGTACTACGTCCACTAGTTCTGTGGTGACTACTTCAGAACCTGTCCCAATACTCATCCTGTACATTATTCAGATCTCCCATCAGGAGCACCGGTATATCTCCCATGTGTCCCAGCCACTCCATAATTTCTTTAATCTTTCCACTGGAATACGGCGGCGGAATATACAACGCCACCACAGCTATCAAGCACCCTTGAAGTCTACAGATCACAATGACATATTGCCCATCCCCATCAATGCGCGTCTTCACCTCCTCGTATTTAGTCGTTCTAGGTATCGGCACAGAGACTCCTCTGGAGTACGTAGAATATGTGGAATGATAAGATTCCTGTAGCCACCTTTTCTGCAGGAGGTCTAGTTTATCTTCTACCATATGAGTTTCTAGTAGGCAGATAATTGCGGGCTTCTGATCCAGGATATATTGAAACACTGCGGCCCTCTTGGTAGCGTCAGATAGCCCTCTCACATTCCAGCTAAGCACTTTACTGAATGCCATCAGTTAGTCTGAAGTCAAACCAGTACAATAGTCTATTGTAACTTCTCCACCGCTTGGCCCCTTCCCTTTTCCAACTTCCTGTACTACACCCCCCCCCTTCCCCCTGCCAACCCCCTAGTAACCAAAAACATGCGTCACTCCCTTGTAACGCGGGTCTCCAGATCTCAGCCGGAAGCATCTGTACCACTCCCTGTCGCATTTCTCCCGCCTTAATGAACCTTATATAAAATTATTTTAAAGTAATATCGGTAATTCTGAACATATCCTCCCTCCCAATTAACAATAATCACCCCTAGATAAACTCCCGTCTCCACATCCATAAAATACAGTACATATCATCATAACAAAAATCCCGTAGGTCACCTAAGAGGAGAAAAAAAGAACAACAAACAGGACTAAACATTTGGGCCATATTGCAAGCCTATACCAAGTATGCCAGCATATTAGCCGACCCATCCCCTTAAGGATCCCACGTCAATATAAAGTTCACCTAGAAAAGGGAAAAATGAGCGCAATATAATAAGGAAAAAGTTATATGTAAAAAAAGTAGAACCACATATAGAATGTAGCCACAAAGATACGTAGATCTCCCAGAGGTGCCTCAAGCAGTTTCCAACAGATAGACCAGCTCACTCGTTTCGAGCAGAGAATTCAGTCATGACTCGTAACTCGGTAGTGTGTCTCTCATCCGTCATGTGCTCTTAGACGCTTAGAATTTGTGTCCAACCAATTATTCGCATCCTCCGGCGAAAGAAAAAACTGCGCTTTCCCCATGGCCTCCACCCGCAGTTTGGCTGGAAAGAACATAGCCTACTGTAATCCCATGTCTCTCAATCTCTTCTTCACTGCAGTAAATTGCTTCCTCTGTTTCTGCACTGTGGGTGAATAATCCGGGTATATTGCAATGTCCTGACCGTTATATGACACATCCTCTGCGTTTCGTGCCTTCCTCAGTATAATGTCTCTGTCCCTATAATTTAGAATCCGGGCTAGGATAGTACGTGGCTCTGATCCTGGTGGTCGGGGCTGCATCGGCACCCTATGAGCCCGTTCAACAGCATACACCTTGGTCAGTGATGATTCACCAATCTTATCTTTCAGCCATTGTTCTATGAAGGCTGTGGGGTCCCTTCCCTCTGCCTTTTCAGGGAACCCCACTATCCTTAAATTGTTCCTTCTAGATCTGTTTTCCAGATCATCATTTTTTGCTATAGTTTCAGCCAGCAGTTTATCTTTTCTGGAATCAGATCTTTGCAGCTGCTGCACTCTGTCCTCTGTAGCACTGACTGCCCTCCATTTCAGTCATCCTAATATCAGACTTCTTTAATGTCCCCTTAATAGCAGCAATCTCTCCTTGCAGGCCCTGTACATTAGTGGCCACAGTGTTCAGGGTGGACTTCATGGATGATATTAGGGAAAATAAGTCCTTCATTGTGGGCTCCTCTGGTGTTTCCTGTCCCTGCTGCTGTTCCACCATCTCATCCTCCCTTGCTGCAGCCTCTCCGCTCACCTCCATGCCACCCTCAGATCCACCTCCATCCTCCTCTTCCCGGCCATCATGTTCCTCCTCACCCACCTCTGCTTCATCACCGCCTTGGGTGAATCGCTGCAGCTTCGCCGCCGCCATGCGCCTACGGCAGGCCGCGTTCTCCTTCTCGGCCTCCATGCGCGCGGCGACGCCATCTTGCGTCCTGCTCCCTCCACCAGCTCCCGCGTCCTGCTGGCGTCTGCGGGTCATGAGGCTTCAGCGGCGGCTCCGGGTGCAGGGCAGGCTCCCCTCATCGATGGGGTCTCTCCGGTGCAGAGGAGAACAGCACCGATCAGGATAATCGCAAAGGCTCAGCGGGAGCTCTCCCTGGCACGTCCGCTCACATGCCCGGCTAAGCCACGCCCCCCCGCTGTCGGCCGTTTACATGTGACTGCATTACATTGGATAGTTATATCTTGTATCGTCCTTTGTTTTGTAGGCGGTGATCGCCTGTATACAGAAGCAGAAATTTGGCAGAGCCAGGGAAATCCTGAAGAAGCACATTTCCAACAAAAGTAATACAAAAGTGAGTATCACCTGCCCCGACGTTCATTTTACCTGAGGTTTCAGGAGGGGCATCTGTTTTAGGGTATCTTTTTGAGATTTTATGCCTTGACCAGCACTGTGGAGTCAGTAAGCCAAACCAGACTCTGACTCCTCAATTTTCCTGACTTTGACTCAAAATCTGACTCCGACTCCCTCACACATGGTTCTTGTTTATGTGATAAATTTATTGTAGTACAATGTGAACATCAGCTTTTAATCATTAATATAATACAATAATCAAGATAGATAGTACATAAGAACAGTTCATAATATTCAGCACATACTGCATTGAACTACTGTACCCAGTTCATTATATATTTTAGGAGTCAGTCCATTTTATACTGACTCCACAGCTCTGACTCCACAGCTCTGGCTTTGACCCCTGTATATAAACTGTTGGCATTGTCCCCTTACACTGATGCCCTGCTTTCTTTGCCCAGTTTTTATAATTACCCTCCTGGTAGAAAAGTCCCTTTTCGGCACCTCTTATGTGCATATTGTAGTCTAATCTCTGTCCCCTTTCAGCAGCTGCGAGCAGATCTAATGCACATTATCCAGGAGAGGAATGTAAGGCATCCATTGATTGCTAATTTTTCCCTATCTACAATCAAAGAGAAGATTTATGATATGTTCGAGAGCAAGATCTCCAGTATTCCCTCCTTCTTACCGGGCGTAAGTAATGGCTGATTGTTGGCGGGCCATCACTTTGATTGGTGCGGGGTTCATCCTCCTGACTCTCTCCAATCCTGAGAATGATCAAGCGGGATGGCAAATTTAAAGGGAGCCTGTCATGTCGTTTTGTGATATTAAACTGCCCCCAATGTGTTATAAATGATGCAATGTGCATCACTAACATGGTTTCCTAAAAACAAAATTCCATGTATTTATCTTAAAAAAAAAAAAAAAAAAAAAAAAAAAAAGCTTTTATATACTGAGGTGACTGCACACACACACCTGGCTTTAGTCATGGGGGAGGCCTTATATGCGGAGGTGACTGCACACACACACCTGGCTTCAGTCATGGTCAGCATATAAAGTCTCCCCTATGACTGAAGCCAGGTATGTGTGTGCGGTCACCATCCCTATGACTGAAGCCAGGTATGTGTGTGCGGTCACCATCCCTATGACTGAAGCCAGGTATGTGTGTGCAGTCACCTCCCCTATGACTGAAGCCAGGTATGTGTGCAGTCACCTCCCCTATGACTGAAGCCAGGTATGTGTGTGCAGTCACCTCCCCTATGACTGAAGCCAGGTATGTGTGTGCAGTCACCTCCCCTATGACTGAAGCCAGGTATGTGTGTGCAGTCACCTCCCCTATGACTGAAGCCAGGTATGTGTGTGCGGTCACCATCCCTATGACTGAAGCCAGGTATGTGTGTGCGGTCACCATCCCTATGACTGAAGCCAGGTATGTGTGTGCGGTCACCATCCCTATGACTGAAGCCAGGTATGTGTGTGCGGTCACCATCCCTATGACTGAAGCCAGGTATGTGTGTGCGGTCACCATCCCTATGACTGAAGCCAGGTATGTGTGTGCGGTCACCATCCCTATGACTGAAGCCAGGTATGTGTGTGTGGTCACCATCCCTATGACTGAAGCCAGGTATGTGTGTGCGGTCACCATCCCTATGACTGAAGCCAGGTATGTGTGTGCAGTCACCATCCCTATGACTGAAGCCAGGTATGTGTGTGCAGTCACCTCCCCTATGACTGAAGCCAGGTATGTGTGTGCAGTCACCTCCCCTATGACTGAAGCCAGGTATGTGTGTGCAGTCACCTCCCCTATGACTGAAGCCAGGTATGTGTGTGCGGTCACCTCCCCTATGACTGAAGCCAGGTATGTGTGTGCGGTCACCTTCCCTATGACTGAAGCCAGGTGGGTGTATGCAGTCACCTCAGAATATAAAGTCTCCTCTATGACTGAAGCCAGGTATGTGTGTGCTGTCACCTCCCCTATGACTGAAGCCAGGTATGTGTGTGCGGTCACCATCCCTATGACTGAAGCCAGGTATGTGTGTGCGGTCACCATCCCTATGACTGAAGCCAGGTATGTGTGTGCAGTCACCTCCCCTATGACTGAAGCCAGGTATGTGTGCAGTCACCTCCCCTATGACTGAAGCCAGGTATGTGTGTGCAGTCACCTCCCCTATGACTGAAGCCAGGTATGTGTGTGCAGTCACCTCCCCTATGACTGAAGCCAGGTATGTGTGTGCAGTCACCTCCCCTATGACTGAAGCCAGGTATGTGTGTGCGGTCACCATCCCTATGACTGAAGCCAGGTATGTGTGTGCAGTCACCTCAGTATATAAAAGGTTTTTAGAAAGATGGAATTTTGTCTTTAGAAAACCATGTTAGTGATGCACATTGCATCATTTATAACACATTGGGACGGTTTAATATCACAAAATGACATGCCAGGTTCCCTTTAACATGTGTTGTCTTCTATTTTTCACACAAATAGACTTCAGTTCCTGTTATGCAAGGGAAAAATCTGAAGTCCTGCAGCCCCTTAATCCTCAGGATTTATGGGGTCCCAGAGGTCGGCCTGACCCCCAGCGGTCATAAAGGGATGAGTTATTTTTACACCCCTTAAAGGGAATATTAAAGATGAGCAAATCGATTTGCAGGTGTCCGTGGCTGCTTGATGGGTGTTGTACGACTCGCCCCCTGCCTGGCGAAGTGTGCAGTTCCTGTCGCTGATGGTGCATCTCTACAGGCGTCTACTTCAATTTAGCGGGTCTGATTCATTTTCCAGCCCTAGCCGCTACATAATAAACCAAGATGTACTGGCTAAACAGCGATGTGTCTGCCCCCTTCTTCATCCGGGCCCTTCACCAAAGCTTCAGACCACCGGCTGATAAATATTCTTCAGGTATAATGATGCTGACTTCTATCTAATGTGTTCTTATTTTTTTATTTAATTTTTTTAAGCTTGCACAAGAACGTTTTGCAGAGCAAAAGGAAAAGTCCAAGGAATCTCCCTCCCCAGAGAAAACACCTGAGCCGAGCCTGGGAAATGCATCTGCCGAGGGCGAGACCCCAACACCTGATAATCTGACTGCAGCGTCGCATAGCAAGGAAGTCACCAGCCCGGAAAAGGGAGCCGGGTACATATAGTGGCGATATAACCATGGAGTATGCGGAGCTAATAATGTTTTGAAGATCTGGTTATGTCCATTATTAATCTGTCGCAATAGTTAATGAAATGCCTCTTGATCACAGCCGAGGTAGCCTTGATATGTTCTTGTATACTTAAAGGAGTTGCACATGATTAGACAAACATGGCTGCCTTGTTTACTAGACAGCGCCACCCTTGTCTACAGGTGCTTGGAGGTATTGCAGCCATGTTTGCTTTGGTATGGTTGAGGTCCTCTCCGCCAGATCTTGTATAATGAGGGAAACTCCGCACGGATATGGGGATTGATGAGCTGTGTGTCCTTCTTGTCCCTCCAGGTCAGACGTAGACTGTGGTCCCACGTATAGCCTGTCTGCAATAAGGTCTAAGTTCTTGTTACTCTGTCAAGATGACAACCCAGATGTAACATTCAGACACCTCTGTGAGACAGACTTCTGTAGGGAAGATGCCTGTCTACAAAGGTCTCTACTAAAACCCAAACCAGTAAGAGTTCCCCCCGTGCTTGCTCCCCCAGAGAGGAGGCTTCAGCCATACGGGAGATGGGACAGCGAAGTTGTTTGGTGTCTCTTCACCAGCTGGTGATGGAACAGGACAGTGAACAGGAAAGCGAAGAAGAGGACGCTCAAAAGGAAACAGTCAGCAAGGAGATGGCCCAACAGCCGAAGCGCAGCACCGAGCCTGTCCGGAGACTGTTCAGCTCTCCCGTAACCAGGAAGAGGAGGAAAATCATGTAAGCCGATAATGCTCCTCATTACTACAGGGTTGGGTGTAGATTGCCCAAGGGTTTGACCAATGTGCAGAATGTCAGCTACCTGTGTTACTCCAAAAATAAGACCGTGTCTTATATTTTTGTCCGATCTGAAAAAAGGGCCAGGGCTTACTTTTGGGGTGAGACTTATAATTCGCCAAGAATAAGCAATCACACATTTATATGATTTAACAAAAAAAAATTGACAGTGTTATAGGGGTATAGTATACTGGTTTTTGAAGATGAGCGAATTTGGAGGTAGAAATGCACACTCAGGAGGGGGCGCACAATGGGAATGAGGGGAATGAATACAGTATTCACCTCGCAATGTATTCCTGCTGCACTGGTGACTATTACATCGCTTTGCAATCGGCCGATGCTCCTCAGCTGTGAGTGACCCTGCACTGTGTATTTTTATACAGCTGTCTGTACACGACTAGGGCTTAGATTTTAAGCCTACTTAAAAAGAACATGCTAGGGCTTATTTTTGGGGTAGGGTTTATTTCTGGAGAAATAGGGTAGCAGAAAGCAATGCCTGATTCTGTAAAGTCACCTGTACCCCATGGTGCAAAAAAAATGGGTCAGGCAGCATTTTATTTATTATTACAGATTTGTTTTTTAATCCCTTTGTGACCTAGGATGTATAGGTACGTCCTTGGTGGTGTCCCTCCCTTTGATGCGAGTTTAGGGATAACGTCTGTTTGGTAATGATTGAGTGCGTTTTTTCCCCAATAGAGCTGACGATCACACCTCGGACAGTGCGAGTCCTGCAGAAGAGCAGGATGTCTGGAGCGACGAGGACGACCTGTTTCTTAGGAGCAGTAAGTGTGTCCTGCTCCACGGACAGAGCAAACTTCTGCCCCCCCCTTCAAGAGGAGCTGTTGTAAAGATAGTTATCATGTGGATATGTATTGTGGAGGTGACCGTTTTCCTACCTGGATTGCACCTTAGACATGTTGGTCAGGTTAAATGCCTCCGTGGGGTGAATGAATGACCAAGTGGAGCATTGGTGGTTATAGGGGGTAAAGCAATGGCTGACACTGGAGATTCAGCAAAGGAAACAAAAAAGTATGCTTTACAGGAAAAATATTCTACTATATAAAATTGAGTGAATGTATGCTAGCTCTGCCCCCTCTAGGTAGCTCTGCCTTTTCACAGCTCTACCTCCTTTATAGCCCTGTCCCTCCACATAGCTCTGCCTCCTTTTATTGCCCGCTCCCTTTATAGATGTATGTAGGTATGTATAGCTCCGCCCCCTCCACCCTTCATGGACGTATGTATAGCTCCGCCCCTCACCCTTCTTGTATGTATACTTCGCACCTCCACCCTTCCTGGATGTGTGTGCATGTATGTATAGCTCCGCCCCCTCCACCCTTCCTGGACGTGTATGTATGTATAGCTCCGCCCCTCCACCCTTCATGGATGTAATATATGTATAGCTCCGCCCCTCCACCCTTCATGGATGAATGTATAGCTCCGCCCCTCCACCCTTCATGGATGTGTGCATGTATGTATAGCTCCGCCCCCTCCACCCTTTTTGGATGTGTGTGCATGTATGTATAGCTCCGCCCCCTCCTCCCTTCCTGGATGTGTGTGCATGTATGTATAGCTCCGCCCCTCCCCCTTCCTGGATGTGTGTGCATGTATGTATAGCTCCGCACCCTCCACCCTTCCTGGACGTGTGCATGTATGTATAGCTCCGCCCCCTCCACCCTTCATGGATGTATGTATAGCTCCGCCCCTCCACCCTTCATGGATGTGTGTGCATGTATGTATAGCTCCGCCCCTCCACCCTTCATGGATGTATGTATAGCTCCGCCTCTCCACCTTTACTGATGTGTGCATGTATGTATAGCTCCGTCCCCTCCACCTTTCCTGGATGTGTGTGTGCATGTATGTATAGCTCCGTCCCCTCCACCCTTCCTGGATGTGTGTGTGCATGTATGTATAGCTCCACCCTTCCTGGATTTGTGTGTGCATGTATGTATAACTCCGCCCCTCCACCCTTCCTGATATGTGTGTGCATGTATGTATAGCTCCGTCCCCTCCACCCTTCCTGGATGTGTGTGTGCATGTATGTATAGCTCCACCCTTCCTGGATTTGTGTGTGCATGTATGTATAACTCCGCCCTCTCCACCCTTCCTGGATATGTGTGTGCATGTATGTATAGCTCCGTCCCCTCCACCCTTCCTGGATGTGTGTGTGCATGTATGTATAACTCCGCCCCTCCACCCTTCCTGGATATGTGTGTGCATGTATGTATAGCTCCGTCCCCTCCACCCTTCCTGGATGTGTGTGTGCATGTATGTATAGCTCCACCCTTCCTGGATGTGTGTGTGCATGTATGTATAACTCCGCCCCTCCACCCTTCCTGGATATGTGTGTGCATGTATCTATAGCTCCGCCCCCTCCATGTGGCCTGTTCAAGAGTTGGAGCTGCCAAAAGTTTGTTCATCTTTGCATCGGGAGGAGAAACCAACACTGTCGCTTACTAAAAGGCTCTTGAATGAGTTGCAAATAAAATACTATACATTACTTGGATAATCATAGTTAATTTGTTTTACAAATCTGTAGTGTGGGATATATGTTCTGAAATGTTTTTATGTATAAAATAATCTGTCTATTTATATTTCTAAGGCCCCTTTCACATCAGCGTTTTACGCTGATCGCGGCAATTGCGGTGAAAAAAACACAACTGCCGCGATTACCGCATAACGGCCGCACTTGCGGTTCACTTGTGGCAAGCCCCATACAATGTCTATGGGGCTTGCGGTAAGTGTGCGGCAGGTGCGGCATACCGCATTTTTTCGTGGCCGCACCTGCTGCAAGTGCCGAAACCGCACCTGCCGCATTTACCGCAAACCACGAAGACATTGTATGGAGCGGCCGTTATGTGGTAATCGCGGCAGTTGCGTTTTTTCACCACAACTGCCGCGATCAGCGTAAAACGCTGATGTGAAAGCACCCTAAGTATAGTTAGTTATTATCCCGGGAAACGCCAGGCAATAATTCTTCCAAGCAATCTTCAATTGCAAATCTTCATAAAAAATTGTAAAGCGCCATGTATCCTAATAGCGCTATATAAATACCTATTATTATAATAATAATAATTAATGATACAAAACCAAAAGGTGGGCAGCACTCCTCAATTCATGATCATATACTCGTCTTTATTGACCCATGACGACCGCAAGGTTTTGGTTACAGTGCCTGCATGAGAAAGGTTCATCTGTAGCCTAAATCCAAATTGTTGCTGTCGTCATAAGCCGATAAAGAGAAGTATATGATCATGAATTGATGAGTGCTGAGTATATGAACATGTATTTATATTAAAATATATACACCTATATATACTATATTGTTGTAAAAGATATGTACTCCAGTGTAACTTTTTAATTCATTTTTTATTTTTTTTTTTTTTGCAGCATCTTCAAAATCTGTGAACTATACAATGAACTCTGTTAGAAAGAAGGTAAGGCAGGCGCGCTGCGGGGTCTTAAACATGCCGCTAATATAGAATCTGTTGTAAAGATTTGCTAGGAGATATTAAACAATTACAGGGGTTTTCTGGACGTGACCTGAATTTCTGCAGTCATTCTATGTAGCTGCAGCTTAGAGAATCCGGACTGTGCGCAATGTCCACGCAGTCAGGATTGTCATCAATTGCCAAAGCGATCGGGCGGCCGAGATTCTTATCCACTTTTTCCCAATAGACCATTCTGTTCATTTGTGTAATGGGAGTGTGGTCACAATGGGTCACCGCTAGCCAGAATAATAGGTTCAGCAAGCGATGCACGCCCCATACACTCCTGGGTCAGCCATACTACAACATAATTTTTTGTGCTGTTGCAGAAATGGACAACAGAAGAGACAGAATGGATCAAGTCGGGCGTAGCAAAATATGGTGAAGGCAAATGGGCGAAAATCCTGAAGAAATATCCTTTCAAGAATCGTACAGCAATCACGATAAAGGATCGGTGGAGGACAATGAAGAAGCTGTCTCTGGTGTGACGGATGACCCCATAATCACAGGGGAGACGAATTTGGTGCCACGTTCACCTCTCAACGCTGCCACCTCTGATCTTGTCTCCTTTAAATATCCGCAATATATCGTCTCTACGAGACTGTGGACACTGTGTGCAGGACACACGTCTGTATCCTCCGGAGCCATAGAGCCTCCATCCCCCAGAGATCTGCATCATGTGCTGTCATTAGTGGTCATAATGAAGCTGATGACCCTGGACGCCTGAGGGTCCATGTTGGCCGTGTCGCTGTCTGTACCCAGTTTAGTTTTTTTTGTTGTTCCTCCCATATAGTGCAGAGAAGGAGACCACATCATTCTGCACCTCTAGATGAGATGACCCAGAGGTAGAAAATGAATGGATATGGTTAATTTTTATTTTTTTTTTGTTACTTAAGCCAAAAAATACTTGCATTTATGTATTAAAATAAACTTTTCTTTTTTTTTTTTTTTTTTTTTTGCAACTCACCCATTCTGTTGCTAAATGAGTGAACTGATAAACCCTCAGTGAGCTCTTTGTTCTTCAACTAGGTGCACACCGTGTCTGGGCAGATGTCTAAGCATCTATCCATCCTTAAAAAATAAAACAAAATTGTACAGTGCATGCTGTATGTCTATTTGCAGTGGCCTTCTATAGGCCTTCTAAAGCTGAACTATATGGTCATAAATCAATTGAGAGGAATTAAGAAAGGAGCAAGATGAGTTGTAAACTCTAGCACCCTAAAGAGCTCGCTGATAGTTTCTTGGTTAACTCGTGCTGTAAATGGAAATTGACAATTCAACCCTTTTCTTGAAGCCTTAAGTAAAAGAAAAAAACCTTTGAGATTGAAGACATCCCTATTGTTTAAAGGGGTGGTCGGCTCGCAGCCTATTGATGATCTATGCATGAAAAGGTCATTGATATCAGATCGGTGGGGATGTGACAGCCATTACAAGCTCCGTGGCCGCACTTTGATCCGAGCTGCTGAGTGCTGCAGGAAGAATAGGGGCAGCTCCATTCAGAATGTTTTCATCTGACAGCTGATGGAGCAAATATGATGATTTGCCGGATGTCAGACCCCCACGATCTCTCAATAGTGACCAGACAACCCCTTTAAGGAGCGTCATGAATATATACCGCTATTAATGATCTCACTAGGGGGGACAGATGGAGACATTTTATCCTTTCATGGTTTTTTTTCTCTTGTGTGAAGTGAATAACTTTGTACATCATTCTGCTTTTCCTTATGCAAAATATTTTTATAGCACTGTGTTCATCAATAAACCTCCAGAGTTTATATTCGCTTATTTCACTTTTTTTTTTGAGTGAAAAAATTTGCAAAAAAAAAATCTGCTGGAGCAGAATTGTCCAGATCTCGACCTTCCTGCTGGAAAATGTCATTTTTGCAATGCTTATTTTTTTGTAAAGTTTTATGTGCCGATGCAAGAGACCTGATGCTGAATGCAGTGTTGGATGTGACCTGAGTATAGAAATATGATGGATAAATAAAGCAGATTTTTACATAGCCGCTGCACAGTGCAGACTGAGCTGATTTCACCCTTATCGGGGCTGTGGGCAGGACGGGTTAATGATTGCTGAGTTGTGCCTAATCCTTGTAGCTCAGATGCTACTGCGGCCGCTCACCATGCTGCTTGCTCTTGCTGTTGTCCTCCTGTCCCTCCTGTGCCCGTGTTTGTTCGCAGAAAACTGAGCCACTGAGCAGTTCGGGCTCTGAGCCCTTATTCCGCGGGGCAGATCGCTATGACTTTGCCATCGTGGTGGGTCCGGCCGGTTCTGAATGCTTCTGGCACTTTGCTCATCAGAACGGTACTTCTACTTTGGATATGAGGTGAGTGGAGTAACCCCGACCCATTAATCCTTCTGAATCCTGAAATGATTTGTGTATTAAAGGGGTTATCCCACCAAAAAAGTTGATTTTAATCAATAGATTTTGATATAATAATTTCCACAATTGAATGTTTAAAAAAAAAAAAAAAGTTCCTGTGCTGAGATAAACTTATATATGTGTCCTGCTATGTTCTGTGTAATGGATGTGTCTGACTGTACAGAGACATAGTCTGATCATACCACATCTCCTGTGCTGAAATAATCTTAATGTGTGTCTGTTATGTACTGTGTAATGGATGTGCCTGATTGTGCAGGGACATGGTCTGATCATACCACATCTGTTGGGCAAGAGAGGACACAAAGAGTATACAGACATTGCAGCACGGGGAAGAGTATAGACATTTCAGTACACAAAACAAATTATTCTTGCTTTGACGTAAAACATTTTTTAAAACCGGGCAGGGAAATGTTTTAAATTATAAAGTGAATAATAAACAATTCCATGCTGTAATGTCTGTATACTATTATATTCTATGATCCCCGGCTGTAATGTCTGCTATACTCTTATATTCTGTGTAATTCCCTGGTCTGGTAATGTCTGTATACATTCTTATACTCTACTGTGATACGCCCGGCTGTAATGTCTGTATACTCTTATTATGTGATCCCTAGCTCAGATGTATTATCAGACCATGCTCCAGTAAGGTCAGACACATCCATTACACAGTACATAGCAGGGACACATATATAAGATTATCAGCGCAGGAACATTTTTTTTTTTTTTTTTTTTTTTTTAAGCATATCCAATTATGGAAGTTATTATTATTCCAAGATCTATTGATTAATTAATGGGAGAACCCCTTTAACCACTCTTCATTGGCACCAAGCAAATTTCTAACCTCCAGTTGATGCCAAATCCAATGTTGCCATCCTGCTTGGGAATTGTGATGCCACAATCATGCTTTTACTCTATATTCCCACTCATTGTATGAATGGCTATTGAACAAATTCCTTTTCTTTACATTTGTTCCTCGTGCTCACACAACGACTGAAACTTTAACATCTGCTGCCAGCCAAAATGTTCTCAGCAGCGTCTTATCACTTTTACCAAGGTGACCCTTCTCTTACCGAGTGCAAACAGCCGGATGTGTCCTTCATGTAAAGCTGTGTTCAGAGGCTTATAATATAGGTGACTACCCGGACATCGAGGGTCATAGTGACACCTGCCAGTCCTCATGCCCTGAGACCAGGTCCAAGGGTACAAATCTGCAGCAGAAATGAGCATGCTGCCGATTTTTCAATGTAGAAAAGTTCCGCACTAGAATGAGCTGTACCATAAACTGCATATGATTAATCCTCAGTCTTTCTATCCTGTGTCGACATATGTTCCCCAAAAACGAATTTCAAGACTTAAGTCGAATCAAGTCCTGCTCAAATAACACTGTGCGTCCATTAATTCATTGCTTGGTGTTCTATTTTCGTTTGGAGCAGATTGTGCTCCAGAGCAGCACTCCCTACTCTAATAAAGGAATATGGTCTGGCATTTTAAAAGACCAATGGCCATCTTATTCTGATACACTTTACAGACATCATCACTGTCTATTGTGGCTCACACCCTATATTTCCTATCAGTCTTTGGAGTGTGGGTGGAAACCGAAGAACATGGAAGAAGCCCTCACAAACACGGGAGAACATACAGACTCCTTAAAGATGTCCTTGGTGGGAAGTAAAACAGGAACCCAGCACTGCAAAGCAAGAGTGCTAACCACAGAGTCACCGTACTGCCCTATATATAATACAATGCTAACTAATGAGCCACTACCCAATATATAGTACAGTGCTAACCACTAAGCTGACCTATATATTAGTGTTAACCACTGAGCCACTGTGCTGTCCTACATATCAATGCTAACTACTGAGCTGCCCTGTATATAGTACAGTGCAAACCACTGAGCTGCCCTATGTATAGTATAGTGCTAATCATTGAGCTCTACAGTACTGTCTTATATATAAGGCTGGAATCACACTGTCCGTGTGACATGTGAGTCTTAGATCAGTCACCTAGAACGGCCTCTCCCTGTCAGGACAGGAATGTCAGCTGCTTGTATTCTATTCTACGTCCAAAGAGGGGAAGGCTGTTCAGGGTTAATGATCTGACACTTGCTCGACTGCCTCGCATGTCACACGACAGTGTGATTCCAGCCTTACATATAGGATAGCACTGTGGCTCAGTGGTTAGCATTCCATTCATTGCAATGGACGGACCCTGGTCACAATCAGTATTAGTGTCTATTTCTAAAATTATTTTCCTTTCTCTCTTTCTCTAGGTTCAATGGACTTCTGGCCTCATGCAGGACAGACACGTGTCTGCCTCGGCCCACGATCCTAAGGGTTTTCTCATCGAGTCCTCGAAGGAAGTGCGTGGTCAAATTAACTTCCAGACCAAGGAAACAGGTAATAGAATGGAGAAAATAACATTAAACTTTTGTCATACATTTGTCCAGTTTAAAAAGGTAGGACACTTTGCAAATCAAATAATTGGGAAACTTTACTTATTCTTTTAAATTTTTTTTTTTTTTTTATTGATTTGCAAAATGTCCAAACTTTACATAAAAACAGTATGTTCTTATATCCGTGCAACTGAAGGCTGCAAGTGGACTGGGAAAAATAGGGATACATGCTGTCAGTTTGATGAAAACGATTTTGCCATCTACCACAGAACTTGAACAATCGCCATCTTTGGAAGAAGGGATGAATTACTCTATTTTTTTGTATAATACTGCAATATGTGGCTTTGTATAAGGTTCAGATAGACTGGGAACCATCAGAGCGTGTGCGCATGCGCGGCTTGCTCCCCCCCGCCAGGTTTTTCATGAAAGCGCGGTTAAGCGCTCGGCTTGATTACATGCTCCCATGGCAACCGCGGGGCGCAGTGTGATGAGCTGATTGTCGCGCCGGAAGTGACATCACCGGCGGCGGACGGCATCTGCGCCGCTTCTAACGTTCTGATTGGCTGAGTAAAGCATGTGACCGCTATGTCAGTATGGATATAAACTCCGCCATTGTATTTTATCACTACTCCTCATGATTAAGCATATGCGTGTCTAAAGCAAGCGAAACGTACGTAAGGAGTCTGATATGGAGGGTTTGATTCTCTTCATCCTGCACTAGCACCTTATTCACTAGATGTGATTGCATTTATAGGAAATGTATTTACTTGTATGCACCTTATGGGATATTGCAATATGTAACTTGTGAGCTGCCAGTCTGCACTTTTTTGACTATTATGGCTGTCTCACCATGTCTTATCTGACTAATTATGTAAAGCTAGCCTTTGTTATATACCCTATGATGGTGCAATAAGATGAAATTTATGTAATGTGCTTCCATCTTATGTATATGGATTAAGTGTTATGTGCTTGTAAAGTTAGCACCTAAATTTCTTGCACAAGTGTGTTTAAAATTGTCTCTAAAATAAAGATATATTTTTACTGCAACTTTTTGAAGCAAGTATGGCTCCACATTTTTCCTCCTTTTGATGAATACCCTAATAGTGATTCGCAAAGTTTCACAACCTTTCATGCTAGTAAAAATTTAAAGAAAAATAAAATTTAAGTGTGCCTCCTATCGACACTAAGCAAAAACTGGTGAGGCAGTGCCTGCTCCAGGGTGTATACTGCAGAGGAGGAGCCACTTAACTCTTTTGCAGATTTTGCCTAGTGTCGCCTCCTAGAGGAGAGCAGCTTAATCCCACGGTCCTGTGTCCCCCAATGAGGTGAAGGAGAAAGTTATTGTTAAAATAAGAATTTAGTTAGTGTTTTTCCAGGTTCCCAGCAATCTGGACCTTATGACAAATTGGTAAAAACAGCAGAAATGTGCACTGTCCCCCTCTATACTACACTCTCACAATCTTCTGTTTCTACAGGGTTTTATCAGCTCTGCATCAATAACTGGAAGAATAGCTTTGGCTCGGTCCAGGTCTACCTAAACTTTGGGGTGTTCTATGATGGACAAGGACCAGAGCACCCCCAGGACAGCAAGCAGCAGCTAAATGACACCCTAGTGACTATTGAGGTGAGTCCTTCGATCGTCACCACTAATGAGGCAGAACACCATGTCACAGAGAGCGCAACCTGGATCACCCGACTGGGATAAGGATTATGCATACTATTGTATTGCTGTAATACTGCTCCAATGAAAGCGGTTCAGCAGCGCCACCAATTCCTGCATTGACCATAGAGATGCCGCATCATCCACCTGTCTCTGCCTATTAAGAATGGGACACGTGCAGGCAATCACACATTTGCTTCTCTCTGTGCCTGTTGCAGAAATTAAAGGTACTGCACAGTCCCTTTACGTTTTATACACTCCATTATGCTTTTGCTTCCAGGTGTTGCTGAATTTTGCAGATACACACTCCAATAAGCCTCATCTTTAAGATGACAGCTCTGTTACTACATGGGAATTGTAAATTGTTAGAGGGGTTGTGCCACAGTTGTACATTTTAACTAGAATAAAAATAAGTCCCACAATTGGATGTGTTAAATAAAATGTTCCTGTCCTGAGATTTTCTTATACATGTGCCCCTGTGTAATGTATGTGTCCAACCATGCAGGAACAGGTGGGATATACTACAGCTCCTGGGCAGAGGGGGGAAAGTATGAGCGTATACAAAGATTACAGGCGGGAATCACAGAAATAAGAGTATACAGACATTACAGCCGGGAATCACAGAATATAAAAGCATACAGACATTACAGCTGGGATCACAAAATATGTCTGTATACTCTTATATTCTGTGATCCATGCTGTAACGTCTGTATACTTTTCTTATTCTATGATCCCCAGCTGTAATGTCTGTATACTCTTATTCACCTCCCCGCCCAGGAGCTGTGGTATATCCCACCTGTTCCTGCATGGTTGGACACACACATTACACAGGGGCACATTTATAAGAATATCTCGGGACTGGAACATTTTATTTAACACATCTAATTGTGGAAGATCTACTTATTAAAATGTACAATTTTGCTTGTGGCATAACCCCTTAAATCCCTGTCATGAGCAGGTGTGGGCGTCTAATGACCCCCTTGACTCTGGTCACATGTCTGCTGCAATTTGTGAAGCCAAAGTTAAAAGTGTATTCCATACAAAATCTAAAAAAAAAAAAAGGACTTAGGGTGCCGTCACACGGTTCAATTTCCTGAACGATATTGTTAGTGATCACATGCACGCGCGATCGCTAACTATCGTTCACATTGTTGGTGAACTGTCACACAGGCAGACTCGCCAACGATGTGGATCAGCGAGAATACTGCACCGCGCGGCACTTAGTAACCCAATGTTTACCCTGGATACGAGCTCCCAGCCTAGGCTGCGAGGCGCTGGGAGCTCATTCATCGTTAGTCTCCCGGTGTCACACGCAGCGATGCTGCGTGTCCACCGGCCGACCAACCATAGATTTGAGAACATGTTCACAAATCTGCAATCAAACAATTTTTCAAAGCAAAATCGTTTGATTACACGCAGCGACGCACAAACAATATTGCTTAAGCGATCAAAAAAGCAGATCGCTTAAACAATATCGTTCAGTAAATTGATGAGTGTGACGTGGTCCTTAGGTTTCTTAGGCCGGCTTCACACCACAGTTTTTTCTGCTGTCGGGCTGTGTCCGGTGCTTTGCAGGAGGCATCGGACACAGCCTAACAGCTTCGGGCCAACAGAACCAGCGGGTTAATATGCCCTCCGGTCCTGTTTGCAGCCAGATTCAGCAAAGCACAGCTGCAGGAGCTGTCCCTGCTGAAATGTCAGGAGCGCGGCTTGTGGGGAGCTAGCCATGGTCCTGAAGTCTCAGCAGGGGACAGCTCCAGGTGCTGAAGTTCAACGTGGCTGACGCTGAGCTTCAGCACCCGTCCGGGAACCTGACAGATGTCGGGTCTGGGGCGATCCGGCGCCCCATAGACTTCCATTTTAGCGGGCGCCAGATTCGGAGAAATAATTTTTTTGCCCCTGACACAAAAATGCTGCAAGCTCTGATTTTGTGTCCGGGGCAAAAAAAAACGAATGCAGCCTGATGCTGCCGGACAGGGACAAAACCGGATGGCAAATCACTGCTATCCGGCACCATAGGGCTACATTGTGTGAAAATCGGGTCCGGGGCTGTAAGGTTCACAACTGGACAGCCCCGGACCTGATCACACTGTGGGGTGAAGCTGGACTTGGTCTCATTGGATCCTCTGGCTTTGGCTTAAATAAGCTCAATTTGTTTTCATTTTTCTTTCCAGCAAAGTGCCCAGGTTGTCCAGGGTCGCGTTCTTCATATGTGGAGATATTACACCTTTGCTCGGATGAGGAAAGGCTCCGATTACTACAGGCTGATGTCCAACTATTCCTATGTGAACTGGTGGTCCGCGGGCACCAGTGTCCTGATTGTGGTCTCGGGGGTCCTACAGCTTTTCTTCCTAAAACGTCTTTTCAACTCCAAGCCGATGACTGAAACCCAGAAACCTAGATGCTGAGGATAAACCTCACTGTACAGATGGAAACGGCACATAACAGAGGGAGGAAGATCCAGACACTCCGATTACAATTTTATAATGTTTTATAAGCCTAAATGTGCACTTAATTATTAAAGTGAGGCAAAAAGAAAAATGTAACATTTGCAGTGTGCCCCCATGATACAATCTTCAACTTTTGTGTTTACAGTTGTGCTGGCTTCAGAGCAGAAATCTCCCTGCTTCCTTGGGGCGTGTTAGGATGAGTCTTGTTCAAATCAGTAATCAGATATAGGACAACCATCCTATAATATTATGGGAGCGTCTGGCTACAGTCTGATGTCCAGCAGAATTGTGAATGCAGCTCTGGAGCATAAACAAGTTATTACTCAAGTTACTATAGCAGCAATTCTTGACCTAAGCTGATAAACATCATATATGACTGAGGTAGTTAGGTTCTGCTTCTCCTGACTGAGACTATGATTGTTTTACAGCAATGTGAATTAAAGGGATTCTGTCACCTCCAGAACACCTCCTAAGCTACCAAAACTTGTCCCTGCAGCATCCTATCACTAATCTCACACTACTTTTGTCTCCTAAAAGCATCCTGTGAAAGTGCATAAAAAGTTTTAATACTCATTAGTGATTATAATTAGCAGGGGCTATATTCTTTAGTCACCAAGGCGTGTTGTTTTGCAGCCTCCAGGATCCACCCTGTCTCTGTATGTTTGCTTTGCTTGCGCAGGCTTTTGCCCTCCCCCTCTCTATCACTCACAGAATGCAAATTATTAGTCCTGCCTTCAGCTCCACATCACAGCAGAAGCTGCACAGAGAGAGGGTGGATCATTCAGGCTGCAAAACAACACGCCCTAAGGGCTAAAAAATATAGCCCCTGCTAATTATAATCACTAATGAGTAAGTATTAAAACGTTTTTATGCACTTTCACAGGATGCATGCTTTTAGGAGACAAAAGGAGTGTGAGATTAGTGATGGGATGCTGCAGGGACATGTTTTGGTAGCTTAGGAGGCGTTCTGGAGGTGACAGGATCCCTTTAACCCTTAGGTAGAATATTTCATATAGAGATGATAGAATGACGGACATTCCCTGAAAGAGTGATATACAACACACATGTTGCGCTGCAGTTCGTAATAAAGGAACGGTGGAAAATCCTGGGTCTTGTCTCATTTTTCACTCCATCAAAGAGCAAAAAATAATCAATTCACAAGATAAATTGATACAAATAGTTTGTTTAATACGATGTTATAGATCCGGCTACAGAAGAGGGGGTCCTCAATATTGCACATATTGTTCTCCCTAGTCCAGTCACAGTGGCGGCAGAGTATAAGAAACCTTGTAAAGTCCTTCCCCATTTCTGTGGTTTAGGTCAGAGTGTCCTCGTGTCTGATGTATTCGCCGACATCGCTTGATGAAAAACGACAATTTGCATTGGGTCCAGTTTCCTACATTCTTGTGTGGATTTTGCAGCTACACCGAAACCCTGTAAGGAATGAAAACAAAAGAATTAGTAGGTCCGAGATAAGATTACATCTAATATTTTTTTTTCTACTGCAGTTCTTGGTGGTGTTAGGACCCCAACCCATCTTGACATACACAGGGCCGCATAGAGGATAAAGCCTCATACATCATTGTTGCAGGTCTTTTACATGGTGGCTCAGTGGCCAGCAGTGTACTTGTATATAGAGCAGCACGATGGCTCATTGGTTAGCGCTGAACTATATAAAGAACAGCAGGGTGGCTTAGTGCTTAGCACTGTAGTGAATATGAAAGAAGGAAGAGGTGCTCAGCTGTGGTGTAGGAGTGTTCAATGATTGAAAGTCACTCGCAGACTTATGGCCACTTTACACACACCAACTTATCTGTCCAACTTCTGAACAGATCTCTGGTTGCAGTGAAATCATGGATACATTGCTCCATTTGTACACAGCCACAAAATGGAGCAATGTGTCCATGATTTCACTGCAACCAGTAAGTTGTTCAGAAGTTGGACAGATAAGTTGTCGTGTGTAAAGTGGCCCTTAGATTAGCAGAAAAGCTGGGGAAAAAAAATCAGCACATCCACAAAAAATAAAAATGTTCCTTTATTAAATGTCAATTAAAACCAGCAACATGATGCATTTTGAATGCCTGAAGTGTTTTTAGTTATGGCATATATCCTATGAATGCTTCAGGTGTTCAAAATGCATCTCCGCATGTATGTTGCTGTTTTTAATTTACATTTAATAAAGAAAGAAGAAAGTTTAAAGGGAACCTGTCACCTCGTTTTGCGCACCTCTCCTATCATTACCTGTCCATGCACTTTGTGAGCTCATCCCTAACGGACCTAAAGGGGCCATATAATGGTTTAGAAAAAAGAGAATTTTGTTTACGTACCGTAAATTCTTTTTTCTTGAATCATCAATGGGAGACCCAGACAATGGGGTTTAGGGCGCTGCCCTCCGGAGGTCACACTAGGTACTACAAGTTTGTAGCACCGCCTCCTCCGCTTATAAACCCCCACCGTAGGAGACATCCTCAGTTTAGTCCATAAGCTGCGAGGAGAAATAAACCACACCCGAAACATCGGGAAGAATGCCGTGCACAGACGGTGTAACAACCCGGAACACTGTCTCAACAGAGAACAGATCAAATGCAAACATGCAACGGAACAACTGGGTGGGTGCTGGGTCTCCCATTGATGATTCAAGAAAAAAGAATTTACGGTACGTAAACAAAATTCTCTTTTTTCTGATCATCATAATGGGAGACCCAGACAATGGGGATGTCCTAAAGCAATACCCCAGGGCGGGAAGAGTTCCTCAACAAGACGGATAACACATGGTTCCCTTTTAAAGGTGGGCAACCGCCGCCTGGAGAACCCGCCTGCCCAAACTCGCATCCGCAGAGGCATGGGCATGCACCATATAGTGCTTAGAGAAAGTGTGCAGGCTGGACCAAGTGGCCGCCTGACACACCTGTAGAGCAGAAGCTCGATGTCGCAAGGCCCAAGAGGCACCTACAGCTCTAGTAGAGTGTGCCTTCAAACCCACCGGGAGAGGCAAACCAGAAGACCGGTAGGCCTCCTGAATGGGAGCCTTGATCCATCTGGCCAAGGTCGACTTTGAAGCCGCGGACCCCTTACAGCGACCCGTCGTGAGGACAAATAAGGAATCCGAACTCCTAAAGGAGGCGGTCCTGGACACATAAATGCGTACAGCTCTCACGAGATCCAGAGTATGGAGGTCGCGCTCAACCTGATGAACGGGAGCGGGGCAAAATGATGGGAGAACAATCTCCTGGTTCAAGTGGAATGTTGAAACCACCTTCGGCAAAAATTCAGGCCGTGGGCGCAACACCACCTTGTCTTGGTGAACCACCAGAAAGGGTGACTTGCACGAAAGTGCAGCCAATTCTGAGACCCTTCTCAGGGACGTAATTGCCACCAGAAAGACCACTTTCTGGGACAGACGAGAGAGAGAGACGTCTCTCAGTGGCTCAAACGGCGGTTTCTCGCAGTGTCGTCAGGACCATGTTTAGGTCCCAAGGGTCCAGAGGTCGTCTATAGGGCGGGACCACCCGAGACACCCCCTGCAGAAATTGACGTACCTTCGGGAGGAGCGCCAAGCGCCTGTCAAACAGCACTGAAAGTGCTGATACTTGACCTTTCAGAGAGCCAAGGGATAATCCCAACTCCAACCCCGACTGTAGGAAGGCCAGCAATGTCGGGATAGACAAAGGCCACGGTGAGCGGCCACCAGAGGCACACCAGGTAAAAAAGATTTTCCACGTTCTGTGGTATATCTTCCTGGAAACAGGTTTCCTTGCCCGATTCATAGTGGCAACCACTGTAGGAGAGAAACCTCTGGATGTCAGCAGCCAGGCCTCAAGAGCCATGCAGTCAATCTGAGGGCCCTGGAATTGAGGTGGAAGAATGGCCCTTGCGCGAGTAGATCTGCGCGTTCTGGAAGAGCCCACCTGTGTCCGCCTGACAGTTGCCACAGGTCCGGGTACCAAGACCTCCTGGGCCAATCTGGAGCCACTAGAATGGCCACTCTGCATTCTGTCCTGATCTTCCACAGGACCCTGGGAATCAGAGCCAGAGGCGGAAACACATATGGCAGCTGGAATCTGGACCAGCTCAGAATCAGGGCGTCCGCCCCCAGAGACTGGGGATCCCAAGATCTTGCCATGTATTGGGGCACCTGATGATTCAGCCGTGAGGCCATCAGATCCACGTCCGGAGTGCCCCACCTGCCGCAGATGTCCCGGAAGACGTCTGGATGTAGAGACCACTCTCCGGCGTCCATCCCCTGTCGGCTCAGATAGTCGGCCTCCCAGTTCTCGACCCCTGGGATGTGAACTGCGGAGATCAGGCAGCCGTTTTCCTCCACCCAGAGTAGAATGCGGTGGACTTCGGCGAGGGCCTGAGCACTTCTGGTCCCTCCCTGATGATTTATGTAGGCGACGGCCGTCGCATTGTCGGACTGTACCCGAATGGGCTGCCCTGACAGGAATGTCTGAAACGCCAGTAGCGCCAGATAGACCGCCTTGATCTCCAGCACGTTGATCTGCAACGCCGACTCCGACTGAGTCCAGAGGCCTTGAGCCCTGTGGTGCAAGAACACCGCCCCCCAGCCCTTCAGACTGGCGTCGGTGGTCACCACTAACCATGACGGTTTTAGGAAGGACCGGCCCCGTGACAGGTGAAGTGGCTGGAGCCACCACTGTAGAGAGTCCCTGGTTGGTTGTGACAGTGTCACCAGCCGATTCAGAGAGATCGTCCTCTTGTCCCATCTGCGAAGAATCTCCAGCTGGAGAGGACGGAGGCGAAACTGTGCGAACGGCACCGCCTCTATCGCCGCTACCATGCGACCCACCAGTCTCATCAATACCCGTAGGGATGACTGTGGAGACAGGAGGACATTCTGCACTCCTGATTGGATCGCAAGCTGCTTGGCTTGAGGTAGGGACACCAGGGCCGAGTCCGTGTGGAAGTCCATGCCCAGATATGTCAATGACTGGGCCGGAACCAGGGTCGACTTCTGAATGTTGATAAGCCACCCGAACCGTTCCAGGGACTTCATGGTCACCTCCAGGCTTACCCGACAAAGGTCTTCCGATGGCGCCCTGACCAACAGGTCGTCCAAATAGGGAATGACGGCGTGTCCCTGCGCATGCAGGAGAGCCATCATGGAGGCCATCACCTTTGTGAACACCCGTGGTGCTGAGGCTAGCCCGAATGGCAGTGCCACAAATTGGAAGTGCTCTTCCCCCACTGCGAATCTCAACCAGCGCTGATGAGCTGGTGCAATGGGGACGTGAAGGTAAGCGTCCCTGATATCGATGGACGCTAGGAAGTCTCCCTGTGACACAGCCGCGAGCACTGAGCGCAGGGATTCCATGCGGAACTTCCGAACCAACACGTGACGGTTGAACAACTTGAGGTCCAAAACCGGGCGAAAAGAGCCGTCCTTCTTTGGGACAATAAAGAGGTTGGAGTAAAAACCCCTGAACCTCTCTTCCGTGGGCACAGGGACCACCACTCCGTCTCTGCGGAGTCCCTCCAACACCAGGTAAAAAGCCTGAGCCTTTTCTGGAGATGGAACCGACCGATGGCATCGGTGTATTGGTTGTGACGTCAGCTCTATCCTGTAACCTCTTGAGACTACGTCTCGAACCCACTGATCTTGAATGTGAAGAAGCCACTTGTCCTGAAAGCGGGACAGGCGGCCCCCCACCTGTGGGGAGGCAGGATGAGATAGCGAGTCATGTCGAGGCGGGCTTGGGGGTGGCAGCCGCTGCCCCCGCCGGCTTCTTCTGACGACTCTTGGAACGCCACTGAGTAGCAGGCTTGCCCCCTCGGTCTGAGCGAGTGGACGCCGTTGATGACTGTGAACCGGAGCGAAAGGACCACTGCTTAGGGTTCCTTTTCACGGTGTACCGTGGCTTAGGCTTATTCTGCGGTATCTTAGACTCAGCAGAATCCTTTATCAATTTGTCCAGTTCGGTGCCAAAAAGCCTGTCACCAGCGAACGGAAGATTTTGTAAAATCTTCTTAGATGTGGCATCTGAGTCCCAGAGACGCAGCCACAATAGCCTGCGGATCGCAATTGCATTGGCCGAGGCCACAGCAGAGCGAGTGGCAGTTTCCAAAGATGCCGTCCTGGCATAGTCCGCATAGGCCCTTGCTCTCTCAGTGAGAGCCAGGACCTCTGGACTGGACCTAGCTAGATCAGTGATACCATCCAAACAGATAGTGATCGCTTGTAGGGTCCAGACTGCGGCAAAATTAGGGGCAAACGAAGACCCCACAGCCTCATAGGAAGACTTGGCGAGTTGCTCGACCTGTCTATCAGTAGCATCCTTCAACGAGGAGCTATCAGAGGCAGAAAACAAGGAGCGCGCAGCAATCCTAGTCATGGAAGCATCCACCTTGGGAGACTGCGACCATTCCTGGAGCGCCTCCTGGGGAAAGGGAAAGCGATTGTCCTTAGTTTTACGGACATAACGCCGCCCAGGATGCAACCTGGGAGCTTTAATCACCCTTCCGAAATTAGTGTGGTCCATGAAGGAGCCACTTGGTCTAGCCTCTGGCCGCAGCCATTGATAGATCTCCTTGGGGTGTACAGTCACCTCCTCAGGAGGAGTGACAAGACGCAATGTCTCATTGATGGAGGACACCAGATCCTCCACCCCATCTGGAGGTTCAGACATAGACCCAAGAGTAGAACCCCCATCATCTTCCTCACCATCAGAGGAACGCTCCTCCTCAGAGAGAGTCTGGAGCTCAGGAGAAGCCTCACGGGCTCGCTTAGGGGGTCTTACAGCAGAAGTAAGAGACACCCGGGGGTAACTAGGAGGAGTAGCTGGGTTCTCCAGTCTCCTATGCAGTGCCTCCAGGGTTTGCGACATGGAGGACATCTGGGACAGCAGAGATTCATTGATCTTATTCTGCGTTTCCCATGGCCCTGGGATCACCTGAACCTCAGGGTATAATCCCGGATTTGCAGACTCAATAGTAGCAGATCGGGCCTCTGGGCGTCCGCAGTTATTGCAGGACCCCTCCACCAGTGTCCCGTTGCATGAAGTACAGACAATGGTGGCCACCGCCGCCTTAGCAGCATGCTTCCCAGCTGAGGACATCTCCACAGTGAGGGGAATATAAGCCAAAGTTCACAAACAAACCGGGAATCCCGGTGGCTTACCGACCGCAGTAAAGCGGTAGGAGGAAGCGGTGTGTGTGTGTGACCTCCGCGAGTTCCGGTCTCCCTTGCAAGTGCAGACACGCGCTGCAGTTCAGATCCCAGCCGGGAAGTGAGGGAGAAGATGGCCGCCGACAGTGAAGATTTGGGCGGAGCCAGGAACACGCGGGAAGAACACACAACACGCCCAGCGGTGATGTCACCATAAGGGCTGCCTCCTCCTCCTCCAGACTGCCTCAGCAATGGAGGTGCCGGAGCCCGCAGCGCGGGAAACGAGAGTGAATATCACCACACACACTCTCAGACTGCATGTACACATAAAAACACCCGCAGTCGACAGCCTCAGCCCCTGTGAAACACAGGGCGGTCAGCCAGGGAGACCCCAGCACAGGGTCACCGCCAGAACCGCGGACCCGAGGGTAACCGCGCGGTCTGAGTGTCATGACACCACAGTGACAGACACTACCCCCAGGCACACAGGAGACACACCAGGTGCCTCAGTGCCGGTCCGGTCTGTAAGCACCTTTAGGGAGGCCTCGGACGGGGGTACAGCACCAGTCCGGAGTGTAAGCACCATTTAGGGAGGCCTCGGACTGGGCTGGCTCCGTCCGGTCTGTAAGCACCATTTAGGGAGGCCTCGGACGGAGCGGAGCTGTGCAAGGCTCCAGGCTCCCCCTATCCAGAGCCTCCATGGAGGGATGGAAAGGAAAGGAGCACGACAGCGTACCGGGAGAACACTAAAGTGTCCAGGCTAAAAGCCCTCCAGTACCTCCACCAGCGTGTTCCACAAGGGTGAGCGGGGAGGCTGTCGAGGGTCCCGAATGGGACCATTTTACCTTGTCTTCATACGCCATCACGTAAGTTGTGAGAATGCAGTGAAGTGCAAGCAAAGCGTGATCCTCCGAGCACACTAAGTTTAAAACTGAGGATGTCTCCTACGGTGGGGGTTTATAAGCGGAGGAGGCGGTGCTACAAACTTGTAGTACCTAGTGTGACCTCCGGAGGGCAGCGCCCTAAACCCCATTGTCTGGGTCTCCCATTATGATGATCAGAAAAATGACTTAACTTACATACAGTCTCTATCTAGGACACTGGAAAGGCGGACTCCATTCTCCCCTCCCCGTCAGCATTTTGCATGCCACGCTGGGCATCCTCGCTTCTTGTCTTGTTCAGCCTTAGTTTTGAAGTTCCTGCCTCCCTTGTGATGTAAACCGCCGAGCTGGTACGTCATATTTAGCTCGATGCATTCTGAGCCTAATCATGTGATCAGCCTGATGCATTGTGGGCCAGATCACGTGATCGGTCCAGCTTCAATATGCGCATGCGTCGGGCCGATCATGTGATCAGGCACACAATGCACCAGGCCAATCACTTGATTAGGCCCAGAATACACCGGGCCAGATATGACGGCCCGGCGTCTTACAGCACAAGGAAGGCGGGAACGACAAAACTAAGGCTGACATCACAAAGCATTTACTGATCTCAGGGAGACCAGTCCAAGAAAATACTGTGGGCAGTTGGCTAAAGGGCTCAAACAGTGAATTCCTAGGTGCATTGCCTCCTGGGAATTATGAATATGCAAATAGAGTCTGTGGAGCCTCGGTTAAGAGTCTCAAACACAGGACTAGCCAGATATCCCTCCAGGGAAGGACCCAGCCAAGGGGTGGCTCATTGAGGAGACCACCATAACCACCATGTGGCCCTTTTAGTCAATATCCAGCTCTTTACAAGCTTAGAGATATGACAAGGGAATATTGATTAAAAAGGCCACTTAACATGGTGGTTATGGTGTTCTCCACAAGGAGCCACCCCTTGGCTGGGTCCTTCCCTGGAGGGATATCTGGCTAGTCCTGTGTTAGAGCCTGTGGAGCCTTGGTTAGGAGTCTCAATTTGCATATTCAAAACTAAGGCTGAAGAAGAGAGGACACCCAGCGTGGCGTGCAAAATGCTGACGGGGAGGGGAGAATGGAGGCCGCCTTTACAGTCTCCTAGATACTGACCGTATGTAAGTTACAAGTCATTTTTCTAAACCATTATAGGGCCCCTTTAGGGTAGTGAGGGATGGTTCGGGATGAACGCACAAGGTGCTGGGACATGTAGTGATAGAAAAGGGGGGTAAAACAAGGTGACAGGTTACCTTTAAATCATTTAGATGTGCCGATTTTTTTCTGCTGTTGTACTTTACATGACAACTGTGGCTCAGTGGTCAGCATTGTACTATATAGAGCAGCGCTGTGGCTCAGCTAGCACTACTATATATAGTGGCTCAGTGGTTAGCACTGATCTATATATAGGGCAGGGCAACACTGGCTCAGTAGTTAGCACTGTTATATATATATATTATATATATATTATATACATACATACATACATACATACATACAGGACAGAATGGAAAACCTGGAGGAAACAAACTCCTTGCAGATGTTGTCCTTTAACCCCTAGACGACAGCCTAACGTCTCTAGACGTCGGCTGTCGTTACCCCCGTGTTTGGAGTGAGCTCCGGCGTGGAGCTCACTCCAAACCTCCCACATCTCAGCTGATCTCACTAGCTGAGATGTGGGAGAAACAGCACCAATCGGTCCCGCCACTGATCGGCGCTGTTTAACCCCTTAGATCCCGCCCTCAATCTCAGAGCAGGATCTAAGGGAGCCGGAGCGTGCAGCGCGCGCTTATCGGGCTCCAGGGGAGATCTCGCGATAGTATCGCGGGATCTCCCGTGCTGACGTGACAGGCCAGGGTCCTGGCTTGACCCTGGAACCTGTCATGGAGCATTTCCTGCTTGTGGTTGGCAGAGGCTGCCAACCACAACAGGTCCGCGATTCTGACACATACAGAGGAGCTGCAGCTCCTCTGTATGTGTCAGAAGTGATCGGACTGTGCATCTGCATGCCTCTCTATGGGGCAGTGTAAAATTAAGAATTAATGAACAAATAAAGTTTTTACAAAGTTGAAAAAAGAAAAAAAAAAAACATAAAAGTTCAAATCACCCCCCTTTTCTCCCATCCACAATAAAAGTATTAAAAAACTAAATAAAATACACATATTTGGTATCGCCGCGTTCAGAATCGCCCGATCAATATAAATAATCAAATAATGAGAGCCGTAAACGGAGTAGCGCAAAAAATGGTTCAAACGCCAAAATTAAGTTTTTTTGGTCGCTGCAACAATGCTAAAAAATGCAATAACGGGCGATCAAAACAGCGCATCCACCCAACTATGGTATCATTAAAATCGTCAGCTCCAGACGCAAAAAATAAGCCGTCACCCAGCCCCAGATCGCGAAAAATGAGGACGCTACGGGTCGCAGAACATGGCGCAAAAAGTGCAATGGTTTTTTTTTTCATGCTTTTGAATTTTTTTCCACCACCTAGATACCAATAATGGTATACATGTTTGGTATCTACAAACTCGTACTGACCCGAGGCATCGCACCGTCACGTCGGTTTTACCATATAGTGAACACGGCGAGTAAAAAAAATCCTAAAAACAAACATGTAATTGCACTTTTTTCGCAATTTCACTGTACATTATATGGTAAAATAAATTATTGCATCTGAAAGTACAACTCGTCCCGCAAAAAACAAGCCGTCATATGTCTATATTGACGGAAAAATAAAAACGTTATGGCTCTTGGAAGCCGAGGAGCGAAAAAATGAAAAATGACAAATTTCTTCGTCACTAAGGGGTTAAAATGACCATTAAGCAGCTATACTCACCAAGGGAATGTCGGCCATGGAGTAGACAATCACCCCCTGGTACTGTGTGGTGTTCTCGGTTATTCTCCCCAGTCCGGATTTAAGAACATGGTTGCCATATAAGAAGGACTGTTCGGATCCAGGCTTCACCCAAACCTTGTACTAAGAGGTGAAGAGACAGGCGTCAGTGATGAAGGATGAGGGTACAGAACTTTTTGTTTAGTATCTGGTTAGTAATCATAATCACCTTTGCATATGGCGCCAGATAATCCAGGGCCGTAATGTGGAGACGGAACTTCAGAGTCTTGGTGAACTTTCCAAAACAGGTTCCAAGAGACACAAGTTTATCGCGGGCGACATTTGTGCCAGTTCAGCATTCTCTCGCTGAAAACCAGTGAGAGACGGTATAGACATGTACAGCATTAAAAAGCTACAATTGCACTGTTTAGTGTTCACAGCTCCCTTAGGACAATCATTCTGTAATGTGAGGTCACCAGACCCCCCCCACCTCTAACAGCCAATCCGGGGTCATCCTCTTAAAGGAAACTGACAGCTTGTTCTACCCTCTCTGCTACCATGGCTGTCCCTGCACCTTCTAGTGATCCCCAACTATCCTGCCTCACCTAAATTTGCACTATAAAGTTAAGAAAATGACATATACTTACATGTAGTCTGCATCCGTAGACTACGATGAGCAGGCTCTGGGGCTCCTTCTCTCCTCCTCGCTTGCTTTCAGCACACCCACTGGGCGTCCTCATTCGTTCTTCTGTTCCTCCTCTATTTTAAATTTCCCGCCTCCTCTTCTACTGTAAAACGTCATGTCCGGCCCGGTGCATTGTGGGGGTTTATGATGTCACCAGCTCAGCTTCAATACGCGCACTGCGCATTCACCAGAGCAGAGCCGTACCACGTGATCAGCCCCCACAATGCACCGGGCCGGATATGACGTTTTACAGTAGAAGAGAAGGCGGGAAATTTCAAATAGAGAGGAACAGAAGAACGAATGATTATGCCCAGCGGGGCGTGCTGAAAGCAAGCGAGGAGGAGAGAATGGAGCCCCGGAGACAGCCCATCGTAGTCTATGGATGCAGACTACAAGTATGCAAGTCATTTTCTTAAACTTTATAGTGCAGTTTTAGGTGAGACAGGTAGTGGTAGCCAAGGGGGTAGAACGAGCTGTCAGGTTCCCTTTAAAGTCTTAAGCCAAACTTCCCCTTTAAACGCAGTCGCCTCACCTTACATAATACACACGGTCATTGTGGAGCCGGAAGCAGTACGTCCCATCGGGTCGGTCGACAAGAAGTTTTATGTTTTCTCCAATGCTGAGGATGAAGAAAAAAAAGAGGATGAGAATGAATGTGATTAAGGATACCGTTACACACAGAGATATCGCTGGGAGATCTCTAAAGATCTCGGGAGCGTGCGCTTATGAAGGACATCTGTTAGACATCGCTGGTGAGATGTCACACGGCGAGATATCGTGAAGGACGCACCAAGGATCCAGCGATACAGACATCGCCCGAAAGAAACAGTGTTGCCGGTCGTTATCACGCTGTCACACAGCAACTACATGAACAAATCCTACCGCAATGTGGGTGTAGTTTGTGACACAGGCTAGGAGCTAGGCGTGCCAGATTGTGTTTTTACGGCGCCCCAACATCTCCGATTCGTGGCCACAACTGCATTATCATTGGTCAGCCTTGTCTGGCAAGATGGCCACTTCATGTGCACTGTCGCCCTCTCAACCATTTTGTCATTCTCGTATTTTGGTATTTCATAACGCCTTTGCAAGCCATTGATGCGTCCCCAAAGTTTCACACATGTGTGCCCTTTTGCCAAAACAATATATGGGTATGTGAGGCTGGGCAATTGAAGTTGGTAAGCTACACACATCAGGAAGCACATATGTGAACGCATATGAGGATGCATGTACAAACTGATGTATATGTATGATGACACCAATGTCTAGATGTACATACATTTGTATGTCAGAATGAAACTGTATGTGCTTGGTTAGGTGTAAAAATGTGTGTATGTTATTTGCATATCTGAGGTTAATTCATATATGTGGACCTAGTTTGGGGAACAATGTGGCTGACATACAGGAGCAAGGACGTCGTGAGAGTTTCCATATGTGTTTATTTCATGATATATGGGCCACATGTAGCGTCATACATTTGAGGCCTAGGAAATAAAGGAACATGACCACATTGAACAATAACCAGGTATATGTCGAGGACACGGAAATTTTTTTGGAGGGGAAACAGACGCGGGGACATCCCCGCTACAAATTAAGAATAACGACTTTAATGTGTCTCCTTGTTTACTTGGATTTAGCAGAATAACAAATGCCAAGGAGTATCATGGTGTACGCACGGGAGAATCAAATATGGCGGACTTTGCCATTCAACAATGCCAGCCAATCAGAACGCAGTAGTGGCCACCAATCAGCACAGACGGGGTGAGGAAAACACAACGCCAAGGCACGCCTATGGGATTGTGTTTACAATCCCAGAAATCTAAGGGTACGTCACACCTGGCGACGGCCCCGGAGATGTCAGTGGGCTGGAGCGCGCACGTTTTTTGGCACCCCGCCAGCTTCGCCGCCCCCTGTTTACACGGGGAGACATCTCCGGTGATGGGCCAGCAAGCTGAGAGGCGGCATCGCCGCCGGGCTGTCTCCAAACCCCAGCAGCGATGCAGGACAATGGGAGCCTATGGCTCCCATCACCTGTCAGCTCGCCGGCGGCCGTTTACATGGGGCGACCACCTGGTTTCAGAGCACTGCTCTGAAACCATGCGACCAGTGAAAGGCGTCGCCATCGCTCCTTTATATTAGGCGACGCAGGGGCGATATCGCCGCTGATAGGCCACGCCCCTACGTCGCCTATATAATTGGCGGCGATGTCGCCCCGTGTGACGGGGCCTTAACACTTGATGGTTATCGAGGTGTCACACAGAACGATGCAGCAGGTTGGCTGATCGAGGATCGCTTGATTTAAGAACAAGTTCTCAAATCTGCGATCAGCGATCAAACAATTTATCGCACCCATATCTCGGTTTTACACGCAACGACGTCCTAATGATGTCGTTTGAGCGATGCAAAACCCGTGACATATCAGCGATATCTCTGCATGTAACGGTACCCTAAAGAATATCATCATCAAGACTACAACCACCATTATCCCTCCGCTAACATGTGACCTGTCAGACGAAAGGGTCTCGCAATCAAAGAGATTATTTGCTGCACTGAAAACTAAGAGGGTGTCCCCTCCATTAGGGTCAATCATCACCTTAGGGGTGAGGGGGTCAGCAGACTGCACTCAGCTACCAAACTGTGCAACCTGAGGGTCCTCCATCGCCAGCAAACCCCCCCCCCCCCCCCCATAAAAAACACAAGTTATGCTCCATCCAACAGATAAGGTAGAGCGCCCCTGAAGCGGAGGCTCGACCTCCGCTCCATTCATTGGTACGTCCAGCGCTCCACTGATTCACCACTGCATTTGTGCCAGTTTTTTTCTCCAGTTTTTGATCTGCACAAATTCCTTTATTTGCTGTATATTTATATACACGAAATTGTTTTTACTCCATTATTTTATATAGAAAAGTCAAAATTGATGAATCAAGAACAAACAATAACCACAATGACAAATGAGGAAAAAAAAAATGTGAAAAAACCAAATACTTATTTAATATTATTTTTCCATTAAAATGAATATTATTTTTTTTCATTTACCATCTTGAGTTGTTTCCCAGATATTTGTTCCAGATTCATCAATTTCAACACATTAAAATGAAAAAAAAATTATGAAAAAAAACTATAAAAAATATAATTTTCATTAATAATTTATTTTTTTAATTTGACATTGTGGTTTTTGCTTCCCAGATATGTCACTCATCATCAATTCTAACTATGTAGAATAAAGATTTAAATAAATATACTGGGCATATACTGCTATAATGTGTTATGTACAACAGCTGACTCCTGTCAGCTGCTGTACAGTTTTATGAATGAAAGCGCCGGGCTCCTCAGAGCAGCACGCATACTATAGCTACTGCTATAGTATGTGCGCTGTCCGTGGTTCTGAAGCCATTTACAGTAGATCTATGGGCAGCGCTGCCCATAGATCTACTGTAAGTGGCTTCAGGACCTCAGACAGCGGCGGCGCACATACTATACCATTAGCAATAGTATGCGTGCCGCTCTGAGGAGCCCGGCACTTTCATTCATAAAACTGTACAGCAGCTGACAGGAGTCAGCTGTTGTACATAACAGATTACAGCAGTATATGCCCACCTGAGTGGGTGGAAGGTCTCTAGGGGGTCTGGGCACCCCCTAGAGACATTGTACAAGCATTTATTAATTAAATAAATACTTTTACTATACACAGAGCACTTTGCTTAACCCGGCGGCAGCCGGGATAAGCAAAGTATATGCGGTACCCGCATTGCTCAGGATTACACATCCTGAGCAATCCGATTCCCGCATTGCGGATGCTAAAACCGCTCCGAAAACTGCAGCCTGCATGATTTTTCACGCAGGCTGCAGAGCCAGAGATGGAAACCGGATTGCTTGTGAATTTTTAGCATTGGCTCCCATCAGGAGCGTTTCTTGATCCGGTTTTGAGCTTTTTGAAAGCTCAAAACCGGATCAGGTTTTTTAAAAGAAAACTGAAGTGTGACCCTAGCCATAGTCAGGATCAGAGCCGGTCTCGGCTGTCAGACGTCACCGATCATACTTTATGAGACGTATGTTATTGCTGTGTGAACCATCTGCAGCTCTGTAATCTACATAGAACACTACAGCTCTTACTGAATGGAAAGACTCCAGTTACACCTGATCTGTCTCACGGCTGAGGGTTCGGTGCAGTTGTATCCAGCAGCCTATGGCAATCTGTACACTCTGCTGCTACAATTGGTTCAGTGGTTCCATCAGATGATGGCCTGAACTGCAGCAAACCCTCTGCTATGAGAAGTATGAGGCTTGTAAGCGGATATAGACACACAAGGTTTCTACTCACTGACAACAAGCAGAAACATGTCAGTTTAGTGCAGCCATCTTGGCGTTTGAGCCCTCACTCACTATTTGGAGAGCTTCTCAAACATGGTCCTGGTCTCCTCGTCTGTGAGCGGCCTCATCTTCCCCACGTGTGACCCAGGCGGATATGACAAGCCTCGCTGTGCACTCTGGGAAAGAACCGGTTGAACACTGTTTACTTGCAATAAAGTTTATTGACGGTTTTTTTTTGCCTCCACCAATATGGCGACTGTGGCGCGGGAATTTTACGTCACGTTGCAGCCAACCAATCAGTGCACTTCTCCTTTCGACAGTGGTGAATGTGGACGTGACGTTTGATAAAGTTTTGTTGACTCCGTGTTCCGGCGTCTACCTGCAGTAAGATGGCGGCGGTGGACGTGGAGGAGGAGGAGAGCCTGCTGGCCTCCGTGTTCAGGAGCAGCTTCCCTGACAGCTGGAGGGACAGCCCGGACTTCGCCGCCTACCTGCTGGAGCTCAGCTCCTTCGGGGTGGACAAGCTGCGGAGGGAGCCGGAGAGGCTGGCGGAGGAGCGGGCGCAGATCCTGCAGCAGACCCGGGACCTGGCCTTCACCCACTACAAGACCTTCATCCGCACCGCGGAGTGCACCGAGCTCATCTACCGGGACTTCAGCCAGGTGGAGGACAAACGTGTCCCGGCTACTGAGCAAACTGCCCGGCCTCCAGGAGAGCTGCAGGTCACCAGAGACTACCACTACCATCATCCTCCTGTCACCACCACCACTACCATCATCCTCCTGTCACCACCACCACTGACCATCATCCTCCTGTCACCACCACCACTACCATCATCCTCCTGTCACCACCACCACTCCATCATCCTCCTGTCACCACCACCACTACCATCATCCTCCTGTCACCACCACCACTACCATCATGCTCCTGTCACCACCACCATCATCCTCCTGTCACCACCACCACTACCATCATCCTCCTGTCACCACTACCACCACTCCTCCTGTCACCACCACCACTACCATCATGCTCCTGTCACCACCACCATCATCCTCCTGTCACCACCACCACTACCATCATCCTCCTGTCACCACCACCACTACCATCATCCTCCTGTCACCACCACCACTACCATCATCCTCCTGTCACCACCACCACTGCCATCATCCTCCTGTCACCACCGCCATCATCCTCCTGTCACCACCACACCGCCATCATCCTCCTGTCACCACCACCACTACCATCACTCCTGTCACCACCACCACTACCATCATCCTCCTGTCACCACCACCATCATCCTCCTGTCACCACCACCACTGCCATCATCCTCCTGTCACCACCACCACGCCATCATCCTCCTGTCACCACCACCACTACCATCATCCTCCTGTCACCACCACTACCACCATCATCCTCCTGTCACCACCACCATCATCCTCCTGTCACCACCACCATCATCCTCCTGTCACCACCACCACTGCCATCATCCTCCTGTCACCACCACCACTACCATCATCCTCCTGTCACCACCACCACATACCATCATCCTCCTGTCACCACCCCCTACCACCATCATCCTCCTGTCACCACCACCCTTCACCATCATCCTGTCCACAACCATCATCCTCCTGTACCCTCACCACACATCCCTCCTCTGTCACACACCACCATCATCCCCTGTCACCACACACCATCATCTCCTGTCACCACCACCACTCCCTGTCACCACACCACCACAATCTCTGTCACCACCACACACCATCATCCTTCACCACCACATACCATCATCCTCCTCACCACACACCACCACATCCTCGTACACCACCACCACTCCTCCTTCACACCACCCACCATCATCCCGTCACCCCATCCCCTACCCCCCCCTCACTCCATCATCCTCCTGTCACCACCACTCCACTCCATCATCCTCCTGTCACACCACTCCATCATCCTCCTGTCACCCCACCCTGCCCATCATCCTCCTTCCACACCATCATCTCGTCACAACCTCTCCTCCTTCACCACTACCATCATCCCTTCACCTCACCACTACCATCATCCTCCTGTCACCACCACTACACATCATCCTCCTGTCACCACTACCATCATCCTCCTGTCACCACACACTACCATCATCCTCCTGTCACCACCACTACACATCATCCTCCTGTCACCACCACCATCCATCATCCTCCTGTCACCACTCACCACTCCATCATCTCCTGTCACCACCACCATCATCCATGTCATCACTACCTTCATCCCTGTCACCACTACCATCATCCTCCTGTCACCATACCATCATCTCCTGTCACCTACATCACCTGTCACCACTACTTCACTCACACTACCATCATCCTCCTGTCACCACTACCATCATCCTCCTGTCACCATACCATCATCCTCCTGTCACCACTACCATCATCCTCCTGTCACTCATCATCCTCCTGTCACCACTACCATCATCCTCCTGTCACCACTACCATCATCCTCCTGTCAACCACTCACCATCTATCCTCCTGTCACCCCACTACCATCATCCTCCTGTCACACTCCATCATCCTCCTGTCACCACTACCATCATCCTCCTGTCACCACACATCATCCTCCTGTCACCTACCATCATCCTCCTGTCACACCTACCATCATCACTCCTGTCACACACTTCATCATCCTCCTGTCACCACCCTACCTCATCTCATCCTCCTGTCACCACCACTACCATCATCCTCCTGTCACCACCACCATCATCATCTCCTGTCACCACCACTGCCACATCACTCTCCTGTCACCACCACTGCCATACCTCCTGTCACCACCACACCATCTCCTCCTGTCACCACCACTGCCATCCTCCTGTCACCACCATCTGCCAATCCTCCTGTCACCACCACTGCCATTCACTCTCCTGTCACCACCACTGCCATCCTCCTGTCACACCACTGCATCATCCTCCTGTCACCACTCCACTCATCCTCCTGTCACCACCACTGCTCATCCTCCTGTCACCCACTGCCATATCATCCTCCTGTCACCACCACTGCCATCATCATCCTCCTGTCACCACCACTGCCATCATCATCCTCTGTCACCACCACTGCCATCATCATCCTCCTGTCACCACCACTGCCATCATCATCCTCCTGTCACCACCACTGCCATCATCATCCTCCTGTCCACCACTGACACTGCCATCATCATCCTCCTGTCACACCACTGCCATCATCATCCTCCTGTCACCACCACTGCCATCATCATCCTCCTGTCACCACCACTGCCATCATCATCCTCCTGTCACCACCACTGCCATCATCATCCTCCTGTCACCACCACTGCCATCATCATCCTCCTGTCACCACCACTAGCCATCATCATCCTCCTGTCACCACCTACGCCACATCCATCCTCCTGTCACCACCACTACCGCACCATCCATCCCTCACCACACCTCCTCATCCTGTACACCACTACCCACATCCACCTCCTGTCACCACCACTACCGCCACATCCTCCTCCTGTCACCATACACCACTGTCACCTACCGCCACCATCCCTCCTCCTGTCACCACCACTACCGACCATCCCCTCCTGTCACCACCACTACCGCCACATCCTCCTCCTGTCACCACCACTACCGCCACCATCCCCCCTCCTGTCACCACCACTACCGCCACCATCCCCCCTCCTGTCACCACCACTACCGCCACCACCCCCCCCCTCCTGTCACCACCACTACCGCCACCACCCCCCTGTCCCACCACCCCTCCTCCTGTCACCACCACTACCGCCACCATCCCCCCTCCTGTCACCACCACTACCGCCATCATCCTCCATCCTTTTGTCACCACTACTGTCATCCTCCGCCTGGCCCCTGCCCCCGTCTATTTCCCCGCTTCCTCGCTCTCGTCTTCTTTCTCCAGGTCACCATCCTTCTTTTCATCATCTGACTTTTCTGCAGGGGGTTTGTGAAGCAGGCGGAGGACATCAGCTCCAGCCGGCGGATGAACACACTGACTCTGAACCGACACACCGAGATCCTAGAAATCCTGGAGATCCCGCAACTTATGGACACGTGTGTGCGGAATGGGTACTACGAGGAGGCGCTGGAGCTGGCGGCCTATGTGAAGCGTCTGGAGAAGAAGTTCTCATCCATCCCTGTCCTGCAGGTGCGAGCGCTGATCTCAAACGTGTTCTAGCCGTTCACTAGTAAATGATGCTGTCAATTCAGTGACAGAGAGCAGACATCTTGAAAACAGAATATAACTTTCTGCCTCTCTTCTCCACTCCTTCTCTTCAGGGCATAGTGACCGAGGTGCGCCAGTCTGCCCAGTTGATGCTGAGCCAGCTCCTCCAGCAGTTGCGCAGTAACATCCAGCTGCCCGCCTGCCTGCGTGTGATTGGTTACCTGCGCAGGATGGACGTCTTCACTGAAGCAGAGCTGCGTATAAAGTTCCTGCAGGCGCGGGACGCCTGGCTCCGCTCCATGCAGAGCGCCATTCCTCAAGACGACCCTTATTTCCATCTCACCAAAACCATTGAGAGCTGCCGCGTTCACCTGTTTGATGTCATCACCCAGTACCCGGGCCATCTTCTCCGATGAAGACCCCCTTCTCCTCCCACCTCCACCCGCAGGATCAATGCCCATTAGTGAGGGCGCCATATTCCACGGATGGGTTTTGCAGAAAGTGAGCGAGTTCCTGCAGGTGCTGGAAAGCGACCTCCAGCGGGGGTGGGCAGCCGGCTGGACTCTCTCTTGGGCAGTGCATGTATTTCGGACTCTCCTTCAGCCGCGTGGGTGCAGATTTCCGTGGGCAGCTGGCGCCTGTATTCCAGAAGGTCGCAGCGGAGAATTTTGCACGGGCAGCCAAGGAGGCAGTGGAGAAGTTCCAGGAGGAGATGAACATGTATACACTGATCTCCACCACAGCGGTCCTGGGGTCCAGCATCCCACCAGTGCCAGCACCACCTGCCCAGCCGGGGACCCTGCAGCCACCCATGGTCCTCCTGGACTTCCCTCCCTTGGCCTGCTTCCTGAACAACATCCTGGTGGCCTTTAATGACCTGCGGCTCTGCTGCCCGGTGGCTCTGACTGAAGAAGTGACCGACACCTTGCAGGACGCCTTGGAGAAGGTGATTTCAAAGGGCAATGCAGATGGTTCCTGACTATGGATTGTGAATATCTCCTGATCCTGTTTACGTTGGCTGGATCAGTAAACAGCAATCTAAAGTCACTCACCAGCTGTTAAGAGCAAAATGCCTGTTTTCAGCAATTTGTGCATGCTGGTGGTTGTAGTTCTGTAGGAACTTATCATCTTTTTTTTCTCTTCTTCTCCTTCATAGGTTGTTAAATCCATTCTGACGTTCCACCGAGCCGAGGAGGCCGCATTCAGCCCCCAGGAACGGAGCTCTTCATCCAATTCTGCACTGTCTTTCTGGAGGACCTGACTCCGTATCTGAACCGCTGCTTACAGGTCCTCTTCCCTCCAGCACAAAGGGCACAAATACTCGGTAAAAAGAAAAAAATGATGTTCTAGTAATAGTGGCCGATTGTAGAGTAGAAAAGCTGTATTCATAATTCTGTAGGGTGATGAGCTAATCTCTGGCAGCACTGCCTGCTTGTTCAGAGTCTATGCAGAGATGGATCTAGTGAGAATTCTTTTTCATCTAATCAGCAGAAAATTGAATCCACCAGCAAAATAGTGAGTGCAGCTCTGGAGTATGATACAGAATCAGTAATGTAATATTTGTATACTGTGATTGCACCAGCAGGATACTGAGTACAGCTCTGGAGTATAATACAGGAGGTAACTCAGGATCAGTAATGTAATGTATGTACACAGTGACTGCACCAGTAGAATAGTGAGTGCAGCTCTGGAGTATAATACAGGAGGTACCTCAGGATCAGTAATGTAATGTATGTACACAGTGACTGCACCAGCAGAATAGTGAGTGCAGCTCTGGAGTATAATACAGGAGGTGACTCAGGATCAGTAATCTTTATGTATATACACAGTGACTGCACCAGCAGAATAGTGAGTACAGCTCTGGACTATAATACAGGAGGTAACTCAGGATTAGTAATGTAATGTAGGTACACAGTGACTGCAGCAGCAGAATAGTGAGTTCAGCTGTGGAGTATAATACAGGAGGTAACTCAGGATCAGTAATGTAATGTATGTACACAGTGACTGTACCAGCAGAATAGTGAGTTCAGCTCTGGAATATAATACAGGATGTAACTCAGGATCAGTAATGTAATGTATGTACACAGTGACTGCACCAGTGGAATCGTGAGTGCAGCTCTGGAGTATAATACAAGAGGTAACTCAGGATCAGTAATGTAATGTATGTACACAGTGACTGCACCAGTGGAATCGTGAGTGCAGCTCTGGAGTATAATACAAGAGGTAACTCGGGCTCAATACAGGATCAGTAATGTAATGTATGTACACAGTGACTGCACCAGCAGAATAGTGAGTGCAGCTCTGGAGTATAATACAGGATGTAACTCAGGATCAGTAATGTAATATGTGTACACAGTGACTTCACCAGCAGAATCGGTATCAGTAATATATTTTCATAGATATTTAGCTTTTGTGTGATATATTAATTCTGCTCCTTTTTTTTTTACCCTCCTCAGGTGTCGCCCCCACTCACCTCTCCCGTTATGGCAGTCTGGGCTCTATCAATGTGATCCCACTGCATAAAGCCTTGGAGGGTATATTGCCTCAGAAGGAGCCCGAAATCATTCCCACACCTGAGGCTGAGCCTGAGAAACCTGAACCATCCATTGATAATGTGGAAAGAAGGATAAAGGAGGATGCACAGAATGTGTCTGCAGTCTCTGAGCCTCCGGCTGGAGATGATGTCCCATAACAGCAATGACTGTGATTGAACTCTACACTGGGGAGAGGGATTTCCTTGCTGTCAATCAATTCTTTAATGTTTTGTGATCTCTGCACAGACTTGAGCCATCACCTGAAGCCACGACTCCCAACATTTTCATACAAACACTGTCAAATCTGTCTGAATTATTAATCATCCAGTCCTCAGCGGTGCCCGCGCTGATCATAGGTGTGGTGAAATTTTTAAAGGGTTGTTCCATGACTGTAAATTATTCCCTATCCACAGAGAATATGTATTTATTAAAAAAATATCTTTTTATTTTTTCCGCCTCTTATTTTTGGGTTTCAGTGGTCGGGTGGGTTCCCTTTATATGGCCACATGTCTAATTTATTGTGATTGTCTGCAGCGGTCATGTGACTCCCCCCACCCCCCCCCACCCCACAGCCCACAAATCTAGGGTCTCTAGAGCTATGAGGGGTTTATAAGGTGTCTAGTCAGCAATTTGGTGCAGACAAACTCGCTTACCCCTTCACCCCCAGGTGTTTTTTTTTTTTTTTTTCCCTTTTTTTTTTTCCCCCTCCCTTCTAAAAGCCATACAATTATGTTACAATAAAATCTGTTTTATCAGCAGGAGATTATCACTATGGACTAGGTACCTTGTGCCTCCTGGTGCAACACCACCCTCATCACTGATTAACAGCTTTCTATCAATATACATTGTATTAAGGAAGCTACAATTCAGTGGTGTGGATGGGGTTATGCAGGGCTCGGCATTCAGGGCTCTGCTAGATCTACAGAGGAAACAGATTGTATCAAAACTGCAACAAGCAGCCTAGTAAGTGATACATCACTGGAATCAGGATCTCTGCCTCTACATGATGCTGCTCTCGTACATAACTAAAATCTGCTGACAGATTCCTTTAAGTATTTATCTATCCATAGATATATACATAGATATATTTTAGAAAGATATAATTACAGGTACAGTAGATAATGGATGGAGACAGGTGCATCTCAATAAATTAGAATGTCATCAAAAAGTTAATTTATTTCAGTAAATCAATACATAAAGTGAAAAGCATATATTAGAGCGTGATCTATTTCAAGTATTTATTTATGTTAATGTTGATGATCATGGCTTACAGTCAATGAAAACCCAAAGGTCACTATCTAAAAAAATTAAAGTAGGGCGGCCGTTACACGGTTCAATATTGCGAACGATATCGTTTAAGCGATCTGCTTTTTGATCGCTTAAGCGATATCGTTTGCGCATCGCTGCGTGCAATCAACCGATTTTACAATGTAAAATCGCTTGATCGTGACATCGCAGATATGAGAGCCGGAGCTCATATCAAGCGATAAACGCTTGTTCAATCTGCTTCATCGTGGTGTGTGACACCACGATGAACGATCTCCCAGCGGCAGAGCCTATGCTGGGAGATGGTATCTATGGTAAATGTCGGGTTACTAAGCGCCGCGCGGCACCTAGTAACCCGATGTGTACCATAGTTACCAGCGATCTCGCTGGTCCACATCGCTGGTGAGTCTGTCTGTGTGACAGCTCACCAGCGATGTGAGCGATATTGTAGCGTGTGACGGCCGCCTTAGAAAGATATAATTACAGGTACAGTAGATAATGGATTGAGACAGGTGCATCTCAATAAATTAGAATGTCATCAAATAGTTAATTTATTTCAGTAAATCAATACATAAAGTGAAAAGCATATATTAGAGCGTGATCTATTTCAAGTGTTTATTTATGTTAATGTTGATGATCATGGCTTACAGTCAATGAAAACCCAAAGGTCATTATCTCAGAAAATTAAAGTAGGGAGGATGAAGGGTCTAAGAGATAAACTATTCCCTAAATAGGTATCAGAGGCTTCACCTTGTGTGGTTGTGAGAATCATAACCACTATAAAAGCAGATCATGGCTGCTGCAGTCCCCAGCGTGGTGCATATGGAGTGGGGAGGATGAAGGGTTAAACACCGCACTGCCGTATTCCATAAGATATCAAAGGGTGAATATAATATTGATTTATTAGTCAACGTGTTTCAGGGCTCCCTGGCCCCTTCATCAGGACAAATCAACATCATATTGCCATCTCTCAGGGAACCCTGAAACACGACTAATAAATCAATATTATATTCACCCTTCGATGTCTCGTGGAATACAGCAGCACAGTTTTTAACTCTTCATCCTCCTTACTTTAAGTTTCTGAGATAATGACCTTTGGGTTTCCATTGGCTGTAAGCCATAATCATCAACATTAACAGAAATAAACACCTGAAATAGATCACTCTGTGTGTAATGACTATATAATGCTTCACTTTTTGTATTGAATTAATTAAATAAATTAACTTTCTGATGATATTCTAATTCATTGAGATGCTCCTGTAGATGATGCATAGCTTCTATCTTCATATCTGTGTATCTATTTAGCTATCCATCCTCATGTCACTCCCATGGTTATTCGGTATTTTGCCGACCACTGACACAGTTCCAGTGCTTTATGTTTTGGGACCTGTTCACACACATACGTCCTGATATATTGCAGCTGTTGGGAATAAATTACTGCAATAAATCTCAAGCCAGCAAAAAAGAAACCCTTCCCCCCAATAATCTTCCATATGGTATCACAGCCATACAGCTAATGGGGCAGATCTCAGGCTTCACCCCATCTGCAAACGTTCAGTGTTTGGTGAGGTTTTTTTTACCTCAGGATTTATAAAACTAATGATTAACATTAGGCCAAGTGCAGTGAAAGATTGCCTTGCATTACACTTGTGCATGTCTGGGGTAACAGCTCTCCTCCTGATGGAGAGTATTCTGACAGTCGGCAGTGAGGAGACTTAAAGCCGCAATGCTCCTCTGGGAAATATGCAAATTCTCACTTCAGTGAGGAAATGGACCAACTCTAATGGCACCTAATAAAGGTAGCAATCCTAAAAGTCATCATTGACTCTTTAACAAGCCTTTTAATATGACCTAGGATGTGTGCCAGATCAGAACCCTAAACTACAGACGCTGCGTTTCAGGGTGACTACCCCTCATCAGTGCAGTCTGATCTGTCTGTATGAGAGGCTAAGGCTACTTTCACACTACGATTTTTGTAAAATCCGATATAAATCGGACAGCATCGCTCCTTCTGATGCCTGGAATCGGATGCCAAATAGGCGTCTGATTCCGACATTTTATCTGATGCCCGCCCTCCTGTCACCTCGCTCCCTGTCAGCTGTCTCTCACCCGGTACTCCGGCTTCTCCCCTCTACTGCCCGGTCCTCTCCTCTTCTCCCCTGTGTCTCCTCTCTTCTTCCCTGGTCCTCAGCTCTGCTCCCTTCCTCCCTCTCCTCCTCCTCTCCTCCAATCTTTCCTCACCTGTCCACCACTCCTGCACAGTCCCACACGCTCCCATGTCTCCCGGTGTCTTGCTGTTCTGTGCTGACAGGACATCGCGTGACGTCACACTCACATGACAGCCGGTTACCTAGTAACCGGTAGTAATGTGACTGGCGGTCATGTGATTGTGACATCACGGCAGGTCCTGTCAGCAGAGAACAGCAAGACACCAAGAGACGCCGGGGCCTCGTGGACAGGTGAGCATACATAATTTTTTTTTAACCCCTGCTTTCCTAGTTAGGTGCATTTTTACTGTACTGAGCATGCTCAGTACAGTAAAATCGGGTCTGAGGACACATCAGATGTTTCCTCGGTCCCTGCTCCATAGGGCCCCATGTTAAAAACATCGGGTTGGGTCGGATGTGCACTAAATGGCATCCGATTTGGTCCAATCCGATTGTATTTTCGGTGCAAAAATTGGAGCATGCTCCAATTTTTGCACCGATAAAAAAATCGGACAAAATTGGACAGAATCGGATTGGACCAAATCGGATGGCATTTAGTGCACATCTGATTCGGTCCGATGCCCATAGGGCTGCATGGGGCCCAAAATCGGTCTGATGCTGTCCGATTTTTATCGGACAGCATCGGAATAGAGAAAATTGTAGTGTGAAAGTAGCCTAAGACGAGGTCTGGGGGAACAGCTAGTCTCCTTGTGGAGAGTATTCTGATCTGGCACACATCCTAGGTCATATTAAAAGGCTTGTTAGAGTCCATTCTGACTTTTAGGATTGCTACCTTTATTAGGTGGCATTAGAGTTTGTCTACAGTTTGCATATACTTGTGCATGTGACACCCTAGTGTGATTCAGGCCTTCGTGTTCCTATATGGTCCATTACACTCTTTGCACTGCAACGCAACAGAAAAATTAGAAAAAAGACGGCTGGAGACCTTCCGTGTACCTGTCTGCCCACATAGCTGCCTCCTACACAAGAAAAGCTGGAACAGCCAACCAGAGCTTTTCTCTCATTTCATAACCTGCTCTGAAAAATGAAAGCTGGAAGCTGATTGGTTGCTAGGAGGAAAATATCCAGATTTTTTTTCTTTTGTTGTCTTTTTCAGGCCTATTTCACACATCCGTGCCGACACATGCCGGAGGCACGTACAAACCTTGACATGATCCCCTATGGTTCTCTTTACACTCCTGTCTCCGTGTGGAGCAGATGCGTGTCAATGTGCTGCACATGGCGACATGTCCGTTTTTCTGCAGAAGCATGGACTGCTTTTGCTCCAAAAAGTCCTGAACACAGATGCTCACAGTGTGACACCCATGTACACGGACCACGGACAAAAGCTAAAAGTGTCAAAATAAAGAATTTCATACGTCCCTCCAGCACTGACAGCTCCTGTCTCTTTCGATGCCGCTCATTAGGCTCATGAATACCCACTGCACTGAGCCTGACTGTGGACCGGAAGTGAGAGCAGAGGGCTGGAGGGAGGGATGTGAGGACAGGCTGTCACAGCACACGTGTCACACGTTACAGCTCCGCCCACAAACAGCCTTGTCTCACACGTCCATGGTTTCACTGATGAGTGAACCCCTGAGACTATGGGCCCCTCCTGGAGCCCACACAGATGCGCAATGATCGGACTATTAGTGGGAGGGTCCGTATGTGCACACTGAAGAAAGATAAAGTCCCTATACTGGTAACTGCACGGACTGGAGTGAAGGCTGAGGCGCTGGAGTAATAGAAAAACATGGCCCCGGTGATGAAGTGGAAATATGAATGTAGTAGACATTAGAGAGAGGAGGCTGGTAACTACATTTCCCGGCATGCTCCGCGGTGTGGTGACGTAAAATGCGCGCGCAGGATGGAGGAGGCGGGTAACTACATTTCCCGGCATGCTCCGCAGGTGGTGACGTAATGTGTGCGCAGGCTTATAACTACATTTCCCGGCATGCTCCGCGGCGTCGTGACGTTGAATGTGTGCGCCGCAGAGCAGCGTGTGCTCTGTACAGGTGAGTATGTCAGGGTCAGTGCTGGAGTGAGTGTAGTGCTGTAGCAGGAGGAGCAGGGTTTTACGTATGAGGTGGATGTAGCTGATGTGTTACCCTCCTGCACACAGACACGTGTATTGTATGGGGGTCACCATGTGGAAGAAGGGGGCGCTAACCTTTGTCATTCTGACACTTTCTGTGCCTTACAGAGGAACCTGTTGTTCCTCCACCTCTGTATTTACTGAGGCTGATGCCATTATTACATGCAGAAGGTCCTTCTCTGTATTATGTATGACCATGACCTGTGAGGCATCAGATCTACCAGGTCACCACTTAGACGTCAGCCAGTCCCCACACCTGTACATAGAGCCGCAGTGGTTCTGCTGTATAGGGGCTTGTCCCCCAACATAAACAATGCTCCGGTCATGGGACATCTGACATAGAAGCTGTGTGTCAATACTGATAAAGGGAACCTGTCATGTGAAAGACCCGCAGATATGGGGTTAATGGCACTGTGGATCTGCATGTATGGGGTTAATGACACTGCGGACCTGCAGATATGGGGTTAATGACACTGTGGACCTGCATATATGGGGTTAATGAGACTGCGGACCTGCAGATATGGGTTAATGAGACTGCGGACCTGCAGATATGGGTTAATGAGACTGCGGACCTGCAGATATGGGGTTAATGAGACTGCGGACCTGCAGAGATGGGGTTAATGAGACTGCGGACCTGCAGAGATGGGGTTAATGAGACTGCGGACCTGCAGAGATGGGGTTAATGAGACTGCGGACCTGCAGAGATGGGGTTAATGAGACTGCGGACCTGCAGAGATGGGGTTAATGAGACTGCGGACCTGCAGAGATGGGGTTAATGAGACTGCGGACCTGCAGAGATGGGGTTAATGAGACTGCGGACCTGCAGAGATGGGGTTAATGACACTGCGGACCTGCAGAGATGGGGTTAATGACACTGCGGACCTGCAGAGATGGGGTTAATGACACTGCGGACCTGCAGAGATGGGGTTAATGACACTGCGGACCTGCAGAGATGGGGTTAATGACACTGCGGACCTGCAGAGATGGGGTTAATGACACTGCGGACCTGCAGAGATGGGGTTAATGACACTGCGGAGCTGCATTTAGTGGGTTAATGACACTGCGGAGCTGCATTTAGTGGGTTAATGACACTGCGGAGCTGCATTTAGTGGGTTAATGACACTGCGGACCTGCAGAGATGGGCTTAATGACACTGCGGACCTGCAGAGATGGGGTTAATGACACTGCGGACCTGCAGAGATGGGGTTAATGACACTGCGGACCTGCAGAGATGGGTTAATGACACTGCGGAGCTGCATTTATTGGGTTAATGACACTGCGGAGCTGCATTTAGTGGGTTAATGACACTGCGGAGCTGCATTTAGTGGGTTAATGACACTGCGGAGCTGCAGATATGGGGTTAATGACACTGCGAACCTGCATATATGGGGTTAATGACACTGGAGCTGCAGATATGGGGTTAATGACACTGTGGAGCTGCAGATATGAGGTTAATGACACTGTGGAGCTGCACCTAGAGCTCCGCTGCCAGGAGGAAATCACTTTATTCTTCCAGGCAGTGTTCGGCTTCCAGTCCCGGGGTGGTGCCGGTGCTATATCGCTCACCACACGGCTGAGCCGGCTGACAGTCAGTGTGGGAGTGCAGGTTACAGCTGACTGAGCTCGCACTGATATCACACCCATGACTGCCAGGAATAAAGGTAATTTCCTGCCGACAGCAGTGCTCTAAAGGCCCAGTATCACATAATGACGCATCAGTGATCCCGATAACGATGTGCAGAGATCGCTGGTGCGTCGTTTACACATCGCTGGTGAGATGTTAAACAGGCATCTTACCAGCGATGTGAAAACCGACACATTAGCGATTCAGAATTATACCGAGGTCGTTGTGAATTTTCTCTCCATAGCGTAGCATTGAGATCGTTGCTCATTATCTGTCAAACACAACGATGTAGTGTTCCCAGCGGGAGCGCAACAACGCAGGAATGACCCAGAGCAGTGTGTAACGATCAACGATCTCACAGCAGGGGCTAGATTGTTGGTGCGTGTCACACAGAACGACATCGTTAGCGGGATCGTTGGTGCGTCACGAAATCTGTGACTTTACAACAATCTTGTTAGCGATCTCGTTGTGTGTGACAGGGCCTTTAGTGCAGGCCCCGGGCAGGTTCAGCAGGTTAATAGTGTTTATTTATATCTTTGTACTGTGAGCACTGCAATTTTTATAGTACAACTTTAGTAAGTTTGATCCATGTACCCCGTTTCCCCGAAAATAAGACACTGTGTTATATTAATTTATGCTCCCAAAGATGCGCCATGTCTTATTTTCAGGGGATGTCTTATTGTTCCATGAAGAAGAATATACATTTATTGTTGAACAAAAAAAATTAACATTTACTATATTCTGTACAGTTGATGTCATCACAAACCAGCAGAACCAGACAAATTGTGAATCGGGAAACTATAATGACCTTCCACACATTGTCTGTAGACTAAGGCTGGAATCACACTGTCCGTGTGACATGTGAGGCTGTCGGATGAGTCTTGGATCAGTCACCTGGAACAGCCTCTCCCTGTCAGGACGGGAGCGTCTGCTGCTTGTATTTCTATGCAGCTCCACACTCCCCGTCCAGAGAGGGGAAGGCTGTTCAGGGTTAATGATCCGACACTCGCCTGAGAGACTCGCATGTCACACGGACAGTGTGATTCCAGCTTTACGATCTCCCATAGCAGTCCACTTGTACAGCAGGGACAGGATTGCAGCTTCCGGCCACCAGAGGGAGCTCATCACAGCTCATTACACAATAGGAACAGAGCGTACGGTATGGCGGCTTACAGCCACCAGGGGGCGCACACCACAGCACACTCATACAGCACTGCATGGACAGCCGTACGGTATGGCAGACTGTGTACAGCTCTACATTTGGCGGTAGGGGAAAACTGGAATGGCGGCTGGTGATGGGCCTCTTGATGCCTTGCCTGCACGTTTACAAGTGACTGACGCGAAAGGGAACATCGGGATTGGTGGCAGGTGACGGTCTTCATGTCTTGCTCTGCAGCGGACAGTGAAGGTAGGGGACAATGGCGGCGGGCTAAAAAGAATCACAGCTGCATGCCTTGTTCTGTTCGACGGACATGCTTCCAAAATAAAACTTTGCTAGATCTTACTTTTGGGGAAGGTCTTATATTTAGCAATTCAGCAAAACCTCTACTAGGTCCTATTTTCAGGGGATCTCTTACTTTCGGGGTAACAGGTTATGCACTAAATAATCCATAGCATTAGAGTGTGGTACCTGATTGTCATGCAGAAGTATATTCCCATTTATTTGAATGGTGGCAGCATGTTGTGTAGCGGGGGTGTGTGGGCGGTGCGTTGACGATGTCGGGGGAAGGGGGTGTGTGGAATGTGTCGGGGGGGGGGGTGGACTTTCGGGGGGGGGCTTTTGGTGTGGTGTGGACGGAGACGGGGGGGGGGGGGTGGATGTGTGTGTGTGGTGTCGGGGGGGGGGGGGGGTCGGGTTCTGGACGGTGTCGGGGGTGTGACTCAGACTTTGTTATAGGCTGTAAAGTGAGAATGAGTGCTGGATTGAGTGAGAGGAGATAAATTAACCCTTGCAGGTGCACCCCAGGTGATGTACTGAGAAGGGTGCACGTGACGCCCAGTTAGATATTTTGGGACTTTTGACCCCATTCACCAGTAGTGATTCATAGCGACCCTTCTCATGGCCAAAGTTGCCATGTCACCAGCAATACATGACACGGATGAGGTTATTGATGGATTGCTTTCTTTTAGCAGATGAGACGACCATGTGGTTTTGTAGAAGTCAAAGAGCCCTCGTTCTCCTCCTGTCCCACTGCTCTCCAGGCCTCGGCTTCGGTGGCGTCCAGTCTTCCCGCCTCTGTTCCTCCTGGGTTGCAGCGAAGAAGCGCAGTTATTGGAAGTACCTGAAGAGGTCCATCCTCGGAGCCCCCTCCCCACCCTACAAACGAGTCACTCAGACTGGAGACCCAATTTTGAGGGTTCAGACTCAGTTGGTTCCCACAGACCGAATCTCACACCCAGATACTCAGGCCGTACTGAAACGCATGGTGCAGGTACTGAGGTCCTGCGGTTGTGTGGGGCTAAGTGCTCCTCAGTTGGGGATCCCTCTACAGATTCTGATTCTGGAACTCCGAGATGATATGTGTCAGATGGTGCCCCCTGACGTGCGGGCACAACGTGAGATGAATCCTTTCCCACTAAAGATCTTTATTAACCCCACTATGCGGATTCTGGACTCTCGGAAGCTGAGCTTTCCTGAGGGCTGCAGCAGTATTCATGGGTTCTCAGCGGTCGTGCCCCGGTACCACTCCGTGGAGATATCAGGTGACATATGTAATAATGAAGTGTTGAGGAAGCCAGGGGTAATACCACTATAGGTCCCATTACACGCTGCGATGTCCCAGCGATCCGACCAATGATCGGATCGCTGGAACATCGTTATTTGATCACTGGTGAGCTGTCACACAGGCAAACTAACCAGTGAGAACGCTGGAAACCAGAGTACACATCGGGTAACTAAGCATAGCGCTGCGCTTAGTTACCCGATGTTTACCCTGGTTACCAGCATCCCAGCGTGTGCTGGGCAGCACCCTGGACATCGTTGGTCTCCCGCTGTCACACACGGTGATGCTGGCCACCCAGCGGGAGACAAACGATCGAAAAATGGTCCTGGCCATTTACCAACGATCTGTGAGCTGGTTGTTGGTACATGTCACACGCAGCGGCTTCGCTTCGAGGTCGCTGCAATGTCACAAAAGCGGTGACGTTGCAACGATATCGTTAGCGATATCATTGTGTGTAATGGGGCCTTTAGTCACATTTATAGTGTTCACGCTCCAAAATATGGATGAGTCTTTATAGGCAGTGGCGTAGTCTGACGTTCCAGTTTTTTGGACTAAACTGTTATAAGTGATAATTATTTATGGAGTTTGGAGCCCTATGAACATGCCAGGCGCTTTTCTGGCAAAATGGAAACTAAAAACCTTGTATGTGCTGGATGTTTGTAGCACCTGGATGTTAAAAAAAAAAAAAAAAAAAAAAAAACAACACAGAAACTGATCTCTCTATCCACTAATGGCAGAAATACTAACTCCATTTATAGTCTGAAAATTCAAGGAGAACCCTAGTACATCCGATTTCCCAACTATCAAGGCTAGTTTGACACATCCCAAGTATCATGGTCCCTGTACAGACCACGAGTGTCCACCTATAGGACGATTAGATTTTGTATTTATGTGTGTGTATTTGAGTCTAAAAATTATCTTTAGCGTCTGTGTGTTATACAAATAGGCACCTTTTACCTTCTATAACCTCTGACTGTCTGCAGAGTGAGTTGGGGTGTTTCACACACTGCGTTTTTGCTGCATATTTTTATGTGAGTGCTCTTGCAGTTTTTGTAGCCAAAACCAGGAGTGGCGGATTAAAACCAGCAGTGGGTGATAAATACATTAGTGGTGATGTGTTTCTATTAGACCTTTCCTCTGATTGTTCCACCTCTGTTTTGGCTACAACTGCAACAGCACTCGCATAAAAACACGCAGCATGTGAACGCACCCTTAAAGGGAACCTGACAGGTCATTTATGCCCCTCTCCCCCCTAGCAATCAGTATCTGCACGTGTAGCTTTATAATCCCAGTCTAATCATCCCTGTCTGAGCTCATGGTGTAATGTTAAAGGTGAAAAAAAAGCATTTATACACTTACATTTTCTTATATAAATGAGGCATCTTGGGCCTTGGAGAATGTCATCACTCTGGCAGGTTAATAGTTAACGTTTCTGTCAAATGTCAGCAGATGCTGCAGGACCTGTGTGATGTCACGGTCATGTGACTACAATAGGCTGAGCTAAGTCTCCATAGCCCATGATTTTGCTTGTTTAGCCCCACCCACTAGTCACATGATTGTTACATGACACAGGTCCTTTGAACACAGACGTTGGCAGTGAGTTAACTATTAATCTGCCATCTTCCAAGCTGGAGACTGACTGCCTCATTTCCATAAGGAAATGTAAGTGTATAAATGCTTTTTTTCACCTTTCACATTACACTATGAGCTCAGACAGGGATGATTAGACTGGTATTATAAAGCTGCAGGTGCAGATAGTGATAGCTGGGGAGGCATGAACCAGCTGACAGGTTCCCTTTTACTGAGAATCTGTCTGAGCTCATTCTAAGGCTGTGCTGACCCTGTCTTTGTGTCACCAGCCTGCATGTCTATGCTCTCCCTCTGCAATGTCTGAGAATACTGAAGTGTTGTGCATATGTTGCTTGTTTTTTCAATGTCACATTTGCTGTGTTTTTCAGCCCTCCCAGTCATTGACTATAGTGGAGAAATGCATGATCATAATCAGCACCAAAAACCATGCATTTTGTGGTGTGTGTCCGCACATAGTCTTACAGTCCAATGGAAATGCTTCTAACTCATTATGTCTTTTTCTGAGCCCCTCCTAGCAGATTTATGACACCAGGTCACATCAAAGCGGAATGTGCTGAGAAGAAAGGCCTCTAGAGGACAAACGCTGCAACATTTTTAATCTCAATTGCAAAAATGATTTTTACCAAAAAAAAACAAATTGTCCCTAAACATGCACAACCCCTTTTAAACTTGTGTCAGGGAAGGAGTAGGGCATTAATTGGGGTTACCCACTGATCGGCATGTTGTTATAAATACATTTTGGATGCAGCTATGGCCAATAAAATGTTGCAGGTCTATATTTGATCCAGAGCTTGTATTTGCTGTGTTACCTGCAGGTCTGAATGAGAAAGGAGAAGCTGCCGGCTGGAAGGCACAAGGCTGGGCCGCCCGCATCATCCAGCACGAGATGGACCATTTGGACGGAGTTCTCTATGTTGATAAAATGGATCCTCGGACCTTTGTGAATGTGAACTGGATGGAAGTAAACGACTGATGGAGTTTTTTTTTTCTTTTTTAAATCGTATATCACCTCATTCACCAACCAAGGTCCCCTCATAAAGTTTCACATTGATGGTCAGGGCTGCGCCACTTTCTGCTCTACTTTCCACCATGATGTGTTTCTTTACACCAATAACTGGTTCACATGGGGGAGTAACGGAAAATGCAAATCCTGGACATCTCCTTCATTCTAGATGTGCAGAATGGTTGTTTGGATATTCAATGTATTAAAAAGATTGCAGTTTAAGTGTCAAGCGGTTTTTAGTTTTGTGATACTCATTAAATATCTTTAACCATTGATCCAGAATGTCATCATCCTGCAGAATATTGCTGCAATTTGGTCACTTTCTCACCCTCCCAATTCGCTGTCAGGCATGGTGCGATCTTGGTGCTCAGTTTGGGAGATGCAGCTGTGCCTGGAGCTGCAAGAATCATGGAGCCGTCATTAAAATATGTAGGGTTCAGGTAGTGTGTACAGGTCGCCATATACATTTATACAAGGGTACAACCAATATCTGTACAGCTGTGTTCCATGCACTATTGTACTTGTTGGTGCTACTCAGTACAACCCTCCATTTGGTTGCAAATTAGTAAAATACCACAAAATCCATGGGACTGAAACTATCTATGGTATCTAATTTATCTATAAAATAATTATCTTTATTGGTCCCAGCATATAGAAAAACTCACTAAAATTTGCCCAGTAAATACCCATTGCACCTAGCAGCAGGCTGATCGCTCCCCTGAGAGGCAACACAGGTGTCTGTATACCAGTGCTCAGTCCCCTACAACCCACAGATGGGGGAAGTTGTGGCACCAGAGTCCGACCATGCTGTCAGGGAGGTGACTGGTGGCATCTAAAGACACGAGGTTACCAAGGGCTCTGCCACTGAGATACATGTGAAGCATAGTGTCAGAGCAGCCTATTGGTCATGCCCTGCTATCAGATCAGGCGGGCTGCTCCGCACTGACTGTATGCCTCACAAATGACAGACGCCCCCCAGAGGGCCCAGCCTCAAACTGCAGATAAAAAAAAAGGTGCAACAAAACACTAAAGATGAAAATGTGAGGTGTTAGTACATATTTTGGGGCAAAATACATAAGCTCGTAACCCACCGTCAAGGGCTTACGAGCTTATGTATTTTGGCCCAAAATATGTACTAACACCTCACCTATATATATATATATATATATATATATATATATATATCCGCACACTTACCGCAAGCCCCATAGACAATGCCTGAGGCTTGCTGCAAATGTGAAGCAAGTGCAGCCGCTAGACGCAAAATGCGGCAGATACAGGTTTTTTTTTTTTACCGCAACTGCCACATTTTAAAAAACGCCTATGTGAAGGCAGCCTTAGGGCCCTTTCACATCAGCGTTTTTTGAAATTCGCGGCAGATGCGGTGAAAAAAACCGCATCTGCCGCGATTTCCACATAACCGCTGCACTTGCGGCGCGGTTATCCCCATAGAAAGTATAGGGGCACTTGCGGCAAGTGCGGCCGCGAAAAAAACCGCATCTGACTGCGGTTTTTTTCGCGGCCGCACTTGCCGCAAGTGCAAAACCGCACTTGCCGCAAGTCCCCCTATACTTTCTATGGGGATTACCGCAACCGCGCCGCAAGTGCAGTGGTTATGCGGAAATCGCGGCAGATGCGGTTTTTTCACCGCATCTGCCGCGAATTTCAAAAAACGCTGATGTGAAAGGGCCCTTACAGGAACAGTGACTGCTGAAACCAGCAAGAGCTGTTTCTAACAGTGAGTATATTACACGTTGTTAGGAGCGGGCTAAAATGCGATTGCGTTCCCTTGCGCTTTTTAAAAATACGCTTCAAACGCAAAATGTTGCATTTTTGTGCGTCTGAGGATGCTTGGTATATACACAAGCATCCTCAAGCGCACAAATAATGCAAGCAGCTCAATGGAGCCGCACTGCCATATGGGTGGCACCGCAGCTTAGCGGAGTGTCTGGCCATCCAGATCTCTCTGTCTCCTCACCTTTCTTCTCGCTGCTGCGGTCTCCTCCGGTCACTCTGCACATATCAGCACAGTCATGACAACATCGTGCCCCTCCATGCTGAGCTGCAGAATGCAGACAGCGGCAGAAGAGACTCTGGAGAAGAATGCTGCTGGCACAGACGGCTGGGACTATAGGAGCGGGAGTGAAATCCGCGGGGGCTACCACTGGTACACATACCTCGTACACACGCGGCTCTGCTCCATACACCTCCTACGCACGCGGCTCTGCTCCATACACACATCGTACGCACGCGGCTCTGCTTCGTACACCTCGTACGCACGCGGCTCTGCTCCATACACCTCGTACACACTCAGCTCTGCTCCATACACCTCGTACACACTCGGCTCTGCTTCGTACACCTCGTACGCACGCGGCTCTGCTCCATACACCTCATACACACGCGGCTCTGCTCCATACACCTCGTACGCACGCGGCTCTGCTACATTCACACTGTAAATCCCTCCTGACCCCACACAAACTTCACCTAATTGCCATACACCTAGTACACACTCGCCTCTGCTACATTCACACTGTAAATCCCTCCTGTCTCCTGACCCCACACATAAACTTCACCTCATCCAGCACCATGACAACTGAGGAGCTGATCATGTGACCCCTGACTCCTCCCCTCCATGTGACATCATCACAGGTCCTGTAAGCACAGTGTGTGTGTGCTGCTCTGTCCCATGGAGGGGGGAGGAGGGAGACCTCCGATGCTGCAGGAGGTGACAATGACCCCCCAGCTGCCCACTGGATATGGCCCTGGCTGTGGGGGCAATGTGCTCAGGAGCCCCTGAGGGCTAGGGTCACACTTGCATTGTGACCCTAGCCTGATGCAAGTATTTTGGCTGCAGCACATAGCTTTTAATGCTATGCGCTGGAGCCCATAGAAACCCGATGTTTACCTTGACAACCACTAGTTGTCAATGTAAACTTCGGGTTTCTATGGGCTCTGTTGCTGGCAGCGCATAGCATTAAACGCTCTGCGCTGCAGCAGACAATACTTGCGTCAGGCTAGGGTCACAATGCAAGTGTGACCCTAGCCCTCAGGGGCCCGATGGGCCCCCTCCAAGCCTTCGGGCCCCGGCACTTGCCCGGGTACGCCGAGTGCTGACGCCGGGCCTGTACGGACACCTGTGTTGCCTCTCAGAGGAACGATCAGCCTGCTGCTAGGTACAATGGGTATCTACCGGGCAAATTTTTGGTGAGTTTTTTTTTTTTCTCTGATTTTATGTCCTATTTCGGTGAGTATGTTGGGACCAACAAAGATATCTATTTTGTAGATTTGTGGTATTTGGCACTAGCATCGTTATCTTGTCATTTTTTCACTTTTGACTATTTTCACTTTTAGTGTTTTAAAACTGTATTTGTAGCAAATGGTGGACAAAAAGTGCAGATGGTGACTTGTTTCTATTTTACTTTAAACTCTGATTGCTTACGCGGTATAGTTGTTACAAAATACTGAACATTTCCTAATTCTACAGTTAAACATTAACTAGACTGATGCTCGATGCTATCACATGGGGGGGTGGTGGTGACATGACACTGAGGCGGCAGCCGTCTCTCCATCTTTGCGCTATCCCTGCCTCCCCCTCATGCTTTGTCTCTCCACTCTTGTGCTCTTTTTCCCCGTGGTGTCCAAAGATGGCGACTGCCTGAGTAAGTACACATGCGCAATCACTCAGATGGTGGTATCAGTGGCGTGTACAGTTCAGGTGGTGGTGGTTGTTGGCAGCTGTGGCACTGCGCAATGTGCTAGTACTGACAGTCGTTGCCATATTTGCACACCCATCACTTGGGTGTGCTAATATGGCGGATGGCTCGTGGTAGCAGGACATTCGGACGCTGGAAGTGACAAGATGGCACAGCGCAATTATTTAACTGCCCCCGCCCCTGTGCATCATGCAACTGCCATCTATGTATACCCAAGTGTCCAAAGATGGTAGCGGCATGAGTAACTAGGCATGTGCGTACCCAGAGTGTGAAAGCACAGTTACTCAGGCTGCTGCCATCTTTGGACACTAGGAGTTAAAGCCGCGCATGCGCAGTTCTTCAGGCGGTGGTGTGTGCAGCAATGGTTCCTGGTGTTGGTTTTGGGTATCGCATCTGTGGCACCGCTGGCATGTTGCGCAGTACTGCCAGCGTGCACCATATTTGGCCACTTATCACTTGGGTGAGCAAATATGGCTGCCGTTGAAGCGTAATGGGAAGACATCGGGAAGGAAGTGGATGACAGATGGGACAGAACGTTTACATAAGTAGATTATCTTTGCTTGAATGCAGGTTGTGTTTAGCAAGGATTGGTTTTTCAAGTCCAACTCCTAAACCATCTACATTAGAGGATTTTCTATTGTAAATACAGTAGAAGGTAGGAATATGCGCTAAATGTAAATTTTTTTTTTTTTTCCATCACAACATACCCCAATCATGATAGTAGCAGGTCTATCAGGTAGCGGTTGGTATTGCATTGCAACTGTAGCCAAAATCCTCATTCAGATGTCCATGAAGCAAGGTCCCTGTGTGTGCCATAATGCATGGATTGGTTACAGGTATAGACAGTATACCTATGAGCCTGACAGGTGAGGAGACCTGCACCCAATACGTGTCATCTCAGACGTCTGAATGAGGCCTTGGGGTCATTCACAGATGTGTAATTTAATTACAGCCCAATTGTGGGAGAACGACCTGAACGTACAGTGAATATCAGCAGAAAGCTATTCTCATCCAGGCCAGTGCTCAGCGCCCCGTATCATGGCCGAGCAGCTCTGTGCATCTTTCCAACTACAGTAATACCTTGACTTACAAGTTTAATTTGTTCTGAGACAGAGCTCTTAACTCATTTTCTCATCTCAAATTACATTTCCCCATTAAAATTGAAATGTACACCTGTTCCAGCCCCTACTTTTGGCCCCCCATCAAGTTATCCTGGTATGTATGATCTCCCAACCTGGTACATTGCACCCAACCCCATATTACCCCTCTAATCCTGGTACCACAGCCTCCCCATCATGGTACATAGTTGAACAACCTACTGCTCCTTCCCGTCCCTAAATGAATAAAGAGCAAAGGACCAGTGCTCACGATTCTGCTGCTTCACAAAGTATTCCTGAGGTGCGCTCATGACAGCAATACTGGTATATCCAGACAAGGATCTACACCCAGGAGACGCCATCCGGCATGAGCACCACGTTTCCCCCCCCTGTGATCTGAGTCTATAATTGTGCCTATATGATTTTATTTCCCTTTTCTTTTGGCTGTCGGCTGGCACATTCTTACGTTTACCACCTTCTTTAGTTATACAGTATTTTTGGCAGCCCGGTCCCTTCCTGCAGGCTAACAGCCATAATATTCAGAGCTCGGTCTTTATATTTGGAGACTCCCCAAGTGTAAGTTTATACTTTCCTCCCTTATTTTGTGATTAGAGATATTTGTTCTGTTTTTTTTTCCCCTTTCTGCAGGGTTCATGAAGGGATTGTGCTTTGTTTGCACAGTCATTTTGTGCTCATCAACTACCTTCAAAGCATCATCCATTCCTTTGTTCTTGTAAGTTTGGTTCATGAGACTCATTAAATGACCAGACTAATGAACTCGGTATGGGAAACAGCTACCAGGTTCCCTTTTAACACTGCTGGGTATTCCTATACAATCTGCACCATTTTTACTTTCTGTAAAAATTAACCAAGAATTGTCAGTCATCATTCTGCCTAATTATGCCACACGTATTGTTCCATTACTCTGTAAGTCAAAGGACATGAGCCATTGTTTAGTTTGAGACTGTCCAGTGCACACTTGTCTGCTCATTTGTGAAATTATGGCTTCTTGCGGATTGCCTCAGCCCCTGCAGGTATTAGACTGCATTATTTGGAGGACACTTATACACTTGGAATAAACTAGTGACCAATAAAGGAACAGCCATGCTCAATCCTGTGGTACACAATGTCCTGAATCGGGAGCTGAGGAATATAAAAAGGTGCCTGCTTCTCTCCCCTGTGTTATTCTACAGGACCTCAGACTACAGACCATGGTTCCAGCTGGTGTTTACAGAACTGCTCTACTGCCCAACACTAAACCCATTAATTCATTAGGAGAATCCAGGTTAGGACAATTTGGTTACCTGACAACATACCTCGCTATACTCGGTTGGCTTCCTAAGCTTGCCGCTACCTCCTCTCCATGGGTGCCTTGCTAAAAGCGAGGTGCTGCTGGCTGGGGTAGTTGGTCCTGGATCCCTTAAAGTCACAGAATCTCACCATTCTGTCAATTTGGCAGGGGTCAAAACCTCTGCCACATGCACCGTCTTGTGTCCTGTTCTATGCTATTGGTGACCCAATAAAGTCTTATGGCCACTTTACACGTCCGATATCGTCGTCCAACTCCGATAAAAATTCACTTGGTTCGTGCGTTGTGTGGTGTAAATGTCCAATTCGATGCAAGAACGATGCCAAAACGATATCGGGGAAGAATTGTGCAGGCTCTCCAACTGCCCGATATTGGATGGACGATCTTGTAGGATCGTTCTGTGTGACAGCCCAACACCGACTTGGAGCACAACTTTCCCTATTCACTCCCATGTTAAACGGTTGTTCCCAGGTTCGCTCGTCCAAGGGGCGTAGACATCGCAGTTGTGTTGCCTGCAGATATCTCCCTGTGTGACAGCTCCTATGCGATCTTGGATTTCAGCCAAAAAAGTCCGCGCTCCCGTGCCGTTGTATACAATATCGAAACAATGTTGGGACGTGTAAAGTGGCCATTACTGGAGTGTGGCACACTCACCCTGTGCTGTCTGATTAGTGTTCTGCCCATAGGAAAAGGAAAAAAAAGTACGGTGGTTTAGAAGGATAAGCCCTGGTCCATTCAATCTTCCTAAAGACAGCCTGGCCAGTGGACAAGAGCATCCACTGACCCTCATGTCTCCATACTGGTGATCTGTGATGATAGACTTCTGATAGGCAGGCAGTTCTGCTATAAGTCTATACATTTTGACCCTTTAAGGCTGATCGCCCTTCTACTGTTAGTACACCCAGTAGAGTCAAATTGATCGTCCCCTTGGCCGTTCGCGCACCCTGTAGTCAGGTTGATTGCCCCCCCTACCGCTAGGACACCTGTAGAGTTAGGTTGATCGCTCCTCTGCCGTTAGCGCACCCTGTAGAGTCAGGTTGAGCGTCCCTCTGCCATTAGCGCACCCTGTAGAGTCAGGTTGAGCGCCCCTCTGCCATTAGCGCACCCTGTAGAGTCAGGTTGATTACCCCTTTGCCATTGGCGCAGGTAGCAGCTTTATTTAAGAATGAGCATCAGACCTAGGATGTGATTTCAAAGAGAGATAGGATATATTTACACAGCTGAACACTCATCCCCAGTAATGCACACATCATTGACTGGCAGGGAAAAGATACAGACCTGATAAGGTAGGGGATCTGGGTTTGGCAGGATACTCAAACCAACCTGCTGCCTCTCCCAGGGTGGAGACATGAAGGGGAAGGGACATTACAGTCAATTAGAAGTCAGTTGTAATTGTAAGTCAGGCATTGAGGGAGCCCCCCCGGCAGTCTGTTAAGAGGATGGAGGGTACAGGGAAGGCCATCACATTGAAGGTCTGGTGACTGATGAATGTAAACCCCAGATACAGAAGCTTGTTGAAGGTAAGTGGTGCCTCCCAGGCAGTGCAGAGCCCTAGGGGAGGGTAGGAGTCCTGGATATGGGAGAGGGGGGCCAGAACCTGCAGCTTTCTGTGATGTTATTGGTGGGGGGGCACTTAAGAGATAAGCAAGCAAATCTGATGCCCCCTCCCATTAGTGCCCAGTACACCTCATCCCTCCTGGCCAAAGTCTTCTGTAAATTTCTTCACTTTCAGCAGATCGTCTGAATTTACAGTGGGCCGGGTGGTCGCCAGAGACCTCAGCATATCAGACTGTGGACAGAGGAAAAATAGAAAGATATAGAAGATATGTGTACACTTTACAGGAAGCTCAGGGTCTATGTTTCTTACCATGCACACTACCGGCTCCAGCAGTTTGTCACTGGCGACGTCCATCCAAGTCATCTCGATAGCCCCTGGGTCTCCGGGAGAGCAGGGAGTGAGGAGGTCGTCTATGATGACTCCGGGGTTGGTGCGAGATGGACCTCGTACCTAGCAACAAACACAATGACCTCAGTATGTGCCACCCCAGCTCTGTAGCGCGCGCGCACCTCAGTCAGTCTGCTTTTACCTTTTTGAAGTGTGTGGCTGATTGCACCTTGCGTACGGGCTGCATTAACGCGTCTCTGACGATAATACTAATGTCTGCTCCTGAGTATCCGTCCGTCTTATTGGCCAGCTCGCGGATGTTTGCATCGCTCAGACTGTGAGCCGTGTTGCCCAAGTGTAGCCGGAACATCTGAGCTCGGGCAGCTTCTTCCGGCAGAGGGATGTATATCCGCTTCTCAAACCTGCAATTCAGGATGCCTGTGTTATTGGCGCTAAGTCAGTGTGGGCCCACGTTTCTGAATAGTATCTGAGGTCACACGGTAGTTTTGAAAATGACAAAGCTAAACACTAAGGAGCTCATCAAACTTTTTCTAATGTGAAATTGTCACAAAGTTTTGCAAGTTAGCGTGTCAGTATTTTAACTGTCCAGGTCTAGCATAAATGGTATTTTTACACCAGTCCTGGCCAAAGTAGGCAGAGCTACCCGGCAAATTCATCATAATTTAAACCAGAAATGCTCATCTGCCTTGTGTAACATCAAAGGCGCACACCTCATACTATATTTCTGTCTTAAAAATGGAGGCCAAAAGGCCAGTATTAACTCCTTCTCAAGCAATGACCTCCCTTTGAAATGGGCTCACACAATGAACCCACATCTTTCCCTGCATATGTCTGCTGATTTGATCATCCGACATGTGTCTATCAGTAGCAGGCAGATTGGAGATCCACCTGCCACTATTAACCCATTAGATCGCAAAGTCAAACTCTGACAGCGCGATCTAACGTGTCGGCGGGCAGCTCGCCATTCACCGTGCCCATCTGCAGCCCCATGTTTGTGATCGCGGGGTGCCGATGGATTGTCATGACAGTGAGTGGTCAGTTGAGAATCCCTGTCACTGTCGTGACTCCCCTCCTGTGAGCGCTGAGCATTGGCTTTCACGGGAGATGATCATTTGTGCTGTGCATCAGCCCCACCCTGTACTGCAGGCTTCAAGTTCCCTAAGGAGACTAGTAAAAAACAATAAAAACCATGAAAAAAAAAAAGTTTTGAAAAAATATGATATAAAGTTCAAATCACCCCCCTTTCACCCATTGAAAATAAAATAAAACAAAAAAAAACACACATTTAGTATCGCCGCATTCAGAAATCACTGGAACTATCCAAACATAATGAAATTAATCTGATTTTTAAACGCCTGAAAATAAGACAGGTCTCGGAAAATGGCGACAAAGGCACAATTTTTATTTACCGTATATACTCGCGTATAAGCCGAGTTTTTCAGCCCAAAAATTGGGCTGAAAAGTACCCCCCTCGCTTATACGCGAGTCAGTGCGGGGGCTGCTGTATACAGCGGTATACAGCAGCCCCCGCATCCCCAGTAATGCAGGGCCCCCCCCTCATGCTCCGGTCACCTGTAAAGCAAATTATACTTATCACTGTCCCGCTGTTGGCGCCGACACACATCGCGATCCCATCTTCATGCGTCTTCTTCCTGTTTCCTGTGTTCGTCGCTGCCAATGACGTCATTACCGGCGCCGAACACAGGAAACAGGAAGAAGACGCGAAGACGCATGAAGATGGAGGATCGCGGACGGCAGCGGCGAGCGGGCGCGGACGGCAGCGGGACAGTGATAAGTATATTTTGCTTTACAGGTGACCGGAGCATGAGGGGGGGGCCCTGCATTACTGGGGCTGCCTGTACACTACCGCTGGGGCTGCTATACACTACCACTGGGGCTGTATATACCTCTGGGGCCTGTATACTACTACCACTGGGGCTGCTATATACTACCACTGGGGCTGTATATAACCACTGGGGCTGTATATACTACCACTGGGCTGCTATATACTACCACTGGGGCTGTATATACTGCTGGGGCCCTGTATACTACCACTGGGGCTGTATATCTACTGGAGCGCTGTATATACCACTGGGGCTGTTATATACCACTGGGGCTGTATGTACTACTGGGGCTGCCTGTATACTACCACTGGGGCTGTATATACTGACTGGGGCCCTGTATACTACCACTGGGGCTGTATATACCACTGGGGCTGTGTGTATACTACCACTGGGGCTGCTGTATATACCTCTGGGACTGCTGTATACCACACTGCTGGGGGCTGTATACTTGTGCTAGGGTCCACCCTCGGCTTATACACGAGTCAATAGATTTTCCCAGGTTTTGGGGCCAAAAGTAGGGGGGTCGGCTTATACACGGTGCTATAACGAGTATATTCGTATTTTTTTTTTTTAATAAAAATTTCAGATTTTTTTTTCACCACTTACTGATAAAAAAAATTAAATAAAAAATACATGTTTGGTATCTACAAACATGTACCAACGTGAGGTATCAAACAGACACGTCGGTTTTGCCATATAGTGAACCTAATAAAAGAACAAACGTGTACTTGCACTTTTTTTTTGCAATTCCACTACACTTGGATTTTATTCCCATTTTCCAGTACAGTATATGGTAAAAATAAATAACATCAATCAAGAGTACAACTCGTCCCGCAAAAAATAAGCCCTTATATGTCTATATTGACCGAAAAAAAAAAAAAAAAAAAAAGGGTTATGGCTCTTGGAAGAAGGGAGGGAAAAACTAAAATGGATATTTGCCCGGGGGTTAAGGGGTTACTGAATCGAGGGCAAAGTGTTACCTTTTTGACACTGGAAAAACATAAATATGTTGGGGAAAAAAAGATAATTACCGACATAACCCAATATATACGTATTTTTCGCATTATAAGACGCATTTTGTTCCCCAAAATTTGGGGAAAGTGTGGTGGTCTTATAATGTGAAGCAATACTTATGGTGGCTGTGAGCGTGTCGGTCCAGAGGCTTAGGAGCTGCAGCAGCGGCCCAGTTCACGTGGGACGCCATATCGCCTGTAAATGACTGCTTCCCACTGTCATCCAGGGAGCAGCCCATACTACAGGACGGACGCAGCCCAGCGGCTTCGTCCATGTGGATATAAGGCTTCACCAATGGAAAGCGTGGAAACACTGACTATCCAGGTAGCACAATCATAACTCAACCGCTCTCCTCGCTCCCTGCTGTCACCGCCATCCCCGCTGTCTTGCCGGCATCCGGGTCCTGTGAGCGTCGCTGCAGAGTGACGTCATCACCTGCGCGCTGCTCACAGTACCCGGATGCCGCCACAGCACAGAGAGCGGTGATAGCGCGGTCGGCGAGGGAGCGAGGAGAGGGGTGAGTATGACATTGTTTATTATTTTAAATGTGCGGCAGCCTTATGGGGAGTGTGCCAGCACCATGAGGGGACAGAGTGCCAGCACCATGAGGGGACAGAGTGCCAGCACCATGAGGGGACAGATACACCACTGAGGGCTGTTCAACCACTGAGGGTGACGATGTACTACACATGGGGCAGGTGTAGCATACCTTGGGACGGATGACCACACGATGAGGGGACATGTAGACATTGAGGACAGAGTCCACCTCTTGATGGGACACGAGTCCAGATAGATGAGGGACTAGAGTGCCAAATGTAGGGGGAGTGCCTATACACGGTAATACGGTGAAATTGTTTTTTTTTTTTACAAGAACAGAGTTTCACCACAATGATGAAAAATTCACAAATGAGGAACAGATTGGCTTCACCAAACAAGTGTCACCAATGAGGTGACAGATGCCAGCACTGCAGGTTGCCAATATAGATGAACCATAAAAGACAAGTGTACTGCACCTGTATGACAGTTCCACTACACCTTGAGTTTTAATTGCCACACCATACGGTACTATGGTACAAATAACATGTAACACCATCAAGAGACAACTGCCCGCACAAAAAAGTCAGCCCATAGTAAATTCAGACCATGAAAAGAAAAAAAAAAAAAAAAAAAAAGACATCAAAAAGGGTACAGTGGCCTGGAAGGAAGGGAGGGAAAGTCCACACCATATGGGACTGTGCCAGGGGGTAGGGGAGTTTCAGAATAGCTAGTGGGCAAATTGTTACTTATTTGACACTGGAAAAAGATAAATTGTAAAAAAAATAATTACCAGCATAACCGCAATACATACGTAGATATCTCACCTCCTCCTGATGGCAGAGTCCAGCACCCAGGGTATGTTGGTGGCTCCTAGAACCAGGATACCATCATTGTTATTTCCAACACCTGAAAAGCAAAGCAGGCAGTCATCTAATGTGGAGCCAAGTGAATGAGCTGCATACAAAAGGCTGTCAGTAGGAGAGCCGCCCGTCTAGCGGAGGACACAGCAAACGTCGTATGTGCAAAACCGATCCCTGATGGTGAATTAGAGAAACACTTTGCCGATACCCTAAATCTATAATCAAATCCAGAGAATATCCAAAGCACCGAAAATCTTTATTGATCCCAGCATACTCATCAGAAAGAAAAAATTGTGCAACATTTTGGCCTGTAAGGACTTATCAAGCCACAGAAAGAGTGTACCAGGCTTGATAAAAGCCCACCATGGATGAAACGTTGCAATTTGTTTTCTTCTGATGAGTATGCGGGCATCAATGTTTTTCAGAGAATTTTTGTTATCTTGGAATTTCTCAGGATTTGATTACAGTCTTACAACAATATGGAGGGTGATTGTACAAAGTACATATACTAGGATAGCAGGGGCCATATACCAGGATAGGAAATCAGCTATACCAAGATAGAGCGGACTACCCACAGGATCGGGAGGGGGCCATACGTGGAGGCTGGAATGGATTAATAGCATTTTAATGGGGGGAAAGTTAATTTGACTTAAGAGCAAATTGAGTTAAGAGCTCGGTCACGGAACAAATTAAACTCATAAGTCAAGAGACTACTGTATATCGATTCCTAGGTGTGACTTGTGTGGGTACCTTGCATCTGCACCAGGAATTCAGTCTTGATTCTCCGTGCAGCTTCGCTTTCATTCTCATTTCGGGAGCCGCAGAGCGAGTCGACCTCATCAATGAATATAATTGAAGGTTTATGCTGCCTCGCCAGCTCAAAGAGGTTTTTCACCAGCCTGAAAAACAACAAAAGCAAACAATTATGATGTCCTGCCGCAAATGCTTGCGTGTACCTGTGACATCGGGGTCACTCACTTCTCGCTCTCTCCCAACCACTTGGACATCAGATCAGAGGAGGAGACTGAGAAGAACGTGGAGTTATTGGCTTCGGTGGCTACAGCTTTGGCCAGGTATGATTTGCCTGTTCCTGGAGGTCCGAAGAGCAAGATACCGCGCCAGGGGGTTACGCTTTCCTAGAGGAGGACGCAGAAGTCACACTCATGGATATATAAGAAGGCAGAGAAGGATGCAACACAATCACCAGCAGATAAAACACTGATCGCTCAAATGATTTAAAGACGTTTTTCACTTCTAGAAAAGTGGACCCCAAACATGTGATGTATAATATAAAGGCAGAGACTACTTGCCCTCCTTGGTCTAGCACCAACTCTCCACTGTTGCTCTGGTCTCAGTGTTTTTGCTGCAGCTGTGATGATATATTGACATCACCGCTGCAGGCAATCACTGAGCTCAGTAGCTTTTAGCATTTACTCCAGTGGCGATTTCATCTGTCAACATGACGTCATTACTGCAGCCAAAACACTGCAACCGAGCGCTGGATCCAGGGTGATCGGATTCTATTATAACAAGATGGACAATGTTTGGGGTCCTCTTTTCTAAGAGTTGAAAGCCTCGTTAATCCAGCTTCTGCCAAATAATATATATGTATAAATATGTATATTTACTATATTATTCGGCGGAAGCTGGATTAAAGAGGTTTTCAACTCTCTATACACACACACGCGCATATTAAAGAGGTATTTTACTAGATAGGTAAACTGTTAAATGGTGTGAGTCCCACTGCTATGAGCCTTTCCATGGTTAGGATGGGGGACGTGCATATTCATACTAATTGTATGTATATTATATACAGTTCTGGCAAAAATTAGAGACCCTGCAAGTTTTCTACCCATGTCCAACAGCCAATTCCATTCCAGTGTCACTTGAATTCCAACCAAAGTCCACCTCATTCTACTTAATGTACTTCTGATTAGGTGATCACTTTGAACGAAATCTTATTTAACGAGGGAAAGTATAATAAACACTGCTGTGGTCTTCACAATCCTCTTACAATAGGACAAGCTGGATGGCAAAACAAGGGCTAGGAATAGCCCAAAAGTAATCTGAATGAAACAATAACTTTTAACCATGCCAAAGGAGCTGAAAAGAAAAGTCTTGAGTGAGGAAAAAAGAGAATTTTGTTTACGTACCGTAAATTCTTTTTTCTTGAATCATCAATGGGAGACCCAGACAATGGGGTTTAGGGCGCTGCCCTCCGGAGGTCACACTAGGTACTACAAGTTTGTAGCACCGCCTCCTCCGCTTATAAACCCCCACCGTAGGAGACATCCTCAGTTTAGTCCATAAGCTGCGAGGAGAAATAAACCACACCCGAAACATCGGGAAGAATGCCGTGCACAGACGGTGTAACAACCCGGAAACACTGTCTCAACAGAGAACAGATCAAATGCAAACATGCAACGTAACAACTGGGTGGGTGCTGGGTCTCCCATTGATGATTCAAGAAAAAAGAATTTACGGTACGTAAACAAAATTCTCTTTTTTCTGATCATCATAATGGGAGACCCAGACAATGGGGATGTCCTAAAGCAATACCCCAGGGCGGGAAGAGTTCCTCAACAAGACGGAAAACACATGGTTCCCTTTTAAAGGTGGGCAACCGCCGCCTGGAGAACCCGCCTGCCCAAACTCGCATCCGCAGAGGCATGGGCATGCACCATATAGTGCTTAGAGAAAATGTGCAGGCTGGACCAAGTGGCCGCTTGACACACCTGTAGAGCAGAAGCTCGATGTCGCAAGGCCCAAGAGGCACCTACAGCTCTAGTAGAGTGTGCCTTCAAACCCACCGGGAGAGGCAAACCAGAAGACCGGTAAGCCTCCTGAATGGGAGCCTTGATCCATCTGGCCAAGGTTGACCTTGAAGCCGCGGACCCCTTACAGCGACCCATCGTGAGGACAAATAAGGAATCCGAACTCCTAAAGGAGGCGGTCCTGGACACATAAATGCGTACAGCTCTCACGAGATCCAGAGTATGGAGGTCGCGCTCAACCTGATGAACGGGAGCGGGGCAAAATGATGGGAGAACAATCTCCTGGTTCAAGTGGAATGTTGAAACCACCTTCGGCAAAAATTCAGGCCGTGGGCGCAACACCACCTTGTCCTGGTGAACCACCAGAAAGGGTGACTTGCACGAAAGTGCAGCCAATTCTGAGACCCTTCTCAGAGACGTAATCGCCACCAGAAAGACCACCTTCTGGGACAGACGAGAGAGAGAGATGTCTCTCAGTGGCTCAAACGGCGGTTTCTGCAGTGCCGCTAGGACCCTGTTGAGGTCCCAAGGGTCCAGGGGCCGCCTGTAGGGCGGAACCACCCGAGACACCCCTGCAGAAATTGGCGGACCTTCGGGAGGAGCGCCAAGCGCCTGTCAAATAGCACGGAAAGTGCTGATACTTGACCTTTCAGAGAGCCAAGGGATAATCCCAACTCCAAGCCCGACTGTAGGAAGGCCAACAATGTCGGAATAGACAACGGCCACGGTGAGTGACCACCAGAGGCACACCAGGTAAAAAAGATTTTCCACGTTCTGTGGTATATCTTCCTGGAAACGGGTTTCCTTGCCCGATTCATAGTGGCAACCACTGTAGGAGAGAAACCTCTGGATGTCAGCAGCCAGGCCTCAAGAGCCATGCAGTCAATCTGAGGGCCCTGGAATTGAGGTGGAAGAATGGGCCTTGCGCGAGAAGATCTGCGCGCTCTGGAAGAGCCCACCGGTGTCCGCCTGACAGTTGCCACAGGTCCGGGTACCAGGACCTCCTGGGCCAATCTGGAGCCACTAGAATGGCTACTCTGCATTCCGTCCTGATCTTCCACAGGACCCTGGGAATCAGAGCTAGAGGCGGGAAACACATATGGCAGCTGGAAGCTGGACCAACTCAGGATCAGGGCATCCGCCCCCAGAGACTGAGGATCCCATGATCTCGCCACGTATTGGGACACCTGATGATTCAGCCGTGAGGCCATCAGATCTACGTCCGGAGTGCCCCATCTGCCGCAGATGTCCCGGAAGACGTCTGGATGAAGGGACCACTCTCCGGCGTCCATCCCCTGTCGGCTCAGATAGTCGGCCTCCCAGTTCTCGACCCCTGGGATGTGAACTGCGGAGATCAGGCAGCCGTTTTCCTCCACCCAAGCTAGAATGCGGTGGACTTCGGTGAGGGCCTGAGCACTTCTGGTCCCTCCCTGATGATTTATGTAGGCGACGGCCGTCGCATTGTCGGACTGTACCCGAATGGGTTGTCCTGACAGGAATTTCTGAAACGCCAGTAGCGCCAGATAGACCGCCTTGATCTCCAGCACGTTGATCTGCAACGCCGACTCCGACTGAGTCCAGAGGCCTTGAGCCCTGTGGTGCGAGAACACCGCACCCCAGCCCTTCAGACTGGCGTCGGTGGTCACCACTAACCATGACGGTTTTAGGAAGGACCGTCCCCGTGACAGATGATGTGGCTGTAGCCACCACTGTAGGGAATCCCTGGTTGGTTGTGACAGCGTCACCAGCCGATTCAACGAAATCGTCCTCTTGTCCCATCTGCGAAGAATCTCCAGCTGGAGAGGACGGAGGCGAAACTGTGCGAACGGCACCGCCTCTATCGCCGCTACCATGCGACCCACCAGTCTCATCAATACCCGTAGGGATGACTGTGGAGACAGGAGGACATTCTGCACTCCTGATTGGATCGCAAGCTGCTTGGCTTGAGGTAGGGACACCAGGGCCGAGTCCGTGTGGAAGTCCATGCCCAGATATGTCAATGACTGGGTCGGAACCAGGGTCGACTTTTGAATGTTGATAAGCCACCCGAACCGTTCCAGGGACTTCATGGTCGCCTCCAGGCTCACCCGACAAAGGTCTTCCGATGGCGCCCTGACCAACAGGTCGTCCAAATAGGGTATGACGGCGTGTCCCTGCGCATGCAGGAGAGCCATCATGGAGGCCATCACCTTTGTGAACACCCGTGGTGCTGAGGCTAGCCCGAATGGCAGTGCCACAAATTGGAAGTGCTCTTCCCCCACTGCGAATCTCAACCAGCGCTGATGAGCTGGTGCAATGGGGACGTGAAGGTAAGCGTCCCTGATATCGATGGACGCTAGGAAGTCTCCCTGTGACACAGCAGCGATCACTGAGCGCAGGGATTCCATGCGGAACTTCCGAACCAACACGTGACGGTTGAACAACTTGAGGTCCAACACCCGGGCGAAAAGAGCCGTCCTTCTTTGGGACAATAAAGAGGTTGGAGTAAAAACCCCTGAACCTCTCTTCCATGGGCACAGGGACCACCACTCCGTCTCTGCGGAGTCCCTCCAACACCAGGTGAAAAGCCTGAGCCTTTTCTGGTGATGGAACCGACCGATGGAATCGGTGTATTGGTCGTGACGTCAGCTCTATCCTGTAACCTCTTGAGACTACGTCTCGAACCCACTGATCGTGAATGTGAAGAAGCCACTTGTCCTGAAAGCGGGACAGGCGGCCCCCCACCTGTGGGGAGGCAGGATGAGAGAGCGAGTCATGTCGAGGCGGGCTTGGGGGTGGCAGCCGCTGCCCCCGCCGGCTTCTTCTGACGACCCTTGGAACGCCACTGAGTAGCAGGCTTGCCCCCTCGGTCTGAGCGAGTGGACGCCGTTGATGACTGTGAACCGGAGCGAAAGGACCACTGCTTAGGGTTCCTTTTCACGGTGTACCGTGGCTTAGGCTTGTTCTGCGGTATCTTAGACTCAGCAGAATCCTTTATCAATTTGTCCAGTTCGGTGCCAAAAAGCCTGTCACCAGCGAACGGAAGATTTTGTAAAATCTTCTTAGATGTGGCATCTGAGTCCCAAAGACGCAGCCACAACAGCCTGCGGATCGCAATTGCATTGGCCGAGGCCACAGCAGAGCGAGTGGCAGTTTCCAAAGATGCCGTCCTGGCATAGTCCGCATAGGCCCTTGCTCTCTCAGTGAGAGCCAGGACCTCTGGACTGGACCTAGCTATATCAGTGATACCATCCAAACAGATAGTAATCGCTTGTAGGGTCCAGACCGCGGCAAAATTAGGGGCAAACGAAGACCCCACAGCCTCATAGGAAGACTTGGCGAGTTGCTCGACCTGTCTATCAGTAGCATCCTTCAATGAGGAGCTATCAGAGGCAGAAAACAAGGAGCGCGCAGCAATCCTAGTCATGGAAGCATCCACCTTGGGAGACTGCGACCATTCCTGGAGCGCCTCCTGGGGAAAGGGAAAGCGATTGTCCTTAGTTTTACGGACATAACGCCGCCCAGGATGCAACCTGGGAGCTTTAATCACCCTTCCGAAATTAGTGTGGTCCATGAAGGAGCCACTTGGTCTAGCCTCTGGCCGCAGCCATTGGTATATCTCCTTGGGGTGTACAGTCACCTCCTCAGGAGGAGTGACAAGACGCAATGTCTCATTGATGGAGGACACCAGATCCTCCACCCCATCTGGAGGTTCAGACATAGACCCAAGAGTAGAACCCCCATCATCTTCCTCACCATCAGAGGAACGCTCCTCCTCAGAGAGAGTCTGGAGCTCAGGAGAAGCCTCACGGGCTCGCTTAGGGGGTCTTACAGCAGAAGTAAGAGACACCCGGGGGTAACTAGGAGGAGTAGCTGGGTTCTCCAGTCTCCTATGCAGTGCCTCCAGGGTTTGCGACATGGAGGACATCTGGGACAGCAGAGATTCATTGATCTTATTCTGCGTTTCCCATGGCCCTGGGATCACCTGGACCTCAGGGTATAATCCCGGATTTGCAGACTCAGTAGTAGCAGACCGGGCCTCTGGGCGTCCGCAGTTATTGCAGGACCCCTCCACCAGTGTCCCGTTGCATGTAGCGCAGGTAACGGTGCCCACTGCCGCCTTAGCAGCATGCTTCCCAACTGAGGACATCTCCACAGTGAGGGGAATATAAGCCAAAGTTCACAAACAAACAAACCGGGAATCCCGGTGGCTTACCGACCGCAGTAAAGCGGTAGGAGGAAGCGGTGTGTGTGTGTGACCTCCGCGAGTTCCGGTCTCCCTTGCAAGTGCAGACACGCGCTGCAGCCAGATCCCAGCCGGGAAGTGAGGGAGAAGATGGCCGCCGACAGTGAAGATGTGGGCGGAGCCAGGAACACGCGGGAAGAACACACAACACGCCCAGCGGTGATGTCACCATAAGGGCTGCCTCCTCCTCCTCCAGACTGCCTCAGCAATGGAGGTGCCGGAGCCCGCAGCGCGGGAAAAGAGTGTGAATATCACCACACACACTCTCAGACTGCATGTACACATAAAAACACTCGCAGTCTACAGCCTCAGCCCCTGTGACACACAGGGCGGTCAGCCAGGGCGACCCCAGCACAGGGTCACCGCCAGAACCGCGGACCCGAGGGTAACCGCGCGGTCTGAGTGTCGTGACACCACAGTGACAGACACTACCCCCAGGCACACAGGAGACACACCAGGTGCCTCAGTGCCGGTCCGGTCTGTAAGCACCTTTAGGGAGGCCTCGGACGGGGGTACAGCACCAGTCCGGAGTGTAAGCACCATTTAGGGAGGCCTCGGACTGGGCTGGCTCCGTCCGGTCTGTAAGCACCATTTAGGGAGGCCTCGGACGGAGCGGAGCTGTGCAAGGCTCCAGGCTCCCCCTTACCAGAGCCTCCATGGAGGGATGGAAAGGAAGGAGCGCGACAGCGTACCGGGAGAACACTGAAGTGTCCAGGCTAAAAGCCCTCCGGTACCTCCACCAGCGTGTTCCGCAGAGGGTGAGCGGGGAGGCTGTCGGGGGTCCCGAGCGGGACCATTTTACCTTGTCTTCATACGCCATCACGTAAGCTGTGAGAATGCAGTGAAGTGCAAGCAAAGCGTGATCCTCCGAGCACACTAAGTTTAAAACTGAGGATGTCTCCTACGGTGGGGGTTTATAAGCGGAGGAGGCGGTGCTACAAACTTGTAGTACCTAGTGTGACCTCCGGAGGGCAGCGCCCTAAACCCCATTGTCTGGGTCTCCCATTATGATGATCAGAAAAGAAGGGCTCAATTCTGGCTTTACTAGCAGAGGGATACATTTAGTGTCATGTTGCCTCCATCCTTAAAATTTTAAAGACGGCAGTCCATTACAACAAGGTCAAGCAGCAGACATTGTGGACAACAAAGCTACATTCCGGCAGAGAGCGAAAGCGACTCTGGACTGACCCTGATGACAGTCCTCTTATTCGAATGTCACTAAGCAACCGCAGGATGACATCAAGTGACCTACAAAAGGAATGGCAAATGGCAGCTGGGGTGAAGTGCATGGCAAGAACAGTTCTTAACAGGCTCCTAGAGACAGGGCTCAAGTCATGTAAAGCTAGAAAAAATCCTTTCATCAATGAGAAGCAAAGGAGAGCCAGGCTGAAGTTTGCCAAAGACCATAGAGGACTGGAGTAAGGTAATCTTCTCTGATGAGTCTAATTTTCAGCTTTGCCCAACACCTGGTTGGCTAATGGTTTGAAGGAGACCTGGAGAGGCGTACAAGCCACAGTGTCTTGCACCCACTGTAAAATTTGGTGGAGGATCAGTGATGATCTGGGGATGCTTCAGAAAGGTTGGAATTGGGCAGCTTAATCTTTGCAAAGGATGTATGAATCAAGCCGCATATAAGGTTATCCTTGAAAAATACTTGCTTCCTTCTGCTCGGGCAATGTTCCCCAACTCTGAGGACTGTTTTTTCCAGCGGGACAATGCCCCATGCTACACAGCTAGGTCAATAAATGTGTGGATGAAGGAGCACCACATCAAGATCCTGTCATGGCCAGTCCAATATCCAGACCTGAACCCCTTTGAAAACCTCTGGAATGGAACCAAGAGGAAGATTGATAGTCACAAGCCATCAAACAATGAAGAACTGCTTACAGTTTTGTGCCAGGAGTGGCATAAGGTCACCCAAAAGCAGTGTGACTGACTGGTGTAAAGCATGCCAAGACGCATGAAAGCTGTGATTAAAATTCATGGTTATTCCACCAAATATTGATTTCTGAACTCTTCCTGAGTTAAAACTTTAGTTTTCTTTGCATTATTTCATGTCTGAAAGCACTGTTTCTTAATTATTATTTTGATGATTTATTTGCTGCAAATAAATACAAACATGACAGACATGTTGTCAGTAGTTTATAGAATAAAAGAACAATGTACATTTTACTCAAAAATATACCTATAAAGAGAAAAATCAGAGAAACTGAACATTTAAGTGGTCTATTAATTTTTACCAGAGCTGTAAATAGATTTGTAATGTATAGCCTGTGATAGTGAAGATAGCGGAGCACAGCTGCTGATTATCACAGGCTTGAATGGAGTGACAGGGCACATTAATGACTGGGGATACAAATAGTGATGGGATACACATTGATCTAACAGTTCTCCTATTTAGTCTAGAACACCCCTTTAAATTAGCAGTAAATAGGACTGTGCCCCTATAGTTCCCTTTTGCTCACCGGTTTTTGTCCCACACAATCTGCAGTAATTAGGGATGGAGTGCTGCCTCTTTAGTGCGGTTCTCACATCCAGCACACCCCATACTGATGGTGAGACTATGGCTCTGCTCCTCATCATTGCATACAGCATCAGCACAAAAACCTGCAGCTGTTTTCCCCCTTCTCCCCGTTTACGGAATACCATAACATTTTTCATTGAAATATGACACTACATAAAATATAAGGAAAAGTAAAACAGGATGAAAGCCCCCCAAAAATATACAACCCCAGCCACAGGAGGGAAAGCCACTGATTTTTTTGGGAACAGTAAATACTGTTGCATGTTGTCAGTCCAAGTTAGCAAGGACCAGAATGTATACAAGAAATAAAAACAACTAAAAATGCCTTTTTATGCCCAGCAGGACAAGCTGCAGGAAGACTAACCTGTGAAGAGATGGGGGAACTTAATGGGTAAAATCACAGCTTCTTTTAAAGCTTCTTTCGCTCCTTCCAACCCGGCGACGTCGTTCCACCGGACGTTTGGCTTCTCCATTACGATGGCACCTGCAGATATCAGAGTCAGTGGAGAAAGACAAGATTATTACATCTGAACCTTCGCTTTTGAGTCTTACAATGTTCAGAATGACCTAACACCTCCTTGATCTGTGTCAGTAAAACCATAAAATCTCCACTCCTCCCACACAATTAGTGTCACGTGTTAACCTTTCTCCATCCCACCATGTCCCTGGCTCATGCTCTTCAGCTTGCATCCATCCTACCCCCATCCACTTACTTCTAAATCCCAGAGAAGAATAATCTTTGTTTATATAGCGCCAACATATTCTGAAGCGGTTTACAATTCAGAGGTTTTTATAAAGTCATAAGTAACATAGTTATAGAAAAATGACAGCCCTGCTAATAAGAGCTTACACTCTACAATGAGGTGGGGGTGACACAGAGTACAGGGGCTTATATACAATGATTGTCCAGACATCTTGAAATAACGCGGAATAGATTTTGGGTTTGGTGGAGTTTGGCAGAGAGCTAGGTGCAGAGAAATAGTGAATGGGCTAAATATAAAGGACTTCGATTAGGGAACATGATAGACCACCCTAAAAAGATGTGTTTTTAGGGAGTGTCTGAAACTATGCAAGTTGAAGATAGTCCTAACTTCCTGGGGGAGAGCGTTCCAGAAAATTGGTGCAGCTCGGGAGAAGGTCTTGGAGCCGGGAGAGGGAGGTTTGGATTAGTGTGGATGTTAGCTGAAAGTCGCTGGAGTGTAGGGTGAGAGACAGAGAAGAGGGAGGAGATGTAGGACAGTGCAAAACTGTGGAGAGGACAGATAGGTGTTAGACAGAGATGAAGGAGCAGATGTAAGGGGGTGCAGAACTATGGAGGGGATGGGTAGGTGATAGACAGATGAGAGTGGGGATGTAGGGTGGTGCAGAACTGTGGAGATGATGGGTAGATAATAGACAGAAATTAGGGAGATGTTGGGAGGTGCAGAACTGTAGAGAGGACGGGTAGGTGATAGAGATGAGGGTGGGGATGTAGGATGGTCCAGAACTGTGGAGAGCATGGGTAGGTGATAGACGGAGATGTAGGGGTGCAGAACTGTGGAGAAGATAGCTAGGGTGACAGACAGATGAGGGAGGAGATGTAGACAGTGATGTAACTTTAAGCTCATGGGCCCCAATGCGAAAGCTTCAAAGGTGTCCCAAGTATTGCAAATTTTCAATAGCAATAGTCTTTTTCTATAGGCCAAATAAACTTTTGAGGCCCCCTAGCTTCCAGTGCCCAGGTGCCATTGCAACCACTGTACCTGTTATAGTTACGCCCCTGGATGTAGGTCAGTGCAGAACTGTGGAAGGACGGGTAAGGAGATAGAGATGAGATGTAGGCGGTGCAGAACTGTGGAGGAAGGGTAGGGTGGTAGACAGAGATGAGGAGGAGATGTAGGGGGGTGCTGTGTTATGAAGAGCTTTGTGGGTGAGTACAAACAATTTAGAGAATCTTCTTTATCCATTAGGACGTACCCATTAATTGTTCCTGTAGTTTCTTTTTTTCTGGATTTTCCCCTTCGCTGTCACTGTCACTTCTGTGAAAAAAGGAAATAACACTGACAATTTGCTGTGAGGTTAGGTATATGGTATATAATGTAATGCAGTGGTGGTCACCCAATTATCAATGGGGCAAAAGATGCAATCCTTGACTCCAACAAAGGTCTTATAACAATTCAGTCTGCAGCCGGGGTGGACGCACACTCCTCTGTGGCCTGCAGACTTACTAATCAACCATGCTCAGCGTCATTAAAATCTTCACTGTAAACAGGGGTTGGGGTCCTACCACACACTTGTATCAGATTCTATAAATGTGTGTATTGCAGCGCAGTCCTGGGGGGGTCGCTATAAAGCTCCTTAGTTAGTCTTCCATTGGCGCATCACTATCATATAATATGATTGAAGCATGAGAGAGTTCTTTTTCTTAGGAAAGTGAAGAGATGCTACATTTAATGGAAAGGGACTCTAGTTCCCACCCACTGAGCAGTGCAGGCATTGCATACTGGGACATGTAGTCCAACCCGTTACAAAAGAGGATGTTACTTTTACAGATTAAAAACAATCAAAGCCCTGTTACTTGTGAAATGTGGTCTGCTATAAAATGTGACCCCCCCATCCCCACATAGAGACTGAACAGCCCACCCTTTCTCATTCTGGGATTCTTTCACAGGCTTCTTTCCCTGCTTGTCCTTGGTTTTTAGATAATCCTTAAGCTTCTCGGCCCGGTCCAGGTACTGCATACATTTGGCTCGGATGCTCTCCTTGGCCTTGTCACTGTGAGCTTCATCTGAAGGAAATAAAAAAGATGTGGTCAAGACCTGCAAGATGTGAGCGGTGTAACCCCCGATACCTTCCTGCACAGTGTGGCACCATGACCATTCTCTACATCCAGCCTGGAACCATGAGAGGCTGCGTCCGTGGCCGGTACCTCACCCCAGGTGTCAGCCATATTCACGTCCCTCTGCGTTGTATCCCGGGACTTACACTTGATGGCGTGCAGGAAATACTCCACCGCATGCTGGTAAAGCCTCAAAGCCTCTTCATAGTTCTTGTTCTTGTCCTCCTCTGTGGCTTTGGTCACCAAATCAATGGCTTTCTGGAGGGATAAAGAAAGGCTCCGATCAATACTAATTCTACACAAAAACACAGCAACTGTAGTGTGCACTGAGCATGAGAATCAATGTGGAAAACTCCTCAAACAAGTGCAAGATCCAAAGGGAAAGATCCAATAGTGAAGAAAGTAGAGAAGGAAGAAACTGGGAGAAGAGAAAGCAAAGAGTAGAAAGGGAGGACGAGATCAGAAGGAATAAAACATCGGGACAAAGGCAAAAAGGAAGGAAGGAGTGTTGTAGGGGCACAGAAAAGAAACCGGGAGAAGAGAAAGCAAGAGTAGAGACTGAGGACGGGATCAGAAGGAATAAAACATTGGACAAAGGCGAAAGGAAGGAGTGTTGTAGGGGCACAGACAAGAACCGGGAGAAGAGAAAGCAAAGAGTAGAGACTGAGGACGGATCAGAAGGAATAAAACATTGGGACAAAGGCGAAAAGGAAGGAGTGTTGTAGGGCACAGACAAGAAACCGGGAGAAGAGAAAGCAAAGAGTAGAGACTGAGGACGGGATCAGAAGGAATAAAACATTGGGACAAAGGCGAAAAGGAAGGAGTGTTGTAGGGGCACAGAAAAGAAACCGGAGAAAGAAAGCAAAGAGTAAAGACTGAGGACGGGATCAGAAGGAATAAAACATTGGGACAAAGGCGAAAAGGAAGGAGTGTTGTAGGGGCACAGAAAAGAAACCGGGAGAAAGAGAAAGCGAAGAGTAGAGACTGAGGCCGGGATCCGAAGGAATAAAACATTGGGACAAAGGCGAAAAGGAAGGAGTGTTGTAGGGGCACAGAAAGAAACGGGAGAAGAGAAAGCAAAGAGTAGAGACTGAGGACGGGATCAAAAGGAATAAAACATTGGGACAAAGGCGAAAAGGAAGGAGTGTTGTAGGGGCACAGACAAGAAACCGGGAGAAGAGAAAGCAAAGAGTAGAAACGGAGGCGGGATCAGAAGGAATAAAACATTGGGACAAAGGCGAAAAGGAGGATGAGTATTGTAGGGTCACAGAAAAGAAACAGGCAGCAAACAGATAGGGAGCAAAGAAAAAAATCTACAACCAACAGAGGTGCCAAACCGGGAAAAGAGGAGAGGACATAGGGGGCAGAGGATGGCAGGATGCATAAAAGGGGCCGAGAGCAGCAAGTAGGGGTCAGAGGGAGCAGCCAAAGGGCAGCATATAGGAGGCAGAGGACAGCAAGTAGGGGTCAGAGGCGCAGTAGAGGCAACTAGTAGGACCAATGGGTGCAGCAGAGGGCAGCAAGTAGGGAGCAGAGGGTGGCAGGAAGAATGCAGCATATAAGGTCAGAAGTCGGCAGGCAGAGGGCAGCAAGTACGGGGCAGAGGGCAACAAGTAGGGACACAGGCAGCATATAGGGTCAGAGAGTGGCAGGCACAAGGCAGCATATAGGGTCAGAGAGTGGCAGCACAAGGCAGCATATAGGGTCAGAAGTCGGCAGGCAGAGGGCAGCAAGTAGGGGGCAGAGGGCAGCAAGTAGGGGACTGAGGGTGGCAGGCAGAGGGCAGCAAGTAGGGAGCACAGGGCAGCGATAGGGGGCAGAGGGTTGCAGGCAGAGGGCAGCATATAGGTGGCAGGCAGAAGGCAGCAAGTAGGGGGCACAAGGTGGCAGCCAGAGGGCACCATATAGGGTCAGAGGGCAGCAAGTAGGGGGCAGAGAGTGGCAGGCCGAAGGCAGCATATAGGGTCAGAAGGCGACAGGCAAAGGTCAGCAAGTACAAATCAGAGGGTAATAGGCAATGTGTGGCTATCAACAAATAGGGACAGAGGCCAACAGGAACAGGGAGGCAAGCAGAAAATAGAGGGTAAAGGGTTAACAGGTGACAAAAGGAAGTAGTGATCAGAGGGTGGCAAACATGAATTAGGGCTCAGAGGGTGGCAAGCAGGAATCAGGGTCAGCAAGCAGAAACCAGGGGTCATAGGATGGCAAGCAGGAAGTAGGTGCAGAGGGTGGCAGGCTGAGGATGGCAAGCAGCAAGCATGTGGCAGGGGACAGTTTGCAGCAGGAAGATCAGAGTGCAACAAGAAACAGACGACAAGCAGGAAGTAAGGGGCAGAGTGCGGCAGGCAGAGGGCACAGGGCAGGAAGAAGGACGTAGGGGCAGAGGGTGGCAAGCAAGCACATACAAAGAAAAGAGTATGAATAACAAAAGTGAAAGAAAAGGAGCAGAGATATTTATGACAGCTATTTTTTGTCTTCTTTCTCTGTTGTCTATCCTAAGAACTGAGGAAAAGGAGCAGAGTTTGGATTAAAAAAAAAAACAACAGAAAACAAAGCTGTGGAGATAAAGGAGGAGACTGAAAAGCAAAAATGACCAGAAGCGGTCAGTCCAGATACACATAAATATGACTGTATTCAGGTGCGGACACGCCGGCGTGAAAAAAATCGGTTCGTTTCTCATCCAGGAGAGTGGGACGGGTGTCATGCGTTTTTTGATCTGTGTGGCATGTGAGTGCTATGCGAGTGTGCGATTTTTTTCTTAGATCACATCCGTGTGCTGTCTGTGTGCAATCGTTTTTTTTTCTCAGCAGCTATTACTGTACAATCATTTACAGGAACATTTTACAGTATTTTGACCTACAGAATGAGAATGTATCCAAGAAAAAAATCGGATGGCTGTCATGTCATGTGCGGTCCATGATTTTGTCAGGGTCATTGACTTGCATTGGTGAGAATCACATACTGTCGCTGCATGTTGCAGATTCTGGCCACGGTAATGTGTCTCAGTCATTCTGTAACATTGCTCCGAGTGCAGTGTGAGGTGTCCTCGCATTGCATTCATCTGATTTTCACGCCAGTGTGTCTTTACCCTTCAGGATTTTCTCAGACACTATTTAGGTATATGGGAGGAATCGCGCTGTATGTTAGCACATAGGTCGGCTCGTCTTCCATGGTAACGAGGTGTGTTCATACTGAGTATTTTTAATGAGTTTTTGGAGTGGAAAGTTTTGTGTTTTTGAAAATTAGGAAAGTTCTACCTTCTGCCCCACAAAACAGCATTGATGGCAGAGCGTGGACACATAACACATAACACACTGAGTTGTGGTTTTATGATTTATCATATGATAAGGAAATAAAAGAACGAAACCTGCGACTCATCTTGTATCTCCTGGCTGCTGTAATGAAGCATGTGACTCCGGCCCTCGCCAGCTCTACCTGAGTCACCGCAGATATATTTAGCAATCACATGACGCGCACCTTTAACTAGATGTTTGGGTGCAGCCCCCGATCAACAGAGGTCAGACACAGCAGGAATTGCAGGAAACAAGGAAGCAATTAGGGCCGGTGTCACCTGATCCTGGTGCTAAGGGTCGGGAAACTGTGCACTCCAGAGCATGCTGGGAGTTGTAGTTCCATAACATAGCTGGGTTGCCATCCCTGCTTCTAGTCTTTTACTTTTGATAAGTTTTTATTGTCTTTGTCCATGCAATTCCTGGCACTTCTGATATTCGCCAAGTCCTGTGCCAGCAGAGACCCGATATCCTCCTGATCCCACAGTCATCATGCCGTCCATCTATTGCTCATGTTACAAATGGAAGGACTGCAGGATCAGACTACACAGAGTGTAGATAGCCTGTTACCATGGAAACAAACAAGTCTGTATAGGAGCTGCAGACACAAAACTACAGATTTATCACTTTATATTTGGGGATCCCACCCGAATAACTACAGAGAGATGTATTTAAGGCTAGATTCACACATCCGCTTGTCACGGACCATGCGGTGCGGCCACGGGTCTCCTGATCCCATATGTGAGGCTGATGAGGTCTCCGGAGCCACATCCCACCATACGGTCCGTGACCAACGGATGTGTGCATCAGCCTTTAGGGTTTGTTCTTACATTGTGGCTTTGCAGTTTTGGTTTGTTTTCAGCATTTTTACTTGGGGTTCTCACACATTCATTAACCCCTTCACACTGGCCGATGTTTTTGTTTTTCCTGCCCCTTCAGCTAACAGCCATAACTTTGTTATTCTTCTGTCAATATACACTGTGTTCCAAATTATTATGCAAATTGGTTTTAAGTGTCATAGGGTTTTATTTTTATTTTTTTTCAATGAAACCCATTGATGGTATTGTGTCTCATGGTGGGTTTACACACACCAATTTATCTGTTCAATCTCTGAACCAATCTCTGGTTGCAGTGAAATCATGGATACATTGCTCCATGTTGTACACAGCCACAAAATGGAGCAATGTATCCATGATTTCACTGCAACCAGAGATTGGTTCAGAGATTGAACAGATAAATTGGTGTGTGTAAACCCACCATCAGGGTTCTTTGGATCATTGAAATCAATCTCTGATATCTGTGATAATTAGTTTGGCAGGTGAGCCCAATAAAAGGAAAACTGGGTGTTCCACAATATTACGCAGGCCACAGTTTTCATGTAACATGGGAAAGAAAAAGGATGTATCTGCTGCTGAAAAGCAACAAATAGTGCAATGCCTTGGACAAGGGATGAAAACATTAGATATTACACAAAAACGTAAGCTTGATCATCATATTGTGATGAGATTTGTGGCTGATCCTGAGCACAGACGTGCTCGAGCAGATAATGGCAGAATGAGGAAGGTTTCTGCCAGACAAGTTCATCGGATTAAGAAAGCAGCTGCTAAAGAGGCCTTACAAACCAGCAAACATATTTGAAGCTGCTGGTGCCTCTGGAGTCCCTCGAACCTCAAGGTGTAGGATCCTTCAAAGGCTTGCTGTGGTGCATAAACCTACTATTCAGCCACCCCTAAACAGTGCTCACAAGCAGAAACAGTTGCAGTGGGCCCAGACATACATGAAGACTAATTTTCAAACAGTCTTGTTTACTGATGAGTGCCGAGGAACCCTGGATGGTCCAGATCAGGGTCTCAAACACGCGGCCCGAGAGCCGCATGCGGCCCCCGGGGCTTCACTATGCGGCCCGCGGCACCTTGGACAACATAATGATGCATCGCCTCAGTGCAGTGGGGACCGCTGCAGTCCCCGCTGTGTGATGACTTCCGTCCACAGTACTAACAAGCTCTGCCACTCAGCAAGATCAATGCAAGCTGCCAGCCAATGAGAGGTCCGCAGTCGATGGCGGAATAAGACGTCACATGAGGGCCTCTGGCTGGCAGATTGCATTGTTCTGCTGAGCAACAGAGCTTTGTCTGAGCGGCGGCTGGAGGATGTCATAGCACAGAGGAGGCCGGAGGTCAGCACAGCAGGGACCGCGGCGGCTCCCTGCACTGGAGCAATGCATCATTAAAGTGAGAAAAGTGTGAGTGTGTGTGAGAGGGTGTGTGTGTGAGGGTGTGAGTATGTGAGAGAGGATATGTGTATAAGAAAATGTGTGTGAGGTGTGTGTGAGTTTCAGTGTGTGAGAGTGTGTGAGTGTGTATATGAGGATGTGTGAGTGTGTGTTAGGGTGAATGAGTATGTATGCGAGTGTGTAAAAAAAAAGGTAAAACAGGATGGGGGCATCAATATAAAAGTAGATCAGGAAGGGGGACATCAGTACAAAAGGGGACCAGGATGCGGAACCTCACTACAAAAAGGGTCCAGGATGGGGGACATCACTACTAAAGGGGATCGGGATGGGGGACATCACTAGAAAAGGGGATCGGGATGGGGGACATCACTACTAAGGGGGATCGGGATGGGGGACATCACTACTAAAGGAGATCTGGATGGGGACATTACTAGAAAATGGGATCTGGATGGGGGACATACCGTATATACTCGTGTATAAGCCGACTTTTTCAGCCCAAAAATTGGGCTGAAAAGTCCCCCCTCGGCTTATACGCGAGTATATACATGTGTGTGACGGGGACGGGGGCTCTGACTGGGGGCAGGAGGAGGCAGGAGGGGGCTACAGTGACACCGCGCGGTCACGTGGGCCCGGCTCATTAATATGCACGCATCCCCCTGTCCATCCCCGGCAAGGGGATGCAGTGCATATTGCCCCACACAGCCCCTGGCGGCCCCCGGCAGTGGTATACAGCCCCCCCCCCGCCTAGTACCGGGCCCCCATGCTGCGGATACAGTAGTTCATACATTACCATCTCTCCCTGCAGCGCGCGGCTCCTCCAGTCCCAGCCGGCATCTTCCTGTAGTGTCATGTGACTGGCGCGTCACATGACACTACAGCAACAAGCCGGGCGGGAGATGGAGGAGCCGCGCGCTGCAGGAGATGGTAATGTATGAACTACTGTATGCTGTGCCGCAGCATGGGGGCCCGGTACTAGGCGGGGGGGCTGTATACCACTGCCGGGGGCGCTGTATAAACCCCCGGGGGCCTGCTGTATAAACCCCCGGGGGGCCTGCTGTATAAACCCCCGGGGGCCTGCTGTATAAACCCCCGGGGGCCTGCTGTATAAACCCCCGGGGGCCTGCTGTATAAACCCCCGGGGGCCTGCTGTATAAACCCCCGGGGGCCTGCTGTATAAACCCCCGGGGGCCTGCTGTATAAACCCCCGGGGGCCTGCTGATACCCCCGGGGGCCTGCTGAATACCCCTGGGGGCCTGCTGTATACCCCTGAGGGCCTGCTGTATACCCCTGGGGGCCTGCTGATACCCCTGGGGGCCTGCTGTATACCCCTGGGGGCCTGTTGATACCCCTGGGGCCTGCTGAATACCCCTGGGGGCCTGCTGTATACCCCTGGGGCCTGCTGTATACCCATGGGGGCCTGTTGATACCCCTGGGGGCCTGTTGATACCCCTGGGGCCTGCTGATACCCCTGGGGCCTGCTGAATACCCCTGGGGGCCTGCTTATACCCCTGGGGGCCTGCTGTATACCCCTGGGGGCCTGCTGATACCCATGGGGCCTGCTGTATACCCCTGGGGGTCTGCTGTATACCCCTGGGGCCTGCTGAATACCCCTGGGGGCCTGCTGATACCCCCGGGGGCCTGCTGATACCCCCGGGGCCTGCTGTATACCCCTGGGGGCCTGCTGATACCCCTGGGGGCCTGCTGATACCCCTGGGGGCCTGCTGATACCCCTGGGGGCCTGCTGATACCCCTGGGGGCCTGTTGATACCCCTGGGGGCCTGCTGATACCCCTGGGGGCCTGCTGATACCCAATTAGGTAAAGGTTCTACCTTCTGCCCCACAAAACAGTCATTGATGGCAGGAGCGTCGGACAACCATAACCACATAACACACTGAGCAGTGTTTTATGATTTATCATCATGATATCAGGAAATAAAAGAACGTAACCTGCAGAACTCATCTTGTATCTCCTGGCTGCTGTACATGAAGCATGTGACTCCAGACCCTGCATTGCCGAGTCTCTACTGAGTCACTAACGCGCAGATATATTTAGGCAATCGACATGAGCGGCTACAAGGTACGGCATCTATACTCTTTTAAACTAGATGTTTGGGTGGCAGTCCCACGGGCCCCGCGCGATCACGCACTGAGGTCAGCACACAGCAGGAATTGCGCAGAAACAAGGGAAGCAATTAGGCTGACCGTGTCACTGTCACGACCTGATCCTGGTGCTAAGGGTCTAGCCAATTGTGGCAGCAAACGTCCAAGAGCATGCTGGAGTTGTAAGTTCCATACCATAGGACTGTGTTGCCATCTCCTGCTTCATGAGTCTTTTACTTTGAGTAAGTTTTTATTGTCTTCTCTGTCCTATGGTGCAATTCCTGGCACGTCTGATAGATTCGCGCAAAGTCCTGTGCCAGCAGAGACATGCTGTCGATATAGTCCCCTGATCCCACAAATCATCAATGCCATCCAACACTATCTGCTCATGTTACAAATGGAAGGACTGGGCCGGGATCAGACTACATCCTCAGGAGTGTATGATAGCCTGTTACGCATGAATCAAGACAAAGTCTAGTATATGAGAGCTGCAGACATCAAAACGTATCAGATTTATCACTTTATATTTGGGGATCGCGCAACACCTGAATGAGACTACTGAGAGATGTAGTTTTAATAGGCTAGATATGCACACATTCCGCTTGTGCACGGACTCATAGCGTGCGGCCAGACTTGGGTTCACGGCGTGATCGCCCATATGTGATGCTGATAGAGGTCATTCCGAGTAGGTGCCACGATCCTCATCATAAACGGTCGCAGTGACCACACAAGACGGGTATGTGTGCATGCATCCATTTAGGGTTTGTTCTTAACATTGTCGGGCTTTGTCAGTATTTGGTTTGATTTTAGCTGGGGGTCGGGGGGGGTATTTCACACTATTCTATTAACCCTCAACCCCCTTTCACACTGTGCCGATGTTTTTGATTTTCCTGCCCCTTCAGCAACACCATAACTTGTTATTCTTCTGTCAATATACACTGTGTTCCAAAATTTTTAGCAAATTGGTTTTAAGTGTCATAGGGTTTTATTTTATTTTGCGGCTCCTCCAGTCCCAGCCGGCATCTTCCTGTAGTGTCATGTGACTGGCGCGTCACATGACACTACAGCAACAAGCCGGGCGGGAGATGGAGGAGCCGCGCGCTGCAGGAGATGGTAATGTATGAACTACTGTATGCTGTGCCGCAGCATGGGGGCCCGGTACTAGGCGGGGGGGCTGTATACCACTGCCGGGGGCGCTGTATAAACCCCCGGGGGCCTGCTGTATAAACCCCCGGGGGCCTGCTGTATAAACCCCCGGGGGCCTGCTGTATAAACCCCCGGGGGCCTGCTGTATAAACCCCCGGGGGCCTGCTGTATAAACCCCCGGGGGCCTGCTGTATAAACCCCCGGGGGCCTGCTGTATAAACCCCCGGGGGCCTGCTGTATAAACCCCCGGGGGCCTGCTGATACCCCCGGGGGCCTGCTGAATACCCCTGGGGGCCTGCTGTATACCCCTGAGGGCCTGCTGTATACCCCTGGGGGCCTGCTGATACCCCTGGGGGCCTGCTGTATACCCCTGGGGGCCTGTTGATACCCCTGGGGCCTGCTGAATACCCCTGGGGGCCTGCTGTATACCCCTGGGGGCCTGCTGTATACCCATGGGGGCCTGTTGATACCCCTGGGGCCTGTTGATACCCCTGGGGCCTGCTGATACCCCTGGGGCCTGCTGAATACCCCTGGGGGCCTGCTTATACCCCTGGGGGCCTGCTGTATACCCCTGGGGGCCTGCTGATACCCATGGGGCCTGCTGTATACCCCTGGGGGTCTGCTGTATACCCCTGGGGCCTGCTGAATACCCCTGGGGGCCTGCTGATACCCCCGGGGGCCTGCTGATACCCCCGGGGGCCTGCTGTATACCCCTGGGGGCCTGCTGATACCCCTGGGGGCCTGCTGATACCCCTGGGGGCCTGCTGATACCCCTGGGGGCCTGCTGATACCCCTGGGGGCCTGTTGATACCCCTGGGGGCCTGCTGATACCCCTGGGGGCCTGCTGATACCCTGGGGGCCTGCTGATACCCCTGGGGCCTGCTGAATACCCCTGAGGGCCTGCTTATACCCCTGGGGGCCTGCTTATATGCCTGGGGGCCTGCTGTATACCACTGGGGGGGCCTGTATACCTTACTGCTGGGGGTTGTATACCTGTGCTGGAGTCCACCCTCGGCTTATACGCGAGTCAATAAGTTTTCCCAGTTTTTGGGGCAAAAGTAGGGGGGTCGGCTTATACACGGGTCGGCTTATACACGAGTATATACGGTAACTACAAAAGGGAATCGGGATGGGGGACATCACTACTAAAGGGGATCGGGATGGGGGACATCACTAGAAAAGGGGATCAGAATGGGGAACATCACTAGAAAAGGGGATCGGGATGGGGGACATCACTAGAAAAGGGGATCAGGATGGGGAACATCAGCAGAAAAAGGGATCAGGATGGGGGACATCAGGAGAAAAGGGGATCAGGATGAGGGACATCAGTAAAAAAGGACATTACTACAGAATGGGGACATTACTACAAGAAGGGGATCAGGATTTGTACTTTACTACATTGAGCAAAAAATTCAGGAATTACTAAAAATATCGCTTAGGGTGGCTTCAGACTTGAGTTCGCCTCTGCAGCATCTTGCGGCGGGCGAATGCAAGCTGAGCGCAAGCACCACCCATCCCTATGTTTATCATGGGGACACACGGTGATGCGCTCGGCTGCGTATGGGCGTGCGCACTGATAGACTTCAATGTGTGATTTGTACGCATGAGGATGCTTGCGTACAAATCATACATTCTCGTCCACACCCTGAACGCGACATGTCACACACGTAGGTCTATCAGTGCGTACGCCTATCCGCAGCCGAGCGAATCACCATGCGTCCCCATGATAAACATAGGGATGGGCAGTGCTTGTGCTCAGCTTGAGTTCGCCCGCTGCAAGACGCTGTGGAGGCAAACGCAAGTCTGAAGCCACCCTTAGTCCTACAGGGGATGCGGCCCCCCGGTGTAAATGTTTTTCTATGTGCGGCCCACCAACTCAGCCGAGTTTGAGACCCCTGGTCCAGATGAATAGAGTAGTGGATGGTTGGTGGATGGTCACCATATCCCAAAAAGGCTGCAAAGTCAGCAAGGAGGTGGAGGAGTCATGTTTTGGGCTGGAATCAATGGGAAACAGCTGGTAGGCCCCTTTAAGGTTCCTGAAGCTGTGAAAATGACCTCTGCAACGTATATAGAGATTCCAACTGAGAACTTTCTTCCATGGTACAAAAAGCAAAAACGTGCCTTTAGGAGCAAAATCATCTTCATGCATGACAATGCACCATCTCATGCTACAAAGAATACCTCTGTGTCATTGGCTGCTATGGGCATAAAAGGAGATAAACTCATGGTGTGGCCACCATCTTCCCCTGACCTCAACCCTATAGAGAACCTTTGGAGTATAATCAAGCAAAAGATCTATGAGGGTGGGAGGCAGTTCACATCAAAACAGCAGCTCTGGGAGGCTATTCTGACATCATGCAAAGAAATACAAGCAGAAACCCTCCAGAAACTCACAAGTTCAATGGATACTAGAATTGTGAAGGTGATATCAAAGAAGGGTTTCTATGTTAACATGTAACTTGGCCTGTTAGGATGTTTTGGAGTTAAATAGCTTTTTATTTCAGTGAATGTGACCTCCTAATGCTGCAAATTCAACAAATGAGCATTTTCACTTCTTTCAAACATATCAAATGTTTACAAACTCTACTGTGCCTAATAATTTGGAACAGTGCGTTTAGAGTTTGTTTTAATTTTGAAAATTATACTGTTATCATTGGGAGGTTTCTTCAATAAAATTTGATTTATACTGTAACGGGTGATGACTTATTACACTGACTGTCATTTGCACCAACCATTTAGAAAAATCAGAGAAAAAGAACATTTGTATAATAATTTGGAACACAGTATAGACATACGAGGGTTTTTTACTTGCGGGATGAGTTGTACTTTTCAATGACAGCATTCATTTAAAGGGAACCTGTCACCTTGTTTCCCCCCACCCCCTCCTATCTCTACCTGTCCCTGCACCTTGTGAGCTCATTCCTAACCATCCCTAACTGACCTAAAGGGGCCTTATAATGGTTTAGAAAAATTACTTTTAACTTGTTTACGGTCTCCATCTAGGAGACTGGAAAGGTGGGCTCCTTGTCTCCATTTGGCATGCCCCGCTGGGTGTCCTCGTATCTTGTCTTGTTCCTCCTTATTTTTGAAGTTCCCGCCTCCTTTGTGATCTAAAACGCCGGGCCGAGATGTCATATCCGGTCCATATCATGTGATCGGCCTGGTGCATTGTGGGCCTGATCACATGATTGGCTCAGTGCATTGTGGGCCTGATCACGTGATCGGCCCAGCTGCGGCGCATATTGAAGCCGGGCCAATCATGTGATGAGGCCCACAATGCACTGGGACGATCATCTGATCAGGCCCACAATGCAAACTTAATTCTGGCAGGTTTTATCGCTACTCCCTTTACTATTCAGATTAATTGATTTAATATTTTGATACATCGGGGGACTTCTGAACACGGTGATGCCAAATATGTGTATTTTCATAAGAAATGATCATCTATGAATGGCGGCGCTCAGTCAGAGTTCACGGGAAATTCATCATGACAGTGACAGGGGTCATCATCTGACCTCTTGCTGTCAAGACAACCCATCAGTGCCCTATGATCGCCGATGGTGGTGAGGAACGGCACTAGTTTGACAGCGCAATCTAACTCTTTAACAGGCGCGGGTGAATCTCCTATCAGATCAGCCGACCTGGTAATGATGACACGCAGACGTTTTCCAATTCAGTCAGGAAAATAAAAAGCAATCGTGTGCAGGAGATTTCTGAGATCTCACAGCTTTTACTAATTCTGTGAAAAGCAGTTTTTAATTTGCATTAAAAAAAAAAAAACACTGCAAAAACGCAATGTGTGAGCATAGCCGAACTCTTGGTTGCCCGTAGACTTGGCACATCCATAGGAAAACACCAAGCAGCACTCAACTGTCATAAATAGTTGAGACCGGCCTGTCAACTGCCAGAAGGGGAAGGAGACTGATCCTGCCCAGACCCAGCAGAAGCTACAATGACACCAACACTTGTGTAATCCCAGTCAGTTAATATTGCCGTAATAAATAAAATCTTGCGCTCTGGCCCTTATATTTTTTCAGCATCATGGCCGCCATCGTATGCGAGATCACCAAACTTTTCCTCAGTGCTAAATGTGTCTTTTTCAACAATGCAGCAGAAGACATAGTGAGAGATTGCCTCAATAGTCCATCAGGGGTCCGTGAAAGCTGGAAAAACACTCCAGCTATCAAAGCAAGATCCCCAAGACTTTCCATATCATTATCAATCTATCATACCAGCATGAGATACATCAGTTAATTACTAGGGAGATTTGCCATTCAGGAGTCTGAGAAAGCTAAGTGACAACTATATAGCCAATGATATAGCATCCAGAGTGGTGTCACCAAGAATTTCTGGCCTCATATAATGGTAAATCAATTCATTCTCAGAGACTGGGGCCTTCCTAACAACTTATTAAAAGATGTGTCTATCTGAAACCTGGGAAAGCTGGGTGACAAGTATACAGCCATCATCACAGCTGCCAGAGGAGTGACTTTTTCTGACTCCTGAATGAACAAGCTGTTTATTTCTATGATATAGGGTGAATGATTTGTCTGAATAGCTGATGGGGTGCACAGGAAAGCTGGGTGACCATTATAGTATCAAGAGGGGCTTCACCAAGGGTTGCTGAGCTGTAAATCGGCACCAGGGATGTCCTAGTGAATGATGAAATATAAACCTAGAAACACTGGGTGACAAGTATACAGCTCTGGGTATTTAGCTCCCAGAGGAGCAGCTTTCCCACACTCCTGATTGGTAAATCTGGCCTTAAAGGGGATGTCCAAGTGAACGATGAAATGATTTGCCAATCAGGAGTCTGGGAGAGCTGGGTAACAACTACTGTGGCCCCTGCATGCCTCTCTCCTATGAGCCCTGGATGAGATGTTTGGACAGACTTGACATCCAGGGGCCAGATAGTACCCGGACACCCGGCTTTCCCAGACTCTTGACACCCACTTAAAGGGGATGCCGTAGTGAAAGATGGATGCAATGATTTGCCAATCAGGACTCTGGGAAAGCTGGGTGAGGACCACTGTGGCCCCCGCACTCTCCTATTAGCCCTGAATGGGTTGTTTTGGGCAGATTTGTTATCCAAGGGTCTGATACTGCCCAGACACGCAGCTTTACCAGACTCCTGAATGGTAAATCCACACAGTTAAAGGGGGTGTCCTAGAGAATGATGAACTGATTGGTCAATCCAGAGTCTGGGTGACATCCACTGGAGCCTCCATGGGTAAGTCACCCAGCTTTTCCTGCCTCCAGTCTTGTACATTGTGTTGGGAACGTCCTGGCCAATCACACGCTCATCTGCCCATCAGGGTCCGGGAGAGCAGAGTGAGGACCCCTGTGGCCCCCGCACTCCTCTCCTATGAGTCTGGATGGGTCATCCCCCGACACCCAGCCTTCCCAGGAACAGACAGATCCAAGGCACCTAAATGTGTGATTATAAGCACCGGCCAGCAGGGGGCGCCTCACGGAGCCGGGGTATTGAGGGTAGAGCCGTCCGGGTATATTCTCACCCCGCCCCCTACACAGCAGCCCCCGCACCCGGGTATCCGCCCCTCTCTCCGGGTTTCGCCATTACCTGCAGTGTTGACGTTGTCATCTCATCTCCCGGTCCCGGTGTCTTCGGGGGTTTCCTCTGGATTCCGGGGCCTGTCAGTTCACCGGAACCGGAAGTGACGTCTAGTCGAAACCGGAAGTGAACATTGAATGCTCGTGATGCGCTGCGCAATGACTGCAGCTGTCGTCATGACAACCCTGACAAAACTATAGCAGTGTGTAGTATACAATCACTGGGAGCTCATATCTTTATATTGTCCTGCAAAACACATGTAGAGATAGAAAAACTGAAGACAGTCACAGGGTTATAAGGCCAAACTGTTCTATTACATTGCAGTGTGCTCTGTTACCAAGCTACACCCCCAACACCGTTACACGTCGCAACACTGCATGCAATTTGCTGGTTGCAGTGAAATCATGGACACATTGTTCTATTTTCTTGCTGTGTACAAATGGAACAATGTGTCCATGATTTCACTGCAACCAGCAAATTGCCTGTGAAATTGCATGCAGTGTTGCGACGTGTAAAGGTACCCTTAGTCCTACAAGCAATGTGGCCCCCCGATATCAATTTTTTTCTACGTGCGGCCCACCAACCCAACCGAGTTTGAGACCCCTGGTCTATAGTATACGGGGTCCAAGGATCCATTCACCAGCACTGAAACAATACGGTTGAGTTCTAGCCATCCATTTTTGAACTTGCATAAGATATGAGGCGTTGACCTGACGATTTGGGAGTGTAAGGGTATGTGCACATCAGTCGGTTCTGCATCTTTGCAGACCGACCGGGAACCGGTGGAGACTGGCAGAAACTGAGTTTTCTGCACTCGCCAGTGTCCCTGGTTTTGTTAGCGATTTGCTAACGTTTTGCGATCGCTTTACTAGCGGTCGCACAGCGTGTTCCTGGCGATTTCCCCGGCGTGTTCCTTAGCGATTTCCAGACTGGTCATTGCTGCACTTGTTCAGCTGGACCCACTGGAAAAACGCTAAAAAGAAGTCGCTTGCTCTATCTTTGAGAACCGGTCGGAAACCGGTGAATAAACTGAAATTGTCAAGAAGAAAAACGTTGTAATGTACACAGCGTTTCCAAAACTCCATTGACTAGCATGTTAATCCTACCGGTGGGTAGGATTAACATAAATTACCATAAAACTCAGCGGGAACCGCCGACGGAAAACGTGCAAAACCAGCCCACAAACCGACTGATGTGCACATACCCTAAGGACGAGTAACAGAGTGGTGGCATGAGGGATGAGGGGCCCCTGCCTGCTAGGCCTATACATGTTACTGACCCATCTGAATCATTCTTTCGGCAGTAGTCCATGAAGCTAATACTTGGCCATCTGAGTGTGGTGGAACGAAAAATTTATTGGAGCGGTTTGCATGAGGGATGAGGGCTCACTGCCCACTAAGGCTGGCTTCACACTGCGGCGGCGTCCGGTCCGGGGCTGTCAGGAGTGACAGCCTGGACCGGAGTTTTTCTGCATAGGAGACTGTCGGGCTGCACGGAGCTGGATCGCGGCGGGTGGTAATTATCTGCTATCCGGCTGCTGTGTCGCCGGATGAATCCTGCAGAAGTGGGGATTTGTCTGCCGACTCCAAAAACGGTGCATGCAACGTTTTTGGAATCGGCAGACAAATCCCCACTTCTGCAGGATTCATCCGGCGACACAGCAGCCGGATAGCAGATAATTACCACCCGCCGCGATCCAGCTCTGTGCAGCCCGACAGTCTCCTATGCAGAAAAACTCCGGTCCAGGCTGTCACTCCTGACAGCCCCGGACCGGACGCCGCCGCAGTGTGAAGGCACCCTAAGCCTATATATGTTACTGACCCACCTGACTAATTATTTCGGTAGTAGTCCTTGAAGCTAATACTTGTGCCACCTGAGTGCAGCAGAGCATAAAACTAATTGGAGTGGTTTCATGAGGTATGAGATTCCCCAGCCCAACAGTCCTACAATTTTTAGCCTTAGTAAATTGATGCCACTTTCATAGTGTCTGGCCTAATCTTTTTCTAATGCGGAGACTCTTCTTGTGGTGTCTTTGTTGTGAGTTTTGTGAATTCATCAGGGCTCTCTGAGCACTATGCCTACACCTGTCACTCATATCAATGTTCCTGATCAATGCTTGAAATATTGGGCTAGGCCTTGTCCTATGCATCCATTATGCACAATGATGAATATTTTAACTGTGAGAAATATCACTTTTTCTGATGTCTGTCCCTAATTTGAGCTGTTTTTGCAACTTTTGGGCCACTTTGAGGGAGTTTTTTATTTTGCCTTCCTTTGATTTTAATGGGATTTGGAAGTTCTATGAACAGTTTGTTAAACAATTCGGTGATCATATGCTCATTCAGAGAACCGAACCTGAACTTCAAAAGATTCGCTCATCTCTAGTTATCATACCTTGCATGCGCAACTTTGCATAGCGCTGGCAAATACACTGGCTTTCCTAAAGCATGTTATTATGCCCACAGGTGTGTGATAACCTGCTAATTGGGCCGACTAGTCGGGGAACGAACGCACCCTTGACTAGTCAAAGTCCAAATTTGCATCTCATGAGTGGTCTTTAGAAATACTTTTTCTATAGATCTGGTTATGTGTGTTCCTACATAGAGGGACTGTTAGGCAGGGATTATAGTATGTGCACAGAACTACTTACAGATCTCGGGGAACAGAGGATCTGACAGGTTCACTTTAATTCTGCTTAATATTTAGTGATACAATTAATATAAAATCATCACTGGACACAGTTTTGAGATTTGCCCCTTCAGATTTATTCGGTTCTGTCTATTGTACATTCATGAGGGTTGATGAGGAAGTTCAGGGCTTGAGATCTGACTTTATTAAGGGGAGACATCTCCATCAGTTAGGCAGGGAATATAGTTATGTGCATAGGACTACTCATGGTTCAATGGAAACAGAAAACCTGACAGGTTCCCTTTAATTCTGCTCAGTATTAAGTGATACAGTTACTATAAAATCATCACTGGACACAGAGATTTGAGTTTTGCCCCCTCAGATTTTTTCGGTTCATTCATGAGGGTTGATGAGAAAGTACAATACTTGAGACTCAGGGAGACCAGTCAAGGAAACACTGCGGGCAGCCGGATAAAGCGCTCAAACACAGTGAAATCCGTGTTTGAGACGCCTAAACGAGGCTCCACGAACTCTATTTACATATATGTATTTCCCAGGGGACAATCCCCCTGGGAAATACAAATATGCAGATAGAGTCTGTAGAGCCTCATTTAGGAGTCTCAAACATGGGACCAACCAACACCAAAACCAGGTATCAATCCACAGACAGCTGGAATACCAAAATCAGGTATTCAGCTCGGTAGCTGTTTCGGGGTTTTGCCCCTCATCAGTGTGGAGTATGATTCTGGCTAGGTGGGACTTGGCCTTGGGGTGCTTTCTTTTTTTTTTTTTTTTTTTTTTTTTTTTTTTTTTTCTTTTTTTCTCAATATTCACATATTCACTGTGGGGGCTTCTTTTTTTTTTTTCTTTTTTCTTTTTTTCTCAATATTCACATATTCACTGTGGGGCTTTTTTTTTTCTTTTTTCTTTTTTTCTCAATATTCACATATTCACTGTGGGGGCTTTTTTTTTTCTTTTTTCTTTTTTTCTCAATATTCACATATTCACTGTGGGGGCTTTTTTTTTTTTTTCTTTTTCTTTTTTCTCAATATTCACTGTGGGGAGACCTCTCTTCATGCCGTCCGTTGTTCATCTCTATTGTCTGACGTGGCAGCGTCTGCGTCTATGAACTGCAATGAGAAAACATGAGTTAATATTCTGCCAACAAACTATACATAGAGATGCTAGATGTGGCATATATATTTGCCTGTTCTACGGGCACGGCATTTTTGGGGGCTCCTCCAGGTTCTGCGTCGTCTCCTGGGTCCGCTATGTTCTTCCCTCATTCTTGAAGGCACAGTTGTTTCTTTTCTTGACAGACCAGGAGACAGATGATGAATGATGGCTGCTGGGCTGTGGAGGGAGTTTTATAGCCACAGACTGTTGTGACCTCATAAAGCAATGACAGAGCAAGTGGGTGTGGCTGGATGACCTAAGTGATCTGTAAACTTTTCATGAAACTGTGATGTCATCGCACTTCTGAACATTCTATTTGGAATCCTGCATTCATCAGCCTCATTCAGCTCCGGCTCCTAAGAAAAACAACATTACAATATCAACATGGCGTCTAGAAGGAGTTATAGAAGCGCGACTGAGGATCAGGAGGAGGGGTCACCGTCGTCACCACGTGACCCATAGAATAGGTAAAGAAATAAAACGACACAAAATAGGAGGAAAAATGTTTAGACAGAATGGATCTGAGGGATAACCAATATGGCTGCTGATAAACACCGATCCTCTCCATTCCACTCAGCTGCTAACTTGGGAGACTTTGGGGAAGGCTAGAAGTGAGCTCTTTATCTAGAAAGGCAGTCCTGTTGATGGTTATCTTATTTTTGGCTAAAACCACTGTGGAACATCCATATTAGGATAGTATATGATCCTATTGGGTGGAGTATGACACTAGCATTACCGTTTAGGTGTTCATTGGCTGCTTCTCTCATGGCTCCACCCCCTCGGAGCCTCATTTGTCAAAACAACATCAACCAATGCAGTAGTCCAAGCAAAGCCAGGGGTTTATTGCCAAATGAAAAATAAGCAATATTTTAAAGCCAACAATCTTGATGGTTAAGGACTAACCCCCAAAACACACTTTGGGTTTGCTCCATCTGTCCTGACAAAAGGTGACTGTTAGTAAATAGGCTAAGGAGGGCGGAGGAGGACACAGGGATTTTCTTTTTGGCTATCTTTGACATGATCATGCCATACCTCATTGTCAGATTTAGCAGCAGAACTGGTCTTGTTGCCCATAGCAACCATCAACAATGTAACATTCCGAGCTGCATTAGGAGCAAAACCTGAGCTGTTATTGGTTGCTACAGGCAACAAAGTTATCCTAAATCAGCCTGGTGACTGACTGTGTCCTCTGCGGTGCGCTCCTTTCAGGGAACAACAGAATATTTATCATTTTGGGATATTTCTAGATTTTGAGTAGGAATGATCTAGAGGCAGAATCTGACGTATTTTTCTGTTTGCCGTTCACAGACGCAGGAATCGCCGGCTGAGAAGTGAGAAGGGGACGTCTCCCGCCAGCGATGGCTCAGAACAAATCATCCACCTGTGATCAATGTATCAGAATAAAAATAATCATTAATCATCGTTAAGTGGCCGGAGATAATAAATGACAAATGCAGCAGAACTTGGTTCCCGTGATTTCATGACGCGGCGTTTTCTAACTTCTATTCAGGCTGAATTCCCCCAACAGATATGCTGGGACTTGTAGTGTCTATACACATCTATACTATGTTACAAGTCCAGTAACAGAGTAATATGTTATATCATAATATATACATATACAGTATCTCACAAAAGTGAGTACACCCCTCACATTTTTGTAAATAATGAATTCTATCTTTTCTGAAGATCTGACCCTTTGATACAATGTACAGTAGTCAGTGTGAAGCTTGAGGTGTCGCCTACATAACTCAACACAGCCATTAATGTCTAAATCACTGGAAATAAAAATGAGTACACCCCTAAGGGTACCTTTACATACCGCCACAGCGGCTAGCAACAGGTATCCACCGCACGTGCACGCGCACGTTTTTAACGGTGGATACCGATCGCCGATGCCGCATATACACGCCGCCACAACTTGCTCCACTGAAGGCATCTTTGTTCCCCGGAAATGCCGACGGGTGCCGCGGCTTATTCCCTGTAGAATACCTTCGCTACTTCACACGCCGCTACCACAAAGGAATATGGGCGTACATATTTCGCGCCGTAAGTACATAGGCGTAACAGAGTTGTGTATTCCGTGATGCACAAGCATTGATTGGACAATGCAATAGTGTCATGATTGGCCAGCCTGCGCAGGAAGGCTGCCTAATACATGACGCCATTGCAATTGTGGACTGTGAATGGATAGCTCTTTAAATATGGCGTCCTGTGAAGGGACAGCCAATCGTAACGCAGGAGCCTCCACCAATGATCGCTGATGGGGCGCAGTATCCATGACGCTGTGGCACGCCCCTGGGAATTCGCTAGGCCACGCAAATACCTTGCCTGTGCCCCGATTACACGCCACCACCATAGGTATTGTGCCTTCCTGTTTTTGAGCACGGCTCAGACACAGGTATTCGAAGGAACTGTAGGACACCGGGAGGAATTTCCCTATTTACATGCCGCCATTTCGTAGTAATTTCATGGCAACAGGCACAATTGTCCCCAGTGCCTGGCAGTTTCTGCCTTCCTGTGGCGGCGTGTAAAGGTACCCTAATGGAAAAAGGCCAAATTTTGCTAAAATATTTTGTGTGGCCACCATTATTTACCAGCACGACCTTAACTCTCTTGGACCTGGAGGTCACTAGATCTTCACAGGATTGGCTGGATCCTCTTCATCCTTCATAATGACGAAGATGGTGGATGTACTGTAGAGACCTCGCGCTCTTCCACCTTCTTTTTGAGAAGGCAGCATAGATGCTCCATAGGGTTCAGGTCTGAAGATGCTCGGCCAGTCCAGCACCTTCACCCTCAGTGTCTTTCGCAGTGACCTCCACCATTAACCCCCTCCATCCTGCGCTGACCACCGCGCCTCCATGCTGCGCTGACCACCTCATTCCCGGTTCAAGCTTCCATCAACGATGGGTGAGACCGGGGGAGACCGGAAGGGGGTGTGTAGGTGTGTGTCTTTGTGTGTAGATCTGTGTGTGTAGGTGTGTGTGTGTCCAATTAGCTGCCCCCCCGCATCCCGCATCCCGCCGCCGCACCGATCCTCGCCCTCCGATGTGATAGCATCAGGCACTCATCTAGTATATATATATCCTCCTTGAGGCTGTCTTGGGCTAAGTTATACGAGGCTATGCTGTAAACAGCACCCCCATAAACAGCACAGTACCCCCATATACAGAACAGCACCCCCATAAACTGCACATTACTCCCATATACAGCACAGAAGCCCAATATACAGTACAGCACCCCGATATACAGCAGAGCCCCCCCCACATACAGCACCCCAGCCCAATATTCAGCACCCCCACATACAGCAGACCCCCGCCAGATACAGCAGAGCTCCCCATATACAGCAGAGCCCTATATATAGCAGAGTTCCCCTATATACAGCATTGCAGCTCCATGTACAGCAGACCCCCCATATACAGTACCCCAGCCCTACATACAGCAGAGTCCCCCACATACAGCAGAGCTTTCCTTAGTACTGACTGTGTCTCAATAAACTTCTCACTTTGAAGCAAAAGAAACCCTTATACGTGTGCTTTGATTCTATCGTCTATAGCAGGGGTCCCAAACTCGCGGCCCCCGGGCCGCAAGCGGCCCACCACGCTCCTTACTGCGGCCCGGGGCACCATGAAAGAAAAATGCATGCCCCGGGCCATTATATATGCAGCCGCCGCGGTACCGCTTTACTGTGACAGGTACCGCCGGCTCAGCTCACACAAGCGCCTGCGCGCCTGTACATTCACGGAAGCAGGCGGCCGGCGGACCAAGCCGCCTGTGACGTCACAGGAGGCTTCTGATTGGTCCGCCGGCCGCCTGCTTCCGTGAATGTACAGGCGCGAAGGCGCTTGTGTGAGCTGAGCCGGCGGTACCTGTCACAGTAGTCACAGTAAAGCGGTACCGCAGCGGCTGCGTATATAATGGCCCGGGCATCAGGTGTTGTATGAGTGAGTGTTAGAGAGAGAGTGTGAGTATGTGTGAGTGTATATGTGAATGAGTGTGTATGTGTATAATAGTGAGTGTATTTTTGTGTATAATAGTGTGTATGTGTATAATAGTGAGTGTATTTGTGTGTATATGTGAGTGAGTGTATAATAGTGAGTGTATTTGTGTGTATATGTAAGTGAGTGTGTATGTGTATATGTGTGAGTGTATTTGTGTGCATATGTGTGAGTATTTGTGTGTATATGTGAGTGAGTGTGTATGTGTATAATAGTGAGTGTATTTGTGTGTATAATAGTGTGTATGTGTATAATAGTGAGTGTATTTGTGTGTATATATGAGTGAGTGTATAATAGTGAGTGTATTTGTGTGTATATGTGTGAGTATTTGTGTGTATATGTGAGTGAGTGTGTATGTGTATAATAGTGAGTGTATTTGTGTGTATGATAGTGTGTATGTGTATAATAGTGAGTGTATTTGTGTGTATAATAGTGTGTATGTGTATAATAGTGAGTTTATTTGTGTGTATAATAGTGTGTATGTGTATAATAGTGAGTGTATTTGTGTGTGTATAATAGTGTGTATGTGTATAATAGTGAGTGTATTTGTGTGTATAATAGTGTGTATGTGTATAATAGTGAGTGTATTTGTGTGTATAATAGTGTGTATGTGTATAATAGTGAGTTTATTTGTGTGTATAATAGTGTGTATGTGTATAATAGTGAGTGTATTTGTGTGTATATGTGTAAGTATTTGTGTGTATATGTGAGTGAGTGTGTATGTGTATAATAGTGAGTGTATTTGTGTGTATATGTGTGAGTATTTGTGTGTATATGTGAGTGTGTATGTGTATAATAGTGAGTGTATTTGTGTGTATATGTGTAAGTATTTGTGTGTACATGTGAGTGAGTGTGTATGTGTATAATAGTGAGTGTATTTGTGTGTATATGTGAGTGAGTGTGTATGTGTATAATAGTGAGTGTATTTGTGTGTGTATATGTGTGAGTATTTGTGTGTATATGTGAGTGTGTATGTGTATAATAGTGAGTGTATTTGTGTGTATATGTGAGTGAGTGTGTATGTGTATAATAGTGAGTGTATTTGTGTGTGTATATGTGTGAGTATTTGTGTGTATATGTGAGTGTGTATGTGTATAATAGTGAGTGTATTTGTGTGTATATGTGAGTGAGTGTGTATGTGTATAATAGTGAGTGTATTTGTGTGTGTATATGTGTGAGTATTTGTGTGTATATGTGAGTGTGTATGTGTATAATAGTGAGTGTATTTGTGTGTATAATAGTGTGTATATGTGTATAATAGTGAGTGTATTTGTGTGTATAATAGTGTGTATGTGTATAATAGTGAGTGTATTTGTGTGTATATGTGAGTGTGTATGTGTATAATAGTGAGTGTATTTGTGTGTATATGTGAGTGTGTATGTGTATAATAGTGAGTGTATTTGTGTGTATATGTGAGTGAGTGTGTATGTGTATATGTGTGAGTGTATTTGTGTGTATATGTGTGAGTATTTGTGTGTATATGTGAGTGAGTGTGTATGTGTGAGTGTGTATATGTGTGTGCGTGTATATTTGTATGTGAGTGTGTATATGTGTGTGAGTGTATGTATATGTGTGAGTGTATTCCTGCGCCGCCTGAGCGGCACATCGCCGGCGGCTGGTGCCGGGTGCAGGCTGGTGCCACGTGCTGGCTGGTGCCGGCTGCCGGGTGCAGGCTGGTGCCATGTGCTGGCTGGTGCCGGCTGCCGGGTGCAGGCTGGTGCAACGTGCTGGCTGGTGCCGGCTGCCGGGTGCAGGCTGGTGCCGGCTGCTGCCAGCAAGCGGAAGACTGGGAGCCACAGAGAAAGAAGCTGCCGGAATGAGAAGAGTGGAGTCAGATAAGGCGCTGTTACAGCCGAAGATAGCAGCCTGGGGGGGGGGAAGGGGAACGTGACCGCTGAAAGTGCCTAGGGTGGCAGGAACTCCAGATATGGCCCTATGTAAGTGTGTCAATGTGTGAGTGTGTATGTGTTTGTGTGAATATGTCTGAGGATGTATGTGTGGATGTATGTGAGTGTGTGTGAATGTGCGGGTGTGTATATATGGGCTTGTCCACACACCTGTGCTCTCAGTATTTAGCGCTTCTGCGCTAAATACTTAGGCTTTGACAGAGAAGCAGAGGTGCGTGTATGTGGCCGCTTTCAGCAGACGCTGTCCCTGGTTACCCGATGTGTATCGTGGTAACCAGTTTATACAGCAGGCTGCATAGTGTGCGCTTATCCCGGGCGCACAGGGAAACGCTGCTTGCAGATGCAGATGCGCTAAATACTGAAAGCGCAGGTGTGTGGACAAGCCCTATGTGTGTGTGTGTGTGAGCGAGAGAACAAAAAGAACAGAGACCAGGACATTACTACAAGATGACAAGGGAGGGAACATTACTAAAAGATGGGGACATTACTACAAGAGGAGGACCAGGATGGGGGACATTAATATAGGATGGGGACATTACTACAAGATGGAGACCAGGGTGGGGACATTACTACAAGAGGACCAGGATGGGGACATTACTACATGATGAGGATCAGTTTGGGGGACATTACTACAAGAAGGTGATCAGGATGGGGACATTACTACATGATGAGGATCAGTTTGGGGGACATTAATATACAATGGGGACCAGTATGGGGACATTACTACAAGATGGAGACCAGGTTGGGGACACTACTACAAGAAGATCATAATTTGTACTTTACTAGATTGAGCAAAAAATTCTGGTATTGCTAAAATGTCACTTAGGGTACCGTCAGGGTCGGCGTTAGGGGGGGCAGACTGGGCAGTTGCCTAGGGCCCCCACTCTCTTAGGGGCCCCCAAAGGAGCTGAACTGAAAATAGCAATAAAACAGTGAAAAAAATGTAAAAATACACATATTTGGTATCGCTGCGTTCGTAAGAATCTAAGCTATCAATATATGAAGTAAAGTAATCCAATTGGTAAATGGCGTAATGGGAAAAAAATAAAAACGCCAGAATTTTTGTTTTTAGGCCACCACGTTGTTACAATAAAATGCAATAAAAGGCGATCAAAATGTTGTATCTGACTCAAAATGGTATCAGTAAAAATGTCAGCTCAGGGCACATAAAGTAACCCCTCACATAGCCCTGTATCTTCAAAAATTAAAACATCATGGGTCTCGGAAAATAAAAAAAAAATATTTTTTTTTTTTACAAATTTCAGTTGTTTTTTTTTATGATTGAAATAAAAATGATGTTCAGTATGTTCTTATTCTGACCTAGATAATCAACTTATGAAGTCACTCTTACCATATAACTACGGCCTGTTCCACATCTAAGGTTGGTGTGCGTTTTGCTAAATTTGCCTTTCTAGCCGTTTTTACCGCTAAAAACGCATTAAAAACGCTAGCGTTTTTTCCCCCATTGATTTCAATGGGAACGCATGCATTTTTGCGAACGCAGCACAAAACGTCTTCCCCGATGTTTTGGGCAGCGTTTTTGCATGTGTTTCCATTAAAATCAATGGGAACAAAAACGCATGCGTTTTGATGCGTTTTTGCGGTAAAAACGCATGGAAATGCAAATTGAGCAAAATGCAGCAAAGCGTTAGATGTGAAAGGGGCCTGAGCATTTAGGGCCCACTTTAACCTTTTGCCTAGGGCCCCACTTTGCCTAAAACCGGCCCTGCCAACATGCAAGTTTATCAAAAGGTAAAGAGGCACAAGTTAAATATAAGATATAGATGAGGATTTAATAAACATGGATGACCACAATGCCAAGCTCTGTGTGGTACTGCAATATAGCCCAATTCACTTCAATAGTGCTGAACTACAATACCCAGCACAACCTGTAGTCGGGGTGGCGCTATTTCTGGAATAAAGCGGCATATGTGTCTAATCATGGACGCTTCCACTAATGCCCAGAATATATGGTGTCACCAGTCATACAAACAGATCCTCATCCTGTATAATGTTCCCATCCTGGTTCTCTTCTTGTAGTAATGCCCCCATCCTGGTCCCCATTTTGTAGTAATGTTCCCTCCCTGGTCCCTATCGTGTAGTAATGCCACATCCTGATCCTCATCTTGTAGTAATGTCCCTATCCTGGTCCCCTTCTTGTAGTAATGTCCCCATCCTGGACCTCATCTTGTAGTAATGTCCCCATCCTGGTCCCAATGTTGTAGTAATGTCCGCATCCTGTAGTAATGTTCCCATCCTGGTCCTCATGTAGTAATGTCACCCATCCCGGACCTCATCTTGTAGTAATGTCACCCATCCTGGACCTCATCTTGTAGTAATGTCACCCATCCTGGACCTCATCTTGTAGTAATGTCACCCATCCTGGATCTCATCTTGTAGTAATGTCCCCATCCTGGACCTCATCTTGTAGTAATGTCCCCATCCCGGACCTCATCTTGTAGTAATGTCCCCATCCTGGACCTCATCTTGTAGTAATGTCCCCATCCTGGACCTCATCTTGTAGTAATGTCCCCATCCCGGACCTCATCTTGTAGTAATGTCACCCATCCTGGACCTCATCTTGTAGTAATGTCACCCATCCTGGATCTCATCTTGTAGTAATGTCCCCATCCTGGACCTCATCTTGTAGTAATGTCCCCATCCTGGACCTCATCTTGTAGTAATGTCACCCATCCTGGATCTCATCCTGTAGTAATGTTCCCATCCTGGTCCTCTTGTAGTAATGTCCCCATCCTGGACCTCATCTTGTAGTAATGTCCCCATCCCGGACCTCATCTTGTAGTAATATGCCCATCCTGGCCCTCATCTTGTAATTTTCTCATTCTGGTCCTCATCATGTAGTAATGTCCCCATCCTGGGCCCTATATTGTAGTAATGTCCCCATCCTGGCCCTCGTCTTGTATTTTTTTTTCATTATGGTCCTCTTTTTGTAGTAATGTCCCCATCCTGGCCCTCGTCTTGTATTTTTTTTTCATTATGGTCCTCTTTTTGTAGTAATGTCCCCATCCTGGTCCTCATCTTGAATTAATGTTCCCATCCTGGTCCTCATCATGTAGTAATGTCCCCATACTTGTCTCCTTTTTGCAGTAATGTTCTTCCCATCCTGGTCCCCTTCTTGTAGTAATGCCCCATCCTGCAGTAATGTTGCTATCCTTGTCCTCATCTTGTAGTAAATGCCCCATCCTGGTCTCCATCTTGTAGTAATGTCCCAATCCTTGTTCTCATATTGTAGCAACGTCTCCATTCTGATTCTCATCCTGTAGTAATGTCCTTATCCTGGTCCCTATCCTGTAGTTGTGGCGCCCCGCAACGAGTGGGTCACAGGAGTGTATTGCAGCCAAGACAGCAGCAGCAATATTCTCTGACTAAGCAATGACATGGTTAAAACTCAGAGCTCCATACCCTACATGCATCACCAGCATAGAGGGCCAATAAGGTCCTGGTGGGCGGAGTGTAGAGGTAGTGTGTAGTGGAGAAAAGAGAGAGGGAGAGAGCAACAAGATCTGCAACGTAGGAGAGGGGGCCTGCACAGTCCCGTGCAGCCCCCTGGCCACTTCCCCGGTTGGGCGCCATTACCCCGGTGCCTCAACAACCGGACTCTGGGCAACTACATGCGGGTCCAAATTATACCCGTGCCCATTTACAACCGGATTACTGGTTCCGAAGCTGGGAGTCGTTTATCACTGCCATGCAAACCAGGAGTGGAGGGACCGCTTTACAGGAGCACCTCACCACCGCCGCACACACAGAGTCGTCTAGCCAGCGGAGTACCCACCAAAAGGACCCAAGGCTCCCCACAAATCCGGCCAGAATTCCCCGGTAGGGAAATTGAAGCAGCCTCCTTGTACCCGATCTGGCACCTCAGGGCGACAACGGCAACACAAACTAGTTAGAATGGAGGAACACCGCGGAGCTCTGAGAAACACTGGTCATTGCTGAGTCCACCTGATCCGTTACCCGAGAACTGTATGCCATGTATCACCTGCTGGTTACAGTAAAGTACCCGTTGCAGAGACTATCGGTGTCCGTGCTTTCTTTAGAACTGTCCATCTCCGCAAGTTGAAGGTAACTGCAGCTGCCTCACAACATCTTGTGCAGCTCCTGGCTCCGGGGATTCCCGCTCAGCCTGTGGGGAGCATTCCATCTTGCTGCATAACATTCCCCGGAGGCCCAAGCAGCGCCGGTGGACATCACTGGAACACTCACAGGTGGCGTCACGAATTAAAACAACCTTTTAAATCTGTTCAGCCAATATTCTTTTGAATCTGCACCACCGGGCCCCACTTGGGCAGGCGCGGTTCCGTGACAGGAGGAAGAAGCTATGCCTGCCCCGTGAAGTCCCGGCCTCCGGCTTGGTGTCCAGACATAGTAATGTCCTTATCCTGGTCCCAATATTGTAATAATGACCCCATCCTTCTCATCTTGTAGTAATGTCTTCCTTCTGGTCCCCATTTTGTAGTAATGTCACCATCCTTGTTCTCATCTTGTACCAATGTCCCAATCCTGCTCCCCAAATTTTTGGCATATATATATATATATATATATATATATATATATATATATATATATATATAATTTGAAGAGGAAAACAACAGGCTCTAGTGGGTCTACTCAGATTGATTAGACTAAAAAAGTCTCCAAACATTGGGAGGTGCTCTTGAAAGATACACGTTATAAATGTGGACCCGTCGAAGAGTAACACACTCGAAACGGAGCGCCCGTAGTCCCCCTCCACCTCTCCTCCCTCCCCACACAACTGTAACCCTATTCCTGGATGGAATAAAAACCGCACATTGAAGAACTTTGATGGGCGAATGCCGTCATTTTTACTCTTTCCTTATATATATATTTATATTACTATTATTCTTTATTTTGCCTTTTGGATTTCTGTGCAATATAACATTATTATTATCATGCATTGTAAATACTTTTTTTTCTAATATATTGAGTTACATTACTGATATATACAATCTATAACATACACACTTTCATTTGTTCATTTTCATAGATTTTTTATTATTACTTTTGTCAGATTCAAGTTATTTCTGTGACCATTGTGTGTTTTTCTTTCATTAAACGACTATTTTGACCTCGTGTGTAGGCTGTAGCTGGTGAGCAGTGTCCTCACTCCTCTTGGAATCTGATGAATTTTTCTTACTCTGTGTTGTCTCACATTGTCTGTACTTGTGCCCTCTGACTTGTAAACTGCTGCGGAATATGTTTGAATATTTTTTTTATAATTAGACGGGGGCCCTATTCTATCACATCGTAAGATTGTAGAATGTGTGTGATTATATATTAGTTGAACTATGTTGCTAATGATTTAGGTTCTGAAATTAAATACAATACATTTGCCTTTAAAACTCAGCGATAGCAGTAGACTTGTACAACATGCAATAAACAAAATAGCTATGTATATATTGTGGTGCCCCCACGTAGTCAGGCGTCACGGAGGGGTATTGCACCCGTAAAAGAGGAGTAAATTCCCCAGCTGCAAGTGGACCCTAGGTTGGTGGGTGGAACCCATTCCTGCACTCCTACATTAGCAGAATGGTGGGAGGTTACCTGGGAGAGAGATATATTCACCTCTAGGGGGAACAAAAGTCAGTAGGACAGAATAGTCAGACAATGCACGTCTGAGAGTCGGGACAGTCGGAGGAGAGGAGAAAGAGTGTGGAGCGAGGCGGAAGGTTTACCCAGACACCTCTATGCTGATCCGAAGGAAAGGAGAAAGAGGATCCTGTGGGGATCCTGGAAGAGGGCGCCCGACGTGCAGAGTCTGGGCTCTAGAGAGAGAGGGGGAACCCCAGCGTGGAGCGACCATACTCCAGGGAATTCCCCAGTCCACTACAGGAACGCCGGGCCTGAGGATACGGCCAGAGTCTACCTCTGAAGTCGTCAACCGTCTGGTGCGGTCTGTTCACCGGCTGCGGCACCCTGCCAGACGGAGTGGTCTGCCTGCTTCTTCACCACGAGGGAGGGGAGCCCCAAGTCTACCTATAAGGAGCCATTGGGTATAGACTCATCCTAGGCGGGGAAGAAAGGACACGGGTTAGTCAGCTAAGGTTTACCATGGGTCCCACCATACCACCTGGCATCCACTTGCAGCCACCTGTAGAGCTACCTGTTTGAATACCATCTTGCTGAACTGTGGACTCTGTATTTTGCTGCTGAACGTTTACAGTAAAGTACCCGGGAGAAAGTGACTTTGCCTGCCTGTGATTTTCTCTATCAACCTGCTTGTTTACAGGAACGCTGCCCCGAAGGTCCAGCTCCACCTGTAGGGAGCTTTGCCATCTCAGCCGCATTACCATCGACCTACGGAGGACTGTGGCGGTGCTGGTGACCCATCACCAGGTACTACAGGTGGCGTCACATGACAAACTCTTATCCCCACCCGTGACATCCCCACGAGAGCACCCACCGAGCCTGACACCCGAGTACCCCAGGACCTACGGCTCGACATATATTAGATATCATAAATGCTGTTATAGATGAAAATGCTGCTATTCATGGAAGAGTATCGTCATATCATGAATTTATTTTTGTTAATGTCTGGACTCCAGCGATTCGTCATTACAGCAGCGCCTGTGTGATGCTGCATTCTGATAGATCTGTACTCCGTAGACTCGGTATTACGGTACTGGTGGTGGGATGCTGCATCCTGTGACAGTCTGATAGATCTGTACTCTGTAGACTCAGCATTATGGAACTGGTGGTGTGATGCTGCATCCCGTGACAGTCTGATAGATCTGTACTCCGTAGATTCATCATTACAGTACTGGTGGTGGGATGCTGCATCCAGTGACAGTCTGATAGATTTTTACTCCGTAGATTCATCATTACTGTACTGGTGGTGTGATGCTGCATCCTGTGACAGTCTCATAGATCTGTTCTCCGTAGACTCGGTATTACGGTACTGGTGGTGTGATGATGCATCCCGTGACAGTCTGATAGATCTGTACTCCGTAGATTCAACATTACTGTACTGGTGGTGTGATGCTGCATCCTGTGACAGTCTGATAGATCTGTACTCCGTAGATTCATCATTACGGTACTGGTGGTGTGATGCTGCATCCTGTGACAGTCTGATAGATCTGTACTCCATAGACTCGGTATTACAGTACTGGTGGTGGGATGCTGCATCCTGTGACAGTCTTATAGATCTGTACTCTGTAGACTTGGTATTACAGTACTGGTGGTGGGATGCTGCATCCAGTGACAGTCTGATAGATTTGTACCCCGTAGATTCATCATTACTGTACTGGTGGTGTGATGCTGCATCTTGTGACAGTCTGATAGCTCTGTACTCCGTAGATTCATCATTACTGTACTGGTGGTGTGATGCTGCATCCCGTGACAGTCTGATAGATCTGTACTCCATAGACTCAGTATTACGGTACTGGTGGTGTGATGCTGCATCCCGTGACAGTCTGCTAGATTTGTACTCCGTAGATACATCATTACTGTACTGGTGGTGTGATGCTGCATCCAGTGACAGTCTGATAGATTTGTACTCCGTAGATTCATCATTACAGTACTGGTGGTGGGATGCTGCATCCTTTGACAGTCTGATAGATCTGTACTCCATAGACTCGGTATTACAGTACTGGTGGTGGGATGCTGAATCCTGTGACAGTCTTATAGATCTGTACTCTGTAGACTTGGTATTACAGTACTGGTGGTGGGATGCTGCATCCAGTGACAGTCTGATAGATTTGTACCCCGTAGATTCATCATTACTGTACTGGTGGTGTGATGCTGCATCCTGTGACAGTCTGATAGATCTGTACTCCGTAGATTCATCATTACGGTACTGGTGGTGTGATGCTGCATCCTGTGACAGTCTGATAGATCTGTACTCCGTAGATTCATCATTACGGTACTGGTGGTGGGATGCTGCATCCTTTGACAGTCTGATAGATCTGTACTCCATAGACTCGGTATTACAGTACTGGTGGTGTGATGCTGCATCCCGTGACAGTCTGATAGATTTGTACTCCGTAGATTCATCATTACTGTACTGGTGGTGTGATGCTGCATCCAGTGACAGTCTGATAGATTTGTACTCCGTAGATTCATCATTACAGTACTGGTGGTGGGATGCGGCATCCTTTGACAGTCTGATAGATCTGTACTCCATAGACTCGGTATTACAGTACTGGTGGTGGGATGCTGCATCCTGTGACAGTCTGATAGATCTGTACTCTGTAGATTCATCATTACGGTACTGTTGGTGGGATGCTGCATCCTGGCACAGTCTAATAGATCTGCACTCCATAGATTTGTCATTATGGCGGTGCCTATGTGATGCTGCATCCTGTGACAGTGTCATTGATCTGGATTGCGGAGATTTGTTGTGACGGTGCCGGCGATGCAATGATGCAACCTGTAACAGTGTCGTAGATCTGCACAATGGAGAATCTTATTCACATTGCTTGCATTGTGATACTGCATTTGTCAACCTCCTAGACGTTGGAGACTGAGCCGTGTGGTGTGATCACTGTGATGCAGCATCGTGACCATCTCATTGATATTGACACCGAAGATTCGTGCTGTTGGTACTGTCGCTGCAAAATGGCATCCTGTGACAATCTAATTGGTCTAGACTGGGGGAAGTCATGTGCGATATGCATGCGCTTCTGTGTAGTGGCTTGGTCCAGGAGATGGTCTCTTTGTTCAGTAGCCTCATTTGCACATCATTGCATTTCCTGTTTTGCTGCTGCTTTCCTTTCCATATCATCTGCATACTTTTTGGAACGGTTCATCTTGGTGTAGATTTTGACGGATCAACCAAACTAGTTTAAATTCTCACATTCCAGTTTAACTGCCTGTTGTCATTTACACAATGGCCAATAGATGACGCTGTTTGGGGAACAAACTTACAGGCAGACAGACTGAGCTTTTATATAGTAGATTATACCAATATACTTTTTTTTGTAGTGTGACGCCACTTTATTGCTGTCTGTTGCCATTTTTACCTATTTTGTTTTTTTATTATACTCAATAAAATTAATATATTTTACTATATGGTTTTTATTGCACTTCTTTCCTTTTTGATTTAATGTCTTAATATTGTCTATCTGTATGTAAAGTACTTTGCAAATTTGGAATAATACTGCAAAGTAAGAATGCTTTCAAAAATAGAAGTGGTAGCATATTGTGGCAGAAACACACTATGCGAGATAGTCGCACGAGCCTCGCATGACAAACCCGAACGGTTGCCAACTCTCTGAACATGAGCGCGTCAGCTGCTTGTGTTTCTATGCAGCTCCACGCTCCCATTCAGAGATGCAGGGGCTGTTCCGGGTGACTCATGTGCCACGCCCACTCCAGGGCCGTGGAAGACTCGGTACTGGGCAGTTACTAGTTGTTCTCACGTCTTCACTTCTCGGTTCTTTTCATGGGGACAGACAGGGGCCGAGACCCGGTCCCGTGACCCTGGCGGTGTCATTTAATAAAGGGGGTAATGTTAGGGAAAGTCTGAGAGGATAAGGGATATTCGTGACGCCATCTGCGGTATGCGGCCAGGGCGGCCGCCGCTGCTGCAGAACCTCTGGAGATAACCGGCAGCTTAGATAGTCCCGCTCTCAGCGGGCGGAGTGTAGTCCCCAGGGCAGTGGATTGGTCTTCCCCCGGCTTGTACCTCAGCAGTTGGTCACTCGGACTGCAGTACCCTCGATGTTTCGGGCAGCCTCTACGGCCGATGGTCGCTACGAATAAAAGTCTCACACACCACAGCTGCAGTTCCGTTACTTTTACTTCAGGTGTTAAACATGGCTGCTGGGTACGTTCTCTGCCAGTCTCCGGTAGTTTTGCTCTTTCTCCAGAGCCAGGCTTGTACAGTCAAGCCACGTTTGGTGCCCTTACTCTAGTTTCTCGGTGTTACAGTCTCTGGTGGGTCTCGTCTCTCGGCGTTATAAGGAGTAACTTCCATCTGAGGCGAGCGGGTCGTTGCTCTGCTCCCCAGACTTTTAACGCCCTCTGCAGCACAGAGCTCAGGTACCGGTAGCCACGGGTGCTTGTAGGTCCCGGGCACTATTAGGTCACTCAACCGGGAGCTGCTCCCTAGTTCGGCCACCTTCCTCAAGATGTGTCGGGTGTTCAGCCACAGCTCCCGTTAGAAGCCTGAGGCCTCCGGTTTCGGCTCGGGCTTGAAGCTTCTGTACCGTCTGCAGTGTCGGTCCCTGTGTCTTCCACCAACCCCCCCTTTTCTCGTCAGATTCGGGCGTACAGGTGATCGATGTCTCATCTGCACTGCAAGGGCTCTCCCTCCTGCGGGCGAGCGTGGTGGTGTAGCTTCAACCTGCGGGAGTTGGTACCACACCGCCTCTACACTCCCGACTACCACTCCTTGTCAGTTGATGTCACTCCTCCTACTCTCCTACTACTGAACCAAACGAACGTGTCTCTCTAACACTGTCCTGTCCCCATCCGTGGCCTGGGTCTTCCCTCAGGGTCCATTGTCCCAGGAGCCTGTCACTGCGTGTGTGTGTTGTGTTTCGGGCTCAACCATGTCATCCCGACACCTGGAGAACAGGGGCACTGCTTTTCCTAACCACAGGAGTGCAGTACCTCTGGTGGCAGTTTATCTGGTGGGGTGCCACACATGCGAGACTCATACAAGTATCTTGCATGCAACTCGCATAATGTACCTCTGCCCTATCTCAGAATCTTCTCTTATTACCGCATCAATTTTTGAACCTATAAAGCTCATGAAGGAATGAGGATGCCAGCAGTATGGAGGGTGCTCTATTACATAGATTTTAGCCTAGTGCTTCTTCCAATTTGCTTTTAATAGTATTTCCATTCATTTCAATGGGAGGCTGAAGGGCCACAGCTTTGTTCTTGCAGAATAGAGAAGGCTGCAGCTGTATGTCACCGCAGGGAGATCGGAGGAGTGTCACCAGTCAGGTAGGCAGATCTTTTTATTATGTGCAGCCATTAGGAAAGGGTTGTCCAAAAGTAGACAATCTCCTTAAGTGTTTCCATAAAAAGTATTAATGCCCAAAAAGGTTTTTATAAAATGCCCTACTTAACAAGTAAAAATGCCAATAGCGGAGAGTGGAACTCACCTTAGAACCAGACACGGATACAAGCTAATTACTGTATCTCTTGCAGTATTGATTGCACTTTTTCTTTTATAAACCAGCCTGCACCATTCTTCTGCATCTATTAGTCTGGATGCAGCAGTAGAGTAAGGTCCCGGCAGGGCAGTATGTGGACACAGCACTGTGCTAGCAAGATCTGTGGCAATGTCGGTGACTTAGTCTGGGGTATTCAGGATTGGCAGCATTATGGACTCCTTGGCAGACATTTTCAGGGAGCTCTGTGGGTCCACGGTGTCTGGGGCACTAACTGGACATACAGGATTTGCTCCTAACATCTTAGGAGCAGATACCACTGTTAAGACGTCTTATGGAGTCCGTGCCTCCATTGGGCAAAGCTGTTTTGGTTGAACGAATGCAATTTACGCACTATTAAGTAGGTTATGCCACATAAAAAAAGACACAAAAACCGCCAATATCCCTAAACATTCCACAATCCAAACCACATTGGGAGGTAAATGGTGATGAGCATATTGTAAGACACTCGGATTCTGATTGCTCTACCAAATACTTAGAATTTTTCCAGTATTCTACATGATTAACAAACCCAATTTAAGTCAATGGGGAATTCGAGCATTGTTCTGGCAGATTTCCCTGAAAACTATTTGAGTTCCCCTTGGACTTGCATTAGGTTGGTTGTTCAAGAAGAATACTGGAAAAATTCAAAGTATTCCGTATGAATAATCCAAACTCGAATAACTTACTGTACTATTCGCTCATCACCAGTGGTGAATTTATCGTGAGGGGATTAACTTTGTTTGTGGGAAAACCCCTTTAAAAACAAAAAGTTAATTTCAAAGTTGATTATAATCAATAGATCTTGGGACAATAATAAGTTGCACAATTGGATGATCCCTTCACCCCCAGGCGATTTTCTGTTTTTTCCCTCCCCTTCTTCCAAGAGACATAGCTTTTTTTTTCTTTCAATTAATGAGGCTTGATTTTTGCAGGACGAGTTTTACTTTTCAATTAAATAATGTATTTTACCATATAGTGTACAGGAAAATGGGAAAACAAAATCCAAGTATGGTGAAATTACAAAAAAAAAAGGTAATTACACCTTTGTTTTTCTTATTCTCTATATTCACTATATGGTTAAACTGACATGCTGATATGATGCTTCGAGTCAATACGAGTTTGTAGATACCAAACATGTATACTTTTATCTAAGTGGTGAAAAAAATGCAGAATTTTTAAAGAAAAAGAATTGCACTTTTGCACCAATTTCCGTGACCTGTAGCGTCCTCATTTTTCAGGATCTGGGGCTGTATGACAGATTATTTTTTGCATCTTGAGCTGATGTTTCTAATGATACCATTTTTGGGTAGATGCGCTGTTTTGATTGCCTGTTATTGTACTTTATTGCAATGATGCGGCGACAAAAAAACCCCCATAATTTTCACTTTTGGACTTGCCCTCAGCACTACACACTACAATCACTTCTCCCGTGTACAGATGAGCTGTTACATGTCTGTGCGCAGGAGAAATTATCACTTTCTTTGGATGCAGACCCTCACCAGGCATTCACAGGAAGTGATTCAAGACAGCATTTGGGGTCATCACAGGAACTAGGGTTGTCATGGTAACACATCAAGGTCCCGTGATTACATCACAAGAACTCTGATGCTGGCAGGGAACAGTGCGATCCCCGCCGTGGTGCTCGGGATTGCGCTCGTCAGTGATTGACAAAACAATTTAACAGCACCAATCGGATCACTCATCCAATCGATACTGTTGCCTACACGTCAGCTGAACAGCTCAGCTGACATGTTCAGGGAATGATATGAGCAGCGCATGAGCTCACATCAGTCGGACTGGCACTGCCACGGTCATGAAGGGGTTAAAAAAACGTTCCTGTGCCGAGAATTTTAGGGTGGTTTCACACTAGCGTTGCGTTTTGATCAGGACGAAAATGTATGCATCTGCATCCATCGCTGCATGCCACCACAGAGTGTTTTTGCCTGATCAGGCACAGGATCAGGCAAAAAAAAACACTGCGGTTGTATCAGTTTTGCATGCATGTTTGTCCTGATCCGTCCCTGTGTTTTACAATAGAAGGGTGCTCTGACTTTACATTTTCAATCCCATGCTGTTAAAAGAATAGATAGACAGAGAGATAGATAGAAAATCTGATATAGATAGATAGATACAAAGCAAAAAAACTGCACAGCACTCAAGACACAATGTGAACTGGTGCTAGCAGTGAAGCTGGGTCAAATACCAAGAAAAAAATGTCTCTGCAGAACATGGCTGCTACCAATATTGTACATATGCTAACAAGCAAAAAATGAGAAAAAAAATTAAAAACTTACGTTTTTTCAAAAAAAACTCATTATTCTTAATTTTTATTTTCTGGGGGTCTTAGTACATACATTGGCCAATGTCTGCTTGATCGCCAACCACATCACGGTGCCCCCAGGTCTGATGAGTCCTGCGCTGACATTCCTGTCCTCCTTTTCCTCCCTGTCCCAATGTTAGGTGGGTGGACACCATCTCAACCTCACACCACCTGTGGGTGATGAGGGTGCTAAGTGCAGCCATGGAGCCAGCAACTCCATATCTTATACACAAAGCAAAAAAACTGCACAGCACTCAAGACATGTTAGCATATGTACAATATTGGTAATAGCTGTGTGCTGCAGAGACATTTTTTTCTTGGTATTTGACCCAGCGTCACTGCTAGCACCAGTTCACATTGTGTCTTGAGTGCTGTGCTGTGCAGGCTAGAAGAAGGGAGTTAGATCCCAAAATGTTGCTGGACACCTGATGGACCAATGAAGGCATAACTAAACACGAAAAAGGAGTGCTGCAGTCAATTTACTTGATATCATAATCAGCGGATGGGAGAGGAGCTGTGACTGAATTGCACCCGAAGGAAAAAGCTGTGCTGCTTTCTTTGATAGATAGATAGATAGATAGATAGATAGATAGATAGATAGAAAAAAGGTGAAGCAGCACTGCTAGACTGGTCTTTATGGGTGCAAAGCGTACTAAGATACCCCTTCAGGTGTCTCCCATACATACAGTTTTGAAAAAAGTACGCAGCACTCCAATTCAATCCTTGCCAAAGGTTTATTCCAGCATAGGCACCAGTTGTGGTGACGTTTCGAGCATCAAATGCTGTTTATTCAGCCTGGATATGCCTATGGTGATTGAATTGGAGTGCTGCAGACTTTTTTCAAAACTAGATAGATAGATAGATAGATAGATAATAGATAGATAGATAGATAGATGAGCTAGATCGGGCTTACCAGTCTCCCACTGCTGCTTCCGGGTCCGCCCATTAATGCATATTCACTGCATTGACGGGCAACAGCCAATCACAGGTGCAAACACTCTGTGAGAGCCTCTGTGACTGTGGAAATGCAGTCTGACTGCAATAGCCAATGTGGACAGTGATTGGACTTGGTTTTTGTACACATTAGTGTATGGCAAGCAACCTGCCATCATAGTGTGTTTAATAAATAATAATAAAAAAAAATGCATGGGGTTTTGCAGTATTTTTAAGTCTAGCTCAGTGAAAGCAGATAGCTGCGAGCTGCGACCCGCGACCCTAAGCTGTGTAATTTTACCTTGGCTCTAAAAAAAATGTGTGGGCTCCGCCCTATTTTTAATTGCCAGCCAAAATAAAACTAGACAGCTGAGGGCTGGTATTCTCAGCAGGGCGAGGGCCTGTTTGTTTTTGGTCCCCCCAACGCTTAAGAATAGCAGCACACAGCCACCCCTGAAAATAGCGCATTCATCGTAACGCCATTTCCAGGCACTTTATCAGGCTTTTCCAGCGGCCCTGATGGCAGTGGCATGCTGGTAATAAGGGATTAATACCACCTTTGTATTGCCAGCTGGTATTAAGCCCTGAGATTCTTAATGTCAGGCCAAGTTAGACCCATCCATTATGAATCTACAATAAAGGGTTAAAAAAAAAAAGACACCAGAGAAAAAATACTTTATTAGAAATCAATACACAGGCACAAGTAGGGTCTCCATCTTTATTACTCCCCCTTACAGCCCTTCACAATCCTGGTCTTCTGTTTTCTCTCTTGTACAAATGATGCAGCTCTGCTACGTCACACAGCACAGGGAGGAAGAACGCTTCCGCTCCCCGTGCTGTGTGATCACTGAATGGTAAAAAAAAGATACAACATAGAGACAAATCATTTTATTATAAATAAAAACACAGAGACACTTAGTGACTCCATCTTTATTATCCCCTCCACCCTCATATCCCTCCATGATTCTCGTCTTCTCTCTCTTCCTGGACACACGAAGCTATGATACATCAGACACCACAGGGAGGAGAACACGTCTGCTCCTCGTGGTCTCTGATCACTGAATGACATCGCTGAGACCTGCGGTATAGTAAGTAGTGAGGTCACCGTTGCCATAGTAACCGCTGATAGTAGTTGCTATGGCAACGGTGTGCTCGAGTGAACACAATTACTCCCGACTTACCCTGCCGCTAACCCCTGCGGCTCCTGAATGACCTGAAGGAATAGTGGCCGGGTAAGCTGGAAGTAACTGAGTTGACCCAAGGACGCAGTTGCTATGGCAACGGTGTCCTTGGGTCACCTCACTTCTTACTATACTCCAGGTCTCAGTGCTGTCATTCAGTGATCAGAGACCACGGGGAGCACATGTGTACTTCTCACAGACTGTGAGCATCTGTAATTGGCTGTTGCCGGTCAGTATGTCAAACCAGCCAATGAGGGAGGTCAACATGGGTAAGTAGGCTTATTGAATTTGTTACTTGCTGATATACTGTACATGCCATATACCTAAAAGGAGTGTATTGCCGGGCCCTGCTTGTTATATCAATCGCGGCTATATGCATCCTGTTTGGTGTTAGTTATAGCAAGCTAGAAAAGGCTGCTTTGGATGTTATACTACTGCATATTGTCTTAGAGACAAGAGATCTTGGAAGGGTTAGGTACTTGTATAGCCATATATGCACATATACCATATGTGTGATTTTTCTGTAGGCAAACTCCTGAGATTTCATCTCCCCTTGCTGGTTATGTCGCCCCTTTTCTCATTTGTACCTTTGTTTTTGATTTTATGTGATTGGATTTATAAGAAAATACATTCTGGCATTTTGAGTTCCTTGCTTTTTGGTTTGATCAGTGAATGTGCATGAAGCTTAATAGGCGGCCCTGGAAACAGCGGGAGACTGGGGAAAGAGAGGGAAGGGAAGGAAGGAAAGGAAGGTCTGTCTGTCTATAGTCTGGCCGTGCTCAGTGTAAAACCCTGATCCGGCTCGGCCGCATACAACCGCGGAGGGATGCAGTACCATTGATATCAATGATTCATTTTGACACACTGAGCCGCATCAGGACTTTCACTGCAGAAGCAACCACAAAAATGCTACATTGTGCAGCCATGTGGTACATCAAAACACCACACTTGTCCACATCTATCAAAATACTGATGCCACCTGATGTCCCTGTGGCCCCATTTTAAGTATAGGGACGCAAGCCTGATCAGGATGCATCAGTATTTCGACGGATACTGATGAAAGACAGAAAAACCCCAGTGTGAATCCACCCTTATATATGTGTCTCTGCTATGTACTGTGTAATGGATGTGTCTGACCATACAGGGACGTGGTCTGATCATACACATCTCCTGTGCTGAGATAATCTTATATATGTGTCCCTGCTATGTACTGTGTAATGGATGTGTCTGACCATATAGGGACATGGTCTAATCATACCACATCTCCTGGAGGGAGGATGAAAAACAGTATACAGACATTAGAGCACAGGATCGCAAATAATGCTTTCTTGAGGTAAAACATTTTTACAAATTAGGCAGAGAAATGCTTACCTTATAAAAAAAAAAAAAGAATCAGCTGCAATCCCACTCTGTAATGTATGTCTGTATACTCTTTTGCTTCGTCCCCTGCCCAAGAGATGAGGTATGATGAGACCATGTTCCTGTACAGTCAGACACATCCATTACACAGTACATAACAGGGATACATATATAAGATTATCTCAGAACAGGAGATGTGATATGATCAGACCATGTCCCTGTACAGTCAGACATATCCATTACACAGTACATAGCAGGGACACATATATAAGATCTCAGCACAGGAGATGTGGTATGATCAACCATGTCCTGTACGGTCAGACAAGGCGATTACACAGAACATAGCAGGGACACATACAGTTGTGGCCAAAAGTATTGACTCCCCTGCAATTCTGTCAGATAATACTCAGTTTCTTCCTAAAAATGATTGCATCACAAATTCTTTGGTATTATTATCTTCATTTAATTTGTTTCAATGGAAAACACAAAAGAGAATGAAGCAAAAAGCAAAACATTGATCATTTCACACAAAACTCCAAAAATGGCCAGACAAAAGTATTGGCACCTCAGCCTAATACTTGGTTGCATAACCTTTAGCCAAAATAACTGCGATCAACCGCATCCGGGAACCATCAATGAGTTCTTACAATGCTCTGCTGGACTTTTAGACCATTCTTCTTTGGCAAACAGCTCAGGTCCCTGATATTTGAAGGGTGCCTTCTCCAAACTGCCATTTTTAGATCTCTCCACAGTGTTCTATGGATTCAGGTCTGGACTCATTGCTGGCCACCTTAGAAGTCTCCAGTGCTTTCTCTCAACCATTTTCTAGTGCTTTTTGAATGTGTTTTGGGTCATTGTCCTGCTGGAAGACCCATGACCTCTGAGGGAGACCCAGCTTTCTCACACTGGCCCTACATTATACTGCAAAATTTGTTGGTAGTCTTCAGACTTTATATGCCATGCACACGGTCAAGCAGTACAGTGCCAGAGGCAGCAAAGCAACCCCAAAACATCAGGGAACCACCGCCATGTTTGACTGTAGGGACCGGTTCTTTTCTTTGAATGCCTCTTTTTTTGTCCTGTAAACTCTATGTTGATGCCTTTGCCCAAAAAGCTCTACTTTTGTCTCATCTGACCAAGAGAACATTCTTCCAAACGTTTTAGGCTTTCTCAGGTAAGTTTTGGCAACTCCAGCCTGGCTTTTTATGTCTCGGGGTAAGAAGTGGGGTCTTCCTGGGTCTCCTACCATACAGTCCCTTTTATTCAGACGCCGACCGATAGTACGGGTTGACATTGTTGTACCCTCGGACTGCAGGGGCAGCTTGAACTTGTTTGGATGTTAGTCGAGGTTCTTTATCCACCATCCGCACAATCTTGCGTTAAAATCTCTCATCAATTATTCTTTTCCGTCTACATCTAGGGAGGTTAGCCACATGCCATGGGCTTTAAACTTCTTGATGACACTGCGCACGGTAGACACAGGAACATTCAGGTCTTTGGAGATGGACTTGTAGCCTTGAGATTGCTCATGCGTCCTCACAATTTGGTTTCTCAAGTCCTTAGACAGTTTTTTGGTCTTTCTTTTCTCATGCTCATTGTGGTGCACACAAGGACACAGGACAGAGGTGAGTCAACTTTAATCCATGTCAACTGGCTGCAAGTTGATTTAGTTATTGCCAACACCTGTTAGGTGCCACAGGGAAGTTACAGTGCTGTTAATTACACAAATTAGAGGAGCATCACATAATTTTCTAACAGTGCCAATACTTTTGTCCACCCCCTTTTTTATGTTTGGTGTGGAATTATATCCAATTGGGATTTAGGACAATTCTTTTGTGTTTTTTAATTGAAGACAAATTAAATGAAGATAATAATACCAAATAATTTGTGATTGCAATAATTTTCAGGAAGAAACTGAGTTTTATCTGACAGAATTGTAGGGGTGTCAATACTTTTGGCCACAACTGTATATAAGATTATCTCAGCCCAGGAGATGTGGTATGATCAGACCATTTCCCTGTACGGTCAGACACATCCATTACACAGTACATAGCAGGGACACATATATAAGATTATCAGTGCAGGAACATTTTATATAACATCCAATTGTGGACTTTATTATTATTCCAAGATCTATTGAGTAAAATTAATTCTAAAATTAACTTTATTTGTGGGAAAACCCCTTTAAATCAGTTTAACTTATTTCTGCAATGTGTTTGATACACTTTGTGCATCTTTAGACATAACACTTAAATTCAGAACTGATTTTTTTTTACTTTTCACTCCAGAGTTTGCAATTTTTTATATATTATTTTTTTTTTTAAACAAAATCTGTGTAAGGCCCCTTTCACATCAGCGGTTTACGCTCATGTGTGGCAGATCCGGCAGGTGGCGCTGCATCTGCCGCCTAATGGTCGATTTGCGGCCCGGTTCCGGCAAGCCCAATGCTTTGTCTATGGGGCTTGCGGTCGAGTGCGGCAAGTGCCGGATGCCGCAGATCTGGCACTTACGACCGTGAAAAAAAACGCTGCAAGCGGTGTCTTTTTTTGCGGCTGCAAGTGCCGTATCTGCTGCATCCGGCAGAACCGCACTTGCCGTACCGGACCCCAAGCCCCATAGCCAATGCATGGGCTTGCCGCAAGTGCGGCTGTTAGATGGCAGATGCGGTAAATCTGCCGGATCTGCCGCACATCAGCGTAAACCGCTGATGTAAAAGGAGCCTTAATTAAAATTTACTTGCAAGGCTAACCAGGTCAGAATGGCAAGAGGGGCAGAAAATAGCAAAATGTTCCACATTTTTAAAACAATTATTGTGGTGAATGTTGAAAATGCCTTCATTCATTGCTCCCATTGTACGCAGCACATTTTATATTGTGTAAAAATTAAGAGAAATTATATATATATATAATTATCTTTATAGAAAAGCTATTGCGTATGAAATCCCCTAAAGCAAGATTTATTATTTCAGGCTACTCAGTATTCAGGCGTATCGCATGCTCGCATGTAGATGGCACCCTGACACCACTGAGTACTGAAGCTCATGAATGAGTTAAGCAAAGGCAGCCATCTTGTGGACGGCCCTTGAAACTGTTTTATTAAGGGATTATACACAGCCTACACTCTGTATGGAGCTTGAGCATAGACATCTTTTTGGAGCCTTACAATTACTATACACAGCTATGCAGGCAAATTGTATATTATCTAATATATAAAGCTGAATGTGTGTATGTGTGTGTGTGTGTATGTGTGTATGTATGTCCGGGATTGGCATCTACACCGTCGCATCTACAGCCACAAAATTTTGCACAGTCACACGTCTGGACCCCGAGAGCGTCATAGGCTATGTTATGAGGCGAAATTTTAACCCCGCGCGTTCCAGTTCACCAAACAATTTTGCCCCTATCTACATAATGGGGAAAAAGTGAATGGAAAAGTGTTGGAGGAAAATCGACAGCTGTCAGCTATAGCCACAAAATTTTGCACAATCACACGTCTGGACCTCGGGAGCATCATAGGCTATGTTGTGAGGCGAAATTTTAACCCAGCGCATTCCAAGTCACCAAACAATTTTGCCCCTATCTACATAATGGGGAAAAAGGGAAAGGAAAAGTGTTGGAGGAAAATTGACAGCTGTCAGCTATAGCCACAAAATTTTGCACAGTCACACGTCTGGACCCCGAAAGCGTCATAGGCTATGTTGTGAGGCGAAATTTTAACCCCGAGCGTTCCAGTTCACCAAACAATTTTGGCTCTATCTACATAATGCGGAAAAAGTGAATGGAAATGTGTTGTAGGCAAATTGACAGCTACCAGATGTGAACAAGGGGGACTTAAAGAATGAGAGTGATGCCGCCAAAGAGTATATACCATACAGTTGCTAAGGTGGGGCCCCAACATGGGATACTCACACACACACGGGGATATGAACACACACACACAAAATGCGCCTCACACTACTACGTGCTTGAACAAATATACCACCCTCAGCACACATTTCACCACACATACACCAACTTCGCCACATAATCGCCCTAAAACACACACAAGTCTGATATTATCCTTCAACAATAAAAATCTGATTAATAAGCAGCAAAACTCCAAGAGAAACAAATGTACCATATAGGAAATACAGCAGCTGTCAGTCACATGAGCTGTCTATTATGTGTATGTGTGAGCTAATATATACTGTCAGGGGGGAGGGTTTCCTGTTGCCTGGGGATTTATCAGGCTGCCAATAGCAACCAATCACAGCTCTGCTTCTATTTTGCTACTGTTAATCTGAGCTCTGATTGGTTAATATAGACAGCAAAGGACATTCTCAGTAAAGCTTCTGTGAGGTAATAGGATGTCTGTGAGGTAATAGGATGATAGTTAGGGTGTGTTGGTGGAAAGGCTGATGTCAGTCACATTACCTCTATGTGAGAGGATATAGAAATTGCCAGTTACAGAATATTTTTACCACAATAATGCCCGGGTTAATAAATAACTGCTGTTAGCTATAACAAAATAGAATTTGAATATGTCATATTAATGACCTGTAGGAAAATAGAAGCTGAGCTGTGATTGGTTGCTATAGGCAGCCTAATAAATCTCCAGCCAACAGTAAACCCTCCCCCCCGGCCGGGCAGTATATGTTACCTCACACATACACATAATAGACAGCTCATGTGACTGACATCTGCCTTAATTCCCTATATGGCACATGAGTTGCACATTGGCTGTTTTTAATCAGATGTTTATATTTGGAAATTAAAGATAGCAGATGTATGAGGCGAGTTGTGTGAGGTGATTTGTGCACATCTGTGTCTGTCTGTGTGTGTATGTGTGTGTCCCTGTGGGGGGAGTGCATGTGTCCCTATAGGGTGGGTATGTCCCTGTGTGGGGAAGGGGGGTGTCTGTGTGTTGTGTGTTTCTGTTGTGTGTGTCTCTTTGTGGTGTGTGTGTGTCCCTGTGGGGTGAGTGCATGTGTCCCTATAGGGTGTGTATGTGTGTGTGTCCCTGTGGGGGGGGTCTGTGTGGTGTGTGTGTATCTGTGTTGTGTGTGTCTCTTTGTGGTGTGTGTGTGTGTCCCTGTGGGGTGAGTGCATGTGTCCCTATAGGGACATGTTTTGTGGTTTTTGTGTGCTGAATAAATTTTTGTTAACACATTCTATTTTGTTAACAGCAGTTATTAACCCGGGTGAAGCCGGGTAGTACAGCTAGTATATATATATATTTACAGAGAAACACTAGGCCTCAATTTTCAAAACTGTTAGTTGCCCCTAGCAACCAATCACAACTTAGCTTTCATTCCTGGAACAGCTCTAGTAAAATCAAAGCTGTGCTCTCATTGGTTACTACAGATTTAATTTAGGCAGTTTTGATAAGTCTGCCCCGAAATTACATGTAGATGACAGTTCAGAAAGTCCTAATTAGATGGAGAATGGACAGAAACACTATTCCAGGAGAGGAGATATTCCTGACTCCATCTCTGGTGGAGTGGCAAATACTAGAGTAAGGCTGGGGTCACACACACAGATATCTGGGCAGATATTGTTCACAGATCTCTGGTTGCAGTGAAATCATGGACAAATTGATCCATTTTGTGGCCATATACAAATAGACCAATGTGTTCATGATTTCACTGCAACCAGAGATCTGCCAACAATATCTGCACAATTATCTGTGTGTGACGTGGCCCTTAGAGTTATATATATAATATATTATAAAATTATATATATTGATACACACACACACACGCACAGGTGCATCTCATTGAATATCATCAGAAAGTTAATTTATTTCAGAACTTCAATACATAAAGAGAAATGCATATATTATATAGAGTCATTACACACAGAGTGATCTAGTTCAAGTGTATATTTATGTTAATTTTGATGATTATGGCTTACAGCCAATAAAAACCCAAAGGTCATTATCTCAAAAAGTTAAAGCAGGAAGGATGAATGGTTAAAAACACACTGCTGTATTCCATGAGCCATCAAAGGGTGAATATAATTTTGATTTATTAGTCAACGTGTCTCAGGACTCCCTGAGGCAGCCTGAAACATGGGAACATGATATTGATTTGTCCTGATGAATGGGCCAGGGAGCTCTGAAATACGTTGACTAATAAATCATTATTATATTCATCCTTTGATGTCTCGTGGAATACGGCAGCACGTTTTTAACCCTTCATCCTCCCTACTCTATATGCACCACGCTGGGGACTGCAGCCGCCGTGATCTGCTTTTATAGTGGTTGTGACTCTCAAGTTGAGCCTCTGATACCTATGTAGGTAATATTTTGTCTCTCCAACCCTTCATCCTCCCTACTTTAATTTTTTGAGATAATGACCTTTGGGTTTTCATTGGCTGTAAGCAATAATCATCAACATTAACAGAAATAAACACTTAAAATAATTACTCGGTGTTTAATGACTCTATATAATATATGCATTTCACTTTATGTATTGAATTAGTGAAATATATTAACTTTTCGACTTGAGAATACTCTGCAACTTTCCATTATAGGTTATATTTAGAGATGAGCGAGTAGATTGGTATGCAGATTCAGATGAGCCTAACCTAATAATTTTTACTATTCGGACATTCGTCCCGAACGGTGAACACAATGAAAGTCAATGGGGAACTCAGATATTTGTCTGGGGTATCTTGTACACAAATGAGATTTGTGTAAAAAATTTCCCCAGACAAATATCGGAGTTCCCCATTGACTTTCATTGTGTTCACCGTTCGGGACGAATGTCCGAATAATAAAATTATTCCCTGGATTTCTTGTTTATCACTGGTTACATTCCAGTGCCTCACTATCTCCCTGATCTCTGCTTGCTGTGAATGAATGAATGAGGCCATCCCTGACACTATAGATCTAATACTTCTCCTAACCATAGGGAGTTGAATATATCAGAATACATAAAATTTATCGGCCCATTTACCTTAGAGGATTTTCTAGACTGGATACAAGAGTAGCAAACCCTCAGCTGTACACAGTATTAGGTTGCTGGGAGATTTCAGCCTCAGGATGTTAACATAAATGATTGAAATCAATCAATGATAGCAAGAATAGATAATTAAGCACTCAGCCATGCGTGTCTTACACATATGCTGGAAGCGAAGCGCATCATCACAATATGGAGCAGGTTCAGGATCCGAGTCCATCCATATAGCCAGGGTGCAGACCTTTTTTTTTTTTTTTTTTGCAGCCCGCACCCAAGAGTAATTGTGGAAATCAGGAACGGCTCCCATCGCACCTGATTAGCCTCTTACATTCAATTATGGCAACACAAATTTAGGGTAGGAATGGGGAGAAGATGTTGCAGATGTGCAATGCATTTCAAGGGGGGGGACCATAACAAAATTAAAGTGTAAGAGCATTTAAAATCTAGAAAGGAAAGAATAACTAAAATATTGCAAAGTAAACTACCGTATATACTCGTGTATAAGCCGACCCCCCTACTTTTGCCCCCAAAACCTGGGAAAACCTATTGACTCGTGTATAAGCCGAGGGTGGACCCCAGCACAGGTATACAGCCCCAGAGGTATATACAGCAGCCCCAGTGGTAGTATACAGCAGCAGCCCCAGTGGTATATACAGCAGCAGCTCCAGTAGTTAGTATACAGCAGCCCCAGAGGTATATACAGCAGCCCCAGTGGTAGTATACAGCATCCCCAGAGGTATATACAGCCCCGGTGGTAGTATACAGCATCCCCAGAGGTAGTATACAGCAGCCCCAGAGGTAGTATACAGCAGCCCCAAAGGTATATACAGCAGCCCCAGTGGTAGTATACAGCAGCCCCAGAGGTAGTATACAGCCCGTGGTAGTATACAGCAGCCCCAGAGGTAGTATACAGCAGCCCCAGTGGTAGTATACAGCATCCCCAGAGGTATATACAGCATCCCCAGAGGTATATACAGCATCCCCAAAGTACAGCAGCCCCAGAGGTAGTATACAGCAGCCCCAAAGGTAGTATACAGCCCCAGTGGTAGTATACAGCAGCCCCAGAGGTAGTATACAGCAGCCTCAGAGGTATATACAGCCCCATTGGTAGTATACAGCAGCCCCAGAGGTATATACAGCCCCAGTGGTAGCATCCAGCAGCCCCAGAGGTATATACAGCCCCAGTGGTAGTATCCAGCAGCCCTACAGGTATATACAGCCCCACTGTAGTATACAGCAGCCCCAGAGGTACATACAGCCCCAGTGGTAGTATCCAGCAGCCCCAGAGGTATATACAGCCCCACTGTAGTATACAGCAGCCCCAGAGGTATATACAGCCCCAGTGGTAGTATACAGCAGCCCACAGGTATATACAGCCCCAGTGGTAGTATCCAGCAGCCCTAGAGGTATATACAGCCCCAGTGTAGTATACAGCAGCCCCAGAGGTATATACAGCCCCAGTGGTAGTATACAGCAGCCCCACAGGTATATACAGCCCCAGTGGTAGTATACAGCAGCCCCAGAGGTATATACAGCCCCAGTGTAGTATACAGCAGCCCCAGAGGTATATACAGCCCCAGTGGTAGTATACAGCAGCCCCACAGGTATATACAGCCCCAGTGGTAGTATACAGCAGCCCCAGAGGTATATACAGCCCCAGTGTAGTATACGGCAGCCCCAGAGGTATATACAGCCCCAGTGGTAGTATACAGCCTCCCCCTCCTTATCATGTCCCCCCCCAGGCTGCGGCAGCTGTCAAAATAACAAACACTTTATACATCACCTTCCGGCGCAGCTCCTCCGGTCCTCCGCTCGCCGGCTTCTTCTTCCTTGTTGTGCCGGCTTCTGTGACCGCGCGCAGGAAATGACGTCATCTCCTGCGCCCGGTCACATGACACCGGCACAACAAGGAAGAAGAAGCCGGCGAGCGGAGGACCGGAGGAGCGGAGGACCGGAGGAGCTGCGCCGGAAGGTGATGTATAAAGTGTTTGTTATTTTGACAGCTGCCGCAGCCTGGGGGGGACATGATAAGGAGGGGGGCTGTTTATTACTCTGGGGGACCCATAATAAGGAGGGGGGGGCTGTGTAGTGCAATATGCACGGCATCCCCCCGCCGCTGATGGACGGGGGGATGCCGTGCATATTCATTGCACTAATGAGGCGGCCCCACGTGACTGCCTGCGGTCACCGCGGCCCCCTCCTGCCTCCTCCAGCCCCCGGTCACCCCCCCCCCACAGCATACCGTATGACCCGTGTATAAGCCGAGGGGGTGACTTTTCAGCCCAATTTTTGGGCTGAAAAACTCGGCTTATACACGAGTATATACGGTATATTGTATTGAGCCTATCACAAATTTTCTAACTAGATATATTTTTAAAGGTGCTATTGACATGTATCTCTCACCACCGGATTTTGTTAACAACCCATCCAATCTACAGAGGCGCAAACAAGTCAACACATAGATGTCCATAAATTAAATTATGTGTAATATTAAGAAATTAAACTGGGAAAAAGTATTAAACACGAAGAAAGAGAGATGCAAACGTCCATAAAAAGTCATCACACCAGCTGAAATCTATCAGTAATTAGATAGTCGTAGAATGGGAAGTATATAGGAGTAGAATCTCTAACTTCAACCCCTCTCCCACCACACATAGAAACCCTACTAACCTTATCAATATTACTTGCACACCTTCATCTCCCTCTTTTAATTGCGCTCTCTGGAATCCACAGTCTGTATGCAACAAACTTCCCTTCATTCACAACTACTTTCTCACTAACTCTCTTAACCTGCTGGCCCTCACAGAAACCTGGATCCAGGACTCAGACATTGTCCCCTGCTGCTATTTCTCATGGTGGCCTACATTTCTCCCCCTCCACAAGACCTGGGAACAGACATGGTGGTGGAGTTGGCTTACTACTTTTCCCACAATGTACTTTCCAGGTCATTCCTCCAGCCCCATCACTCTCATTCCCCTCTTTTGAGGTCCACACAATTAATTAGCCTCTTCCACCCTCTCCCCCTCAGAGTAGCAGTGGTATACCGCCCCCCAGGGTCACACACACAGTTTCTCGATCATTTGTTAGCGTGGCTGCGGCACTTCATTTCCTCAGAACTACCAACCCTCATTCTTCAACATCCCCATAAACAGCCCCATCTCCCCATCTGCATCCCAGCTCCTATCTCTAACCACATCTCTTGGCCTCTCACAGCTCTTAAGGGGGTGTCAGACGCGTCAATATCGCCTGCACGATGTCGGCTGCACGTGACGTTGCAGCGATATTGATGCGTGTGACATACTGCATCAACCAGCGATAAATCGCTGGTTGATGATGGCCAGGTTTTAGAACCTGCTCTAAAACCTGGCGATTGTCGCCCGGTGGACACGCAGCATCGCTGCGTGTGACACCGGGAGTAGCGATATTCCAGCTCCCAGCGCCTCTCACAAGCGCTGGGAGCTGGTAACTAAGGTAAACTGCGGGTATCTAGGCAGCGCGCGCTGCCTAGATACTCGACGTGTACCTTAGTTACCAGCCTCCTCCGCTCACCGGCTGGTATCTAAGGTACACAGCGGGTAACTAGGGTCCCTAGTTACCCGCTGTGTACCTTAGATACCAGCCGGTGAGCGGAGGAGGCTGGTAACTAAGGTACACGTCGGGTATCTAGGCAGCGCGCGCTGCCTAGATACCCGCAGTTTACCTTGGAGACCAGCCTGCTCCCGCTTCCAGCAGCTTGGCAGCGGGAGCAAGACATCGTGGAAACGATATTTAAATCGTTTCCACGATGTTTCTGGTCAATTGATCGCTGGTGAGTCTGTCTGTGTGACAGCTCACCAGTGATCAGCCGTCAATGTCGTCAGCGATCATCTCACTGACGACATTGACGCGTGTGACAGGCCCTTTAACCTCTGAAACACACAAAGATGGTAGCACCCTTGGCCTGATCTTTACCTGGCTCTGCTCAACCTCCTCCTTAGATAATTCCCCTCTTCCCCTCTCTGACTACAACATTCTCTCCTTCACGCTCACTAACCCTCGCTCACCACTAGGGATGGGCGAATCTACTCGCTAGGACTCGTTACTCGGCGAGTAGTAAGGGACTCGCAGGACTCGGTACTCTGCGAGTTTCCCAGTGATTACTCGCACGAGTCCAATGCAAATCAATATCAATCCTAGTTTTGTCAGAAACGCTGACAAAACTAGGATTGCCATTGTTTGCATTAGACTCGGCTACTGTGCCAGTGATAGCAGGGAAACTCGCAAAGTAACTGCTGTTTCTTTGCGAGCCGAGTCCAGCTGTCTTCTCTGTGCAGCTCCAGGGTCCTAGAGCCCGCCTGCTGCCTGATGTAGCAGTGCTGAGATTGTTCTCAGTCTGCTCATTCCCTGTGCATAGACATCTATATTTATGCACAGGGGATGTAGCAGAGAGGACATCGCGTTTTGGACTGCGTCGGACGGAAGAGGATTTTCTTAATTAAAGATGGAGTCCCTAATGGCTTTTTTTTTTATTTCAAATAAAAAATTTTCTCTGTGTTGTGTTTTTTTAACCCTTTATTGGAGATTCTTAGTGGCCGGGTCAAACGTGGCCTGACATTAATAATCTCGGGCTTAATACCAGCTTGTATAACAAAGCTGGTATTAACCCCTTTATTACCCAGCGTGCCACCGCCACCAGGGCCGCTGGAAGAGCGGGGTTCAGCGCCAGAGGATGGCGCTTCAATGAACGCGCCATCTTCTGGGGCGGCTGCGGGCTGCAATTTGCAGCGGGGGGTGCCCAGAAAGCTTGGGCATCCCTGCGCTGCGGATTCCAGCCCCCAGCTGCTTAGCTGTACCTGGCTAGACATAGAAATTGCGCGGAGCCCCACGCATTTTTTTTTTTATTATTTAATGAATTTCAGAGTCAGAGGCTCAGAGTCAGAGTCTCGGAGTCGGAGTCTCCTCAGAGTCGGAGTCTCAGAGTCGGAGTCTCAGAGTCGGAGTCGCCTCAGAGTCGGAGTCGCCTCGGAGTCGGAGTCGTCTCGGAGTCGGAGTCGTCTCGGAGTCGGAGTCGTCTCGGAGTCGAGTCGGAGTCGGAGTCGTCTCGGAGTCGGAGTCGTCTCGGAGTCGAGTCGGAGTCGGAGTCGTCTCGGAGTCGGAGTCGTCTCGGAGTCGGAGTCGGAGTCGTCTCGGAGTCGGAGTCGTCTCGGAGTCGAGTCGGAGTCGGAGTCGAGTCGGAGTCGTCTCGGAGTCGTCTCGGAGTCGGAGTCAAAAAAATGTGTGGGGCTCCGCGCAATTTCTATGTCTAGCCAGGTACAGCTAAGCAGCTGGGGGCTGGAATCCGCAGCGCAGGGATGCCCAAGCTTTCTGGGCACCCCCCGCTGCAAATTGCAGCCCGCAGCCGCCCCAGAAGATGGCGCGTTCATTAAAGCGCCATCCTCTGGCGCTGAACCCCGCTCTTCCAGCGGCCCTGGTGGCGGAGGCACGCTGGGTAATAAAGAGGTTAGGGCCAGCTTTGTATTATCAGCTGGCCCTAAGCCCGAAATTTATGGCGGTCACGCCAATATTAGACATGACCGCCATGAATTTCTATTAAATTGTTTTAAAAAAAACACAACACAGAGAAATTTTTTTATTAGAAATAAAAAAAAAGCCATTAGGGACTCCATCTTTAATTAAAAAAATCCTCTTCCGTCCGACGCAGTCCAAAACGCGATGTCCTCTCTGCTACATCCCCTGTGTATAGATATAGATGTCTATGCACAGGGAATGAGCAGACTGAGAACAATCTCAGCTCTGCTACATCATGTCTGTGCACAGACATTCATGTCTGTACACAGGGAATGAGCAGACTGAGAACAATATCAGCACTGCTACATCAGGCAGCAGGCGGCTCTAGGACCCTGGAGCTGCACAGAGCAGACAGGACTCTTCTCTTATCTGTGCGAATTTCCCAGCGATTACTTACAAAGTAAACGAGTCCAATGCAAATAAATGACAAAACTAGGATTGCTTCAGGCTGAAGCTTCCGAGACACATCTGCGATTTGTAAATCTCACACTACTCGCTATTACTCGCTTCCCCATTCATTAACATTGGACTCGCTAGACTCGCAACGAGTAGCGAGTCCTGTGCTCGGAATCGCTAGAGTCAAGCGATTCCGAGTAATTTAGGATTCGCCCATCACTACTCACCACAGCCCACCCCTACCTATCACACATCCAGAAATCTATAGGCCATTAACCCTCTTGCACTCACAGACTCATCTCATCACTGTCCTCAATCACCTCATTCTCCTGTCCAGATCTGGCAGTAAATCACTACAATGACACTCTCAGAAGCTCCCAAGTAGTGCCCCTCACCTTCAAAACCTCCCAACATAAAATAAAACAGCCTTGGCTCACATCACAAACTCAATTCCTCCAGCGATGCTCTAGGAGTGCTGAACGCCTATGGAGGAAAACCTGCACACCAGAAAACTTTATCCATTATAAATTAATGCTAAAAACCTACAACTCTGCACTTGACCTTGCTAAACAAACCTACTTCACCACCCTGATCTCCTCACTATCCAGCAACCCAAAAAAACTCTTTGACACCTTTCACTCTCTCCTCAGTCCAAAAGTGCAGGCCCCCATCACTGACCTCTGTGCTGATGATCTGGCTTCTTACTTTATGGAGAAAATAGACAACATCCACCAAGAAATCAGCTCCCAGCAGTGGCGTAACTTCAGAAGTCGCCAGGCTCCTCTCTTCCTTTCTTCCCACCATATGCACCACTGACCCCATTCCCTCACACCTACTCCGGTCGTAACCTCTCACCTAATCAAAACCTTCAACCTCTCCCTCCCTTCTGGCATCTTCCCCTCCTCCTTCAAACATTTTATCATTACTCCATTATTAAAGAAAAATTCTCTTGACTCATCCTGCACAAATAAATACAGCCCAGTCTCTAATCTCCCCTTTATCTCTAAACTCTTGGAGCGCCTTGTCTACTCCCGCCTCCCCCGTTACCTCTCCACCCAGTCTCTTCTAGATCCATTGCAGTCTGGCTTCCGCCCCTTCACTCTACAGAAACTGCCCTCATCAAAGTGACCAATGACCTTCTGACAGCAAAACGTAATGGTGACCACTCTCTGCTTATTCTATTTGATCACTCTGCAGCTTTTGACACTGTTGACCACCATCACCTACTCTCTATGCTGCACTCCATCGGCATAAAGGACATTGCTCTCTCCTGGCTCTCTTCCTATCTTTCTGACCGTTCTTTCAGTGTATCATTCACTGGCTCCACTTCCTCCCCTCTTCCTCTCACTATTGGGGTCCCTCAGGCTTCAGTCCTTGGACCTTTTCTCTTCTCTCTCTACACGGCCCCGATTGGACAAATCATCAGCAGATTTGGCTTCCAGTACCAACCCTAAGCTGATGAAACACAATTATACACTTCAGTCCCTGACCTTACCCCTGCGGTTTTAAAGAACACCAATGACTGTCTGGCCGCAGTTTCCAACATCATGTCTGCTCTCTAGGCTGTCTTCAAAAAACTCAACCTTTCCAAAACTGAACTACTTCTGCTCCCGCCCTCCACTAACTTCCCTAAATCTGACATCTCTCTCTCAGTGTCAAGCACCATGATAACGCCTAGGCAGCAGGCTCGCTGACTGGGTGCTATGGTTGACACCGAACTCTCCTTCACCTCCCGTACACAATCTCTCACCTGCTCTTGTCACTTACACCTGAAGAACATCTCTAGAGTCCACTCCTTTCTCACCATGGAAACAACTAAAACCCTCATCGTGGCCCTAATCCACTCCCGCCTTGACTACTGCAATTCTCTATTAATTGGCCTCCCCCTCTCTAGACTCTCCCCTCTTCAGTCTATTCTTAATGCAGCAGCCAGGATCACCCATCTGGCCAACCGTTACTCAGATGCCTCCGCTCTGTGCCAGTCATTACACTACTGGCTGCCTATACACTACAGGATCAAGTTCAAATTGCTTGTTCTCACCCTTAAAGCTCTTCACGGTGCAGCACCTCCCTACATCTCCTCCCTCATCTTTGTCTATCACCCCACCTGTTCTCTAAAAAAAAAAAAGATTGTTCAACATAGTTGTGCAGGGAAAGGATACAAAAAGTTGTCTAAAGAGATTCAATCTGTCAGCCCATACTTTTGCACCAGTCAAATTTTGAAATATTGCATATTTCACATTTTTTGTTAGTGCAATAAACCTCATTTCAATCCTGAAATATTACTGTGTCCATCAGTTATTACATATATTACTGAAATAGCTGTTGCAAAAAAACAATTTAAAAAAAAAAAAAAAAGAGTAAGATTAAGAGAGATGCCCAAACTTTTTCATATGACTGTAATCGTAGAACGGGATGTATATAGAAATAGAATGGGATGTATATAGGCGTAGAATGGGATATATAAAGGTGTAGAATGGAATGTATATATGCACGTAGAATGGGATGTATATAGGAATAGAATGGGATGTATATAGGCGTAGAATGGGATATATAAAGGTGTAGAATGGGATGTATATAGGCACGTAGAATGGGATGTATATAGGCGTAGAATGGGATATATAAAGGTGTAGAATGGAATGTATATATGCACGTAGAATGGGATGTATATAGGAATAGAATGGGATGTATATAGGCGTAGAATGGGATATATAAAGGTATAGAATGGGATGTATATAGGCACGTAGAATGGGATGTATATAGGCGTAGAATGGGATGTACCGTATTTTTCGGCGTATAAGACGACTGGGTGTATAATTCGACCCCCAACTTTTCCAGTTAAAATATAGAGTTTGGAATATACTCGCTGTACAAGACTTTCCCTCTTACAACGCACATATGGTAAAACGTAAAAAAACATCAGATTGGATTTCAGTATGGTAAGTTTAATTCAAATGCTTATGACATGCAGGTACTTAGAAGGAAAACTGTCACGTATAAACATAAGGCTGTTTGTCATCAAACATGTACCGTAGACATAAAACATTGCTAGTGGATTAAACATTTCCTAATTCACTGTAAAACTGAAAGGAAGGATAAATCAATAAGCCAGTGGGAGCTACCATGCTGTTTGTTTTCTAAGATGTCAATCAAACTAGAACTGATGATGACAGAAGGAAGATGCAAACAATAGAGTGAGAGCAAGTGCCGGCAAGTCCATGGTGAGTTAACGCTCATCATAACTGCAAGCTATTTTTACAGGTTTTGCTGGTATGGCAGTTTTCCTTTAAAATCCTTCAAAATCCTCCTGCTCATCATCTGATATCATAAGTACATCAATGAAATCTTGTGATACATTGGTAAGGAAGTCATCATATGGTTCAAATTCCGTATCAGATGGTGTTGTCTCAGCTTCGGCTTCCTCTTCATCTTGCCACAAGTAGTCGTCCTCCATACTATCTAATGAATTTGATATACCACACTTCTTGAAAGACTTGATTACTGTTTCTGCATCAATATCATTCCAGGCTTTTATGACAAACTTGCACAAAACATCCAACTCTGGAGCACGAATGTTTCCTCCTTTTGTGAATGACTTTTCTCCACTAACCATCCATTCATTCCACTGTTCTGGAATGCGATCTTTAAATGGCTTGTTTAGGCACACATCCAGTGGCTGTACCAATGATGTCAATCCTGCAGGAACAACTGCCACACTTGTGTTTAGTCTTGCAAGCCTTTGCTTGGTGCTGGGAGCTAAATGAGCCCTGAACATATCCCACACCAGTAAATTAGATTTTTGAATAAGTCCACCTGGTCGCCTGCTCCATACAGTATCAAGCCATAGTTTTACCCCTTCTTCATCCATCCAGCCTTTTTCATTCACAAAACAACCAACAGGGAACTTGAGTTTCGGCATTGTTTTTCTTTTCAAAATAATCATCGGTCTCAGTTTGGCGCCATCAGCTGTGCATCCTAACACCATTGTAAAACTGGACTTCTCACGCCCTGTTGTTTTCAATAAAATTGTTTTTTCACCTTTTTGATGGACAGTTTTATTTCCAACCGTATCAAACTTCATTGGAGTCTCATCCATATTTCCAATATTACTTAACGCATAGCCATGTTAAGAGCGCTGTTGTATTATTTATTGATGGAAACTTGTTACTTTGCTGTCAAGATCTGCAGGTAGTTTTTGGGCAATTTTCGTCTTTTGCCTCAGTACCATATTATGCCTTGCCATGAATCTAGAACACCAGGATACAGTGGCCTTAAATCTGTTGCTGTGCTCTGGGTTAGATTTGGCCCACTGAAGTGCAAACAAACGTATTTTATTTCGTGTCACTACATAACTGTTGTGGTGATGATCATTCACCATGTCTGCTACATGTTTTTCTAGTTCTGGCCAATGACTAACCCCATAATGACAGCCTAACATCTAGAGACTTCGGAAAAAAGGGGTATTTATGCCTGGCTGACATCTGTAGACGTCAGCCAGGAATAAGCCTGTAGTGACTGCTTTAGAGATCATCATGAAGATCAGTTAACCCCTGTGTGACCCCTGGATTGTGATGGGTCATGAACTTACAGAGTTTATGACCTATCATTCTCCTGGGAGAGTGCCTTCTTTTTATAGCATATGGGGGATGCCCCCATATGCTATAACACTGAGAATCGTCGCGGGACCGCCCATTGGAATACGTCGGATGTCACCGCCCGCTGGACTACGTCGGACGCCACAGAATAATAAAGATGGGGTCAAAGTACGTGTTCATGTTTTTCTTCTAATAAAAATATTTTTCTCTGTGTTGTGTCTTCTTTACAATTTACTAGAGATTCCTAATGGCCCGGTCTAATATTGACCAGACATTGTGAATCTCGGGCTTAGTGACAGCTGCCAAAGAGCTGGCATTAATCCCTTATTACCCAGTCTACCACCGCTACACAGCAGCTGGAAGAGCTGGATACAACGCCAGAAAATGGCGCTTCTATGAATGCAATTTGCATCGGGGAAGAGGGGGGGGGTGGCCTAGAAAGCTTGGGCCTCCCTACGCTGAGGATTCCAGCCCTAGCTGCCTAGTTGTACCTGGCTGTCCCAAAAATATGGCAAAGCACATGCCTTTTTTTTAATTATTTCATGAAATAATTAAGAAAAAAAAGGGCTTCCCTGTATTTTTGGTTTCCAGCTAGGTAAAACTAGGCAGTGGGGGTTGGTGGCAGCCCAGAGCTGCCTGCAGTACCTGGCTGAACCAAAAATATGGCGAAGCCTTAAGTCGCTTGTTTTAAAAATTTAATAAAGAAATAATTTTTAAAAAATGCAGGAGAGGAGACATCCAGAACACGGTGTCTCCGGATCTTGTGCACATGCCCTAAGGCTAGGTTCACATTAACATTTCTTGAGGCTTGCGTCCAAAACATAGCTTTTGGCAACCCTGACACCTTGTTACTGCCATGGTAACACGGCATCAGCGCTGCCAATGCTTACCTATGGAGACGCGGCCCCTAGCTCAGCTCAAAAGTCGGCATCTGAGTGAAATCTTGCACTTTTTCCTAACGCGAGAAAAGACGCTTTCAGAAGCATCTTTGCTCGCGCTGGGAAAAAGCACGAGATTTCAAATTCCGGCACTCAGATGCCGGCGTTTGATCCGCGTCTCCATAAGTAAGCATTGGCATTGCTGATGCCGCGTTACCATGGCAGTAACAAGGCGTTAGGGCTGCCAATACCTATGTTTTTAGAGCAACCCCCATGAAAATGTTAAACTGACCCTAGCCTAAAGGTGAGAAATTGTGTGAAAAAAAGAAAATGTTGAATATGACAACCTATTGTTACTCAATTCTGTGAAGTAGCTGTAGGTTCCAAATGCTCACTATACCCCTAGATATAATCCTTGAGTCGTGTCTAGTTTCTTAAATTGGGTCACTTATGGGGAGCTCCAATGTTTAGGCACACAGGGGCTCTCCAAACGTGACATGGTGTCCACTAACAATTGGAGCTAATTTTCCTTCAAATTGGTAGCGGACACCATGTCGTGTATGGAGAGCCCCTGTGTGCCTAAACATTGGAGCTCCCCCACAAGTGACCCCATTTTGGAAACTAGACCCCAAGGAACTTATCTAGAAGCATAGTGAGCACTTTGATCCCCAGGTGCTTCACAAATTAGTCTGTAAAAATGAAAGTACTTTTTTTTTTTTTTTTTTTCTTCACAAAAATTATATTTTTTCATTTATACAGATTAATTTGTGAAGCACCTGGGGGTTCAAAGTGCTCACCACCCATCTAGTTAAGTTCCTTGGGGGAGTCTAGTATCCAACATGGGGTCACTTGTGGGGGAGCTCTAATGTTTAGGCACAAAGGGGCTCTGCATACACACATGGTGCCCATAACAATTTGAATTGGAAAATTACTCAAAATTGTTTAGTGGAACCACCAGTGTCGGCGTCATGTATATTGGCGAGTCCCGCCCCTGTGTTGCGCCCTGGAACATTGGAGCTCCACCACAAGTGACCCCATTTTGGAAACTAGATCCCCCAAGGAACTTATCTAGATGTATAGTGAGCACTTTGAACCCTCAGGTTCTTCACAAATTGATCTGTAAAAATGAACAAGTACTTTTTTTTTTTTTTTTTTTCACAAAAACTTTCTTTTGGCCTCAATTTGTTCATTTTCACATGAGCAACTGGATAAATGCATCCTAAAATTTGTTGGGCAATTTCTCCTGACTACATTGATACCTCATATGTGGTCATAAACCACTGTTTGGGCGCACGGCAGAGCTCAGAAGATGAAGGAGCGCCATTTCACTTTTTGAATGGAAAATTAGCTCCAAAAGTCAAATGGCGCTCCTTCCCTTCTGAGCCCTGCCGTGCGCCCAAACAGTGGTTTATGACCACATATGAGGTATCTGTGTACTCAGGAGAAATTGTCCAACAAATTTTAGGATCCATTTTATCCTGTTGCCCATGTGAAAATGAAAGAATTGAGGCTAAAAAAACATTTATGTTGGAGTTCCTTTGAAGCATCTGAAGGGTTAATAATCTTCTTGAATGTGGTTTTGAGTAGCTTGAGGGGTGCAGTTTTTGGAATGGTGTCACTTTTGGGTGTTTTCTGTCATGTACACCCCTCAAAGGGACTTAAAATGTGATGTGGTCCCTAAAAAATGGTTTTGTAAATTTTGCTGGAAAAATGAAAAATTGCTGATGAACTTTGAACCCTTATAACTTCCTACCCAAAAAAATGTTTTTTCCCAAAATTGTGCTGATGTAAAGTAGACGTGGGGAATGTGATTTATTAACTATTTTGTGGCATATAAGTCTCCGGTTTAACAGAATAAAAAAAAATAAAAAAAAAAAATAAAAATTTGAAAATTGCGATATTTTCAAAATTTTCAACAAATTTTTGATTTTTTCACAAATAAATGCAAAAATTATCGACCTAAATTTACCACTAACATGAAGCCCAATATGTCACGAAACAACAGTCTCAGAACTCTAGGATCCGCTGAAGCGTTCCAGAGATTATTACCTCATAAAGGGACACTGGTCAGAATTACAAAAAACGGTCTGGTCATGAAGCTGTAAAGAGACTGGGTTAATGCACACTTACCCCTTGGCATACTCTTGAATGCTTTTTCATTTTCTTTCCAGTCCCGAACCATCTTTCCTGTTACTCCATATTGTCTTGCAGCAGCGCAGTTATTCTGTTCCATGGCAAAGTTTACAACTTTAAGTTTGAAACTGGCTTCATATTTCTTTCTTCTTGCTGGTGGAGCCATGATGGGGGTTTGACTGTTGGACATTTGTATACCGTACTGTATGTGGTATTTGTTATTTGTTACCCAGTAATGTACCTCGTTAGAGATTGGCTGATTGTTTCAAACAAATCTTGCTTGGAGTGGTCAGCACTCCCTCCTTGGATGGTCAGCTCCCCCTGCTTAGAGTGGTCAGCTCCCCTGCTTGATTGGTCAGCTCTCCTGCTTGGATTGGTCAGCTCCCCTGCTTAGAGTGGTCAGCTCTCCCTGCTTGGATTGGTCAGCTCTCCCTGCTTGAGTGGTCAGCTCTCCTCTTGGAGTGGTCAGCTCCCCCTCTTGGAGTGGTCAGCTCTCCCTGCTTGGAGTGGTCAGCTCTCCCTGCTTGGAGTGGTCAGCTCTCCCTGCTTGGATTGGTCAGCTCTCCCTGCTTGGAGTGGTCAGCTCTCCCTCCTTGGATTGGTCAGCTCTCCTGCTTGGAGTGGTCAGCTCTCCCTGCTTGAATTGGTCAGCTCTCCCTGCTTGGATGTGGTCAGCTATCCCTGCTTGAATTGGTCAGCTCTCCCTGCTTGAATTGGTCAGCTCTCCCTGGAGTTGGTCAGCTCCCCTCTGGAGTTGGTCAGCTCCCCTGCTTGAATTGGTCAGCTCTCCCTGCTTGAATTGGTCAGCTCCCCTGCTTGAATTGGTCAGCTCTCCCTTTGGATTGGTCAGCTCTCCCTGGAGTGGTCAGCTCTCCCTGGAGTGGTCAGCTCCCCTGCTTGAATTGGTCAGCTCTCCCTGCTTGAATTGGTCAGCTCTCCTGCTTGGAGTGGTCAGCTCTGCTGGCTTGGACGTGGTCACTCTCCCTGCTTGAGAGTGGTCAGACTCTCCCTGTTGGAGTGTCAAGCTCTCCCTGCTTGGAAGGGTCAGCTCTCCTGCTTGAATTGGCTCCCTTCTGCCCCTGCTTGATGGACTGGGTCAGCTTCCCTGGAGTGGTCAGCTTCTCCCTGCTTTCGATGTCAGCTCTCCCTGCTTGGATTGGTCAGCTCTCCATGCATTTGGAGTGTAGACTCTCATGCTTGGCGTGTCAACTCTCCCTGGAGCGGTCAAGCTCTACTCCAGCTTGGAATTGGTCAGCTCTACCATGCATGGAGTGGTAGTCGTTCCCTGCTTGGGCGAGGTGTCAGCTCTCCACTGCTTAGGATTGGTCAGCTCCCCCTGCTTGGAGTGTCCAGTCTCCTTGCTTGGAGTGTCGGCTTCCCCCCGCTTGGAGAGTGGTCGGCTTCTCGCTGCTTGGAGTGGTCGGCTCTCCCTGCTTGGAGTGGTCGGCTCTCCCTGCTTGGAGTGGTCGGCTCTCCCTGCTTGGATTGGTCAGCTCCCCCTGCTTGGAGTGGTCAGCTCCCCCTGCTTGGATTGGTCAGCTCCCCCTGCTTGGATTGGTCAGCTCCCCCTGCTTGGATTGGTCAGCTCCCCCTGCTTGGATTGGTCAGCTCTCTCTGCTTGGATTGGTCAGCTCTCCCTGCTTGGATTGGTCAGCTCTCCCAGCTTGGATTGGTCAGCTCTCCCAGCTTGGATTGGTCAGCTCTCCCAGCTTGGATTGGTCAGCTCTCCCAGCTTGGATTGGTCAGCTCCCCCTGCTTGGATTGGTCAGCTCCCCCTGCTTGGATTGGTCAGCTCCCCCTGCTTGGATTGGTCAGCTCCCCCTGCTTGGAGTGGTCAGCTCCCCTGCTTGGAGTGGTCAGCTCTCCCTGCTTGGAGTGGTCAGCTCTCCCTGCTTGAGTGGTCAGCTCTCCCTCCTTCGATTGGTCAGCTCTCCCTGCTTGGAATGGTCAGCTCTCCCTGCTTGGATTGGTCAGCTCTCCCTGCTTGGAGTGGTCAGCTCTCCCTGCTTGGAGTGGTCAGCTCTCCCTCCTTGGAGTGGTCAGCTTCCCCTGCTTGGATTGGTCTGCTCCCCCTGCTTGGATTGGTCAGCTCCCCCTGCTTGGATTGGTCAGCTCCCCCTGCTTGGATTGGTCAGCTCTCACTGCTTGGATTGGTCAGCTCTCACTGCTTAGAGTGGTCAGCTCTCCCTGCTTGGAGTGGTCAGCTCTCCCTGCTTGGATTGGTCAGCTCTCCCTGCTTAGAGTGGTCAGCTCTCCCTGCTTGGAGTGGTCAGCTCTCCCTGCTTGGAGTGGTCAGCTCTCCCTCCTTGGAGTGGTCAGCTCTCCCTCCTTGGAGTGGTCAGCTCTCCCTCCTTGGAGTGGCAGCTCTCCCTGCTTGGAGTGGCAGCTCTCCATGCTTGGAGTGGTCAGCTCTCCCTGCTTGGAGTGGTCAGCTCTCCCTGCTTGGAGTGGTCAGCTCTCCCTGCTTGGATTGGTCAGCTCTCCCTGCTTGGAGTGGTCAGCTCTCCCTCCTTGGATTGGTCAGCTCTCCCTGCTTGGAGTGGTCAGCTCTCCCTGCTTGGAGTGGTCAGCTCTCCCTGGAGTGGTCAGCTCTCCCTGCTTGAATTGGTCAGCTCTCCCTGCTTGAATTGGTCAGCTCTCCCTGCTTGAATTGGTCAGCTCTCCCTGCTTGAATTGGTCAGCTCTCCCTGGATTGGTCAGCTCTCCCTAGAGTGGTCAGCTCTCCCTGGAGTGGTCAGCTCTCCCTGCTTGAATTGGTCAGCTCTCCCTGCTTGGAGTGGTCAGCTCTCCCTGCTTGGAGTGGTCAGCTCTCCCTGCTTGGATTGGTCAGCTCTCCCTGCTTGAATTGGTCAGCTCTCCCTGCTTGGAGTGGTCAGCTCTCCCTGCTTGAATTGGTCAGCTCTCCCTGCTTGGAGTGGTCAGCTCTCCCTGCTTGGAGTGGTCAGCTCTCCCTGCTTGGAGTGGTCAGCTCTCCCTGCTTGGAGTGGTCAGCTCTCCCTGCTTGGAGTGGTCAGCTCTCCCTGGAGTGGTCAGCTCTCCCTGGAGTGGTCAGCTCTCCCTGCTTGGATTGGTCAGCTCTCTCTGCTTGGATTGGTCAGCTCTCTCTGCTTGGATTGGTCAGCTCTCCCTGCTTAGAGTGGTCAGCTCTCCCTGCTTAGAGTGGTCAGCTCTCCCTGCTTAGAGTGGTCAGCTCTCCCTGCTTAGAGTGGTCAGCTCTCCCTGCTTGGAGTGGTCAGCTCTCCCTGCTTGGAGTGGTCAGCTCTCCCTCCTTGGATTGGTCAGCTCTCCCTGCTTGGATTGGTTAGCTCTCCCTGCTTGAATTGGTCAGCTCTCCCTGCTTGAATTGGTCAGCTCTCCCTGCTTGGATTGGTCAGCTCTCCCTGCTTGGATTGGTCAGCTCTCCCTGCTTGGATTGGTCAGCTCTCCCTGCTTGGATTGGTCAGCTCTCCCTGCTTGGATTGGTCAGCTCTCCCTGCTTGGATTGGTCAGCTATCCCTGCTTGGATTGGTCAGCTATCCCTGCTTGGATTGGTCAGCTATCCCTGCTTGGATTGGTCAGCTATCCCTGCTTGGATTGGTCAGCTCCCCCTGCTTGGATTGGTCAGCTCCCCCTGCTTGGATTGGTCAGCTCCCCCTGCTTGGATTGGTCAGCTCCCCCTGCTTGGATTGGTCAGCTCTCCCTGCTTGGATTGGTCAGCTCCCCCTGCTTGGATTGGTCAGCTTCCCCTGCTTGGATTGGTCAGCTCTCCCTGGAGTGGTCAGCTCTCCCTGGAGTGGTCAGCTCTCCCTGCTTGAATTGGTCAGCTCTCCCTGCTTGAATTGGTCAGCTCTCCTGCTTGAATTGGTCAGCTCTCCCTGCTTGAATTGGTCAGCTCTCCCTGGAGTGGTCAGCTCTCCCTGGAGTGGTCAGCTCTCCCTGCTTGAATTGGTCAGCTCTCCCTGCTTGAATTGGTCAGCTTTCGCTGCTTGGAGTGGTCAGCTCTCCCTGCTTGGAGTGGTCAGCTCTCCCTGCTTGGAGTGGTCAGCTCTCCCTGCTTGAATTGGTCAGCTCTCCCTGCTTGGAGTGGTCAGCTCCCCCTGCTTGGATTGGTCAGCTCCCCCTGCTTGGATTGGTCAGCTCCCCTGCTTGGATTGGTCAGCTCTCCCTGCTTGGATTGGTCAGCTCCCCCTGCTTGGATTGGTCAGCTTCCCCTGCTTGGATTGGTCAGCTCTCCCTGGAGTGGTCAGCTCTCCCTGGAGTGGTCAGCTCTCCCTGCTTGAATTGGTCAGCTCTCCCTGCTTGAATTGGTCAGCTCTCCCTGCTTGAATTGGTCAGCTCTCCCTGGAGTGGTCAGCTCTCCCTGGAGTGGTCAGCTCTCCCTGGAGTGGTCAGCTCTCCCTGCTTGAATTGGTCAGCTCTCCCTGCTTGAATTGGTCAGCTCTCGCTGCTTGGAGTGGTCAGCTCTCCCTGCTTGGAGTGGTCAGCTCTCCCTGCTTGGAGTGGTCAGCTCTCCCTGCTTGGAGTGGTCAGCTCTCCCTGCTTGAATTGGTCAGCTCTCCCTGCTTGGAGTGGTCAGCTCTCCCTGCTTGGAGTGGTCAGCTCTCCCTGGAGTGGTCAGCTCTCCCTGCTTGGATTGGTCAGCTCTCTCTGCTTGGAGTGGTCAGCTCTCCCTGCTTGGAGTGGTCAGCTCTCCCTGCTTGGAGTGGTCAGCTCTCCCTGCTTGGAGTGGTCAGCTCTCCCTGCTTGGATTGGTCAGCTCTCCCTGCTTGGATTGGTCATCTCTCCCTGCTTGAATTGGTCATCTCTCCCTGCTTGGATTGGTCATCTCTCCCTGCTTGGATTGGTCATCTCTCCCTGCTTGGATTGGTCAGCTCTCCCTGCTTGGATTGGTCAGCTATCCCTGCTTGGATTGGTCAGCTATCCCTGCTTGGATTGGTCAGCTATCCCTGCTTGGATTGGTCAGCTCCCCCTGCTTGGATTGGTCAGCTCCCCCTGCTTGGATTGGTCAGCTCCCCCTGCTTGGATTGGTCAGCTCCCCCTGCTTGGATTGGTCAGCTCCCCCTGCTTGGATTGGTCAGCTCCCCCTGCTTGGATTGGTCAGCTCCCCCTGCTTGGATTGGTCAGCTCCCCCTGCTTGGATTGGTCAGCTCCCCCTGCTTGGATTGGTCAGCTCCCCCTGCTTGGATTGGTCAGCTCTCCCTGCTTGGATTGGTCAGCTCTCCCTGCTTGGATTGGTCAGCTCCCCCTGCTTGGATTGGTCAGCTCCCCCTGCTTGGATTGGTCAGCTTCCCCAGCTTGGATTGGTCAGCTCTCCCTGCTTGGATTGGTCAGCTCTCCCTGGAGTGGTCAGCTCTCCCTGCTGAATGGTCAGCTCTCCCTGCTTGGATTGGTCAGCTATCCCTGCTTGGATTGGTCAGCTATCCCTGCTTGGATTGGTCAGCTCCCCCTGCTTGGATTGGTCAGCTCCCCTGCTTGGATTGGTCAGCTCCCCCTGCTTGGATTGGTCAGCTCCCCCTGCTTGGATTGGTCAGCTCCCCTGCTTGGATTGGTCAGCTCCCCCTGCTTGGATTGGTCAGCTCCCCCTGCTTGGATTGGTCAGCTCCCCCTGCTTGGATTGGTCAGCTCCCCCTGCTTGGATTGGTCAGCTCCCCCTGCTTGGATTGGTCAGCCTCACTGCTTGGATTGGTCAGCTCCCCCTGCTTGGATTGGTCAGCTCTCCCCTGTCCTGTCTGCCCCTCTTCCCCTCTGCCCTCCCTCCTGTCTCTATCAGAGAGGTATCGCTCCCTTGTATTTCACCACTGGTACCTAGAGTGTAGAGCTGTGCCCAGAAAAACAGGCTTCTTTCATACGTCTGGCCTGCCCCTCTATCTGGCCCGCTCTTGAACGTCCTGGATCTGCGAGGCAGGGAAGGAGGTGACAGGCCAGAAGGGTGAAAGAGGCAGAGTTCCGCTCTCGCTTTCCATTCAGCACACGCCTGTAGCTTGTTTCACTTATGCTACACCAAGATGGTGAGTGTACCGTAATTGAAGCAAGCTGCCGGCGTCTCAACTCACTGCAGTCCTCAGGAGCCGATGCTAAAGGACCTGCGGTGACGTATCAGCATCACATGATCGGCCCGAATTGGTCACCTGACCAGAAGAGGAGTATGGTAGATAGTTACCGCCGGAATCTGCAGTCACGCTGAGGTTGTGCAGGGCAAGGTGAGAGGCAAACCCCCACACCTGCAATTAAAAGAGCCACTAGACCACCAGGTACTTCTGCATCTCCAGTCTCATACTGTTAGACTTGGAGACACAGATGTACCCGGCGTATAAGACGACCCCCGACTATTGAAGATTTTCAGGGGTTAAAAAGTCATCTTATATGCCGGAAAAAACAGTATATAGGCATGTAGAATGTGATGTATATAGACGTCGAATGGGATGCATATAGGCATACAATGGAGATTAGAGAGATGGATGTATATAGGCGTAGAATGGGATGTATATAGGCGTAGAATGGGATGTATATAGGCAACAATGGGATGTTAAGGTAGAATGGATGTATATAGGCGTAGAATGGGATGTATATAGGCGTAGAATTGGATGTATTAGGCATACAATGGATTTATAGGCGTAGAATGGGATGTATATAGGGTAGAATGGGATGTATATAGGTAGAATGGGATGTATACAGGAGTAGATGGGATGTATATAGGCATAGAATGGGATGTATATAGGCGTAGAATGGGATGTATATAGGTGTAGAATGGGATGTATATAGGAGTAGAATGGGATGTATATAGGAGTAGAATGGGATGTATATAGGCATAGAATGGGATGTATATAGGCACGTAGAATGGGATGTATATAGGCACGTAAAATGGATGTATATAGGCGTAGAATGGGATGTATATAGGCGTAGAATGGGATGTATATAGGCGTAGAATGGGATGTATATAGCGTAGAATGGATGTATATAGGCGTAGAATGGGATGAATAGCGTAGATGGATGTATATAGGCGTAGAATGGGATGTATATAGGCTAGGATAAATAGCGTAATGAACTAGGTGAATAATTTCTGAAGAGCCACTGAAAATAAGAGAACACAAATCCTTTAAAATGTCATATATTTGGTATATTTTTGTTAAAGCAAGTCATCTTTTGCACAATACATAACAGATATTCCTGCCCAGTATAATCTTTGGTCTAAACTGAGACCCAGAAGCAGCCGAAAAAATCCTTAAATGGTGTTTCCCGGCCACTCGCGGGGAACCTGCGTCTAGAAATGGTATACATGTTATGTAGCGGTGCAGGAATGTGTGTAGATCTATACATTATATATCCTCTATAAATATGATTTGTGCGTAATAAAAATTTAAGGCAGCAATAACATAAAAGGCACTTTGGTCATAAAAATAATATGGCTTCATATTCCCAGAGGAAAACTTCAGTCATTGTAGTGAATAAGGGGGCGAGCGCCAATAATTCTAGGGTAAGGGGGACAGCGCCAGACAAAAACAGTAAAAGTCTCAGTGTAACTTCTGATTGGTTGTCGCAGGTGCGCTCACATCTTTGGGAGGAGGGGATTCTGTTGATCGGCGCTCTCGTAAGACAATATGGCTCCAGTTATAATACATTTGGTATGAGCGGAGGCGATTCGATGTCCCTCCTTACGTGTTGTGATTGTCGCTGGAAGGCACAGATTAATAAGGATAGCTCTGCCGAGGGCACTCTGGGGTCACGCCAGCAGACCCATTCGGGTGACCTTAGCGGAAAGGAATGTGTGTAACAGGAAAACAACAGGCTTCGGACACGTGTGCAGATCCAGAGCCTAAAAGAGTATGGAAAAAACAGATTATTGCAGAAGTAGTGATACAAATATTATACAATGAATAAACGTGGTTAAATCTACGCTGCAGGTCAGGTGGGATCCGGATGAAGACGTTGGATTACATTGAAACAAACTGAATAACCCGCATCTGTGTACTTTGATCCCTTCTTGCAGCAGTGCAGATTAGACCACATCTTTTCTCCAATATCCCTTGATCTACGGCTCATGGTCCCTGCAGCAGCTACCACATCATCCGAATCTCACAACCCCACAAGGTGAGCGAAGCCTCTGTTCATTTTCATGTGTCTTCTCCGGTAAAACCCTATTGCACTTGTTTGCTCTGTAGCTTTCCTTATTTCATGGTCAATGGAATACACATCAGTGACAATCATCTGTCTTAATTAGTGAGCAGAGTCCCGGGGGACACATCAGAGGTGGCCCCAGGAGGAGCAGAGCCCGGGGACCAACAGCGGTGCGCTCCAGGAGGAGCAGAGCCCGGGGACCAACAGCTGGTGCTCCAGGAAGAGCAGAGCCCGGGGTCATCAGCTGTGTGCCCCAGGAGGAGCAGAACCCGGGGACCACAGCTGGTGTGCTCCAGGAAGAGCAGAGCCCGGGGCCACAGCCGGTTGCCTCCAGGAGGAGCAGACCCGGGGACCACAGCAGGTGCGTTCCAGGAGCAGCAGAGCCCGGGGACCATCAGCAGGTGCGCTCCCAGGAGGAGCAGAGCCCGGGGACCATCAGCAGGTGCGCCCCAGGAGGAGCAGAGCCCGGGGACCATCAGCAGGTGCGCCCCAGGAGGAGCAGAGCCCGGGGACCATCAGCAGGTGCGCCCCAGGAGGAGCAGAGCCCGGGGACCATCAGCAGGTGCGCCCCAGGAGGAGCAGAGCCCGGGGCCATCAGAAGGTGCGCTCCAGGAGGAAGCAGAGCCCGGGGACAATAAGCAGGTGCGCTCCAGGAGGAGCAGAGCCCGGGGACCATTAGCAGGTGTGCTCCAGGAGGAGCAAAGCCCGATGGGCCATCAGCTGGTGTGCTCCGGGAGGAGCAGAGCCTGAGGGGCCATCAGCTGGTGCGCTCCGGGAGGAGCACAGCCCGAGGGGCCATCAGCCGGCGCACTCCAGGAGGAGCAGAACCCAGGGCCATCAGCCGGTGCGCTCTGGGGGCAGGGCCCAGGGGCCATCAAACCAGTGCGCTCCAAGAGGAGCAGAGCCTGAGGGGCCATCAGCTGGTGCGCTCCGGGAGGAGCACAGCCCGAGGGGCCATCAGCCGGCGCACTCCAGGAGGAGCAGAACCCAGGGCCATCAGCCGCTGCGCTTTGGGGGCAGGGCACGGGGGTCCATCAGCCGGTGCGCCCCTGGTGGAGCAGAGCCTGTGGACATTGTCTGGAGTGATTGGGGACAGAGGCCAGCATGATCAGGGGAAGAGAATGGTACAATCATGGGGAAGAGACTGGGTGCCAGCAAAATCAGGGAACAGACACTGGGGTAATCCGCTAGTGCAATCAGGGGGCTGAGCCTTGGCACCAGCGACATCATGGGGCAGAGCCTGGAGGCCACAGTGATCAGAAGCAGAGAATGGTGCAATTATCAGAGAGCAATTGATTGGCACAATCATGGAGCAAACGCCTGGGTACCAGCAAAATCAGAGAGCAGAGCCTTTGCCAGATGCCGGCATGATGAAGGGCAGGGAATGGCGCAATCAGGGGATAGACCCTGAGCCCAAGTTGCTAGAACCATTAGGAGGCGGAAACTGGGGGCCACTGTCATCATATCCAGCAGGGCTACACGTGCATTTGTCTAGGGAAGTCAGGTTCAGATGTTCTATCACTATTTGTTGTCTGCAAAATGGAAAACTATATTAAAAACACATTTCTTACCAGTTCTCCTTCTGGTCCACCAAAGTCCAGATAAAGATTTTTGGTCCCATCATCTGCTGACATACGAAGCTTCTCAAATGGGTATCTGTACATGACGGGACCCGAGGGGCCCCCCCGACACAATGTGAATCCTGTGTCATAATGGATGGAGAGGGAGACCGATTCCCCACGTAGGGAGCAGCCTGGTGATGGGTAGAGTACAGTGTGTTAGGATGATACATTAAGACCTTGGGAGCAACTGTACATAGAATATGAAAGATTCTACATGGAATATTGCAGATAGGAAATATAATGTATAGATGGATCAATTATACAAGAAGGTAAAGGGTTAAAAATAGTTAATTAATGTGCACCTTATGTCTTCAAGGAGAACCAATAATGATCCTCATAGAAAGAGTTTCATAACCAAATGCATAGAAATCCTTGAAGTGTTATTTATGGGGTGATGACAGGGGTCTGGGAACACGGACACAATTCCTGACATCCTCACCGGACTAAGGAAACTTCCCAGAAGATTGTCAGGAAGTAGGAGCACTGGTATATCTATCAGAAGTGAGGATTTATAACCCAGGCCGGCCTAAATTTAGAGGTTTACTAGGGTATTTATATACACGATAGAAAAAATTGGACTCCTGCCCCCATTAGTAAATACGTCTCACAGCTGAATTTTTGCTACAATTGCATCTTTTGTGGACTAAACAACCTGGAAAACTAAATTGTAATCACCTTGTGGACGTAAACTTGACTTTTCTCGTTCACTGACGTCAAGAGAACTTATGTACATTGAGTCTGCAAAGATTGACTTACTAATTGTGACCTCCCTGGTGAGTTCAGCTGAGGCGTTACACCCCTGCACCAGCGCTCTCGTCCAGGCGGAAAGATCCCGCTGATTCTCCACGCGGAAAACACGCATGTCGATTCCCTGAGGATACCCCGTACGCGTTGCGAATGTTAGATGATGTCCTAGAGAGGGTGAGTTTTGCCCAGGGCCGGAGTGGACCAATCTGAAAAACACGAAGCGATACATTGACCAACACAATAACGCAACTATACAATATACTGTAATCAGTGGGGTAACCTGAAGCTCATGGGCCCTGATGCAAAAGCTCTAATGGGGCCCCCAATTATTGCAAATTTTTAACACCATTAGTCTTTTTCTATAGGCCAAAGGGACTTTTGGGGCCCCTTCAGGCTCCAAACCCTTGTAACCTCTGCCACTGTTGTAGTTATACCCCTGACAGGAATGAAAAAAATCTTATTTTTGTAGGCCACAGAACAAGAAAAAAAAAAATCAAAATAATAATGAAAAAAGAACATTGATACCGTCCTGCTGAGTGTCTGCATTGCTTATGTGTTGGATATGGAGCGCAGCAGACAGACTAGTGGCGCCGGTGCAGCAGGTGAGGTCATTTTTTTCCATAATCCTGGGTTCATTAATAAGGGTTTTCTAGTAGTGAACAACCCATTTACGTCACTTCCATCTGATAACCTAGAACATTACGGTCCCCGTCCTTATAAACTCCAATCATTGGAAAGCACAAAGCATGGGACTGAACAACTGGAGGAACCAAGGAAAAAGGGTGCTATCCCCAATACTTGCACCCAGGGGTGAACCTAGCCTCTCCGCTGCCTGAGGCCAACTGCAAAATGGTGACTCCTCCCCCAGTAAATTTATTTCTTCAATCGGTAGAAATAAAACTACTTTGTAAAAATTTATATCTACCCTGTAAAGTGAAATGAGCACAATAATGAACATTTTAATTTAGAGAAATAGAAAAAAAGATGTTCAAACACAAGGATGTCAGCGCCATCACACACACATACAAGGACCACACAGATGATCCAGAACAAGGATCATTAATGGCAATGGTAGGATTGGCTCAACCATACAGACACACAGTGATGGCTGGCAGGCTGGTGGTCCTGTAGGCAGACACAGTCCTGCAACCTGATCCATGCTGAGCATGAGAGTCGGTATCAAAGGCAAGAATACAAGCTTTGATGTATATGTACGTCAAAAGGTAGTGAAGGGGTTAAATCACACTATATATACACATGTATACAGCACACATATGCTGGACAACACATGCTCATTTCATACACATCATACACTCACCACACAGACACACACGTTATACATGTCTTAGTACATATATGTTATATAACAGATGCTCAGCAGGTACACATCATACACACAGCACATGCATTCTGGACAAGTATATATACACAGTTCACTATACTCAAAAGATATCTAAACACACACACACAGACAACTCACACACAGACGCACAACACACACAGACATGGAACTCACAGACACGCAACTCTCACACAGACACGCAACTCACACACAGACACGCAACTCACACACAGACACACAACACACACAGACATGGAACTCACAGACACGCAACTCTCACACAGACACGCAACTCACACACAGACACAACTCACACACAGACACAACTCACACACAGACACAACTCACACACAGACACAACTCACACACAGACACAACTCACACACAGACACAACTCACACACAGACACAACTCACACACAGACACAACTCACACACAGACACAACTCACACACAGACACAACTCACACACAGACACAACTCACACACAGACACAACTCACACACAGACACAACTCACACACAGACACAACTCACACACAGACACAACTCACACACAGACACAACTCACACACAGACACAACTCACACACAGACACAACTCACACACAGACACAACTCACACACAGACACAACTCACACACAGACACAACTCACACACAGACACAACTCACACACAGACACAACTCACACACAGACACAACTCACACACAGACACAACTCACACACAGACACAACTCACACACAGACACAACTCACACACAGACACAACTCACACACAGACACAACTCACACACAGACAACTCACACACAGACAACTCACACACAGACAACTCACACACAGACACAACTCACACACAGACACAACTCACACACAACTCACACACAGACAACTCACACACAGACACAACTCACCACACAGACACAACTCACACACAGACACAACTCACACACAGACAACTCACACACACACACAACTCACACACAGACACAACTCACACACAGACACACGACTCACACACAGACACACAACTCACACACAGACACACAACTCACAAACAACTCACACACAACTCATACACACAAACACGTAACTCACAGACACGCAACTCCCACACAGACACACAACTCTCACAGACACGCAACTCACACACAGACACACAGCTCACACACATACAACTCAGACACAGGCATGCAACTCACACACAGCTCACACACGAACATGCAACTCACACAGCTCACACACAACTCACACACAGACACACAGCTCACACACACAGACATACACACAGTCACAACTCACACACACAGACATGTAACTCACACAGACACCCAGCTCACAGACACACAACTCACACACAGACACACAGCTCACACACATGCAACTCACACACAACTCACATGCAAATCACACGCAGCTCACACACACAACACACAGACTCAGCTCACACACACACAGCTCATACACAGATTATACAGATACCTCACACAGTCCTCTGTGCTGGTTGTACATGTGCAGCTTCACGTGCTCACAGCCCCTGGGTCCCAGACCCTCCCTCACTCACTCTCTGCCTAGCAGAAGATCTGTCACCTTGTGACCCGGAGATGCTTATCTTCGGTATCTTCCAGCACAGGAGGCTCCTCTCTGATCTTTGCCGACTCCCACTTCTTCCCGCGCTTCTGCAGGAGAACATGAGCACCCCCTGCATGTGTCGCCCCCCTCTTTCACCAGCAGGTGGTGCCGCCTGAGGCAGGCCACTCAGGTGGCCTCATTATAGACGCGCCCCTGCTTGCACCATAGAGCAAGAGGGTATGGTTTATGCAAACCCATCCCAAAAGAGGCTGTTAATAAATTTGGGGACAATCCTGGGTGGTCTGAGAGTAAGGTCTAGGTGTCCTGATTTGGGATACTGTAACTTTAGTGAATATTTATATTATGACTGAATATATACTATGTGCAAGTTCCAAGTTTCAACACATTATAGAGGTGCAGCGCTCGTTACCTTCAGGTAATGAGACAATATAAAAAATATGAAAATACTAGACAAGACAAATACTGCTTAGGAATATCTGAAAATGGAAAAACTTAGCTGATGTATTGGCCAATCCATGTGAGCCTGATACACAACATCAAGGTGTTCTCCGGTGTTGGGTATGTTGGTTATCGGGCTCACATGGATTGGCCAATACATCAGCTAAGTTTCTCCATTTTCAGATATTCCTAAGCAGTTTTGCTATGGCTCATTTTCTTTATTACATTCTACATTGGCTTCATGAATTTGCCTTATCTAGTACTGAGAACTTGCTCTCAACCTTATGGAGAGAACAAAGTAGGTGAGGAGATTGTAAGCCACTTCCCTCCTCTCAGATATATGCAAATTTGCACTTCACTAAGGAAGTTGAGAAACTCCAGTGCCACATTTAAGCAGCTTCCTCAAAGTCATAATCGCTTTCCTACAAGCTTTTCGTTTCAATGATTTTTATTATGAAGTGCAATACAGTAACAGAGATAATAGATTGACAACATCTATATTGTAATAGCTTCTGTGTGATCAAAATCTGTTGGTTATTGCAAAGTTCGTGTCAATCACACAATAGGTCTAAAATACACAAAATTTTTTAAATTTTTCAAAAATAACAATATATGAAACATATAAGAAAAGGGGATGACGGGAAGGGAAAAAAAGGGGAGGAACTCGTAGTTATATATACAAAATTGGGTAGTCTTTTACGGAAAGGTTCAAAGTGGATTGTATATGCTTAAAAGTGTTAAATGCACCATCGAGTTGATCACCCAATCATGTTGAGATCTGTACCACGTTATGTTGAGAGGATACCCAAGGGTCCCACCAAGATAATACTTTAGTGCGATGAGGGGTGTCATGAGCTAGTGCAATTTCATGTTGGAAGTGTTGGTTTAATATTGCACAGAGATCATGCTTAGTCGGTAGGGTAGCAGACTTCCAGTGTCGTGCTATGCAAAGTCGTGCTCCTAGTAAAACATTGGCCACCATTGGTCTTAGAGGGGAGGGCCATTCGTCTAGTCCCAGTCCCAGCACTGCCAATGCGGGGTCCAGCTGGCTTTCCTACAAGCTTTTAATATAACTAAGGGATTTGTGCCAGATCAAAACCCCAAACTACAGACGCTGCGTTTCGGGGTACCTGCCCCTCATCAGTGTAGTGTGTGGGATATTCTGATCTGGCAGAGTGAGTGGGCTAAGACAAGGTCTGGGAACTTGCTCTCAACCTTATGGAGAGGGCAAAGTAGTATTTTCACAGGAGTTTTGCTGGACTAGGTTTCTATTTTTCTTGTGTCCCAGAAGCTGTGCGCTTTCCAATACAAGAGAGGAGACAGGGGTCCTCACTGCTGTTCCTGTTCTGCAGCCTAGGACGTCCATTATATAACAGACAGATAACACAATGAAAGCAAACACAGGCTCCCTGCGTCTCGTCACTGCCAGATCAGCATTCTTCAGTTGTGCCTATAATGTGGGGGGTCTGCGAGCTCATCCCATGACAGCAGACGCCGGGGAACGCTAGGATCACACATGGTTTTTTAAGGGCTTGTTCAGATGAGCAGATAGACCTATTAGATCCAGTTTCGCAGTGCACATAGCCGATTTTCTACGTGGACGAATGATCTAGGTGGAGATTAAAGTCACAAGATGCACTACGTTAATCTATTTTCTGGTCCAAACTAATTCACAGAATGTAAAAGGAGGCCCCAGCACGTGTCCGCAACGTGGACAGGAGCACACCGAGCCCGTCGTGTCCGCAACGTGGACAGGAGCACACCGAGCCCGTCGTGTCCGCAACGTGGACAGGAGCACACCGAGCCCGTCGTGTCCGCAACGTGGACAGGAGCACACCGAGCCCGTCGTGTCCGCAACGTGGACAGGAGCACACCGAGCCCGTCGTGTCCGCAACGTGGACAGGAGCACACCGAGCCCGTCGTGTCCGCAACGTGGACAGGAGCACACCGAGCCCGTCGTGTCCGCAACGTGGACAGGAGCACACCGAGCCCGTCGTGTCCGCAACGTGGACAGGAGCACACCGAGCCCGTCGTGTCCGCAACGTGGACAGGAGCACACCGAGCCCGTCGTGTCCGCAACGTGGACAGGAGCACACCGAGCCCGTCGTGTCCGCAACGTGGACAGGAGCACACCGAGCCCGTCGTGTCCGCAACGTGGACAGGAGCACACCGAGCCCGTCGTGTCCGCAACGTGGACAGGAGCACACCGAGCCAGTCGTGTCCGCAACGTGGATAGGAGCACACCGAGCCAGTCGTGTCCGCAACGTGGATGAGCACACCGAGCCAGTCGTGTCCGCAACGTGGATGAGCACACCGAGCCAGTCGTGTCCGCAACGTGGATGAGCACACCGAGCCAGTCGTGTCCGCAACGTGGATGAGCACACCGAGCCAGTCGTGTCCGCAACGTGGATGAGCACACCGAGCCAGTCGTGTCCGCAACGTGGATGAGCACACCGAGCCAGTCGTGTCCACAACGTGGATGAGCACACCGAGCCAGTCGTGTCCGCAACGTGGATGAGCACACCGAGCCAGTCGTGTCCGCAACGTGGATGAGCACACCGAGCCAGTCGTGTCCGCAACGTGGATGAGCACACTGAGCAAGACATGTCCGCAACGTGGATGAGCACACTGAGCCAGTCATCTCAGCAATGTGGATGAGCACACTGAGCCAGTCATCTCCGCAATGTGGATGAGCACACTGAGCCAGTCATGTCCGCAATGTGGATGAGCACACTGAGCTAGTCATCTCCGTAAAGGGGATGAGCACACTGAGCCAGTAATCTCCGTAATGTGGATGAGCACACTGAGCCAGTAATCTCCGTAATGTGGATGAGCACACTGAGCCAGTCATCTCCGTAATGTGGATGAGCACACTGAGCCAGTCATGTCCGCAATGTGGATGAGCACACTGAGCTAGTCATCTCCGTAAAGGGGATGAGCACACTGAGCCAGTCATCTCCGTAATGTGGATGAGCACACTGAGCCAGTCATCTCCGTAATGTGGATGAGCACACTGAGCCAGTCATCTCCGTAATGTGGATGAGCACACTGAGCAAGTAATCTCCGTAATGTGGATGAGCACACTGAGCCAGTCATGTCCGCAACATGGATGAGCACACTGAGACAGTCATCTCCGTAATGTGGATGAGCACACTGAGCCAGTCATCTCCGTAATGTGGATGAGCACACTGAGCCAGTCATGTCCGCAACATGGATGAGCACACTGAGACAGTCATCTCCGTAAAGGGGATGAGCACACTGAGCCAGTCATCTCCGTAAAGGGGATGAGCACACTGAGCCAGTCATCTCCGTAAAGGGGATGAGCACACTGAGCCAGTCATCTCCGTAAAGGGGATGAGCACACTGAGCCAGTCATCTCCGTAATGTGGATGAGCACACTGAGCTAGTCATGTCCGTAATGTGGATGAGCACACTGAGCTAGTCATCTCCGTAATGTGGATGAGCACACTGAGACAGTCATCTCCGTAAAGGGGAGGAGCACACTGAGCCAGTCATGTCCGCAACGTGGACAGGAGCACACCGAGCCCGTCGTGTCCGCAACGTGGACAGGAGCACACCGAGCCCGTCGTGTCCGCAACGTGGACAGGAGCACACCGAGCCCGTCGTGTCCGCAACGTGGACAGGAGCACACCGAGCCCGTCGTGTCCGCAACGTGGACAGGAGCACACCGAGCCCGTCGTGTCCGCAACGTGGACAGGAGCACACCGAGCCCGTCGTGTCCGCAACGTGGACAGGAGCACACCGAGCCCGTCGTGTCCGCAACGTGGACAGGAGCACACCGAGCCAGTCGTGTCCGCAACGTGGATAGGAGCACACCGAGCCAGTCGTGTCCGCAACGTGGATGAGCACACCGAGCCAGTCGTGTCCGCAACGTGGATGAGCACACCGAGCCAGTCGTGTCCGCAACGTGGATGAGCACACCGAGCCAGTCGTGTCCGCAACGTGGATGAGCACACCGAGCCAGTCGTGTCCGCAACGTGGATGAGCACACCGAGCCAGTCGTGTCCGCAACGTGGATGAGCACACCGAGCCATGTCGTGTCCACAACGTGGATGAGCACACCGAGCCAGTCGTGTCCGCAACGTGGATGAGCACACCGAGCCAGTCGTGTCCGCAACGTGGATGAGCACACCGAGCCAGTCGTGTCCGCAACGTGGATGAGCACACTGAGCAAGACATGTCCGCAACGTGGATGAGCACACTGAGCCAGTCATCTCAGCAATGTGGATGAGCACACTGAGCCAGTCATCTCCGCAATGTGGATGAGCACACTGAGCCAGTCATGTCCGCAATGTGGATGAGCACACTGAGCTAGTCATCTCCGTAAAGGGGATGAGCACACTGAGCCAGTAATCTCCGTAATGTGGATGAGCACACTGAGCCAGTAATCTCCGTAATGTGGATGAGCACACTGAGCCAGTCATCTCCGTAATGTGGATGAGCACACTGAGCCAGTCATGTCCGCAATGTGGATGAGCACACTGAGCTAGTCATCTCCGTAAAGGGGATGAGCACACTGAGCCAGTCATCTCCGTAATGTGGATGAGCACACTGAGCCAGTCATCTCCGTAATGTGGATGAGCACACTGAGCCAGTCATCTCCGTAATGTGGATGAGCACACTGAGCAAGTAATCTCCGTAATGTGGATGAGCACACTGAGCCAGTCATGTCCGCAACATGGATGAGCACACTGAGCTAGTCATCTCCGTAATGTGGATGAGCACACTGAGCCAGTCATCTCCGTAATGTGGATGAGCACACTGAGCCAGTCATGTCCGCAACATGGATGAGCACACTGAGACAGTCATCTCCGTAATGTGGATGAGCACACTGAGCCAGTCATCTCCGTAATGTGGATGAGCACACTGAGCCAGTCATGTCCGCAACATGGATGAGCACACTGAGACAGTCATCTCCGTAAAGGGGATGAGCACACTGAGCCAGTCATCTCCGTAAAGGGGATGAGCACACTGAGCCAGTCATCTCCGTAAAGGGGATGAGCACACTGAGCCAGTCATCTCCGTAAAGGGGATGAGCACACTGAGCCAGTCATCTCCGTAATGTGGATGAGCACACTGAGCTAGTCATGTCCGTAATGTGGATGAGCACACTGAGCTAGTCATCTCCGTAATGTGGATGAGCACACTGAGCCAGTCATCTCCGTAAAGGGGAGGAGCACACTGAGCCAGTTATCTCCGTAAAGGGGATGAGCACACTGAGCCAGTCATCTCCGTAATGTGGATGAGCACACTGAGCCAGTCATGTCCGCAACATGGATGAGCACACTGAGCAAGACATGTCCGCAATGTGGATGAGCACACTGAGCCAGACACGTCTGCAATTTGTGATCAATACCGCGCCAATTTTCAATACAACCAAATTACAGACAAGAGATGAGTGGCGCCCAGCAGCGGGTCAACTCCTTAAGTGTATTCCCAGAATCTGAAGTTATCTAATATTCATAGCATAGGGAATAAACCTACTGATCACGGAGAGTCCGGAGTGGTCAATATGTGATGGGCCGCCACGCCATTCATTGTGTATGGGACTCTAAGAGGAAGCCATGTACAGCATTCTACTATTTCCAACAGTCACATAGACATTGGATATAGAAGATTTCCAGCATGTGCTCCTCTGCTGTATTTAAGATAGAGCCTGGATCTCAGGATCATTGGTGGTCCGAGTGGTTAGAAAATGATTGACCGCAACTCTAATAATTGTCTATGAGATTTGCAGAGAAAGTCAAACACAGCCTTCCGCTATTTCCAAGGGTCACATAGACAACGGATAGAGAAGAGGTCCATTATGTGCTGCTCTGCTGTATTTAAAACAGATCCACAAAGCCTGGTTCTCGGGATCATTGGGGTCCGACTGCCATTGATCATAAGTAAACCTACTTAAATATGTACATTCCAGTTAAAGGGCAGTTCTAGCTTGAAATACCATTTATATTACAGTTTAAGTTACTTATAGAGTTGTGTAACTTTCTAAATACATACATTACTTATGTTGTGCCCATTGGGAGTCTCAGCTTGTTTTATAGCCCAGAGCTGCATTAACAATAGCATAGGTGTCAGAGCAGAAATCTCCCAACATTCCTATCTGATTTACTGTCTGCTCTGGAGACTTGTATGCAGTGAAGAGCCCTCTTTATATCAGGCATTATACTGCCAATCCATACAGAAGATACAGTTAGGGCCAGAAATATTTGGACAGTGACACAATTTTGGCGAGTTGGGCTCTGCATGCCACCACATTGGATTTGAAATGAAACCTCTACAACAGAATTCAAGTGCAGATTGTAACGTTTAATTTGAAGGGTTGAACAAAAATATCTGATAGAAAATGTAGGAATTGTACACATTTCTTTACAAACACTCCACATTTTAGGAGGTCAAAAGTGATTGGACAAATAAACACAACCCAAACAAAATATTTTTATTTTCAATATTTTGTTGCGAATCCTTTGGAGGCAATCACTGCCTTAAGTCTGGAACCCATGGACATCACCAAACGCTGGGTTTCCTCCTTCTTAATGCTTTGCCAGGCCTTTACAGCCGCAGCCTTCAGGTCTTGCTTGTTTGTGGGTCTTTCCGTCTTATTTGAGCAAGTGAAATGCATGCTCAATTGGGTTAAGATCTGGTGATTGACTTGGCCATTGCAGAATGTTCCACTTTTTTGCACTCATGAACTCCTGGGTAGCTTTGGCTGTATGCTTGGGGTCATTGTCCATCTGTACTATGAAGCGCCGTCCAATCAACTTTGCAGCATTTGGCTGAATCTGGGCTGAAAGTATATCCCGGTACACTTCAGAATTCATCTGGCTACTCTTGTCTGCTGTTATGTCATCAATAAACACAAGTGACCCAGTGCCATTGAAAGCCATGCATGCCTATGCCATCACGTTGCCTCCACCATGTTTTACAGAGGATGTGGTGTGCCTTGGATCATGTGCCGTTCCCTTTCTTCTCCAAACTTTTTTCTTCCCATCATTCTGGTACAGGTTGATCTTTGTCTCATCTGTCCATAGAATACTTTTCCAGAACTGAGCTGGCTTCTTGAGGTGTTTTTCAGCAAATTTAACTCTGGCCTGTCTATTTTTGGAATTGATGAATGGTTTGCATCTAGATGTGAACCCTTTGTATTTACCGTCATGGAGTCTTCTCTTTACTGTTGACTTAGAGACAGATACACCTACTTCACTGAGAGTGTTCTGGACTTCAGTTGATGTTGTGAACGGGTTCTTCACCAAATAAAGTATGCCGCGATCATCCACCACTGTTGTCATCCGTGGACGCCCAGGCCTTTTAGAGTTCCCAAGCTCACCGGTCAATTCCTTTTTTCTCAGAATGTACCCAACTGTTGATTTTGCTACTCCAAGCAGGTCTGCTATCTCTCTGATGGATTTTTTCTTTTTTTTCAGCCTCAGGATGTTCTGCTTCACCTCAATTGAGAGTTCCTTTGACCGCATGTTGTCTGGTCACAGCAACAGCTTCCAAATGCAAAACCACACACCTGGAATCCACCCCTGACCTTTTAACTACTTCATTGATTACAGGTTAACGAGGGAGATGCCTTCAGAGTTAATTGCAGCCCTTAGAGTCCATTGTCCAATTACTTTTGGTCCCTTGAAAAAGAGGAGGCTATGCATTACAGAGCTATGATTCCTAAACCCCTTCTCCGATTTGGATGTGGAAACTCTCATATTGCAGCCGGGAGTGTGCACTTTCAGCCCATATTATATATATAATTGTATTTCTGAACATGTTTTTGTAAACAGCTAAAATAACAAAACTTGTGTCACTGTCCAAATATTTCTGGCCCTAATGGTACCTTTACACGCCGCCACAACAGGATGGATACCAACGGCTACTTCACGTGCACGAGCACGCCCAAACGGTTACCAACGGGAACCGCACCCTCTTTACACGCCGCCACAAGGTGCACTACGCTACGCTACATCTACAGCTAGCTACATCGCCGGGTGTCTCAAGTAGCCATCTTGTAGCTCAGCGTACCTCATTTACACAACGCTACAACAAGCTAATATGGGCGGACCTGGTGCAGCAGGGACAGCACATAGGCGTGCCACAATTGTGGATTACAAGACGTCCGTACGGTGATAGGACAAAGCCAGAACATCATGATTGGGCAGGCATCGCAGGAGGCTGGTTAATACAGCACGCTCGAGCAATTGTGTAGTGTGACTGGTCAGCTCCTTAAATATGCCGCCCTATGCAGCGACTACCAATCGTCATGCAGGAGCTTCCACCAATGATCGCAGATGGGGCGCGGTAACACGGAGCCTGGGTGACGCCTTAGCTACATTGCAGCTACATCGCCGGGTGTCCAGAGTTCCCTTCCGTAACTTCTTTACACGCCGATACAGCTCGCTACAATCGGCGATGTTGCCATCTGTTTATGGGCAGTGCACGGATACAGATGTATCTGTAGCCGGCTGTGTCGTCCCGTCTTCAGACGCCGCTACTACGGGCGATATTGGCGCCACAAGCTACATTTGTAGCCTGTAGCGGGTTGTATGCATCCTGTTGTGGCGGCGTGTAAAGGTACCATTACTGTATAACTGGTCACTCCAGAAATAAAGTTAATGAAGATTTAATTACAAAAAGGCATAATGGTGAAGTGTGCATGTAGATGCTTTGACTACAAAAAAGTAATTTACAATTCAGACATTTTGTAATCGAAACGCATCTACATGTACACATGAAAATGAAGATTTAAAGGGATCGGTCAGCAGGTTTTTGCTATGTAAGCTGAGGACAGCATGATGTAAGAGTTAAGCAAACAAAAATCAACTGAACCTCTCTTATCTGTGTAAGTTAAATTGTTTACTTAAACTAAAGATTTTATCACCTGATGATTACCATTACTGGACTACTTTGTCATGCCCCTTGCTGTGATCAAAACTTAACTGCCAATGCACAATCTCTATAGAGAGCCTGGGACAGCTCCTTGTCTATAGACATTGTACATACAGAGCCTGGTGTGGGTAGGGACAGCTCCCATGTCTATAGACATTGTACATACAGAGCCTGGTGTGGGTGAGGACTGTTCTCTATCTGTAGACATTGTACATACAGAGCCTGATGTGGGTGGGGACAGCTCTCCCAGCTCTGCTGTTTTCCTAAAACTAAATGCTTTGATTGTGTCAGAACAGCTGCAGCCAGTAATCTATGCAATGCATTGTTGGATTCAGGGTTTCTTTGCCTACATAATGTTGATGTCAGATGAAGTAGCAATAAGCTGCTGAGCGATTCCCTCGAATAAACTAAGAAAGGGCTTTATTTTGGAGGGACCAGTTTTTTTCTTTCTGTATGAATTGTTATCATCCCTTAGTCGACTGGTCAACTGGCCCTCCAGACTCCTATGTGGTGTGAACAATATGCAGCGTTGAGTGTGCGAATGCTTCCTGTGCTTACTTACTATACTGTCATGTCTATGGTTTCCAATAGCACAAAGCAGCAGAATTGTGAATGAAGCTCTGCAGTATCACATATGCTGTAACATATTGCACTGATTATCTTGCATTAAAGGGCCTGTCACACGTGTCAATGTCGCCCGCGATATCGCTCATGCGTCACAAATTATTAATCGCCTGAGCGATGTGGAATTATTGCAGGTAAGATGTCACACGCGTCAATATGACCCAGCGATGCGGTGATGTCGCCATCTTGCGAGCGATTTTATTTAGTCGCTTGTACAATGTCAAAATAGAAAATACGTCGCTGAGTTTAGTGTCACACACAGCGATGCACAAGGTCTACTGAGCGATAGGTTTTACGTCTGGCAGTGAAACCTGCGATCGGCGATCAGCGACATATCGCTGGTTGCATCGCTTGGTCACACGCTTCAATGTCGCTCCTGCGTCACTTTTACGTCGCTCGAGCGACTGAAAATCCGTGACGTATGAGCGACATTGACAGCGATATCGACGCGTGTAACATCCCCTTAAGTTTCCAAAGCTACCTTTGCTGAATGTTACCTTGTAGAGATAAGGGGCAGCTTCTGCTTGGGGTGCGCCCAATCTTCCCGAGTCTTGGGCATTGCCTCAAAGAGAAGAAAATCCTTCTGGGAAACGACGGCAAGCATAGCATGCCATAAGGCTCGTCCATCGTCCTGAGAGATCTGGGCGGGAGAATAATGAAGGTCTGTTATCAGCCACTTCAGGTGAGGTGGGAAGAAAATGCAAAAATACTGCAGACACCTGGTCCTTCTCACAGCTGGGACTTTGCATCAGTGTATTCAGTCTATACATTACTACGGATGATACACTGCAGCAAACCCTCTAGACAGGGGAGAACAGTTTCTTTTTGGCCATGTGCACACTGTGCTTTTTTTATCACTTTTTTAGTGCAAGCAAATCCTTAGGCTATGTTCACACTGGCCGTTTTTGCTGCATTTTTTTCTGCAGCAAAACCACATCTCTTGGCAGTCAAAAATGTTTTTTTTCACTTGATTGGTATCAAACTCCAAGCTTACATTTTCACTTTCCCATGTATTCTTATGGCGGAGATGGAACACATATTTTGCTAGTTACATAATATGTATTGTCATATTTACCATTTGTATAGTGTTTAAACGCTAATAAAAAATATTTTTTGCAAAAAAAAAAAAAAAAAAATAAGCTGCTTTTTTTAAAAATGCACTAAAAATGCCCTGTGTGAACATAGCCTTGTCCCAGCAAAGTCAATGCGAAGCCTGATGTTTTGTGCACATTATTTTTTCCGTTGCAGATTTGGTGCAGAAATAAACCTGCAGCATTGTCAATTCTTGCAGCCATTTTCCACGACAAATACATTGTGTTCTTATGGCCACTTTACACACACCAACTTATCTGTCCAACTTCTGAACAACTTGCTGGTTGCAGTGAAATCATGAACACATTGTTACATTTGAACACAGCCACAAGATGGAGCAATATGTCCATGATTTCACTGCAACCAGTAAGTTGTTTAGAAGTTGGACAGATAAGTTGGTGTGTGTAAAGTGGCCCTTAGTGCGTTTTTCTGCCAGGAGATGCAGATTTGGTGCAGAAATTTCTGTAATGAAATACTGAACATGAGCACAGACCCTTAGGCTGGAGGCACACTGTCATGCATCAGCAACGGAGCGTTTTTTTATGTACGACAGTGATGTGAGTGCATTCCGTGTGGTAGTGCGAGTGTGGTGCGGGGGTAACATGGGCTTTCTCCTGCTTTGACAGCAGCGGTTTTTGAATTTTCCGGGAATAACTGGCATATTTACCCCATCTGCAGCTCTTGTGCTGCATATTAGCTGGGAGCCGGCAGATGCGGTTAATAAGCCGGTTATGTCGGCTTAACACCATGCTTCTGTCCCGCCAGGTTGTGTCCGGTTTTGTCGAGACTCCCTGGACACAAACTGACAGGACAGAATGTGTCCGAAGATGTTAATTATTTATTTAGTTAAAAGGCGGCAATTTCAGCACTTCTGTGCTGAGCAGAAATCACTGGCGGCAGGAGTTCAGGACTCGGTTTAAATGTTTATAATCCAGTCACCTGTTTCTTTTGTGCTCCAGAGAATTTCCAATACATCCAGAAAAATACGTTGAAGTCCGGCACCAAAAGTTCTTAGTTCCAAAAAGATTTCTTTATTAATTTACAGCATAAAAAGCATGGAAAATCGAGGCTATAGTATAGTCCAATTAAGTTCAATCTATCCCGGACACTGATTTACATCTTTCGAGGCTAAAATGCCTCAGTCATAACCTTTGACTAGTTATGACTGGTTATGACTAAAGGTACCGTTACACACTTCAATCTCACCACGTAACAATCTCACCAACGATCTCACGGGAGCGTGCTCGTTACGACATCTTTTTGAGATCATTGGTGAGATGTCACATGTCTAGATATTGTGAACGACGCACCAACGATGTGGCGAGCAGCTATCGTTCGCACAACCCAGCGAATTATACTTGTTCACTGTTGTGAATAGGGGAAGTCGTGAACGACATAGTTATCGCAGTGTCACACACACAACGATGCAGGGGTTGGCTGATCGAAGATCGTTTGATTTGAGAACATGTTCTCAAATCTGCGATCCAACGATTTATCATAGTCGTATCTCGGTGTTACACGCAACGACGTCCTGATGATGTCGTTTGAACGACTGCAAACCCGTGACATTTCAGTGATATCGTTCACGATATCATACTGTGTAACGGGGCCTTAAGAGGCATTTTAGCCTCAAAACATGTAAGCCAGTGCCCTGGATAGCTTGCACTTAATCGGACTATACTATAGCCTCAATTTTCAATGCTTTTTATGCTGTAAATTAATAAAGAAATATTTTTGGAACTAAGGCTGGTTTCACAGTGCAGCTTTTTTCCTGATCAGTGTCCATCCAGTTTGTGTGCCAAAACCAGGAGTGTCTCCAAAACTCAGAACAGGTGTCAATCTTTCAATATAGTTTTTCTCTGCAAGTTCCTCTCCTGGTTTTGGCACACAAACTGGATGGACACTGATCAGTGAAAAAACTGCAGTGTGAAGCCAGCCTAAGAACTTTTGGTGCCGACTTCAAAGTTTTTTTCTGCAGTTCGAGACTCAGGAGCTCTCCATGGTCGTGAATGTTAAAGCTGGGTGCTTGACCGTGGTGCTGAAGCTGTTCAGATTGCTTGCTGTGGAGCTTCAGCACCACGGTCAGCACCCAGCTTTAACGTTCACAAACATGGAGAGGTCCTGAGTCCTGAAATTGCTGGCTTTTAACTAAATAAATAATTAACTCCTTCGGACACATTCTGTCCTGTCAGTTTGTGTCCAGGGAGTCTGGACAAAACCGGACACAACCTGGCAGGACAGAAGCATGGGGTTAAGCCGACATAACTGGCTTATTAACTGCATCTGTCGGCTCCCGGCTGACAAGCAGCACAGAAGCTGCAGATGGGGCTAATATGCCGGTTATCCCCGGGAAATCAAAAAAATGGTGCTGTCAAAGCAGCAGAAAGCCTGACATAGCTATTATATCTACAGATCTTTATCTATAGATATATAGCTATTGGGCTTTTCCTGTGTCGGAAGAATAGCACACGCGCGAGTGACTCACAGTGTGCATCTGGGTGCGAGGTTTCCTTGCACCCATAGACTTTCATTAGCCACTTGCACGTCAAACACACATTCAGTCGCAGCATGCTGTGAGTTCAGTGCGAGTTCAGCACAGGGGACACACACTAGTGTGCCCTCGCATTGCACTCGCGCGACTCACTCGCACAGTGTGCTTTCACCCTTAATTTGTTTATCTCACAGAGGATCTGTCTGGACACGATTGATGGAAACACTCCTAGATCTGTAAAACATCCCCATTTACTGACAGCAAGAAGAGTTCTTGCTAATGGTGAAATTGATTGGAAATTTGCAATATTTAAGCATAGCAATTTAAAGGGGATTTCCTATTAAATATGGATAGATGATGAATGAATAATTTCTGGGATTCCATGTTGGGGGCCCACTATGTGAATACAGTGTATACATGACCACTGTGTATGAGTGCTGTTCGCTAACTTTCCCATAGAAGTGAATGGAGTGGTGATCACTGGGGTCCTGGGCAGGACCATTTACGCACCTGCTCAGCCACCCAGCCTAAATAACGGAGGTCGTCGGCTGCCCCTCCCAGCATGCACTGGGTTTCGGCCAGGACCTGTGGCAGCAGAGCTGTAATGTTGTTGTGCAGGGCCTGTGACCAGGACAGGGCAGAGGCTGAATCCCTACAGCGGAGCACCAGAGAGTGACATCCATCCGGGGAGCGCAGCTCGACCAGCCTGGAAAAGATGTAGACATAAGAGGCATGGAGCCGCGGCGTGAGGCACACCGCCACATGTACCTCCTACAGAGACAAACGGGAACATTGGAGCCACGCACACATTGTCACTGACCGTCCCTCGGGGTCGTACATGCTCAGATTTCTCGCAGCGTAACACATTTTTAAGGGAATGACCTTGCAGTCCCGGGACCATGTTTGGGAGAGCCAGATGCATCGCTGTGCGCTGGACTACGGAGGTCACAACTGTCCCACGGAAGATCACCCACCAGGGACGCCTTCCGAATATAGGGGGACACGTCCTGCAGGAAACGCACTGCGGAGGAGAGAAGATTGGAGCGTTAGTCAATATGGCGCCATTTACAATGTACAGATTCAGCAATTACATCATTTTGCCTTTCAGGAACCTGGAAAAGCTGTAATTGAGGTCACTCAACTATTTTATCATCTTGATAACTGAAGAATTTAATATTTACTGCAGATTTTTTTGGGATTACACAAGAGAATTCTCGCTAAATCTATTTCCAGTCTTGTTGGATATTGCATAAAATGTGAGCAATGCTATGAAAGAAGAAAAAAAAAAGTTCAGGAAAATCTCATAATTTTCCCTTAAATGGGGTCCGTAGAATAAATATAGCACGAAATAACGACGCCAGAGGGTGACTGCCAGACGCCTTACACCCCCCACCTCCTCCACGGGCCCCTCGCTCCTCAGGGACGTCAGGGGTTAATCTGGTATCTCACTGCAGATTATATGGCTGCTGCAGAATAAGGGAGGATTAGAGAGAGTCTCCATATAAAGGGAGAGCGGCATCCATGGTGTAATAGAAGGAGAGGAGCAGAAAAGGGGGAACAGGGCACAGAAGGGTCTCTATCCAACACCCGCCGCCCCTGAGGACATATCCGTCAGGTGCACACAGAATATATGTATTCCATGGTCTGTCTCTTTAAGAGCGTTTTTTTTGCTAATCTCATTTTCAGGGAAAGCTGGATGATGTCCCCAATTTAAGGAATCACCCAACTTTCCCCGACACCTGAAGGGCTGGATATTGGGATCTATAACCGGGCAAAGTGGGGGGACCTGGAGCAATGCTTGTTTATCAGTGGTCTCCAACCTTGTGGCACTACAACTCCCAGCATCCCCCAACAGAAGGGGATGATACTGGGGTCCTCATCTGTAGGAGGGAGGCAGGGGCATTGGTTATCAGGGGTCTTCAGCTTGTGTCTCTACAGCTGTTGTGCAGAATGCTGGGGGTTGTAGTTACACAACATCCAACATGTACATACAGGCCACAGACATATTATCTACCTAATCTCTAGACAGACATGACACCTATTGTTCTCACTTTCAGGATTTTTCTGCCAAATTTGCCAATGAGAAAGATCCCGCTGAGCTAATAAACATGGATGTCATATTAGGGGGTCCATCCAGCACCCCCAATGAAGAAATGCTGAATAGATAGACTGTCATATGTTTTCTTCAGTGAGGCAGAGTAATACATGCTTTACTCTGCAGTGAGGTCACAATCTTAATTAGTGGACTCCTAAAATTACTATTAATACACTACTGTCACTATTAGGAAGATGAATGAAGGCTAGAATCCTTCTGAAAAGGACATAGGTGCAGCATCTACAGGGGAAGAACCAGGTCAGCCTTGATTGGAGGAGAGACAGTGACTGACAGGGCTCTACTACGGTTGCTCCGCCCATCGGTCCTCTTCAGAAGGACTGCAGGCTGCACTCAATACCCCTGAAATGATTTGTGGTGCTGTTCATTTAGTGCTATAGTATATGTAAATATACAAATATTACACACACACAGCCTATGTTTCTTCTGCCCGGGCACCAGTAAACCACAGAAGAAACATGAAACCAACGCCCATAGGAGGGCGGAAAGCTTCAGAGGAAAGTCTGCAATTGTAGTGTGCAGGATATCAGGACTAGACGTCACATGGATACGGAGTCTGATGGGAGGCGACTGAAGCAAGGAGGCGGAGTTATCTTCTGGGCAGCATCCGCCTCATAGCCTGGAACACCTCATTTGCATAAAGGGATAAGGCTGGCTTCACATTTGCATATGGGAAGGCAGCGTATTGCTGCGTTCCCATACGCAGTCAAACGCATGCGCACTGCGTTCCTATGTTTAACATAGGAACGCATGGTGCCTGCGTTTGCTGCGTTCGGGTGCGGATGCGGACGATATCTGCTGCTTCCGGTGTCCAGCATCCGCACCCGGGACGCAGCCAGTTGGGTTTTTTTTGTGCGTTTGGGGACCTTGGACAATCAGCAAGCGTCCCCAAGCATACAAAAAATGCATTGTCTTCAATGGGTCCGCAGTGTCCTCTGCATGACACCGCAGGAGAACGCTGCGGACCCATTGAAAAATCTCCCGGTGGCCGCCGGTGATGTCACAGGAGCTCACCGACGGCCACCGGGAGATCAGCTGAGGCTCTGCTGTCCTCCTTCTCCCCGCCGCCTGTAATCTCCTAGCGATGTCGGCGGGGAGAACAGCTGATCTGAGAGCTGTTTGAATCTTCCCGCGCCGACATCTCCTCTCAGTGTCGGCGCGGGAAGATTCAAACAGCTCTCAGATCAGCTGTTCTCCCCGCCGACATGTCCCGGAGCTTACCGGCGGCCGGGGGGGGCGGAGATCTCCGGCGCTGATCTCCGCCCCCGGCCCGCCCCCGGACAGCGCCGATTGGCTGCCGGGCTCCCTAGTGATGTGTCCGCAGGCGGACATTATCCGCTGCGGACACATCAAAGTGTCCCTGCTTTTGACAGCGTTTGTGTCTGCATGCCATCAGCATGCAGACACAAACGCTAATGTGAAGCCAGCCTAATAGAGGATTTCTCCACAACAAGGCATCTGATCTGAGGCCACAGGTAGGATTATGTTCACCACTTAACTCCTTTGATTTGGGCATTCAGGTATCCGAGATTTATCAAAAAAGAAAAAAAATTTACCCAAGCTCTAAGAGGCAGGTAGCTGCCACCATACCTGCCTGTTGTGCCTGGCACCATTCACCGCTGACACACCCGCATGTTGTGCCCAGCACCATTCACACTGACACGCCACCTGCTGTGCCCGCACCATTCACCACTGACACACCCGCCTGTTGTGCCCGCACCATTCACTGCTGACACACCCGCCTGTTGTGCCCGCACCATTCACTGCTGACACACCCGCCTGTTGTGCCCGGCACCATTCACTGCTGACACACCCGCCTGTTGTGCCCGGCACCATTCATCCTGACACACCCGCCTGTTGTGCCCGGCACCATTCATGCTGACACACCCGCCTGTTGTGCCCGGCACCATTCATGCTGACACACCCGCCTGTTAGTGCCCGGCACCATTCATGCTGACACACCCGCCTGTTGTGCCCGGCACCATTCACCGCTGACACACCCGCCTGTTGTGCCCGCCACCATTCACCTGACTGGTCACATCACGCTGACACCTGTTGTGTCTGGCACCATTCACTGCTGACACACCCGCATGTTGTGCCCGGCACCATTCACCGCTAACACACCCACCTGTTGTGCCCGACACCATTCACTGCTGACACACCCGCCTGTTGTGCCCGACACCATTCACTGCTGACACGCCTGCTTGTTGTGCCCAGCACCATTCACTGCTGACACGCCCGCCTGTTGTGCCTGGCACCATTCACCACTGACACGCCCGCCTGTAGTGCCCGGCACCATTCACCACTGACACATACCAGTCTCAGACTGCTCCCGTCAGTGATTTTGCAGCTTCTGCAAGTCTACATGTCTATAGAGGGGCGGCTTCTCCCCACTGTTGACAGGCGTCAATCAGGTAGCGAGGAGTCGGCTGTCAATCAGCATGTCGGCTGCCCCTCCGCTCTGTTTACCCCCCCTACTACTACCCGGCAGGAGTGGTCTGTGACCGCTCTATGTCAGTGCTGAACAGCGCTGAACACAACAGGCAGGTAGGTGGCGAGCTATCTACCTCTTAGAGCATGGGTACATTCATTTTAAATCTCGGACATAGCCTTTAACAGGTTAGATACGTCAAATGGGGTAACAGATTCCCTTCAACTAGAAATGACAGTTTTTGACAGCGTTCTCACCACAAATCAAGTATAGGTATTTGCCCTCCCTTTTGCCCGAGGGCATACACGTTCAGATGACTCCTCTGATGTCCCCAAAAGATTTGGCAATAGTATTGCCTCACTGGTTACACCATTTACAGGAGAGGACTTGATCTCTAGCGCCACCTACTGGAAGTAGCAATCTTCTCTGCTGAAGTCATTTAAATTCCAAAAGGAGAATTGCATGGCCTAGAAGTCTCCTTACACTGGACATGACAGGTTTGTCACTCTCCCGAGACATTACTACTCTATCTGTGGATTGCCTGTGACATGAACGCTGCTGCACATTATACAGTCCGTCGCCTTTCACCTGACCTGTGTCTCTCCAGCTCACAGTATGGAATAATCTATATATATATTATTATCTCCTGACACTGCTCTATGTGACGCCTGGTCAAGGCATTATAGGACATGTAGTTCTTCAAGGTACTACCTTCAAACAGATGCAGGTAATCAGAGGAAGCAGAGAGGAGAACACAAGAACATTGTTATAACCCACATTTATTAGAGCGGATCAAAGTGCAGCTTATGAAATACTGTACGATATAACATTTACAAGGAGGAGGAAAATCACCTCTCCTCTAGAGGAGACAAATATTTACCCTCACCGGGATCATCACTTCACCAATACCGTGACATCGGTGGCTTAGGATCAGAAAACCAAGCCACCCTCTTCCAGAAACAGCGCCACAGCTGTCCGTAGGTTGTGTCAGGTATTGCAGCTCCATGTAATAAATCAGGTTGAGTGGCAATACATGACACAACATGTGGAACGGCGTCCCTGATATCGGGTGAAAGCTGCCATGTTTCTCACCATCAATCACACCTCTCCTTCTGGGCAGCCATTCAATGCCACCTCTTCTGTACAGCCGATATGGAATAAATGCTAATAATTCCCAGAACGTGGCAAAAGAAAAAACGTATCAAGTTTCTGAAACTAAAAAAAAAACAAAAAAACACACAATTGTGCAACTTTCCGACATAAAAAAAGTTCCCGTTTTATATATACAGCAACAATGCAGATCAATGTATGATGCAATTTACATGATAAGTGTTTGATATATTTCGTGCTGTTTTTCATGGATTCTCCCAAACATTAACCATCTGTGAACGTTTTATGGCGTGGATAAACACGAGCATCTTGTAACATTTATGTGTCGGTCACATGTGGAGCATATGCTACACACACACACCCAGAGCCAAGGGACCCGCCGCTCCCTGCCCGCCAGATGCTCAGCGCTGTACGAGCCTCCCGCTGTGGGGAACCAGGGAAGGCTGAAGTTTTGCATTACATCGGAGGACTCCAACCTGCGCCTCTACGCTGCTTGTGGAACTACAACTCTCAGCATATCCTAACCATCTACGCTTATAGTAAAGGGGTTGGAAGGACAGAACTGAACCACATAGATACTTCCTAATTCTTGCTGTCACTGAATAGAAACAATTTACACCTGCTGAGAAATTTGCAGATCAGTCGCTGGCTCTGTGTTCTCGTCTTCATAGCGGATGGATGAAGGGAAGAGAGAGAAAGGGAAAGAGGGAAGGAAGGGGAAAGAGGGAAAGGGGAAAGAGGGAAAGGGAAAGAGGGAAAGGAAAGGGAAAGAGAGGAAAGGGAAAGAGGAGAAAGGGAAAGAGGGAAAGGGAAAGAGGAGAAAGGGAAAAGAAGGGAGAAAGGGAAAGGAAGGGAAAAGGAGAAAGAGGGAAAGGGAAAGAGAGAGAAAGGGAAAGAGGAAAGGAAAGAGAGAAAGCGAAAGGAAAAGGAAAAAAGGAAAAGAAAAGAAAGGCAAGAAAGAAAATATATTCACCTGAACACAGCACCCATAAACTGACAAAACAGACAAAACAATTGCCGCAGCTGAAGATTTGCTACAATTGTATTTAGTTAGACATATAAATAGGACTATGATATTTAGCAAATAAGTAGAAGCCTGGACATGATACATTGTAGCAAAACTTATGGTACAGGAGAACAGTATTCTTGCTGCGCTGACAGAGGATACATTGCAGCAAAATATCAGCTGTGTGAACAAGGCTTGGTTATTTCTCAGCTCCTGGATGTAGATGTAACACTTCTGAGATGTTTTAGGGCTTTAGAGAAATAAAAAAGGAGCCAAACTACAAACTCTATACATTGTAGCAAACGGCAAGAACGGAGAATGATCAGTGCTGCGTTAATGTTGGGAGTTGTAGTCCTGCAGGAGGCCGTTCTCTGCAGGATGGAGGACTGGGTAGATACATTCTGACACTTCCAGGGGGCCACATTTTTAAGTCTCACAGACCTCAGGGCTGCCAATAATAGACAATACTAAAAAAAAACAAAAAAAACGAAAATATTGAATATTGCAGCCAAACCTCCATTAATTATTAACTATTTCATGGAGTCTGTGTGCCATACTTGCTGGAAATGTATAGATTTATGGATACCCGAGCCTGATAGTAGCCTGACCTATGTGGGTCCAACAATCAGGGGCCCAGATCATGCAAAATCCCAATATAATGACACCATTGCTGTAATTTTCCCACTTTTCAGGCTAAATAGCATAGAGGAAACAGATGATGGTGTGTAAGGTGACAGCAGTTATCGGCAGGGGTCGGAGGGGTATTAATATTAATGCCGAGATAAGACCGATTAGTATTGTCAGTAGCAGACTCAGCAAAGCTGTCCGAGCTGTCAGGCAGTGAGGGAAAACTGCACACAAAGGGTTAACGCGGCTGTTCTATTTTTTTGGCAGCTCCAAGAAACTGGGGAAAGAGGAGCGAATACTAAAAGCAGATCCTTTACAGGAACACACCCCGAAATCTGGGACAAACCTGCAAGTACATGGCAGATAGTATGAAATCTGCCGGATTGGAGGAGACATCATGAACCATCGGGGTCTTCAGACTGAGCATTGAACAAGGAGGAAAAAAGTGAACGGCCAAGACTAATGGCTTCAGTACAGAGGAGCAGGCTCAGATTATGGAGGATAGTGTTCCCTTGTGGTGCAAAGAGGCAGAGGTTATGTGCACAGCTATTACAGAAGAATCAGACGGGAAACGCCAAACCCTCAAACACCTGGAGGTTCTGCTCAATTCTGCATGGAAAACCTGAAAAAAGTCTAAAGATTAAAAAAAAAAAATCTCCTTTTTATTTAAGTTCTCTCCTGAGGTTTTTTTATGTTGTTAAGCAGATCCTCTCCAGAATCCTCCTCCATTACACACGGAAAACTTTCCTTGTTCATCTCTATGGGAAATCTACTTTGACATTCATAAAAGAAGTTTTTTTTTTTTTTAAATATGAGCTTTTTTATTTGCCAAGAGGGGCAGGAAGGGGGGGGGGGTATGTCACTCTGAACTGGATCCTGCTGGAATCCGCTCCAAACTAGGCACTGTCCAATCAAAAAGGTTTAAAATAAATAAATTAAAATAAAAATGATCTCCCCTCCACCATCCTAAGAAAAAAGGATTGTTCCCCAAAGCAGTTTCTGCTTGGAAAATGCATAATCATTTAATTCCTTAAAAAATAAAATAATAGTATAACATATATATAATATATATATAATAATATATATATATTCAAATGTCATATTTTTTAGTAATAATAAATAGTTTATAATTAAAACATATATGTTTATTAATAATATATATTTTCTAATTATAAATAATATTTTTTTATTATTATTCATAATAATAATAATAATATATATGTTCTCATAATAATTAAAGCATCATATTTGTATAATAATAATAATACTAATAATGTCTTTATTTAAGTGGTTTTTGAAGAGTTTTTTCTCTTTTTTGTAGACTCAGATTGGACAGTGTCTACATTATAGCAGATTCCAGGAGCTTTTCTCAGAGGTTACATGCATTTTGTATTGATGTTTTCTTTTGTTTGTTTTTTACTCTAGTTGTTTTTTAAAACTTTAAAAAAAAAAAATGCACAAAAACTCATATGATGAGCAAAGGGGACTTTTAATAGGAAAAGTAATCAGTTTTAGGCGGCCGTCACACGCTGAGATATCTCTAGAGATATTGTAAGCGATCAAGTGCACGCGCGATCGCTTACAATATCGCTCACATCGCTGGTGAGCTGTCACACAGACAGACTCACCAGCGATGTGGAGCCGCGATCTCGCTGGTAACTATGGTACACATCGGGTAACTAGGCGCCGCGCGTCGCTTAGTTACCCGACGTGTACCATAGTTACCATCTACCAGCATAGGCTCTGCCGCTGGGAGATCGTTCATCGTGGTGTTATACACCACGATGAAGCAGATCGTGGCATCGTTCATCGCTAGATCTGAGAACCGAACCTCAGATCAGCGATGTCACGATCAAGCGATTTCACATCGTAAATCGCTTGATTACATGCAACGATTTCTTGCCCGATATCGCTTAAGCGATCAAAAAGGAGATCGCTTAAACGATTTCGGGCAAGAAATCGTTCCGTGTGACGGCCGCTAGGGCCCTTTCACATCAGCGTTTTTCGTAATTCGCGGCAGATGCGGTGAAAAAAACCGCATCTGCCGCGTTTGCCGCATAACCGTTCCACTTGCGGCGCGGTTGCGGTTTTTCCCATAGAAAGTATAGGGGGACTTGCGGCAGGTGCGGCAAGTGCAGTTTTGCACTTGCCGCAGGTGCGGCCGCGAAAAAAACCGCGGCTGACCGCGGTTTTTTTCCCTGCCGCAAGTGCAAAACCGCACTTGCCGCACCTGCCGCAAGTCCCCCTATACTTTCTATGGGAAAAACCGCAACCGCGCCGCAAGTGGAACGGTTATGCGGCAAACGCGGCAGATGTGGTTTTTTCACCGCATCTGCCGCGAATTACGAAAAACGCTGATGTGAAAGGGCCCTTAAACAGACTATAAATAGCGATTAGGTAATGGATCTGCTTTCCATAGACCCCATGTTTAAAAAAAAACAACAGATTGTTTAGAAAAAAATAGATTTTTGCACGGTCAAAAAGTTGTGTGTGCACAATGGATTGTGCTGGATCCGATCAGACGGATGGTTATTACCGCTCACATGCTCAGTCTCAGTTTCTTTCCATCGCTCCATGTTTCTAAAGCTCTGGAGCGGCTACAAGAAGTGACCGGACCAGTTTTCAGGCTCAATATTTCATACAAGCAATGGGGAAATGAGACATAAAACACCACTGGCAGAAAAAACAGACAAGGAGATGCCAAAAATAAGAAAACGCCACCTCCCCAAGAGACTTCCGCTTAAAGAACTTTAAAAGACGTCATGTGTACATACTGGGAAAAAGGCTATGCAAATTAGCTCTGCTCCATAAGGCAACATCTGTCTCTAGTGCCCTTAAGGGCAGATAGATGGAGATTCTCTTGACCCTCAGAGCAAACTCAGATCTATGTCAGCAAGGCGTGATTGGATTCCCTTGGATGAGAATCACAACACATATTTAGGCCCTGTGCACACAGCGCATCTGTGATATGTTTTTGGGTGCAGATTTCTCTCATCTGTGTGCCTAGCCAAGGAGACTTCTGAAGTCTTGGGCACATGTTGCTTGTTTTTTCCCTGGTTGCAGAAAAAATCTGCAGCGCGTCAATTCTTGGTGCAGATTTCCCTGAAAAATGCATGGCCCAAATCTGCACCTAAAATGCATCATGTTTTTGATGCGTTTTTCTGCCAGAGGATGCAGATTTGGGGCAGACAATTTCTGCTTCAAATACTGAGCGTGTGCACATAGCTGAAGGAGAAGGTGGAGAACAAAGTTTCTCCATCGTCTCCATTCTGTGAGTCTGTGGAAATTGAACTGTCATCCGAGTTCGGTCTGATAATCTCCCCGCACCCATAGACCTGCATTCATTAGAAGTGGCAATTCCTAGCGCTGTACCCGGATCTTTCCTTGCAGTTTACATGCAGATTGTGGTCAATGCAAAAGAGTGAGCATGCAATTGTTTGCTGCGTTTTGTAGCCTCCCAGTCATTGAGTATAGTAGAAAAACCCATGACCACAATCTGCACCAAAAATGCTGCTAAAAGCACAAAAAAAGCATGCGTTCTGTGGTGCGTTTTCCTGCCACAGGGTGCAGTTTTGCAGTGTTTTTACTGCAGAAAATTTCTGCACCAAAACAGCACAGTGAGCACATAGCCCTAGAGTGATTCTTTGGGGGCCAAGTCGGGATTGCTAAAGAAAAAATTAAAGTTGTCCAGAATTCTATAAATATGACAGATTTCCTTCAAAAACAGCGCCACCCCAGTCTACAGGATGTGTGTGATATTGCAGTTGAGCTCAATTAAAGGGAATGGGCCTATGCTGCAATACCACATGTGACCTGTAGGGGTGGTGCTTTTTTTTTTTTTTTTTTTTTTAAGAATATAGTAAAATGTTATTACTCCTGGACATCCCCTTTGAATGTAAGTAGTGTCACTCTCCATAGAGGGGAATGAGACCTCCCACCCCTCCATGTACTCTGGAGAATTAATGCATATGACCTCTTTACTGACGGCTCTACCTCTTCTCGGATCGGTGCAGGGACCCAAACCCCTTCACCAAGTGAGAATCCTGGGACACTTACAGGTTAAAAATATCAGAGATGGAGGCTCTAATGGAAGCTGAAACAAAAATGTAGACAGACGTATGGCCATAGGAGCAAAACTGAAAATGGTGGCAGCGCCAGATCCAAAAGCTCTCAGGGGGCCGTGCTCACCGCACTCAACTGTGGATTGTTGCACAACTTTGTACTTTATTGAAATGTGTGCTGCAGATGTGACCCTCCTCTGTGGATGGGAATATTCATGTTTATACAAAGAAGCAGAAACAGCTGAAGGATTGCAACATTGTATCCAGTGTAGATCATTCTCTGTGCTGTGCTGATACATTGTATAACTATTACCAGGAGTGGGATTACTGCTGTTGGTGTATGTGATTTTCAGTAGTGTGAGATGTTAGGCTATGTTCACACATTGCATTTTATCCTGTATTTTTCTGCAGCCAAAACTTGCTCTCTTGGCAGTAAAAAAAACAAAACGGTTTTTGTTGAGTTATTATTATTATTATTATTAGTACTATCTGCATTTTTGCATTGCTAATAAAATTAGGTCTGGGAACTTGCTATCAACCTTATGGAGACAGCGAAGTAGGTGAGGAGATTGTAAGCCACTTCCCTCCTCTCAGATATATGCATATATGCAAATTTGCACTTCACTAAAGAAGTGGAGAAACTCCAGTGCCACATTTAAGCAGCTCCTCAAAGTCATAATCGCTTTCCTACAAGCTTTTAATATAACTAAGGGATTTGTGCCAGATCAGAACCCCAAACTACTGACGCTGCGTTTCGGGGTACCTGCCCCTCATCAGTGTAGTGTGTGGGATATTCTGATCTGGCTGAGTGAGTGGGCTAAGAGTTTATTTCAGCACAAAGACAGAGTTTTCGCACTCTCTCATTGCTTTCTATGTTGAAAAAAAATGCTGCAATAACATTGAAATCTGTTAAAACCACAATGAGGGAATAAAAAGCAGCATTCTGTGCAGGTGATTTCTGCACCAAACACTCAGTGTGCGCACAGAGCCTTATATCTGCTATCAGGAGAGCTGGGCCACAGCCGATATGGACCGACGTCATAACCAAGTGATTCTGAATCACAACAGACTGAACATCAATTTGGGAAAGGCCTGAAAAAAAATTCCGGATATCACGTGTGCGTCCCGCTGCCATGATGGCGAGTTCATGCAGGGAACACAACTCAGAAGAGGCGCTGAGGATTTCAGCAGTTGGAGGAGGTTGGCTCCCATATGGGCTACACAACCAGTGGCCTCCAAAGTGAGCCACTCCTCGTTTTGGTGACTCTTTTCATTGATCTTGCAAATCTCCATTTTTCCTGATAAGCCATAATCACAGGTTGTCAGATGGACACAGGAGGAAGGAGATAGAGGAACATCCTGGGTGTAGCTCATTTTTCGGGGGATGTTGATACACACCAGACAAGATAGAACAACTGGACAGATATTTTGCTGCGATCTGAAGTATTGTAGGAAAGATTGGAACAGTTGAATATTTGTCATCAGTCCACTTTTTGGGGTATCAGAAAAGGTGCCCAAAAAATAGAGTAACATTTAATGAAACTGCCAATTTTAAAGGGATCAGCTGGCATCTATATGAACATGAACGTTAGTTGAATAATGCCCCTTCCACATCAGCGTTTTTCGTGATTGCGGCAGATCCGCCAGATTTACCGCATCTGTTGCCTAACGGCTGCACTTGTGACAAGCCCCATGCATTGTCTCTATGGGGCCATCAGGCAGCAGATGCAACAGATGCGGTAAAATCTGCCGCAATCAGCGAAAAGTGCTGATGTGAAAGGGTCTTAACATAAGCAGCACTCACCATTTGCCATGAAACCAACGACTTTATTCAAGTTCCATTAAAAAAACCTGAATCAATGGAACTATGTTGAATCAGGTGTATGGACTCGTAGAAGTGCAGGTGTCTGCACAAAACAGCTGTTTTCCTCACAATGCAGCTGTGATCTTCAGTCCCTGCATGTTTTTAACGGAACTTGAATAAAGTCGTTGGCTTTATGGCAAACTGTAAGTGCTGCCTATGTTTTTCAACTGACGAATTTGTATTTTGAGAGAGCGCGAGGGGGGGGGGGGGAGAGAGAGAGGCGGAGGGGGGGGGGGGGGGGGGGGGGAGAGAGAGAGCGCGAGGGGGGGGGGGGGGGGGGGGAGAAGGGGAGGGGGGGGAAGAGAGCGCGAGGGGGGGAAGAGAGAGCGAGGGGGGGAAGAGAGAGCGGGGGGGGGAAGAGAGCGCGAGGGGGGGGAAAGGAGAGCGCGAGGGGGGGGAAAGGAGAGCGCGAGGGGGGGGAAAGAGAGCGCGAGGGGGGGGGAAAGAGAGCGCGAGGGGGGGGAAGAGAGCGAGGGAGGGGGGGAAAGAGACGGGGGGGGGGGGGAAGAGAGAGAGCGCGAGGGGGGGGGAAGAGAGCGCGAGGGGGGGGGGGGAGGAAGAGAGCGCGGGGGGGGGGGGGGGAAGAGAGCGGGGGGGGAAGAGGCGGGGGGGAAAGAGAGGCGCAGAGGGAGGGGGGGAAAGAGAGCAGCGAGGGGGGGAGGAGGGAGGGGGGAAAGAGAGGCGAGGGGGGGGAAGAGAGAGGCGAGGGGGGGGAAAGAGAGAGCGAGGGGGGGGAAAGAGAGAGCGAGGGGGGGGGAAGAGAGAGAGCGAGGGGGGGGAAAGAGAGAGCGAGGGGGGGGGAAAGAGAGAGCGAGGGGGGGGAAGAGAGGAGAGCGAGGGGGGGGAAAGAGAGAGCGAGGGGGGGGGAAGAGGGGAGCGAGGGGGGGGAAGAGAGAGCGAGGGGGGGGGAAAGAGAGCGAGAGGGGGGAAGAGAGAGAGCGAGGGGGGGGAAAGAGAGCGCGAGGGGGGGGGGAAAGAGAGCGCGAGGGGGGGGGAAGAGAGCGCGAGGGGGGGGAAAGAGAGCGCGAGGGGGGGGAAAGAGAGCGGAGGGGGGGGAGAAAGAGAGAGCGAGGGGGGGGAAAGAGAGAGGCGAGGGGGGGGGAAAGAGAGCGGGAGGGGGGGGAAAGAGAGCGCGAGGGGGGGGAAAGAGAGCGCGAGGGGGGGGGAAAGAGAGCGCGAGGGGGGGGAAAGAGAGCGCGAGGGGGGGGAGAGAGAGAGAGACGAGCGGAGGGGGGGGAAAGAGAGCGCGAGGGGGGGGAAAGAGAGCGCGAGGGGGGGGAGAAGAGAGCGCGAGGGGGGGGGAAGAGAGAGAGCGAGAGGGGGGGAGAGAGAGAGCGAGGGGGGGGGAGAAGAGGAGAGCGAGGGGGGGGAGAGAGAGAGCGAGAGGGGGGGGAGAGAGAGAGAGCGAGGGGGGGGGAGAGAGAGAGCGGAGGGGGGGGAGAGAGAGAGCGAGGGGGGGGAGAAAGAGAGCGGGGGAAAGAGAGGAGGGGGGAGAAGAGAGGCGAGGGGGGGGGAAGAGAGAGCGCGAGGGGGGGGAGAAGAGAGCGAGGGGGGGGGAGAGAGAGAGCGAGGGGGGGGAGAGAGAGAGAGCGCGAGGGGGGGGAGAGAGAGCGCGAGGGGGGGGGAAGAGAGGAGAGCGGAGGGGGGGGGGAGAGAGAGGCGAGGGGGGAGAGAGGAGGGGGGGGGAGAGAGAGAGGCAGGAGGGGGGGGAAGGAGAGGCGAGGGGGGGAGAGAGAGAGGCGAGGAGGGGGGGGAGGAGAGAGAGGAGGGGGGGGAGAGAGAGAGGCGAGGGGGGAGGAGAGAGGAGGAGGGGGGGAGAGAGAGAGCAGCGAGGGGGGAGAGAGAGAGCGAGCGAGGGGGGGAGAGAAGAGAGCGAGGGGGGGAGAGAGAGAGAGCGAGGGGGGGAGAGAAGAGAGAGCGAGGGGGGGAAAGAGAGCGAGGGGGGGGAGAGAGAGCGAGGGGGGGGAAGAGAGAGCGAGGGGGGGGAAGAGAGAGAGCGAGGGGGGGAGAGAGAGAGCGAGGGGGGGGAGAGAGAGAGAGCGAGGGGGGGAAAGAGAGAGGAGGGGGGGGAAGAGAGAGCGAGGGGGGGAAGAGAGAGCGAGGGGGGGAGAGAGAGAGGAGGAGGGGGGGAAGAGAGAGAGCAGAGGGGGGGGAGAAGAGAGAGCGAGGGGGGGGAAGAGAGAGAGCGAGGGGGGGGGAAGAGAGAGAGCGAGGGGGGGGAAGAGAGAGCGAGGGGGGGAGAGGAGGAGAAGAGAGAGCGAGGGGGGGAGAGAGAGAGCGAGGGGGGGAGAGAGAGAGGGGGGGGAGAAGAGAGAGCAGGGGGGAGAGAGAGAGAGCGGGGGGGGGGGGGGGGAGAGAGAGGAGGCGAGGGGGGGGAGGAGAGAGGAGGAGGGGGGGGAGAGAGAGCGAGGGGGGGGGAAGAGAGAGCGAGGGGGGGGGAGAGAGAGCGAGGGGGGGGACATACCCCCAAGCTGTTCTGAACATGCTCTTAGTGAAATCCTGATCTGTCCTGGGTACATTCTCCAGTGGCTGGATGCGGCCTCATAGGCAGCAATGTGTTTTGATGCATTGTGCTGCATTTGATCTTTTCAAGCAGCCCCAAACCGCAGCATTCCGCGGTCAGGCGTGCTGCGGAGATGCCATACTTGTCTGCATCAGGTGAACTCCTGATATCACTGCGTCTCCATGTTAAGTATAGGGACTCAGGCCTGATCAGGAGGCATCAGGAGTTCACCTGACACAGGCGCAACATGAAAAAACGCCGAAGTGAAAGCACCATTATTCCACTCTGCCAATTGAGATGATCTGGACACTCGGCCGAGCAGATCATTCACATGTGTGGGGGGTGTCAGGAGGAACAAACATTGGTTGAATGGAAAGGGTATGGCCAGGTTACCATTCTTTATGGCACCCAGCATGGCCAATAGGAAAGCATGAAAAATGGATCACCAACAACTTTCTTAAAAGGGACATCAACGATTAGGATAAAGCATCTATGGCTGTGTTCTATAGTATTGCCAATTATTTGTTGCCAACCTGCAATATCAGGCACTGGCCACAGACAAGAGAGGGCGCTGGTTCAGCCAAAACCCCTTAAAAAGTGAACGTTTCATTGAGTAAGACGTTGTAATTAGCGGCACATGATCAGCTTATGGGGGTTTACACAACAATCATGTATCCAATATCTGACAATCTTGGTTGCATGAAATCTGGATAGATTGCCTATGTTGTAACCACAAATGAACATGTGTCATGATTTCACTGCAACCCGAGATTGTCGATATGGATACATGATTGGTGTGTGTAACCCACATAGGCTGGATACATAATCCGCAGAATTGATGTGCAAACACAATTTTTTTTGTCCATTATGAAAACATTTGATTTGTGCAGGGTCAGTTTTTTTTTTTAACATGAAAGTCTATGGAAAACGGATCTGCCAAAGGAGGCTGCATTCACATGAAAAGTAATCATCCGTCACGGCCACGTCACACGCTGCAGTCTCGTTCATGACATCGTTCACAAGTCACGTGTTTGGTGACGCACGATGTCGGAACGACGTCGTATCATGTAACACCGCGATGTCACCAGCCAAACTGAACGATCCTTTAATGGATCGTTCAACCCAGATATGTGAACATGTTCTCAAATCGGGTGATGAACGATCTTCAACCTGCAGCATCGTGCTGTGTGACACCGTGATGAACTATCTCCCAGCGGCACAGCCTATGCTGAGAGATGGTAACCATGGTACACATCGGGTTACTAACTGCCGCGTGGTGCTTAGTAACCCGCTATTTACCTTGGTTACCAGCGTTCTCATTGGTCCTGATCACTGGTGAATCTGCCTGTGTGACAGCTCTCCAGCGATCTGAACAATGTTGTTAGCGATCGCGCGTGCATGAGATCACCAACAACATCGTTCACGATATTGAAGCGTGTGACGTGGCCTTTAGAGCGGATCCCACAGAGATTCGGCGGAAAAAATAAAGTTCTGCAAATACAACTTTGTCTGCTTTGAAATAATTGATCCATTTTTTATCATAGGAATCTATGGAGAACGGAACCAGTAACGGATTGCTGCCTCAGTTTTTCCTTCAGTTGTCAAGGATCTGTTTTTTTCTTATAGGATCCATAAACAAGTGGAAAAAAAAAATAGCAATCAGTTACTGGATCCACTTTTCATAGACTAAAATGTTTACAACACAGTTACTGCGGAAAGTTTGTTCCAACAGATCTCTGCAGGATCTGTTCTAAAGGCCCGTTACATGGTACGAGATCGTGAACGATGTCACTGAAACGAACGGGTTTAGAGTCATTCAAACAACATCGTTAGGACGTCGTTGCGTGTGACACCGAGATAAGACCGATAAATCGTTGGATGGCGGCCGTCACACGCATCTATATCATAGCGATATTGTTAGCGATCACGTGCACGCGCGATCGCTAACGATATCGCTCACATCGCTGGTGAGATGTCACACAGACAGACTCACCAGCGATGTGGGCCAGCGAGATCGCTGGTAACTATGGTACACATCGGGTAACTAGGCGCCGCGCGTCGCTTAGTAACCCGACGTTTACCATAGATACCATCTCCCAGCATAGGCTCTGCTGCTGGGAGATCGTTCATCGTGGTGTTATACACCACGATGAAGCAGGTTGAACAAGCGACTATCGCTTGATATGAGCTCCGGCTCTCATATCTGCGATCTAACGATCAAGCGATTTTACATTGTAAAATCGCTTGATTGCACGCAGCGATGCACAAACGATATCGCTTAAGCGATCAAAAAGCAGATCGCTTAAATGATATCGTGCATTAAATTGATGCGTGTGACGGCCGCCGATCATTGATCGCAGATTTGAGAACATGTTCATAAATCAGATGATCCTCGATCAGCCAACCTGCTGCATCGTTGTGTGTGACACCGCGATAACAGTGTCGCGAACGACTTCGCCTATTCACAACAGTGAACAAATATCGTTCGCTGGGTTGTGCGAATGATATCTGCTCGCTGCATCGTTGGTGCGTCGTTCACGATATCTACATGTGTGACATCTCACCAACGATGTCAAATAGATGTCCTAACGAGCGCGCCCATGAGATCATTAGTGAGATCGTTTCCATATTGAAGCGTGTAACGGGGCCTTTACACATGATTACTTGACATGTGAACTCAACCTAAAATTGATTTAGTAAGGAAAAAAATCAGATCTTTTACAAATGGAAGAAAAATGAGGGCTAATTAGCGATCAGGTAACGGATCCATTCTCCATACACTCCAATGTAAAAAACAGATCCTGAAGAAAAAATTAAAAAAAAAAGACAAAAAGTTGTTTGTACAAGAGATTGAGCAGGATCTGCTGTACAGAGGATCCCTGGATATGTGGATCTGCTGTACAGAGGATCCCTGGATATGTGGATCTGCTGTACAGAGGATCCCTGGATATGTGGATCTGCTGTACAGAGGATCCCTGGATATGTGGATCTGCTGTACAGAGGATCCCTGGATATGTGGATCTGCTGTACAGAGGATCCCTGGATATGTGGATCTGCTGTACAGAGGATCCCTGGATATGTGGATCTGCTGTACAGAGGATCCTGGATATGTGGATCTGCTGTACAGAGGATATGTGAATCTGTTGTATAGAGGATCCCTGGATATGTGGATCTGCTGTACAGAGGATCCCTGGATATGTTGATCTGCTGTATAGATGATATGTGGATCTGCTGTACAGAGGATCCCTTGATCTGCTGTATAGATGATCCCTGGATATGTGGATCTGCTGTACAGAGGATCCCTGGATCTGCTGTATAGATGATCCCTGGATATGTGGATCTGCTGTACAGATGATCCCTGGATATGTGGATCTGCTGTACAGTGATCTGGATATGTGGATCTGCTGTACAGAGGATCCCTGGATTGTGGATCTGCTGTACAGAGGATCCCTGGATATGTGGATCTGCTGTACAGAGGATCCCTGGATATGTGGATCTGTGTACAGAGGATCCCTGGATATGTGGATCTGCTGTAAGAGGATCCCTGGATATGTGGATCTGCTGTACAGAGGATCCCTGGATATGTGGATCTGCTGTACAGCGGATCCCTGGAATTATTGCTGAAGATGATTGTGATCTGCTGATACATGATATTGGATCTGCTGTACAGAGGATCCCTGGATATGTGGATCTGCTGTATAGGATTGATATGTGGATCTGCTGTACAGAGGATCCCTGGATATCTGCTGTATAGATCTGGATATGTGGATCTGTGTATAGAGTTGGATATGTGGATCTGCTGTACAGAGGATCCCTTTGTGATCTGCTGTACAGAGATCCCTGGATCTGTTGTATTAGAGGATCCCTTGATCTGCTGTATAGATGATCCCTGGCAGTGTCTTACCTTCCAGTGTCACCTCCTTGCCCGCTTTCTTCAGCACTTGCACGGCTTGGTCATGGGTGGCATTCCTGAGATCTGCCCCATTGACGGCCAGGATGGCATCCCCCACCCGCAGAGCCTGGCTCCGGTCTGCTGCCAGTCCCGGGAAGATCTTGGAGATGAGGATGGGCATGTGGTTCTCCTGGCCGCCCTTGATGCTGATGCCCAGTCCTCCGAACTCCTGCTTCACCACCCTCACCCTCCTCACTGGCTCTGTGCCCAGCTCAGGGCTGTCCAGGGGGAACCTGGCACCTGGGCTCCCCACACCGGACTCTGAGCCGCAGTCTGAGCCTGCCTGGGGGGAGCTGGCTCCGGAGCGCCCGGGGCCCCTGCGGGGGCTGCCAGGGGCCAGCTCGGTGCCATTGCTGAGGCCATTGAGTGCTGCAGCCGCCGGCTCCTGCTCCGAGGTGAGGCTCAGGGAGTCCCCGGAGAGCTCCGCATGGACCCGCACCCAGTGGTCCTGCAGCAGCAGCTCCAGGAGCCCGGACTTCGAGGCTCGGGTCCACACAGCCATGATCAGCCCCCTGTGTGCGGCTCACACTTCCTGCCAGTGTCAGTGCAGCGCCCTCCTCCACAGCCTGCACAGCGCCACCTGGTGCCTGAGTGACAGGACAGCAGGGGCAGGCTCACTCACATCTCCACACAGCCTGCACAGCGCCACCTGGTGCCTGAGTGACAGGACAGCAGGGGCAGGCTCATCTCACATCTCCACACAGCCTGCACAGCGCCACCTGGTGCCTGAGTGACAGGACAGCAGGGGCAGGCTCAGCTCACATCTCCTCCACAGCCTGCACAGCGCCACCTGGTGCCTGAGTGACAGGACAGCAGGGGCAGGCTCAGCTCACATCTCCTCCACAGCCTGCACAGCGCCACCTGGTGCCTGAGTGACAGGACAGCAGGGGCAGGCCACAGTCTCACAGCAGTCTTACACAGCGCCCCTCACACTGCCGCACGTGCCTGAGTGACAGGACAGCAGGGGCAGGCTCAGCTCACATTCTCCCTCCAGCAACACTGCACACAGCGCCACCTGCTGCCTGAGTGACAGGACAGCAGGGGCAGGCACAGCTCACATCTCCACACCTGCACAGCGCCACCTGGTCCTGAGTGACAGGACAGCAGGGGGCAGGCACAGGCTGTACAGACAAATAACTCCACCACAGTCTGCACAGCGCCGCCTGGTGCCTGAGTGACAGGACAGCAGGGCAAGGCACAGCTCACATCTCCTCCACAACCTGCACAGCGCCACCTGCTGCCTGAATGACAGGACAGCAGGGGCAGGCTCAGCTCACATCTCCACACAGCCTGCACAGCACCACCTGGTGCCTGAGTGACAGGACAGCAGGGCCAGGCACAGCTCACATCTCCTCCACACCTGCACGCCAACCCTGTGCTGAGTGACAGGACAGCAGGAGCAGGCTCAGCTCACTCTCCTCCACACCTGCACAGCGCCACCTGGTGCCTGAGTGACAGGACAGCAGGGGCAGGCTCAGATCACATCTTCCACAAGCCTGCACAGCGCCACCTAGTGCCTGAGTGACAGGACAGCAGGGGCAGGCTCAGCTCACATCTCTCACACAGCCTGCACAGCACCACCTGGTGCTGAGTGACAGGACAGCAGGGGCAGGCTCAGCTCACATTCTCCACAGCCTGCACAGCCCACCTGGTGCCTGAGTGACAGGACAGCAGGGGCAGGCACAGCTCACATCTATTCACACCTGCACAGCGCACTAGTGCCTGAGAGTGACAGGACAGCAGGGCAGGACAGCTCACATCTCCACAGCCTGCACAGCCCACCTGGTGCCTGAGTGACAGGACAGTAGGGCAGGCTCAGCTCACATCTCCACACAGCCTGCACAGCTCCACCTGGTGCTGAGTGACAGGACAGCAGGGCCAGACACAGCTCACATCTCCTCCACAGCCTGCATAGCGCCTTCGGTGCCTGAGAGTGACAGGACAGCAAGGGCAGGCTCAGCTCACATCTCATGATGTTGGTGGCGCCACAAGGGGCAGCGTGAAGCCAACCAGGTTCCTGGGTTATACTCTGGCTTGAGATGTAATAATGCATCTTCAGAAGGATACCAAAGTCCAGCTGAGGTCGGGAATTCTTATACTGTAAGATGCCTTCCCCTCTCTGGCCCATGGGTTGACCTGCAGTTCCCACTCCCTGGGCTGTGATATGAACTATTCAAAAGCTATTATGGGTCATAACTTTGCCTGGGAGCGTTATAGGTGGAAGATAATGCTCTCATATTTTTTGTTACAATTTTAGCTTTCTAATGGTGGGACACAACACCACTTTGCGGTAATCCCACTGGCCAATATCAAGTTTGGGGTACTTATGTAGGTCGCACAATTACGTAAAGATGTGTGCTATAATCATCTACATCTCTAGATGTCATATTTATGTTTGTCACATTTAGAGGAGTGAAGTATCGTGAAATATTAATAGTTATACTCTTGGCTCCTACCCTGTTTCCCGAAAATAAGACACTCTCTTATATTATTTTTTGCTCCAAATAATGCATTATGTCTTATATTCAGGGGATGTCTTATTTTTCCATCATCCCCTTGCAAGCCCCAATATTCCAATGCAGCCCCCAATATCCCCATCATCCCTTTGCAGCCCCAATATTCCCATGCAATATTCCCCCCAGTCTTATTTTAGGGGAAACAGGTTATTGAATCTGCAGAATGAAATTGGTTGTCCCACTTTTCTGCAGAGCCACTGCATAATTGCCTCTGGGTTTCAAAGTCACCTAGCTCTATTCCTTAGGAAGTCCCATTGTGTGGCCAGTTGGCCAGGAAATTAGTATCCTCAGGTTAGTTAGCAGACCCAGGAAATTAATTAAACCTCAGGCCAAATGTGGGGGCTCTCTCTTTGGAGTGAGATATGGTGACACCTGAACAAAATGGCTGTTGTAGGATTATTGCTCAATACCTTCATTCCTTAAACTGACTTTACGACATACCTGGATTCCCATAAAATAACCAATCTTCCCCACTTTTCTCACACTTTGTATTTCCTCCTGGAAATTTGTGTCATGAAGTGGGAAAAGGTGGGCGTGTCCCTACACTCAACACTGATTGGACGGTGTCAGACACGCCCCCAATGGAATCAGTTTTCAGGAGGAATTACATAGGGATGGGGTAAAGAAGTAATCTTAAAAAATATGCAATGGATTTGGTGTTTTTGGAGGGGCATATAATATAAAAAGAATATTTCATCACTAATATATCACCATTCATTTCACAGCGTTTTACAGACATCATCACCACTGTCCCCATTTGGGCTCACAATCTACATTCCCTATTAGTTCATGTTTAACACTAATAAGGAGCCTTTATATTAACTGCTAACAAAATGTTTGTTTGTTCTTTAAGGCTATGTGTACACCTAGTGGTTTTTGATGCTTTTTAGGCTGGTTTCACATCAGCATTGCGTCCTGATCAGGAAGAAAACACATGCATCTGCATCCGCTGACACATGTAAAAACACATGCCACTGACTGAGAGAGGGAGAGGAGAGAGAGAGAAAAGAGAGTAGAGAGAGAATGAGAAAAGAGAAGGGAGAAAGAGAAAGTAGAGAGGAGTGAAATAAGAGAGAACGCACGAGAGAGATAGGAGAGAGAGAGAGGAGAGAAAGGAGAGAGGGGAGAGAGACGAGAGAAAGGAGAGAGGAAAGAGTAAAGAGAGAGGTAGAGATAGGATAGAAAGGTCTGGCAAAGAGCCTGATATGTCATGGACTTCTATACCCCACCCTGGACAAGCCCCTATCCTCTAAAAGGAGCCTGAAATATCTTAAAATATGCCTCCCTACCCGTCTCCCTATTTTTACCATTTGCTTTGGCAATGCTAACATGTACTTAGTCCTGCCAATATAAAACTCTATTGAACGTTCAACTTGAAAGGAGGAGAGGGTGAGAGAGAGAACAGAGAGTAGAGAGAGAGAGAAAGGAGAGAACAAGAGAGAAAGCGAGAGGAGAGAAAGGAGAGAGGAGAGAGAAAAGAGAGTAGAGAGGAGAAAGAGGAAAGGAGAGTGGAGAGAGAGAAAAAAGAGAGAGGAGAGAAAGGAGAGAGAGTAGAGAGAGAGAGAAAAAGAGAGAGGAGAGAAAGGAGAGAGAGGAGCGAAAAAGAGAGAGAGAAAGGAGAGAGAAAGAGAGGGAAAGGAGAGAGAAAGAGAGAGAGAGAACAGAAAGGAGAGAGAAAGAGAGAATGAGAAAGAGAGAAAGGAGAGAAAAAGGAGAGCGTGAGAAAGAAAGTAGAGAGGAGAGAAGGAGAGAGTGAGAGAGAGAAAGGAGAGAGAACAGAGAGAAAGGAAAGATGACAGAAAGAAAGGAGAGAGGAGAGAAAGGAGTGAGAGAAAGGAGAGAGAGAAGAGAAATAGAGAAGGATGAAGAAGGAGCGAGAAAGGAGAGAGATGAGAGAAAGAGAGAAAGGAGGAGATCTTGACTCCTGATAAAGGCCACTTCATTGCACATGCATGGAGCAGGGACAATCACGTGATCAGGCCCATAATGCACGGGCCGATCACGTGATCAGGCCCATAATGCACCGGGCTGGATATGACATTCCGGCCATTACACTGGATGAGATGGCGTGAGATTCCAAATGGAGGCGGCAATACAGCAAGAAGGATGACGCCCAGCGGGGCGTGCTTGGACACCACAAGGAGGGATTCATGGAGCCCGGAGCCACCTTTCCAGGCTCCTACATGGGGACCATATGTAAGTTCAAATTCATTTTTCTAAATCGTTATAGGGCCCCTTTAGCTCAGAGAAGGATGGTTAGGGAACAGCTAGGAAGGAGCAGGGACAGGTAGAGATAGGAGAGAGGGATAGATCCAGGTGACAGGTTCCCTTTAAGCAATGATGTCACATCCCTCATTCCTGTAATTGCTGCATCCAATCACTAGCTGAAATGGTGCATGTGCAAGCGTCAAGGCTGAGGCTAGTGATTGGCTGCAGCGGTCAGGAGCGGATGTGGGATTTTTAGGGTATGTGCATGTTCAGTATTTGGTTGCAGAAACTGCTGCTTGTCGTGGCAGAAAAGTCACTATTTTCAGGATGTTTTTCATGCATTCTGGAGTGGAAAAATGCTTCAAGAATTGACATGCTGCCAATTGATTTCTGCAACTTGTGCACAAAACGTTGGGGTTCTCATTGACTTTGCTGTTTTAAGGATTTGCATGCAGTTTTGTGATAAAACTGCACTTAAAAACTGCAATAAACACGCACTGTGTGCACAGGGCCTTAAAGGGTGAAATATATATATTTGTTTTTGCTCAGAATACCCCTTTAAAGATCTGAAAGTATATAAAATCCACATAACTCTCCTCTGTGCCAAACAGGACTAGGAAAATAATCCAGACACTGAAACGACATTCTGGAGGGATTTATTCCATGTTTCTTTTCAGCCAGCAAATTCCAGACGTCTGTGCTTTACTGCACAGCAGATCCCATAGATGTCCATGTTCCTAGACTGGGGGGCACAGTAGATGCGTGGACCACCCTTGCCGCTCTTTTTATAATGCCACCGTTTATCTGGCACGTTTCTGGCCACGTATCACATTCTTCATGAAGGTTTATGAGAATTTCCTCTCCTGGAGCCTGAAGGTCACGTCCAATGTTTATTATTTGCATTGTTCTTTCCGTGCTACGTCAGCAGCTCGGCAGGTGTACGGGCTCCGGAGGATTTCATCTGGATACTCCTTGCCAAATATTTGCATTTTTTTTTCCTAAAGGAAAAACAGACGAAGAGCAGAAGGTGAAAACATCCCGGGAAATCTGCAGAACCCGGAGCTACGGAATAAAGCTGGAAAACAAATAAAGGCTCAATGTCACTGTCAGTTCATCAGAAGAAACGGCGCCTCTCTGGGCTGCAGGCTGTGTCTGGTATTACAGCTCCGTTTAATGCAATTATTGACCATGATATTTATAAAATACAACCCTCCTAAGGCTATGTGCACACAGGGAGGTTTAGGGCCGTTTTAGCAGCGGAAAACCGCCGGTCGGTTTCCATTAGGTTTATGCAAATTTATGTTAATCCAAAAGCGGCTTTTGGGTTAACATATAAACCTATGGAAACCGACCCCCGGTGTGCACACACCGGCGGTTTCCACATGCTCATCTGTTGCTAACCCGCTGGGTTCCCAGCGGGTTAGCAAAGAATGAGCATGTTCTATAATCCGGCCGATTCTGCAGCGGCTGCAAGCAGAATCATGTGCTGCTTCCAGCCGCTGCAGAACCGACGCGGCTAACCCGCTGTTCACCCGCCGCAAACCCGAGGCACAGCCGCGGCACATACCCGCCAGGATGCCGGTGGACGGCTCCAGAGCTTCCTGGCGGGTCCGCCCAGCCGCCGACCCGCTGTGCACCCGACAAGTGTGCACATAGCCTAAGAGAAAAAGGAGAAGTGGTCACTCGTACCGTCCACGTGAATCCTTATAGTGAAGATCTAAAGTGGAACTTGCATAATAGGCGATTGCTGCTTTTAGAACATCTCAAAATACAAGCAGAAGTAGGTATAGCATCAATCTACTGGAAAAAAATATTTATATAAACAGTATATATACACACAAGTCTCAGAATGACAGGCTGCAGCTTTGTACACGCTGGGACTTGTAGTTGCACACCCTTCTAAGGGCCGCTTTAGGGTATGTGCCCACAGGATGTTTTTGCTGCGTTTTTCCTGCGTTTTCTGCATGCAGAAAACCATTGGTTTTATGGTAATGTATGCTAATTTGTTCCTGCGGTTTTGATTCCCAGCAAAACCAATGTATTTCACAGAAACGCTGTGCCCACACATTGTTTTGCAAGTGTCAAGAACTGACGAATACCTGCGGTTTTGGTGCGGATGGGAAAGAATTGACTTGTTAATTATTTTCCTGCGGTTTTTGGTGCGGATGGGAAAGAATTGACTTGTTAATTATTTTCCTGCATTTTTGCTAAAGTCAATGGAAAAAACGCAGGAAAAACGCAGCTAAAAAACGCACATAAAACGCACAAAAAACACGCAAAAACGCGCAAAAAACGCAGACAAGATCATAGCATTTCTCCTGTCAAGGACTCTAGGATCCTCAGGTTTTGCTGCGTTCAGGACTGCTTTAAAAACGTCCTGTGGGCACATACCCTTACACACACCAACTTCTGTGACCAACTTCTGAACAGATCTCTGGTTGCAGTGAAATCATGGACACATTGTTCTATTTGTACACGGCCACAAAATGGAGCAATGTGTCCATGATTTCACTGCAACCAGAGATCTGTTCAGAGGTTGGTCACAGAAGTTGGTGTGTGTAAAGTGGCCCTTATGGTGGGTTTACACGTTCCAACGTCGGTCTGACATTGGATCCGACGGCGCGGGAGCGCGCTTTTTTCTGGCCAGATTTCAAAGAATCGCATCGGAGGTTTACACAGCGCGATATCGGCATACAACGCCACTACGATGTGTACGCCCCCTTGTACGGCCGACCCAGGACCGACCATTTAACATGGGAGTGAATAGGGGACGTTGTACTGCACATCGTAGTTGGGCGTTTACACAGCCCGATCCGGCCACAACGTCCAACCAATATCGGCCCGATGAATAGCATGCTCATTCGATCCCCGATATCGGTTTCACATTGTTCGTGCATCGTATTGGTCATTTACACCATACAACGCACGAACGATATCGGGTCCAACGCACGAACCACGTGACTTTTGGTCGGAGTTGGACGCCGATATCGGGACGTGTAAAAACACACCATTAGGGGGAAGATGACTGAATTGGATCCTAATTCACACAGGGCTGCAATGAATGAGAGCCTAAACAGTCTGTATTCTCCCAATGAAATTATTAAGAATAGGGGCGTAACTACAACAGGTGCAGGGGTTACCATCGCACCCAGGCCCTGGAGCCTAGGGGACCCCAAAAGTCCCTTTGGCCTAGTAAAAGACTAATGCTATTAAAGATTTGGGTCCCCTTGGAGCTTTTGCCTTGGGGCCCATGAGCTTCAAGTTACGCCACTGATTAAGAATCATAAACAACATCAGGCGATTGCTATTTTAGCATTTTCCTTACACCCATATTGCCTCAACAGATTGTTGCGAAAGCTGCAGTGTGACACTAGACAGACGACTGAAATAATTGGTTGCTGGATCGCACTTGCGATCGTCCCATCGCCTGATCGGACAGTCGCTTGGAAAAAAATCTTCCCGTCTGACAACTCCATTGCGATATTTGGGCTGCGATCAAGCGATATGCTAAAATTACATCACTAGTACGATTGCACGCGATTTTGACGCGTGTGACATCCCCATTAGGTCCTCTGCATTTTTATTACGTTTTTTATTGATGTTTTGCCACAAAACTATATGCAGATCGTAATGTCAGCAAAGTCAGTGAGAATCCTGATGTTTTGTGCACGTTGCTTTATTTCCCTTGTAGATTTAATACAGAAATAGGCCGGTTTCACATTTGTGTTCGGAATGCAGCATAACAACGCAGCCAAACACATGCACATTGCGTTCCTATTTTTAACATGGGAACGCATAGTACCTGCGTATGGCTGCATTTGCATGTGTTTTTTAAGGCCCTGTTACACAGTACGAGATCGTGAACGATATCGCTGAAACGTCACGGGTTTTTGAGTCGTTCAAACGACATCTTTAGGACGTCATTGCGTGTTACACCAAGATATGACTACGATAAATCGTTGGATCGATGAATTCAGATTTGAGAACATGTTCTCAAATCAGACGATCCTCCATCAGCCAACCCGCTGCATCGTTCTGTGTGACACCGCGATAACGATGTCGTTAACGACTTCACCTATTCACAACAGTGAACAAGTATCGTTCACTGGGCTGTGCGTACAATATAGCTGCTCGCCACATCGTTGGTGCGTCGTTCACGATATTTATACGTGTGACATCTTACCAACGATCTCTAAACGATGTCCTAACGACCGCACGTTCATGAGATAGTTGGTGAGATTGTTACAATATTGCAGCGTGTAACGGTACCTTTAAAAGCACCCTCTGAGCGCAATATGTTGCATTTTTTGTGCGTTCGTGGGCGCTTGTTTTATCAGCAAGCGTCCGCAATTGTACAAAGAATGCATGGAGCCCAATGGATCCACAGTGTCATACGAATGATGGCGCAGGCAGACACTGCGGATCCATTGAAATCTCCATAGAAATCAGCGGTGGCCGCCAGGAGATCAGAGGCGGTGGCTGGGAGATCAGCGGCAGCCGCTGGGAGAGACCACTGATTGGGTAGCAGGGCAACATACTATATGAACGCATGCGGAGAATCCCCGCTGTGTTCACATCATTATGACAGCGTTTGGCACTGCTTTTGCATCTGCATGTCAGACGAATGGAGACACAAACGCTAGTGTGAAACCGGCCATAAACCTGCAGCAGGTCAATTCTTGCTGCATTTTTCCACCCCAAATGCATTAAAAATCCTGCCAGAAGATGCAGATTTATGGTGGGTTTACACACACCAATTTATCTGTTCAATCTCTGAACCAATCTCTGGTTGCAGTGAAATCATGGACACATTGCTCCATTTTGTGGCTGTGTACAACATGGAGCAATGTATCCATGATTTTACTGCAACAAGAGATTGGTTCAGAGATTGAACAGATAAATTGGTGTGTGTAAACCCACCATTAGTGCAGAAATTTCTGCAACCAAATACCCAACGTGCACATACTGTAGCTTTGCTTTGCACATTCACTGTTTTGCAAATTGAAAAACAGGGAATACAGAATACAGCAGGTGCGACTGTAGAAAATAATAAATCATCTCAATTGCTCAGAACCTTCTCACCGGCCGTATTCTGCTTTCTGTCTTAGGGCTCGGACACACTCTCCTAGTTACATGTGAGTCTCTCGGACGAGACTCGGAAGAGGCTGGAGCAGTGACCCTGAATGGCTTCTCCCTCTCTCGACGGTGAGTGTGGAGCTGCACAAAACCACAAGCAGCTGACACTCCCGTCCAGACAGGGAGAGGCCGTTCAGGGTCAAGCTGGTTTCACATTTGCGTTTGTGTCTACATGCGGAGGGCATGCAGACGCAAACGCAGCCATACTGATGTGAACACAGCGGAGAATCTCTGCATGCGTTCATATCAGTATGCAGCCCGGCCAGCCAATCAGCTGTCTCAGCGGTGGCTGGGAGGCGGAGATAAGGGGCAGAGATCTCCTCCTCCCGGCCGCCACTGATCTCCTGACGGTGTTGGCATGGAGAAACAGGTGATCTGATAGCTGTTTAAATCTCCTGCGACGACACCGAAGAGGTGATGTCAGATCAGCTGTTTCTCCACGCCGACACCGTCAGGAGATTAGTGGCGGCCAGGAGAGAAGATCAGCGACTGCTCCAGCTGATCTCCCGGTTGCCGCCACTGATGTCCCAGGAGATCAGCGGCGGCCACCAAGAGAGATTTCAAAGAGATTTGCAGCGTTCACCTGCGCTGTCATGTGACTCACCGTGGCCGGGACTCCGGTTTAGACAGGCTGTAGCTTCTTCCTCCTTGTCACGGGTGGACCGCGCCTGCCGGTAGTGGGGCCCGGTTGAGTGCAGATCAAAGAGATGAAGACGTCTTGTGGGAACAGATTAAGGGGTTAATTTGTCGTGACGCCACCTATGAGTGTTTCGGTAACTCTTACTGACGCTGCGGGGCCTCCGGGGGATTGAATGCAGCAAGATGGAAACGCTCCCCACAGGCTAAGCGATGATCCCAGGAGGCTGGAGCTGCTTAAGATGTTGTGCGGTAGCTGCGGTTACCTTGAAGTGCGGACAGACAGTTCATAAGAAAGCACTGACACTGTAAGTCTCTGTAACGGGTTGTTTACTGTAACCAGCAGGCAATACATGGTATACAGTTGTAGGTAGCAGACCGGGTGGACTCAGCAGTGATAGGTGTCCCTCAGAGATCCGCGGTGTTCCTCCATTCTAAGTAAGTTGCCGTTGTCGCCCAGGAATACCAGGTCGGGTACAGGGTGGCTGGTTGAATGCCCTATCCGGGGTATACGTTCCGGATGCTTTGGGGAGCCTTGGGTCCCTTGGTGGGTACACCGCTGGTTAGACGACTGGATTTGGCGATGGTGGGGTGCTCCTGTAAAGCGGTCCCTCCACTCTTCTGGTTCGCATAGCAGAGCTGAACTGCTGCTAGCTTCGGTACCAGCAAACCGGCTGTAAATGGGCACGGGATGATTTTGAGCCCGCATTTTGAAGCCCGTAGATCGGTTGGTAATGCACCGGGAGTAATGGTGCTCAACCGTGGTGACGGTAAGGAGGTGGCCGGTAGAAGATGGCCAGGGGGCCGCACGAGACTGTGCAACCCCTCTCCAAGGTTGCAGAGCTGGGATTCTGCGGAGGTCTTCTAGGTTGCTGCTCCAATCTCCAACCCTTGACTCTAACTAAACTTAAACTTCCACTACACACTACCCTTGCACTCCGCCCACCAGGACCTGATTAGCCCTCTATGCTAGGTGATGCATGCAGGGTAAGGATCTCTGAGTTAACCGTGTGACTGCTGGGTCAGAGAATATTGCTGCTGCATTTATGGCTGCAATACCCTCCTGTGACACACTCGTTGCGGGGCGCCACACATGCGGAGGACACTGCGGATCCATTGACTCCCATGCATTGCTTGTGTGCTTGTGGGAGCTTGCAGATAAAACAAGCTCCCGCAAACGCACAAATAATGCTACATGTTGTGTTCGGAGGGCACATAAATTATGCGCATCCGAATGCAACTGATTGCAGTCAAACGCAGGTACTATGCATTCCCATGTTAAACATAGGAACGCAGTACGCATGTGTTTAGCTGCGTCTGGTACGCTGTGGTTTCATACGCAAGCGTGAAACCAACCTCACTGCTCCAGCCTCTTCCGAGTCTCGTCCTAGGAGAGTGTGTCCGAGCCCTTAGTGCCACTTCATATATATATATATATATATATATATATATATATATATATATATATATATACATACAGTCTCGCATCCGCCTGCGTACAGATTACATATGGGAGTGAATGGGTGCGCACGGTCATACGCAGTCAAGTGCAGCACCGTGCGCTCCCATTATAAAGGTGCTGCGGTCACATTGCGGATCCCTCCGCAGAACGCTGCGGAGGGGTCCGCAAATGTGAAGGCAGCCTAAGGCACTAATATATATATATATTATTTACTGCTATACAAATAGTTTTACTCCTTGATTTTTTTTCTTGTCTTATGTTCATTTTTTTTCCTTTCAAGATGTCTCCTATTTACAGAGGATGTGAGTTGTGTTTTTGCTTTTCCTGATGAGGTTATGATACCTCGCCACGGACAGTGACTTCTTCAATGCGATTCTATGTGGTCATACTCCAAAAGTGTTTTCAAAACCATAAAAAAAAAACTCTTGACAAGTCACCAGTTCTGAAAACCTTGTATGTGTGTGTATATAATAAAAAATCACATAGACCTTTGTCAGAAGAAAACAACTCAAAAGCAGAAAAAGAAGATTTTTGTGTACTCACCGTAAAATCCTTTTCTCTTAGCCTCTAATTGGGGGACACAGACCGTGGGTGTTATGCTGCTGTCCACTAGGAGGCGACACTAGGCAGAATCTGCAAAAGAGTTATAGACTCCTCCTCTGCAGCATTACACCCCTGGAGCAGGAAGTGATTCTCCAGTTTTGTGCTAAAGCAGTAGGAGAGTTAACAGATAATAACAGTGACACAGAAAGTCTACGCAGGCAACCTGTGTAAACAAATATAGTTAACAAGGTAATAACCGCGTAACAAGGCCTGAACCAAACAGGCACGTGTGTAAACAGATAAGAATTAGCAGAGTAATACTAGTACCACAAGGCCTGAACTAAGCAGGCGTATGTGGAAAACCGTGAAGAGTTAACAAAGCAATAATCGTATAACAAAACCTGTAACTAAACAGGCTCACAGTACTACGAGGCCTGGATTAAACAGGCACAAGTTTAAACAGCCAACAGTTAACAGAGCTATAATAGGCAAATATGTGTAAACATGTTAACCATGTAACTGCTGAGAAGCTATGTGAGAACTGCAGAAAAAGGCCCTCAAGGCAATAGGGTGGGTGCTGTGTCCCCCAATTAGAGGCTAAGAGAAAAGGATTTTACGGTGAGTACACAAAAATCTTCTTTTCTCCTTCGCCTCATTGGGGGACACAGACCGTGGGACGTCCTAAAGCAGTCCCTGGGTGGGAAAGAACAAAGGGAGCTATTCACACTGAGCATGGTCAGTGAAGAACTATGCACCGACAGGTGGGCAGCATCCGCCTGGAGGGCACGTCAAGCCCTATAGTGGCTTGAGTATGTGTGTAGACTGACCCCTTTTGGCTGTCTACACACTAGTTGCACTGACACCTGGGCCGAACGGACCAGGAAGCCCTTACGGCCGTAGTAGGATGTGCCGCGACACTGCCGGAAGGGATGAGTTTTCGACGGTATAAGCGTCTTGGATGGTTAGACGAATCCACCTGGTTAGAGGAGCCTTAGAGGCTGACATGTCATTATTTCTGCCCTCTGGAAGAAAGGAGAAAGAGAATCCGACCTGTTAGAGAGGCACTGGTCGTGGGTACTTAGATGCGTAGGTCCTGCATATGTAGGTCCTTTACGACCACAGACTGGAGTCGGGCGCAGCGATGACAGAGAGACGTCTTCAGTGAGGTGGAAGGAGTATACCGCCTAATAAGAAGGATGGAACCAGCCGTAGGACAGTCTTGTTCAGGGAGAAGACCAGAAAAGATGGTTTACATAAGAGCGCTGAAAGTACAGACACCTCTGCAGAGAAAAATAATTTGGCACCAAAACACATTACTGTTTGTATGAGAATGCTAAGGGTGATAACCTGCTGTGCGAGAGACCTCAAAGACAGAGGGGAATGACCCCTAGAGGTGCTCGGAGATAAAGAAAAACAAAACGATTATACTCGTGGAATATTGTCGATAAGGCTGGTTTATTTGATGTGACTATGGGCACTACAACCTCCAGGGAAAAAAACCCCATGGGTTAAATTCCAGGTCTCAAGGGCTACGCTACTATTTTCAGAGTTGAGAAATTCCGAGCGAGAACTGGCCCTGAGAGAGCAGGTTTGAACTTCTTTTAAGTTGTCCTGGTACTGCTGGTACGAAATTTCCGTCCAAGCGCATCTGGGCCAGTCTGAAATACAGGGAGATCTGGCGACATACTTGTTTGCCCTTCCGCACTATCCTGTTAGTGGGAAAGAATATAGGGGAGACGGAGACAGGTCCAGTCTAGGACTAGTGCGTCTGTCACATTGACTGTAGGTTCTAGGACCTGGCCAGAAAGGATGGAACCTTAGCATGGAGACGTGAGGCCATCAGGTCCACATCTGTAGTTTCCTGGCGCTGACAGTCTTGACAGAGGACATCTGGATGAAGGGACCGCCTCCCTGAGTCCGTCCCTTGGGGGGTTAGCCTGGTATGAGAACAGCTGACAGTACAATGTTCAAGGAGTCCACCCGGTGAAGGATGTCGCGAACATCTGTCATCACTTGGAGACTGTGGGTTCCATCCTGGTGGTTGACATATGCCACGGCTGTGGCATTGTCCGACTATATCCTAGCAAGACCGACTGCCAGAAGGTAACTGATTTCAGTACTAGAAATACTGCCCGAATCTTTGTAGATTGAGGGGCATCCTCGTGTGTGGGCGGGACAATTAGCATGTGCATTGTGATGGGAGTACATCGCCCCACATCCTGTTTCTGGGCCATGTCTAAGTATGTATAGTTGAAAAAAAGGCCGTAGGTGCAGCTGAGGCTATGGAACTGCCTCCCATGCTGCCACCATCCTGTCTAGGACTCTTATAGCCGTTGTGAAGCATTGAGGAGACCGCTGAAGCGGAGTCCCAGACGAAGAATCCATGCCTTGTCTGGGAAAACCCAATATGGCCGATACTCCATATGTGATCAGGAATACGTAGCGGAGCCGGGACTCCTTGAGTTTGTGTGCTGTGCTGCCACATGTACTCTGGCATTGTGGTAGACTCATGGAGGGTGATCCGCCAACTGAGTCTTCTTAACGTGTCCAGTGGAAGCGGCAGCGTTCGCAGACCCCGAAAATCATGCATTGATGAATAAGTCGTCCTGATATGGGAGACTCCTGGAATGCAGTATAGACAATTCCAATTTCAGGCTGTATTTATGAGCTTTAGGTCACACAGTATACACTTTTAACTCCTGAGACGAGAAGGGACTGACTGCGTGGAAGAAGGTTCGGGCCAGAGCCACACGGGGGGCCGGAGGGCCCATCCATTGGGTTAATGTATTCGCGAGTCTGTGAGGTCCTGCTTTGAAGCGGACTGAGCAGAGGCATTGCGCGTGTTATCTCAACCCGAGTACCTAATATAGGTGCAGCGAGGGGATTGGCAGCTGGGCTTGTGTACCACAATCTGCAACTTAGGAGTTTCGTTGCAGTAGTCTGGGGATGGAGGCCGATTAGACCTTGTGCGGTCGCAACTTCAACCCGAGTCCCCAACAGTGGGGAGGAGAGTAAGGAGTATGCTATGGGTCGAAGGTTCCTGAGACCCTAGCTCAGTTCCACGTGCCGCTGCCAATCACGGTGTTTCAGCCTGTGACTTGTGAGACTTGGTTGTCGTGACCGCCAACCGGAGCTCCAGATGTGGGGACTACTGAGGCTTGGCGAACAGACTTGGGACGCCTATGGTTGTCAGGTAATTGCAGGTTACATCATTGTCGACTGGGCTCTCCACCGTGGGGGCCCGAAGAAGGAACCTGTCAGTTTAACGCATAGCAAGTCCACCACAACCTAGATGTGCCAACTGTGTGGAGGCCCTGGAAGGGGTATGTTGGACGATCTCTTCGAAACGTTTGATAACAACTGAACTTCGTTAACGTTAGGGGGGCGGAAAAGAAGACATGTCCGTGTTTCCTTTATTAACCCCCTCCAGGGTAAACCATAAGGTTGGCAGGTGTACCAACAGGCACCTGCATCTGGCAGGGTGGGGAGAAAACCTAACCCGTCCGGTAGACACTTTGCCCGTACCTCTTTGGGGATCCGGGATGTGAACGACATCGGGAATCAGGGACATTTATTTATTTATTGCAATCAGCGCCCTCATTGACCACAGGTGATCTAGGGTCGAGGTGGTGTCTGCCCACTGAGAAGTGGGGGAGCGGACAAGGAGGATAGGGATATCAGCGTAGGACTCATCGGACCTGAAGTCACTTTGTCGCAGTCGGTGAGCAAACTGTACTAAGAACTTCAGAAATAAAAAGATAAGATTTTTGAGTCTGTTGAAAAAACGTAAGTTTTTAAACTTTTTTTTTTTTTTTTTTTTTTTTTAATTATTACTGCAGGGAGAAAAAACCAGTGCTGGACCATATGGTGTGTTGCACTGCCCTGCGTAGTAAGACGGTGTACCTTGCACAGCGTGCAGAGGGCGAATTGCCGCAGGGTACATCCTGTGCTATTGGAGACTGCTGCACAGTGAGGGGTACTGTTTATCCTCTGGGAGTCGTTGTGTACCCTGCACAGCGGATGCTGTGACACCAAGTGACTATAGTGGCTGCGGATCCTGAGAGGAATAAACCCTAAATCCTTAACACTTCCTCCCAGGAGGATAGGGGCAAAAGGGTAACGCAGCGGTGGCAAGAAAGGAAACCCTTGGATCTGCTACCCCTGTGCGCTCTGGTAGGCTTTCGCCTGTGAATGTGTCCCCACATGCTCTGCAGTGGCAAGGGGACTGCAGGCTGCTGGCACCCTAGTGTGTGCTACAGCAGACCTTCTACCTGGCATTGCGCTTCCTGAAGTGCAAGCCCTGTGGGGTTAAGCAGGTGTCTGCAGGCTACTCCACATGAGTGTGTGCCTTAGCAGACCCTCCGCCTGTTACAGTGCCCCCATATGCACACGCGCTGCGGTGACAAGGTGACTGCGGGCTGCTGGCACTCTAGTGTGTGCTGCAGCAGACCATTCACCTGACACTGTGTCCACTGAAGTGCCAGCCTTGCGGACCAGTAGGTATCTGCAGGCTCTGCACATTAGTGTGTGCCTAGCACACACCACTGCGCCTGGCAGTGTGCCCCCTTTTATGCTGGTCAACCCTTGGGCAGCCTGTGCCTCCACATATGGAAGCGCTGTCTGCCGCAGCGCCGCTGCTATACAGTGGCGACAGCGATGAGAACTATAATGGCGGCTGGTGGGGAGAAGGGGGGCGGAGCCGCAAAGAGCGCGCCAACAATGTTGAAAAGGCGCCCTCTTACTAGCCCGTCCCGCCTCCTGTGCTGACGCCGAGAGGTCTGACGTCAGGCGGAGGCGGGCGGGGAGGCGGGGAAAAGCCCTATGATGAGCGGCTAGGCCGAAGCCGGGGCCTCGCGTGAATCGCGGGCCCGGGAGCGGCAGAGGCCCGGCGCGGAGGTCCACGGCCGGGAACGGCGGAGACCCCGCCAGGCACAGGGATTGGTCCACCGGAGGCTGCTCCCACGACAACTAGGTGAGGGCTCCTTTGTAAGGGCAAGGTATTGTGGGGCCTGGTGCCGGATTCTCATCCCCAGCTTCTGCACTGTTGGACATGTAGGCTGTGCCTGCTGTCCACCTGTGCCTGCTGGCCAACCTGTGCCGGCCACATCAGAGTATGCAGCAGAGTTGGTGTGCCGCAGCATTGAGATGTGCTGCGGCATTTTGGGGGAAACATCAGTTGAGCTGGCTCTTCCTGTGCTGCAGCATGGAGATGTGCTGCAGCATGTCTGTCTTGGGAAGCATGCCGCAGCTCATTTTGAGGGGACCCCTCGCGGCGTGCTGCAGCGAATTGCAGAGCAGCCGTGTGCCACTGTGCGCCATACCTTGCGGCGTCTCGACCTAAGAGCCCCGAAGGGGGAATTAGGGAGGGATGCTGCGTCCACCTTCAGAGGACACTTGTCTGCTGCAAAGATCATCTCTGCCGGTTTTTATTCCCATCTGTCTTGCTGCTTGCGGTGGGGACATGGAGCATTGCTGCGACCCAGAGCCCCATCTGTGGGGACTGGGGAGGAATGCGGGCCTCAGAACCGGCAGGTCTGGAAATCGCTTTAACCCTGCACCTCCAACAGTGGAGGGCCGAGAAAGGAATAGCCCTTAGCAGACAAAATAGCTCGACCCAGAGTTCCAACTGTGGGGTCTGGGGAGGTATCTGTGGTCGACATGTCCCTTCAAAAATAAAAATGCAGCTTCAAAAAGTAAAAATAATGGTAAAGAGTAAGAGCGTGTCCCTCCTTCAGACACTAAGCAAAAACTGGAGAATCACTTCCTGCTCCAGGGGTGTAATGCTGCAGAGGAGGAGTCTATAACTCTTTTGCAGATTCTGCCTAGTGTCGCCTCCTAGTGGACAGCAGCATAACACCCACGGTCTGTGTCCCCCAATGAGGCGAAGGAGAAAGTGGATTTTCCAATTAAACGAGGAGCAAAGAACACTTTTCTTAGGGCCACGTCACACACACAGATATTTGTGCAGAGATTGTTCACAGATCTCTGGTTGCAGTGAAATCATGGACATATTGTTCCATTTTGTGGCTGTGTACAAATGTAACAATGTGTCCATGACTTCACTGCAACCAGAGATCTGTGAACAATATCTGCACAAATATCTGTGTGTGACGTGGGCCTTAGGCTTAGGCTTAGTGCTGCTATTCAAGATGCAGTGCTAGTCTGGAAAATTTTAGAGGCCTGTATATGCAAGAGGAGTCAAGTCTGACTCGCAGGGGTATAATAATCGGGGTCACAGGGTTCGTGACCACAATCAGGGTACAGGGGCCAGGCGATCCCAATGCTTGCTTCACATGGATGTGCATCCCCGAGGACACACATCCATGTCACTGAGAGGCAGACCATGTTGCCGCTATGACGCCCGTATGTCAGGTGGTCCCCAATGTCAGCACCAGGTCCGTCACTGCACAGAGTGCTCCCTCTCTCTTTATTCTCCTGCTGTGCCTATGCTCTAACATCTCAGTGCAGTGACACCGCTACTGCGGACACTCACAGGGAGATCGCAGCAGCGGGGGAATCGGGAGAGGGGAGTATCCATTTATTTTTTTAATCAGTGAGTACACAGTGACCAGAGGATTATGGTAAGGGGGAAGGTGCACTATACTACATGGAGAGTTATGTGGCTGCATATAGGAGGCTGTATTATACTATATGGAAGGCTGCATTATGCTATATAGAGGGCTATGAAGCTGCATTATACTATATTGAGGTCTATGAGGTTCATACTATATGGAGGGATATGAGGCTGCATTATACTATATGGAGGTCTATGAAGCTGCATTATACTATATTGAGGTCTATGAGGTTCATAATATATGGAGGGCTTTGAGGCTGCATTATGTTATATGGAAGTCTATGAGGCTGCATTATACTATATGGAGGGCTTTGAGGCAGCATTATGTTATATGGAAGGCTATGAGGCTACATTATATGGAGGGCTATAAGGCTTTATTATGCTATACGGAGGGCTATGAGGCTGCATTGTACTATATGGATTGCTATGAGGCTGCATTATACTATTTGGAGGGATTATTATTATTATTTATTTATAGAGCACCATTCATTCCATGGTGCTGTACATGAGAAAGGGTTGCATACAGGCAAGTTACAAATATAATGAACAAAGTGACAGACTGATACAGAGGGGAGAGAGGACCCTACCCTTGCGGGCTTACATTCTACAGGGCAATGGGGAGGGAGACAGTAGGTTGGGTCTGCTCGGGTGGTGCTGGATTGCCAGGTCCGGTGGTGGTGGTGGTGGAGCACCGGGTCCAGTGGTGGTGAGGTGGCACTGTGCTCATTGCAGGTTGTAGGCTGTTCTGAAGAGATGGGTTTTCAGGTTCCGAGTGGTTAGGGGGCAGTCGGACGTGATGGGGTGCAGAGTTCCAGAGGATGGGGGATGCTCGGGCGAAGTCTTGCAGGCGGTTGGATGAGGAACGTACAAGTGTGGAGCAAAGAAGGAGGTCTTGGGAGGATCGAAGATTACGAGTTGGATGATATAGGAAGATTAGTTCAGAGATATATGGGGGGGACAGATTGTGGATGGCTTTGTAAGTCAATGTTAGTAGTTTGAATTGGATACGCTGGTGAATTGGGAGCCAGTGGAGGGATTTGCAGAGGGGAGACGTGGAGGAATAGCGAGGAGAGGTGTGAATTAGTCGGGCAGCAGAGTTAAGGACAGATTGGAGAGGTGCATGACTGTTAGCAGGGAGGCCATAGAGTAGGAGGTTGCAGTAGTCAGATATGAGGCTATATTATTATATATGGAAGATAATGGGAGTGCATAATTGGAGGACTATGAGGCTTACCTTATGCATACAGGACTATGGATGTATTATAATACATAGTGCAATATGGGGGTACATTATAATATATGGTGGAATATGGGGGTGCATTATTATAATTGGAGGACTATGGTGGCGGGAATGGACCATATATACCAGGATAAGCTCCATATTCCAGGACGAGAACCATATATACCAAAATTAAGGACTATATACCAGGATAAAGTCCATATTCCAGGAGGAGGACCATATATAGCAGAGAAGGGACATGAACACAAAATGAAGGGGAAGAGGGGTCAGATCGTGAGTCTTTATTGGCTTTAGAATGTTACATGGGGCCCATACATCTGATCAATGTATGTGCGGGGGGGCAAATTTCGCACCGGGCCCATCAGACTCTAGTTACGCCACTTGTCTGAGGTCTGTAATATTTTCAGGAGGGCGAGGGTCTCTCTATTGTATATGAGAAAACCGATCTAATATAGGGTCATTTTGCAACAGGGTGGGATGGCAGCTCTGTGGCTAGTACTGTTGCTTTGCAGTGCTGGGGTCCTGGGTTCACATCCTGCCAAGGACAACATCTTGAAGGAGTTTGTGTGGGTTTCCTCCCAAAGACTGATAGGGAATTTAGATTGTGAGCCCCAATTGGGCCAATGTTGCTGATGTATGTAAAGTGCTGTGGAGTTAATGGCGCTGTGTAAGTGAATAAACTTATAATTATTATAAGAAACCCACAATGCCATGAACTATGTCACTTCAGGTGAGTGCAAAAGATGCCCAGAATGCTGGGTATAAAAGTGAAGACTGACTGCAACAAAGGCCTGGGATAGTGTGTATCACAATGTTCACCTCTAGTCTCTATCCATCTTGGATTCAGCCAAATAGGGGCAATATGTCCTTCGTACTGACGGCAGTGCACACGCAGCCCTGAGTTTAACATTTATTACTGATCCCTCACTTTAATTTATCCTGCTTGTCGGTGATCGTTCATACAAGAACATGACTATTGTCTATTATGTGGAGTTGCACTTTAGAAAAACACCTACTGGAGGTTGATGCTCCCCTAGCGGCCCGGGATTCCTCAAAGGCTCAGCCTACAAGAGCTCATTTCCCAGATACAACAAATCGGTGAATATCTCATGTGTCACAGCTGCTTATCTGTGAACCCCAGCGGACATGAGGCGTTTCTTCCTTCCTTCCTGAGGATACACTGGCGAGTTCTGGAACTCACACACGTCCTGCACTGTGCACCGATCACTATAAACACGGACGAGCCAGGACTCAGTATACCTGACAGAGATGCCGCATTGTCTGTATCTAAACTGCAGCAGAGCTTTAGGCTGTGTTCACATATTGCATTTTCACTACATTTTTTAATGCAAATAAAAAGTTGCTTTTTCCCAGCAGCAGTAAAAGCTATGAGATTTCACACATCTCTTGCACACCATTTTGTTTTCCCGGACTGAAATGGAAAACAGCTGCGTTTTTGAAAGAAGCAGCGTCAATTCTTGCCGCAATTCTGCAATGTTTTTTCATCATTGAAAGCAATTAGAAAGTGCAAAATCGCAACTGTTGCATTTTTGTGGTGAACAAAACCAACTTTATTAAACATGTGCTGTAGAGAAATAACAGCAAAAAAGCACCAAAAATGCAGCAATATTGGCTCTTTGGAAGCAGCTTGTTACTGCTGACAGAGCAGGCTTTGGCTGTGGAAAATAAGCAATGTGTGACCTCAGCCTTAGACCTTTTAAAGCATTAGAGACAATATGAAACCTCATCCTCACCTTGTGTAGAAGAAGAAAAAAAAACAAAACTGCGGCAGCAGATTCTAGCCAATGTATGGTACGGATATTAATTACGGATTTTACTCTTTGGGATGCTTTGGCACTAAATCTGCAAAGGAAACCACAAGTCAGCTTGTGAAAAAAGCGGATTCTTCTGCCCCATGTTAAATGATTTTTTATGAGAGTATTCTATATGGATTTTAAAGGGTTAGTCTCACTAAGCCCCATGGCTCTTTAATTCTGAAAACCCCCCGCAATCGATAATGGTGTCTGTTTATTGCAGACAAACCACCGTCCTGAAATAAATGAGATGTCCATGTAATGAATGGATCAAGAGCTCTGTACATTAAATCACAGCTGCAACTATTTAGGAAAATCCTAATCAGGCATTTACAATGGGGTCATCTTTTACCGTAGGATTTTGTCAGAGTGTGAGGCATATATATGCATCAACCTTTGAACCAAGAAACAACAGCACCGTTATTTTCCCTAATATATAGGGTCAGGGCTCATCACACGTCAGATTTTTGCATACGAGTGTCATCTGTGACAGTTTATGGGGCCATACAAATTTCCATGGTTTTGGGCTGACCAGGCAATCTATGGAAAATCACAGAGATGGGCACCACTTTGATACAAGGACAGATGAAAATCAACAGTGTACAGTTGTGCTCAATCGTTTACACACCCCGGCAGATTTTTTGCTTTATTGACCTTTTTTTCAGAGAACATGAATGATAACGCAAACTTTTTCACACTCATGATTAGTGGTTGGGTGAAGCCATTTATTGTCAAACTGCTGTGTTTTCTCTTTTTAAAATCATAATGAAAACTAAAAACATCCAAATGACCCTGATCAAAAGTCCAAAATCACCGGGGTATGTGGCTTGATAACATGTTCAGCAGTTGACACAAATGGGTTTGAATGGATAAAAGGTAACATCCTTACCTGTGTCCGTTCTTTGTGTGTGCTGTGTGGTGTGTGTGTACTGTGTGTGTGTGTGTGTGTATAAAAGCTGAGTGAGTTTCTGGGATCCAGGCAGACTCTTGCATCTTTCATCCAGCCATTGATGTTTCTGGATTGTGAGTCATGGGGAAAGAAAAAGTATTGTCAATGGATCTACACAAAGATAGTTAAACTGTATAAAACAGGAAAGGGATACAAAAAGATATTAAAGGAACTGATGTCAGTCAGCAGTGTTCAAACTGTGATTAACAAATGGAAAATCGGGGCCTTGTAAAAACCAAACCACAATCAGGTAGACCAACAAACATTTCAGCCACAAATGCCAGAATTGTTTGGGATGCAATGGAAAAACGACACATAATATCAGCTGAAATACAGGACTCACTGAAATCTAGTGGTGTGGCTGTTTCAATATGCACAATAAGGAGGCACTTGAACAAAAATCATCTGCATGGTTGAGTCGCCAGAAGAAAGCCAAGTATCTCGTCTACAATATACCAAACGGAACAGAGACACCATATGACAGCTACCCGTTGTAAACACAGAGGTGGCGAGTGGATCGCTGATGATGTGGGAATGTGTGAGCTACAAAGGCACAGGAAACATGGTCAAAGTTGAAGGAAAGATGAACGAAGCACATTATCTGCAAATACTGGAGGCATATTTGCACTCATCAGCCCGGAAGCTGCACATAGGACATACTTGGACGTTCCAATATGACATCAATACAAAACACAAGGCCAAGTTGACCTGTCATTGGATGCAACAGAATAAAGTGAATCTTCTAGAGTGGCCATCTCAGTCTCCTGACCTCAATATCATTGAGCCACTCTGGGGAGAACTCAAGCAAAGCGCAGTTCATGCAAGAAAGCTCAGGAACTTACATGAACTGGAGACTTTTTGCCAAGAAGAATCGGCAGCTGTCATGCAGGGGGGAACTGGGGTACCCAGAAGTAAAACGGAGCTGGGTGTAGGGAGTCAGGGGAGCCTGCTTTGGCCCTGATACTGGGGTCCCTGACTCGCCCTGTACTCGGAGCTACTTCTGAAGGTGAGGAGGTGTGAGCCACCAGTTTAAGACCCTAAAACTACTGAGAAGCTCTAGTCATAAGCCCCTACCTCCACCCACGGACAACGGAACCCAGCAGCTTCAGATCAGCATCTGCTCACAACAGGTCACAGTGCAGAAGGGAACTGAATCAGCAACATCAGGTGGATGTGATCTGACCCATTTATGGCCAAAGGGTGGGGAGCAACCAGCCCAGGCACGCCCCTCAGCTCACCTAAGCATAAGTCATATTCATCACACACACCTGCACTCTCAGCTCCCGCTCATTAGGTTCTTCTATCCACACAGAGCAGGGGAAAAAAAAGGCTTCATTTAAACCACAGCAGCAGCACTTCCATACAGCAAGGCAGCCAATACGTACCAGCAACTTTACCATCTGAGAAAATAAAGAGCCTCATCCACAACTACCACAAAAGACTTCAAGCGGTCATTGATGTTAGAGGGGGCAATACACGGGTATTAATAACTGGGGGATGTGAAATTTTGATCAGCGTCATTTGGATGTTTTTGGTTATCATTATGATTTAAAAAGAGAAAACACAGTAGTTTGACAATAAATGGCTTCACCCAACCACTAACCATGAGTGGAAAAAAAGCTTTTGTGTTATTCATGTTCTCTAAAAAAAGGGCCAAAAAAAGCAAAAATTCTGCTGGGATCTATAAAGGTTTGAGCACAACTGTATGTCTATGTGCCTGTAAAAAAAAAGAAAAAAAAAAAAGAAAAAAGATGACATCTTCATAGTCTGTGAGAGAGGAGAAGGTGGAAAAGCTTTAATGCTTCTACACATGAGAAAAACTGATGATATTCGGACCACACTCTGGTTGAGGAAAAAAATTTAAAAAAAGGTCAGCCATGGAGAAACCGGATGAATGACAAGCCTGAAAGGTTTGGTCCAAGTCCAAACATTTTCTCCTAACTTCCCATCTAATTCATCCCAATAATCTAAACTATTTTCTAATATACTTGCTTTAATTATTCCCTATGGTTCTCTCGCTATGCTCTCTAACAGTTACTGTATTATTTTGTTCTGTTTCCTGCTCTGATGACATTTTATGGGGGCGCCCCAGTGCATGCTGGGATATTCACACAGAATGTCATCAGGAGGCAGAGGCTGTAGTCACTACCACAGCATCTGCCCCTCCCTGAAACAAAGCGTCATATTAGTAATGCTCGTTTCAGGAGTGTGGCTGTCACTTATGTCCACAGGAGTCTCAGTGCAGGGTTTCCAGACTGACCCCTCCCCCTCGGTGTGCTCAGTCCCAGCCCCCTTCCCCCTCGGTGCGCTCAGTCTCAGCCTCCCCCTTCCCCAACTCTGTGCGCCCAATCTCGGCACCCCCCCACGGTTCAGTCGCAGCATTCCCCAGTCCTCCTCGGTGTGTTCAGTCTCAGCACCCCCCTAAGTGCGCTGTCTCAGCCCCCCCTCCCACTCGATGTGCTGTCTCAGCCCCGCACCCTCATGCAGCATTTCCCCCCCTGTACACAATGTCCCTAACTGATATCAGCTTATGAATAATAATAAGCCAACATCCAAGAGGTGTCAGTATACCAGTGATGTGGGATATCAGTGGTGCAGGAGATAAGTGCTGCCCCGCAGGTGACGTCACTAGAATCTGCCAGAGACAACTCGCCGCTGTGGTTTAACACCATGCATAAGCCGTCCCGACAAAGACTAGTAATGTTACAGGCGAAGCGGCGCTCATCTCCTGCACCGACAGAATATTGACACTTCTCTAATGAGCAATGCTTATCACTAGTCATAAGCCGACATTAGTCCAGGACAAGTGTGCTCATCGCAAAGTGGGCGAGACACTGCAGTGGGAGGGGGGTCTGGAGGCTCTGCTCTAGTAAGACACACAGGGACACAATTGTGACAGTCCCAACCCAGGAACCAGCATCACAATGTGACGCTTTGTTCCAGGGAGGGGTGGATGCTGACAAAGTCACTGCAGCCTCTGCCCCATGATGATGTTCTGTAAGTATCCCAGCATGCCCTTGGGGGCACTCACACAAAACGTCATCAGGGCAGAGAATAGGAAAAAAAACAACACAGAAGCTGAAAGATTGTGTAGAGAGGGAGTGGCAGGGAATTTTTAAAGCAAGTATATAAGAAAATAGCTTAGATTATAGAAATAAATTAGATAGGACGTTAGATGAAAAACACTTGGCCTCGGACTAAACTTTGAACAGTAGTTAGTAGGAGGTAAAGTACAAACGAATGTGGACGGATAGACAAACTTCAATGGTCATCATCTATTCAATTCATTATGTTTTCTCCTTTGTCTCATTGGGGGACACAGGACCATGGGTGTTATGCAGCTGTCCACTAGGAGGCGACACTAAGCAGAATCTGCAAAAGATTAACAGTGGCTCCTCCTCTGCAGTATACAGCCCTGGGTCAGGCACTGCCTTAACCAGTTTTTGCTTAGTGTCGTTAGGAGCACTTACATTTTTATTTTTCTTAAAATTTTTTACTTTTTGATTTTTTCGTTCAAGATGAAGAAAAGTGGGTCTCTGGAGAGACTCCCAGCATGCTCCTTCCTTGGCCCACCACTTTTGGGGGTGCCTGGTTTAAGTCAAGAGGCCAATCCACATGCCGCTCCTTACTCGGCACCCCACAGTTGGGGTGCTGGGTTGAAGTCGAGACTATGTGCCTCCTTCCCCGGGTCCCCACTTTTGGGGTCTCTGGGTTGAGGTCGAGGCGGAGCAGGAGCCCTCGGACGGTGGACAGCAGCATACCTCCCTAATCACCTTGCAGAGGTACATTAGGTGAGGCACCCCAGGTATGATCAACAGACGCTGCAGTTGGGACACCAACAAGGCAGCAGTCACCAGCGGCGAGAAGGCTGCTACAGCACAGCAGCACACAAGAACGCAGCAGCCCCAGGGCACACAGTGTGCTGTGTGTACCTGGTGAGGCTGGGGAGGCACAAGGGCTATACGCCACAGGCGGAGGACCCCACACGCCACCTAAGGCATACTTAAAACAGTTGGAGAGGTCTGGCGCAGTTCTGAGTACTGCGCCGCTGTGGAGCTAATTTCGGCCGCAATTTTTACTTTAGGCCGCGGCTTCAGCCTAGTCCGAAGCCGCCGCCTTTGGCCATGCCCCTGGATGGCGCGGCGAGCGTCATACAAGTGGCGGAGCTGAGCCTGCAGGACGCAGGGGTGATGTGGCAAGCTATTGTACTGCGAGCTCCACCTCCCGCCACAATTCTGCCGTACCCAGTGAGCATCCGGCGGCCATTACAGACTGCAGCTGCAGCTGGAGAGCCCAGAGGAAGAAAGTGAGGATCCTACAATGGCCATCAGTCTCCAGGGAGGCAAAGGACGCTGCACACCGAGAGGGTACATGTCAGAAGACGGGGTAAGACACAAACAGTAGTTTTTCCTCTGCAGTGGCCCCTGGCTTATACACCAGCCTTTAGACGGTTAACTATGCCAGGCTCCAGAACTAAGAGGACCAGGACGTATAGCTCTTATTATGCCTCATGCACAGCTTGCAGCGCCGTGCTCCCCAGCGGATCCACGTCCCCGCATTCCAAGACTGCGCTCAAGCCAGTGAGTCAGAGTCCTCAATAGCCACGGCAAATACGGATACGCCTATTAAAATGCTGGAATGGGCCACTGTAATGTCTCAGATATTGTCTCAATCCATGTCACAGTCCATAGATAAGCTGTCCTCCACATTGATCCAGGCTCTGCAAGGTCGATCCGCTTCCATGGCAGTGGCAACACCAGTGCAGCAAAAGCATCAGGCGGCCCAGAGCTTGGCAGACTCAGGCCCTTCCGCGGTCAGGGCAGGGTGCAAGCAAACGCATAGGTCGCAGTGCCCAGCGTCCTCTCACAGTTCGAGGGCATCCACAACCAGGGATAGGCAGAGTGACCCTCAGGGCTCTGAGGGCATCTGTGATTCTGGTTCAGAGCTGGATCAAGAGCCGTCCGTAGATCTGGACGCTCCAGACACAGCAGCATTAGTGGAGGATGTAATCACAGGTGTTGGACATATCAGATCCTATCCCAGATGCGCCAAGGCATAAAATTTCTTTTCAAAGGGTCAGAAAACCACATAAATGTTTTTCTAATCATCCCGAATTTGAAGCGATTATCCAAAAACATCGCTTACATCCCGAAAAGAAATTTGGCAACCGCAAATCACTAGAAACGCATTACCCGTTTTTACAGGATGTCACCAAACACTGGGCTGACACACCTGAAGTAGACCCACCAGTGTCTAGACTAGCGGCACAGACGCTGCTGTCGCTATCAGACAGTTTATCTATAAAGGATGCAACAGATAGTCAGCTAGAACAGATGTCGCGTTAAATTTTTGAGGCGACAGGGTCTTCTTTAGCACCAGCATTCGCGTCAGTCTGGGCAGCCAAGGCCATCAGGACCTAGGCAACCCACTTACATACTGCCTTCCAATCATCTGATGGAGAGCTGGCAGATCAGGCGCTACAGTTGTCGGTAGTAGGAGATTATTTAATGCATGCGGCAATAGACTACGCAAATTGTGCGGCGTTAGCGGCTTCAAACGCTATCATAATCAGGCATGCCCTTTGGCTACGGGAATGGAAGGCTGATGCAGTTTCCAAAAAGTCCCTCACACATCTGCCGTATCTCAGTGGACGACTGTTCGGGGAGGAATTAGATACACTAATATCAAATGCCACAGGGGGTAAGAGCACAGCTCTTCCCCAACAAAGATCAAAACGCAGTTTTAATAGTCGTCAGCAAATAGGTTTTCGGTCCTTTCGAAATTCGTCCAGATTGGCCATGTCACGTCCGCAGCAGGCGCGGAGCCGATCGCCGCGTAGAGACATCTCACGGCCAAACCAGAGGTCGGACAAGACATGGCAGACAAGGGCACGTCACGCAAAACCTAAGGGGTTTAGGCCCAATAGGACCTCCTCAGCATGACTCTGTAGTTTCAGACGACGCCTCACAGGTAGGCGGCAGACTTTTGCCCTTTCAGCGAATTTGGCTGCCCATTATAGAAGACAAATGGGTCAAATATCTTGTCTCCTTAGGCTACAAAATAGAGTTTACATCCCTACTGCCCAATAGATTTTTCCTGTCAGTACCACTAAAATCGCAAGCCAAGTTCCAAGCTTTTTTCAGGCGGTCGACTCGCTGTTACAAACAGAAGTCACTGTACCGGTGCCAGCGGCCAAACGGTTTCAGGGGTTCTACTCCAATCTGTTCATAGTTCCCAAAAAAGGAGGCAGGGTAAGACCAGTACTGGACTTGAAGCAGCTGAACAAATTTGTTCGCATTCGACGATTCCGCATGGAGTCTCTACGGTCCATAATAGCATCCATGGAACGAGGAGGGTTCCTCGCTTCCATAGACATACAAGATGCGTACCTGCATATACCGATCGCGGCTGTGCACCAAAGGTTTCTGCGCTTCGCTATAGGTCAGGAACACTATCAGTTTGTGGCGCTGCCCTTTGGGCTGGCCACGGCTCCCAGAGTCTTCACCAAGGTCATGGCGGCTGTCATGTCCGTTCTACACTCCAAGGGAATAGTTGTTCTCCCATACCTAGACGATCTACTCGTCAAGGCTCATACCTTCAAATGTTGCGAACGCAACGTCGCCATCACGGTACACACGTTACACACACTCGGCTGGTTAGTCAACCTACAAAAGTCATCACCGGTCCCAAGTCAATCACTGATCTTCCTGGGCATGCAGTTCAACACTGCCAGGGGACTAGTGATACTCCCAAGGGAGAAAGCACAAGCACTACGTCAGGGGGTGCGAGAGCTTCTGCAACCTGCCCCTCGATCCTGCAGGTTTACCATGAGAGTTCTGGCCAGGATGGTAGCAGCGATAGAAGCGGTACTGTTTGCACATCTGCATTTCAGGAGTCTCCAAATAGCTATTCTGAAGGTGTGGGACAAGGACACATTTTCCCTAGACAAGAAGTTTCGCCTAATGCAGATGACCAAATGGTCACTCCATTGGTGGCTCCGACCGGGGTCACTGACGAGGGGAAGTGGGGGGGGGTGGAAAGTCATTTCTCCCGGAGCAGTGGAAAATACTGACCACAGATGCAAGCCTGACAGGATGGGGCGCAGTGCACCTACACCACAGAGCGCAGGGAAAATGGTCGCCAGACGAAGCAAGTCTGCCGATCAACATCCTGGAGATGCGAGCCAGCTACCTAGCATTACAAGCGTTCCACCGATACCTGGCGAGGGATCACATCAGGATTCAAGCTGACAATGCCACGGCTGTGGTATATGTCAATCACCAAGGCGGAACTCGTAGTCTCAAGGCAATGGAGGAAGGGTGACGCATCCTTCATTGGGCGGAATCGACGGGATCAGTCCTGTCAGCGGTACACATTCCAGGAGTGGACAATTGGGAAGCAGACTACCTCACTCGCCAGGGCGTAGATTCAAGAATGTGGTCCCTGCAGCCAGAAGTTTTTCAATAATTTGCCAGCGCTGGGGAATCCGGATGTGGACCTCATGGTATCACGGCTCAACGCGAAAGTCCCCAACTTCATGGTCAGGTCGCAAGATCCACTGTCGATAGGGGCGGATGCTCTAGTACAGGACTGGACGCAGTTCCAACTGCCGTACATATTTCAGCCTCTGCTGTTGATTCCCAGGGTAGTGCGGAAGATCAGACAAGGAGGGGTACCAGTCATCCTCGTTGCGCCAGACTGGCCCAGACGCACATGGTACCCAGACATCGTGCAGCTCACGGCAGATATGTCGTGGCGGCCGCCAGATCGTCCAGATCTTCTGTCTCAAGGCCCATTCTTCCACCTGAATTCAAAGGCTCTGAATTTGACGGCGTGGCCCTTGAAACCTGGATTTTAAATAACGCAGGTTTCTCACAAGAGGTAATTCATACCATGATCAGAGCGCGAAAGCCGACTTCAGCCAAAATGTATTACCGCATCTGGAAAGCTTTCTTTTCCTGGTGCGCATCGCAAAATCAGGAGCCACTGCCATTTTCACGATCTAAGGTACTTAGTTTTTTGCAGTCGGGCCTGGATAACAGATTGTCCCTAGGTTCGCTAAAGAGCCAGGTCTCAGCTCGCTCAGTGCCGTTTCAGCAACGCCTGGCTGCCAAACCACAAGTAAAGACGTTTCTTCAAGGGCTCTCCCGGGTGATTCCCCCATACAGAAGACCGCTAGATACGTGGGATCTTAACTTAGTGTTGTCAGTACTGCAAAAAACACCCTTTGAACCCACTAGGGATATTGCGCTCCGGCTTCTATCCCAAAAAGTGTTTTTTCTTGTGCAAATCACATCCCTCTGCGGGGTGTCAGAACTGTGTCTCCTGCAGATCACCTTTCCTGGTATTTCACCAGGATAAGGTCGTGCTACGTACAGTGCCAACCTTTCTTCCAAAGGTTGTGTCCGCTTTCCATATCAATGAGGAAATTACCTTGCTGTCACTGTGTCCAGCGCCGGTGCATCAAATTGAAAAGGCGCTGCGTACGCTGGACCCTGTCAGGGCACTGCGTATCTATGTGTCTAGGACAGCACCATTTCGGAATTCAGATTCTCTTTTCATTCTAATGGAAGGCAGAAGTAGAGGCATGCCAGTTGCAAAAGCTACTCTGGCTAAGTGGATTAAATCCACTATTCAAGATGCCTACAGGCTCAAAAATGTACCTATTCCGGACGGTATCAAGGCACATTCTACCCGTGCGGTAGGGGTGTCCTGGGCTATTAGGCACCAGGCATCGGCTCAACAAGTGTGTAAGGCGGCCACTTGGACTAGCCTACACACGTTTACAAAACACTACAGTGTTCATACCCAGTCATCAGCAGATGCAAGTCTGGGTAGACGGGTCCTGCAAGCGGCAGTAGCCCACTTGTAGGGGCCTGTATTTAGTCAAGGTTCGTTCCGTTACTATTCCCACCCAGGGGCTGCTTTGGGACATCCCATGGTCCTGTGTCCCCAATGAGGCGAAGGAGAATTTTGTGTACTCATCGTAAATTCCTTTTCTCTTAGCCTCTAATTGGGGGACACAGCTCCCGCCCTGTTGGCCGTATGCGAGTTCTCAGAGTATTCTTGAGTTTGTACATAGTTACCTCATTGCAAGCAGGTTGGTATATAGTTGCCTTAACACAGGCGTTATTATACAGTTATCTATGCCAAGTTTCTCCTACTGCTTTAGCACAAAACTGGTTAAGGCAGTGCCTGATCCAGGGCTGTATACTGCAGAGGAGGAGCCATTGTTACTCTTTTCCAGATTCTGCATAGTGTCACCTCCTAGTGGACAGCAGCATAACACCCATGGTTCTGTGGCCCCCAATTAGAGGCTAAGAGAAAAGGAATTTACGGTGAGTACACAAAATTCTCCTTTTTCCTCACTTCTCCAAAAAAACAAAAAAAAAAAACGAAATTCGCTCTCTATCCCTATATCACCATTAATCACCTGAACATAAATAATGTCTGACGCCACTTCCTTTCCTTAACATTTGCTCATATGATTCTCAGTTATTCCTGTTTGTGAAGGGGAATGTCAGCCGGCAGCCTTAATAAAGGACCCAGCGTGAAATGATCGCTGTAAATAAATAATGAGGGAGTGTTACGAACAATTAGTGGTTGCTAAGTGTGTTGACCCCGGCAAGCAGACTGACCGTAATGGACGTGATCAAGATCCGACTCACCTGCTGCACCTATGTCACGTCATTAGAGTTGAAATTGTTACAAAATTATATTTTCTAAAGAACAAAACAAGGTGAGACACCGGGTGTTTCATCAATATCAGCTGGTCATGCGGGAAGGTTTGGGAATGGTTAATTCTGCAGCTTCCATTCCCTCCTTACACAGAAAGGAAGCGTTTTCATCCTCATCACGGTTTCCCCCAAATATTTTAATGCTAAAACTAAAAAAATAAAATAATAAAAATCAAGAACTAGAGAAAGTCCACATGTGGATATTTAATAGGGAAAATAGACAGAGCTGTCATTTTCAGTCCTTGAAAAAACAAAACAAAATGAACCTCTAGCGCAGTTTGTGATGCGCAGTCCACTCCCGATCTCTGAGCAGTCCATTAAACTCCAGTCCAATCATCAGCCCGGCGCTTGGACATCGGAGCTCCTCATTATGAGAAAAGAATATATGATAAATCTGTATAGGAAAATCTGGACGAAGCTTTATGTTGCAAATTTCTTCTGTTTCATAGGTGGCGGCAGCTGAGTCAGGATGTCATTGAGGGGCCTCTCCACCAGGACCAACTCCCCATCATCCAATAAGTCCATGAAAAGCAAAGGCTGTGGGGTGCGTCCGATAATAAGAAGGGTTAATAATTGAAACAGAAGAGGAAAAAGAAAAAAAAAAAGATCAGTTAAAGGTGAAATTATATTATATTATATATTGTTTTGCCTATAATCTAATGTCTACTCTGGATGAAAGTGTAGCAAACTGTCAGCTGTGAATACTATTGTGGTCTATATTCAAGCAGAAATCATAATATTGATGAATTTTAGCACCAAGTTTATTAGAAAAAGTTGCAGAATTTTTCATTAAAAAAGACAAATAAGTTTTAATTACATAAGAGCTTAATACCCCCCGGGGGTGGGGGGCCCCCAATATGCTGGACCCATCACTGATGAAACGTTTCTAAACTTTTGAAAACTTAACAATAAATATCCTACCTGAAACTTTCTGGTTATTTTAAAGGCATGAGCATGACTTCTCCTCGCACTCTCAGAAAGGTGCTTCAGAGACTTCTGGTTCACCAGGGTTGTTTTATCATCTGGTAGAGGCTGAGGAATGATAGTAATACAACGATACATGAACGCAGGATAAAACATCAATTGTAGTTTTTAAACAAAAAACAAAACACAACTTATATATTTTATGCTATTGACGGCCCATGAAAAATTTAGTTGGAAAATCTTCAAAATTAAATCATATATAAATATATACATATGAAAAAAACGGAACAGCACCAGATATTACCAGACTTGTGCAGCGCTTTTTCAACACCGGTCAAGTGTCCATGTAAACAATCCAAAAAAGGAAAAAGCAGCACCAAATAGATATCAAGTGAACCTTTATTGCCAATGGCGTGACGACATTTCGGACCGGAGGTCCTTTCTCAAGCTTGAGAAAGGACCTCCGGTCCGAAACGTCGCCACGCCATCGGCAATAAAGGTTCACTTGATATCCATTTGGTGCTGCTTTTTCCTTTTTTGGATTAAATATATACATATATATTCACAAATGTCACAGCACTCCAATGGTGATGTTCTGATGTGTCTTTATTCCAGCATGTATGGTACAATGGCAACGTTTCGGGCTCCCTCGCCATTAGTCGAGCTTGACTAAGGGCGAGGGAGCCCGAAACACGTTGCCATTGTACCATACATGCTGGAATAAAGAGACATCAGAACATCACCATTGGAGTGCTGTGACATTTGTATGTATATTATAACATGCAAAGGACTGTTTGGGTCACTTGGTTATATATATATGTCCTGGATGCAGACACCTCTGCGGAGGAGGATAAGTTCATCCAAGTCACCAGCCTCAGAAATCGCAGGTTAACAGCAGCTCAGATTAGAGACCAGGTCAATGCCACACAGAGTTTTTTGCAGCGGACACATCTCTACAACAACTGTTAAGAGGAGACTTTGTTCAGCAGGCCTTCATGGTAAAATAGCTGCTAGGAAACCACTGCTAAGGACAGGCAACAAGCACAAGAGACTTGTTTTGGCTAAAGAACACAAGGGATGGATATTAGACCAGTGGAAATCTGTGCTTTAGTCTGATGAGTCCAAATTTGAGATCTTTGGTTCCAACCACCGTGTCTTTGTGTGACACAGAAAAAGTGAACGGATGGACTCTACATGCCTGGTTCCCACTGTGAAGCATAGAGGAGGAGGTGTGATGGTGTGGGGGTGCTTTGCTGGTGACACTGTTGGGGATTTATTCAAAATTGAAGGCATACTGAACCAGCATGGCTACCACAGCATCTTGTAGCGGCATGCTATTCCATCCGGATTGCGTTTAGTTGGACCATCATTTATTTTTCAACAGCACAATGACCCCAAACACACCTCCAGGCTGTGTAAGGGCTACTTGACCAAGAAGGAGAGTGATGGGGTGCTACGCCAGATGACCTGGCCTCCACAGTCACCAGACCTGAACCCAATCGAGATGGTTTGGAGTGAGCTGGACCACAGAGTGAAGGCAAAAGGGCCAACAAATGCTAAGCATCTCTGGGAACTCCTTCAAGACTGTTGGAAGACCATTTCGGGTGACTACCTCTTGAAGCTCATCAAGAGAATGCCAAGAGTGTGCAAAGCAGTAATCAAAGGAAAAGGTGGCTATTTTGAAGAACCTAGATATAAGACATATCTTCTGTTGTTTCACACTTTTTTGTTATGTATATAATTCCACATGTGTTAATTCATAATTTTGATGCCTTCAGTGTGAATCTACAATTTTCATAGTCCTGAAAATTCAGAAAACTCTGACTGAGAAGGTGTGTCCAAACATTTGGTCTGTACTGTATAATATTATATATCTCTCTATATATCTATATCTATATCTATATATATATATACATACATACATACACATATACATACACATACTACCTTTCAAAGTTTCGGGGTCACCCAGACAATTGTGTTTTCCTTGAAAACTCAACTTTTATTTATCATATGAGTTGCAAAATGAATAGAAAATATAGTCAAGACATTGACAAGGTTAGAAATAATGATTTTTATTTGAAATAATAATTTTCTCCTTCAAACTTTGCTTTCGTCAAAGAATGCTCTCTTTGCAGCAATTACAGCATTGCAGACCTTTGGCATCTAGCTCACTAGTTCTTACCAGGGTTCGATCGAACTCCAGGGGTATGGTGCGTCGGTCTCAGGGTTTCGGCGGAGCCTCTGCCACGGAGGTCAACACACTCCCGACGGCTGCATGTATATTTATCACTAAAGAAGGGTTCAGTGAATGTGCATATGAAACTGGTGGGTTGGGTACCTCAAACAAGGTTAGGAACCACTGGCTGTTAATTTGCTGAGGTAATTTTGAGAAATTTCCCCCCATGCTTCCTGAAGCCCCTCCTACAAGCTGGATTGGCTTGATGGGCACTTCTTGCGTACCATACGGCCAAGCTGCTCTCACAACAGCTCAATGAGGTTGAGATCTGGTGACTGCGTTGGCCACTCTATTACAGATACAATACCAGCTGCCTGCTTCTTCCCAAAATAGTTCATGCATAATTTGGAGGTGTGCTTTGGGTCATTGTCCTGTTGTTGGATGAAATTGGCTCCAATCAAGCGCTGTCCACAGGGTATGGCATGGCGTTGCAAAATGAAGCGATAGCCTTCCTTATTCAAAATCCCACTTGCCTTGTACAGATCTCCCACTTTAGCAGCATAAAAGTAACCCCAGACCATCACAGTACCTCCACCATGCTTGACAGATGGCGTCAGGCCTCTTCCATCATCTTTTCAGTTGTTCTGCGGCTCACAAATGTTCTTCTGTGTGATCCAAATACCTCAAACTTTGATTTGTCTGTCCATAAAACTTTTTCCAATCTTCCTATGTCCAATGTATGTGTTCTTTTGCTAATATTAATATTTTCCTTTTATTATTCAGTCTCAGATATGGCTTTTTCTTTGCCACTCTGCCCTGAAGGCCAGCATCCCGGAGTCGCCTATTCACTGTAGACGTTGACACTGGTGTTTGGCGGGTACTATTTAATGAAGCTGCCTGTAGAGGAGCTATGAGGCGTCAATTTCTCAAACACGAGACCCTAATGTACTTGTCTTGTTGCTCAGTTGTGCAGCGGGGCGTCCCACTTTTCTTTCTACTCTGATTAGAGCCTGTTTGTGCTCTCCTCTGAAGGGAGTAGTACACATCGTTGTAGGAAATCTTCAGTTTCTTGGCAATTTCTCGCATGGAATAGCCTTCATTTCTAAGAACAAGAAGATACTGTCGAGTTTCACATGAAAGTTCTCTTTTTCTGACCATTTTGAGAGTTTCAGAGAACAAACAAATGTAATGCTCCAGATTCTCAACTAGCTCAAATGAAGGTCTATTTTATAGCTTCTCTAATCAGCCAAACAGTTTTCAGCTGTGCTAACATACAGTCATATGAAAAAGTTTGGGCACCCCTCTTAATCTTACTCTTTTTTTTTTTTTTGTTTAAAATCGTTTTTTTGCAACAGCTATTTCAGTGTGATATATGTGAAATGAGGTTGATTGTACTAACTGAAAATGTGAAATATGCATTATTTCAAAAATTGACAGGTGCAAAAGTATGGGCACCTCAACAGAAAAGTGACATTAATATTTAATAGATCCACCTTTTGCAAAAATAACAGCCTCTAGTGGCTTCCTGTAGCTGTTAATGAGTTCCTGGATGAAGGTATTTTTGACCATTCCCCTTTACAAAACAATTCTAGTTCAGTTAAGTTTGATAGTCGCCGAGCATGGACAGCCTGCTTCAAAACATCTCACAGATGTTCAATGATATTCAGGTCTGGGGACTGGGATGGCCATTCCAGAACATTGTAATTGTTCCTCTGCATGAATGCCTGAGTAGATTTGGAGCAGTGTTTTGGAGCAGTGTTTTGGATCATTGTCTTGCTGAAAGATCCATCCCCGGCGTAACTTCAACTTTGACACTGATTCATGAACATTATTCTCAAGAATCTGCTGATACTGAGTGGAATCCATGCGACCCTCAACTTTAACAAGATTCCCGGAGCCGTCATTGGCCACACAGCCCCAAAGCATGATGGACCCTCCCCCAAATTTGACAGTGGGTAGCAAGTGTTTTTCTTGGGATGCTTGTGGCGTGCATGCAAAAACTGCTTCTTTCGCATCACTCTCCCATACAGCTTCTCTTTGTGCAGTGTGCGCTGTATTGTTGACCGATGCACAGCGACACCATCTGAAGCAAGATGATGCTGCAGGTCTTTGGAGGTGTCTGTGGATTGTTCTTGACTGTGCTCACCATTCTTCTTCTCTGCCTTTCTGATATTTTTGTTGGCCTGCCACTTCTGGCCTTTACAAGAACTGTCCCTGTGGTCTTCCATTTCCTTACTATGTTCCTCACAGTGGAAACTGACAGGTTAAATCTCTGAGACAACTTTTTGTATCCTTCCCCTGAACAACTATGTTGAACTATCTTTTTTTTCAGATCATTTGAGAGCTGTTTTGAGGAGCCCATGATGCCACTCCTCAGAGAAGATGCAAATAGGAGAACAACTTGCAAGTGGACACCTGAAATAGCTTTTCTCATGATTGGATACACCGGGCTATGAAGTACAAAGCACAATGAGGTTACTAAACCAATTTAGTGCTTCAGTAAGTCAGTAAAAAGTAGTTAGGAGTATTCAAATCATGAAAATCAGAAGGGTGCCCATACTTTGGCACCTGTCAAATTTTTAAATAATGCATATTTCACATTTTTGGTTAGTACAATAAACTTCATTTCAAACCTGAAATATTACTGTGTCCATCAGTTATTATATAAATCACACTAAAATAGCTGTTGCAAAAAAAACTATTTTAAACAAAAAAAAAAAAAAAAAAAGAGTAAGATTAAGAGGGGTGCCCAAACATTTTCATATGACTGTACTTGTCCAAGGGTTTTCTAAACATCCATTAGCCTTCTTACACAGTAAGCAAACACAATGTACCATTAAAGGGAACCAACCACCTCAGATGACGACTATAAGCTGTTAATACATGTCCCTGCACCCTACCTGCACTATTCCACCTATGTTTTTCCTCAGAATATTGATAAATGTAAACCGAAATAAACACTTTATAAAATTACATGCCTGCGTACTTCTGGGCGTCTCCCTCGGGCTCTGGTACTAGAGGGCTGTGTCTCCAGCAGCATGACTGGCTTCTCTAGCCCTCCCTCTTACTTTGCAGGACGTCACATGAAGGGAGCTGCCTTGCGTGCCCGCCCACTGATAGAAAGTGAGAGGGCGTGATGTTATCTTAGAGTCTGGCCGCGTCATGAAAGGGTGGGGCTAAATAGCGGCGAGCCCCGCCCCTTTCAATGACGCGATTTAGCCCCACCCCTTTCATGACACGGCCAGACTCTTAGAAAGTGAGAGGGCGTGATGTTATCTATCAGTGGGCGGGCACGCAAGGCAGCTCCCGTCCCTTCATGTGACGTCCTGCAAAGTAAGAGGGAGGGCTAGAGAAGCCAGTCATGCTGCTGGAGACACAGCCCTCTAGTACCAGAGCCCGAGGGAGACGCCCAGAAATACGCAGGCATGTAATTTTATAAAGTGTTTATTTCGGTTTACATTTATCAATATTCTGAGGAAAAACATAGGTGGAATGGTGTAGGTAGGGTGCAGGGACATGTATTAACAGCTTATAGTCGTCATCTGAGGTGGTTGGTTCCCTTTAAAACACTGGGGTGGTGGTTATTGGAAATGGGCCTCTATACACCTATGTACTGTAGATACTGCATTAAAAACCAGGCGTTTGCAGCTAGAATAGTCATTTACCACATTAACAATGTATAGAGTGTATTTCTGATTCATTTAATGTAAGCTTCATTGAAAAAGAAAAAAAAAAAAAAATGTTCTTTTCTTTAAAAAAATAAGGAAATTTCTAAATGACCCCAAACCTTTGAACGGTAGTGTGTACAATATATATATACATATACACACACGCAGTGGGGAAAGGAAGTCAATTTCTGTCATTTTTATAGTAGATACGCTTCAACTGTGAGAGACAGAACCTAAGAAAATCCAGAAAATCACATTGTATGATTTAAATTATTAAATTTCCTTTTAATTGCATGAAATAAGTATTTGATCATCGACCAGCCAGAAAGAATTCTGGTTCTCAGTCCTGTTAGATTTCCTCCCTCCTACTTTTATACAATTAATACATGTAATGAGTGCAAAGACGCCTGTCCACATATTCAATCACACTCCAACCTCTCCAGCATGGCCAAGACCAAAGAGCTGTCTAAGGACACCAGGGACATAATTGTAGACCTGCACAAGGCTGGGGATGGGCTACAGGACAATAGGCAGCAGCTTGGGTAGAAGGCAACTGTTAGCGCAATTATTAGAAAATGGAACATGACTGTCAATCTTCCTCAATCTTCATGCCAGATCTAACCTTGTGGGGTGAGGATGATTCTAAGGCGGCCGTCACACGGTTCAATATTGCGAACGATATCGTGTAAGCGATCTGCTTTTTGATCGCTTAAGTGATATCGTTTGTGCATCGCTGCGTGCGATCAAGCGATTTTACAATGTAAAATCGCTTGATCGTGACATCGCAGATATGAGAGCTGGAGCTCATATCAAGCGATAAACGCTTGTTCAATCTGCTTCATCGTGGTGTATGACACCACGATGAACGATCTCCCACTGGCAGAGCCTATGCTGGGAGATGGTATCTATGGTAAACGTCGGGTTACTAAGCGCCGCGCGGCGCCTAGTAACCCGATGTGTACCATAGTTACCAGCGATCTCGCTGCTCCACATCGCTGGTGAGTCTGTCTGTGTGACATCTCACCAGCGATGTGAGCGATATTGTTAGCGATCGCGCGTTCACGTGATCGCTTACAATATCGCTCACGATATTGCAGCGTGTGACGGCCACCTGAGAAAGATCACGAATCAGTCTAGAATTACACAGGAGGACCTGGTCAATGACCTGAAGAAAGCTGGGACCACAGTCTCAAAGATTACCGTTAGTAACACACTACACCATCATGGATAATAATCCTGCCGTCTCCCTTGCTCACCAGCACATCTCTAGGCCTGTTTCAAGTTCACCAATCATCATCTGGATGATCCAGAGGCGGCATGTGAGGTCATGTGGTCAGATGAAACCAAAATACAACTTTGTGGTATCAACTCCACTCGGCGTGTTTGGTGGAAGAAAAAGAATGAATACAACCCTAAAAACACCATCTCAACCGTGAAGCATGGGAGTGGAAGCATCATACTTTGGGGGGTGGAAACGTCTTAAATTGGGAGTGCTTTTCTGCAAAGGGGACAGGATGACTACACTGTATTAAAGGGAAGATGGGTCAAGCATTGCAAAATTTTGGCCTACAGCCTCCTTTCCTCAGTAAGAGCATTGAAGATGGGTCATGGTTGGGTCTTCCAGCAAGACAATGACCGGAAATACAAAGCCAGGGCAACTAAAGGTACCGTCACACGTGGCAATTTGCTAGCAATTTCACAGGCAGTTTGCTGGTTGCAGTGAAATCATGGACACATTGTTCTATTTTGTTGCTGTGTACAAACGGAACAATGTGTCCATGATTTCACTGCAACAGCAAATTGGCAGTGAAATTTCTAGCAAAATTGCCGTGTGTCACGGTACCTTAAGGAGCGTCTCTGTTAAGGCCCAGTTACACACACAGATAATTGTGCAGAGATTGTTCGCAGATCTCTGGCTGCAGTGAAATCATGGATACATTGTTAAATTTGTACACGGCCACAAAATTTAACAATGTGTCCATGATTTCACTGCAACCAGAGATCTGCGAACAGTCTCTGCACAATTATCTGTCTGTGTAACTGGGCCTTAAGAAGTATTTCAAGGTCCTGGAGTGGCCTAGCCAGCCCTCTAGACCTGAACCCAATAGAAAATCTTTGGAAGGAGCTGAAACTCAACATTGCCCAGCGACAGCCCCAAAACCTGAAAGGTCTGTATGGAGGAGTGGGCCAAAATCCATGCTGCAGTGTGATACGGAACTACATGAAACATCTGACCTCTGTAATTGCTAACAAATATTTCTGCTCCAAAGAGTAGAGGTAAACCAGTGTATGCGTAATTGAAGCGATTTTGATGCATGACAGTCGCCCGAGTGTTTAATACAAGTGCAATGCAATTGCACCCCGTAGACTTTACAATGGCAAGTGTCCTGCGTATGTACGCAAATGCAGCATGCTGCGAATTTGCACGCAGTCTGAGTGCAAGGAGGAAAAAGTAGCCAACATGACCCGAATGATTGTCTAACATTGGTCCAAATGCAAGATCCTCGCATTACACTCGCGCGAGTTTGACGCCAGTGTGGCTTTACCCAAATACTAAGTTCTGTATTTCTATTGTATCAAATATTTATTTCATGCAAGAAATGGAATTTAATTATGTTGAAGTGTACCTACTGTGAGGTAGCATACGCCTGGGGGTTCGCTTGGCAGCATACATGACACTAACAACCACATTAAACATAACAAACAGCGGTTTAATTTTTTTTGGCATAAACCTGCTTATTACTCACATATCATACAACGTAAATCATACAGTTTACAGGTCATACACTATTCACATGTCATACGACCATTAAACCCAGTTCACATTTGTTATGTACACCGGAGCACTAATGACAGTTCCTTCGAGGATCAGGAGCACTAACCGTAGCTCCTTTGGCAGTTACGGCCACCTAGCAGTATATACACTTTACACTTATACATATTATACATACTCAGCAGAACATTAAGGCGTCCCTTACCTACCCTTACAGACCCCGGCTGGTTCTAAACGGCGGCTATGCCCGCCTAAAATTCATACATTGTACGTGTCCCCACCTTATGGAACACCAAAGGCCATACCAGTCTCTCACATACCGACCTTTGTACGTGACGCCGGTCAGAACCAGGACCAGAGCCGGGTCCAGCCACCTGATCTACAGGGCAAGCCAGGCATCCCTGATGACTCCTCAGCATGTATCTTCCAGGTCGCCAGCCACTTCCAAGTCTGCCGTCACAGGCCCAGACCTCCAGAACAGTGGCTGCACCAAACACGCCATTGCAAGCCCCTCCAGGGTCAGCCAGTCTTCCCACCTACAGGTGCTGCAAACTTTCAGCCCTCTGAAGCCCGTCCCAATGGCGGTTACGGCCACCTGGCCTCAGAAACATCCTCAGTCTCACTCATGCTACACAGTATTCAGTTCACTGTGCCCTCGAGGCATCTCCAGACTCTCACATGGCACACACACATACACAGTCCGGCATGGAATTCAGCCTTCTCAGGGCTAGACCAGGTTCTGAGCCACCTGAGCTCCCGGGCAGTCAAAGCATCCCCCAAGGTCTCCTCACCCTGCCCATGATGCCCGGCTGCATCCAAGCCCCACCAACACAGGCAGAGATCCCGGACAGCAGCTTCACCAACATGGTCAGAGTGAGTCCCCTACAAGTTCAGCCAGGACCCCCATACACCCAGGTGCTCTACTAACCTCTCGTTCTGACCACAGGCTTCATATGGCTCAGAGGGACCGGCATCTCCGGCAGGGAGAGCCAGACGTCCTGCCTCATCCCCCAAAGGGGAAGGGACCCCTCTGAGACATGTCCTCTCCAGCATCAGGCAGCCATTAACCTGCCTGCCACACCCACAGCTGGACATCAGTGAAAATCAGCACACATTCAGACCTGGGAGTGTTAACCCTTTGTGTACCGTTCAGATCAAGGACAGCAAAGCATTCATACACACAGGTTCAGATACCGTTAACCCTGTGTTTATGGCTCAGGTCCAATGTGATGTGTGACGACCATCCGCTGTGAGGCCGAGCTGCTGGCAGGCAGCACCCCAAGAAACCCCGAGACCCTTAACCCCTATATAGGGATCTGGAATTACAGCGAAGCCCAGGGGGTAGCTGCCTATAGCAACAGAGCAGGGAAGGTCGCCAGGGAAAAAATCAAGACCCGAAAAACAAAGTCAGAAGTCCGAGTCAAAACCGAGAGGGCAGCGAAGGTACAAAATCATCAGGCAGTAGCAGAGTCGAGAATCCAGGCAAGGGTCAAGGGCAAAACCAAGAGGGCAGCTGAGGTACAAAATCGACAGGAAGAAGCAGAGTCAGAAATCCAGGCCAAGGTCAGAGACAAAACTAAACATACACTATATCACTGGGGAACCAAAACTATATCTGGCGGCCTGCAAGACAGGCTCCAATGTATTTGAAGGGCGCGGTTACCTCCCATAGGCTGGAGCTCACAGCCTGATGACCTCATCCGGACCGCCCCTAGAACCAGGCCAGATGGTGATGTATGACTGGCTCCACCCACCCCACCTCTGACAGAAGAACGCAGGCTGCGCCTAACGGACACCTCTGCAGGGCCCGCTCCTCTGCAACCAACACCACCCAGAGGGGAAACACAGCGGCGCTCAGCAACAGAGGCAGACGTCGTGGAAGCAGTTCCATATGAGGACAAGGCCCTCCTATCACCGGCGCCACCAGCCGAAGGAATCCGGCTCCTCCCAGCGGCCGAGGCAGGAACACCAGCCACCGAGTCCAATGGCGATGTGACATGATGTATACCGGCCATGGCTATCATGCCGGTCATATGTCACACTACGATAAAAATTACAGACCTCTCCATACTTTGTAGGTGAGAAAACCTGCAAAATCGGCAAGTATCAAATACTTATTTTCTCCATTGTATATATACATATAAAAATATAATTAAAAATACATAAAATATTTTTTTCTCTTGTAATTATTGTATATATAATACATTTTTATATCTGACTTTTTCATTTTTCAGCCAGCAGCAAAAATAAAAAAATAAAGAAATATCTCCCCAGTGATGCCGAATGGTACCATAGAACTCGGGGAACACTATTGCTTACCAGAGACTTGTCCAGGACACAGAACATATAGGTATCATGCATAAGAATGTGTTCGGGCTCTGAGGGATTAAACGTGATGCCCGTAATGGGCGTATCTCGCTCAGCCCAATCCCGATGGAGACCAGACTGCAGCACTGTCCGACTCCAGTCTGTGTACTGCTTCTTGGCAATATTGAACTCCAGGACCTGGGGAGGAGCGAGAAAGGTAACATAAGAGATGAACACTATGAGCACACAAGGAGGAACACGTCCCAGGACGGAGCAGAACCTACCAGCTGATCGGCGTGAGCAATCACCAGGTTATTAGTGGATGGATGGATGCTGATGGCAGTAGGTGGAGAACTGTACTGCGGAACAGAGCATTTATACTGGAGAAAAGACATCAATGGATTAATACAAAGCACTTCTAACATCTGCAGACCTTCATTAATATCAGTGACGGAGCTCACCTTCAGATCCTTCACATTGAATACGTCAATCTGAGAGTTAACAGAAGCCACCGTCAGCAGGGACCCATCCGGACTCGCAGCCAATAGATGCACCGGATGCGACGATGCTGCCGAGGAAGACGATGCGTGTTAAGTCAGATATCCAAAGCAGAGCCCGGATTTATACCACAGATCCGCAGCCTCAACTGCAATGTGTCTGGACACGGACAAGACCCATTCAATGGAAATAATCGCTATGGTTTCCAAATTCAATTCAAAACCCACTTACGATTTTCTTCCTATTGATCTCACAATAGTAAAATCCACATTGCTGTTCCTAAAACGTTTTTTATTTTTAAATGACAATTTACTCCTTTGATGCAGATTCCTCACAACATACTCTCCAAAACAATCACATATGTCTAAAAGGGGAAAAAAGCAAATCCAAAACTTAGGTTCTGTGCACACAACATCTTTTCAGGCAGATGGTGCCTGAATTCTGTCTGGAAAAGTGCTTAAAAAAATGCTAAAATTCATTAATATAATACACAGCAATGTCAGATCTTACTGCGCACATGTTCATTGCTTGCCAGCTTCTTTTAATGGCATAAGGCTTCGAAAGCACCAAAGGGCCCAAAATAAATGATCTGTCCATTTCATTTGGAAGCCGCACACTAGTTATACAGTAATGAAAAATGCCGGCGACAAAGTATGAGAAAAAAAAAAACACTCAAAAAGACACAAGAGACTTTGAGACCCCCCACCCCACTGTTTTTCTTGAGGCGTCTTGTGCACATACCCCAAGAGCTGAAAAGTTTGTCAAAAAAACTACAAGGATTTTGATGTGAATTTCCCTTAAAAACCAGATGGATTAAAAATAAACAGCTACATGTGAACAAACCCCCAACAGGTCGCTTATTTTTTTTTTTTCTAGGAGGCAGATTTTAAATTTGTGGTGGACAAAGTCTGAACAGCTATGCTGACTTTTCCATTGTTTACAATTTGAGGAGGTTTGGTGATGGATTTTAAGCCGATTGTATGTGTATAAATTGGAGTGAAGTCTCTAAGTGTAAAAACAATCTACTGCAAGATTTAAGGAAATAAGAGGAATACTATGTCAATTTAAAGAGGACTGTTCACCCCCCCAACATGGATTAAAATCTAAGTCCAGCACGGAATGCAGGCAAGGGGTCCCACATGGTTCTGTGGGGCTGCTACCCCGAGAAATAGGATTATAAAAATTTACAGTAATTTTCCATGGAGGCAGGCCCTTGTGCTTGAGGAAGCTCATCCACGGGGGCATTTCACGCATCCTGTGCCGCCCATGTCCTCGCCACTTCGCTAGTGCCATTCATGAAATCCTCGCTCTATGCATCCTTGTGGGGTTGACGCAAGCGCAGAGCGAGGCTGAGGTGCATGCCCCGCCTCCGCTATTACGTCCTCTTATTTCCCCGACCTGCTCCATAGCACAACACGGAGCAGGGCGGGGAAATGAGAGGACGTCATAGCGGGAGGGGGGCATGCACCGAGACCTCAACCTCGCTCTGCGCTTGCGTCAACACCACAAGGACATGCAGAGTGAGGAGGAATAAAGGAACGAGAACATGGGCGGCAGAGGCGCAGGGGGCGTGAAATGCTCCAAGTATGAGCTGCTCAAGCACAAGGGCCCGCCTCCATGGATTTCTACTGTAATTTTATAAGCCTATATATTGGGGTAGCAGCCCACAGAGCCATGAGGGACTCTTGCCTGAATGCAGCAGTTATGCTGCATTCAGTGCTGGACTTAAGATTCACATCCATCGGGGGATGACAGGTCCTCTTAAAGGTACGTCACACACGGCAATTTTGCAAGCAATTTCACTGGCAATTTGCTGGTTGCAGTGAAATCATGGATACATGGTTCATTTCTACACGGCACAAAACAGAACTGTATCATGATTCACTGCACCCAGCAATTGCAGGGGAAATTGCTTGCAAAATTGCCGTGTGTGACGGTACCTTTAAGACATTGAACTTCAGACCCCAAAACAGAAAACTGGGGCTTCAATGAAAGGCAAAACATTGTGTAAAGTAGTGCTATTGGTCCCCCGAGATGGTTCCAGCCAACCCTATGTCCCTGCCATCCTTCTGATTGTTGTAGATCTGTCAATTCGCCATGGATGTGTAACAGAAATCCCATTAATCTTTCATCTCGACAATCAAGTAGAAGTCCTCCAGTCTGGGCTTGCTGGTCCATTATTGCACCAAATCTACACCCCAGTGACATAAAAATCCTCAATGAATGCTGTCTTGGTTACTGTTCCCCCTATACTCAGGAAGCAAGACCAAACCTTCTGCAATAAGGCCCCACTAGTTACCTTCTGCAAACGGTGACCTTGGTAAATCATTTAAAGTGTAAACATATGAGCTAGAAAACGCAGCCTCAGTTATCCTCCCAAAACAGAATTTAAAGGTGCAGTTTTGCTTTCTTTACACCTATACGATTCCCAGTACCTGCTGGTGGCTCCAGTGTGTGCCGATGCCGGACGGCGCCCCCTGACAGCTCCAGGATGTGAACACATCCGCCCTCTGTCCCTACATAGAGGCGCTTAGAGTCAGGAGAGAAGAGAAGCTGCAGAGCTGGACACTGAGGCACTTTGGGAACCTGTGTCAGGATAAAGGATGGATATTAAGTGCCTAATTATATACATATATATATATATATTAAAATGGGTGTGTGTGTAACGTACGTAAGTACGTACGTACGCGTGTTTGTGTATGTATGTATGCAAGTGTGAAGCTCTCAGAGGTCAAACTCACCCGGGTAATGCTTATATTGTTGTTATCATATTGCAGCCTATGAAGAAATAGACGGGAAGTTGTGGCATAAGACACCCATGAACCACAGCGCGAGATGGTGCTGCAGCGGATACACTCCGAGCCCTGAAAAGAGACAGAAAAGCAGAAAAATGATCATTCCAAACACAAACATTATAGGTTACATGTACAAAAACACTTGAATAGATGCTTGCATTTTATCTTTTTTTTTTTGTATAAAAGAACTGTGCATGTATGAAAATGGTCACATGACCAAAATATATCTTCCACTCTGTTCTGAACTGTAGCTGCTGAGTGCTGCCACCTACTGGCACTGCTCACCTTCCTCTTCAGCTGCAGAAGTAGCTCTTCCTCCTGGCTCACATTAAGAAGATCCCCATCTATCCCTACAACACAGTTCCAAAAATAAATATCAGAAATCGTAATTAATTTGTAGCCTACACATAATAAATCATCACTTGCTATAACAATCCCGAGAGATCTCTTTCTCGGCACGCGTATTGGCTTATACGCATACGGATATAATGCAGGCATCCACAAGGCCTTGCGTACGGTTGCATATGCATAGACAATAATGCCTGGTTTATCCGCATCCGTGTGCATGCGAAAGCTTGCGCATTTTGTAAACACGCATTTTAAACATGTTGTGTTTCCCGGCCATTGAAATTAGATGCGCCGGTACGCATAAGCACCCATATGCATGCCCAAAAATTTCCCTGAGCACGAATGCGCACTCCATGTTATAGACAAGTGTGCAATACGCTTGCGTATTTCATAATATTTGTGTGCAGCGTCTGCTGCGCTGCGAAACGCAAACGTGAAACCACCCTTATTCCTTGAGTATTTCCCCCCCTGCACCTTTTGAACAGAGATGTTATGTGAATCATTAATGCAGATTTCGAGGATTTGCGCTTATTTGTGTAGCAAGGGATTGTTTTCTTTGCTCACAGTTTACTCTACTTTCGCGTTATTGCAAATGAACCCTCCTCCTATTACAGATCTCCCATGTGCTTACACCTAATCAAATGTGAGTAAGCAGAGCTGCAGTGTAACGCAAAAAGGAAGCAACGATTGTCCAAGTCGGTGACTTTCTTAGAAATACCAGAACCCAATGTATTATTTTCTAATCTCCGGCTTCCTCTTTAATGTGTCTCTTACCTGATTCATTCGTCTGTCCAAGTCGCCACAACTCAAGATGTTCGGGGAACTGGAAGAGAAGCAGTCGGGAGACTTGGGCACAAGATATAAGATGACGCTGAGGAAAAAGACAGGTGTTCAATCAACTGCCCTGCATGGCAAGATGGGATGTGAAAATAGCAGGTTATAACAACCCTTGCCATATCCAGACTTACAATGGCAAGATATTGCAGCCCATGTTATATTCTGAATTACAATAGCGAGTTATAGCAGCCTTTATTATATCTAGACTTACAATAGCGAGTTATAACCAGGGCTGTGGAGTCGGAGTCCATTTTGGGTGGAGTCGAATGTTTGGTTTACTGAGTTCACAGCCATGGTTGTGTAGTCAGTGTCGTGGAGTCTGTGTCCATAGAGTTGGATTCAGGGAAATTGAGGAGTTGGAGTCAGATGTTTGACATACTGACTCCACAGCCCTAGTTGTAACAGCCATCATCATATCCAGACTTACATGTGGAAATGTGATTTTTCTTAGAGCAGCTTCGTAGGATTTTGTTTGCACTCTTTCCATCAAAGGCCGGGAAACGATGTGACCATCAACACCTGTGATGAGAAGGAGAAGCTTTAAGGCCCAGTTACACACACAGATAATTGTGCAGAGATTATTCACAGATCTCTGGTTGCAGTGAAATCATGCACACATTGTTACATTTGTACACGGCCGCAAAATGTAACAATGTGTCCATGATTTCACTGCAACCAGAGATCTGCGAACAATCTCTGCACAATTATCTGTGTGTGTGTAACTGGGCCTTTAGAAATTAACCAGAGCAATGTGATATGTAATCAGTAATTAAGAGGCGACTTACCACCAGAGATTAGAGCGGAGTTGCTGTGTGCCACAGCTCGAACATCATGAGTGTGATATCGAAATGGCTTTGTGCAAACCCACTGCTGTTCCGGTTTCCCCATTTGAACAGCCAAATGCTGGAACTGGAAGATGACGCCCTTGGCCGTGCCGACTAACAGGCTGTCCTCGGTCTGCAGAAATAACAGGACAGGTCAGCATCATCATACAGTGGCTTAGGAGACAAACGCCCACTGAGCAGGTGACTCACCTTGGCCACGGCGAGGCACAGGAGGTCACAGCTGGCCACGTTGTATGTGCGGAGAAGCGTTCCGTTCTTCATCTCCCAAAAATGAAGTTTGCCTGTAGAATCCACACTGATGATTTCTCCACAGGAAAGGACGGCCACACTCCACACAATGCACTCCCTCCTCCGTCCACTCACCGGCCGGAGGTCCAGCTTCAGAGTATGGAGAAGATGACCTAATGTGAAATGACAGGACACAAGTCAGACTAAAGCGGAACGTGGACTCATTAAGAGGATTACCCAAGGCACCAAAGACATCAAGAAATACAAGATTTGTGAATAAAAGGGAATCTGTCAGTATAAAATGACTGATCAAAACAAGCTTAAGGTACCATCACACGCGGCAATTTTGCTAGCAATTTGCTGGTTGCAGTGAAATCATGAACACATTGTTCTATTTTATTGCTGTGTACAAATGGAACAATGTGTCCATGATTTCACTGCCACCAGCAAATTGCCAGTGAAATTGCTAGCAAAATTGCCGCGTGTGACAGTACCTTTAGGTGCTCAGTCCACCTGTGGTGTGGCTGAGCAGCACCTTCCCACCTACCTGTTTACCATCCATCTCCTCCTCTTTGACAGACAGCTTTGGACGAGGGTGGTCATAGGTGTTAAAAACAAGTAGGTAAGATAGTGATAGTATTTGACAAAAATGCACCTAACGCTCGCGCTTTGTTAGATCAGTCATTTCGCACTGACAGACTCCCCTTACAAAAAAAACACTGATAGGCCTTGTTCACATATCAGTTTTTTTGACCATCTCTGCATTTTTTGGACTGTTAAAAAAAATGCAGGTGCGTTAACGCAGGGTACATTTGAGTGTACATGCGTTTTTCAGCTCCACTTGCGTTTTTTTCCCCCAGTCCAAAAAACGCTGCATGCAGCGTTTTTTGGGTGCTGGAAAAAAACGCAGGAGTTGTTTCCAAAAACGCATGCGTTTTTTTTAACATGGGGCCCTATGGGAAACACATGCGTTTTTAAAAGGCACATAAAGGCACCCTGCGTTAACGCTTTCGTTTTTCACTGCGTTTTTGATGAAAAAATGACAAAGTCCGAAAAAGATTCTAATCCTTTCAGACACACAAGGGACATTTTTTAGCACTCTTAAAAAAACGCATGTGGTTTTAGGAGTGCTAAAAAAAATGCAAATAGTGTGTGAACAATGCCATATACTGTCTTGTGCCAAGCACAGAGCAGGAGCAGATACAGAGATCAAATGCATTAATATTACTCTGAGAGTTGCTTCCTTTCTGTTTTTTTCCCATCACTTTACATGTACCTTTTATTTCAGAACAAGGTGTCATGTGCGCACACAAGGAATTACACTATTTCTGGATATTATATGACTTGTGCCTTGAATCTTTAGGCTATGTGCGCACGTTGAGTATTTGGTTGCAGGAATTTCTGCACCAAATCTGACAGGAAAAATGCTACATGTTTTTGACTCATATTTGCAGCTTTTTATCCATGTATTTTGGGGTGGAAAAATGCTGCAAAAATTAACATACTGCAGATATATTTCTGCACCAAATCTGCCAGAGAAAAAAAAAGCAACATGTGCACAAAACTTCAGGATTCTCATCAACTATGCTGGCATAAGAATCTGCATGCAGTTTTGTGACAAAACTGCACTAAGAACGCATTAGAAATGCACTGCATGCACAGGGACTTAGCACTAGAGGACTCAATTTATCCATGTAATTTGTTAGCCTCCAGCTGCATCCCCATTCTCTCTCGGTGCACTTTTAGGGTATGTGCACACATGCCGGGTTTGTGCCGGTGGGCGGCTGGGCGGACCCGACAGGAAGCTCTGCAGCCGTCCACCGGCTTCCTGGCGGGTATGTGCGGCGGGTGTAGGGCGGGTGCACAGCGGGTTAGCGGCGGCGCTTATGCAGCGGCTGGAAACAGTACATGATTCTGCTTGCAGCCGCTGCATAACCGGCCGGTTTATTGAACATGCACATTCGTTGCTAACCCGCTGGGAACCCAGCGGGTTAGCAACAGATGAGCATGTGTAAACCGCCGGTGTGTGCACAGCGGGTGTCGGTTTCCATAGGTTTTAATGTTAATCCAAAAGCCGGTTTGGATTAACATAAATTTACATAAAACATATGGAAACCGACCGGCGGTTTACACAGCTAAACCGACCCCAACCCGGCATGTGTGCACATACCCTTACAGGTAACCGGTTTAATTTAATCTCTCAATGCAAACAGATTTGCAGACAAATTGGAGCAATTTTCGTTTCGAGACTGAAAGATAAGTATATGCTACAAAGACATAATATAAAGTTTCTTAGCTTTACTTATACTATTAATTCATTGAAAACAAAATTGTAGTTACTATTTAATAATTAGTTGTGTTCCAATTCTAACAGAAATGAAGGTGTGATGCACTGCTGTCAGTCACTGTGCCGAGCTGTGCTTACAGACACCATTCACACTGTAGTCGTACTGGCATGCCTGTCTTCCTGGGATGAATGATTTCTCCTCAATGACTTACAGTACTGCAGCAGTTGCCTTTCTCAACGCTATAAACTTGCATGTTAACGCTTTATCTGCAGGTTAGTAGCATTATCTGACCTGACAGGTTCCCTTAAAACCAACAAAAGTAGAATCCAGTGCAGAATCCAAATAAAACCCACTGGCTGTTATAGCTGAGTGGCAAAAGGTAATGACATTAATACAGCCACACTCCCATACCCCCAATGAGAAAACACCTACCTGATGAGACGCTAAATACTTTGATGGCATTGACAGAACCAGTGACAATCTGAGATCCGGAAGGATGCCACGCCAGACATATAATACGATCTGCAGAGGGAGAACCAGAAAAATAAGGTGACACTTGTCCATCAAGATCAGTCACAAGAAGTAGCCTGCATCTCACGATCGACCAGCAATCACCTTTCTGTCGATCCAAGGTCTTCTCAAAGACAATCTTCTCAGGTGTAATGTTGAAAAGCTTGATGGAGCCATCTTCACAGCAAACCTAAGTTGTAGAGAAACAAGGACATTACTTGAATAATAAATGGCACAACTAAAGCCAGCATTAAATACTAATGTGACGAATGTAGTACGTACAGCAAGTTGGTTGCCACTGGGATTGGCTGCAATGCCCCACACAGGTCCTCCGAAAGCATCCAGGGAGTATTTCACACAAAGCTTGTTCAGGTCATACTCAATAATCTCTCCATTCAGACCAGCAGAGAAAAGCCGCTCACCGCCAGCAACCCAGCAAATGGACTCCGTGGACCTCCGGTCATCTCCAGGAATAATCTGTGCAACACACAAAAAAAAAATCCAGTTGCAGTTTTGGAACGGGCTAGACATCAATAATCTGGAGACCAAACTATGTGAATAAACCTTCATACCTTTTCCTGGTAGTAGTTGGCAGAAAAGTTGTAAATTTCGACAGATCCGTCATTACGAGCAACAGCAAGTCTATCTGTCTGATCTAAATATGACATACAGCGCACACCAGACGGGACAAAGTCAAAGAAGCGAACGCGGTGCACCTTGAATTCCCCCATATCTGAAAAAAAGACAAAAGAGAGGTAGAATTTAGTATAAGCAATGACTCCATGTGACCAGCTCCAGGCAACGTGCCGCTCTGAAATTTGTGCCAAACACAAAAGATAGGCACGGATATAGTGTTATACAGCTGGTAGCCAAGTCCAACAGCAGTGATTGGAGCTGGTTCTGACAGCAGCAGTTTAAACCTCTTAGATGCTGCTGTCAATTGTGAAGCTGGACTGATGTCCCTTCGCCTTCCAAAAAACTGGAATAATCAGAAAGTCCTTTGGACCCCAAAATGTTGACGATAAAAGCCATGGCTTGTACCACAAAGACCGAGCGAAGACACAGCAGAAGGCCGGTTTCACATCTCCGTGTCACTACGGACGTGTGAAACATGGCCGTTTGGGGCGTACATACATGTGTCACAGACGTGTGACACAGGTGTGCAGTCCGTGTGCTATCCGTGGGGCCGTGGATAGCACACGGACAGCCTATCACCCGCATACTCACCTCCCTACAGCGCAGCTGCTCCTCTCTCTTCCGGTCCGCTCTTGGGCTCAGTGAAGTGAATATTCATGAGCCTAAATGAGATGCACCGGAAGTGAGAGGAGCAGACACCGCTGGAGCGAGGCGAGTATGAAATTCTTTATTTTCAGGTTTTTCACTTTTGTCCGTGGTCCGTGCACACGGATGTCACAGTGTGAACATCTGTGCGCAGGATGTTTGGACGTAAATGCGGTCCGTGGCTCCGCAGAAAAACGGACAAGTCGCTGTGTGGAGCACAAGGACAAGCACGGAGACACGGTCCGTGCGGAAACACGGACGTCTGCATGGCTCTATAGGGGATCGTGTGTGTCCATATGTCCGTGCCTCCGGCACGTGTCCCAACGGACCACACACATGCCGGAGGCATGGATGTGTGAAACCGGCTGTATTGAGAGGAAAATAAGATAAAAATATATCTTTAACAGCCTTCAGCTGGATCTGGAGCCATGGCCACTAATGAATGAACAATCTATAAGAAGATCAATCTTGTGAAGCCTAGACAGGTCCACTGGGGTCGGCTTCAAGACTACACAGGTCCACTGGGGTCAGCCTCCAGCCTAGACAGGTCCACCTGGGTCTTCTCCACTGTTATCTTGATTGTATCAAGCCATCGGGTTGCTGGTCTTCCTCTTGCCTTGTACCTTTTATTCTTCCAACCATGATGTCCCTCTCCAGTGATTGTTCTCTTCGTATGATGTGTAGATAAGTTGTAGCTTTGATTTATTCCAGTATTGATTTGTTTGTTGTTCTTGCGATCCATGGTATTGATATTATCCTTCTCCGGCTCCACATTATGAAGGTGCTGATTCTTCTTCTGTCTTGTTCCTTTATCATCCAGGTTTCACTTCCTCATGTTAATACAGAAAAGCCCAGACTATGTACGAGCCGTGTCTTCGTCACCAGTGAAATGTTCCTTGATGTGAAGACCTTGTCCAGTGACTTCATTGTTGATTTGCCCATAGCTATTTTTCTATTGACTTCCGGTGTCATATCTGCATCTTCAGTGATCTTTAAATCGAGTAGGGTGAAGTCCTTTACATCTTCCAGCTCATCGGCGTCCATCTCGCACGTGTCCTGGTTGTACCTGGCCATAGCCAATATCTTTGTCTTCTTTGTAGTGAGTAGCGGTCCCATGTTGGAGCTCTCTATCTTCACACTTGGTAATAAGTCCTTCATACCATCTACACTTGTTGCTATAGATGTAGTGTTGTTTGCAAATTTTACGATTGTTGACGATTCGTCCGGCAGTTTTCATTATTTCTTCTTTTTTGACAAGTTCAGATATTGATGTATGAAATCAAAAGCAAAGAGGAGCCTGTGAGATGCTAAAGGGCGATCTAACCCTGGAGCTGGCCCATGTACAGTGCAGACAACACATATGACATACCCCTGCTGCAGGGACGGGGATCAGTGCCAGCTCTGATCTTTTAACCCTTTACAAGCTGTAAACACTAGAGACACGGTTTATCAGGGACAGAGGAGAGCACAACCTTCTGCCGGTTATAAACAGCCAGAGCGACCAATGGGAGAAAGGACGATGGTGGTGTGAGACCCCCCCACACTGACAGCACCATGTGTAGTATGGACCTCAGCAATGTGCAACTCAGCAGAAACTGGAGAACTACAACACCCAGCATGTCCTGAGTGATGAAGACATACTGGGACTTGTAGTGCTGCCATGGCTGGGGAGGGACAAACTGCTGAGTGCAGAGAAGTCCAGGACTGAGTGCCTGTGTATAGAGGGGTGTTCCACACACTCTCACTCCACACACACTCCACACACACTCCACACTCACTCACTCACTCACTCACTCCACTCACTCACCTGCGGCGCCGGCCCGTTCTATTCACGTTGCTCCTCTCTCTCACGTGTGTTCCACAGTGAACCGGAAGCGGAAACACGTCACGGTAAAGGCCCCGCCTCCTCCACTGTGGCGCCAGGTTCAGCTCCTGCCGGAGGATGGTGCAGATCGTCGTGTCCAGGTCAGACGGGAGAACTACTGCCCCCAGCAGAGTCCTGTCCTCCCCCCCCCCCCCCCCCCCCGTCCCCCCCCGTCCTTCCAGTCACACTGTGAATGTCCCGGTGTCCGCTCCTCACTACAGCAGTGTAGCACTAGAACTCCCAGCAATCCTTCTGCAGCTGCTGGAGGACCATATGTTCCAGCAGTCCAATCAGTTTTCTGTAAAGGGGACTACAAGTCCAATCATACCTACCAATCATTCTATAGGATAACTACAACTCCCAGCATGCCCTGCCATTTATTCTGTAGGATAACTACAACTCCCAGCATGCCCTGCCATTTATTCTGTAGGATAACTACAGGTCCCATCATGTCCTGCCATTCATTCTGTAGGATAACTACAACTCCCAGTATGCCCTGCCATTCATTCTGTAGGATAACTACAGGTCCCATCATGTCCTGCCATTCATTCTGTAGGATAACTACAGGTCCCAGCATGCTCTGCCATTCATTCTGTAGGATAACTACAGGTCCCAGTATGCCCTGCCATTCATTCTATAGGATAACTACAGGTCCCAGTATGCCCTGCCATTCATTCTGTAGGATAACTACAGGTCCTAGCATGCCCTGCCATTCATTCTATAGGATAACTACAGGTCCCAGCATATCCTGCCATTCATTCTGTAGGATAACTACAACTCCCAGCATGCCCTGCCATTCATTCTGTAGGATAACTACAACCACCAGCATGCCCTGCCATTCATTCTGTAGGATAACTACAACTCCCAGCATGCTCTGCCATTCATTCTGTAGGATAACTACAACCCACAGCATGCCCTGCCATTCATTCTGTAGGATAACTACAACTCCCAGCATATCCTGCCATTCATTCTGTAGGATAACTACAACCCCCAGCATGCCCTGCCATTCATTCTGTAGGATAACTACAACCCCCAGCATGCCCTGCCATTCATTCTGTAGGATAACTACAACTCCCAGCATATCCTGCCATTCATTCTGTAGGATAACTACAACCCCCAGCATGCCCTGCCATTCATTCTGTAGGATAACTACAACCCCCAGCATGCCCTGCCATTCATTCTGTAGGATAACTACAACTCCCAGCATGCTCTGCCATTCATTCTGTAGGATAACTACAACCCCCAGCATGCCCTGCCATTCATTCTGTAGGATAACTACAACCCCCAGCATGCCCTGCCATTCATTCTGTAGGATAACTACAACTCCCAGCATGCTCTGCCATTCATTCTGTAGGATAACTACAACCCCCAGCATGCCCTGCCATTCATTCTGTAGGATAACTACAACCCCCAGCATGCCCTGCCATTCATTCTGTAGGATAACTACAACTCCCAGCATGCTCTGCCATTCATTCTGTAGGATAACTACAACCCCCAGCATGCCCTGCCATTCATTCTGTAGGATAACTACAACTCCCAGTATGCCCTGCCATTCATTCTGTAGGATAACTACAGGTCCCAGTATGCCCTGCCATTCATTTTGTAGGATAACTACAGGTCCCAGCATGCTCTGCCATTCATTCTGTAGGATAACTACAACCCCCAGCATGCCCTGCCATTCATTCTGTAGGGTAACTGGGTCATTCCATGTCAAGTGAACCAATGATTATTACCTCTATATTTTTGATTCTTTTGAGATTTTGTTATTTGATAATAGCATGTCAGACAATGCAAAATGTGAAGAGAAAAAAAATTCTAAAACTATTTTTTTTTTAATGATTTTCAAAGTTCGGAAAAAGTGTGAATTTCGCTGTTGCCTGCCTTTACGTTTCTCCTCATAACTCAGGCTAGAAATAGTATAGAGAAACAAAATAAACACCATTCTTCTCAGAACTGTCCAGGCTTTCATCAGATATGTTCCAAGAGTATCTTTGTTAATATTTTACCCATGTGATCGCAAGCGCAAAACTTTAAAACGCATTTCCGAAAAATCGGCGCGCTATAAATATTTCAAAAACTGCCCATGTGTCTGCTTTGCTCTTAGCCACATCTGTACCAAATTTCAAGTTGGGGTCTTGATGGGGTCATATTTTAAAATATATTACTATTAATAGCGTCAATGGGTCATTCCATATCAAGTGATCTAAATATGAATATTTTTTTTTTACCTGACGTCTTTAGATTTTTTTTATTTTTTTCCTTTATGAAGTACTACTTTAGTTAATTACAAATTAAAAGTTTAGAATTTTTTTCTCATCAGTTAATTTTTTACAGATTTTTAAAGTTTAAAAAAAGTGTGAATTTTGGCCTGGTATGACTTTACATTTTTTTTATCTCGGGCTAGAAATAAGATAGAGAAACAAAATAAACACCATTCTACTCAGAACTGTCCAGGCTTTCACCAGATATGTCACAAGAGGATCTTTGTTAATTTAATTTTTTTACCCATGCAAACGCAAACGCAACATTTTGAAATGCATTTCCGAAAAAACGTTTTAATAAAATTTTTCCAAAACTGCCCATGTGTCTTTTATGCTCTTAGCCACATTTGTACCAAATTTCAAGTTTGGATCGTGATGGGATCATATTTTAAAATATTTAACTATTATAGTGTCAATTCAAAAATCACCAAGAACACAGTCATTTTTTCACAATTGCCCGTCAATAGTTTGAATTTGATATAAAGAAACATAGTCTTGTAACATCAAATGAAAACTGTTACCGTTCTGAGTAAAATGATGCCTCTCCCACTTCATTATCTTATTTCTAGCCTGAGATAAAAAAATGTAAAGTCATACCAGGCCAAAATTCACCCTTTTTTAAACTTTAAAAATCTGTAAAAAATTAACTGATGAAGAAAAAAATTCTAAACTTTTAATTTGTAATTAACTAAAGTAGTACTTCATAAAGGAAAAAAAAAAAAAAAATCTAAAGACGTCAGGTAAAAAAAAATATTCATATTTAGATCACTTGATATGGAATGACCCATTGACGCTATTAATAGTAAAATATTTTAAAATATGATCCCATCAAGACCCCAACTTGAAATTTGGTACAGATGTGGCTAAGAGCACAGCAGACACATGGGCAAATTTTGAAATATTTAAAGCGCGCCGATTTTTCGGAAATGCGTTTTAAAGTTTTGCGCTTGCGATCACATGGGTAAAATATTAACAAAGATCCTCTTGTGACATATCTGGTGAAAGCCTGGACAGTTCTGAGTAGATTGGTGTTTATTTTGTTTCTCTATCTTATTTCTAGCCCGAGATTTGATAGAAAATGTAAAGCCATACCAGGCCAAAATTCGCACTTTTTTAAAACTTTAAAAATCTGTAAAAAATTAACTGATAAAGAAAAAAATTCAAAACTTTTTTTTTGTAATTAACTAAAGTTGTTCTTCATATAGAAAAAAAATTAAAAAAATCTCAGGACGTCAGGGAAAAAAAAATATTCATTTTTGGATCACTTGACATGGAATGACCCAACTACAACTCCCAGCATGCCCTGCCATTCATTCTGTAGGATAACTACAACTCCCAGCATGCCCTGCCATTCATTTTGTAGGATAACTACAGGTCCCAGTATGCCCTGCCATTCATTCTGTAGGATAACTACAGGTCCCAGTATGCCCTGCCATTCATTCTGTAGGATAACTACAGGTCCCATCATGTCCTGCCATTCATTCTATAGGATAACTACAGGTCCTAGCATGCCCTGCCATTCATTCTGTAGGATAACTACAACTCCAGCATGCCCTGCCATTCATTCTGTAGGATAACTACAGGTCCCATCATGCCCTGCCATTCATTCTGTAAGATAACTACAACTCCCAGCATGTCCTGCCATTCATTCTGTAGGATAACTACAGGTCCCAGCATGCCCTGTAATTCATTCTGTAGGATAACTACAGGTCCCAGCATGCCCTGTCATTCATTCTGTAGGATAACTACAACTCCCAGCATGCTCTGCCATTCATTCTGTAGGATAACTACAGGTCCCATCATGTCCTGCCATTCATTCTGTAGGATAACTACAGGTCCCATCATGTCCTGCCATTCATTCTGTAGGATAACTACAGGTCCTAGCATGCCCTGCCATTCATTCTGTAGGATAACTACATGTCCATCATGCCCTGCCATTCATTCTGTAAGATAACTACAACTCCCAGCATGTCCTGCCATTCATTCTGTAGGATAACTACAGGTTCCAGCATGCCCTGTAATTCATTCTGTAGGATAACTACAGTCCCAGCATGCCCTGTCATTCATTCTGTAGGATAACTACAGGTCCCAGCATGCTTTGCCATTCATTTGTAGGATAACTACAACTCCCAGCATGCCCTGCCATTCATTCTGTAGGATAACTACAGGTCCCATCATGTCCTGCCATTCATTCTATAGGATAACTACAGGTCCATCATGTCCTGCCATTCATTCTATAGGATAACTACAGGTCCCAGTATGCCTGCCATTCATTCTGTAGGATAACTACAACTCCAGTATGCCCTGCCATTCATTCTGTAGGATAACTACAACTCCCAGTATGCCCTGCCATTCATTCTGTAGGATAACTACAACTCCCAGTATGCCCTGCCATTCATTCTGTAGGATAACTACAACTCCAGCATGCCCTGCCATTCATTTGTAGGATAACTACAGGTCCAGCATGCCCTGCATTCATTCTGTAGGATAACTACAGGTCCATCTGCCCTGCCATTCATTCTGTAGATAACTACAGTCCCATCTGCCCTGCCATTCATTCTGTAGGCTAACTACAGGTTCCAGCATGCCCTGCTATTCATTCTGTAGGATAACTACAGGTTCCAGCATGCCCTGCCATTCATTCTGTAGGATAACTACAGGTCCCAGCATGCCCTGCCATTCATTCTATAACTGCAGGATTACTACAGGCCGCAGTATGTCATGTCATTTTAGTTTTGTGGCTGTTGTTGGCATGCAGTCGTCACTGTGGGACTATGAATTCTACCATGCACAGCAGTTGATACAGTAGCTTTTGTCAAACTGCAAATCCCAGCAGCTATCATTATTGGTTCTGTAGTTTTTGTAGAACTACAAGTCCCATCATAACATGGCGGTTTGTCCTGCTCTGTCGCTCTTAGATGGAGAAGTCGCAACTTATAATGACGCATCCAGGGTTTACTTGCTGTCAGTGACTAGGATCAGACGGGCTACTACAGATGATGACGATGATGGATGACACCGCCGATCTCACCCTCTTTCTGCTCCTTCTCTCATTACAGGGACGTCCAGGGTCAGCCGGCCGAGTGGTTATTGATGGAGCTGCAAGGCGAAATTGAAGCCCGGAAACAGGACGGATTAGCCGGGAAAGTGATGGGCGACCTGCACTACACCACAGAGGTGAGCCGTCCTCCGGGCCATCAGTCACCAACGTGCGCAACCGACCTCAATCTGCCATAGCATGTGGAAAACCCGAAATGGGGGAGAATTAATCAATTACGATAACTGGGATCTGGAAAATTGAACCCTTCAATTCTTAAAGCTTCCTCTGTCCCCCCATATCATTAAAGAGTTGTGTTAGCAGCCTCATAATCTTCCTTTTTAAAGGGGTTGTCAGGATGCACAACAGTGATGACTTACCCTTAGATTGGTGGGATTCAACAATCCGCTCCGCAATAATGGACCTCTGCGATAATTGTAGATCAGCTCTGTTTATAGTGTCAGCAGTCGGACCACCACCAATTTGATATTGATGACCTACCCAGGGAGTAAATCAAAACTCCATGATAGAAGGGGCTACCTTATCGCAGGTTCTTTACTGGGTCACCGGAGTACAGACCAGGGCTATACTTTCATTTTTGCTGTTGCAAAACTGCGACTCCCAACATGCACAAGTGCACAAAAAGTAAAATATCTCAAAAAGCAGCAGAACATTGGGGTTATGTTGTCACGGATGTGACCACTGCCAGAATATTATCTGCATTGAGTCCTGCACCTCCCACCAGACTGTAAAATCTACTAATAGGATAACTGTTATCCTCTGCAACTGGCGCTCTCATAGTATTATCAGTTACTTCTGTCTGCACAAGAAATAGTAATATTTCAGTGTAGATGTCTAATTAAGCTTAAAAAAATATTAATTTGTGGTATATACTCCAATCCACACAAAGTGAAAATAATCCTGACTGCAATACTCCATGAGGCCACTAGGTGTCATGTGCATCATCCAGAATCTTCACAATTCAGCCTTTTACTGTAGTCTACAGTCACATGACCGTCAGGAGGACAGTGCGACACTTTGATGAACGCCCCATACATTAAGGTCAAGTATCCCTCCTCCCCTGAACTTATTGCTATTTTTTTGTTGTTTTTCTCCAGGGCGTCCCTCTTCTGATCATCGGACATCACATCTTATACGGTAAAGTGGTCGTCTTGAGAAGCCGTTTGCCGTTCTTGTGAAGAGCACTGGCTCCACCTCGTCAGATGCTATGGACACAGGCGACACAACAGAGACAAAATACAATGTAACCGCGCTGATTAAGAGGAAGATCATATTTAAAACCCGTCCGAAAACCCATCATCACCAATGTGCCCAAGAAGGTGTGAGGAGCCGTCAGGGTGGTGGACTGTCATGGAGCAGGACTCCATCTGGAACCCTGGACTCTTTAGGGACTGGTAGATGTGAGCTTCAATCACTAGAGGGGAGACCGTCAATGTATTCCTCCAGCTCATAAATAAGACACTTAGGGGTAGTGAGACTATGTTATTAGGGCATCAGACAGGGGTTGTCTAGTGACCATACGTCATCACCTATTCACAGGATAGTTGATAACTTGTCCATCAGTGGGTGTCTGACCGCAGGGACCTGCACGAAATAGGGAACTTTCCATCCTTTTACAAAACAGCATGGCAGGTCAGATGCCTGACAGCATCTCCATTCAATCTTTATAGGGCTGCCGGAAAATCCGGGCACAAAGTCAGCAGCCTCGTATGGTATGAATAGAAGAGCGGATGGGTGTGTGCACTGTCACAGGAACCAGGATAAAAAAAAGTGGATAAATCTGCGCTGCTGTAGATGAATCCAATATACTGAATAATGAAATCCCACTTCTTCAGGATTCAGTGGATTTCTATACTGGGGTTTCACTTCAAAACTTGTAGAAAATAAGCCTCCATTCATCCATCCTCCAGTGTATTGGACTTTTATCCATCTACAGCAGCGCAGATTTATCCACATTTATATCCTGGTTCTAATGTATCAAAGATAAAAGTTACCTGTCCCACTGATCAATAAGTCATCTAGCTGGACGTCTTCCATAAAATGAGCATTTCTTACCATTACCCATCACCCATTATTGAGATCTTTGATCCCCAGGAAATATTATATCTCACAAGAATTTGTACAGCCCCAGAAATCTGTCACTGGCCATTGTAGTGATGGTCATATGTCACTGGCCATTGTAGTGATGGTCATATGTCACTGGCCATTGTATGATGGTCATATGTCACTGGCCATTGTAGTGATGGTCATATGTCACTGGCCATTGTAGTGATGCATATGTCACTGGCCATGTAGTGATGGTCATATGTCACTGGCCATTTAGTGATGGCCACATGTCACTGGCCATTGTAGTGATGGCCATACGTCATGGATATTGCAGTGATGGCCATACGTCACTGGACATTGTAGTGATGGCCATATGTCACTGGACATTGTAGTGATGGCCATATGTCACTGGCCATTGTAGTGATGGTCATATGTCACTGGCTATTGTAGTGATGGCCCATATGTCACTGGCCATTGTAGTGATGGCCACATGTCAACTGGCCATTGTAGTGATGGTCATATGTCACTGGCCATTGTAGTGATGGCATATGTCATGGCCATTGTAGTGATGGTGATTTGTCACTGGCCATTGTAGTGATGGCCACATGTCACAAGCCATTGTAGTGATGGCCACATTTACAAGCCATTGTAATGATGGCCATATGTCACTGGCCATTGTGATGGTCATTGTCACAGGCCATTGTAGTGATGGCCATACGTCACTGGTCATTGTAGTGATGGTCATATGTCATTGGCCATTGTTGTGATGGTCATATGTCACTGGCCATTGTAGTGATGGTCATATGTCACTGGCCATTGTAGTGATGGTCATATGTCACTGGCCATTGTAGTGATGGTCATATGTCACTGGCCATTGTAGTGATGGTCATATGTCACTGGCCATTGTAGTGATGGTCATATGTCATGCCATTGTAGTGATGGTCATATGTCACTGCCATTGTAGTGATGGTCATACGTCACTGGCTATTGTAGTGATGGTCATAGTCACTGGCCATTGTAGTGATGGCCATACGTCACTGGCCATTTATAATGGCCATACGTCACTGCATTGTATGATGTCATATGTCACTGGCCATTGTGTGATGCCACATGTCACTGGCCATTGTAGTGATGGTCATATGTCACTGGCCATTGTAGTGATGGTCATATGTCACTGGCCATTGTAGTGATGGTGATTTGTCACTGGCCATTGTAGTGATGGCACATGTCACAAGCCATTGTATGATGGCCACATGTTACAAGCCATTGTAATGATGGCCATATGTCACTGGCCATTGTGATGGTCATTTGTCACAGCCATTGTAGTGATGGCCTACGTCACTGGTCATTGTAGTGATGGTCATATGTCATTGGCCATTGTTGTGATGGTCATATGTCACTGGCCATTGTAGTGATGGTCATATGTCACTGGCTATTGTAGTGATGGTCATATGTCGTTGGCCATTGTATTGATGGTCATATGTCACTGGCCATTGTAATGATGCATTTGGTAGAGAAAGTTTGGGATTTTGCTTCCTTCAATTTTCAGTTGTTTTTTTTATATATATAAAATATTTAATATAATTTGCTGTAAAGAAAACCAAACCTCACTTGCATTAAATAATTTTACTTTTGTATGATAAATTGTTGGCAAATCATGTAATAAACAACCAATGGAGGGTGGTCCAGACCGGGGGCGGGGGTCCTCGTCTATGATGTCTATGCGCAAAAGAGTTAAAGCCTATGGTCTGGAATGTCAGATATTGGCCCAGTTTTACTCAACAGTAATATGGGATGATCTACAAAGCCATAATTTTGGGTCATAAAGGGGCTCCCCAGCACCACTCACTTCTACAGCGAGAGGCAGCTGACAATATTGTGTATTTGAATGCCCGCTGGTCTGGACACGTCCTTATGGCATCTGATGGAGCAACGATCAGCCCTGCTCACCTGATGCAGAAGTGAGCGGTGCCAGAGGGCCCTTTTGTCTCACACTTGGGTCAGGGTACTCGGCCGAATAACGGTCACATTTCTTCTTTTGTGGAACCACTCTTAATGGTGGATAATTTACAAGACGCCTGTAGGACTCAGACCTTAGGCTTCACCTAAATGCAGGACGATGTTTCTGTGGCAAACACCAGACAGATATTATCATAAAAGGGGATCAATGACTATAGTAAAGTTTCTTTAGAACTCCTTTGGAGGTAAGTGTGATGGTGAATTGGATCATGCTTGCAGGATCTACACATCCCCCACCTTCCCGGAATGTGTTTTGTGTAGAAAATAATGTTGTCTCTTCTGAATCCGTCTTTTTATTCTATCAACAGTGTAAAAAGAACGATTTCCAAAATGCAAACCACAAAATAAATATTTTTTTTTTGTAAAAGCTTTCAAACTTGTACAAAGTTAAGATGAGCTGACGTGGACCCGGGAAGTTGTCCTTGGTTCATGCTGCATGCAGAGACCGGGCCAAATCCTGCACAGATGCATAGAGAGTTTGCTTTATGGCACATGGTGGAAGATGACCAAGGACAGTTCTCATTGGGTGGATGAAAATGGAAGCTGCAAAACACGATCAATTTCTGGCCGACTTCTCCTAATACAACGTGAAGATGGTGAATAGTCCACATATTATATATAATAGGACAATCCCACCCTATGTCTGTATGGGGGAACCCTGAGAGCTGGAGCCGAGGCTGCTGGTGTTGTAAAGATACAATGCATATTGTAAACCGAATCCCTGTAGACCAGACAACATGGAAGCATGAGGGATGAGACACAACCCTGAGCAAAGGTTCACGTGGCGTTCACTTCTGGGCAGCCATTGCACAGTGCAGATGAAAGGTTTAGGGATTATATAGTATTGTTATGCTCTTCAGACAAGATGAGGCAGAATAAGGAGATCTAAGTCTCTACCACCAACTTCATGTATCACAGATGATATCCATGGAAGGAGGACATAGAGTTCAATGTTACAATCTGCAGACGCTTAGATCCTGTGCACACATTGCAGATTGGTTGTGTTTTTGTCCTGTTTTTCTCTGCACAGAGACGTTTCAGCAAAGTGAATGAGATTCTTGAAGTCTCATGCACTCGGCACTTATTTTATCCTTGCAGATTTAGCTCCTGTCCAGTAATCATCTGTTACACCGGATCCAGCAGAGATCCATTCTGCAAACACAACTTTTTGTTTGTTTTTTAAAAAATTGATTTTTGCAGGATCCAATTTTTTAACATGGAAGTCTTGGAAAACGGATCCGGTAACTGATCACCATTTATCTTCCATTTGATCCTATAAGCAAAAAAACGGGTAATTTACAAACGAAAGAAAAGTGGAGGTGAAATAGCAATCAGTTACCGGATCCATTCTCCATAGACTCCAATGTTAAAAAACGGATCCTGCAAAAATCCAAGATTTATCAACTGACAAAAAAGTTGTGTTTGCAGAATGGATCTCTGCTGGATCCGATCTAACAGACGAGTACTGGACATGTGACCTCAGCCTTAAATCTGCAGCATGTCATTTTTTTCAGCATTTTGTCCTGCAGATTTCAAGTGGGGAAAATCTGCACCAAAAACACATGTAAAGGCCCTTTCACATCAGCGGTATTTTCAAATCGCGGCAGATGCGGTGAAAAAAACGCATCTGCCGCGATTACCGCATAACCGCGACACTTGCGGCACACTTGCGGCAAGCCCCATGCAATGTCTATGGGGCTTGCGGTAAGGGTGCGGCAAGTGCGGTTTCGGCACTTGCGGCATGTGCGGCCGCGAAAAAAAACCTGCAGCCGTTTTTTAAGCGGCCGCACCTGCGGCAAGTGCCGAAACTGCACTTGCCGCACCTGCCACACCCTTACCGCAAGCCCCATAGACATTGCATGGGGCTTGCCGCAAGTGTGCCGCAAGTGTCGCGGTTATGCGGTAATCGCGGCAGATGCGGTTTTTTCACCGCATCTGCCGCGATTTGAAAATACCGCTGATGTAAAGGGCCCTTAGACAATCAAAATCCTGCCCGTTTTACGCAGCATTTTTCCTGCCATGAGATGCAGGTATTTCTGCACTAAATGCATGGTGTGAACACGCCCTTATGCACCATATATGTTTGCATGTTGCATTTGGTGCAGATAATAATTTTTTTCTAACTGAAGATTTGTGTGATTTTAAAATTTGCAACACTTAATTCTTCATGCGGAAATCAGAGCAGATTTCATGAAATCTGCAGCAAATCCAGAGATTGGTGCAGAAAATGACATGTGAACTTGCCTTAAGGTCAGCTTTATATATCTGATTTGTATGGACCCCAGTTTGTGAGCTAATCAGGGGTCTCCTGATTTAAACTAGTAGCTAGTGATGAGCGGGTACCACCAGGCTCGGGTACTGTAACCAGCAGGTCAGATGCTCGGATGGGCATGATTCGAGTACAATGGAAGTCAATGGTAAACTTGATTCTTCTGGAAGATATTCCCATTGACTTCCATTATACTCAGACAAAAAGGCCAAAATATTATAGAGGGGCTAATAAATCATAACTGACGAGGTTGAGAAAAGGCCCCATTACTCAAAGAATCTCACAATTATTAGATTGGCATATAAAAATATATCTTTTATTGAAAGATGTTAAATCAATTATTAGTAAAAAAAAATAATACACCATAATATGGAACATAAAGAATACGAGGATCGAAAATTGCAACTGATGGACTAGTGCAGAGGTTCCCAACTCCAGTCCTCAAGGCATACCAACAGTGCAGGTTTTCAGGATTTCCTTAGTATTGCACAGGTGATAATTGAATCACCTGCACTGGTGATGATTCCAATTTCTAAGGAAATCCTGAAAATCTGCACTGTTGGTGTGCCTTGAGGACTGGAGTTGGGAACCTCTGGACTAGTGTATATACATGTTCATAGAAATATAAGTATAGAAAACAGCAACGCAATCATGCCCCAACCATATGGTAAATCTCCAAGTGACAAACACTGAAGAAGCTACGCGAAACGTGCGTCAGGGGGCACTTGTATTCTTGGCAATAACTAGGACTCTAGTTAAAGTACCATCTACTGACCCAGTGACTGTGTTCACTTAAATTTTGCAATTTATACAGTTATACTTTGACTTAAGAGCGCACCAACAGCCGAATGTTTTGAGATACACATCGTCGCTCTGTATCTTTTTTTACTTTATGATGCGAGCACAATTGTGAGTTACAAACAGCTGCTGCGTGATCACATGTGCCTACTTATTAAGAAACTGAATATTCCCTCCTCTCCCCGCCCATCATCCCGGGCATGGAGAGCAGCGAATACAGTATCCCGACAGCTGTTAGTGTGTGGAAGTGCGGGGCTCACACACTGATCAGCGGTCTGCATGACGCTGCACTCACACAAAAAAAGACCAACTCATGCTCACTCTCCCTCCAGTCTCCAGCGTGGCGTCCTCATCATGTAGGCAGTTGACTGTGTGTGAGAGCAGGTCAGCTGATCAGTGAGCGCGGGTCAGCTGATCAGCATGTGAGCGCTGCACTCTGAGACACAGTCAGCAGCTGCATGATGAGAACACCACGCTACACGGCGGGGGATTGGCGGGAGGGTGAGTGCAAGTTTTGTGTGGCATGATGGTGGCTATGTACCTGGATGGGGGGCATGTACCAGAGCCATTTACCAGGATGGGAGTGTCATGCATCAGAGCTATTCACCAAGTTGGGGGACTATGTACCAGAATGGGCGTGCCATGAACTAGGATGGGGGCCATGTACCAGAATGGGGGGCTATGTATCAGGATGGAGGTGCCATGTACCAGAGTGGCGAAGCCATGTATCAGGATGGGGGATCATATATACAGTATACTAGAACAGGGATCCCATATACCATGTATCAAGATGAGGGATCGGTCATATATACCAGGATGGGGCTATAAGTAGGGGCTGGAACAGATAAATAACATTTTGATTAATTTTAATGGAAAAATTAAATTTGACATAAGACCAAATTGAGTTAAAAGCTCGGTGACAGAACAATTTAAACTTGTAAGTCAAGATATTACTGCATCCTTTAAATATGTACAACTAGTCCATAAGTTGTCATGTTCTATCCTCGTATTCTTTATGTTTCATATGGTGGTGTGTTTTTTGTCTACTAATAATTGATTTTACATTGTTCAATAATAGAATATATATTTTCATACCCAATTCTAATATTTGTGTTAGATTCTTTGAGTAACAGGGTCTTTTCTCAGCCTGGTTGGTTGAGCATTTCTGCTTATGTTCCATTATACTCAGTACTTGAATCGCGCCCATCTGAGCATCAACTGCTCATTACGAGACCCGCGCATGGTAGTGCCCACTCAGCACTACTAGTAGCACCTCATGAAACCTGAAGATTGCTGTGCAAGGGTTGTGACGTGAACGACAGACGTGGGCTGATCGCTCGGTTCAACTGACAGCTATTGCTCCTGATCCCATCCTGAAGGCTCATTACAGCCAAAAGTCGTAAATGGGAGTGGGAAATAAGGAGATCCTCGAGGTATAATGGGCCCTTATCTCCCCTGAGAACAACAGACCCGACATAAAGGGGTCATAAGGTGCGTCACATTTCTGCATCGGGCACTAAGAGACACTGGGCTATACCCTGGTACTTATACTGCAACTGTCCCCAACCGGTGTACAATGCAGAAATGAGAGGCGCTGCTTAATCCTAAACCAGTGTCCCCCCATCTGCCGTTGGGGGATAGTCAGGTCAAGCCATATACACATTAGATGGTCATTCATGTCAATGGCTTCCTTTATGGCTGGTGGCCATATTGGTTGTCAATCAGTCTTCCAAATAATAGATATAACCAAGAGAGTACATCCTTAAGACAAGATATTTGTGCCACTGCGGTGTATGGACCCCCATCCCGAAATAAGAGAGTAGAGGAATAATACATGGATCTTATTGCACTAATCCCTTTATGTTATTAGAGAATTACCACCTCGATCAGATCCCAAAATTGTAATGCCATGCGAATGTCAATCATGCTGGGAATAATCATGACTGCAGCCTGCTCCTGATGGTATTTTTTACAGTATTTTTTTGGCATGGGTTATGGATATCATCGTTTGGGTAGCCTCTTCCCGCCGGCGGTGGGGCTTCATAGGACTTTCTCACAGTTGGAGGTTGGTGGCACCGTATTGTTACAACCTTATTTCGGATATGTTAAGGCTGTGCCAGTTATGGCTCGTATTGCTTTGGCAAATTACTCTTTCTTTTTTTCCGATTTGCCTGAGGTATATGTTTGCATAGTAAGACATTGCTGGTGAGAACTGCCTCCTGTAACCCCCTCTGTAGGACTTCTACCATCTTGGAAGCAAGACCTACCAGTCTTCTATTTGGTTGACTCCATCATATCCCCAATCATTCACACTTCTGATAATGCCAAGCTATACAGCTCCTGCTTCTTCCCACAGCGCCTGGCGACTATTGCCAGATACAAGCTGAGCAGTGCCAGCCAGTAACAGCCGTAAAGGATGGCTCCGGTCACCAGGAATAAGAGTTCAGTCTCGGTGAAGGGATCCTGACTTTGGCAGTACGCTGTATAAACAAGACCACCCAGGAGGACACAGAACCAGACGGACACCGGCACCATGCCCATGAAGTTCACCACCAGCTTTCTCCTGCCAGATGTCCCCCATCCCGACTTGTTGATTGTGAGAACTGCAAACATTTTAGCCGGTAGCAGGCTGGTCATATAGAGGAGAGAATACAAAGACATAAAGATCATTTCGGCATTGCCACGTAGGAAGCAGGCGTAAGTGGCCTTCACTATGCCCACGAGCTGAACGGTCAGAAGAAAAAGCATTATGTTCCAGATACGGCCACGGTAAAAGAGCTGCACCACTGTCGCCACCAGAAAGAAAGGGAAGAAGCCGGTGACCACAGATTCGTAGGTCATCCAGAGATGATGCTTATGGAACCAAAGCGCGTTGTACAACCATTCCCGAAAATAGGACTTACTCCACCGCGTCTGCTGGTTCAACCAGCGCAAATACTTGGTGGGGGTCTCAGTCAGGCACTTGGAGCGTGCTGTGTACTTAGTCCTATAGCCCATGCTCAACACTCGATTGGTGAGATGTCGGTCATCTCCGAAGCTGCACTTCTGACCCAGGAAGGTCTGATGGTACCAGTCCTCCAAGAAGTACTGCAGCAGGCTGTTTCGATACATCCCCAATGGGCCACTAATGCACTGGACGCAGCCAAAGTAGGACTGGCAGGCACGTTCTACGTTAAATGCCATCCAATATCGGACGCTGCTCAAGAAGGAGATCCAGGAGTCGTATTTGTTCAGTATCTGTGGGCAGAGAATGACATTGTTATGCACATACAAATTCGAACACTGGTAAAGTGGTCATAAACCCAATCACTCTGCAGCCACATCCACACTATACTGATTCCTGTACAAATTAGTATCCCTAGCTGCACAGGCTCTAATGGTTCCTGCACAGACTGGAATATACTTAGCCGCACAACCAAATTACCACAACTTAAGGTACCGTCACACGCAACAATATTGGTTGCAATTTCACTGGCAATTTGCTGGTTGCAGTGAAATCATGGACACATTGTTCCATTTGTACACAACAACAAAATAGAACAATGTGTCCATGATTTCACTGCAACCAGCAAATTGCCAGTGAAATTGCAACCAATATTGATGATGGTACCTTAAGGGCCGCTTTACACACACCAACTTTTGTGTCCAACTTCTGAACAGATCTCTGGTTGCAGTGAAATTATGGACACATTGTTCCATTTTGTGGCTGTGTTACAAATGGAACAATGTGTCCATGATTTCACTGCAACCAGAGATCTGTTCAGAAGTTGGTCACAGAAGTTGGTGTGTGTAAAGCGGCCCTTAGACTTGTCTACCAGAGAGACTGTTGAGCTGATTCTCGTACCTCCTGAGTAACAGAGGGGAGGTTGCTATGCAAAACAACCAAGATAGATGGGGATCATAAAGCAAGTACACAAGTGGAAACAGGAGACATTATGAATGCAAGCAAAGGAAACCCCTTACCAATCTAACAGAAAACAGAAGGAAAGTGAAGAAAAGGCAAAAGATCAAGCACAGAGTAAAAATAAATACTGGTCTATGCATAAGGCCTGATTCATGCTTGAGAGAGACTTGCATGAGTCTCGCATCGCATCACCCGACACAGCCGCCCGCGCTCCGGACATGACCATTTTAGCTGTGTGTATTTTGATGGAGATGCACGCTCCTTGTCAGGAGAGCAGGTGACCATGCCAGGTGATGTGATGCGAGACTTGCGCCTCTCGCAAGTGTGACTGGCTTAACAGGCAAAATCCCTTAGATACAGAGATGGAATTTCTTAGCTGTTAATCCACATAAAAATATAGGCAGTGGAAAATGCTATCAGGAAAGTATAAATAGCACCATCCGAGCTGTGGTAGGACAGAGAGAATAAGCAATTAAGAACACCTCATAACCTCACACTAAAGGAAGAGAAATACAAAGATAAAACATCAATCAGCAGTTAGACAGATGGTACCTTCACACGCCACAATAATGGTTGGGAATTCTAAAGGCGATACGTCGCCCCGGAGCAATCGCCGTGAAATTGCCTCACAGTTGCGGCGTGTGATTGGGGAATTTGCGGCGATAAATCACCTGTCGCCTGATTCCTGAGCACTGCTCTGAAATCAGCCGCAACCATGAAGGTGATATTTCCGTGCTGTAGCGTGTGATAGGGCGATAGTGATGGAATCAGCGTTGCCAATGATTTCCCGCAGGCGTGCTACAGCGTGCTGTAGTCCTCGCCCGTGTGAACTGATTGGTGTGGGCTACTGTGTTCCCATTGGATGTCAATTGACACCACGCCATATTTGAAGAGCTGTCCGTCCAGCACCACGCAATGGTGTCATGTATTAGCCAGCTTTCCAGAGCAGGCTGACCAATGGTAACGCTGTTGCGTTGTCCAATGAGCGTGTAAGGGGCGCAGTGTAAACCACTGTGGCACACCTATCTCATTGCCGCGCTGAACATGTACGCCCATATTGCCTTTGAGATTGCGGCGTGTGAAACGGGGATGGGATTAGGCAGGATTTGTTCCGCTGTACGTGAAGCGATTTCCGGAGCGACACATCGCCTTACTTTCAGGGCGCAATTGTGGCCTGTGAAGCCGCCATCGGCGATTGAGGCGAGCATGAAAAACGTGCACGCGCATGTTAGATCGCCTCATATCGCCAACCGTTATTGTGGCATGTGAAGGTACCATCAGACCGACCAGGCTGTAGCTCAGCAGGGACGAATATTGACCACGCAGCACTGGTTTGAATCACGAACCTGAGACATGAAAGACATTTAGATGGAGTTAATGGTCTAAAATGATAATTCTGCAGTCACTCTATGTGTCTCTGGATGTGACTGCAGACTCATCAATCCTCCCAGCATCCGCACTGTGCCTTGCAAGGAATCGCGGTTCCAAAGACGGGAACAGACCACAATTATGCAGTATGTATGCTCTTGGTCAGAACCCAACTAGTCGCTCTGTACAAATGTTTTACTAGACGGCTGTGCCCGCTCCATACACTTGTATAGTGTAAGGCCACGCATGCTAGTTGTGTTGTTTCCAGGAACATACATACAGTATAACTGCAGTCTGTTCCCGGCTTAGAAACTAGCAAATTCTTGCTGTGCACAGTGCGAGGGCTGGGAGGATTGAGAAGTCTGCAGAGAGACTGCACAAGATTAGAATGGACAACCCCATCAATTTAAATTGTGTTAAGTTTGCCAAAAAAGAAAAAGATTATGAAATACGTAGGTGTCATCTCTATACATAATCGCCAGTTTGGGGCTTCCGGCCACTGTGCCGATATCACGCGCGGCGAGCGATGGCGCGCATGCGCCATCGTGAGCCGCCGACACTGGCCGGAAGCGCTCACATTCTGCCACCACACACCCCAACCACTGCCCGCCGCTGACTCGCTCCCCCGCCAGATCCCGCCGCTCCCCCACTTTTACCGCCCAGCTCTCCAGCTCCCAGCACACAGTGCCACCCCAGCCCGCCCACAGCCGTACTCGCCGTGGATGACGTCACGGCCCCTCCAGCACCGCTATTACCGCACAGCTCGGACTACCGAGCACACAGTGCCACCCCAGCCCGCCCACAGCCGCGCTCGCCATGGATGACGTCACGGCCCCTCCAGCACCTATCCCCACATACCCTCACTGTCTCCACCAATGTATGTATTCAATGTGTGCCTAATGTGTGTATACGCTAATGTCTCTATACTGTCTGTAATCTGTCTATACTCTCTGTAATGTGTCTATACTATCTCTAATCTGTCTATATTCTGTCTCATGTGTCTATACTCTCTGTAATGTGTCTATACTGTCTGTAATGTGTCTATACTATCTCTAATCTGTCTATATTCTGTCTCATGTGTCTATACTCTCTGTAATGTCTCTATACTGTCTGTAATGTGTCTATACTGTCTCTAATCTGTCTATACTGTCTGTAATGTCTCTATACTCTTTGTAATGTGTCTATACTGTGTGTCTACTGTCTGTAATGTGTGTATACTGTCTGTAATGTCTGTATACTGTCTGTATACTCTCTGTAATGTGTCTATACTGTGTGTATACTGTCTGTAATGTCTCTATACTGTCTATAATGTGTGTCTACTGTCTGTAATGTGTGTATACTGTCTCTAATGTGTCTATACTGTGTGTAATGTCTGTATACTGTCTGTAATGTCTGTATACTCTCTAATGTGTCTATACTGTCTGTAATGTGTCTATACTGTGTGTATACTGTCTGTAATGTGTGTATACTGTCTGTAATGTCTCTATACTCTGTAATGTGTCTATACTGTGTCTATACTGTCTGTAATGTGTGTATACTGTCTCTAATGTGTCTATACTCTGTGTAATGTCTGTATACTGTCTGTATACTGTCTGTTATGTGTCTATACTGTCTGTAATGTGTCTATACTGTCTCTGATGTCTCTATACTGTCTGTCATCTCTCTATACTGTGTGTCATGTCTCTATACTGTGTGTCATGTGTCTATACTGTGTGTCATGTGTCTATACTGTGTGTCATGTGTCTATACTGTGTGTCATGTGTGTATACTGTGTGTCATGTGTCTATACTGTCTGTAATGTGTCTATACTGTCTGTAATGTGCCTATACTGTCTGTAATGTGTCTACTCTCTGTAATTTCTGTATACTCTCTCTAATGTCTGTATACTGTGTGTAATGTGTCTATACTGTGTGTAATGTGTCTATACTGTCTGTAATGTGTCTATACTCTCTCTAATGTGTCTATACTCTCTCTAATGTCTCTGTACTGTGTGTATACTGTCTGTAATGTGTGTATACTGTCTGTAATGTGTGTCTACTGTCTGTAATGTGTGTATACTGTCTCTAATGGGTCTATACTGTGTGTAATGTCTGTATACTGTCTGTAATGTCTGTATACTGTCTGTAATGTGTCTATACTGTCTGTAATGTCTCTATACTGTGCGTCATGTGTCTATACTGTCTGTCATGTGTCTATACTGTCTGTCATGTCTCTATACTGTCTGTCATGTCTCTATACTGTCTGTCATGTCTCTATACAGTGTGTCATGTCTCTATACAGTGTGTCATGTCTCTATACTGTGTCTCATGTCTCTACTGTGTGTCATGTCTCTATACTGTGTGTCATGTCTCTATACTGTGTGTCATGTGTCATTCTTCTACAAACTCCACCAAACCATAAAGGTCTACACAGACTGATGACCATTCATGTAAGCTTAGCCCTATACCCCATTTCCTCAAGATGCCTGGACCATCAGTGCAATAAGCCCCGGCACCTTGTACAACCCCTATCCCGTTGTAGATTGTAAGCTCTTTTGAGCAGGGTCACCTTCATTTCTTGCTTTATTTATTGTATTTTTTTTCCACATTGATTCTATGCCTATTGTTTTTGTATCCAATGATTGTACTTTATTTGTTCTCTATTGTAATTACTTACTGTATATTTTCTGTACGCTAACCCTACATTGTAAAGCGCTGCGGAATATGTTGGCGCTATATAAATAAAGCTTTATTATTATTATTATACTGTGTGTCATGTGTCTATACTGTGTGTCATGTGTCTATACTGTGTGTCATGTGTGTATACTGTGTGTCATGTGTCTATACTGTCTGTAATGTGTCTATACTGTCTGTAATGTGCCTATACTGTCTGTAATGTGTCTACTCTCTGTAATTTCTGTATACTCTCTCTAATGTCTGTATACTGTGTGTAATGTGTCTATACTGTGTGTAATGTGTCTATACTGTGTCTATACTGTCTGTAATGTGTGTATACTGTCTCTAATGTGTCTATACTCTGTGTAATGTCTGTATACTGTCTGTTATGTGTCTATACTGTCTGTAATGTGTCTATACTGTCTCTGATGTCTCTATACTGTCTGTCATCTCTCTATACTGTGTGTCATGTCTCTATACTATGTGTCATGTGTCTATACTGTGTGTCATGTGTGTATACTGTGTGTCATGTGTCTATACTGTCTGTAATGTGTCTATACTGTCTGTAATGTGCCTATACTGTCTGTAATGTGTCTACTCTCTGTAATTTCTGTATACTCTCTCTAATGTCTGTATACTGTGTGTAATGTGTCTATACTGTGTGTAATGTGTCTATACTCTCTCTAATGTCTCTATACTGTGTGTATACTGTCTGTAATGTGTGTATACTGTCTGTAATGTGTGTCTACTGTCTGTAATGTGTGTATACTGTCTGTAATGGGTCTATACTGTGTGTAATGTCTGTATACTGTCTGTAATGTCTGTATACTGTCTGTAATGTGTCTATACTGTCTGTAATGTCTCTATACTGTGCGTCATGTGTCTATACTGTCTGTCATGTGTCTATACTGTGAAAAGAAAATAGGGAGGGGGACAAGAGGCGCAATAGTGCCCTATCACTAGTGACACTTGTGTGTGCTGGTGGTGCTGTGAAGCCGCTCACCTGGTCCAGTTGTGATCCCCACAACTGGTTTGAAGGCGTTTTGGAAAACAATGTTCCAGCTGCTGCAGGACCTCCACCGACCACTGGATAGTGGTTATAATCCAAAATGATGATGGGAGTGCTGGTGTGTCACGGTCCGCGCTGCTGTGGTATGAAAAACTCACCAAAGAACCAAGATAGTTTTCATCCTTTATTTCCTCCTCTCTCCTACGCGTTTCAGCGCCACACCCGGCGGAATGTCCCTGAGGAAGGCGCCGGGTGTGGCGCTGAAACGCGTAGGAGAGAGGAGGAAATAAAGGATGAAAACTATCTTGGTTCTTTGGTGAGTTTTTCATACCACAGCAGCGCGGACCGTGACACACCAGCACTCCCATCATCATTTTGGATGTGTCTATACTGTCTGTCATGTCTCTATACTGTCTGTCATGCCTCTATACAGTGTGTCATGTCTCTATACAGTGTGTCATGTCTCTATACAGTGTGTCATGTCTCTATACTGTGTCTCATGTCTCTATACTGTGTGTCATGTCTCTATACTGTGTGTCATGTCTCTATACTGTGTGTCATGTCTCTATACTGTGTGTCATGTCTCTATACTGTGTGTCATGTCTCTATACTGTGTGTAATGTCTCTATACTCTCTCTAATTTCTCTATACTGTGTGTAATGTCTGTATACTCTCTGTAATGTCTGTATCATGTGTGTCATCTCTGCATACTGTGTGTCTATACAATGTGTCATGTATCTATATACTGTGTTTAATGTGTGTATACTGTGTGTAATGTCTGTATACTGTCTCTACTCTGTGGAATGTCTGTATACTGTGTGTAATGTGTGTATACAAACTCTCTGTATACTGTGTAATGTCTGTATACAAAGTGTCTGTATACTGTGTAATGTCTGTATACTCTATAATGTATCTATATAATATCTACTTATATCATCGCAAGTTTGGGATTCGCACGTGGTAGCCGAATCCCAAAATCCTTTGCGCCACTCCCACCTGCAGCCGCACTAGCTCACACCGCCCCCATTCTGCCAAACGTCTGCCCCGCCTCCAGCTCGACGCTGCATGCATGCCGCCGATGCCTTCCCCACCTCGCCCCTCTCTCACCACTGGGGCCTCGGTGCTGCTCCACTTGCTTTGTAGGGCCTGTCGGCGGCTGCAGGGACACAATGACGTCGTCCTGTACCCGGCCCCAGCCAATGTGAGTCAGCGGGGCCTCTCAGGCTGCAAAGCCTCACACGCTGCGCTCACTCCCATTGCCCGCCGCCGCCCCTGCAAGCCGATTTGCTGCTGTGCTGTAAACACAGGACGCCCATCCCATTGCCCATGACTCCGCGTCCTGGAACAATCGCATGCCCCTCCAGCACAGACCCGCATCTCTCCTCACCCCTCCACCACAGACCCGCATCTCTCCTCACCCCTCCACAACAGACCCGCATCTCTCCTCACCCCTCCACCACTGAGCCGCATCTTTCCTCACCCCTCCACCACACAGCCGCATCTCTCCTCACCCCTCCACCACGCACCCGCATCTCTCCTCACCCCTCCACCACGCAGCCGCATCTCACCTCACCCCTCCACCACGCAGCCGCTTCTCTCCTCACCCCTCCACCACTGAGCCGCTTCTCTCCTCACCCCTCCACCACACACCCGCATCTCTCCTCACCCCTGCACCACACAGCCGCATCTCTCCTCACCCCTCCACCACACAGCCGCATCTCTCCTCACCACTCCACCACGCAGCCGCTTCTCTCCTCACCCCTCCACCACGCAGCCTCTTCCCTCCTCACCCCTCCACCACTCAGCCGCTTATCTCCTCACCCCTGCACCACAGACCCGCATCTCTCCTCACCCCTCCACCACTGAGCCGCATCTCTCCTCACCCTCCACCACTGAGCCGCATCTCTCCTCACCCCTCCACCACTGAGCCGCATTTCTCCTCACCCCTCCACCACTGACCCGCATCTCTCCTCACCCCTCCACCACAGAGCCGCCTCGATACTCTGCTACCCACGGAGCCGCCTCGATACTCTGCTACCCACGGAGCCGCCTCGATACTTTGCTACCCACAGAGCCGCCTCGATACTCTGCTACCCACAGAGCCGCCTCGATACTCTGCTACCCACAGAGCCGCCTCTATACTCTGCTACCCACAGAGCCGCCTCTATACTCTGCTACCCACAGAGCCGCCTCTATACTCTGCTACTCACAGAGCCGCCTCTATACTCTGCTACCCACAGAGCCGCCTCTATACTCTGCTACCCACAGAGCCGCCTCTATACTCTGCTACCCACAGAGCCGCCTCTATACTCTGCTACCCACAGAGCCGCCTCTATACTCTGCTACCCACAGAGCCGCCTCTATACTCTGCTACCCACAGAGCCGCCTCTATACTCTGCTACCCACAGAGCCGCCTCTATACTCTGCTACCCACAGAGCCGCCTCTATACTCTGCTACCCACAGAGCCGCCTCTATACTCTGCTACCCACAGAGCCGCCTCCATACTCTGCTACCCACAGAGCCACCTCTATACTCTGCTACCCAGAGCCGCCTCTATACTTTGCTACCCACAGAGCCGCCTCTATACTCTGCTACCCACAGAGCCACCTCTATACTCTGCTACCCAGAGCCGCCTCTATACTTTGCTACCCACAGAGCCGCCTCTATACTCTGCTACCCACAGAGCCGCCTCTATACTCTGCTACCCACAGAGCCGCCCCTATACTCTGCTACCCACAGAGCCGCCTCTATACTCTCATACCCACTGGCCCGCCTGTATACACACAATTCATTTCACCGCGCTCCCGATGCAATTGCATCGGGCCTTTTTACTAGTACTGTATAAATTGTGTGATAACGACTCTGTTTATATCAAATATAAAAGTTGTGACTCCAAGAGGCAGAAACGTCTCACCTGCACGTCTCCTCCGACTCCACCAACTTTAGGGTCCTCCTCCAATATCTGCAGCATCTCTGCGGTGCATGCCGGATCAAGTACTGTGTCTGAATCACACACCTACAAGGGAGAAAAATGCAGGAATTCACAATGAGGAACTGGAGAAATCTTTTTTTTCATGTAAGGCCACGTGCACACGCTGAGTATTTGATGAGTTTTTTACTTCAGGATTGGTAGCCAAAAGCAGGAGTGGATAATTAAATACAGAAGTGGTGACATGTTTCTATTATACTTTTCCTCTGACTGCTCCACTCCTGGTTCTGTCTACAAATCCTGAGGTAAAAAACTCATCAAACACTCAACGTGTGCACGAGGCCTAAATGTTTCCAGTCAGCTCGATTTAGCCCCCTATTCTATCACTACCTGTCCCTGCACCTTTATTATAATTCCAATCAAATACCTCAGGAGTAAGGCCCAAAGTCAACATTTTATATAATTAATTTTATTTGAAACACCAAACACAATTAAAAGATGACAGATGTTAATCCGAACACAGAACAGGTGACCACATGATTCCTTAACAATATACTCCACAACTATTAGTATAAATCATAATGTACAGCCAATATAATCAGGTAGATACACATCAATACCTTGTATCCCACTTTTGGGTACAACTAGAGGCTCCAAGTACAGAGAATCATATAAACAAGTGTCAGCTCATGGGTCAAAAAGTACAGTTAGGGCCAGAAATATTTGGACAGTGACACAAGTTTTGTTATATTAGCTGTTTACAAAAACATGTTCAGAAATGCAATTATATATATAATATGGGCTGAAAGTGCACACTCCCAGCTGCAATATGAGAGTTTCCACATCCAAATCGGAGAAAGGGTTTAGGAATCATAGCTCTGTAATGCATAGCCTCCTCTTTTTCAAGGGACCAAAAGTAATTGGACAATGGACTCAAAGGGGCTGCAATTAACTCTGAAGGTGTCTCCCTCGTTAACCTGTAATCAATGAAGTAGTTAAAAGGTCAGGGTGGATTCCAGGTGTGTGGTTTTGCATTTGGAAGCTGTTGCTGTGACCAGACAACATGCGGTCAAAGAACTCTCAATTGAGGTGAAGCAGAACATCCTGAGGCTGAAAAAAAAGAAAAAATCCATCAGAGAGATAGCAGACATGCTTGGAGTAGCAAAATCAACAGTTGGGTACATTCTGAGAAAAAAGGAATTGACTGGTGAGCTTGGGAACTCTAAAAGGCCTGGGCGTCCACGGATGACAACAGTGGTGTATGATCGCCGCATACTTTATTTGGTGAAGAAGAACCCGTTCACAACATCAACTGAAGTCCAGAACACTCTCAGTGAAGTAGGTGTATCTGTCTCTAAGTCAACAGTAAAGAGAAGACTCCATGACAGTAAATACAAAGGGTTCACATCTAGGTGCAAACCATTCATCAATTCCAAAAATAGACAGGCCAGAGTTAAATTTGCTGAAAAACACCTCAAGAAGCAAGCTCAGTTCCGGAAAAGTATTCTATGGACAGATGAGACAAAGATCAACCTGTACCAGAATGATGGGAAGAAAATAGTTTGGAGAAGAAAGGGAACGGCACATGATCCAAGGCACACCACATCCTCTGTAAAACATGGTGGAGGCAACGTGATGGCATGGGCATGCATGGCTTTCAATGGCACTGGGTCACTTGTGTTTATTGATGACATAACAGCAGACAAGAGTAGCCGGATGAATTCTGAAGTGTACCGGGATATACTTTCAGCCCAGATTCAGCCAAATGCTGCAAAGTTGATTGTGACGGCGCTTCATAGTACAGATGGACAATGACCCCAAGCATACAGCCAAAGCTACCCAGGAGTTCATGAGTGCAAAAAAGTGGAACATTCTGCAATGGCCAAGTCAATCACCAGATCTTAACCCAATTGAGCATGCATTTCACTTACTGAAATCCAGACTTAAGACGGAAAGACCCACAAACAAGCAAGACCTGAAGGCTGCGGCTGTAAAGGCCTGGCAAAGCATTAAGAAGGAGGAAACCCAGCGTTTGGTGATGTCCATGGGTTCCAGACTTAAGGCAGTGATTGCCTCCAAAGGATTCGCAACAAAATATTGAAAATAAAAATATTTGGATGGGTTATGTTTATTTGTCCAATTACTTTTGACCTCCTAAAATGTGGAGTGTTTGTAAAGAAATGTGTACAATTCCTACATTTTCTATCAGATATTTATGTTCAACCCTTCAAATTAAACGTTACAATCTGCACTTGAATTCTGTTGTAGAGGTTTCATTTCAAATCCAATGTGGTGGCATGCAGAGCCCAACTCGCGAAAATTGTGTCACTGTCCAAATATTTCTGGCCCTAACTGTATGTTACCTGTCTGTGAGCACCCCCTTAGTGTCCCTGCACCTTGCTAGCTCATCCCTAACCATTCCTCTCTGACCTAAAGCTGGTCTATAAAGCTTGGAAAAAATGATTTAATAACTTACATCCAGGCTACGCTGTAGACTGAGATGGGCGGTCTCCGGGGCTCCATTCTCCCTCGTTGCAGGCTCTTAGTACGCCCCGCAGGGCGACATCATTCCGTCTCCTGTGTTGAAATTCTCACTTCCTCCATACATTATGACATGCAACCAGATGTCAGTTCCGGTCCGGTGCATTGTGGGGGCTTGTCGGGCTGTACAGTGCAGCATCGGCGCATGCGCAGTGAGCATATTGAAGCCGTCCGAACAAATGATAAGTCCCCTCAATACACCGGACTGGAACTGACATCTGGGTGCACATCGTAATGTATGGAGGAGGCGAGAATTTCAACACAGGAGACGGAATGATGTCGCCCAGCGGGGCGTACTAAGAGCCTGCAAGGAGGGAGAATGGAGCCCCGGAGAATGAATGTAGACTGGATGTCAGTTATTAAATCATTTTTCCCAAGCTTTATAGTGCAGTTTTAGGTCAGACAGGGATGGATGGTTAGGGATGAGCTATCAAGGTGCAGGGACAGGTAGTGATAGAAATAGGGGGCTAAATCGAGCTGACAGGTGATCATGGCATCATGTCAATTTTGTCAGCTGCTTTTTTTCACCATTGAAAGCAATGAAGAGTGAAAAATATGCACAGCTGCACTTTTAGTGAATTTTTCTGCAAAATTGCAGCAAAAAACACAGTTTTTTTTACAGGTTTTCCTGCAACAAAAATGCCCTGTTGAACATAGCCTTAAGGTACATGCACACGTTGAGTATGTAGTTGCAGAAATGTTTGCACCATATCTGCATCTCCTGGAAGAGAAAAGGACACACTTCTTTTGCACCTTCTATCTTTTCTGAGGTGGAAAAACGCTGCAAGAATTGACATGCCGCAGAAAAATCAGCAACGTGCACAAAACGTCAGGGTTCTCATTGACTTGGGCCGGCTTCACACCATGGTTTTTGCGATCCGGGGCTGTCCATTGTGAACAGAACAGCCGCAGATTCAATTTTGGCCCCATAGTATTCCTATGGGGCAGGATGGCAGTGATTTGCTGTCCTGTCCGGGAGGATCTGGCACATTCCGCTTTTTTGCCCCGGAGCTTGCAGCAATTTTTTGTCCGGGGCAAAAATCGGATCCTCCTGGATTTGGTGCGATCCGGCGCCCCCTAACATGGAAGTTTATAGGTGCAGGATTGCACTGGATCCAACAGAAAATTGTTCCGGGTGGCGGTTTTGAAATTCCAGCCACGCTTGTTCAGCACCTGAACAGCACAGCTCACAGAGCCGTCGGCTGAAATTTCACCACTTGGACAGTGGTAGCCGCGCGCATTAATGATGCCGGCAGAAAACAGGATCTTTTTCCGGAGCTGTCAGGTTCTGTCCAGTGCTTCCTGCAAAACACCAGACAGAACCTGACAGCAAAAAAACGTGGTGTGAAGCCGGACCTGCATGCAGATTTGTGACAAAACTGCGCTAAGACATGCATCAAAAACACCCTGTGTGCACAGGGCCTTAGTGGAGAGCATTAGTTTCTATGAGCTTTTAATTGCTGTTTCAATTTTCGGAGGGTTTTCATTGCAATTTTCAATATGTGATTATGCCAAGAAAATAATAAATTCACAATGAAATAAAATGAGATTTCTCTCTTCATGGAAATTGGATAGAGCTGGTAATAAACTGCACTCTGGGTGTATAAAGGAACTACGGTATTTTTTGAAAAAAAAAAAATTAGAATTCTCTCTATTTTTTCTGTTTTGCAAAAACCGCAATTAAAAAATGTTCCAAACCTGCAAATACACGTTTGGGAGCCTGTGTGATATAGAAGTGTCCTTATAGGAGACGTCACATTCCTACATTTATCTTCCAGTGAAGGACATAGAAGCGAGCTCACGGTCAGTATATCTATATTATGTCTGATGACGCAATCGGCCTCAGGGCCACAGTGGATGAGAGAGGACTCTGTGGTACAGGATCACATAAACAGAGGTTTTTTGGTGCCGGTCCAAGAACACTTTGAAAACTCTTCCTCTTTATTTCTTCAGAAAATCCCATTTCAAATAGGTTTTTGTTCCCGGAGGTTTTTTGGTAGCAGAACCTCTCCAGAATAAGAAACTGTATCTAAAAATCGTCCGATTCAACTCCATGTCAAATCCACATTAGGCTATGCGTGTGTACATGGATTTTTTTCCAATACATTTTTGGAGTGGAAACTCTCCAAATTCTCCTCCAAATCTCAAACACTTTGCATTTCCTTTTAGTTTTTTTCATTTCAAAACTCAAAAGATTCAGAACCCAATACATCAAGACAGGTGAAAAAATGGTCGTGGTGGTGGAGTCAGAGGCTCCTAAAGAGGTGCAGGCCTCTTCATGAATCCGGAACGTCTATCGGGTGCCGTGCACTAAGCCAGACACCTTACTCCGCCCACAGACTGGATGACATTGTTAGTGTACAGAGCACCACAGCGCGTCATGAATTAGGATGCAATGCCACGGCTCGAATTCATTTTTTCACCGTTCTAGATGAATTGTGCTCTGACTATTGTAGCTTAAAATCTCTAGCAATAAAGCTTTGAAAATGTGCTCAGTTTTGCTTTGCAACATTTGGCATTTTCACGTCAAGCCCCCATCAGCCCCAGCCTTGCCCATTTAGGTGATGTGAAAACACCAAAAGTTTCATAATTTTGGTGCAATTTGTCAAAGTTTTTACGCCAGAGATTCGGAGTGAAAGCTTTAATGAAGCAGGTCCTTAGTGTTCACGTAACCTCCTTGTTCATATAAGGAGGTTTTGGAGCCTTTTTCTTTATCTAAAGAGGTTTCCAAAAACACCTAGTAGGAAAAACAAGAAAGAGGAAACATCTCCAAACTTAGCACTGTCCAATCAAAAGCTTGGGTAAAAAACACTTCCAAGAAACGAAAAAAAACTCAACAAAATTAGCCATTTCTGATTTTTAACTTCTCATTGTTTTTAAGGGGAATCTGTCAGGTCAAAAATCCATATGTGCAAAGCAAAAAGGAAGAGGGGCGCAAATGTGTGGGATTCCCTTATAATCAGACCGCCATTACTATTTTTTGCATAAAAATCCATATTTAGCTGATATCATTTTCTAATTCCTTTCTCTAAGCACTCTCTATTCATTTATTTCTATGATTCATACTGCCCTCCTATCCTCTGTTAACTTCAAAATAAAAGATTAATTCCATCTGTCAATCACAGTCCTCTGCTGCCCACTTCCCTAGGAATGAATATTCATGCATCACTACACAGCCCTGCCTTTCTCTTATCTGTATGCAGTGAGAGGGAGTGGCCTGGACATGGCGCTGGACGGCAGCTTGTGAGAGGAGCTCCTGTGCCTGATCTCCTTCACAGCCATCTCTAGCCATCATTAACATCTGCAGAGACCCCAGACTGCAGCCACTGACCCTGCTCCAGCCTGTGCACATTCCTAGCCGTCCAGATGCCTGAGAAGACAGGCATAACAAAGTACCTCACTGCCCCACAGGGCTCCAGCAGACGCTCCACACGCCCGACAATGGCAGCAGCCGGGGACGCAGGAGGGGGCCGGCGTTCCGGGGCCCCGACAGCCCGGACAGGGACCCAGCAGGGAGCAGCATCGTGCCATCACACTGGGGGCACCTCCGGATCCAGGTCACCGCTTGTGGAGGTAAAGGCTGGGGCAGGGAAGCAGACTCAGCAGAGTAAACAAAAAGGCGCGAACTCTGCCATTACAGCAGACAGGGCCAGCCATCCATCCATCATCCTCCCCCTCCCCTGGGATCATGGAGAAGGAGCCTGAACTGCAGAGGGCTGCAGAGGAGATGGACACTCATAAGGGACAGTGTTCTCCTGGGGCACAGGAATCTGCTGGGGGACTGGAGCCACAGAGGGGTCCCCCTGTCTTATCAGCCTATGAGGGATACAGCCCCCTGACTGACCCTAGTGAATCACCAGTGCACACAAGCCCTGCTCTGGAGCCCCCCCACTGCCCATCTCAGGGAGCAGCATGTGCCTCTCAGTCTGATGAACTCCATGACATCAGGGCCAGGCTGGACTCCATTCCCACTAAAGATGACATGGAGAGATACATCCAGCGTTTGGAGGCAGTGTGCAGGTCTGAAGTCGGATCGCTCAGGGAGGACACCTCTAAACTTAAAACCACTGTGCAGTCTGTTGAAAAAGACATAGCCGAGCTCTCCTCTCAAGTAAAAACACAGCAGCAAACTATAGACCAGCATACTCAGAATTTCCAACTTGTGCTTGATATGATAGAAGACTCGGAAAACAGGAACCGGAGGAATAACATCCGGATCAGGGGCCTCCCAGAGTCTGTGGCCCCGCGCGACATCACCCCGGTCCTCCTGCGCATATTTAATTCCCTTCTGAACAGACCCCAAGATGAGCACATTGAACTGGATAGGGCACATAGGTCTCTGGGCCCAAAAAGCGACGATCCAGCCCGATCCAGGGACGTCATATGCAGAATCCATTTTTTTCAACTTAAAGATGATGTGATGCAGAAGGCAAGGGATTCCGAGGCTATTGACTTTAATGGGACTCCTATCCAGCTCCTAGCCGATCTTTCCCCAATAACCCTGGCCAAGCGGCGAGCTCTGCGTCCCTTACTGGAGATTCTCAGGGAGCGTAATATGCCATATTCTTGGGGCTACCCCTTTCAGCTCCAGGTCCGCAGGGACTCAGAGATGTTTGTCCTGCGGTCGCCATCTGATGTCCCGGAATTCTGCGGGGCCCTGGACCTTCCCATAGTGACAATCACAGACTGGCCCCAGATATCTACTTTCTTTGCCAGAGGCCCTGGAGCAACTCGGCGGTTCCCTCGGGCTGCGGAGCAGAGGAGGAGACGTGCCCCTAAACGCCGCTCTGCTGCTACTACAGGGGATACCTGACTTTTTTGGGTTGGAATTGAACCCTTGGACCCTCTGCCTTAGTCATGCAACTCTTATATACTGAAGTTAAATACTGCCCCTTGGCTTTCGCCCGTGATACTTGGTCCTGCTGAGTCACCTTTGACCGCCAGGTTCACCAGGCAGTCCCTCTCCCTCCCGTGCTCCCTCCCTTTCCCCCTCGCTCTCTCCTCCCCCCTCCCTTGCTTCACCCCTTCCCTTTCCTCGCCCTCGTCTTCCCCCTCTCCTAACCCTCCCATTCACTCCCCCTCTGCCCATCCATCCGCTCCCCTCCTTCCTCCCCCCACCCCTTCCCTCATTTTACCTCCCCATATCCCTCATCTTCCCTTTCTTTGCCTTGCTTCCTCTCATTCCCTCCCCATATTACCCTCCCTTCCTTTTTCCCCATCTCGTACCAATTACTTACTCAGAATACAGAGGCAGACACTACTACAAGAGAGACTTCTGCCCGTCCCCCTGAGTGGGCGCGGATTGCACTATCCATCATGGGGCGCCCACCATGCCTGAGGGGCTGGCGGCCGTTGGGACTTCTTGGACCCCCCGTTTGGGGGTCAAGTGGGGACTCGGACTGTTCCTGGGACTCCGCCTAACCCGCCAGCAAACGTATTGGTAACTGTGATCCCCCCGACACATGGGGGCCATATTTTGGGTGCCCCTTTGCCACACTATTGTGTCTCCTCTATTGGTGATTATCGGGGCCTTCGGGGAGATGCGGGGTCACGTTTTGTGGTGACGACGACGTGCCGCCTTCTCCCCCGCGTATCCGTGGGTCTGCTCTACATGATACTCTGCCACTGTTTTTCTCCATGTTATTATTTGGCTACTTGTTATTTTGCTATGTACTACAGATACTTGTTAATGGGTTTCTCTTATTACTTGCACACGGCTGTGACAGGAGGTCAGGCATGCCTACCCGCGCACTGTTTCAGTCACCCCACATTTTAGGGAGTATCCTAGATACGAACTACAGAGTTATCTCTGTTTGACTACTTGGTCACTAGGCCAACTGACCTCTTGGCCGCAAGGCGGGATTTAGAATCACCGTCTTCTCTCTTTCCTTTTCCGCTACTCTCTTTCTTCTCCTCTTTTTCCCACTTATTTCTTTCCTTCCTTCAGTACACTCTTGCCCTTTCTTTTACGCCAATCTCGTCTCTCCTCTCCCCTGCTTTTTCTGCTACATCCTTACCTTTTCTTCCCCCACCTCCTCCCCCCCACCCGATACCATGTCCAGACTCAACATTTGCTCGCTTAACGTCAGGGGTTTTAATAAACCGGAAAAGCGTTCACAGGTCCTCACGCACATGCATAAACAACGAGTGCATATACTCCTCCTGCAGGAGACACATTTTAGATCTGATAAAGTCCCGTCCATGAAGCACAAATACTTCACCAAATGGTTTCATAGCCCTAACCCCGAGGCTAAGTCCAAAGGGGTGAGTGTGGCTCTGCATAGATCTCTGATGGCACAGGTGCTTGACTCAAAGATAGACCCGGGAGGCAGGTTCGTATTCCTGAAGCTGCAGATCATGAGTGACATTGTGACGATTGCTAACTTCTACCTACCCAACCAGGATCCGGCCCGCAGACTGACTGCCTACCTTCGCTACTTGACGGACTTTGCAGAGGGCTCCTTAGTGATAGGGGGGGATCTCAATTTTGTACTAGACCGCGATTTGGATTCCTCCACCCGCAGGTCCTCAGTACCGGTTTCCCACCTGGAGGGCCTGAAGGCTAGGCTGCAGGAGATGAGATTGATCGATGTCTGGCGGTTGCTACACCCGGGAGTCAGAGACTACACATACTATTCAGCTGTGCATGACATGTACAGTAGAATAGATCTGTTCTTGGTAAGTCATAAACTTCTTTTGACGGATCCCGATCCCAGTATCGGTACTATGGTGTGGTCGGATCATGCACCTATTTCTCTGTCCCTTGGTCTCTCGGGTCTGGCACCGACAGAATGGACGTGGTCTCTGAATCCAGGCCTCCTGAAACAGGCGACCTGTCAGTCGGCGGTGCGGACTGCGATCACGGAGTTCCTGGACGTCCACAGATCTGACTCTACTGCCCCTCCTCTCAAGTGGGAAGCATTAAAGGGAGTCATTCGGGGGGTCCTGATCCAGCAGGGGGCTAGACTGAAACGTGAACGGATTCGAGCGGTTACAGATCTCTTGTCCTCTGTCCAAGCCTTGGAGTCCCAACATAAACAATCACAAAATCCCCAGCTTTTGGCTGATTTGCTTAAGGCACGGGCAGATCTCCGTGCCCTGCTGGATTCGGCGTCCAGTCGCCAACAGGACCGCTTCCGCAAGTATCTTTACGAATTCTCGAATAAACCGGGGAGGGCACTGGCCAGATTTTTACACCCCCGCCTCCCGTCTACCTTCATTTCATCTGTCAGGTCGGTGATGGGCGGGCTCCTTCACGGCCCTCGGGAGATAGTGGACTTCTTCAAAGATTACTATGAATCCTTGTATAACCTCAGAGGCCCCTTAGCGGATATGTCCCTTACCAATTTTCGACAGAGGGTGGAGGAATATGTTGCCAATACCCCACTACCGCCAATTGAAGAGGGAGAGTCAGAAGCGATGGAAGCTGCATTCTCTGAACAGGAGGTGACGGATACAATCGCTGCTCTCCCTATCGGGAAGAGTCCGGGTCCCGATGGCTTCTCGGCCAACTTCTATAAATTGTTCGCACGTGAGCTGACCCCGCTGATGACCTCCCTCTTCAACACTATTTCTGATACCTGCCCTTTTGCCCCTCAGACCCTTGCTGCTACGATCTCTGTTATCCCAAAACCGGGCAAGGACCCACTTTCCTGTGCCAATTATCGCCCCATCTCTTTGCTAAATCTTGATGTGAAGATCTTCGCCAAGATCCTGGCCACAAGATTGGGACCTTTACTTCCGACCTCCATTCACAACGACCAGACAGGCTTCATATTGCGGCGGGAGGCAAGAGACAATACCATAAAGACTCTACTCATTTCTGCATATATCCGCAATCGCAATATACCTGCGTGTCTTTTCTCTGTCGATGCTGAAAAGGCATTCGACCGCCTAGGATGGGATTTTCTCTTTGCCTCTCTGCGGCAGTTGGGGCTGGGGGAGGTCGCCCTGGGGAGGATTCGCTCGCTGTACCATACTCCGACGGCTAGGGTGAGGGTTAACGGGCTTCTCTCGTCCTCCTTCAGGATCTCTAATGGCACGCGGCAGGGGTGCCCATTGTCACCCATGCTATATGCCATTGCGATGGAGCATCTGGCAAATGCGCTTCGGGGGTCTGTGGACATTGAGGGCGTTCAGATAAAGAACTCCCAATTCAAATTAGCCCTATACGCAGATGACCTTCTGGTCTACGTCTCGAACCCGACGGTTGCTTTTCCGGTGCTCATTCGCGAATTCCTGAAATTTGGTGAAGTCTCGAACTTCAAAGTGAATTACACGAAGACCGAGATCCTGAACCTCACTCTACCTGACTCCCTGGTTCAGCAACTTAAAGCTTCCTTCTCATTCCGGTGGGTGGATAAGGGGCTGAGATACTTGGGCGTCATTCTCACTGGAAATCTCGAGGATCTTTTCTCTCATAATTATACTCCACTCCTGCACAAAACACTAACAGAATTAAAAAGATTTGATAAAACTCAGCTATCGTGGCTAGGCCGCATAAACGCCATTAAGATGGACATTCTGCCCAAATTCCTTTATTTATTCCAAACTGTTCCTATCGACATCCCAGCTCAGTTTTTCCGACGTCTAAACGACGCCCTGCGTAGATTTGTTTGGGGATCCAGAAGGCCAAGGGTTCGCTTCTCGACCCTGACAAACCCGAAACTGAGAGGAGGGGCGGGGCTCCCGGACTTCCAGCGCTATTACCACTCTGTACTATTGTCCAGAATTGTCGATTGGAGGTTTAACTCGCAGCACAAACAGTGGGTGTATGTGGAAGATTTACTTTCGCCCTCCCCCCTACGGTGGTTACCGTGGATACGGCCCCGCCATAGACCTCCGATTACGCAATTTCCCTCCCTTACGCAAGTCGCCCTGGGCTTCTGGGATGCCTGGAAAGGGAGGAATCCCCTGATTAACCTCCCGTCCACACTGGGTCCTCTCTTTGACAATCCAGAATTTCCCCCAGCGGTTGGGAGACGAACTTTTCTGGGATGGAAGGCGGCCGAGGAGCCTTGCCTGGCTCAGGCGATGGGACAGCTCTCGCGGGGAGACGCCTCGGGGGGACGGGGGGAGGGGCCGGTGTCCTGGTTGGAAGCTTCCCAATTGAAATCCTACCTACAGCCTTTGAGCACTAGACCGCCCTCGAGACTGGAGGCTATACTGCTCCTTCCAGAATCTCCAACTCATGTAATATCCCTTATGAATGACGTGATTTTAGAGGCCGACCCCCCGGCTGTGCCTCGCTTCCTTGACGCCTGGCAGAGAGATCTCCAGATAGATCTCTCAGATTCTGACCGGACAAAAATCTTCACGTTAACTCACAAGATGTCAATCTCCTGCAGCTTTCAGGAAACGAACTATAAGATCTTGACCAGGTGGTATAGGTGCCCGGCGCTCCTTCACAGGATGTTTCCCTCAATCTCTAACCTGTGCTGGAGATGCGGCGAAGAAGTCGGCACCATGCTACACATATGGTGGGACTGTAGGCCATTACAGGCCTTTTGGGTCGAGGTATTTTCTGCCTATGAATCCATTTCTGGCACCCGCCTGGCTCCCTCGCCCAAGATCGCGCTACTGTCATTGGTGCCGGGTCCCTCTCCCTGGTCAAGCAGGGTCTCCTCCGCTTCTGCCTCATGGCAGCTAGAGTCTTAATTCCGAGGCACTGGAGATCAGCGACCGCACCCTCCCTGGGGGAGTGGGTGGGAGAGATGGACAGAATATGCAGGATCGAATCCCTGATGGCCCAAGATAACGAGACATGGGATAAACATCAAAAACTGTGGACCCCCTGGTGGTACTTTCGTGATGGGCCCGTGTTGACCCGTCACCTACAAAACTCCCACAGCTAGACTGGACATTGGGAAGGGTCTCTGTCCTTTCCCCTTCTTCCCCGCTTCCCCCCTACTCTGACTGGAATCTATCTCCCTCTTTTCTACTTCTCTTCTGTAAATCTTCTTCTTCTATCTTCTTTTTTTTTTTCTCTTACACCTTCACTCTATTTTGGACCTTTCTCTGGAATGGAATACTACATATTGATTCTCTCTCCTATAGATTAATAGGGGACGACATTGAATATCTTCCGCTGAGAGATTTATACACCTATCGACTTAACATTACTTGTTCCACTTTTTCTTATTTATGTACTTGTAACTTCCCCCCGACAAGGGGACTTGTCACTCTAGTTTTCTGTTAATTCTGGATGTTATTGGTATAGAGTGATATCTAAGTTTTCTTTGTTTTGAAAACATTCAAATAAACATTTTCTGAAAAAAAAAAATCTGTATGCAGTGTGACTCATTGCAGACAGAGGAGAAGGGAAGGGGGAGGAGGTGTGTTCTCTCTGTAGATGCAGCTCTGAGGTCTTCATTCATTTTGTGCATTATCTGAGGCATGTGTATAGTGTGTGCTACGAGATATTTCTTTGTGTTTATATGAACATTTGTTCATTTGCTCAGCAAATACCCACATTACATGTCTGCAGGAAAACCAATGTTCATACAAACAGAAATCTTTTACAAATAGCACAGACTGCACCGCAAAAACCTGATAGATTCAGTGTAACTTCAGCAGAGGGGAGGGATACCAGCATGGATATTTAAATAACCATTAAATGCTGCGACTCTCAAGGCCACTTTACACACACAGATATCTGTGACCAACTTCTAAACAGATCTCTGGTTGCAGTGAAATCATGCACACATTGTTCCATTTTGTACACAGCCACGAAATGGAAGAATGTGTCCATGATTTCACTGCAACCAGAGATCTGTTCAGAAGTTGGTCACAGATATCTGTGTGTGTAAAGTGGCCTTCAGACTGCTCAGGAGTCAGGTCAATTACATTTACAGCTGCCTGCAAGGTGTGAAGGTGCTTATAGCAAGAGAACTACACAGGGTACATTAATGATTTTTACATGTTCTGAAGGGTCTACCCGAGCACTAATCACAGCCGGGTAGCGCAGAATATAAGAGTATACAGACATTACAGTCGGGGATCACAGAATATAAGATTATACAGACATTACAGCCAGGGATCACAGAATATAAGAGTATACATACATTACAGCCGGGGATCACAGAATATAAGAGTATACATACATTACAGCTAGGGATCACAGAATATAAGAGTATACAGACATTACAGCCAGGGATCACAGAATATAAGAGTATACAGACATTACAGCCGGGGATCACAGAATATAAGAGTATACATAAATTACAGCCGGGGTTCACAGAATATAAGAGTATACAGACATTACAGCTGGGGATCACAGAATATAAGAGTATACAGACATTACAGCCAGGGATCACAGAATATAAGAGTATACAGACATTACAGCCGGAGATCACAGAATATAAGAGTATACAGACATTACAGCCAGGGATCACAGAATATAAGAGTATACAGACATTGTAGCTGGGGATCACAGAATATAAGAATATACAGACATTACTGTCAGGAATCACAGCTGATTCTTTGTTTAAACAGGCAATGAAGTGTTTTCCATCACAAAATGAATCAGCTGTGATCCCTGGTAGTAATGTCTGTATACTCTGATATTCTGTGATCCCCAACTGTAATCTATAAGATAAAAGCCGAAGGCCACTTCCGGAAAACCCGAAGGGTACTTCCGTGATGGCCTCCGGACCCATGCTGGTGACGTCACCAGTCCTCTATAGCCGGGCGGCGCCCGGCTACAGGGACCGGTGCAGGAACGTTCCGCCCAGGAACGTTCCCGTCTGTCCCAGCCGCCTCCTCTCTCCCGCTCCACCCGCCTCTGCCGCCTGCCCGCTGCAGCCGCCTCTGCCGCCTGCCCGCTCCAGCCGCCTCTCCCCTGTGCCCACTGCCCGGCACCTGGGGGGGCCCCGCACCCCCTGGGGGGCCCCGTGCTGAATTAGCCGCCAGCCGCGTGCCCGGAGAGGAGGGAGGACGGAACTTCCTGTCCTGCACCTCTGCCCGCCCTCCTCTCCTCCTACAGCAGACGTACGCCGGCCGCGGTGAGTCTACACCCCCCCACCCAGCTACGCCTCTGCCCTCCAGCCTCTCCAGCTTCCGCTCTCCCCCTCCAGCCTCTGCCCCTCCAGCCTCTCCAGCTTCCCCTCTGCCCCTCCAGCCTCTCCAGCTTCCCCTCTGCCCCTTCAGCTTCCCCTCTGCCCCTCCAGTCTCTGCCCCTCCAGCCTCTCCAGCTTCCCCTCTGCCCCTCCAGCATCTGCCCCTCCAGCCTCTCCTGCTTCCCTCTGCCCCTCCAGCCTCTTCCCCTCTGCCCCTCCAGCCTCTGCCCCTCCAGCCTCCGCTCTTCCCTCCAGCCTCTGCCCTCCAGCCTCCGCTCTCCCCTCCATCCTCTCCCCTCCAGCCTCTGCCCTCCAGCCTCTGCCCTCCAGCCTCCGCTCTCCCCTCCAGCCTCTCCCCTCCAGCCTCTGCTCTCCCCTCCCGCCTCCGCTCTCCCCTCCCGCCTCCGCTCTCCCCTCCAGCCTCTCCCCTCCAGCCTCCGCTCTGCCCTCCAGTCTCCGCTCTGCCCTCCAGCCTCCGCTGTCCTCTGCCCTCCAGCCTCCGCTCTGCCCTCCAGCCTCTGCTCTGCCCTCCAGCCTCCGCTGTCCTCTGCCCTCCAGCCTCCGCTCTGCCCTCCAGCCTCCGCTCTCCCCTCCAGCCTCTCCCCTCCAGCCTCCGCTCTGCCCTCCAGCCTCCGCTCTGCCCTCCAGCCTCTCCCCTCCAGCCTCCGCTCTGCCCTCCTGCGTCCGCTCTGCCCTCCAGCCTCCCCTGTCCTCTGCCCTCCAGCCTCCGCTCTCCCCTCCAGCCTCTCCCCTCCAGCCTCCGCTCTGCTCTCCAGCCTCCGCTCTGCCCTCCAGCCTCCGCTCTCCCCTCCAGCCTTCCCTGTGCTCTGCCCTCCAGCCTCCGCTCTGCCCTCCAGCCTCTGCCCTCCAGCCTCCCCTGTCCTCTGCCCTCCAGCCTCCGCTCTGCCCTCCAGCCTCCGCTCTCCCCTCATGCCTCCGCTCTCCCCTCCAGCCTCCGCTCTCCCCTATTGCCTCCGCTCTCCCCTCCAGCCTCTCCCCTCCAGCCTCTGCTCTGCCCTCCAGCCTCCGCTCTGCCCTCCAGCCTCCGCTCTCCCCTCCAGCCTCCGCTCTGCCCTCCAGCCTCTGCCCTCCAGCCTCCCCTGTCCTCTGCCCTCCAGCCTCCGCTCTGCCCTCCAGCCTCCGCTCTGGCCTCCAGCCTCCGCTCTGGCCTCCAGCCTCTGCCCTCCAGCCTCCCCTGTCCTCTGCCCTCCAGCCTCCCCGTCCTCTGCCCTCCAGCCTCCGCTTTGCCTTCCAGCCTCCGCTCTGCCCTCCAGCCTCCACTCTGCCCTCCAGCCTCCGCTCTGCCCTCCAGCCTCCCCTGTCCTCAGCCCCCCAGCCTTCCCTGTCCTCTGCCCTCCAGCCTCCCCTGTCCTCTGCCCTCCAGCCTCCCCTGTCCTCTGCCCTCCAGCCACCCCTGTCCTCTGCCCTCCAGCCTCTGCCCTCCAGCCTCCCCTGTCCTCTGCCCTCCAGCCTCCCCTGTCTTCTGCCCTCCAGCCTCCCCTGTCCTCTGCCCTCCAGCCTCCCCTGTCCTCTGCCCTCCAGCCTCCCCTGTCCTCTGCCCTCCAGCCTCCCCTGTCCTCTGCCCTCCAGCCTCCCCTGTCCTCTGCCCTCCTCACCCCTCCAGTCTCCCCTGTCCTCTGCCCTCCTCACCCCTCCAACCTCCCCTGTCCTCTGCCCTCCTCACCCCTCCAGCTTCCGCTCTCCTCACCCCTCCTCACCCCTCCAGCCTCCGCTCTCCTCACCCCTCCATATGCAATGTACAGTATGTGTATATATGTCTGTATGTAGTCACTTCCGTCACTTTGTCCGCACTTCCCTCACTTTGTCAGCACTTCCCTCACTTTGTCCGCACACATACACACTCTGCTATAGTTAGCACCGGCAATGCATCAGCCGCCTGGATCCTCAGTCGACATGTCGCCACCCCCCAACTACTGGATCCAATATAGCGTCCAAGAAGTCTTGCCAAACTTCCCGGACGCCATATTGGATCCAGTCGTCCGCGGGCGGCGACATGTCGATTCAGGATCCAAGCGGCAGGGAAGACGTAGGGTCGGTGCTAACTATAGCGCAGTGTGTGTGTGTGTGTGTATGTATGTATGTGTGTGCTGACCACTCTGCCCACGGCGCTGCGCTGACCACTCTGCCCACGGCGCTGCGCTGACCACTCTGCCCACGCCACTGTCCTGACCAATCTCACCGCACTCACTGCTAACCACTGAGCACCGCATTCACTGCTAACCACTGACCACCGCACTCACTGCTAACCACTGAAGCCACCGCACTCACTGCTAACCACTGAGCCACCGCACTCACTGCTAACCACTGAGCCACCGCACTCACTGCTAACCACTGAGCCACCGCACTCACTGCTAACCACTGAGCCACTGCACTCACTACTAACCACTGAGCCACGCACTCATGCTAACCACTGAGCCACCGCACTCACTCTAACCACTGAGCCACCGCACTCACTGCTAACCACTGAGCCACCGCACTCACTGCTAAACCACTGAGCCACCGCACTCACTGCTAACCACTGAGCCACCGCACTCACTGCTAACCACTGAGCCACCTGTATACACACAATTCATTTCACCGCACTCCCCTAACTATTAGTAAATAGATTATATATGGATTCTACACTACCCGATTCTTTAGAATCGGGCCCATTAGTGTCTGTATATTCTTATATCCTGTTATCACTGGCTGTAATATCTGTATACTCTTATATTCTGTGATCCCTGGCTGTAATGTCTGTATACTCTTATATTCTGTGATCCCCAGCTGTAATGTCTGTATACTATTTTACTCCTCCCCTGCTCAGTAGCTGTGGTATATCCCACCTGTTCCTCCATGGTTGGACACATACATTACACAGGGGCATATCTATAAGAATATCTCGGGACAGGAACTTTTTTTTATGTAACACCAATTGTGAAACTTATTTTTAGCCTAAGATTTATTCATTATAAATTACAAATATGTTCACATGGCACAACCCCTTTAATTTTGGCCAAACCCATCAATCTTGATGAACCTAGCTTAAAATATTAGGCCTCCTGACTCTCCCTAAGAAGACGATGTAGGCAAACCCAACAAATGGTAACATAAGTGCCCATCTGGGGTTCTGTTAGTTGCTTGCTTTCCTCTCCCCATCGAAAGCACATGCATGCTCGGCTAATCTGAGAGTACATCCATACACGTAGGCTTACTGTCGCCAGACTATAGGTATATATTGAGCATCAGGTGAGTACGGTCAGTACTTTAAATTTTTCACCTATAATGGAATTGCAAATTATACATAGAATGTGCGTTTTATAACAAATAATCTACAATTTCTTACCTGCACATAGTCCACACTGTCGCCAAGAGCCCGGAAGGCGGTGTACATCACTTCACGCTTTCCTCCCCATTTCTGCATGATACAAGTGTAGGGGAAGTTCTGCACCAGCTCCTGCACCCCTCGCTCGCCCTCCTGTCCGCCTTCTTGTGGATCGTGATAATTGTTGTCCCACACGTAACAGCAGGTGCCCTCTGATCCCATGACCTCTCGGAAAATGTCCATCATGTACCGATCGTCCTCCGAATTCCCGTCAATGACCATGACGACTCGGAGATGTGGGTAGGAGATCCGTCGTGCCGACTGTAGACATTTTCTCAGGTACTCCGGGTCTTCTTGGTAAGCCGCAATGCACAGGGCCACCTTGGAGATCCCTGGAAGACCCTTGCCACCGTCTTTCCGCATGCGTTTGTGCTCCAGATAAGCGAAAAGGCTCTGAGTGAGGAGATGAAGCCCCAAGATAGCTCCATACAGCCCGAAGGAGAGGTGATGGCGGTCAGTGTGTATGAACTGGTAGCCGGTCACATAAGCCGCCAATATGCCCCCTAGCACCAGCACCGCAAACAGGCTCGTGCCTAGGATCTTCAGGGCCGTCTGCAGCCGTCCAGGCATCTGTGCCGAAAGAAGAGAGAAAGTAAGTGGAGTCAGGAACGCGCCCACACATAACTGAGGCACCAAGTCAACACATGCCACTCCACCGGTCTACGTGCCAACACTGGCGGACCTATGTGAAGTAATGATTTTAATTATGTACTCACTTTACTTTCTGAAAAAAAAAATTTCTCATAAACTTATATACAATGCTTATGGCACCCCCTATGTCTAAAATTACAGGTAAATTCAGTGAATCCCTCCTATTTAGAGCTCATATGTAACAAAAAAAGAAAAAGTAATGATTTACAGTTATTTTTTTGTGAACCTCAATTCTCAGATGACTCGTTCTGCCCAAGACGTTGTGTAACCTAATATTAGCAGTCAGGCAGAGACCTGTCATCCAGCGGCCGTGCCTTCAATCTTCTGCTATTATCCGGCAATTTAAGGTATTAGAAGTCTTCATTTACTGTGGACGTAAACTGGGTCAAATGGCTGTGGAACTACAAGTTCAAGCAACCTCTATCTGGCAATCACTAATATAAGCTTAAAGGGAACCAACCACCAAGATTTGGTGCTATGCAGCAGGTGAATGACGTGTGCAGCATGACATCACTAATTTTTATTTTTTTTTAATTACTCCCTTGTGGGCTTGTCTTCACTGGATGAGAGGTAGGGCGGTTCGGCTTACAGCAGTGAGACAAGCCCACAGGGGAGCAATAAAAAAAACCCAAACAGTGATGTCATGCTGCACACGTCAATCACCTGCTGCATAGCACTAAATCCTGGTGATTAGTTCCCTTTAAACGAAGAACCAGAAAAATGGATAGTAAATGAGATCATAATCCTATACGGGGCTAAACCCAATAATAGAATAACAGAACTTCCCCCCACACCGAAGAAGCATTTGCGAAACGTGCGTCGGGGTGCACAGACAGATATGGGGACACAGCCTCTCATGGGTAATTATGTCATTTGGGCTCTACTTGTTTGTGAATAATGACTAATTAAGGGGTTTGTTTTTGATACATGGGGTGTACTTTAACTTGGTACACTTTTGGTACAATTTTTGGTATTGTATCCTTCACTGCATTGGCACTTTATGTATATTTATATGCTACCTTAGTGACCATTTTATGTATCATCCTGCCTGCATACTGTCCTCTTTTTATATAAATAGTTTGTGTCTCTCAATACTGCCCTTTGCTATAGGTCTTCACCTTATGCCCATTATGGATTTTCTCATTTCTTGGTATACTTACCATTTTTAAATATTCTTCTTTGTGATACATTAATAACATTTATATATTTTATATACTGACTTTTTGATCTTTATTTAGCATTTATTTGCTTTGTTTGTCTAACCAATCACTGATATAAGTAGCTCAGTGCACAAAGCAATGCCCTGTATTCAATAGTATGCAGTAAACTCCCCCTAGTGTTGACTGGAGGTAGTTAGAATTGTATCATTTACATCTAGGCAAGGGAAAAAACTGCAATTACTAAAATAATGAACGTTAATGAAGAAATCTAATAAAAAAGTTGACCTATGGTGTAATATATTGTAATAGATGCGTGAAGAGCAGATATCTGTACTACAACTGTCTTGTGTGGCTGAACCGTGAATGTTTCTTGTGATTTTATTCTTACTTTAGTTTTATTTTGTCCTGTAGGAGTGAAAAGTTATTGAATTTGGATCTGGAGTAATTTCTGTGGAGGTCACACGTATCAGGAGTCAGATCCTCTACACTCCCAATAATGTTAGAAAGAAAAGAAAGAGTTTTGTAGGATCGTCTGATAGTTTTACTAATTACCAGGGCAATGAAGAAGAGGAGGAAATGAAAAGTCTACCTGGGAGGGAATAATCTAGGGAACAAAGAGACTTCAAAAGCCTGGTATGACGAGGAGGGGGGCACGGAGGGATGCTAATGACAGGTTACATGTCTACTGATTGAACTTCTAAAGTCAGGATCAAAAACTACAAAGTCTAAAAACCATAGTAAACTTCTTACGTCGATCTTCATACAGACAATGCAGGGTGTAACAGAAAGGGAAATACGATCACCCCTATGGTTTAGATAAAGGGGACGTGGCGCCCCAATGGTCAGGACGACATGGAGGGGTACTGCACCCAGATAAGAGTGTGTAGTATCCCTGTTACAAGGGAACTAGGATGCTAACTAAGGACTCTCACAACACCTATCCTGGAGGTCCCTGCGGAGATGCCCGATGTGGTGGTGGAGGCCGAGATCGAGGAGCCAGTCAGCCACCCGATCCCGTGAACGAGGACGAACCAGAGGAGGATGAGGCCAGCAGCTCGCAGGAAGTCGGGGCATCTGGGCCCCACGCAGTGTGGTGGGAGCACCAGCAGCACAGACTGATTGGACAGGTCGGTGCAGCCGCCATGACAGGTGAGCGGGATCGTGCGCCAGGATTTCGCATACCAGCGCTTCCAGGCCGAACAGGTGGAGAGGCACATGGGGCCTAGGGGGTGGTACACCCTAAGGGTTTACAAAGCAACGGACTGAACTAGAAGTAAACCCCTGTATATAGTTTTTCTGACATGCTATGTGTGTTTATTTGATGGAAAATTTGTGAACTTTATGCTGTTGAGCCTTTGGACTGTGAGCCATTAAGCCATTGGACTCTGTGATACTGTGCCTATAAGACAGTCTGGTGGTGAGATTGACGCTGCTGAGAATGAGAGACAATGACCACCGGAGCTGTGTGTGCACCTGGCCCTGTTAAGGCCGGTGTTGAGTGATTTTTATTTTTGTTGTTCCTGTTGACCCAGTAACGTTCAAGAAAGTACCTCCCAGAAGGAAAGAAAAACGTTGAATAAAAATGTTATTGCTATGAATAAAAATGTTATTGTTATGAATGCATATAAAAATTTAACTCTGTACTGGGTCGGGTCACTCGCAGATGAGTTAGTTTAACTAAGGGGGAATGTGGCGCCCCACTGGTCAGGACACCACGGAGGGGTACTGCACCCAGATAAGAGTGTGTAGTATCCCTGTTACAGGGGAACTAAGATACTAACTAAGGACTCTCACAACACCCATCCACACACCTTAGAGCAGGGGACTTGGGTGGACCAGTTGCCAGGGAGACCCAGTCCCGGGGGGAGGAGTCAGGTGGGTTAAGAGCGGTAAGACAGTTAGTGAGAAAAGGCTGTGAGGAGCACAGCGGAGGACGTCTCAGGAGAGATCCTCCTGACAGAGGGAGATCCTAGAGGGACCAGGGATTGCGGTGCACCCGAATCCAGGCCCAGTACAACTATCGGCTGGAGGGATCTGGTCCCGGAACGAAGGACCGTCTCCGAGAGCGATGCAGGTGTTCACCACCGAGCCGCCAAACCAGAGGCCCGAGCTTATTCAAGGAGTCGAGGCTGACATCCGGCACACCCAGAAAAAGACCCATATAGGATCCCGAGGGCTCAGAGAGGAGTCGCTCAGTTAGAGAGGATCCGAGGAGCTGGCTTCAGGCTCTGCGTTGGAGGCGCTGAGGAAGAAAAGAGGGAGCGCAGTGAGGGACTAGAGAGGAATGGCAGGCACGCCACCGAGGGTCTTAAGTGAGTCATCCAGGTTCCCTGGTGACCACCCAGGCCAGCACGACACCTAAGGCTGTATCACCTGTTTCCTGCACTACAATCCTGCCAGTAAACCCGTTTAGAGATAAAGACTGCATGGCGTACTTTATTACTTCCACCTGACGAGTCGCTTACTGCAGCAGGGACAAGGCCTGGTATAAACTGTCTCCCTGCACATCATCAACCTCCACAGCTGCCCTGGGGATCCCGCTCCACCTACGGGGAGCGCAACCATCTTGCTGCTCCACCATCACCCTGGGGGACTATCCCGCAGCGCCGGTAACATTACTGGAACCGTAGGTGGCGCCATGAGACACTTTTATTTTAATCTTTTTTTTCCCTTTTTTCAGCGACCACCAGGGCCATGTGCCCAGGCACAGGCCGCCCGTGACATCCCCCGTGAAACCAAACGCCCGGGACTGGGTACCCCAAGGCTAGGGGGCGGGTCAGACACAATTTAAAGGGACTCTCCAGGGCTGTAAAAATAAAGTTTAGAAGTTTACATTTCCTCATTAGTATTACAAGTCAGCCATTTAAATAAATGGACGACCAGTTCCACTGGAGGAGAACCTATTCCTTTGCTGGCATTAGATATTGTTTGGCCAACAACTGTTTCATCTAGTTTCTTCATACACATGCAGGCGTGAATAAGTTGAGGTCAGACGCTTCAATAGTTAACTTATCAGGGCTTCCATGGCCATATAATTACTTTCAGGACTCCTTGTTGTTCTTTATGCTGCAGATTGTTCAGCATTGACATTGGGGGATGTTTTGGGTCAGTGTCTTGATGCAGAATAAATTTGAAGCCAATCAGATGCTTTCCTGATAATGTTACATGATGGATAAGTACCTGCCTTTATTTCTCAGTATTGAGGACACTATTAATCCTGACTAAATCCCCAACGCTATTTTTTGAAATGCAACCACAAACTTGCAGAACCCCTCATTGTGCTTCAATGTTTCTGCAGACCCTCATTATCGTACCGATCTCCAGCCCCTTGGTGAACAAACTGTCTTTTGTTACAGCCATGTATTCACATTTTGATTCAATCCACAGCACCTGCTGCCATTGTTCTGTACCCTGGTTTCGATATTTTCGTACATAGTTGAGTCGCTTGGCCTTGCTTGCTTACATGCAGAAGGTCTGACTTTTCAACTGCAATTCTTCCATGAAGACAACTTCTGACCAGATGTCTCCAAACATTAAATGGGTATAGATGGGTCCCGCTGGTTGCTGCCAGTTCTGAGTTGATGGCACTGCTGGAACAGGGGCGGACCTACCGTGGTGCAGCTGGTTCAGCTGCACCAGGGCCCCGACCGGCTAGGGGGCCCCTCAAGCCTGCAGGGGGGCCCCCAGCCGACCCCCGTGACCCTGTGTCAGAGGAGAGAGGAGGGGAGGGTAACTGAGGGAAGCTTCCTGCTTCCCCTGGCTGATCCCGCCCTTCCTCTCCTCTGCCGCCCCGGCTCCCAGGACTTCAAAGCGCGGCTCGGCGCAGCAGGTAGGAGCCGCATCACCCACAGCCCTGCTCCACACCGACGTTCACTAGCACCCCCCTCCCCCCTGCTCCTCTCCAGCAGCTGCTGCAACAGGGCCCTCCAGGGTCAAGGTCTGCCAATGTGCTGGACATTTACCGATTTTAAAGAGTAAATAAGCATGATGTGTCTTTCATCTGCAGCACTAAGTTTCCATGGCCGACACCTGTGTCTATGGTTTTCAACATTGTCAAATTTCTTGATGTGCTCGGTGCTGTGCATTACAGGAAGATACTTATCTTTTATCCAGTACAATCAGAGAGGTGTCTGATTGGCTCCAAATGTATTCTGAAACAGGATAATGACCCAAAACATCCAGCCAATGTCATTAAAGGCCCCATCTCACGCTTCAATAGTCGAACGATCTGATCAACGATCCGACTTGACCTAGATTGCTTGAACGATGTTCAATGATCGCTAGTGAAGTGCCACATGTAAAGATATCGTTAACGACGCAGCAACGATTCTGCGACAAGCAAATGATACTTGCGGTCGTTAGCTCACCTACGCCCTTCACTTCTCAATAGGCGAGGTCATTAACGATATCATTATCGAGGTGTCACACACACCCATGCTGCAGGTTGAACGAACGCTCATCGTTTGGTTTAAAGGGATCCTGTCACCCTCAGAACACCTCCTAAGCTAGCAAAATATGTCCCTGCAGCATCCCATCACTAATCTCACACTCCTTTTGTCTCCTAAAAGCATCCTGTGAAAGTGCATAAAAACGTTTTAATACTTACTCATTAGTGATTATAATTAGCAGGGGCTATATTCTTTAGTCACCAGGGTGGGCTGTTTTGCAGCCTCGAGGATCCACCCTCTCTCTGTCTGTGTGCTTTGCTTGTGCAGGCTCCCCCCTCTCTATCACTCACAGAATGCAAATCATTAGTCCTGCCTTCAGCTCCACATCACAGCAGCACAGACAGAGAGAGGGTGGATCCTGGAGATGCAAAACAGCATGTCCTGGTGACTAAAGAATATAGCCCCTGCTAATTATAATCACTAATGAGTAAGTATTAAAACGTCTATCTCCCCTTTCACAGGATGCTTTTACCGTGTTTCCCCGAAAGTAGGGCGCCCCCGAAAGTAAGGCATGCTTGGGGGGGCGCCCTACCTTCTAATATAAGGCACCCCCCCGAATGTAAGGTGTACCTGAGGACTGTGGTGGTCCCCCACTCTCCTGATTTCCGCTGTAGCTGCCAAACTCCGCCCAGGTCAGGAGCCCTGCGCCAATTACAGCGCAGGAACCGTGAGCCAATCACAGCCCAGGAACCGCAAGCCAATCCGCGGCCAGCTGACATCGTGCATGGCCTCTGATTGGCTAGCGGTTCCTGGGCTGTGATTGGCTCACGGTTCCTGCGCTGTAATTGGCGCAGGGCTCCTGACCTGGGCGGAGTTTGGTAGCTACAGCAGGAATAAGGAGAGCGGGGGGCCACCGGAGAACGGAGGGGGCCTCCAGAGAGTGGAGGGGGCCAACGGAGTGCGGAGGCCAGCGGGGAGAGCGGGGGACCACCGGAGAGCGGAGGCCAGCGGGGAGAGCGCGGACACCGGTAAAAAACGGTGTGTGTGTATGGGTATGTGTGTGTGTATGGGTATGTGTGTGTACGGGTATGTATGGGTGTGTGGGGTGTGTGGGGTGTGTGGTGTGTATGTGTGTGTGTATGGGTGCGTGGCGTGTGTGTGTATGGGAGGCTGCAGTGGGATGTAGGGTATATAAGACACCCCCCGAAAGTAAGACATGGTGGACTTTTTGGAGCAAAAAAAAATATAAGACAGTGTCTTACTTTCGGGGAAAAACGGTAGGAGACAAAAAAAGTGTGAGATTAGTGATAGGATGCTGCAGGGACATGTTTTGCTAGCTTATGAGGCGTTTTGGAGGTGACAGGATCCCTTTAAGGTCCGATTCACAAACCTCCCATCAACAATCTGCCCAATTATCGTTGAGTGGATGTACATGTCACACTGAACGACGTCTTTATGCCGTCGTTAGAACGACTGAAAACCTGTGACGTTTCAACGATATCGTTACCGATATCGTAGTGTGTGACGGGGCCTTAAGAACAATGTCATTGTCAAGAAGAACAAGGAGTCCTAGAGGTGATCCTCAGAGTCCTAATCTCACATCAACCCATCTGTCTGGGATCAAGAGACAGAAGGATCCTCACAGGCCTCATACACAGAAGATCTGGGGTCGGTTCTCCAAGATGTTTGGAACAACCTCCTGCCAAGTTCTATCAAAGACTGTACAAATACCTAGAAGAACTAATGAAGGTAAAGAGTGGTCACCAAATGTTGATGTGATTTACTCTACATTTTGTTAAATAAATACAAATAAACTATTGACACTTCTATTTTTTTAAAGCATTCTTACATTGTAGCATTTTTTCCACACCTGTTTAAAACGATACTATAAATTTAGTGTGTGCAAATATCAATATACATGTAAAGAAATCTATATAAATCTCATATATTTAGAACATATAATAAACACTTACATAATATAAAATGATTCTATGTCTATTATTTTTATGAGCTGAAACTATAACCCTGTCCTTCTGCTTTCTAAAACTTTCCCATCTCTATCTGATTCGTCACCAGTCAGTCTGCCATGAGTAAATGCTGGGACTTGTAGTTCTATAACAGCTTAGGTTTAGTTTATATAAGTGGAATTAGAGGTTAATATCAGGTGCAGGGGGAGGGTGATAAGTGTTGCATCTGCACAAGGACATCGGTGTGGGATACTCTATATGCATCTGGCTGCAGCCTCTGTGGCCGGTGTCCAGTGCACAATGCAGAACAGCAGGGAGCACAGCACAAGGTCTGTGTCTGTGAATGGCTAGAAATCATCAGTCAGCAATTTCTCATCAAGCATGCAGGAAAGAGCCCATTCATATCCTCCATCCCATGCACTGATGTCTCACCTTGCATTTGCCCCTATGTGGATTATTCCTCAGTTGCAGCACTGAGCATCTTCTCCCAGCAGAAGACAAGTCTGGGGGTTATTTGATTTTCTTCTCCACACATCCTGGATCCTCTCATTACTACTGGACCTGTGCAATCATGTCACCTCTGCCCCACTGCAGCTCCAGCTATCTCTGTGCACTTTATACATTCACTGCAGCACTCTACACTGCATCCCCTCTACTCTTGGGAATCTGTTCATTTTTTGTCTTAATTTATTCTTTCTTATGGGAATTTCTGCAATTTATCTACTATTTTATGCTGTTTTCCTCGTGCAAAATGTATATATAGTGGTTCCTCTGCATGTGCTCATCTATACTGCACCCTAAACTGCCACCCATGTCTATCTTTACTGTACCCTTCACTGCAACCCTTTGTGTTCATATGTCCTGTGCCATATGCTTCTCCCTCTTGTGCTTATTTATCCTCCAACCTACACGGCACCCCAATGTTTTCTGCTTTCCTGCACACTACACTGCACTGTTATATATCACCTCTAATGCACCCTAAACTGCACCCCTATGTGTTCACCTCCCCTGCTTACTACCCTGCACCCCTATGTGTTCACCTCCCCTGCTTACTACCCTGCACCCCTATGTGTTCACCTCCCCTGCTTACTACCCTGCATCCCATGTATCACCTCTAATGCACCCTAAACTGCACCCCTATGTGTTCACCTCCCCTGCTTACTACCCTGCACCCCATGTATCACCTCTAATGCACCCTAAACTGCACCCCTATGTATTCACCTCTCCTGCTCCCTACACTGCACCTCTGTGTTCACATTCCCTGCACCCTACATTGCACCCCCATGTATTCACCTCTCCTACACCCTTATGTGTCACCTCTCCTGCACCCTACAGCGTACCCCTATGTGATCATTTCACTTGTTCCCTACACTGCACCCCTATGTGATCACCTCTACTGCTCCCCACACAGCACCCCTGTGTCACCTACCCTGCACCCTACCCTGCACCCCTATGTGTCACCTCTACTGCACCCTACACTGCACCCCTCTGTGTTCACCTCCCCTGCACCCTATACTGCACCCCTATGTGTCACCTCTCCTGCACCCTTCACTGCACCCCTATGTGTTTACCTCCCCTGCACACCTATGTGTCACCTCTCCTGCACCCTTCACTGCACCCCTATGTGTTCACCTCCCCTGCACCCCCATATGTTCACCTCTCCTGCTCCCTACAAAGCACCTCTATGTGTCTCCTCTCCTGCACCCAATTATATACCCTGCCTTTCACCCTGCACCCCTTTAACATTAGGCACTTATTTCCTCTCCTGCTTTCTCCTTTCCTTCCATGCATACACTATTGTCTACAATGACATTATACCCTGCACTCTTCAACCCTCATCTCTCCTGCACTCAACTATCCTGTGCGTTCTTCCCCCTTCCTTCCATCAGCAGGTTGCTTTAACCTCCCCCCATCCCCAGCCCACCACCTACAGAACAGTCACCCACCTCCCTTGCACCCCTTTTTAACTCACCCCACCTTCTGGTCAGGCACCTCCTTGTCTTAGTCCCATGTGCTGTAGTAGGGTGCACACCTCTCTCCTCCATGTGATGCCTCTGGTCTAGGAGCTGTAGTAGGGTGCACACCTCTCTCCTCCATGTGATGCCTCTGGTCTAGGAGCTGTAGTAGGGTGCACACCTCTCTCCTCCATGTGATGTCTCTGGTCTAGGAGCTGTGTAGTACTGTACACACCTCTTTCCTCCATGTGCTCCTGAGGCTGCAGGATGAAAGTGGATTGTGAGCTCCCCAGTGTGCATCACCAGCAGGCTCTTCCCTCCTGCAGACACTGGTGACATAATTACATTGTATGGGGAGATGTCATTCATTAGGATCGCACAGCCACATAAAATGGTATATTTAGAGCAGAGGGCTAAGGACAGCTGTCAATACAGGGATTTTGACAGCAGGTGCTTCCTTTATTGCTGGCTGGGTCTGGAAGAATATAAGTTACTAGCTGTAGTATCCAGCTACGCCTGGGTTAATAAATAACTGCTGTTAGGGTCCTTCACATCAGCGATGTGCCGTGAAGTGCCGCGATTACCGCATAACGGCTGCACTTGCGGTTTACTTGCGGCAAGCCCCATAGAATGTCTATGGGGGCTTGCTGCAGGTGCGGCAAGTGCGGTATCGGCACATGCGGCAGGTGCGGCTGCGAAAAAAACGACGCGTTTTTTTTTCGCTGCCGCATTTGGCTCAAGTGCCGAAACTGCACTTGCCGCACCTGCCGCACAGTTACCGCAAGCCCCATAGACATTGTATGGGGCTTGCCGTAAGTGACCCGCAAGTGCAGCCGTTATGCGGTAATCGCGGCAGTTGCGGTGAAAAAACCGCAATTGCCGCGATCAGCGAAAACCGCTGATGTGAAAGCAGCCTTAGCTATAACAAAATAGAATTTGAATATGTCATATTAATGACCTGTAGGAAAATAGAAGCTGAGCTGTGATTGATTGCTATAGGCAGCCTAATAAATCTCCAGCCAACAGTAAACCCTCCCCTGGCCGGGCAGTATATGTTACCTCACACATACACATAATAGACAGCTCATGTGACTGACATCTGCCTTAATTCTCTATATGGCACATGTGTTGCACATTGGCTGTTTTTACACTGTGTTCCAAATTATTATGCAAATGTTCTTTTTTTCTGATTTTCCTAAATGGTCAGTGCAAATGACAGTCAGTGTAATAAAAGTCATCACCCGTTAGAGTATACATCGAATTGTATTGAAGAAACCTCCCAATGATAACAGTATAATCAGTATAATCTTCAAAATGTAAAAAAAACTGTAAATGCACTGTTCCAAATTATTAGGCACGGTAGAGTTTCTAAACATTTGATATGTTTGAAAGAACTGAAAATGATCATTTGTTGAATTTGCAGCATTAGGAGGTCACATTCACTGAAATAAAAAAGCTATTTAACTCCAAAACATCCTAACAGGCCAAGCTACATGTTAACATAGGAACCCTTCACCTTCACAATTGTTGCATCCAATGAAGTTGTGAGTTTCTGGAGAGTTTCTGCTTGTATTTCTTTGCATGATGTCAGAATAGCCTCCCAGAGCTGCTGTTTTGATGTGAACTGCCTCCCACCCTCATAGATCTTTTGCTTGATTATACTCCTAAGGTTCTCTATAAGGTTGAGGTCAGGGGAAGATGGTGGCCACACCATGAGTTTATCTCCTTTTATGCCCATAGCAGCCAATGGCACAGAGGTATTCTTTGTAGCATGAGATGGTGCATTGACATGCATGAGGATGATTTTGCTCCTAAAGGCACGTTTTTGCTTTTTGTACCATGGAAGAAAGTTCTCAGTTGAAAACTGTATATATGTTGCAGAGGTCATTTTCACACCTCCAGGAACCTTAAAGCTGCCTACCATCTGTTTCACAATGATTCCAGCCCAAAACATGACTCCTGCACCTCCTTGCTGATGTCGCAGCCTTGTTGGGACATGGTGGCATCCACCAACCATCCACTACTCTATTTATCTGGACCATCCAGGGTTGCTCAGCACTCATCAGTAAACAAGACTGTTTGAAAATTAGTCTTCATGTATGTCTGGACCCACTGCAACTGTTTCTGCTTTTGAGCACTGTTTAGGGGTGGCCGAATAGTAGGTTTATGCACCACAACAAGCCTTTGAAGGATCCTACACCTTGAGGTCCGAGGGACTCCAGAGGCACCAGCAGCTTCAAATATCTGTTTGCTGGTTTGTAAGGCCTCTTTAGCAGCTGCTCTCTTAATCTGATGAATTTGCCTGGCAGAAACCTTCCTCATTCTGCCTTTATCTGCACGAACACATCTGTGCTCAAAATCAGCCACAAATCTCTTCACAATACGATGATCACGCTTAAGTTTTCGTGCAATATCAAATGTTTTCATCCCTTGTCCAAGGCATTGCACTATTTGTTGCTTTTCGGCAGCAGAGACAACCTTTTTCTTTCCCATGTTACTTGAAAACTGTGGTCTGCGTAATATTGTGGAACACAAAGTTTTCCTTTTATTGGGCTTACCTGCCAAACTAATTATCACAGATATCTGAGATTGATTTCAATGATCCAAAGAACCCTGAGACACAATGCCATCAATGGGTTTCATTAAAAAAAAAAAAAAAAAAAATCCTATGACACATAAAATCAATTTGCGTAATAATTTGGAACACAGTGTAATCACATGTTTATTTTTGAAAATTAAAGATACCAGATGTATGAGGCGAGTTGTGTGAGGCGATTTGTGCACATCTGTGTCTGTTTGTGTGGGGTGTGTGTCCCTGTAGTGTGTGTGTCCCTGGGGTGTGTGTGTGTCCCAGTGGTGTGCGTGTGTCCCTGTGGGGGGGTCCCTGTGGTGTGTGTCCTTTTGGGGGGGAGGGGTGTCCCTGTAGTGTGTGTCCTTGTGGGGGGAGGGGTGTCTCTGTGGTGTGTGTCCATCCCTATGGGGTCTGTGTGTTCCTGTGGGGTGTGTGTGTGTCTCTGTGGGGTGTGTATGTGTGTATGTCCCTGTGGTGTGTGTGTCCCTATGGGGTGAGTGCATGTGTCCCTATAGGGTGTGTATGTGTGTGTGTCCCTGTGGTGTGTGTCTCTGTGTTGTGTGTGTCTCTTTGTGGTGTGTGTGTTTGTGTTCGGGTGCATGGTGAGTATCCAATGTTGGGGCTCCACCTTAGCTGTTACTCTTTGTGTGCATGTGGTGTATATACATGTCCCGTGCGTGGTGAATATTCCATGTCAGGGCCCCACCTTAGTGACTATATGCTGGTATATGCTGTTAGCCTTTGGTGTTGTCATTAATCCCTTCTCATTCACAACTGTCAACTGGTAACTGTGACTTTCTCTCCATTATGTAGATAGGGCCAAAATTGTTTAGTGAATTGGAACGCGCGGGGTTAAAATTTCGGCTCACAACATAGCTTATGACGCTCCCGGGGTCCAGACGTGTGACTGTGCAAAATTTTGTGGCTGTAGCTGGCAGCTGTCGATTTTCCTCAAACACTTTTCCTTTCACTTTTTCCCCATTATGTAGATAGGGGCAAAATTGTTTGGTGAACTGGAAGGGTTAAAATTTCCCTCACAACATAGCTTATGACGCTCCCGGGGTCCAGACGTGGGACTGTGCAAAATTTTGTGGCTGTAGCTGGCAGCCGTCGATTTTCCTCAAGCACTTTTCCTTTCACTTTTTCCCCATTATGTAGATAGGGGCAAAATTGTTTGGTGAACTGGAAGGGTTAAAATTTCCCTCACAACATAGCCTATGACGCTCTCGGGGTTCAGACGTGTGACTGTGCAAAATTTTGTGGCTGTAGTTGCAACGGAGTAGATGCCAATCCCGGACATAACAACATACATACACACATTCAGCTTTATATATTAGATTTTTGGGTTGTTACAGGGAAATGTTACATTCAATGACCTCAGTGCCTTAAATGCATCCTTATTGCAGCCTATATGGACATAATCATGTAATCAAGTCATGTCAACCCCAAAAATCAATAATAAATATTAAAGCAGTTATCTGGGAATTTAATATTGATGACATTTCTTTGTGGGGGTCTGACTCCTGGATTTGGACCGCATGCAGGGGCATAACTACAACAAGTGCAGGTGTTGTAATTGCACCCGGATCCTGGAGCCAACCATAGGGGGCCCCAAAAGTCCATTTGACCTATAGAAAAAGACTAATACTATTAAAGAGTTGCAATAATTGGGGGCCTGTTGGAGCTTTCGCATCGGGGCCCAATGAGATTCAAGTTATGCCACTGTCCTCATGGGTCTCATGGCAATACATCACAGCATAATGCAAGTGAATGGTGACACATTGTGACCCGCAATGTGCTGTGACAGCCAAAAACAAGTTGCAAATAGTTGGAACCTAGTGAGTCACAATGTGACCCTATTTATTATGCAGTATTTGGCCACTCAACTGGTTGCAAAAGTCGCCATGTAGCCCCAGCCATAAAGGCAGTCTGTTCTCCACTTGTACCTTTATAACATATATTATGGGGGATTTAGGCCCCCATAAAAACCATACCTGCAGTATAGAATTTAGTGTTTTACTTAATGAGAAAAAGCGTTTTATTTAATAAATAATTATGAAAGTGAGGGACTTCGGTGCCCTCTTGGTGTGTTGAAGGGCTTAGTGCACCGTTTTGACCCCTTCATTTGCATTCTGAGCTCTTCCCCTTATGCCACGTTCACACTTTCAGTATTTTACATCAGTGTTTGTAACCCAAAATGAAAAGTGGAGCATTCAGAGGAAAAGTATAATAGAAACACGTCACCACTTTTGTAGTTTTAACAGTCTCAGTGAGGGCAGAGAGAAGAGGCTGTAGATAAGGAGGAAGGTGCTTGGAAGTAAGTGCAGGATAGAAGTTGTGCTGATATATGAGCTAATGAAGAGAGTAGTACCCTGGATAAACACAAATGTCACATCCAGCCTGTATTACTGGAAGACACACAAGCTCACATCCAGCCTATATTACTAGGAGAGACGCACAAGCTCACATCCAGACTATATTACTGGAGAGACACACAGACTCTCATCCACAGCCTGTATTACTGAGAGACACACAGAGCTCATGTACCACCCCAGGGTATGGGAACGCGGATGTCTGGGCCCTCAGCTTCGGTGGGGATCTCACTGGTGGCCTGCCCAGACCTGTGGCCCCGAGGGGGAGACAGTCGCCAATTAAGGGGTTGAAGTCTTTATCACATGACGGCACCTGTAGTGCCTGGTGACTAGACACCAGCGCCGCCACAGTCCTCCGGAGGGTGGTGGTATTGCGGCTAGGGTGGAGCAGCTCCCTACAGGTAGAGCTAATCCTCCGGGGCAGTGTTACCTGATGCCGGCACGATGCAAACCGTTGAGAAAAGTCAATGAAGGAGAACAGAGACACAGAGGCACTTCACTCTTCCACTCTTCCAGGTACTTTACTTGTGAAGAAACTGAACAAGATGGTGATACAGTTCACAGTACTCCAGCAGGACGGCCGGGTAGTCGCAGCAGAATGCAGAATCTGTGAAAGTCTCTGGTGGTACATTCTTGGATCTACCCTTGTCGTGCCTCTTCTCTCTCTTCTCGTGGTCTGCTTCTTGGGGCAGTAGTACGTCCCAGGGGATAAACGCCCTGAGAACGTCTTCGGAGCCGGGACGAGTACGGTCAGAGGGTGAACACTCCAGGCCGCGTTGTCAGACCCGTGCACTCCGGATGTACAAGTCAGGACCTCTCTGTCTGGGCTATGTCTTTCTCTAGCCCTCTTTTGAAGCCCCCTTTCTCTCTCGAGTCAGCTCCCGTTCTCTGTCTTTCCTCTGGGAAGACACTCCTGAAGACTCCACGTGTGTTCTACCTTGCTCCTCTCACACTTTTACCACTCACACTAACTCTGGGACCTCCCCCCGGTTGTATCGGTGGGTGTGTTTTTGGGATCAGATCCTTCCACAGTGTTCTGCATTCTATTTGCAACAGGGATAACCACACGCTCATCTTTGGGTGCAGTACCTCACTAGTGACGCCTGACCACATTCCCCCTTGATGGAATATACTTGTCCGCAAGTATGGTGTTACAGGGTTTATAGGAAGAGTAAAAGTGTTATATTTTCATTAAACACTAACAGGTAACATATTTACAAGCAAGCATTCTTCTTCCCTTTATGGGAGGCTCGGTTCTTTTAACGTTACTAAGCAATACGAAAGCTAGCTACTACCATAGACCTCGGGGTCCTTGGGTCACCTCTTGGCCAAGATCTTACTCTCCGGTTCATAGCATCTTTCTTTTTACACAATGCACTTTAAACAACAACATTATCTAACTTCTCATCAGCCACACGGGGATCGGTAACTGCATGGACCCAGCGGTAATCATTGTCCATCACAGTCCAGTGCGATTTATCACCGCCGGGGCGCTTTAAATGACTACATGATAGCACACGAAAGTCTCTAGCTAAAACGGGTTAATAGTCCAGGCTCAAACAACATTATGCACTCATGGGAGGAAAGAGTTCTCATGTAAGTCTATGCGTCTCCATTTAAATCAGGGAATTTTACATACTTCTTCAATACAAGGTAAAAGAAAAACAAAAGGTTCACACTGCAGCAAAAGAAACTATTCGCATCTTAAGTCTGTGATCATAACAGGTACTTAATGGCGGGATACACGAATAGCGAACCACCCAAGTGGCCCCGCGTGTCTCTCAAAAGTTACCTCGTCTCCACGGTACACATCCCGGTCCGGGTGACCACGACGCAGGTGTGACTCAATGTCTCTACGTACCACAAAGATTTCTTCACGCAGTCCTGGCTCGCGTATGAATCCCCAACCATCCGCGTAGTTAAATGACACTATGGTGCCAGGCTTTCGTAGTTCCAATGGCAGTGGGCGTGTCTGCGGGCTTCCTCCCTTACTCTATGGCTTTCAATCTCCCGTTAGTAATACTTCTCACAACATCTTTGCTAGGCCTCCTGGTTGGACTCTCTAGCCGGTGAGGTGTACTCCGGTAGTGGAATACGATGTAACGGGGTCTCCAGAACGGCGGTAACATCTGCGATGCAGCTTGGCACAGCAACAGGTAGCCTCCGCTGGTCAGTCCACCGTGCCAGCTCCGGGGTACGATCTCCAGCAGCTCCGGGATGGTAAAACAACTCCTCTTCATTCTCCGTGGAGTCATCCTCGGCTAGGTTAGTGATGTTATCCGTGCCGTTGTCAACCTCCTCCACAACGATGTCCGGTTCTTCCTCCAGGGCTCGGATCTCTACCACCGGGGTGTTAGCGGGAGCAGCGGGCAGGTCCTCTGGGAAGTCAGTTTGGACTCCTACCTCCTGAGTCTGAATAGGTGGGATGGCGGACAAAAGATCCATTACAGCCTGTGCAGCGGTTGCGGCCTCTCTCGCTCTTCTATCCACATCTCTGCTCCTGAGTCCGCGGCTTGCTCCGCAATCCACTGCCGTACTACCCATTCTAGTGTCTCAGATAGTCGGCTCCACAAGTCCCGGAATGCGACCATCCAGACCTCGGCATCACCCTCATCCGTCAGCAGGGACGGAACTTCCGAATCGCCACGGGCAGCACGGGCCTCCTGTTCCACCTGTTGGAGAATGTCCGTCCACCTGGTTGCCATGTTGCCGGGTATGTCGTACTTTCTATTGTAAGACAAAAAGGGGGGAGGGGGTGGGAGCGCATGTGAAGAAAGTTTTTGAAGTAGATTTAGGCCCAAGGCTGTGTGGCCACTCACCAGAGGTGGTTGTGCAACCCTGCACAACTGCGGTCTTACGCCTGTGAATCCACCTCCGCTTGGAGGTATAGTGGAGGCACCGAAATTTGCTCCGGGAGCTCCAACTCCTGCCGCGGTCACGTGACCGGATTGATGTCACCACAGGTCCTTCAACGGTGACCGTGTTGTATTGCTAGGTCATGGAGCTCAGGATCTAGGATTAATGGTATCTCTTGTCCAGAGCTGCTCTTGCCAGGTGTGCACAAGTGCAAGAAGCTGAGAGTAAGAAAATCCCTGGTCTGTGGAGCGCTAGGACTGGAGATAAAATGGCACTAGGGTTATTTTTAGAAAATTATTTCTTTATTAACCTCTTACAGGCCACTACTCGTTTCTGCAGCAAAGCGCTGCCTTCATCAGGTGGTGCACTTTCTATTGTGTCTTTCTCTTCTGGCTATCCCTTTATATGGGCATGTAATGGCTTCCCAGGGGCCACTTCCGTTGGGCCGCCCCCTTGATTGATTGATGGCCATAGGGGTGGCCAAACAGTTTCGCGCCTCCGTCTAGGCCCTCCTTTGTTAAGGGGCTGAGGCTCACCCCCGGCCTGCACATGGTCCTTTACATAGTCAAATTGCCATCTTGGAGTTCACGGTAAAAATGGCGGGAACCAGTTCTCATTGCCGTACAGCGGCGGTGAAAGTTCTTTTTCAATCAAAAGTTCAAAGTCCAAAGGCACACAGTACCCGGTTGCACCGAGCACGCTATCCTGTTTGTGAGCGCCAGAAAAGGGGAACTACAGTTAGGGCCAGAAATATTTGGGCAGTGACACAATTTTCGCGAGTTGGGCTCTGCTTGCCACCACATTGGATTTGAAATGAAACCTCTACAACAGAATTCAAGTGCAGATTGTAACATTTAATTTGAAGGGTTGAACAAAAATATCTGATAGAAAATGTAGGAATTGTACACATTTCTTTACAAACACTCCACATTTTAGGAGGTCAAAAGTAATTGGACAAATAAACATAACCCAAACAAAATATTTTTATTTTCAATATTTTGTTGCGAATCCTTTGGAGGCAATCACTGCCTTAAGTCTGGAACCCATGGACATCACCAAACGCTGGGTTTCCTCCTTCTTAATGCTTTGCCAGGCCTTTACAGCCGCAGCCTTCAGGTCTTGCTTGTTTGTGGGTCTTTCCGTCTTAAGTCTGGATTTGAGCAAGTGAAATGCATGCTCAATTGGGTTAAGATCTGGTGATTGACTTGGCCATTGCAGAATGTTCCACTTTTTTGCACTCATGAACTCCTGGGTAGCTTTGGCTGTATGCTTGGGGTCATTGTCCATCTGTACTATGAAGCGCCGTCCAATCAACTTTGCAGCATTTGGCTGAATCTGGGCTGAAAGTATATCCCGGTACACTTCAGAATTCATCCGGCTACTCTTGTCTGCTGTTATGTCATCAATAAACACAAGTGACCCAGTGCCATTGAAAGCCATGCATGCCCATGCCATCACGTTGCCTCCACCATGTTTTACAGAGGATGTGGTGTGCCTTGGATCATGTGCCGTTCCCTTTCTTCTCCAAACTTTTTTCTTTCCATCATTCTGGTACAGGTTGATCTTTGTCTCATCTGTCCATAGAATACTTTTCCAGAACTGAGCTGGCTTCTTGAGGTGTTTTTCAGCAAATTTAACTCTGGCCTGTCTATTTTTGGAATTGATGAATGGTTTGCATCTAGATGTGAACCCTTTGTATTTACTGTCATGGAGTCTTCTCTTTACTGTTGACTTAGAGACAGATACACCTACATCACTGAGTGTGTTCTGGACTTCAGTTGATGTTGTGAACGGGTTTTTCTTCACCAAATAAAGTATGCGGCGATCATCCACCACTGTTGTCATCCGTGGACGCCCAGGCCTTTTAGAGTTCCCAAGCTCACCAGTCAATTTCTTTTTTCTCAGAATGTACCCAACTGTTGATTTTGCTACTCCAAGCATGTCTGCTATCTCTCTCATGGATTTTTTCTTTTTTTTTCAGCCTCAGGATGTTCTGCTTCACCTCAATTGAGAGTTCCTTTGACCGCATGTTGTCTGGTCACAGCAACAGCTTCCAAATGCAAAACCACACACCTGGAATCCACCCCTGACCTTTTAACTACTTCATTGATTACAGGTTAACGAGGGAGACGCCTTCAGAGTTAATTGCAGCCCTTAGAGTCCATTGTCCAATTACTTTTGGTCCCTTGAAAAAGAGGAGGCTATGCATTACAGAGCTATAATTCCTAAACCCTTTCTCCGATTTGGATGTGGAAACTCTCATATTGCAGCTGGGAGTGTGCACTTGCAGCCCATATTATATATATAATTGTATTTCTGAACATGTTTTTGTAAATAGCTAAAATAACAAAACTTGTGTCACTGTCCAAATATTTCTGGCCCTAACTGTATCAGTACCGCCCCAAGGTATGGGAACTCGGATGTCTGGGCTCTCAGCTTCGGTGGGGGATCTCACTGGTGACCTGCCCAGACCCACGACACCGAGGGGAAACAGTCGCCAATTAAGGGGTTGAAGTCTTTATCACGTGACCCCACCTGTAGTGCCTGGTGACTAGACACCAGCGCCGCCACAGTCCTCCGGTGGGTGGTGGCATTGCGGCTAGGGTGGAGCAGCTCCCTACAGGTAGCGCTAATCCTCCGGGGCAGTGTTACCTGATGCTGGCACAATGACAGAGACACAGAGGCACTTCACTCTTCCAGGTGCTTTACTTGTGAAGAAACTGAACAAGATGGTGATACAGTTCACAGTACTCCAGCAGGACGGCCGGCCGGGTAGTCGCAGCAGAATGCAGAATCTGTGAAAGTCTCTGGTGGTACATTATTGGATCTACCCTTGTCCTGTCCCTTCTCTCTCTTCTCGTGGTCTGCTTCTTGGGCAGTAGTATGTCCCAGGGGATAAACGCCCTGAGAACTTCTTCGGAGCTAGGACGAGTGCGGTTGGAGGGTGAACACTCCAGGCCACGTTGTCAGACCTGTGCACTCCAGGTGTACAAGTCAGGACCTTTCTGTCTGGGCTACGTCTCACTCTAGCCCTCTTTGAAGCCCCTTTTCTCTCTCGGGTCAGCTCCCATTCTCCATCTTTCCTCGGGGAAGACACTCCTGAAGACTCCCCGTGTGCTCCACCTTGTTCCTCTCACACTTTTTCCACTCACACTAACTCTGGAACCTCCCACGGTTGTATTGGTGGGTGTATTTTTGGGATCAGATCCGTCCACAGTGTTCTGCATTCTACTTGCAACAGGGATAACCACATGTTGCAGTACCTAACTTGTGACGCCTGACCAGTGGGGCGTCACACTCACATCCAGCCTATATTACTGGGAGACACACAGAGCTCACATCCAGCCTATATTACCAGGAGAGACACACAGACCTCACATTCAGCCTATATTACTGGGAGAGATGACATGCCCACTCCAGGGCCGGGGAAGACTCGGGAACCGGGCAGTTACTAGCTGTTCTCTCTTCTTCACTTCTCTATTTTTTTCACGGGGACAGACCGAGGCCGAGACCCGGTCCGTGACCCTGGCGGTGTCATTTAAATAAAAGGGAAATGATGACAGGGAAAGTCTGAGGGAATAAGGGGGTATTCGTGGTGCCACCTGCGGTACGCAGCCAGGGTGGACGCCGCTGCTTCAGAACCTCTAGGAAAGGTGACCGGCAGCTTAGATCATTTCGCTCCCCGCAGGTGGAGTGCAGTGCTCAGGACAGCGGAATGGAGGAGTCAGTCCGTACCTTGGCAGATGTACATCAGTACCCCAGTGTGTCATGCGGCCTCTGCAGCTGGTGGTTGCTGCTCAAGAAAGTCACACACACACCACAGCTGCAGTTCTGTTACTTTTACTTGGTGTTTCAACATGGCCGCCGGGTACGTCCCCTTTCCAGGCTCCAGTTCAGCGTTGTCTCTAGGACCGGGTTGGTGTTACTGAGCCTCGGTTGGTGCCCTTTCTCTCTCTTACTGGGTGTTCTGGCTCTGGTGGATCTACATTCTCTCTTTCAGTGCTATAAGGGGTAGTTCTCTTCTGAGGCAAGGTCATTGCTCTGCCCCTCAGGCTCTCAACGCTCTCCGCAGCAGAGAGCTCAAGTACTGATAGCCACGGGTGCTGTTGTGTCCCAGGCGCTATTAGGTTCCTCTCCTGGGCACTGCTCCCTAGTTCGGCCACCTTCCCCAAGATGTGTCAGGTGTTCGGCCACAGCTCCAGTTAGAAGTCTGAGGCCTCCGGTTCAACGGCTCGGACATGCAGCATCTGCACCGTGTTCAGGGCCGGGTCCCTGTGTCGTCCACCAGTCCCTCTGTCTCCTCAGATTCGGGCGTATGGGTAATCGTAGTCTCTCACTCCCAGGGCGTGCTCCAAGCCCTGGGAGCTGGCACCACACTGGCTCTGTACCCTCCTGTTGCTGCTTCCTCCACCACATACTACTCCTACTTTCCTGTCTAACACTTTTCTGTCCCCCTTTTGTGACCTAGGTCCTCCCTCAGGGTCCTCCCATTGTCCCAGGGCCTATGTGTTGGGTACTGTTTGTGTTTCTTTTGGGCTCATCCACACCATCCCAGAATCTGGGGAACAGGGGCACTACACTCCCTAACCGCTGGAATGCAGTACCCCTGGTGGCGGCTTACCCGGTGGGGCGCCACTAGAGACACACAGAACTCACATCCAACCTATATTACTGGAGAGACACACAGATCTCACATCCAGCCTACATTATTGGAGAGACACACAGACCTCACATCCAGCCGATATGACTGGGAGACACACAGATCTCAAATCCAGCCTATATTACTGGGAGAGACACACACATCTCACATTCAGCCTATATTACTGGGGGACATACAGAACTACTGGGAGAGACACACAGAACTCACATCCAGCCTATATTATTGGTAGGGACCCACAGATCTCACATACAGTCTATATTACTGGGAGAGACACACAGATCTCAATTCAGCCTATATTACTGGGAGAGACACACAGAGCTCACATCCAGCCTATATTATTGGAGAGACACACAGAGCTCACATCCAGCCTATATTACTGGGAGAGACACACAGAGCTCACATCTAGCTTATATTGCTGGGAGAAACACACAGAGCTCACATCCAGCCTATATAACTGGGAGAGACACATAAACCTCACATCCAGCCTATATTACTGGGAGAGACACACAGAGCTCACATCCAGCCTATATTACTGGGAGAGACACACATACTTCACATCCAGCCTATATTACTGGGAGAGACACACAGACCTCACATCCAGCCTATATTATTGGTAGAGACCCACAGATCTCACATCCAGCTTATATTACTGGTAGAGACCCACAGACCTCACGTCCAGCCTATATTACTGGGACACACAAAGACCTCACATGCAGCCTATATTACTGGTAGAGACCCACAGACAGTGGCGTACTGTCCATAGAGACAGATCGCGTGGTTGCTATGGGGCCCGTCGCTTGGCACCAAGTTCCTCCCCCCATCTGCAGGGCTGGCATTTGAGGCAGGCTGGCAGACAGCCACTTGGGCTCCCAAACTCTGAGGGGCCCCAGCATGCCGGTCACAAACGGCAGTGATAGTACAAATCTTGTACTTTACACAAATTCTGTATTATCAGTTTAGTTTACTACATTGCAGAAGGACCTTTGGTGACATCACAGTCATGTGACTCAGCACAGGAAGCTCAGGAGTCTGGAGGGAGACATGACAGTCCCCAGAGTCTGCAGGGCTGAGAGCAGACAGAGAAGCTCCTGTGTGATCCCTGCTGCTGTGCTCCCCCCTCACTGTACTCATTGTAGGTGCATGATAGATCGTGTACTGTATGCTTATCTGCATATGTGGCACCCTGTGCCAGGTCACCACAGACTCCCTTGGGACATGGAAGAATATTACACAGCGAGTAATCCACTAAACACACAACACCCTTTCACCTGTAGGGGGAGCTCCACTGGTTGCCTTAAAGGGATCCTGTCACCCCAAAACACCTCTAAAGCTATTAAAAGCTGTCCCTAGAGCATAGTAACACTTACCCTACACTCCTTTTAGCTTACAGTAACTGCATGCGCAGTGCGGGGCTTGAAGCAAACAGAGCGGCGCGGGTGTAATACGTCACCCGGCGCCGGAAATGACGCGATTCGCGTCACACAGCCCCACTGCAGCACGGCTGACGCATGACAGAGCGGGGAGGCGGCGCATTTGAATCAGAGATAAAGATCACGCCTATTGAGGCGTGTTATCATGAAGAGGGAGAGCCTGCCAGGGTGACTATGCATACAATAGTCACTAATTATAATCACTAATGAGGTACTGTAATAACGTTTATCTTCATTCTCAGTAGATGCTTTTAGGAGCTAAAAGGAGTGTAGGGTAGGTGTTACTATGCTCTAGGGACAGCTTTTAATAGCTTTAGAGGTGTTTTGGGGGTGACAGGATCCCTTTAAGCGAGTTCCCCCTATAAATACGGGTTCTGGAGGGAGAAACAGCAGAGTGTGCAGTCACTACAGAACTGTGAAGAGCTGAGTGAGCTGAGCTGGTACTGGAGCCGTGCTAGGCTCATACCAACATCCACCTGAGATAGTGGTAGACCCGCAGAGTAGGGGTCGCAGGCAGCGGAGAGAGAAACGTTCTACAAGAAGGGGGCAGAGGAGTCATACCGACTCACCCCAACAGAGTTCCGGTCACTGGGTCCGAGCTACAGGGACACAGAGAATAGGCCCTGCAGAGAAACCAGCACTACAAGGAGGTTTAGCTTCCAGGACACCCAAAGCACTACCAAATGAGAGCCCGGAGTCTAGGCCAGACAGGAAGTCCCATAGAAGTGCCCTCAGTGCAGCAAACCCGGTGTAATAGGCCAGATTAACCCCCCGACCAGAATATACCCAAGGTTAAAGTGGCCTAGCCCAGATTATACCCCGGGTATATTCTGGCCTAGCCCAGTTTATACCCCGGGGTATAGTTTGGGCTAGGCCAGAATATACCCCCCTGGGCCGAATATACCCGGGGTATAATCTGGGCTAGTCCACTTTAACCCCGGGTATATTCTGGTCGGGGGGTTAATCAGGCCTGTTACACGGGTGTGGAGAGTCACACAGAAAGAGAAGTAACGGTCTGGTTGGGTTCCAAGCCTGCCATACTCTGACAGAGTAAGTGAAACCAGGAGGCCTACAACCCTACTCACTGTGGAAATCCTGACGTGTTTACCTCATCTCCGGTCGTGTGTACCCGTACAGAACACCAGTAAAGGTACCAAAAGACTTTATGTTTGCGTGTCCCTCCTTCCATCTACACCACACCTACAGGTGGCGTCACGACAGACATTTTTATTACTTTATTGCCATCTCCACCTTTTATCTGCATCCCTCGGGCCCACGGCCTCAGGCACCGCTACCCGTGACTACCCCCAGAGACCGTGCCTGAGTGATCCGAGTACACCCAAGGGCTTGGGCTGGACACATAGTTACTGTGTGTGTGTGAGTGTGTGTGTCTGTGTGCGTGCCAATGCCAGTGTGGGCCAGGGTGCGTGTGTGTCAGTGTGGGCCAGTGTGCATGTGTGTGTCAGTGTGTTTTTCAGTGTCAGTGTGCGTATATGTCAGAGTGTTTTAAGTGTTAGTGTGTGCCAGTGTGTGTTCCAGTTTGTGTGTATGTGTGTGTGTGTCAGTGTGAATACTTGTGTAAATAACTGCTAATCTGTACGTATGTATCTATGAACATCTGTTCTAATGCTTATATACATAATTGATTAAAGGTGGGAGTGCATATGTAGCTATATAACTGGTGCATGATGTGTATATATGCGCCCAATGTTTAAATGTATATGTACTGTTTATGTGCACATATACCCTAACGTGTTCATCCTTGCAAAATATGGCCTTCATCATTAAAGTGTTTTGTTTGATTTTCAGCACTGGAGTGGTGCTTTAAATGTAAGCCCCCTGCCCCCGATCATATACTCACCTTTGATGTCTTCACCTTTTACTGACGCCGCTTCGGTCACATGACACCATGTTGTGCCTGTAACCTCTATCTGGCTGGAAGTCAGAAGTTACATCACAAGGACTCAATACAAATCTATGAATGCCAGAACAAGGCTGTCTTAGACTTGTATTGAGTTGTGACCTTCTGCAAGCTCCATCTACATTGGAGCTGCCGGCAGGACATAAAGACCAACTAGACCACCGCTGAAAATGATAGTGGATGATTATTACTCTTGGGGCAGGGGACTTACATGTAAAGCACCACTACAGCAGTGAAATAAAAAAAAATGCAGGAGTGCTGCTTTAAGACTAGCAATGTCTTAAGAGGATTTTTCAGGACTTTCATGTTGATGCCCTATGCCCCTATCCTTAGGATAGGGCATCAGTATCCGGTGGTGGTGTGACAGTCATCACACCCATCAGCCTTTCTGGTGTTCTTGGCGGCTGGAGGAGCTGCACAGCATATCTCTCTCAACTGTATATTGGTCACGGCCGTGTATTGCACTTCCATCGCTGGCATTGGGAACAGCTGAAGGACATGTGTTGCACCCCAACAATCAGATATTGATGACCTATCCTAAGAATAGTCTATCAATATAAAAGTTACAGACAATGTGTCCATTCCCATTTCAACATCTATATGTGCATATGGACGTCATTATGTGTGTTTCACGTGTACATTCATGATGGAGCCCAGACATAAATTGCACTGAGCACTTTGCTGTTTGTGTCCACCCCTGATGAATGCAATGATGAGTGGTAGTGCTGCATACAGTTGTGGCCAAAAGTATTGTCACCCCTGCAATTCTGTCAGATAATATTCAGTTTCTTCCTAAAAATGATTGCAATCACAAATTCTTTGGTATTATTATCTTCATTTCATTTGTCTTCAATGTAAAAACACAAAAAGAATATAAAAAAGGAGGTGGACAAAAGTATTGGCACTGTTAGAAAAATCATGTGATGCTTCTGTAATTTGTGTAATTAACAGCACCTGTAACTTACCTGTGGCACCTAACAGGTGTTGGCAATAACTAAATCACACTTGCAGCCAGTTGACATGGATTAAAGTTGACTCAACCTCTGTCCTGTGTCCTTGTGTGTACCACATTGAGCATGGAGAAAAGAAAGAAGACCAAAGAACTCTCTGAGGACTTGAGAAACCAAATTGTGAGGAAGCATGAGCAATCTCAAGGCTACAAGTCCATCTCCAAAGACCTGAATGTTCCTGTGTCTACCGTGCACAGTGTCATCAAGAAGTTTAAAGCCCATGGCACTGTGGCTAACCTCCCTAGATGTGGACGGAAAAGAAAAATTGACGAGAGATTTCAACCCAAGATTGTGCGGACCTCGACTACCATCCAAACAAGTTCAAGCTGCCCTGCAGTCCGAGGATACAACAGTGTCAACCCGTACTATCCGTCGGCGTCTGAATGAAAAGGGACTGTATGGTAGAATACCCAGGAAGACCCCACTTCTTACCCCGAGACATAAAAAAGCCAGGCTGGAGTTTGCCAAAACTTACCTGAGAAAGCCTAAAACGTTTTGGAAGAATCTTCTCTGGTCAGATGAGACAAAAGTAGAGATTTTTGGGCAAAGGCATCAACATAGAGTTTACAGGAGAAAAAAAGAGGCAAAGAAAAGAACACGGTCCCTACAGTCAAACATGGCGGAGGTTCCCTGATGTTTTGGGGTTGCTTTTCTGCTTCTGGCACTGGACTGCTTGACCGTGTGCATGGCATTATGAAGTCTGAACACTACCAACAAATTTTGCAGCATAATGTAGAGCCTCAGAGGTCATGGGTCTTTCAGCAGGTCAATGACCCAAACACACTCCAAAAAGCACTAGAAAATGGTTTGAGAGAAAGCACTGGAGACTTCTAAGGTGGCCAGCAATGAGTCCAGACCTGAATCCCATAGAACACCTGTGGAGAGATCTAAAAATGGCAGTTTGGAGAAGGCACCCTTCAAATATCAGGGACCTGGAGCAGTTTGCCAAAGAAGAATGGTCTAAAATTCCAGCAGAGCATTGTAAGAAACTCATTGATGGTTACCAGAAGTGGTTGATCGCAGTTATTTTGGCTAAAGGTTGTGCAACCAAGTATTAGGCTGAGGGTGCCAATACTTTTGTCTGGCTCATTTTTGGAGTTTTGTGTGAAATGATCAATGTTTTGCTTTTTGCTTCATTCTCTTTTGTGTTTTTTCATTGAAGACAAATTAAATGAAGATAATAATACCAAAGAATTTGTGATTGCAATCATTTTTAGGAAGAAACTGAGTATTATTTGACAGAATTGCAGGGGTGTCAATACTTTTGGCCACAACTGTATGTGGTGTGCGTTACATGATATGGAAGACTATAAGGGATACATTCTAATATATGGAAGTTTATGGGGTGTGTACTATACAATAAGGAGGACTATGGGGCTGCATTATGTGATATAGAGGACTACGGGGTGGGTACTATACAATATGGAGGACTATGGGGGTGCGCATTATACTATATGGAGGACTATGGGAGGTGCATTATAATATATGGAGTTCTATGCAGTGCAATATACAATATGGAGGACTATAGGGAGAGCATTCTAATATATGGAGCACTATAAAGTGCATTAAACAATATGCAGGACATATGTGGGCTCTTTATACGATATAAAAGACTGTGTGGGGCCATTATAATATTTGGCAAGGTTTGTGGAAGCCATTATACTTTTTGGAGGGCTATGTGAAGTCATTATGCTATTTGGAGGACTATGTGGGGTCCATTATAATATGTGGATGGCTATGACAGAGCCTTTATACTTTATGGAGGCCTATATGAGGGTCATTGTCGATGATATGGAAGCAGTTATACAGTGTGAAGGTTTGTGCAGGGTCCACCATACTGTGCAGAGGTTTGTGTGGGGTCCATCATATTTTGGGGAGGTTTGTGTGGAGTCCATCATACTGTGCGGAGGGTGTGTAGGGGCCATTATAATATTTGGAGGGATAGAAGGGGCCATTATACTGTATGTAGACCTATTTTACTACATGGAGGGCTGTGTGGTGGTCACAGTTTGGGATCATATTGTATTGGGATCCACATACTTTGTTGGTGTAGTTGAGGGTGGTACAGTAGGGTCATCATACTGTGTGTAGAAGGTACTGTGGAGGAAATCACTGTGGGGGATCATATAGTGTTTGTGGGACACTTTTGTTAGCATCATAGTTTAAGGGGGCAATGAATATTACTGGAAGACACACAGACTTCACATCCAACCTATATTACCTGAGAGAGAGACACAGAGCTCACATAGTACTGCCTATAGTACTGGGAGACATACAGACCTCACATCCAGCCTAAATTACTGGGAGAGACACACAGACCTCACATTTAGCCTATATTACCAGGAAGGACCCACAGACCCCACATCCAGCCTATATTACCTGAGACAGAGACACACAGACCTCACATTCAGCCTATATTACTGGGAGAGACACACTGACCTCACATTAAGCCTATATTACTAGGAGAGACACACAGATCTCACATCCAGTCTATATTACTGGTAGAGATACACAGACCTCACATCCAGCCTATATTACTGGAGAGACACACAGAGCTCATGGCAAGCCTATATTACTGGGATAGATCCACATAACACACATCCAACCTATATTACTGGGAGAGACACAGTCCTCACATCCAGCCTATTTTACTGGAGAGACACAGTCCTCACATAAAGCCTATATTACTGGGAGAGACACAAAGACCTCACATCCAGCCTGTATTACTGGAGAGACACACAGACCTCACATCCAGCCTATATTACTGGGAGAGACACACAGACCTCACATCCAGCCTGTATTACTGGAGAGACACACAGACCTCACATCCAGCCTGTATTACTGGAGAGACACACAGACCTCACATCCAGCCTATATCACTGGGAGAGACACACAGACCTCACTTCCAGCCTATATTACCTGGGAGAGAGGCACAGACCTCACTTCCAGCCTATATTACCTGGGAGAGAGGCACAGAGTTCACATTTAGGCTATATTACTGGGGTCTGAATACTTTCCGTACTTACTGTATATGACTGTTAGAGACACAGAACTGACATCCAGCCTATATTACTGAGAAAGACACTCCCGCAAGAGAAAAATCTAAAACTTGTAAAAGGCTGCAAACTGCATATCAAGGGGTCTAAAAATAAATAAAAGAACGACGATTACAGACTGAAACTAAGTGCGACTTTATTAACTAATGATAACCACTAACAGATGTAATAATAAAACATGTCAAAGGTGACCATATGCATTAAATTGTCCAGAACTAGAGTCACAAATGCAGAAAATCTGTCTGCTCAAAGAGTGGGGTTCCAATTGGTATGAGGTCCAGTGACATAACGTGAAGCTCATGGGCCCTGATGCGAAAGCTCCAATAGGGCCCCAAATAATTGCAAATCTTTGATAGCAATAGTCTTTTTCTATTGGCCAATGGGACTTTTGGGGCCCTATAGGCTCCAGGGCCCGGGTGTGATTGTAACCCCTGCACCTATTGTAGTTACACCTCTCATAATGTCCATAGGCTCTTAAAGGGTTGTGTGGCCAGAGGTTGTATCCATGGGTCAACCCTGTTAAAGAGATATTACATCTAAAATAATCTTCTGCTATGCCATATAGATCTTGGGACCCACAATCATTTTCAAATGAAATTTATTAGGTATTATATATTTTCATACGATTGCTCTCTATGCCAAAATGTGGAATGAGACTCCCCCTGCACCATGACTACCTCTAGGAGTGAGTTCAGACCCGGAAAATCTTACATGTGTTATTCTGGGAATTTATCATTTCCTTATACCTACCAATTTGGAATTTACGGAACGGGCTGTTCCTCCCCCTGATAAAAACAGAGTTACAGTTTTGGAAACGTGCCGCACCCTTCTGTATTACAGTGTTCTGACTTAACACCTCCAGTCCTGAGGGGACAAATGAACATTTTTATTAATGATCTCCAGTGTTTTCCCTCTTATATGAACAATGTTGGCACCGGATATTTGGAAGAGTATGTCAGTAATTAACGCGTACATTAGATATCATTACATGGCAAGATAAATCATGAAACGTGGAAACACCCAGTAACTGGGGACAACAAAAACTGGGGTGAAAACACAAAAATCTGCAGTACTGGGATCAAATAATAATCTGATGAATAACCTGGGTAATCTGGGTATAACTGCCAGCATGTCTGTCCATCCGCGCTGCCCCAATGCACGTTTCGTCAGTACTTCCTCATGGCAAGAGTAGTTACACCGTATTCCTGGAGACTCCTGGAGAAGGACCTACAGAACGTGCGTTGGGGCGGCCGGGACAGACTTACATGCCGGCAGTTATACCCAGCAAGTTTCTTGCTGTTATTTGACTATATTAGTTGTATTTGTATTTTAACTAACCATGTATACATACATTTAAAATTATATACTGAATAAAAATTTTATTTTAGGCTTAGCATTTTTTTGGTTTGGATCACAAAAAAGCACAGTAAAACAATGTGTAAAAATACTCTGCTGTAAGGATAGTAGTAAAAAAGCAAGTGCTGATAAAAAATGTCAATAACAGGGTGTTTAATTAGTACGTTTTTTGCAAACAAAGTATAAAGCTGCTCTACCACCGTCAAGGTAACCCATATTAGAGCAGCCCCTAATCTGATGTATTTAAAACCTGATAAGGGAGTGTCCCCACCCCTTCCTTAGTGAGCCATGCACATAAGAAGCCGCTTCTGCACTGTGTCCATATTGGACTCTGGCCTGTCTGCATCCTGTAACTATAGGTATTATACACATGATCAGTCTTTAAATATATCAGATTAGGGACTGCTGTAATATGGGTTACTTTGACGGTGGTAGAGCAGCTTCGTACTTTCTTTGCAGAAAAACGTAGTAACTAAATAACCTGTTATTGACATTTTTATCAGCACTTGCTTTTTTAATACTATCTTTACAGTAGAGTATTGTTACACATTGTTTTACTGTGCTCTTTTGTGATCCAGTTTTTGGTGTGAACACGGCCTTATACGGCCTCGTAGACCTGTTCACTTTGTGCATGGCTCATTTATAATTGTCTAATTTTTTTGGTTTGCTTTTTGTTGTGCTAGTTCTCAAATTTAGTCAGGAAAAAAATAAAACAAGTGTGCATATAAGATTTAACTGGACAATGACAATTGGAAAAACTTCACAAAAACCACGGGAAAACACTCCAGAAAAAAAAAGATGGCCGAAAAATAAAGATCTATTTGGAGAGATTTTGCTCAGTTAATACTCCAAACTGTGTGCACAACCCCCAACAAATTTGCACTTCTTTAAGGAAGTTGAGAAACTCCCGTGCCGCATTTAAGCAGCTCCTCAAAGTCATAATCGCTTTACAACAAGCTTTTAATATGACTAAGGGATTTGTGCCAGATCAGAACCCCAAACTACAGACGCTGCCTTTCGGGGTACCTGCCCCTCATCAGTGTAGTGTGTGGGATGTTCTGATCTGGCTGTGTGAGTGGGCTAAGACAAGGTCTGGGAACTTGCTATCTACCTTATGGAGAGAGCAAAGTAGGTGAGGAGATTGTAGCCACTTCCCTCCTCTCAGATATATGCAAATTTGCACTTCTTTAAGGAAGTGGAGAAACTCCACTGCCGCATTTAAGCAGCTTCCTCAAAGTCATAACCGCTTTCCAACAGCTTTTAATATGACTAAGGGATTTGTGCCAGATCAGAACCCCAAACTACAGACGCTGCGTTTGTAGTTTGGGGTTCTGATCTGGCACAAATCCCTTAGTCATATTAAAAGCTTGTTGGAAAGCGGTTATGACTTTGAGGAGCTGCTTAAATGCGGCACTGGAGTTTCTCCACTTCCTTAAAGAAGTGTAAATTTGCATATATCTGAGAGGAGGGAAGTGGCCACAATCTCCTCACCTACTTTGCTGTCTCCATCAAGTAGATAGCAAGTTCTCAGACCAAACCACAACATTAATAGACAGGAATAAAAAGAGACTTTTGCCCATTTTTTTGCAGTTTTTCTTTTTAGCAGACTCACTCTAAAAAAAAACTGTTCAGTTCACACATGGTCCTATACTAATACTCTGGTCACATGATTTATCACCATTACATCATGGACACATTTTTCAGCTGTAAACCTGGATGTAAACACTCCCGGACGCTGGATACGGTATATATGACCATATAACACTCACATCTTCTGATTTTTATCTACTTGTAGAAGAAACGTTCCGGCCATACAGAAGTAATCATCCCTAAAGATAGAAACATGTTTGGGCTAACCGTCTCTGTAAGGCTGATGGGTTTGGACACTTTTCACTCTTTAGATTTACATTACCAAACTTTGTACTTAAAATAAAAATCTACATCACCCACTTCTAAAGTAGAACAGGGTTTTCTTTTTTTGTTCTTTGGATTGGACAGGGGGAGGAAAGGCCAAGGAGGTTGTTTAATGAAGATATGAATAAAAGTGATTTTACCAGACCTCTAGTGTAAAAATAAGAAGCTCTTATCTGAGAAATCTGCTTCTTTCTCCTCCTGGAGAGATCAATCAATCTTAAAATTCTTAGTTCACGGGTAAAATATTTATTCAGCACATACAGACTTTCCCATTACTGAGGTAGGAGATAATGGTTGGTGCTCATAAAGTTCTATGGAGAACGGTAACTGTAATTTCAGGAGAACTTGCAGCAGAATGTCATTTCAGGAGAACTTGCAGCAGAATGTCATTTCAGGAGAACTTGCAGCAGAATGTCATTTCAGGAGAACCTGCAGCAGAATGTAATTTCAGGGGAACCTGCAGCAGAATGTAATTTCAGGGGAACCTGCCATAGAATGTCATTTCAGGGGAACTTGCAGCAGAATGTAATTTCAGGAGAACTTGCAGCAGAATGTCATTTCAGGGGAACTTGCAGCAGAATGTCATTTCAGGAGAACCTGCAACAGATGTCATTTCAGGGGAACTGCAGCAGAATGTCATTTCAGGGGAACTTGCAGCAGAATGTCATTTCAGGGAACTGCAACAGAATGTCATTTCAGGGAACTTGCAGCAGAATGTCATTTCAGGAGAACTTGCAGCAGAATGTCAGTTCGGGAGAACTTACAGCAGAATGTCATTTCAGGGGAACTTGCAGCAGAATGTCATTTCAGGGGAACTTGCAGCAGAATGTCATTTCAGGAGAACTGCAGCAGGATGTCATTTCAGGAGAACTTGCAGAAGAATGTCATTTCAGGAGATCTTGCAGCAGAATGTCATTTCAGGAGAGCTTGCAGCAGAATGTCATTTCAGGGGAACTACAGCAGAATGTCATTTCAGGAACAACAGCAGAATGTAATTTCAGGGGAACTTGCAGCAGAATTCATTTCAGGGGAACTTGCAGCAGAATGTCATTTCAGGAGAACCGCAGCAGGATGTCATTTCAGGGAACCTGCAGCAGAATGTCATTTCAGGGGAACTTGCAGCAGAATGTCATTTCAGGAGAACTTGCAGCAGAATGTCATTTCAGGGGAACTAACAGCAGAATGTCATTTCAGGGAACTTGCAGCAGAATGTCATTTCAGGGGAACTTGCAGCAGAATATCATTTCAGGGGAACTTGCAGCAGAATGTCATTTCAGGAGAACCTGCAGCAGATGTCATTTCAGGAGAACCTGCAGCAGAATGTCATTTCAGGGGAACTTGCAGCAGAATGTCATTTCAGGAGAACTGCAGCAGAATGTCATTTCAGGAGAACTTGCAGCAGAATGTCATTTCAGGAGAACCTTGCAGCAGAATGTCATTTCAGGGGAACTTGCAGCAGAATGTCATTTCAGGAGAACTTGCAGCAGAATGTCATTTCAGGAGAACTTGCAGCAGAATGTCATTTCAGGAGATCTTGCAGCAGAATGTCATTTCAGGAGAGCTTGCAGCAGAATGTCTTTTCAGGAGAACTTGCAGCAGAATGTCATTGCAGGAGATCTTGCAGCAGAATGTCATTTCAGGAGAGCTTGCAGCAGAATGTCATTTCAGGAGAAATTGCAGTAGAATGTCATTTGAGGGGAACTTGCAGCAGGTTGTCTGTGTCGGTCTCTACCTCCTCCCTCCTCCATAAAGCTTTAAAAGGACCCACTTCCATCTCTTATATTAGTCATGTGGAAATTTGTTTTCACTTAATACAAATCTTACAGATTTCACCCATGAACTATGAGTGAACCAAGCAGATTTCTCTGAAGAGATATATTGCAAAGTTGTTTATTTTAAGGTCTACTGTTGATTTATGAAATAAAACACTGTTACTATTTAAAGCTCTGCATTGTGATATTCCTTTTCTGTTCCTAGGGGCTAATGAACTAATTCACACCCATCACGTTTTTTCTGTGCAGTGCTTCTCAGATGCTGTTTGGTATCTGGTGTGCTGAGCTGTCAGTAGTTGATTCTCAGCACAGGCTTCCATTCTGGTTCTGGGAGGTGCTGGGTTGCCCAGGTGTTCCATCTTCCCTGTGATTACTCTGCCACTTTACTGAGCAGCCTCTCCCAGAACACTGCCAGTCATATATTCTGTTTGAAATGCTATGTGGCCTGCACTCCTGTTTCTGTCTTGTTCTAAGCTTTGTTACAGTTGTGGCCAAAAGTATTGACACCCCTGCAATTATGTCAGATAATACTCAGTTTCTTCCTGAAAATGATTGCAATTACAAATTCTTTGGTATTATTATCTTCATTTAATTTGTCTTCAATGAAAAAACACAAAAGAGAATGAAGCAAAAAGCAAAACATTGATAATTTCACACAAAACTCCAAAAATGGGCCAGACAAAAGTATTGGCACCCTCAGCCTAATACTTGGTTGCACAACCTTTAACCAAAATAACTGCGGATCAACCGCTTCCTGTAACCATCAATGAGTTTCTTACAATGCTCTGCTGGAATTTTAGACCATTCGTCTTTGGTAAACTGCTCCAGGTCCCTGATATTTGAAGGGTGCCTTCTCCAAACTGCCATTTTTAGATCTCTCCACAGGTGTTCTATGGGATTCAGGTCTGGACTCATTGCTGGCCACCTTAGAAGTCTCCAGTGCTTTCTCTCAAACCATTTTCTAGTGCTTTTTGAAGTGTGTTTTGGGTCATTGTCCTGCTGGAAGACCCATGACCTCTGAGGAGACACAGCTTTCTCACACTGGGCCCTACATTATGCTGAAAAATTTGTTGGTAGTCTTCAGACTTCATAATGCCATGCACACGGTCAAGCAGTCCAGTGCCAGATGCAGCAAAGCAACCCCAAAACATCAGGGAACCTCCGCCATGTTTGACTGTAGGGACCGTGTTCTTTTCTTTGAATGCCTCTTTTTTTCTCCTGTAAACTCTATGTTGATGCCTTTGCCCAAAAAGCTCTACTTTTGTCTCATCCGACCAGAGAACATTCTTCCAAAACGTTTTAGGCTTTCTCAGGTAAGTTTTGGCAAACTCCAGCCTGGCTTTTTTATGTCTCGGGGTAAGAAGTGGGGTCTTCCTGGGTATCCTCCCATAAATTCCCTTTTCATTCAGACGCCGACAGATAGTACGGGTTGACACTGCTGTACCCTCGGACTGCAGGGCAGCTTGAACTTGTTTGGATGTTAGTCGAGGTTCTTTATCCACCATCCGCACAATCTTGCTTGAAATCTCTCATCAATTTTTCTTTTCCGTCCACATCTAGGGAGGTTAGCCACAGTGCCATGGGCTTTAAACTTCTTGATGACACTGTGCACGGTAGACACAGGAACATTCAGGTCTTTGGAGATGGACTTGTTGCCTTGAGATTGCTCATGCTTCCTCACAATTTGGTTTCTCATGTCCTCAGACAGTTCTCTGGTCTTCTTACTTTTCTCCATGCTCAATGTGGTACACACAAGGACACAGGACAGAGGTTGAGTCAACTTTAATCCATGTCAACTGGCTGCAAGTGTGATTTAGTTATTGCCAACACCTGTTAGGTGCCACAGGTAAGTTACAGGTGCTGTTAATTACACAAATTAGAGAAGCATCACATGATTTTTCTAACATTGCCAATTCTTTTGTCCACCCCCTTTTTTATGTTTGGTGTGGAATTATATCCAATTTGGCTTTAGGACAATTCTTTTTGTGTTTTTTCATTGAAGACAAATTAAATGAAGATAATAATACCAAAGAATTTGTGATTGCAATCATTTTCAGGAAGAAACTGAGTATTATCTGACAGAATTGCAGGGGTGTCAATACTTTTGGCCACAACTGTATATGACTCTGGAATGTTGCTTGATTTCCCTTTTGTCTGCTCCCTGTACATGTTGTGATCGCTTGGTATTTTTCTTATGTCTCAGTTAACTACTTCAATCCTCTTTGTGCTCTCCTGGAAACCTGACCCTGACTCTGTCTACTCCCTGAATACTAAGAGATCTCCTGGAACCTGACCCCGGATTACCCGACTTCCCTGTTGACTATACTCCTGTAAGTAGTGTCTGTGTTACACACCCTAGCTATTAATAGTGACTAGCTTCACAACACCTGGGAGTTAGCATTCTTCTTGTTAAGAGGCCTTTCTATGCACAGTCTAACACTATAGATTCTGATTGGATAGTGTACAAGCAGTTTATGGAAACGCCTCCTTCAACTGGAAACACCCAGTTACCGATTGATTTAGAATTCATTGTTATAAGATAAGATGCTGCAGAATTGTTATTTTATAATAATAATTTTTATTTATCTAGAGCCAAACATTTTCCGCAGCACTTTACAGTTTCATATGGAATACAAGTATTTACTATGACAGTCATGGTGGAAGAGATGACAAGACCTCTTTAAATGTATACTCAGCACAAGCTCCATTCTCAACAAAATAATTAAAACAGCAAGAGTCTGTCTGGATCCCAGAAACTCACTCAGCTTTTATGCTCACACTGATTACAAGCAAACAGGTCAAAGGTGAGGATGTTACCTTTATTAGCCATTCAAACCCATTCGTGTCAACTTCTGTGCATGTTATCAGGCCAAAATCAACAGGGTATGTGAACTTTTGATTAGGGTCATTTGAATGGTTTTGGTCGTCATTATGATTTAAAAAGAGAAAACACCGTAGTTTAAGAATTAATGGCTTCACCCAACCATGAACCAGTATTTTATTCATTTCTATCCCTGCTCATTCTGTGTTTAGGAGTCCAGTGGGCGGTCCTACTCAGTGATTGACAGCTAATACTGATTCCTAAACACAGAATATGCATGGATTTAAATGGATAATATATAAATGAAGGGGCTGAATAGATTAATGTATAGTTTTATGAATAGTTCTTTAGGATAACCAGTATTTTATTCATTTCTATCCCTGCTCATTCTGTGTTTAGGAGAACAGTGCGCGGTCCTACTCAGTAGTTGACAGCTAATACTGTATAGGAACACCCACTTGATGCCTATGCACAGGATATGCATGGATTTAAATGGATAAAATATAAATTATGCTGAATATTTCTCATACAAATATATATATCATTCAGCTCAGCTCCTTCTGCTCTATCAGACACCAGGTTCAATGAGACAGGTTTCCTGTGACTCATGTAGAGTACATCTTTGGATGTTACGTAAGTTGAGTTTGTACCAGAGTCCTTGGTATGAACTATAATTAAAGTACAGTTTTTCAGGGCCATCGCCTATCTAGAAGATTTATAGAACAGGTAGTAAGAGACACCTGCCTATGGTGAGCCATATACTACTACCCCCTATAGGAGGTACCATGTGTAGGGTGGGAGCAGTGATATTTCCAAATTTCATGTGAATTATCAAATGCACTGAAACCAATAATTATAATAATGACACAGGTATAATAGTAGGCACAATAAACAACATACGGTCGTTGTGTCATTTCTGCTTCACATTGTGTGCCTGTAGATCTAATATATGATCCTACATACACATTTAAAGGAGTATTCCAACAACTAACACTGATGATCTTTTGTATGTTGTTTTCTCTGGCCTACATGGAGTTTTGGAGGACGGTCTTCTCCACAAAGAAAGTTCATTTTAAAGTCAATTTCAACCAATAGATCTTAGAATAATAATAATTTCCATAATTGAATGTTATATAAACTGTCCTTGTCCTGAGATAATCTTATATATGTGTCCCTGCTATGTACTGTGTAATGGATGTGTCTGACCATACAGGGACATGGTCTGATCATACCACATCTCCTGTGCTGAGATGTTATATATGTGTCCCTGCTATGTACTGTGTAATGGATGTGTCTGAACGTACAGTAACATGGTCTGATCATACCACATCTCCTGTGCTGAGATGTTATATATGTGTCCCTGCTATGTACTGTGTAATGGATGTCTGAACGTACAGTAACATGGTCTGATCATACCACATCTCCTGTGCTGAGATAATCTTATATATGTGTCCCTGCAATGTACTGTGTAATGGCCTGTCTGACTGTACATATAAGCGCAGGAGATTTGGTATGATCAGACCATGTCCCTGTACAGTCAGACACATCCATTACACAGCGCATAGCAGGGACACATGTATAAGATTATCTCAGTGCAGGAGATGTGGTATGATCAGACCATGTACTGTACCTGTATGGTCAGACACATCTATTACACAGCACATAGCAGGGACACATATATAAGAATATTGCAGGACAGGAACATTTTTTATCACATCCAATTGTGGAAATTATTGTTATTTAAAATTATATTGATGGAAAACCCCCTTTAAGCTCGACGTAGTACAGCCACTTTGATTTACAGAGCTAGGTGTTTAACACTGTCCACACAATAAGCTAACAGAGAGTGATGATTGGTGGTCTGGGGGCTGAGAGAGTCTTGATGTGGAGGGTATTGGCCTAAGGAATTGCTTAGTGTATCATGAAAGGGCCTCGTTACACATAGTGACGCTCCAGCGATAACAACAACCATACGACCTGGTAGGGATCGCTGGTGCGTTGCTACATGGTCGTGGTGAGATGTCAAACAGTCAGATCTCACCAGCGACGCAGCAACGATACGGCGGTTGTTGGGACCCTGTCTCTCAGACCTGTAATATTGAGGTCGTTGGTCATTGTCCCTGTCAAACACACCACACCGATGCATGCTGCCGAGCGGGAGACCAACGATCAAAAAATGGTCCAGAATGGTTTGTTACGATCAGCGATCTCACAGCAGGAGCCTGGTCGCTGCTATGTGTCACACATAGTCACATAGTGTAGTGAGATTGCTGTCGAGGTCGCAGTTACGTCACAAAACCTGTGACATAACATCAATATCGCTAGCGATATCGTTATGTGTGAAGTACCCCTAAGAGTCAGCTACAGGAGGTCTTCACAGGGCTAATAGTCACCCTGGGGTTGGAAACAATAATGGGTGAGGGTGGTGGCTCCGACTATAGAAAATCCATGCCTTTACGGGCAGGAAACATGAAACATGATGGCAGAAGAGTCCTGTTGCCCTACTGGGTTGATGACTATCCTGGTAGTCTGAGAAATGTTCTGGTTGTGTACAATCCTGAATCAGATTAGACTATGTAACGTAAAAAAAAGGAGATGGCAAGAAGAAGCCCTTGAGAGCCAAGACCAATGTAGGAAGACTGGTTTACTGTCCACGTCTATCGGAGAGTCTAAGGAACAAATTTAGTGGTCAGTGTTAAGTGGGGTTTATGAGAGAGAAGGTCTGAGTGAGGACAGCGAAGCTTATGATCATAAGGACTGAGTGAGGACGGCAAAGAGTGTGTGTGTGAGAAAATGTGTCACCAGATGCATGGTGGAGATTGAAAAATTGGTTTAAGACTTGTGATGGGTCGTTCGTGAATGATCCAAGTCAAAGTCTCTATGCTGTAAATGACACGAGTCAGTAAGAGCCCCCATATACTCTTACAGAGTATAAAAATTCCAGTGTTCAGCGGACGAAACCCCACCGTTTTTTTGTGATGGAGTCAGGGGAGCCAGATCACCAAAAAAAGCAGAACTACTCTTCACTATTTAAGATGGTGTGAAGGAACACAGTCCTGGGTGTGGCCCTTATAAACCAACAGTGAACTGAAGAATAAAGAATATCAAAACTGTTTGGAGAGCTCAGGGGTCATGTCCACAGACTTGTGTTGTGAGACCAGCACCCAACAGAGCATCAAAGTTGTCAGTAGAAAGAAAAGTAACTGTATGGTAAAAAGATGATATATTCCATAGGCTCCCATAATACAAAAAAATTATTTGTAAGGGAGTGAGAACAACAGTAGTCAAAGCCAACTAGATCTAGAAGTGTCTGTAAGAACATCATCATCTGCTTGTTAAAGGAATGACTCTGACCTGATTAACAACAAATCTGTTTCCTCGAGGGAAGATATTTGAGGACACACCGGTGATAGTTGTGGCACAGCAACTAAGTATAAAAGCTCAGAACATCAGAGAATGGAATGAAGCAGATGTGTAAGCAAGAGGATGAAGTGACAGCTGCCATTTTCTGAGAATGTACCAGAGGACACCTAGACCTCTGAGAGTACCCGAGCTACATTACCTACAAAAAGTAAGCCTAGACTACGCCAGTCAAGAACCAAAGCCAAGACTACATTGGTCAAATACCAAATACATCAGTCAAGAACCAAAGCCCAGACTATACCAGTCAAATTCCAAAGAACAAACTATGCCAGTCAAATTCTGAAGACCAGCCTATTCCGGTCAAGGACCAAAGCCCAGACTACGCTGGTCAAATACCAAAGACTAGACTACATCAGTCAAGAACCAAAGCCCAAACTATACCAGTCAAATTCCAAACAACAAACTATGCCAGTCGAATTCTGAAGACCAGCCTATTCCGGTCAAGGACCAAAGCCCAGACTACGCTGGTCAAAAACTGAAGCCCAGACTACACAGGTCAAATACTGAAGCCCAGACTATGACGGTCAAATACTGAAGCCAGACTATGACGGTCAAATACTGAAGCCAACTATGAGGTCAATACTGAAGACTGACTTCGCCAGTCAAGAACTGAAGACCAGTCTATGCCAGTCTAATACTGAAAACCAGTTTAAACCGGGCAAGGACCGAAGACCAGACTAAGCCGGTCAAGAACTGAAGCCTAGACTATGCCAGTGAATAACCTAAGCCCAGACTATGCCGGTTAAATACTGAAGCCCAGACTATGCCAGTCAAATACCAAAAACCAGACTACATCAGTCAAGAAACAAAGACCAGACTATGCCGGTAATAAACCCGAGCTCAGACTACGTTAGACAATTACTGAAGACCAGACCAGTCAAGAACCTAAGCCTAGACAACGAAGGTTAAAGACAGAATGCCAACTCCAGAAGACCACTTAAGTGAATTGGTCCATTGCTCCCTGTCTAGACATGCAATACTTGGTGGGAGAGTGATAACCACCAATAATGGACCTTCCTCCTTAGTGGTTGTCCTACAGCCTTCTTAAAACCAATGTACTTAGAGGTTAAATTAATAGATTTTGACTGTTTCTGATGCCGGGGAGACAGTGACTCTTTTCAGGTGGAAATACTGGGACTACTGTTGATCTTAGAATTATACGTTACATAATATTATAGAAAAACTAGTATACTAAATTGCATTCAGTATTTGTGTAAGATATATAAATCTATATTAAGTATTCCCTCTGATTGCCCTGTAATCTATTATACAGTTTAATTTTCTGATCTGTGTGCCATAAATCTTTGTTGTGAGTCATCACTGCGTTGCCTTCTTTTGCGCCGTTGCATCCACCGATCCTGTGCTTCAATAGTATGATCACAAAATGTATAACTTAGAGCATATGCTGTATGTCACAGTGAGTGGATCACCTTGTCTTGGCCTTCTTTAGTGAAACGTGGCATCTAATGACCACATCTTGGCTCTACAAATGCCGGCTCCTACAGACAAAGCTTCCTAAGAGAAGGTCTTTGCGTCTTCTCAGACTTAATTGAGGGCTCCAACTCAAGAGAACCCCGCTACAGCAATGCATTAGACAGGAAAAAAGACAATTTACGCAGGAGCTCCATGGTAACTGCCCAACAATAGCCACAAATCCATGGACTCAACACTGGACCTGCTTTGCATGCAGAATAGGCAGGAGCTGGCACAAGAGCGCAGCCCTGTAATTATAGGGCGTAGGTGACCAATACAAAAAACTGGGTGACCCCAAATAACCCCATATAGAGTTACTGTAATATTACAATATATAGTATTCTAGCTCCTGGTCTGGTGGAGCTTGTCAGTCAGTAGCCTACGATACATGCTGGTACTACTAGTGCACCAGAGACTAGAACCAGAAGTTGCTTTAGTCTAGAAAAACTTTTAAAAGTCACTTACCATTTGCAGCGCGCACAGGGGACATAAGTGAACGTTTTCTTCTTTACTTCCATAGCTCACCTCCCGCCATACTGCACAGTAGAGAAAACATCTTATAATCTGTAATAGGGAGAAAAAAAAGGATTTTTGATTGCCTTACCTTTTGCATGGAGCGGCCCAACGTTCATGCCCTCCTCCTACTTTCCTACAGGGATATAAATAAAATTCTTTTTTTTTTTTAACACAAAAATCTCCTTGTTTGGAGTCTGAAACTGGATCCAGGAGAGGCGAGAGGAACAGGCAGCTCATTCTCTCATCCTCCTGAACCTGGAAAAAAAAACCTTCATCCATCTCATCCATAAACATCATCAGGACATTCACCTCCAGTGTGGACAGTGAGGACAGTGCCACGGCTTGAGGAATAAACTGCTGGAATAACAGAGCTGTTTGTCCAAGCTCCTCGCTGGAAACGCTCACAGATGACGGATGTCACTTTTTCAGCAGTTTTTGAAACTGACAGGCAGAAAGTAAGATGCTGGGACTACAGCGTGCGGCTGCCCGGACAGGAGCTTCAAAAGGACCAAGTCTACTTCTAGATAAACTTTCTACATTCTCTTAGTTTTCTCGTTCTCAGTTGGTAGGGCGGTACTGTCACATGAATGCAATCTTTGTACAGCACTACAGAATGCGTTGCTGCTATATAAATTAAATGATACTTAAATCTTGTCTAAAACACTGCAACTATATTTATTCCATGGTCTCTATGAGTATTCAGCTACTAAATTAGTCAGCAGGGTGTGTGACTATAAGGGGTGCAGAGGGTCATTGCTGGAGCTGTTAACAGATGCAGACCCATGAGCTTCAAGTTCCATTACTGCTGGTGCAGTCACTGTGTACATACCTTACATTACTGATCCTGACTTACCTCTTGTATTATACTCCAGAGCTGTCCTCACTATTCTGCTGGTGCAGTCACTGTGTACATACATTACATTACTGATCCTGAGTTACCTCCTGTATTATGCTCCAGAGCTGCACTCACTATTCTGCTGGTGCAGTCACTGTGTACATACATTACATTACTGATCCTGTACTGACCCTGAGTTACATCCTGTATTACACTCCAGAACTGCACTCACTATTCTGCTGGTGCAGTCACTGTGTACATACATTACATTACTGATCCTGAGTCACCTCCTGTATTATGCTCCAGAGCTGCACTCACTATTCTGCTGGTGCAGTCACTGTGTACATACATTACATTACTGATCCTGTACTGACCCTGAGTTACCTCCTGTATTATGCTCCAGAGCTGCACTCACTATTCTGCTGGTGCAGTCACTGTGTACATACATTACATTACTGATCCTGAGTTACTTCCTGTATTATACTCCAGAGCTGCACTCCCTATTCTGCTGGTGCAGTCACTGTGTACATACATTACATTACTGATCCTGACTTACCTCTTATATTATACTCCAGAGCTGTCCTCACTATTCTGCTGGTGCAGTCACTGTATGCATACATTACATTACTGATCCTGAGTTACCTCCTGTATTATACTCCAGAGCTGCACTCACTATTCTGCTGGTGCAGTCACTGTGTACATACATTACATTACTGATCCTGAGTTATCTCCTGTATTATACTCCAGAGCTGCACTCACTATTCTGCTGGTGCAGTCACTGTGTACATACATTACATTACTGATCCTGAGTTACCTCCTGTATTATACTCCAGAGCGGCACTCACTATTCTGCTGGTGCAGTCAGCATACATTACATTACTGATCCTGAGTTACTTCCTGTATTATACTCCAGAGCTGCACTCCCTATTCTGCTGGTGCAGTCACTGTGTACATACATTACATTACTGATCCTGAGTTACCTCCTGTATTATACTCCAGAGCGGCACTCACTATTCTGCTGGTGCAGTCAGCATACATTACATTACTGATCCTGAGTTACTTCCTGTATTATACTCCAGAGCTGCACTCACTATTCTGCTGGTGCAGTCACTGTGTACATACATTACATTACTGATCCTGAGTTACCACCTGTATTATACTCCAGAGCTGCACTCACTATTCTGCTGGTGCAGTCACTGACTACATACATTACATTACTGATCCTGAGTTAGGCTGCCTTCACATTTGCAGACCCCTCCACAGCGTTCTGCGGAGGGGATCCGCAATGTGACCGCTGCACCGCAAGCCCCTATCTTTATAATGGGAGCGCACGGTGCTGCGCTTGACTGCGGACGCCTGCACACAAATCACCCAGTCTCGTCCGCACCAGAAATGCAACATGTCGCGTTCGTGGTGCGGACGAGACTGGGTGATTTGTGCGCAGGCATCCGCCTGCGCACAGATCACATATGGGAGTGAATGGGTGCGCACGGTCATGCGCAGTCAAGCGCAGCACCGTGCGCTCCCATTATAAAGATAAGGGCTTGCGGTGCTGCGGTCACATTGCGGATCCCCTCCGCAGAACGCTGCGGAGGGGTCCGCAAATGTGAAGGCAGCCTTACCTCCTGTATTATACGCCACAGCTGCACTCACTATTCTGCTGGTGCAGTCACTGTGTATATACAGATGCATTTTAATCAGAATATCATCAATAAGATAATTTATTTCAGTAATTCAATACATAAAGTGAAACACATATATTATATAGAGTCATTACAAAAAGAGTGATCAAGTGTTTTTTTCTTTTAATGTTCATAATTAATGCAAATCTACTTTACTTGCTTTATATCTGGCAATGTTTAGAGTAGGTAAATATCATAAAAAATATATTCTTATTAAGATAAAGACTTGGTGATTTTTCTTTTGTAGGAAAAATATGCAAAATAGCCACCACTTTCCAGTAAATGTTGGAGACAACATTTTCACAAGTATAAGCGATATGCGTTATTAGGAATATGTAAATATTCAGATCCTCTTTCTGTAGTGGGGTGGAAATACATGTCATACGACTTGATGGATGAACGCTCTGTAGGAAGATTTTTAATTATTTTGTAAACTTTCAAAAATCTTATAGAAGGCATCTTTGGGGCTGAGATACTTTAAATAATAATAATAATAATAATAATAATAATAATAATGTGTATAATGAATATAGAATCAGATTTTTTGTTTTTTTTTCAGAAACACTATTGCATAAAGGGGGTGTCACACGCGTCAATGTCGTCAGCGATATGATCGCTGACGACATTGACGGCTGATCGCTGGTGAGCTGTCACACAGGCAGACTCACCAGCGATCAATTGACCAGTGACATCATGGAAACGATTTAAATATCGTTTCCACGATGTCCTGCTCCCGCTGCCAGCCTGCTGGAAGCAGGAGCAGCCTGGTCTCCAAGGTACACTGCGGGTAACTAGGCAGCGCGCGCTGCCTAGATACCCGACGTGTACCTTAGTTACCAGCCTCCTCCGCTCACCGGGTGAGCGGAGGAGGCTGGTAACTAAGGTACACGTCGGGTATCTAGGCAGCGCGCGCTGCCTAGTTACCCGCAGTGTACCTTGGAGACCAGCTCCCAGCGCTTGTGACAGGCGCTGGGAGCTGGAATATCACTCGCTCCCGGTGTCACACGCAGCGATGCTGCGTGTCCACCGGGCGACAATCGCCAGGTTTCAGAGCTGATTCTGAAACCTGGCGATCATCAACCAGCGATTTATCGCTGGTTGATGCAGTATGTCACACGCATCAATATCGCTGCAACGTCACGTGCAGACGATATCGTGCAGGCGATATTGACGCGTGTGACACCCCCTTAACATTATACATCTATCAAGGCTGATAGCAGAGAACAATTCATTACATTTCCCTACAAAAGCAAACAAACATGGAGCCATGGGACTTGTAAAGCCAATTTAAGAGATAGCAGCAGCGAGGTGGTTGTACACAGATCTCCATAGTATGAAGATTGGGAAAAGTTTGTATAGTCATGGAGAGCAGAGAAAATAGGCTAAGGTAAGATAAGATAAGGAGGAATGCACTTAAAGAGAAATTAAGTACAGGAAAGAAGCTGTGTTTATATACAGTATGATAATGAAGACATGAGTATGTTAGATATGCGCAGGACTCATATCCAGCCTATATTACTGGGAGAGACACACAGAGCTCACTTCCAGCCTATATTACTGGGAGAGACACAGAGACCTCACATCCAGTCTATATTACTGGGAGAGACACACAGACATCACATACAGCCAGTGGCGTATCTTCAGGTCCAGGGGCCCCGATGCAAAAGCTCCAACGGGGCCCCCAGTTATTGCAAATCTTTAATAGTATTAGTATTTTTCCATAGGCCAAAGGGACTTATGGGGCCCCCCTAGGCTGCAGGGCCTGGGTGCGATCGCAACCCCTGCACCTGTTGTAGTTACGCCCCTGCATACAGCATATATTACTAGGAGAGACACACAGACCCTCACATTCAACCTATACTACTGAGAGAGACACACAGACCTCACATCCAGCCTGTATCACTGGAGAGACACACAGAGCTCACATCCAGCCTGTATTACTGAGAGAGACACACAGAGCTCACATCCAGCCTATATTACTGGGAGAGACACACAGAGCTCACATCCAGCCTATATTACTGGGAGAGACACACAGAGCTCACATCCAGCCTATATTACTGGGAGAGACACACAGAGCTCACATCCAGCCTATATTACTGGGAGAGACACACAGACCTCACATCCAGCCTATATTACTGGGAGAGACACACAGACCTCACATCCAGACCTATATTACTGGGAGAGACACACCGACCTCACATCCAGCCTATATTACTGGGAGAGACACACAGAGCTCACATCCAGTTTATATTACTGGGAGAGACACACCGACCTCACATCCAGCCTGTATTACTGGGAGACACACACAGAGCTCACATCCAGCCTATATTACTGGGAGAGACACACAGAGCTCACATCCAGCCTATATTACTGGGAGAGACACACAGACCTCACATCCAGCCTATATTACTGGGAGTGACACACAGAGCTCACATCCAGCCTATATTACTGGGAGAGACACACAGACCTCACATCCAGACCTATATTACTGGGAGAGACACACCGACCTCACATCCAGCCTATATTACTGGGAGAGACACACAGAGCTCACATCCAGCTTATATTACTGGGAGAGACACACAGACCTCACATCCAGCCTAGATTACTGGGAGAGACACACAGAGCTCACATCCAGCCTATATTGCTGGGAGAGACACACAGAGCTCACATCCAGCCTATATTACTGGGAGAGACACACAGAGCTCACATCCAGCCTATATTACTGGGAGAGACACACAGACCTCACATCCAGCCTATATTACTGGGAGAGACACACAGAGCTCACATCCAGCCTATATTACTGGGAGAGACACACAGAGCTCACATCCAGCCTATATTACTGGGAGAGACACACAGACCTCACATCCAGCCTATATTACTGGGAGAGACACACAAACCTCACATCCAGACCTATATTACTGGGAGAGACACACCGACCTCACATCCAGCCTATATTACTGGGAGAGACACACAGAGCTCACATCCAGCTTATATTACTGGGAGAGACACACCGACCTCACATCCAGCCTATATTACTGGGAGAGACACACAGAGCTCACATCCAGCCTATATTACTGGGAGAGACACACAGAGCTCACATCCAGCCTATATTACTGGGAGAGACACACAGACCTCACATCCAGCCTATATTACTGGGAGAGACACACAGAGCTCACATCCAGCTTATATTACTGGGAGAGACACACCGACCTCACATCCAGCCTATATTACTGGGAGAGACACACAGAGCTCACATCCAGCCTATATTACTGGGAGAGACACACAGAGCTCACATCCAGCCTATATTACTGGGAGAGACACACAGACCTCACATCCAGCCTATATTACTGGGAGAGACACACAGAGCTCACATCCAGCTTATATTACTGGGAGAGACACACAGACCTCACATCCAGCCTAGATTACTGGGAAAGACACACAGACCTCACATCCAGCCTATATTACTGGGAGAGACACACAGAGCTCACATCCAGCCTATATTACTGGGAGAGACACACAGACCTCACATCCAGCCTATATTACTGGGAGAGACACACAGAGCTCACATCTAGCTTATATTGCTGGGAGAAACAAACTGAAGATTGCAAACGAAAACTGTTGTTTTTTTTTTTACAAAAAATATGACATTTCATGACTTTCTATTCTTTCTATTTCCATTTCCCTTCATTTTTAAGATTTTAGTTTGCAGGCACTGAATTGAAAACCTTCTGTCTACACCCATAAACTGAAACCAGAATAGTTTGAAGCTTTCAACGTCTAGCTACACCTAATAACACATCCATACATTATGGCCATCTCTGATCCGTGACAGCTATTAGGCTGGCATGGTTTCAGTCCCGTGATACAGACAGGTTTCTTGCATTGACTACAAGATGGGCTAGATTCACATAAAAAGAAGCGTGAAGACAAACCTATTTCTCTATCTGGCATAGATTACATGTGTTGTCATGGAAACAAGCAGAGAGCTGAGGCTTCGGCCTAGTTGTCACACTTCTCTGCTTTGCTACTATGGCAACGGATCAGTCAGCATGGCCGTATGATGAGGCTGACAAGTTTGATAGGACTTGGAGCTGTTGCGATCAATGACTGTCTACATTCACTTTTTTTTTATTAGGGCCCACATTTGCCAGGGATATACCGATTTATCAGTACCGGTTCTGGCAAATCTGCAGTATCCTCGGCTGTTTTGGGACTTTTAGGGATTTTATTGGTCTTGGTTGGGGGGTTGCAGGGGCATAACTACAATAGGTGCATGGGTTACGATCGCACCCGGGCCCTGCTGCCTAGGGGGCCCCAGAAGTCCCTTTGGCCTATAGAAAAAGACTAATACTATTAAAGATTTGCAATAATTGGGGGCCCCGTTGGAGCTTTCGCATCGGGGCCCCTGGGCCTGAAGTTACGCTACTGAGGGGTCTCCAAAAGAGGGTGTGGATAAATCATCTATTCAAAGTTGGCAAACTAGGTCACAATTTAGCAATGATATAGCTATGATAGGCTTCTATGGACAACAAGGCTGGCACTTCACAGCCATATTTGATACATGAGGCCTATAGAGTTGAGGGAATGAAGGTGATTGCTGACCTCATTTGTAGGAGTTGTTTGATTTGAAAACTCATTATACGGTAGAAGTGATCCCAAATGAAGGGATCAAAGCAGAAAATGAAGGCCCAAGCTAATCTATTTATTTTAAAGGGGTTTTCCTATCAGATCAGTGGGGTCCAATGCTTTTTTCTCCCACCGATCAGCCCCAGCAATAACCAGATGTAAACAGTATAACAGAGACTGTCAGAAGTGAGAACAGTTGATCAATAGTAGTGTTGGGTGTCAGACGCTTACTGACTAATGTTGATGACCAATTCTAAGGATAGGTCATATGTATCATCGTACTGGAAAACCCTTTTGTAGCATGTGCTCTGAGTTTTTGAAATTTTTGGAGACAAAGCAAGCACAAATTTTTCAAATTCTCATCCAAATTTGAAAAACTTGATGTTTCCGCTCAATTTCTAACCCTAAAATTCAGTTAAAAGACTCAGTATGCACATACCTCAAATGAGACTTATGCAATACTTTATTATGGGGGAAAAACAAAAGGCGCCAGCACTGCCAGAAAATATATTACAATAAAAATTGTGTTAATACGCATATTGCTTCCAATCTGTAAAAAACTGAGACATTTGGCAAAAGATTAAATAATCTTTTGAGCCACCCTGCCAATGTCAAGGCATTCTCAGATAGGGTGGTCCTACTCTATAATTTTTAATTTTTATTGTGTCATAAGACCTCAAACATGAATATAATTTGGTCCATATAAAGCTAATACTCACCTTATGCATCTCATATCTACAGACTACTTTATTATACCAGTTGAGGAAAAATTAAATTGTGGCGCCCCACTGGTCTGGATGTCACGAGGAGTACTGCACCCAAGTCACGTGTGTGGTTCTCCTGTAGTCAGGAGATGGGGGATGGTAGATATGGGATCCTCAGCAAACACCCAACACACAGACCCTAGTTAGGGACGTGGGTGGACCCTCTGCAGGGAAAACCCAGTCCAAGGGAGGAGAATAGGGTAGAGAAGTGTGGGAGGAAGGCAGAAGGAGCAGTTGAGTTTAGAGTTGAATAGAGAACAGCTAGCATGTAAAACACAAAGATAGGAATCAAATCGAGCTAAGAGGAGAAGGAGAGACAGAGAAGTGGCGTGAAACTGAGAAGTAGGGGACTTGAGCAGCTGAGGCTCATCTCGGCAAAAGAGAGAAAGGAACCGTAGAGGCTCCGGCGAAGCTGAAGCGGCTCGTGCGCCCTAATCCCGGGATGGTAATACTACCGTAGATGGAGGGTTTTGGTCAGGAAACAGGGACTGGACCTGAACGCGGCACAGGAGTCAAGTACCCAAACCGCTGAACCAGAGACCTCAAGCTTCATAGGAGCTGTAGCTCACACCTGGCGAATTCCCCAAGAAAGCAGCCAGACAAAGGTCCGGGGACAAGGTACCGGTCGCCCACTAAGACACATGGCAGCCGGATCAGGGCTCTGCGTGCAGAGGTGCTGTCAAGCACAGGCGCTGAGGAACAGGACCAGAGAGAGACAGAGACAGGCACACCACCGAGGATCTCATACTTGCCACCCCGATCTCTTAAAGACACAGGCTGGAGCTTATCTGAGAGACTGTAACATCTATGACTTGTTGAAACTTGAAACTTGCTGTGAATAAACCTAGGTACGGAGTTGCAGAGCTGTGTGAGACTATGTTATTTGCGCGGCAGCTGGCTGTGAACGATACTGAGCAAGGTAACGAGGCCTAGAGTTATCCCTTGCCCGGCGGAGACTACCAATCACTTCATCCACTACCCTGGAGACGCGTTCCACCCATGAGGAGCCATTACATCCCAGCTTCCAATCCATTGTACCCAGAGGTTCTGCAGCAGCGGCGGCTATCAATAGCCGCAAACCACAGGTGGCGTCATGAACACTTCATCCCTTACACCACCATATACCTATATTCTCCCCAAGAACGCTTAACACTGAACCCGTAGTCACGGAGCTGGGTCTCGACCCTTGTGATTCCCTCAAAAGTTTTGAGTGCCTCACGGCCCTAGGGTGCATCAGTTTTTGGCATCACGAACAGAATGCGAATGGCCCGGTAGAACTGGGTCTAGTGTGCCTTAAAAGACTTTTTGAACTACTGCATGAAAGAGACTTTGAAAATGGTGACTATGAAGGACTGACGCCATGTGCTGGCCCGGGGACGTGCCCAGGCCTCCCGTCATGGCATGGGCCAGTGAAAGGCGTGAAGAAGCATACCTGCCCCAAGTGCCAGCCGAAAACCAAGGGGGCCTGCTTAGCACTGTGCCGACGCCACCCAGAGAAATGATTGATAGTCGGAAGGGTGGGGTGCAGACGAGAGACGGTAGTCAGAAAGAGATGACGCTAGTTGACTGTGCTGTGAGCAGAGTGGAAAAGATGGTGGCAGCGAGTCATGAGAACCTGCCAGGCGGGCAGACTAAGGAAGGAGCAGGCATCCCTGCAGATGAGGAGGGGAGCCTGGATCAGTCTCTGCCAGTAGACCCAGATTTCTGGAATGCTGCATTAAAAGACTTGGCGGTGCAACTCAAGCAAGCTCAGGGTTGGGCTTTCAAGGCCTGGCGGAAAAGTGTGCTAGCGCAGGTGGGCAAGAGAGCAGACGACCTGAGGATGTCTACGCTGTCCGGAGGAGAGGACGAACCAGAAAGGCTGCAGCCAACCATCAGAGACGTTGTTACCCAGGTGGAGGTCAAATCCGTGCCAGTATCTAGCCCGTCTCCGCAGGCCCCAGACCTGCCATCCGGGTCAGCAGTTCCGAAGTGTGAACCAAACGAAGAAGAAGAGGGCACCCCGGTGAAGCCTGGGAAAACCGAGGTTGGACCAATCTATTGGGTACAATGGCAGGAGGAGCTGGCCAAAATTAAAACTGCAGCTCAGATGAAAGGCCAGTGTGTGGAGCAGAACCGAGACCAACCCCGATGACGGACTACTGGCAGCAGAGACAGTGTTACACACCAGGGCCGTAGGGTATTCAGAACCGGGCTGTTTAGCAGTTCTGGGGAGTCACAGGGGTCGAGACCCGGCTTCCGTGACCCTGGGTTAAGTTGTTAATGGAGTTCTTGGCTTGATGGGGAAGGGGGTGATGATAGGGAAGGTTAGTTGTGATGCCACCCATGGTTTGGGACTATTAGTGGCTACCACTGCTGCAGAACCTCTGGGGACGATGGATGGGCAGCTAGGATGGAGTGGCTCCCACGGACAGAGTGGATCCCCGGGGCAGTGGATGTGGGAAGGGAGTAGGGTACAGGATGGTGGGCGCAAAGCAACAGACAGACTCATGGTTTGTTGGTTCCTCAGTCCTTTTACTGGTGCGACTGGAATACTGACAGGTGATGGTATATCGAGTCCTTGCGCCTGAGAGCAACTCGGGGTTCCCTCACCCAACAGGTTCTGAGGCCTCCTTGCTGCGCCTTGTTGGTAGGTCCCTGTTCCCATTCGTGGGACACAACAGTACCTGTTGCTTTAGTATAGAACTGAATAGTAACCGCGGATTTGAAAAAGCACAATCATGGACGGTTTGAACAGTTGCACTTTGCTTTGCAGTCCAGCGTAAGGTGCCTTGTTTAACTTTTGGTTGAAAGACGCTAGGGACACCATGTAACCTGTAACTGAAACCTTTTTACACTTGTTTTTATAAAATTTTTCTATTTTTCTATGAAAGTATGTTTTATTATGTAACGTTAAAGTACTGTACCTCCCCTAAGGGAAGCAAAAGAATCCATATGTTGTTTTAACTGTTTATACATGCATGCAATATAAAAATGTCAATTCTGTTACCAGGTCAGGTTACTTGAGGACGAGCTAATTAAACCAAGGGGGAATGTGGCGCCCCACCGGTCTGGACGCCACAAGGGGTACTGCACCCAACCCACGGGTGTGGTTCTCCTGTAGTTGAGAGATTGGGGATGGTAGATATGGGATCATCAGCAAACAACCAACACACCGACCCTACTTAGGGATGTGGGTGGACCCACTGTAGGGAAGACACAGTACAAGGGAGGAGAATAGGGTAGAGAAATGTGGGTGGAAAGCAGAAGGAGCAGTTGAGTTTAGAGTTTGGAGTTGAACAGAGAACAGCTAGCATGTAGAGCACAGAAAGCAAGGAGTCAAGTCGAGTGAGGAGAAGGAGTGACAGAGAAGCGGCGTGAAACTAAGAAGTTGGGGACTTGAGCAGCTGAGGTTCATCCCGAGAACAAATAGGAAGGAACCCTAGGGGCATCGGCGGAGCTGAAGCGGCCTGTGCACGCAAATGTGCGGCTGGTGATACCAGACAGAGGCGTTTGGTCAGGAAACAGGGACCGGACCTGTACGCGGCACGGAAGTTCAGTACCTGGACCGCTGAATCGGAGACCACAAGCGTCATAAGAGCTGTAGCTCACACCTGGCATATCCCCCGAGAAAGCAGCCGGGCAAGGGTCCGAGGACAAGGTACCGGTCACCCACTAAGACCCGTGGCTGCCGGATCAGGGCTCTGCGCACTGAGGCGCTGTCAAGCACAGGCGCTGAGGAACAGGACCAGAAAGAGGCAGAGGCAGACACACTACCGAGGATCTCATACTTGCCACCCTGATCTCTTAAAGACTACACAGAGACTGTAACATCTGTGAGCTGTTGAGACTTTAACCTTGCTGTGAGTAAACTGGGTATAGAATTGCAGAACTGTGTGAGACTGTATTATTTGCGCGGCAACTGGCTGTGAAGGCCACTGAGCAAGGTATTGGGACCTAGAGTTATCCCTTGCCCACCAGAGGCTACCAATCACTTCATCCACTACCCTGGAGACCCGCTCCACCCGTGGGGAACCACTACACCCCAGCTGCCCGTCCATCGTCCCCAGAGGTTCTGCAGCATCGGTGGCTACCCATGGCCGCAAACCACGGGTGGCGTCACAAACACTTCATCCCTTACACCACCCTCTCCCTATATTCTCCCCAAGAATGCTTAACACAGAACCCAGGGTCACAGAGCCGGGTCTCGACCCCTGTGACTCCCCAGAAGCACTAAAGCCAGGTTCTGAGTGCCCCACGGCCCTGGGGTGCATCAAAAACACTCACTGCTGATCCCCCATCAGATTACAGCTGACTGCAACCAACAGACTATCAGGTTAATTTTGGGAGACCCTTCTCAGAGAATGGCCTTGCAAAAAGTTTAAAAATGGAGTTCACAGATATCTTTCTCTGTAACACATTGTATATTCAAGCATTTTGTGACCTCTAGGAAAGTCAGGATCTCCTTATTGATCTCATCCAGTGTCAACAAAGAAAATGCAGACAATGACTAAAGAGATAAGAGAAATCATTAGGCGCAGCAGATATGGTGTCCCATTAAGCAAAAGGTATTGATCGGTTAGTAAAAATATCTTTATCTGTAAATTATCTCATACCTCTCAACCGTCCCTGATTTCGGGTAGCTGTCTTGGGAGGTCGGGGGGTGGGGGGGGGTTATATCCCAAATTTAGCTGTATCTCTAGGTCATAGATATAGCTGATTGAATGGTGGAGCATGGGACATTCAGATCTCAGTGCCATCATTCTGTCTGGACTGCAAGCATAGGCTGGTTTCACACTGGCATTTATGTGCGTTGCGTAGGCATGTGTACAAGTGTCCATGCCTATAAATCCACCCTGCGTGCCTATATTTAACATGGGGACGCAGGGTGTATGTGCAAGCATCCGTTTGTATGCGCATGCGTCCCGTCGCATCTTTTTAATGTGTCCATTGAACGCATCATGTTGCGTTTCGGGGGAGTATGAGGATGCATGAAATAAACGCATGCATCTCGATGCTCCTAAACAACACATGGATTGCAATGGTGGTGCATCATCCTACGGATGCATGTGGGCTGAGACAGATGCGCCAACATGCAAAATATCTCTCTCTCACTCTCTATGTTATAAGAAAACTGCAACGACAAATCCGCATGGAGTTTCATGTTTTTTTTTATTGTCATTTTGCTGCATTTTTTATGGTAAATGAGCCTTGTTGGCTTTAATGGGAAAACAATATACTGTAATAAAAAATACTAAAAGCTTTAACATGCTGCATCTACAGGAAACATGTGAATTACATTTTGGCTGACAAATGGATTGTACAGGCTCAATCCCCCCAAAAAATGAACAAACAAACCCTTGAATTCAAAAGCAAACCCTAAATATGGCATTAATACATTTCCAACCTAAGATGTACTGATATGACCTATGTCAGGTGTTGGTGTATGGCGCAAGTCCTGTCCTGAGCCCACTCAACACATGGCGGATGCTGGCTGTTTTACTTAGGCTGGCTTCACACCACGGTTCAATCAGGTCCGGGGCTGTCCAAGGTGAGCCTGACAGCCCCGGACCCGATTTTACTGTAGTGCAGCCCTATGGGGCCGGATGGAGCTGGATGGCAGCTATCCGGTTTCCATCTGTCCGGGAGGATCCGGGTGTATTCGGATCCTGGGGTATTCAGAATGCTTGCAGCATTTTTGTGTCCAGGGAGAAAAATCTCCCCAAATTGGATTATCCCGGATCCCGGGCAATCCGGTGCTCCCTGACATGGGAGTCTGTGGGGCCGGATTGTCTCGATCTAGGAGGATCCGGAAGGATCCGGGAACCGGATGCTGGCTGCTGAAGTTCAGCGTGAGCAGCCAGAACTTCAGCACCAGAGAGCTGTCCCCTGTGAAGCGGTTCAGCACCATTTCGCAGGGGACAGCTGAGCTCGGCTGCATCCGGCTACAAACAGGACCGGAGGGCATATTAGCCCTCCAGTTCTGTTTGCAAATCCGGTCCGGGGCTGTTCGATTCACATCGGACAGCCCTGGATCGGATTGTGCCATGGTGTGAACCCGGCCTTAGCTGGCATCCAACTCTAACAGCAACCGGAGCTTGATTCAATCTCTGCTGTTTAATTGTGCAATCTCTGGGGCATGATGTTTTGTGCATCCAATGTCCACCCCCCTCCTGTGATACAATAGATGGGTACAAGTGATGAGCAAGCACTACCATGATCAGGTGCTTAGTACTTGAAACAAGCAATTCGGGCGCAACTCGTGTACCTCGTATAATGAAGTCAATGGCGAACTCAAGCATTTTTCCAGAAGATCTTGAGTTTTTCATTGACTTGCCTCTTGAGTGCTGCCTGTCCGAGCATCTGACTGCTCGTTATGAGTTCTGAGCACATGGTAGTGCTCGCTCATCACTATCGGGTACTGAAGGGTTGTTATAGAACCTGCTGAAGTAAAAGTCTGGGCTTAATGGTCCTGTCACACGTGTCAACCAAGGCTGCGATGTCGAAATCAATGTGCGGGTGCGCAGTCGCTTCCGCCATCGCAGCCTTGGTGTCACACGGCAGGATGTTGCCGGATGACACCGCAGCGATGCGAGCGGAGCCATCCCGCACTGTGCGTTATGGTCTAGCCAGCATGGTATGCTCGCTACAATCTGTACTATCGGTCGCAGCGTTTTGCGTTATACGAACCTGCTAAAAAATCACTTTGCATGGTTCTTTCTACATTCACACATGGCTGCGATGCGAAAAATCAAAATCGAATAGCGACCATAGCGCACATGCGCACACTTGCGTTTTTCACATCCCTGCATTAATGTTTGTCCAATTTGAACACATGAGCGGTAAAGTGAGGGATGCATTCGACAACTGCTGAATCGGCCCAAAAATAAAACGCCGATACTGCGGTTGGCGGGCGCAAATGTTTTTAGAACGTAAAATAATTTGCATTTGGATGCACATGGAAACACCAAATTATAAAAATGGAAAATGCGCCGGATAGAGCGAAAATGGCCTGTAAATTTCATAAAATTTTTAAATACGATGAATGACGGCCTAAAGATTGTATTTCATTTTTCTGCAGGAATGGCATTTCATTGCAGGAATTACTGCCTAACCAATCAACAGCCGCATGTACTTTGTTGGGAAAGAATAAAAATTTGCCTGGATAAGGGGAGCGAATCTGCCAAAAAATAAATCTAACTCAAAAACCATTGCACTTAAATCTTTAGATGATTAAAATGACGGAAGGATGGGTATTCAGCGAAACTGCTTGAATGACACTTTCTGAGATTACTTCTAACTAGATCCGCAGTGTTATAATAAGCTAGGGACGCTGCTCACAATTGAAAATTAACAGCGGCAGAAATAGTCCGGAATTGAATGACATTCAGAGAATACTTCAATCTCACACAGGCTGCCGCATACTACGGGAACGGAATTAACCCTAAAAGACCACTTTAAGATTCCGAGGTTTAAAAAGTGCATTTTTCTGTATCATAAGAATTTCCACTTACAAAATGTTTTTTCTAATATATGTTTTATATATGTGTTTTCTATGTGTTGGATTTTTTTTCTGTCATTACACTTCAGTATGTTGATGACACGCCCCCTTCCAGTGCCGGGGAAGACTCGGGAATCGGGCGGTTACGCGATCTTTCGGTTCATTTCATGGGGACAGACGGGGGCCGAGACCCAGTCCTGTGACCCTGGCGGTGTCATTGTTAATAAACAGGGACGGGAAAATCTGAGGGGACAAAGGGGTATTCGTGACGCCACCTGCGGTATGTGGCCAGGGCGGCCGCCTCTGCTTCAGGACCTCTGGGGACGGTGACCGGCAGCTTGGATGCTTCCGCTCCCCGCAGGTAGAACGCGGTCCCCGGGTCAGCGGGATGGAGGAGTCAGTTCGTACCTTGGCAGATGTTCACTGAGTCGTCAGAACCCCGATGTCTCATGCGGCCTCTGCGGCTGATGGTCACTGCTCATAAAAGTCTCTCACACCACAGCTGGAGTTCTGATACTTTTACTCAGTTCTTTCAGCATGGCCGCCAGATACGTCCCTTGCCAATCTCCGGTTCAGCATTGTCTTCAGAACCAGGTTAGTGTAGTCAAGCCATGGTCGGTGCCCTTTCTTTCCTCTCTAGGTGCTCCTGTCTCTAGTAGTCTTTCTCTCTCTCTCAGCGCCATAAGGGGTAATTCTCTTCTGGGACGAGCGCGACTCCACTCTGCCCCCCAGACTCTCAGCGCCTCCGCAGCACAGAGCTCAAGTACCGGCGGGCACGGGTGCTGTTGTGACCGCTCCCGGGCACTGCTCCCTAGTTCAGCCACCTTCCCCAATTTGTGTCGGGTGTTCGGCCACAACTCCCATTAGAAGCTTGGGGCCTCTGATTCAACTGCTCGGGCATACAGCTTCCCCACCATGTTCAGGCCCGTGTTCCTGTCCAACAGCCCCTCCATTTCGTCAGATTCGGTCGTACGGGGATCAATGTCTCATCCGCACCCCAAGGGCTCTCGTCTTCTCCCACCTGTCGGTCTTTCTCCCCCTCTCTGTCCTCTTTTTTTAACATGGGTCCTCCCTCAGGGTCCACCCACCGTCCCAGGGGCCTACGGTTGTGTGCATGTGCTTTTGGGCTTAACTGCACCACCCTAGCAACTGTAGAGCAGAGGCACTACTCCCCTTACCCGCAGGAGTGCAGTACCTCTGGTGGCGGCCTACCTGGTGGGGCGCCACATTAACGTATGTCATTCCCTTATGTGTGATTCGGGAATGACGCTTGTGAAAATCACACATTTTACTGCAGCAGCCACATTGATCTGAGCGAACACTTAGATAATTTTCAGCACATTTAACGCTCTGGGAATTTCAGTCGGCCTTTCTAGTATTTTTATGTCAAGAATAATGCAGCCTGCAACACTTTTCTTGCTGTAAAAAATATTTATATTGGAAATATGATGAATCCTATATAAATCAATGGGCTCCATCAGTGTTTGTTTTTGTTGAAGTGACAAATGCTTTTATTGGAATTAGGCCCCTTTCACATCAGCATTTTTCGCTGAATGTGGCAGATCCGGCAGATTTACCGCATCTACCACCTAACGGTTGACTCGCGGTACACCTGCGGCAAGCCCCCATTCATTCTCTATGAGGCTTACGACAAGGTGCAGCAAGCACGGTTTTGACGTGATCTGGCAAATGCAGCAGTTGTGGCCGGGTAAAAAAACGCTGTTATCTGCGTTTTTTTGCGCGGCAGCAAATGCCGGATCGTGGTAAAACCGCACTTGCAGCACCTGCCACAAGCCTCATAGAGAATGAATGGGGGCTTGCCGCAGGTGTACTATAAGTCGGCCGTTAGGTGGCAGATCCGGCAGATGCGTTAAATCTGCCGGATCTGCCACATTCAGAGAAAAACGCTAATGTCAAAGGGGCCTTAGGGTCATATCTGCATCAGATTTCTTCAAATGAGCCAAAAAAAGAAAAGAAACTGAAAACAATTGGACTCAGTTATGCTGAAAGCGAATCTGTCAGCAGGCTTTTGCTATCTCGGCATAATGCAGACAAAGAAAGCCTGAATCCAATGATGTATCACATAGATTACTGACTGCAGTAGTTCTGACACTATCAAAGCATTTCGTTTTAAGAACACAGCAGAGCTGGGAGAACTGCCCCAACTCACACCAGGCAATTAACAGAGATTGAGAATGAGGTGTCAATCATAGCAGGGAGCGTGTCGGACTGCCATGCACATGACAAAGTAGTCCTTTAATGGTAATTGACTCACCGTGGCCGGGACTCCGGTTTAGACAGGCTGTAGCTCCTTCCTCCTTGTCACGGGTGGGCCGCGCCTGCCGGTAGTGGGGCCCGGTTGAGTGCAGATCAAAAGTTGAAGACGTCTTGTAGGAACAGATTAAAGGGGTTTAATTTATTATTGACGCCACCTATGAGTAGTTTCGGTAATCGTTACCGACGCTGCGGAACCTCCGGGGGATGGACAGCAGCAAGATGGAACTCTCCCCACAGGCTGAGCGGTGATCCCCAGAGGCTGGAGCTGCTTAAGATGTTGTGCGGCAGCTGCGGTTACCTTGTAATGCGGACGGACAGTTCATAAGGAAGCACGGACACCGAAAGTCTCTGCAACGGGTCTTTACTGTAACCAGCAGGCAGTACATGGTATACAGTTTACGGGTAGTGGACCGGGTGGACTCAGCAGTGATGGTGTCCCTCACAGATCCGCAAGTGTTCCTCCATTCTAGCTAAGTGTTTCGCCATTGTCGCCCAGGAATACCAGATCGGGTACGGGGAGGCTGCTTCAATGCCCTATCCAAGATGTACGTTGTGGATGTTTTGGGGAGCCTTGGATCCCTCAGTGGGTACACCGCTGGTTAGACGACTGGAAGTTGGCTGGTGGTGGGGTGCTCCTGTGAAGCGGCTCCTCCACTCTTCTGGTTCGCGTAGCAGAGGTGAACTGCTGCCAGTTTCGGTACCAGTGAACCGGCTGTGAGTTTTTGGGCACGGGAGTATTTTGGAACCCGTGGTTAATGATGCCCGATCCCGGTTGTTGAGGCCTCAGGTGCTGACACCCGACCGGTGACGGCCCGGGGGCTGCACGGGGTGCGGAGCCCCCGCTCCTACTCCAAGTTCAAGTTCTCTCTTCTAGACTCTGATCTAGACTATACTGCAGACTATGTGTCTCTTCTCCCTACACACTTCCGTAGCACTCCGCCCACCAGGACCCTGGGTTGGTCCTCTGTTCTAGGTGATGCATGCAGGGTTGGATCTCAAAGTTAACCAATTCACTGCTGTGTCAGAGAATTTTGCGGCTGCATTTATGGCTGCAATACCCTCTTGTGACGCACTCGTTGCGGGGCGCCACACTCCCCCTTGGTTTAATACGCTTGTCCCCAAGTGTCACACTACCCACATTACCGAGGTTTTTATATTTTATAACAGGTAATACACTTTTATTAATGACAGGTCATTATGTTGCATAAAAGTGAAACAGTAGGATAAACAGGTTAACACATTGCGCGGACCCGGCGGGCGGTCGGCTGTCCTTAGGTAAAAGTTCAGGCTGTGGCCGCCAAGTCGCGGTGTTATTTGCAAACAGGAAGAAGTCTCTTGATGAAAAGTTCAAACAATAAGTCACTTATGGAGGGCAGTGTTCCGGACTCGTATAGCGAACCACCCGTCACAGCATATATGTCGCTCATAGGTTACAATGTCCCCTCTATACAAGTCTCGGTTAGGATGCCCTCGCGGTAGGTGCGACTCCACATCACGGCGCCCCACGAATACTTCAGTACTCACACCCTCCTCCATTACGAATCCCCACCCGGTGGATAAGTTAAAGGTGCTCACCCGTCCGGTTTTACGGAACTCTTCAGGCAGTGGAGATTGGCGGCGGGCTTCAGCGCGGACCTGCATGTTGGCGTGCAGCCGAGCGGGCCACTCCTCCTTCGATGACTACGTCAGGCTGCTCGGCTGACGGAGATGATGGAACGGAATCCTCTGAGTCGATGGGTGGCTGTGCTGCAAAGTTCTCCTCGAAGTCGTCTTGCAGGGCTTCCAGGCTGCCTGCCTCTTCTTCTGTAGCAGCGGGAAGTGGTGTTTCGATCCCGGTCACCAGGTAGGCCTCGGCAGTTGCAGAGGAGGCCTCCGGTTCAGGGGAGAAACAGGCGACAGTCTCAGTAGTGTGGAAACTAGTCGGGGGTTCCGCAAGTGGAACCAGGTAGATGTCGGCTTCTTCTGTGGAGCGTATTGGAAGCTCCGGCTCAGGAACGGGGTCGGCTGCGATTTCCATCGCCGGAACGGGCTGAGCTGTGGCCCCCACTGGAATGATACAGTCTATGGGCTCCGGTGACGAAGCAGGACAGGTGGTGGGTGACGGTGAGGCGGTTGAGAAGCTGGCGATGTCGTCTGGGCTTGGAGAAGCTGTACCCGGTCGGCTCTGCTGCATCGCATGATGGAGTCTTCTGCCTAGGGTCGCACTCCAGCTGCGAATCGTCCACTCCACAGTCTCAAGTAACCACACCCGTTCAACCGGTAACCGTTCTGGTAGAGAGCTCGTGAAGAAGGTCTGCGACACTCCCATTTCCTCTGGGCTTTTGTAGTCCAATGGTGGGAAAAGTCTTTGGGGTCCGCCCCCATGGTTGATTCGAGCAATCAGGGTGGACAAAGAGTTTGGCGCCTTTTGCCTTTAGCCCTCCCACAATGAGGGGCAGTGGCTCACCCCTGGGCTTGCACGTGGCGGATTCTTGTGGCGGGAACGCCATCTTGGGCGCCATCTTGGCCCACGGTGAAAAGGCGGAAAGGTCTTTTAGGGACGAACAAAGTCCAATTTGTAGACAATAAAGTCATTTTTAAGCACATTATACCCGTTAGGGAATGGGCCTGCTCGTATCCTGTTCGTGACGCAATTTTCTGACTCACCGTGGCCGGGACTCCGGTTTAGACAGGCTGTAGCTCCTTCCTCCTTGTCATGGGTGGGCCGCACCTGCCGGTAGTGGGGCCCGGTTGAGTGCAGATCAAAAGTTGAAGACGTCTTGTAGGAACAGATTAAAGGGGTTTAATTTATTCGTGACGCCACCTATGAGTAGTTTCGGTAATCGTTACCGACGCTGCGGAACCTCCAGGGGATGGACAGCAGCAAGATGGAACGCTCCCCACAGGCTGAGCGGTGATCCCCGGAGGCTGGAGCTGCTTAAGATGTTGTGCGGCAGCTGCGGTTATCTTGTAATGCGGACGGACAGTTCATAAGGAAGCACGGACACAGAAAGTCTCTGCAACGGGTCTTTACTGTAACCAGCAGGCAGTACATGGTATACAGTTTACGGGTAGTGGACCGGGTGGACTCAGCAGTGATGGTGTCCCTCAGAGATCCGCAAGTGTTCCTCCATTCTAGCTAAGTGTTTCGCCATTGTCGCCCAGGAATACCAGATCGGGTACGGGGAGGCTGCTTCAATGCCCTATCCAAGATGTACGTTGTGGATGTTTTGGGGAGCCTTGGATCCCTCAGTGGGTACACCGCTGGTTAGACGACTGGAAGTTGGCTGGTGGTGGGGTGCTCCTGTGAAGCGGCTCCTCCACTCTTCTGGTTCGTGTAGCAGAGGTGAACTGCTGCCAGCTTCGGTACCAGTGAACCGGCTGTGAGTTTTTGGGCACGGGAGTATTTTGGAACCCGTGGTTAATGATGCCCGGTCCCGGTTGTTGAGGCCTCAGGTGCTGACACCCGACCGGTGATGGCCCGGGGGCTGCACGGGGTGCGGAGCCCCCGCTCCTACTCCAAGTTCAAGTTCTCTGTTCTAGACTCTGATCTAGACTATACTGCAGACTATGTGTCTGTTCTCCCTACACACGTCCCTAGCACTCCGCCCACCAGGACCCTGGATTGGTCCTCTGTTCTAGGTGATGCATGCAGGGTTGGATCTCAACGTTAACCAATTCACTGCTGTGTCAGAGAATTTTGCGGCTGCATTTATGGCTGCAATACCCTCTTGTGACGCACTCGTTGCGGGGCGCCACATAATCATATAGAAAGTATAAGATGAAGGGGAAGACCAGCAACCCAATGGTTTGATACTTTCAAGATAACGGCCTATTTAGGCTCGGGCAAGATTGATCTTTCTACAGAGCGTTCATCCATCAAGTCACCATGGCCCGAGATCGAGCTGAAATAATAAATTATAATCACTAGGTGATAAATCTTTAGTTTCAGTAAACAATAGCAGAGAGCCTGATAAGAGAGGCACAGTTGATATTTGTTTATTAACACTTACAGCATGCTGTCTTCAACTTACATAGCAAAAACCTGCTGACAGATTCTCTTTAATAAGGATTATGATTTTAGAGTCCCTGGTTTTCCAGTTTCAAAAAAACAACAAACAAACTGCTTTATTTACACTGCCCAGATCCAGTCCTGAATATCCACTGCTGTCCCTGGAGTCTTGTGTGGCCTGCAGGGCTGATGTTACGTCAGTAGCGCTGCAGACAATCAGCGGGCTCAGCTGCTCTGGCCAAGTTGACGGCACAAGTCACAGAACCGCTGAGCTCAACGATTGGCTGCAGGGCTGTCTACATGACTGGGAGCAGCAGTAGAGACTCTGCTGAACTCAGGGAGGGTGAGAAAGCACAGTATTCTGATTTAATATGGTATGTTGGATATCATTGATGCAGTATCAAGTACCGTGAGTGATGTCTGGACCGGCCACAGGTCTCCTGACCCAAATTTAACAGTCTCATAGGCGTATATGGAGCCTTTAAGTTTGGGTCAGGAGTCATTTGGTCTTATATTGACGTCACGCTGATCTCTCAGGGACAGTCAGTGGGGGTGTAGTATAGCGGCACATTGCTGACTCAGCTTCACAGGACGTGGTAGAGGCACCAGACGATCAATATTAGCCAATTCCTTGATGTGATGAGCAACCTAGATGGATCTATGACACCGGCATCCACCGAATCGTAACCATTTACTGACTGAATGCTACAACTACAATTATAACTATTATTAATATTTCCACTTTGCAACAGTTTTATTATAGATAATGATTTGTTTTACAGAAATAAAAAAAATATGATAACAATCAAATAAAGAAGAGAGATATCGCTCAGCCATCTTGAAGAGTGATTGCAACTCAGGCTGGTCATGTGGACAGCAGGTAGATGTAGAATCAAAAATATACATTAGATATATGTATATATACTAGCTGGGTGCCCGATGCACATGCATCGGGATTCTAGAAGGGCGAGTCTCTGACTCGCAATGGCCGCTTCGCGGCCAATGCTTCGCGCTGCTAAGGCGACTCGCCATGCCCGCTGCGCGGGCATAGCGAGTCGCCTTAGAACTGCTCGCAATGGCCGCTGCGCGGCCAATGCTTCGGCGTATCCACATGACCACGCCGACTCGCAGCGCGAGCGGTCTCAAAAGGGGCAAAAAACCCATTCGCAATTATATAATAGATATGTAGATATTGATAAAAAATGAAAAGTTCCAGCATCCAAACTTCATAAAAATTCCTTTATTCCAATAATCAACAAAAGTCACAGGATAGGATGCGACTTTTAATGATTATTTGAATAAAGGAATTCTTACGGGGTTTGGATGCTGGAATTTCCAATTTTTTTGTATTAGTTAACAGGACTCATTATTTGCAATTAATATATAATTTTTCTTTATTTGGTGTAAATGCTGCTGTTCTCCTGAATCTGGTGTTGCTTTTCTATTGATCCTTCTCCTCCCTGTTCTTCTTAATGAAGTGGGCGTGATCCTCAACTCATCAGTGGGCATTGTCTGGAGGACCAAGCCTACTTAGCTTAAAAAAACTAGATGATATACATCAACTTGTGCTGTGCTTTAAAGGGAATAAGATGACCCGTCCAGGGGTCTTTAGGAACTCGGTACCCGGGCATTAGTGCTGGGGGGTGATGTCTCGGTGGCCTGTGCTCGGGCCCGTACCCTGGGGTCACATGGTAAAAAGAAAGGGGAAAATAAAAATAAAAGAAAGTATTTTGACGCCACCTGCAGTTTCTGGTGACCTCACCAGCGCTGTGGATGGTGGTATTGCAGCCAGTTGATAACGTCCCTGCAGGCTGAGCGGGTTCTGCAGGGACGTTATCAACTGGCTGCAATACCACCATCCACAGCGCTGGTGAGGTCACCAGAAACTGCAGGTGGCTGAGCTGGTCGATGTGGCAGCAGCTACTTCTTAGCTTAACAGAATAAAACACTGGAGGCTTGCTGACTCTGTACTGGTACTTTACTGGCAACAGTTCACGGTTCACTCAGTTTACAGTCACGCAGTCTTTGCGGGTAGCTGGCCGAAGGGTACAAAGTCTCTCTGAGGCTTCTCAATGTTCCTTCAAATTTTCGTTCACTGTCCTCTGTGTCTTTCTTGCGCCTCCTTTCTATCCGTGCCCTGTACAACCCACTTTCTACCAAGTTCTTCGGGTGTGATGAGGTGACCCTTCTTCTTTAAGGGGCTCAATCCGGTTGAGGATACCTGGTGGGGCTGCACGTTGTGGATGAGGTTGGGGACTGCCTGGCAGACCTGCGTCCCACCGGTATTGGCGGATCAGGGTTGGACTCACCTGCACCGTGACTCGGAGCCGGTACCCTGTTGTGGACCGGGATTCTCCCAGACCGTTTACTCGGACAGTCTGGCACTGGGTCTCGAATTTCTGTCTGGGTCGCCACTCCTTTTTGGGTGCCCTCCCTGTGGTGACTCTCTAGGACTTGCTCTTGCTTCTCTCCTCAGACTAGACTCCATCTGTCTGTGTGTTTTCTGCTCCTTCTACCCTAACACTCCTCCCACCGGGACCGGTTACCCTGGTGACAGGTTAGCTGATTGGTCCCCTAGTCTAGGTTTAGGGATGCTTGGATGAGAGCCTCAGTTCGACATCATACCCTCCAATGACTGGGATACTGCACACTCTGTTTTGGGTGCAGTACCCCTATTGTGGCACACTGACCAGTGGGGCGCCACACTGTCACCCAGTTTTTGCTAGCCGATCTGAGAGCAGCAGAGACATTGATTACAGTGTTATATCACATAGTGGGCTACTTGCCGCAGTTTCGATGAGATCACAGTTTTAACTGCTGCACATCTAGCGTTCTCCGAATGCTGAGCGCTGTATAACCCCGTCAACACCATTGATTGACAGCTTTCTGTGGACACTGTGCATACACAGAAAGTTGCCAGTCAATGATGGAGGGTTGGGTGGACTACACAGCAGCAGGTTTACTAGTCTTGTAGTGATAATCTCCTGTTGATAAAACAATGATTTTATCAAAACTACAGCAAGCTGCCTGTTAAGTGACACTTGGCTGGAATCTATTTCCACAAACTTGGAAATTGTGCAGGTTTATGAGTTGAGCTTTGAAGATGTAGGTAGGACAAGCTAGTCAAAATCCCATGGGTTATGGATGTGACAGCAATGGCGATATGGGAAACCTGTAACCAGATCACTGTTTTTCTTGCAGCTGTTAATACTGTCCATATGTTCAAAAGGGTTACCGTAAAAAAAATGATGAAGTGATCAATAACAATACTGCTAAGACAACTTCATGAAATATAATAATAAAACTGTGCAAGATATTAAAGCGGTGTCTATCCACCGAAACATGTTCATTGCTATTGATTTGACAATATCTGTCTTGCACCATCACACTCAGGCTTTATTTTATCTATTTGCCATATAAGAAGAGTACAGCAGCCAATAAAGATAAATATTCTCCAACGCCGAGAAGTCTTTGTCATTTTAATTTGTGCAATGAGACATGTTGGATTAAGTCTTAGACCAGCGGCATCCGATCCAATTACTGCAATGCTAAAAGGGCACAGAATACAATCTTATAAAATGCTAAATGTGTCTGTCTGCGGGTTAGATATGAATATCATTTACCCTACTATTGATATGTTTGATATAAAGTATTATGTAGGATTGATTATTAATTACCTTCTCTTCTGAGGCCTTGTAAAATCATAAAACATATGTCTGCTGCTATGTAAAATATTGAATGTAGAGTATCTGCTCTAATCTACAGATAATCAGTTTTAAATCAGAAAGACAGGATGGGTAGAAGTGTGAGCAGCCTCTTCTTACCTCAGTCTTCCTGGTATCTCCAGTATTAGATCTAATAGACAGGATCGATAAAAGTGTGAGCAGCTTTTTCTTACCTCAGTTCTCCTGGTATTTCCAGTGTTAGATCTAATAGACAGGGTCGATAGAAGTGTATCTCCAGTATTAGATCTAATAGTCAGGGTTGATAGAAATGTGAGCAGCCTCTTGTTACCTCAGTCCTCCTGGTATCTCCAGTATAAGATCTAATAGACAGGATCAATAGAAGTGTGAGCAGCTTTTTCTTACCTGAGTACTTCTGGCATCTTCAGTTTTAGTTCAGAAAGACAGTGTGGATAGAAGTGTAAGCAGCCTCTTCTTACATCAGCACTCCCCGTATCTTGAGTATTAGATCAGTGAAAATAGGAACTATCTCTAAACTATGGCACTTGACACAACGGTTCTTTTACAGACCAATGCTCCTACCTGCACAATCCCTATTAGCACCTGGGCAGGCTGGAAAAACCCTAACTGTAAAACTAGAAGATGACACCTGGACCTGGCTGCCTGAAAGGCTGTTAAGTGTTCCTTGTACCTCCTTAGGAACCGCAGAGAGATGCAGAGCACTATAACTCTGAATAAGGAAGGTGTGTGAGATAGAAGAGAACCCAAAGTGAGAAAACATAAAACACAAATATAAAGTGGAAAATGTGAAGTATTTACGGCAAGAAGTAATATCCTCCTATTACCTAACTATTGGCAGGAGGAAGGAGTAGGTTAGATAGATGTGACTGCAAAGATAACCCAATTCAAATGGTTTTTATTACAATTTTAAATCGTTATAAGGTTTAATATAATTGCAATTTGGTTTTAATTATGTTACATAAGGTGATATAACACATAGAATACAGACAAATATTAAAATAGGTATGCATGCAGATAAATAGCATATTGCAAACTCAGGAGTGTTGCATACATTTAGATAGATAGCAAATTGCAAAACTTAGATGCATTCTTTAAAGAAAAAAAAAAAAGCAAAATAAAAAGAAATAAAGAAAGAAAATAAAAATAAAGTTTAAACAGAGCAAACTATATACAAGTTATCTGGAAGTCAATAAATTATACAATATGTAATATATGTAATATCCCATCAACTCCATCTCTCTATATTATCGTTAAAAGTAAGTAAATGTTAGTGTTATTAGATATTGATCTAGACCTAAGGAAGTAGTGTCCAGTCAGTCTTTGGTTGTGTGGCTGTCACTCCAAATAGGATCTCCATAGCAATATAAGCAGCAGAGAAGACCAGGAAGGGGAAGTATAAATAGCGGCACCCGCAGTGTGATAGGCCAGACTAAATGACAAATGAAAATGCTTCCTGACTTCTGACCAAAAAGAATGAAACACAAGTAAAAGATAATCAGCACTCGGGCAGAGACTGAATGTCCTGTGGCTCAGGAAACCGATCACTCAGCACAGGGTTGCTGGATCTAATCCTGAGGTATGACAATCAGGATGAAAGCAGTGTAAGCAGCCTTTTGTTACCTCAGAAATTCTGGCATTTCAACTATCATATCAGTATCATATCAGATAGACAGGGTGGATAGCTGTGTGAGCAGCCTCTTCTTACCTTAGATCCCCTGGGATCTCCATTATTAAATCAGATAGGCAGGGTGGATAGCTGTGTGAGCAGCCTCATCTTACCTTAGAACTTCTGGTATCTCTATTATTAGATCAGATAGACAGAGTGGACAGACGTGTGAACAGCTGCTTCTTTCCTTAGTATGCCTGTTTAAGATTTTTATGTATTTATTTATGTACTTTCTATTCCCAGAAAAAAAACTTGAAGAAATTGCACATTATTATTCCTAGCACTCAATAATATTGAAAAGATTGACCATTTCCCTCTTTAAATCAGTGAGAGCTGCAGATATCTAATGAGGGCATCATTCAGATTCTTGGTGATAGACCTGTTTTAACACCTGTAGGACAGATAATTACTAGGTTACTCCATGTGGGGTTTCCTCTCCCTACTTGGCTGAATGACTAAGAATCATGGGACACTGATGGTTTCACACCCAGGATATTACTCGTGTCATCATCAAAGCGTCTTTTCCCACATTTCCTCAGACTTTTCTGTTTTTACTTGCTAGTTTACAATGTCTGATGCTCGGACATGTAGGTAGGATGACAAAATCAATATGAAATGAGGCAGCAAAAACTCTGAGTAGGCTTGTCGGCTGGTGGTGTGGTGACATTGTTAAAGATTGCTTCAAGAAAGTAGCATTTTAGTGTCCATATTATGCCTAATACACTGAGAGTCCTGTAGCTATAGGCAATGTTCATATCACAGTCAGCGCATAAGTTGGGGATCCTTTAATCATATAATGTCACGAGTATCTCCCGTCATTAGGAAACGTGACAGCTCTGGCATCTGAATTTCCATGACTTTTTAGAATCTAGATTTCAAATGGATTGCTTTTCGCTTGATTAATGACATTTTCCTTGCTGGTAGCTCATGGTTAGCTCATCTCAACTGTAGATGGTTTGTGACCACTCCCCTTCCCTTTAAATAGTCACTGATCCATCACCTGATCTATAATAAATTCATACTATTCTGATCATTGCGGAGGGAGGCAGTGGCTGCTGAGTTCTGTTGTTGGAGCCGTGTCTCTGCAGTCCTTGTATTTGGCTCAGGCTGGTTTCACACTGCGTATTTTTATCCTTCCTGGCTATCCGTTGTAAAACGGACAGCCTGGATCCAATTTGGCCCCCATGTATCCCTATGGGGATCGGATCTGATTTGGCCTAATTGCCATCCGATTTTGTCGGATCCGATTGGTCCGATTTTTTTCCTGTACCCAAAATAGAAGACTGCTCCGATTTTGGGCACGCGGATCAAATTGGACTGAATCGGATCCAACATGATCCGTGGCACATAACATGGGGGCCTATGGAGCACGGTCCGAGAAAACATCGGATGGTTTCTCGGACCCGATTTTAGTGTACTGAGCATGCTCAGTAGATTAAAATTGCTCCTAACCATCCAATTTCACTTTTGCAATGTATATATACATTGGGAAGTGAAATTTAAGTGAAAGGGGTTAAATAATAAAAAAGATCGATTCTCACCTGTCAAGGATCCCCCATGTGCGGCACTGTATGGATGTTACAGACTGCATGACGTCAAGTCACATGACCGTACGCGGTACGGTCATGTGACCCATGGACACTGAGTTGGTAGCTGCCAGCCAGGTCTTTAGCATCGAGCTAGATTACACATCAGGATCAGGACAGGTGAGATGATTTTTATTTTTAACCCCTGCTTTCACTTAAATTTCACTTCCGCAATGTAAATACATTGACAAGGAATTACCCCGCACAGCTCATTCTGTGTCTGATCCGTTATTATCACGGAATCCGGACACAGAAGGTCACCCTGTGTGTCCGTTCTGTCCATGGATCCTACAAACAGTAGGTCCCACTGGACAGGGCAAAGTACGCGATGTGAAACCGCCTCAAGCAGCCAAGTTTGTTTGTATTCCTTATTATCTATTTCTATCAACACCCTTATCTTCTAGCCACATCCTAAGCTGGGTAACATTGCGTATTTTCTGTCTGTGGATCCTACTTTTGTAGGACCTCATGGACAGACGGACACCACAGAGTGACCTTTTTTGTGTCCGGTCCGTGATTATCCGGTCCGGACACAGAAAGTGCTGTGCCCTTTCACTTCCATAATGTATATACCATATATTGCAGAAGTGACATGTAATAAAAAAGAGGGTTAAATAAAAAATCTCTATGCTCACCTTTCCAGATCACGAAGGCTCAGCAAGCTGCGGTGTACTACAGGACTGCCATGACGTCACAAACCGGCAGGTCCCTTGGGTCACATGACCGCAGTTACCGCGGATAAATAATGATTAGGACAGTTTAGTGTCTGACATGCTCAACACTGAAATCTGTCTGGGAAACGATCTGTGTTCCGGTCCCGGTACTCCATTGGCCCTCTGTTAAAGGCCAAGGATCAAACGATTTGGCCTAATTGCATCCGTTTTATGACCGATTTATGTCTGATATTTGTCTGTGCCAAAATCGGACCAGTGTCTGAATTGGTACAGCAAAAATCTGACACAAATCGGTCCACAAAATCGGATGGCAATTAGGCCAAGTCCGATCGATCCCCATAGGATAACATGGGCCAAATCAGATCAGTGGCTGTCTGTTTTACACGGACAGCAACGGATCTCCAAGATCCAATGTAAAACCAGCCTAAACAACTTTTTGACACTTTCCATTCTCTCCTCAGTCCAAGAGTACAGGCCCCAACCACCAGCCTTACATCTGACGATCTGGCCAAATATTTTAACGACAAAATTGACCACATACGTCAGGAAATTTCCTCGAGCCTCAGAACATCATTCATTCTCCTCACTCCTGCACTTCATCCAACTTACTTTCGTCTTTGATCCTGTCACAGAGGAAGAAGTCACCCGGCTCCTTGCGTTCTCTCACCCTACTACCTGCACCAATGATCCTATTCCTCACATCTCCTTCCATCCCTTTCCCCAGCTGTCACATCTCACCTAACTAAAATATTTAATCTTTCCTCTCATCTGGTGTTTCCCCTCCTCCTTCAAAATGCCAGCATTCACCATTATAAAAAACATCCCTCAACCAGACATCTGCTGCTAACTACAACCTGTCTCTAATCTCCCCTTATCTCTAAACTCCTGGAACGCTTGGTCCACACCATCTGATCCACTATCTCTCTGACAATTCTCTTTTTGACCCTCTACAATCGGCTTCTGCTCTTTACATTCTACTGAAACTGCCCTCACTAAAGTCTCTAAAGATCTACTAACAGCTAAATCTAATGGTCACTACTCCCTACTGATCCTCCTGGATCTCTCCGCTGCATTCGATACTGTGGATCACCAGCTCCTTCTCTCTATGCTCCACGCTATTGGGCTTAAGGACATTGTTCTTTCCTGGTTCTCCTCCTACCTCTCTGACCACTCCTTTACTGTATCTTTTGCCAGCTCCTCTTCCTCTCACTATTGGGGTTCCTCAGGGCTCAGTCCTAAGTCCCTTCTCTTTCTCTATATACTGCCCCCATTGGACAAACCATCAGTAGATTTGGTTTTCAGTACCATCTCTATGCTGACGACACCCAGTTATACACCTCTTCTCCTGACATCACCTCCACATTACTACAAAATACCAGTGATTGTCTATGTGCTGTCTCTAACATCATGTCTTCTCTCTACCTTAAATTGAATCTGTCAAAAACTGAACTTCTCGTGTTTCCTCCCTCTACTAATCTTTCAAAACCTAATATTGCCATTTCTGTATGTGGTTCTACCGTTACTCCTCAGTAGACACCCGCTGACTTGGGGTTATATTTGACTCGGATATCTCCTTGTCTCCCAAATCTGGTCTCTCACTCGCTCATGTCACCTACACCTCAAAAACATCTCTAGAATTTGACCTTTTCTTACTGTTGACTCTCAAAAACTCTAAACTGTTGCCCTTATTCATTCTCGCTTGGATTACTGCAATTCTCTATTAAATCGGTCTCGCTCTTACTAAACACTCTCTTCTCCAATCCATCCACAATGCAGCAGCCAGGATCATATTCCTCTCCAACGCTTCACCGATGCCCTCTATCCTGGGGCAGTCATTGCACTAGTTGCCAATCCGCTATAGAGTACAATATAAAATTATCACTCTCCCCACAAATCCCTCCACAGTTCTGCACCACCCTACATCTCCTCCCTCATTTCTGTCTATCGCCCTACACGTGTCCTCCGCTCCGCAAGTGACCTAAGACTGACATCATCTACAATCCGAACCTCCCATTCCCATCTCCAGGACTTCTCCGAGCTGCACCAATTCTCTGGAACGGGTCACCGAAAAACAATTCAATTAATTCCCAATACCAATAGTTTTAAGCGAGCCTTAAAAACACATCTCTTTAGACTGGCCTATCACCTCACCTCACTTGTCTAACTATTCCAAATCTGGTCTCTCGTGCTATCTGTCTGCACCTGCAGACTGTCTGTCTGTCCCCCATGCATAATATAGCACTTTATCTGTACTTGTACAGATCCCGACCGATGACGATTTTATGCAGCGTTACGTGTGAATCCCCTAATTATTATATTGATGGCTGGACCATATATGACATCATTCGTTACTGTTACCTTTTGTGCCCCCCCCTATTTCCTCATAGATTGTAAGCTTGCGAGCAGGATCCTCACTCCTCATGGTTTTTGAATTTTTGTTACTCTGTATTGTCTCATATTGTCGTACATGTCCCTTCCGAATTGCAAAGTGCTGCGTAATATGTTGGCACTATATAAAAAAAAATATTATTATCTATGCTCTACTGTCTGGTCTACCTTCCCCTATGTTGGACTACATTAGAGGTGAAGTCTAGTGCGCTCACCAGTGTCACATGCTCAGATTGCACTGACTTCGTTGATGCTGCTGGTTGTGTTTGTGTTTGCATTTCTTCAGGAGCTGCATGAGGTACGGATGTGAAGGTCTTGTGCTATCTGCTGCTGATGTAGGTATTGATGTGAAGGTCTTGTGCTCATTTGCTGGTTGATGTGTGGCTAGGTATTCGCTCATCTGGAGTTCCCTCCCCTGGCCTTTAAGTAGCCTTCCCTTTCCTCTGTCAGATGCCATTGATAGTTATTTACTCTTGGTCACTGAGCTGTGAAGACACCTTGCTGCTGAGCTGAAGTTTCTTCTGGAGTTCTATTTCCTTGAGAGTAGCTGTGATTCCTGACAAGTGGGGAGAGGGAATCAGGTAACTAGATGGTGTTATGGGTAAAGGGGATCAGGGGAGCCTAATCTGACCCTGATGCTGGGGTCCCTGGCTCGCCTTGTTCTCAGAGTTACCTCTGATGGTGAGGAGGTCCGAGCTGCCACAGTTTTTTCCTAAGCTCCTGGTTAGCCATAAACTGAGGGCCCCTACCTCCACCCACGGGTCAAGAATCACAGCTACTCTCAAGGCGAGACTTCCGCTCAGCAGCAAGGCGTCTTCACAACTCAGTGACCAAGAGTAAATAACTCTATCAACTGCATCTGACAGCAGGACTGTGGAGTTGGAATCGGAGCCCATTTTGGCAGAGTCGAAGTCTGAGTTGGAGTTGTTGGAAAATGGACCGACTCAGACTCCTAAATTATATAATACATTGGATACACTAGTTCAATGCAGAATGTGCTAAATATTATTATTATGAATTATTATTATATTCTATCTAAATATCTTGAGTATTGTATCATAGTAATAATGAAAGCCTGATGTTCACATTGTACTAAAATAAATTTATCACTTAAATATGAGCCATATATGAAGGAGTTGGAGTCGAAGGAGTAGGAGTTGTAGTCGGAGTCCGAGAAATTCAGGAGTCGGAGTTGGAGTTGGTGGTTTGACGTACCTACTCCACAGCCCTGTCTGACAGAGGGAAGGGAAGGCTACTTAAAGACCAGGGGAGAGAACTCCAGGTGAGCCTCACCTAGCCTCACATCAACCAGCAATTGAGCACAAGACCTTCACATCCGTACCTCATGCAGCTCCTAAAGGAATACAAACACACACACATTGCAGCATCAGCGAAGTCAGTGCAATCTGAGCATGTGACAACCAACCTTTGCAGTAGCCAAGGGGAGTGGAGGGACAGAGCAGGGACTAGACACATTACAGGCGGGGGATGGTGAGAAGGACCCACTTAGGGACATTAGGGGGCAGACACAGGTTAGTGTCAAAAGGTGTCCAATCCCTTCCTTGTTGTCAGGGTCTTCCTCTGGCTTTCCGGAGTCCGGGAAATTCAGGAGTCGGAGTTGGAGTCGGTGGTTTGACGTACCTACTCCACAGCCCTGTCTGACAGAGGGAAGGGAAGGCTACTTAAAGACCAGGGGAGAGAACTCCAGGTGAGCCATACCTAGCCTCACATCAACCAGCAATTGAGCACAAAATCTTCACATCCGTACCTCATGCAGCTCCTAAAGGAATACAAACACACACACACAGCAGCATCAGTGAAGTCAGTGCAATCTGAGCATGTGACAACCAACCTTTGCAGTAGCCAAGGGGAGTGGAGGGACAGAGCAGGGACTAGACACATTACAGGCGGGGGATGGTGAGAAGGACCCACTTAGGGACGTTAGGGGGCAGACACAGGTTAGTGTCAAAAGGTGTCCAATCCCTTCCTTGTTATCAGGGTCTTCCTCTGGCTTTCCATCCCGTTGTAACCTCTGTATTGCTCCATGCACTGGACATTTCTTAGTCCGTGTGTGACATATAAACTGATGAGGTCTGCATATATGAGATAGACCCAGTAGATGTCAAAATAGTGACATGCATAAGGACCATATTACAATATGCCTACTTCACAGAAACCCCTTATAGGCTGTGTTCACACCACAGTGAGTGTATGAGCCATATAAACAGAACTACAGACCCCTTAAGAAGACATGACGTTGCAAACACAGTGGAATCTGAAGGGCGGATATACTTTACCAGTTGTATTTTGTGACTTGCTTGTCCTGCCAGTTGCAGTGCCTTGTCTCTACCCCTGTGCTGTCTCTACCCCTGTGTGCTCTCTCCAGCCCTGTGCACTCTCTCTCCCCTGTGTGATGTCTCTTTCCCCCTGTATGCTGAGAAGCTGCGGTATCAGCCTGTGTTCCAGAGTAGAACACAATTGGGAGGAAGTGCAGCAGCAGAATAAGTCCACACCAAGGGTATGAGAGAGCAGACCCAGGCGATAATGAATACCTGTGCTGCTACCAGTGCCCTGAATGGCATGTGGGCCCCCCATCACAGATGTCCTTTAGGTGGCAGTGTTTTTTTTTTTTTGACTGATCAACCAAACTTATGGGCCTCTTCACATTTCAGTTTAACCATAATTTACACAATGTCCTATAGGCAGATTGATCTCCATAAGGAGAATAGCTGTTCTCCCAGACCTTGTTTTAGCCTCTCATGCAGCTAAATCAGAATCCCATACACTGAACTGATCAGGGGCAATCACCCCGAAATGCAGCGTCTGCAGCATCTGCCCATTCACAGCAATGAGCAGGATCGTTTGCTGGGTTTGCGAATGATCCCTGCTCACAACATCGCTGGTAAGTCGTCCACGATATCTAGACGTGTGACATCTCACCAGCAATGTTGAATTGATCTAAAAAATGACTGCGTGTCCACGAGATCGCAGCCAACATCGTTACGTCGTGCCGTGTAACGGAGCCTTAAGTCATATTAAAAGGCTTGCTAAAGAGTCAATTATGACTTGTAGCATTGCTACCTTCAATAGGTGGCACTAGAGTTCCTACTTCCTCACTGAAGTGAAAATTTGCCTATGGGTGGTGCGGTTTTTGGGACAAACTTATGATGCACCCCCAGGCTATCGGGTACTCGGGAACTGGGCCAGTGTGGTCTCTCTGGGATATCACAGTAGTCGTGACCCGGTCCTGTGACCTGGGATCAGTCCAAAAAGGGGTATTTACAAGGGATTTGTCGTGATGACACCCGGGGTATGTGGTTAGTAGAACCACTGCTGCCATATTCCTGCTGGGGACGGTGACTTAGGGCAGCGTGGATGGTAAGCCCTCCTCGGTTAGGGCTGAGGGTCCCCAAGGCAGGTATAGTAAGTCTATGTACAGGGTGCAGGGTAACGGGCGCAAGTGACAGGCAGATTCATGGTTTTGTAGTTTTCTCAGTCCTTTACTGGAGCAGATGTTAAATGCTGTCCACGGAGTCTTGAGAGCAACATGGGCTTATTCTCACCTGACCGGGTCTTTTTGGCTCCCTTGCTGCGCTTGTGATTTGGCTCCTGCATTTGCTTAAGGTAGGCTGCCTGCCCTGTTTCATCCTGCGGGGTACCAGTATAACCAGTATAACAGGCAACTCGAGTCCTTCACTCTCTCTACCCTGCTCCTGGGTGTCAATGTTGTTGGAGTCTATGCATTGCTGTGTTTCTGGTACAGTGTAGCTGGAGAATCTGGAGTTCCCTACTTTCCAATGTTGACTGCTGGGATGTGTAACCCTGCACAGTCTCGGACTCCGGTGTCCGTTTTATGCGCTTGTTCTCTGGGGAAGGCACGATGCTGCTCAGCATTTCTTCTTCTCCTTTCCTCAGACCCTAGCCTTAGGCCTGGAACAAGTTAGTGATCCTGGGATCACAGCTTCCAGTCCACCAGGATGTCTTCACAGTGCTGCTCACCCTGAACCCGGGCTTGGTCTCCCCCTTCTGGCTTGGAGGTGTTAGTGTTGCGTGTGCCTATTGCCTGATGAGAATATGCTTTGTTGCTCTCTGGTGACACTGACTCACCGTGGCCGGGACTCCAGTTTAGACAGGCGATGCTTCCTTCCTCCTTGTCACGGGTGGACCGCGCCTGCCGGTAGTGGGGCCCGGTGTAGTGCAGATCAAAAGTGAAGACGTCTTGGTGGAACAGATTAAAGGGGTTTTTAATTTATTCGTGACGCCACCTATGAGTAGATTCGGTAAGGACTACCGACGCTGCGGAGCCCCCGGGGGATGGATAGCAGCAAGATGTTACGCTCCCCACAGGCTGAGCGGTGATCCCCGGGGCTGGAGCTGCTCAAGATGTTGTGCGGCAGCTGCGGTTACCTTTTAGTGCGACGGACAGTTCATAAGGAAGCACGGACACAGAAAGTCTCTGCAACGGGACTTTACTGTAACCAGCAGGCAGTACATGGCATACAGTGGTTGAGTAGTAGACCAGGTGGACTCAGCAGTGATGGTGTCCCTTAGAGATCTGCAGTGTTCCTCCATACTACCTATTTAGTTGCCAGTGTCGCCCAGGAATACCAGGTCGGGTACGGGGAGGCTGCTTCAATGCCCTATCCATGATGTACGTTCTGGATGTTTTGGGGAGCCTTGGATCCCTCAGTGGGTACACCGCTGGTTAGACGACTGGAAGATGGCTGGTGGTGGGGTGCTCCTGTAGAGCTGGTCCTCCACTCTTCTGGTTCGCGTGGCAGAGGTGAACTGCTGCCAGCTTCGGTACCAGTGAACTGGCTGTGAGTTGTGGGCACGGGAGTCTTTTGGGAACCCGTGTAGATAATGCCCAATCCCGGTGGTTAAGGCCTCAGGTGCTGACACCCGACCGGTGACGGCCCAGGGGCCCGCACGGGGTGCGGAGCCCCCGCTCCAAGTTCTAGTCTTAGACCCTTCTTCTCCGAGTTCTAGACTATTCTCCTTCTGTCTAGATTCTTGTGTGTTCTACTACACTACCCTAACACTCCACCCCCAGGACCTATGATTGGTCCTCTGTTCTAGGTGTTGCATGTAGGGTTGGATCTCTATGTTAACCGGATCATTGCTGAGTCAGAGAATATTGCGGCTGCATTTATGGCTGCAATACCCTCTTGTGACGCACTCGTTGCGGGGCGCCACAACACCACTACCTGGGGGCAGTGATGACACTGTGGCACATCACCAAACGGACGCACTTAATTGCAGCTGAGTTTTGTGTCCGTGTCGTGGATGCACCATGGGCGCGACCTGGCTGCTATCTCTGGCTGTAAATTCTACAGATGTTCCCCAATTTAGATATTCTCCGTTTATCCACAGGGTGAGCCATAAATGACTGATAGGGTCTACGTAAACACTCTGATTTTCTCTACAGTTGACTGTATGTTGACAGCAGGATTAATAATAGGGTGACTGTTACTTTGATCTTGGTGTGTAGGAAACAGGATGTAATCAGAGAATTTGGCGCTTTTATGAACAGATGTAATGAGATACTGTATCAACAAACATCTTCCAGATCACATAAAAAAATTATCATTATAACCTGGAGCAAAAGCAAAATGACACAATTCCTCCCTCTACTGTGTGTTCATGAGCAGGAAGCATCCCGGAAACACACTGGAGGTTTTACCATAATATTGCTGCCTTTATTTACATAATTCCCACACTTTCCAGTCACTATTAGGCTACGTTCAGTTTTTAGCCAGTTTTTCACAACAGTTTTTGTAGCCAAAACCAGGAGTGGATGAAATATACAGAAGTGGTGACGTCTTTCTATTAGGCCACATTCACACGTCGAGTATTTGGTCAGTGCTTTACATCAGTATTTATTAGCCAAATCCAGGAATGGAGCAATCAGAGGAAATGTGAAGTAAAAACACATCACCTCTTCTGTATTTATCACCCACTCCTGGTATTGGCTACAAATCCTGAGGTGAAAAACTCACCAAAAACTAAACATGTGAACGTAGCCTTACTTTGTGGAGGAGTATGGGGGCATCATACAGTTGCGAGTAGAGATGGGTGAGTATACTCGCTACTATTCGGCACTCGCCGAATAGTAGCGGTATTCGTGTACTTGCTACTCGCCGAGTAAATTAGGATTACTCAGGAGTAGCAAGTACCGAATACTTTTGCAGTGTATCAATAGATACACTGCAAAAGTCCTGTAAGGGGGCCGTCACACGGAACGATATCTTGCCCGATATCGTTTAAGCAATCTCCTTTTTGATCGCTTAAGCGATATCGGGCAAGATATCGTTGCATGTAATCAAGCGATTTACGATGGTAAATCGCTTGATCGTGACATCGCTGATCTGAGGTTCGGTTCTCAGATCTAGCGATGAACGATGCAACGATCTCCTTCATCGTGGTGTATGACACCACGATGATCCATCTCCCAGCGACCGCGCCTATGCTGGGACATGGTAACTATGGTACACGTCGGGTAACTAAGCGACGCGCGGCGCCTAGTTACCCGATGTGTACCATAGTAACGAGCGAGATCGCTGCTCCACATCGCTGGTGAGTCTGTCTGTGTGACATCTCACCAGCGATGTGAGCGATATTGTAAGCGATTGCGCGTGCACGTGATCGCTTACAATATCGCTAAAGATATCTCACCGTGTGACGGCCGCCTAAAAGAGAGAAAAAGTGGTTAAATAATTAAAAAATCTGATACCCACCTTAACCGACGGCTGTACCAGGACCGGCAGATTCATATCCATTCATGGAACAGGACCTTTCCCTCTCTCAGCCAATCAGATGGCTGGGAGAGATCTGGCCAATCAGAGGCCGCCACGTCACAATCACGTGATCGCTAGTGGCCACCTGATTGGCCAGATGGAAAGGTCCTCTCAGGTACACCGAGGACCTTTCCATCTGGCCAATCAGGTGGCCGCTAGCGATTACGTCATTGTGACGTAGCGGCCTCTGATTGGCCAGATCTATCCCAGCCATCTGATTGGCTGAGAGAGTGAAAGGTCCTTTTACATGAATGGATGTGCATCGTCCGGTCCCGGTACAGCCGTCGGTTAAGGTGAGTATCCGATTTTTTTTATTTTTTAACCACTTTTCCTTTGTTTTACAGGACTTTTGCAGTGTATCTACTGATACACTGCAAAAGTATTCGGAATCGCTATACTCGCAACGAGTAGCGAATACCGCTACCTACTCGTTGCGGGTATAGCGATTCCGAATAGTACGGTATTCGCCCATCCCTAGTTGGGAGGCATCATTGTGTGAGGGTATCAGACTTTGCGGAGAGGAGTATTGAAGGCATCATACTGTATGTGGGAGGACTGTGATTCCATAACAAGGACACTGTGGGTGAGTCAATGTGTAAGGTCCCTTTCACATCAGCGTTTTTGCTGATTTGCGGCAGATTTACTGCATCTGCTGTGTAACGGCTGCACTTGTGGCACACTTGTAGCAAGCCCCATTCATTCTCTATGGGACTTGCAGCGGGTGCGGCAAATGCGGTTTTTGCAGCGATCCGGCACTTGCAACTGTTTGCGGCAAAAAACATATTTGCAGCACCTGCCGCGAGTCCCATAGAGAATGAATGCGGCTTGCTACAAGTGTGCCGCAAGTGCAGCCATTACGCGGCAGATGCGATAAATCTGCCGGATCTGCTGCAAGTCAGCAAAAATACTGATGTGAAAGGGCCCTAAGAAAAGTGAGTGCTCCTTCAGTGAGGGACGTACTATGGGTGCATCTCTGGTACCTCATACTATAATTATATTTATTCACTTATATAGTGCCATTAACTCCACAGTACCTTACATATATCAGCAATACTGTCCCTCACAAAATTCCCGATCAGTTGTCTTTGGAGTGTGGGAGGAAACCCACGCAAACATGAGGAGAACAAACTCCTTGCAGAAGTTGTCCTCGGTGGGATTTGAACCCAGAACCCCAAACACTGCAAGACTGCAGTGCTAACCAATGAGCCCATATCATATAGAAATAAGCGCAATCACAGACAGGATATAAAATAGAAATGTTTGTTAGAATTGGATTACCAAATAATAATGTAGCAAATCACAAAAATAATGACAGCATCATAATTCAATATAATAAACACAATGGCACTGCAGCAGGGAATGAACGATTTGTGCAAAGGAGTATATGATAGAACCTCACCCACAAAAGTGTATGAACAGACCTAAAACAAGTAACAGTGTCACAAGTAAAACATATGAAGCAAGGCTCACTGGATAGAATAGAGCAAAGCTCTTGTACTTGAGGTGCGCAGCAGTGCCACTTCCCGACGTGCGTTTCGGCATGCATGCCTTCTTCATGGGGGGACTCTCGCTTCTTGCTTTTAGGTCCGTTCTTTGTGTTTATTTAATTGGATTATTATACTGCCATTGTTTTTGTGATTTCTTGCACTATTATGTTTTAATCCAATTGTAATAAATAGCTATATTTTATATGCCCTGTCTGTGATTGCGCTTATTTCTATATGATCTTAATTACATGTTTGGTGCTTGATATTTCAATATTTAGTCCTGATTACCGTAATTGATATACCGTACATATATTTACCCTAAATTATTTTGCACTTAGTATTGTTTTAAACATTTGCTTTCTATTCTTTTGGCAGCATTATTATTTTAATTTCTCCTTCTTTTGGTGATTTTCTGTATCTATTGCTGTGACCTATATTTTTTCATTACTGCCTGATAATATGTATAGGAGAATTATGAGTGTAAGGGGGTACTGTGGGGGCACCAGTGTATGCAGGAGGCATCTTTTGGGCATCCTACAGTGTGAAAGGGCCATTAAAGAGGGTTTGATTTTGGGTGCTATTTCTGTGTGGATGCACAGAAATGGATTGGGCATAGTTAGGACCCGGGGTGACACTAAACTGTCCCCCCAAAATTGTGTTTGTTTTTCTCTGTCTTTAAAAAACGTGTTAACCAGAGATACGTGGATCGTTTCCTTCAACCCCAGGCCACAGTCCAAGTCAGTGCACTCTAGGCGTAGATAGGAGCTGCGTGAATTTTCTGACCTTGCTTGCTGCAGCATTTGTTTCGCCAGCCTGGTGTGACTTTATCTTTGCTCCATGTTGCTCACCGGTGATGTGTCATCACAGCAAGTCATAAGACAAACACGGGATCCCGGAAAATCCTAAAATTCTCGCAGTTCCTGATCACAGCCAGAATGCACTGACTTGAACCGTGGATTGGGATTGCTGGAAGCGATCCGCTCATCGATAACGTTAATACACCTCAATGACAAGTAGGGCGGAGGATACATGTGGTGGTCCTCGCTGGATAAGGTGCCACCACAATATGGATTGAAAAATTAGCCAAAACATGTTTTTACCACAAATCTCAGCAGTTTTAAAATAACTGATAACGTTTGTCTGTTTTATAGGCAGTACTATGAGCAATCAAAAATGGCCAATCCAATGTAAAAATGCACAAACACGCTATTTCTCACCGCTTAGTGGCCTTTTCTACCATAAATGCCCACACAAGCTGAAAACTAAAGACAAAACAGGTGACGTCGCCCATACAAGTGATCCTAAGCTTATAATAAGCTCATGATGAAGGCGACCTGAGCACCTCTCCATAAACCTCACCTTGGGCGAAATGCCCCTTAGGCGCCTCAGAGGGTTTCTTTGAAGGCAGGCACCGCCCTAAGAGAATTTTTTAATAATGATTAGTGAGAGGCCTCTCGGCGGCGAGATGAAAGGCTGCTTGCCCGCTCAACTCCTACTTTACAACCTAGAAAGGACTACAAACATAGGTTGTATTGTCTAACTGTCACAATGGGGGCTCTCATAGATCCCCCCCACAAATGTGAGTACGTGTCCACCTCACCTACCGCCCCGCTATTATCAGTCAAGCTCATCAATGTCTGCTAACCATGTTTATACATATGATAAGTCACAAAATATTAGAAAAAATTGGATATAAAGGGCTAGGAGATGTTCATGCACATCTTGTAGTTTTCTGCAAAAACTATGCAACAATAAACGTATACAATAAAAAAAATCTCAATAAAGGATCACCTGTATGGACACATTTTCGCACATATCACATCTCTGGTAATAATTTTGAACTTTTTGCCAACTTTTCAACTTCTTTTAGAAGCAAAAAGAATGGGACAACAGAGTTTCTACGACAATAATTTGCGTACATTTTCATGCAAACCTCTGACAGCTCATAGTATTCATTTTATTTTCTGCATTTTAATCATTGGGCTAGTGATAAAGACAGCGGTGTGTAGGTAAGTAAATTCTCTCCCTATGCAATTACTGTTAATGTTATGTGGCCCCCACTATTCAGTGCACCACTAAAGAGGTACTACACCCAGACTAGCATGTGCGGTATCCCTGTCACCAGAGGATGGTAAGGTTAATCTGAGGTATAATCCCTACATTCATACACTTAGGTTTGGGGACCTTGTGGTTAACCTGTTGCTAGGGAACCAGTCCTGATGGGAGGAGCTAAGGTGTAGGGAAAAAAGTGGCAGTGAATGTCAGGAGTAGTCGTCGTGAGGAGAGTAAAGTGGAGGAAGACAGCCCAGACAGAAGAAGGATCCCTGGCTTGAGGAAGTCCAGTCCCAGACTGTGCCGAAAACCAGTCCGGAGGGAACCCAGTCTAAGACGGAGTATCGGCTCCAAATGCGGTGCAGGAAAGTTTAGCTCTGAGCCGCCAATCCCGGTGGGTTGAAGGCCTTCCAGATAGCCCCAACCTGGTAAGACACGCATGTCCCCACCAGGAGCTCCAAACCGGGTTGAGCCCATTAGAGAGAGAAGGGTAACCTTTATATACCCAAGAGGGCTCCGTGCAGGACCGTGCACGGATAGTAAGGAGAGCGCAGTGAAAAGGACAGAGATTGTACCAGAAGGAACATCATTGAGGGCCTCAGAGAGACTTTGTATCCTTTGGTGACTACCCGGCTAGCTACCTGAGACCAAGTGACTGTGTACCAGTGACAATGGCTGTGTAACCTAGAAAGCTGCTTCGCGTCACCAGTAAACACCCATGCAGAGCAAGGTCTCCTGTGTCTCATTTCTACTAAATTCCTGTGTTCCAGTCTTAAGGAGAAGAATGCGCCTCTCCCGGTGCAAAACCATTTCGTTACCTCACTGCCCTGGGAACTTCGCTCCACCTGCAGCAAGCGACATCATCCGGCTGCCTACCCATTATTCCCGGAGGTCTGCTGGCAGCGCTGGTGCCGTCAGGGCCGGTTTTAGGCAAAGTGGGACCCTGGGCAAAAGGTTAAAGTGGGCCCTAAATGCTCACATATTGCACTGTCACACTCACACATTTAGGTTACATTTACAAGCGCTGAATTCAGACTAGTGAATGAGCACGAATTATACTATTCAAGTCATTCAGCGCTTGTTTCCGGCCTTTTTACACAGGATGATGAAGAATGATGGGTGCAGAGCAATCACTGGTAGAGCAATCTGTCCTCTACAATATCATGTTATCGGCAGCACTTCTGAAGTTTGCAGCGGGCGATGTGCTGTCGAGAGCAAGGATTTTTGTTCCTCCATAAACATCCAATCACCCAATGATGAGCAGCCTTTTGCTCATTTGTTGGGCGATTGCCGACCTGTTTACACCTAGGAACTCTCATCTGTGCTGGTGGGATTTATAAATGTGGATGTTACATACACACAACACACAGTATGTGACACAAACACTATATATTACATGTATACACCGAGCACACACACATAGACACACACGGTATGTGACACAAACACTATATATTACACCTATACATCGAGCACACACACATATAGACACACACATCCATTCCCATCATTGTCTGTGTCATACAGGACGGCTCCTCCAGGGAAAGTCGCTCTTTCTAACCTCTTACCCTTTGAGCAAGAGATGGGGATTGTGAACACATGACTCCTCATATTGTATTTACTTTTGCACACCTTCTCGCTCCTTCCCCTTTTTTCCCGCACTTTTCCCCCAGTTGTATTAAAAGTGCATTTGTTTAACACTCTGTGTTCCGTCCAGTCCTTGCGTATCCCGTCACCTGTGGGCTATAACACCAGAACAGAATGGCATTGCAGAGAGAAAGAACCGCACTCTCTGTGAAAGTGGAAGAAGTATGTTGTTTGATGCCAAACTACCTACAACGTATTGGGGAGAAGCCATAATGACAGCTTGCTATCTTCAAAACAGACTGCCAGGTAAAGCCACAAATAAAACTCCATATGAGCTGTGGAACTGCGAGAAGCCTAACCTGAAGCACCTCAGGATATTTGGAAGCAAAATTTTTGTGTATGTTCCCAAAGAAAAACGTTCCAAGTGGGAATCACATTCAAAGCAAGGAGTCCTGGTGGGCTATAGTGAAACTCAAAAGGGATACAGAATCCTGCACCCAGAGACCAACACAGTAACAATCAGCAGAGACGTAGTGATTGAGAACCTTGTTTCGCTCAAATTTCATGAAGTTACACCAGTCATTCAAGCAAAGGAACAAGAAGAAGAATTTCAGTCACCAAACCCAGACACTGAAAAATAAAACAGTGAGGTCTGGATAAGCTCTGAAGCCAGCGAGGAAGAAACAGAAGAACAAAGTCAACCTCCAGTCAGGAGATCAGAAGGACCAAACAAAGGTATCCCAGCAAGACAACTTTCTTATAGGGTCAGAACACTTCCTGAACCAGAGCCACAGTCATTGCAAGAGATGCAAAACCTGCCTGTCAACGAGAAGCAGAAGTGGATAAATACCGCTAATGAAGAGATGGAGTCCCTTTACCAACTCCAGACATGGGAGCTTACGGAGCTACCACAAGGAAAAAGAGCCCTCAGAAGCCAAAGATTTGTCAAAACTCTAGCAATGAGAATTACAGACAAGCAGTGGGGGCATTTCTGTATATAAGGACAACCAAGGATGTATTGGCCTTGCCAGCAGTGAGAGGATCAGTGCAAGGACTAAGCACATCGACGTTAAGCATCACCACTTACGTGACTTAGTGGAACGTGATGTACTAGAGTTTGTCTATTGCGAGTCTGACAAGATGTTAGCAGATGGTATGACAAAACCATTGCCAAGAACCAAGTTTGAAGACTTCAGAACCGCAATGGGACTAACTGGATAAGTAGTTGTTGAGTTGGGGTGTTGGAATATGTTAAATGCAACAACTCCAATCCTGTATGTGTGTTGTATTGCTAGGTTTCTGCATTGTCAGTAAAGTTAGTTTAAAAAATATAGGACCACTCCCAGAGGCTCACACACAGGAAATAGCATGTGACATTAACCAGTTTCCTGTGTCTGTGCATGTGAAGAGAAGCACAGCAGCTTGCTGATGCTGCAAAGGGATATTTGCTAATTAAAGCAAAGTTGTCAACACGCTTTCAGTGTATCCTAAATGATCCGCTGCCAACAAAATTATTGCAGCTTTTTCCCACCCCTAATGCATGAAAAAAAGTGTCAAAAACACATTGTGTTTTTAGTGTGTTTTTCTACCAGAAAATGCAGATTTGGTGAAAACCTTTCTACAACCAAATGCTCAACGTGTGCACCTAGCCTAAATAAGAGGGTCAGTCAGTTGAAGAATATTGTCATTGACCCCAATCAGTGTGAGGACCCTACTAACAATGCCACGTATATCAGCTTCCTGAATTCATCTGAATGTGATTTATTACTGGTTATTTCCACTAAGTGATGGATTATCAGCACCTGGATTATTTTTACTGTAGGAGTTTACTGGTCCATTTAAAAAAGCAAAACAAAAAAACCCCCTGAAAACTGCTTGAAAGATTCTTCTTATTCACTTCTATAGTAAAACCTTTGCTGTTCACTTGTCTAGTCTTTTAAGCATTTTTTTCTGACTCACCGCCGGTCCGTGGGCTCCGGTTTAGACAGGCGTTCGCTTCCTCCTTCATTCTAACTAAGTGTTGCCATTGTCGCCCAGGAATACCAGATCAGGTACGGGAAGGCTGCTTCAATCCCTATCCAAAATGTACGTTCTGGATGTTTTGGGGAGCCTTGGGTCCCTCGGTGGGTACACCGCTGGTTAGACGACTGGAATTTGGCTGGTGGTGGGGTGCTCCTGGAAAGCTGCTCCTCCACGCCTCTGGTTCGCGTAGCAGAGCTGAACTGCTGCCAGCTTCGGTACCAGCAAACCGGCTGTAAGTTGGGCACGGGAGTCTTTTGGAACCCGTGTTTAATGCCCGATCCCGGTTGTTCAAGCCTCAGGTGGTGACACCCGACCGGTGACGGCCCGGGGGCTGCACAGCCGTGCGCAGCCCCCGCTCCTACGTTACTCTCTTCTCAAGTTCAAGTCTGTCTCTCTCCTTGGTCTAGACTCGACTCCCAATTGTGTTACACTTCTCCTACGCACTACCCTTACACTTCGCTTACCGGGACCTTGATTGGCCCTCTATTCTAAGTGAGGCATGCAAGAGTATGGATCTCTAAGTTAACCACATGACTGCTGGGTCGGAGAATATTGCTGCTGCTGTCTTGGCTGCAATACCCTCCTGTGACGCACTCATTGCGGGGCGCCTCATTTCCATTTCAGGTACTGTAAAATATTGAGAGAAAGGAAGTGCAAATCTCTAATTTTATTTTTGCTCATAATTGGTTCTCAATTTTAATAAAAGGGAGCGGCCTCACAGACCATAAAGATCCATTAAAGGGGATGTCCTGGATTGATAAATCTTTCCTGCATTCTTTCAAAAACAGCGCCACCCCTGTCTACAGGTTGCATGTGGAATTACCGCTAGGCCCATTCGCTTAAAAGAAGCTAAGCTGCAATATCACACACAACCTGTAGACAGGGGTGGTGCTGTTTTTGAAAGAAATCGGCCATGTTCATAGAATTCTGTACAACCCCTTTAAAATGAATGTATGAGTAACTTTAGAGGAAAGCTTCCTATAAAATGATTCTAGAGAAATCGAATAAATTATTTTTCACATATGGCTCTTTTGGAGGCTTATATGACGGTTTATATATTATAGGAAATCCTTTCAGATGTAAAGGGTTCATGACACACTTATAATGAAGGCCTTGCAAGCAGACAAGATGGCTGCCATTACCTGTAACCAAATAAGCCTTAGACATGTAGGGAAAGTCAGGGAGCAGACATCTTTGGAGTGAAGTTACCAGTCAGTTAAAGGGTTAATTGTTGTACGTACATTAATGGAAGAGGCGGTAATTAGCTCCCGAATACATTGCAGGGCTCCTTCATGTCTGCCCTGTGCCAAATCACCCAGGGGTTGGGTAGAGAAATGCAGTACGTCTCTTGCCATGTATCCTGCACCCCGTGCCTTAGGATACAAGTTCCTCATCAGACTGAAGAAAATGTAGATTACATCCATATTAGGATACGATTGAAATTATTGCCTCAAAGCCTAAGCTTGCACTACTGAATCTGATGACAACATATTTGATTGTGGTTTTACCATCCACTTCCCTGTTCACCACTTGTATATACATTTATTCGCCGCTATACACCCCAGGTAGAACATATATAACACATATTGTCATGGTCTCCATAACAGCACAGCTCTTGACAGAAATCAGAGAGGAACAGTAGTGCAGCCTCAGGCTTTGGGCCTGTAAGGCCATGGGCTCGAGTTCAGTATTTGGTGAGTTGTTTACCTCAGTATTTGTAAGGCTTCATGCACAAGTTGATTATTTAAGTATTTTATCTCAGCATTTGTAAAGCCACGTGCACATGTTCAGTTTTTGGTGAGTATTTTACCTCAGTATTCGTAAGACAAAACCAGAAGTGGAAGAATCAGAGGAAAAGTGTAATAGAAAAACATCACCATTTTTGGTTTCGTCTTACAAATCCTGAGGTAAAAAATTTCATCAAATCCTCAACGTGTGCATGTGGCCTTACAAATACTGTGGTAAAAACTCACCAAATCCTCAACGTGTGCTTGTGGACTCACAAATACTGAAGTAAAAAACATACTAAATACCATACCTCCCAACCATCCCGGATCCAGCGGGACACTCCCGATTTTCAGTCGCTATCCCGCTGTCCCGCCCGGGAGGTTACATTTCCCGCACAGCAGTGAGTAGCTGCCGGTCACCCCCCTATACATTTTAGCTCCGTGTGTCACAGTGCAGGGCCGTCGCTAGGCACTAAAATCCGGTGCCCGGCACATCAGTGCTCTGCCCGATGTGTCTTTTTGTTTATTAAATAAAGTGTTGTGACTCTTCTGCTCAGCGGGGATTGCTGGCACTGCCCTGCGCGGCTCTGTGTTCCTCCCGCACTCTGCTCTCCCTCACCCCAGCTGTGGCCAAGGGGATTCCTCCGTTGTTCAGCACTGAGACTGCACTCACTGCATTGCCAGCATCAGTGAGGGGAGGGGAATGTCGTTCTGTAGCAGAAGGTGGGCGGGGCCAAGTCTGTGCGGGGGGGGGGGGATTTGGGGTTTCGGGAGAAACACAATGCAATGTGCTCTGAGGAGAGAGAGATGCAGGCACATGAGCCCCCTCCCTCCTGTAATATCACTACCAGTTCAGCTGTCGGAAGCAGGAGGAGGGGGAAGAAGGCAAAGGAGGCTACTGCCATTTGATGACCTGGAAACATGAGAGTGAGTATATATGTGTTCATACATATATCATGTATATATAATGGTATGTGTGATGTGTGTACATGGTATCTGTGATGTGTGTGAGATGCGTGAATAACTTAGTGATGTGTGTGTGGTGTGTGAGTGATGCATGTGTGTGAGTGATGCATGTGATGTGTGTGATGCGTGGAGCGTGTGTGAGTCATGCATGTGGTGTTAGAGTGATGCGTGTGGTGTGTGAAATGCTTGGGGTGTGTGAGTGATGCATCAGTTAGAGAGATGCGTGTAATGTGTGTGGTGTGTGAGTGATGCATGTGTGGTGTGTGTGTTATCTGTGTGAGTGAAACATGGGGTGTGTGTGAGTGATGTGTGAGTGATGCATATGTGATATGTGTGTGATGTGTGCGTGAGTGATGCGTGGGGCGTGTGTGAGTGATGCGTGGGGTGTGACTGATGTGTGTGGTGTGAGATTGATGTGTGAGTGATGCATCAGTTAGAGAAATGTGTGTAATGTATGTGATGCATGGGGCTGTGTGAGTCATGGTGTGTGAGAGTGAGTCTGGTGTGTGAGAATGATGCGTGGGGTGTGTCAATGTTGCATGTGGTGTGTGCAAGAGTGATGTGTGAAGGTATGTGTGATTATAATAAGCCTGGATGTGTGTGTATGTGTGATTGTGCACCTGGGTGTTTGTTGTATGTATGATGATATACCTGTGTGTGAGGTATGTGTAATGGTATGCCTGGGTGTGTGTGATGTATGTGTGATGGTGTATGTGTGTAGGTGCACCTATGTTTGTGCTCTAGCCAGGAGTGTGCCACACACTTGTGGCCACATGACCGCAATTACAGCTCTAACCATGGAGAATCCTTACAGCGTACAGTGTGTGCGGTGTCAGAATTCTCAAGTCTGCAGTCACACAGTTTCTCTTCTGCTCTGTTGACAGGGTGTTGTGGAGATTCGACTGTCAGGCAGCGTGACTTCGCCAGTGACGCCCTGTGAACAGAGCAGAATGGAAGAGGAAGAGATGCTCGGTGACGTGAAGCAGCTGAATCGTGGCAGGAGAGATCTGAGATCAACCTGAGCTGGCGCCGAGCAGGTACTTAGCATTCACCTGCTGGTACGTTCTTAGCTCCATTAGAAGAAAAACTCAAAGTTCGTAGATTTTAAACAGTTTATGAAAATAAGTGATGCCCTGTAGATCAGGTTTTGACAGCTGAATTTCATGCGCTTGTCCAGACGCACCCAGAAACGTCGCATTACGCGTTTCCGGGTGCGGCTGGACTAGCGCATGCGCTGTGACACCGGCCCTATCACACTTGCGCTTCCGGGTTCCTGCAGTCGGTTGCGCTCATCCATAAGAGGTAATGTCGGCACGAGTGCAAGAGCTCTGCATTTATGCGCTTGCCTGCACTTGCCTCTGATAGTACCTGCACTTGCGCTAGCGCAGGGCAGGCTAATGCAGGCAAACACATGGGCGCATAGATGTGAAAGGGCCCTTACTGACTGCACATCCCTGGCTATATATTGAACAATGCTGCAGGGCAGGCACTAGTCTCAGCCGTCCTGCTGCGTTGTATGATGGGGCAGCCCATAGTATGTCCTGTCAGTACTAAACCGCACTAAAGCCCATCAAATGAATTGGAAAAGGAAAAAAATGCCATAATCAGAAGATTAATATTAATAATTAACAATTTTGGGCATCTGTTGAATGTCCGTCACTTGTAAATGGGTGTGGCTTAGGCGTGGTTAGGGGCATGGCTAAAATTTGGGTGGCGCGATAAGCGCCCCACATCTTTTGTCCCTCTTTCTGCTCTTCAAAAGTCGGGAGGTATGCTAAATACTCAATGTGTGCAAGTGGCCTAACTTCTATCACTGATATCTCAATATACAGTATATGTAATATATTAGAAAACAGCTTCACATTTGTATTCTGTATACTCACATGAGTCTCACTTGACTCACCCGGAACAGCCACAAACCTTTGGAGAGAAGCGCGTCAGCTGTATAGAAACACAAGCAGCTGATGCTCTCTAGTCCAGAGAGCTGGCGGCCGTTCCAGTCATGCAAATATCTCACATGCATCTCACACAGTATGTCTCCTGACTAAGGTCCGTTAACCTCCTATTCACCTAGCCATTTTTTTTCCTTTTCCTATGTCTTCATTTTTTTCCCTCCCCTTCTTCTGAGCCATAACTTTTTTATTCATCCGTCAATATAGCCGTATGAGGGGGTTTATTTTGTTGCATACATTATAATTTTGAATAACACCAATGATTGTACTATATTACGCGCTGAAAAACGGGTAAGAAAAAAAATAAAAATTGGTAAATGGTGAAAAACACCAATTCTACCTTTTTTTTTTTTTTTTTTCTTGGTGCGTGTGAAGAACAATATAGCAATTTAATTCTTCAGATTAGTACGACTGCAGCGATACCAAAATATAGAATTTTTAAAATTAAGAAGCAATTCATGACTTTGTAATAAAAACAAAGGAAAAATGGTTTATGTTACCCATTTTTAGACTTAAAACTACCTAGGTATGACTCGTAAGAAATTCACCATATTGGCTAAATTTTCAAGGGAAATTCAATTCACCACAAATCAAAACTACTTCAAAGCCCCCAATTGCCCTGAAAACTGTGTATTATACTATTCTGTTTTCTGGAGACACAGATATTCTTTAGTTCTGTGATATATATATATATATATATTAGTTTTAGTGTTTATTTGTTTCCCTCAATATCTCTATGGCCATGATCTGTGACGTCTTTTCACTATCCAGATTCACCCTATAATAGCTGCTGAATTCCCTGACTCGACTTTTATACCGGCTGATAGTCCTTCCTGATTATCTATTATATCTACATAGTTGTGTGAGAGCTTTTTGTGTGCCATGCTGCAATTTTTATTAATACTATTGTTGCATTTTTGACTGAAAAGCGACAATTCTGGTGTTTTTTTTCTTCAATTTTTTATTTTGTTACAACCCTAAACAGGAATGGATGCCAAACATGTTCCTGCATTATGATCGTCAGGCTCAAGCCTTACAACCAGGAGGTCTAACCAAACATCTCTTGGGATAATCCTTCCATAAAGGTGTAATTTACAGTAAATGTGACCCAGTTTTCTTGACATTTATGATCAGAGGAAATGTTAGTCTTGTCTGTTCACACAATCATTCATGTCACTCCTTTATTCCTATAACTTACCATTTTATTACCACCTATTAAATTACTTTATTAGTGGAGGAGATGAAATGTTAAAGCACAGTTCACATTAGGCAGGGGTCAGATGGTCGCATATCTTATATGTGGATCGCAACGAAGTGCACAGCCTGGCCGGCGGCTCTCCTGCAGAGAAAAACATCAAGCTGTGATGCTTCGGTCAGGAGAGCCCCCAGCCAGTCCGTGCACTGTGATGCGATCCTCATCTAGGTCATGTGACTCTGACTTTACAGTGCTTGCTGTAGTCGTTAGAACATCTCAAGATATCAGGTGGCATCCGCATTGTGCAGTATTTAAAGAATTTGGTTGTTCACAAGGCTCCTGGACGGTGGCACGCAGATGATATCCTAGTTTTGTTTGTTAGTAGAAGCTTAGGAAATCTCTATTATTACACACATATATATAATCCAGATGCAGCTTATGTAGGGGGCAGCGGCAATGGAACGGGGGCACAGGAGGCAGGGTCATCACTACAGGAAGTAGGCAGTAACACTGGTAGGGTGATGTTGCAGGCCCAGGGCTGGGAGGGAGGAGGGAGCATTGCAGTGGTGCAAGGTGGGCGCCATTGATCTGCTGGTGGTGGACGTGATGGACTTCAGGTAAATGGCTGTGGAGGCGGTGCGTGCGCAGATTGAGATCTTAGCTTTCCGTGATCTCAATCTGTGCACTCACCACCTCTGCAGCTATTTTCTTGAAGTCCATCATGTCCACTGCAGCAAATCAATGGCACCCGCCTTGCGCCACCGATATACCCCCTCCTCCCAGCTCCGGGTCCACACCACGCCTCACTAGTGCCTCTGCAATATCCCCTCTCCAAGTCCCAGGTTTGCATCATCACCCTACAGGTGCCAGCATGACATCTTCTTCCCCCAGCCTAGGGCCCACAGCATCACACCACTGGTGCCGCCGTGACACCCCCTGTTCCCAGCCTAGGGCCCACAGCATTGCCCTACTGATGCTGCTGTGACACTCACTCCTCCAGCCCAGGGACTACAGCATCGTCTACTTGTGCCACTGTGATACTGTCACGACTGTAAGGGCGGGGTACTTAACCATCCTTGGGTTAAACGGATTTGGACATCACAGTGGTGGTCTCCAGAGGTTGTGGTCCTGGCCGGACATGTTAAAGGGAAATTTACAAGGGAGATAATAGTTTGTGACTCCAGCTGGAGTGCCGAACATAGATGGCCAGGGGCTGCAGTGGGAGCTTCCAATGGGAGATGGTAGGGCAGCCAGGTGTTAGGCCCTATCCAGCCAGGGCACAGATCCTTAGAAGGTGTAGAGTGATGGATGGGATGGTGCAGAGGAGGAGGAGGGTAGTAGTGCAGGAGGACACGAGAAGGATCAGACGACAGTCTTTGTGGTTCTTACTCTTTACTTGTATTTGAGGATTACAACCCAGCCAGGGTACAGTGTTCACCAGGAGCGCAGCCTGGCCAGTCCAGAGGTAATTGGAATCCACCCTGCTGAGACAAAGGGTATATGGATTTCCAGCTGCCTTTTCCTCTGCTAACACTTGCTATCCCTTTCCTCTCCTAAGTGTCCGTGGTTCTATTCCCTGCCAGGCAGGTAGCTGCGGATCCTGTGAGCATCAGTCTTTTGTCCTCTGACCCTATATAGCCCCTTGAGCCTTGGGAAGGTCAACGAAGTGAGTCACTGTACTTGAAGATCAGTGTCCTTCAGTTTCACAACTGGTCCTGAGGTATCTCTGATTGATTTGAGGCTGATACCCTGTTGCAGCTAGTTCCTCTACCCAGCTTCAACAGCTGGCAGGAGATTCTTCTCTCCATGCCCTTGGCCTAGCACTTCACTCCATGCTCCATGCTGTCTCGCAAGCTGCCTAGACTCGACTAGAACTCTTCCTTTTTGCCAACCCACCCCTAACCTAACTCTTCCTACAGCCAGGACTGCCCTATAGGTGGGTCTCTGTCATCCAGCACTGCTCCCGGTCTGAAGTTTCAGATGTGTTGGGTGTATTTGGGGGTCTCAGCAAAGTGTCCTCCTCTTACCTCCAGGAATGATATCACACATAAATACAGTATGCATTTGCTGGCAGCCTGTCCGCAGGGGCACCACACTTCTCCCCCAGTCTCAGGGCCCACATCATCACTCTACTGGTGCCACCATGACAACCTTCTCCTCTCAGGTCAGGGCCCACAGTATCACTCCTACTGTCCCCTGTGACAACCGTCCCAGGTACGGACCAGCCCTCACCCGACTGGTTGCACGTGACAACGTCTTCAGCGGTGCCCCAGAACTTGGTGGACCATGACAACTCTCCTCCAGCTCAGGGCACTCACCATGGTGCACTGTACAACCTCTCCTCTCATGGTCAGGGCCTCACAGCATCCCTATGGTGCAGTGACAACTCTCCAATCACAGGCCAGCATCAGTGGTCACTTAACCTCTCCTCTCAGGTAAGGGACACAGCACCCTATTCCACCACAATCCTCTCAGGTCAGGCCCCTGAATACCATGTGGTGACACTTCCTTATCAGCCAGCAGCCAGCCACGAGGCCACTGCACCCTCCACACGGCAGGACCATAGATCACTACTGGTGCAACTGACAACCCCCAGGTAGGACCACAGCATCACCTACTGGTATCACAATCGACATGTGTGGACTATCAGAGTAATAAAAATGTATTTAAAACATGTTACCATTCTGGCATTTGGCAAACTAGTATAGAACCTAATGACCACGGGAGGACTGATTATGTCAAATGAGAACACAGTGTATAGGCATACTATTGATAGTATGAACAATTGTTCAACGATTATTATTATTTTTTGACGAGAACGAGACACAGATGAAATGAGAGAGTGTGGTGTGATTGGCTACGTGGAGAAGCCTTGGAATCTCCTGGAATCAATCTATACCCAAAATGCGCCAGGGATTCGCAATAGGCAGCAGTTGCAGGGTCATCCGGGGCAAGGCCAATCTACGTGGTCACACATGTTCACTCATCTCTGGTATTCATTTCATAGCAATTTTAATGTATCAACTGTGTTTCTCTAATAAACTTATCTATTCCCACTGCCGAACACTCATACAGGACAGCTTGGGCTCATTCACCTAAATTTTCAGAGGCTTCCTTTCCGTAAAACCTCATACAACGCTCTGCCTTTTTAAGTAAAGATTTGAGCCCATCTTCTGCCGTAACACTAGTAACACTGGTGATGCCATGTAAATTATGCTCTAATAATAACGGCTTTAGTAATCGGGTACACCTTGTGCAACGTACCTAGCTCATTGTTAGAAAGCCATTTGAACAAAAACGGGTTTATACTCAGTAGCTGGAGAACACACTGACACCCGCTCAGTAACAGCTTTGTGCTTCAGATGTATGCTGAGCTCTGAACCTAAGAGATTACTAAGCTGCGTAACTTCATCAGGACATGGCGCGCATTAATATAATCTAACAATGCTCATTGTTAACTCAGTAGCATGACAGGCTATCAACTTGCTAACCCCGAATGAACTACGGCCCCTTCATCACACACAATATCTGAGTCCATATCGACGATCTCTGGTGAGTAAATCTGACACATCGCTCCTGTTGTACACACCTCTAAGGACAAGTGTCCGATTTCACTGCACGAATCTGTTCAGACTATGGCTCCAGATTCGTCCCTCGTGAAGTGGCCTGGCCCACACCGCTAAACTCTCGTAGTAAGGACACGTGCTACCCGCGCTTCCGTCACATCCTTGATGCACACACAGACCCCATGTGGGCGTCCGCTACAGTACACCTGTAACAGGCCCGCGCTCACTTAGTACCCGACGTGTACATATACGCTCTCCTCCGCAACTCTGGCCTGACGATCGGTCTCGGGTTTGTAACACCTACAGATAAGCAGATCGGCTCGCATCGCAGAAGCCTGAGCTCGGAGGGTAGATCAGCGAGCACGATAAGCTTCACATCGAAATGCTGAACAGACGACTCCGATACCTGCATCAAAAGGAGATGCTTAAACGATATCGCAAAAAATGCCTGTGACAGCCGCGTGGCTATTGGAGTGTGATTGTATTCAGCTAGGCTGGCTTCACATTAGCGTTTGGATCTGCATGCTATGGGATGCAGACACACCTGGTAAACATAACATACCGTCAGAAATGTCACTGCGGCACATCCTAAGCCGCTCATAATCGGCCTGTCGGGCGTGCCGTAGAGATTCAGACACAGTTCTCCGGCACCCGTAAGCTCCGGACTGTCCGCGCAGTACACTGATTTGACAGCTGTTTACTCCCCACGACACGAGGGAATGTCATGGCCGAGCAAGATTCAACAGCTGCAATTCATTCGTCTTTCCAGCAATACGTCTACAATAGGCCAGAAGGGACTATGAGGCTCCCTGCTCCCGGTGGCCGTCGGTGAGTCTGCATCACCCGCCACCGAAGTTTCGCCCCTGCAGACACGGCTCCGCTCCGTACACCTCATACAGACACGGCTCCGCTCCGTACACCTCATACAGACACGGCTCCGCTTCGTACACCTCATACAGACACGGCTCCACATTGTACACCTCATACAGACACGGCTCCGCTCCATACACACTCAGTTCCGCTCCATACACCTCATACAGACACGGCTCCTCTCCGTACACCTCATACAGACACGTACACAAGTGGCTCCGCTCCATACACCTAATGCAGACACAGCTCCACTCCGTACCCCTCATACAGACACGGCTCCGCTTCGTACACCTCGTACAGATCATACAGACACAGCTCTGCTCCGTACGCCCGTACACGCGGCTCCGCTCCGTACACCTCATACAGACACGACTCCTCTCCATACGCCCGTGGCTCTGTTCCTTACACCTCATACAGACACAGCTCTGCTCCGTACACCTCATACAGAGACACGGCTCCGCTTCGTACAGATCATACAGACACAGCTCTGCTCCGTACGCCTCGTACACTCGGCTCCGCTCCGTACACCCCATACACACGCGACTCCTCTCCATACGCCCGTGGCTCTATTCCGTAGACCTCATACAGACACAGCTCTGCTCCGTACACCTCATACAGACACGGCTCCACTTCATACACCTCATACAGACACGGCTCCGCTCCGTACACCTCATACAGATACGGCTCCGCTCCATAAACCTCATACAGACACGGCTCCGCTCCATACACCTCATACAGACATGGCTCCGCTCCGTACACCTCATACAGACACGCCTCCGCTCTGTACACCTCATACAGACATGGCTCCGCTCCGTACACCTCATACAGACACGGCTCCGCTCTGTACACCTCATACAGACACGGCAGAAGAATGCTGCCAGCAGAGGCGGCCGGAACCATAGGAGCAGGAGCGGCATACGTGGGAGGGCCACCACTGGTACACATACCTCAGAATGCACGCGGCTCCACTCCATGCATCTCATACACACTCTGCTCTGCTCCGTACACCTCATACAGACACAGCTCTGCTCCGTACACCTCATACAGACACAGCTCTGCTCCGCTCAGTACACCTCGTGCACACTCGGCTCTTACCTCATACAGACACGCAGTGGCGTAACTTGAAGCTCATGGGACCCGATGCGAAAGCTCCAACAGGGCCTCCAATTATTACAAATCTTTAACAGCAATAGTCTTTTTCAATAGGCCAAAGGGACTTTTGGGGCCCCCTAGGCTGCGGGGCCCGGGTGTGATCGCAACCCCTGCACCTGTTGTAGTTACGCCCCTGCAGACACGGCTCCGCTCCGTACACCTCATACAGACATGGCTCCGCTCCGTACACCTTATACAGACACAGCTCTGCTCTGTACACCTCATACAGACACGGCTCCACTCCGTACACCTCATACAGACACGGCTCCGCTCCGTACACCTCATACAGACACGGCTCCGCTCCATACACCTCATACAGACACGGCTCCACTCCGTACACCTCATACAGACATGGCTCCACATTGTACACCTCATACAGACACGGGTCTGCTCTGTACACCTCATACAGACACGGCTCCGCTCCATACACACTCGGCTCCGCTCCGTACACCTCATACAGACACGGCTCCACTCCGTACACCTCATACAGACACAGCTCTGCTCCGTACACCTCATACAGAGACACGGCTCCGCTTCGTACAGATCATACAGACACAGCTCTGCTCCGTACGCCCCGTACACGCGGCTCCGCTCCGTACACCTCATACAGACATGACTCCTCTCCATACGCCCGTGGCTCTGTTCCTTACACCTCATACAGACACAGCTCTGCTCCGTACACCTCATACAGACACGGCTCCACTTCGTACACCTCATACAGACACGGCTCCGCTCCGTACACCTCATACAGACACGGCTCCGCTCCATACACCTCATACAGACATGGCTCCGTACACCTCATACAGACACAGCTCTGCTCCGTACACCTCATACAGACACGGCTCCGCTCCATACACCTCATACAGACACGGCTCCACTCCGTACACCTCATACAGACATGGCTCCACATTGTACACCTCATACAGACACGGCTCTGCTCTGTACACCTCATACAGACACGGCTCCGCTCCATACACACTCGGCTCCGCTCCGTACACCTCATACAGACACGGCTCCACTCCGTACACCTCATACAGACACAGCTCTGCTCCGTACACCTCATACAGAGACACGGCTCCGCTTCGTACAGATCATACAGACACAGCTCTGCTCCGTACGCCCCGTACACGCGGCTCCGCTCCGTACACCTCATACAGACATGACTCCTCTCCATACGCCCGTGGCTCTGTTCCTTACACCTCATACAGACACAGCTCTGCTCCGTACACCTCATACAGACACGGCTCCACTTCGTACACCTCATACAGACACGGCTCCGCTCCGTACACCTCATACAGACACGGCTCCGCTCCATACACCTCATACAGACATGGCTCCGTACACCTCATACAGACACAGCTCTGCTCCGTACACCTCATACAGACACGGCTCCACTTCGTACACCTCATACAGACACATAAACAAGTGGCTCTACTCCATACATCTAATGCAGATACAGCTCCACTCCGTACACCTCATACAGACACGGCTCCGCTCCGTACACCCCGTACAGACACGTACACATGTGGCTCCACTCCATACACCTCATGCAGACACAGCTCCACTCTGTATGCCCGTGGCTCCGCTCTATATGCCCCAAACACACACGGCTCCGCTCCGTATGCCCCATAAACACGCGGCTCTGCTCCGTACATCTAGTACAAGTTCGTACAATGCTACATAACACTGTAAATCCCTCTCGACCCCAAACATTAATTTCACCTCATCCAGCACCATGACAACCAGCATGCAGGACTCTGCATACACTGAGGAGCTGATCATGTGACCTCTGACTCCTACCCTACATGTGACATCATCACAGCACAGAAGAGCTGTGGATGTAGTTAGCAGCTCTGTCTGCTGGAGGAGAACAATGCAGGGGCGCCCCGTGCTGTGCCCAGGGCAAATGCCCGGCCAGCTCCCCCTAGATACGGCCCTGAAGAATGAGACACTGGATGAAGAACTAAAGCCAGTGACCAATAGTGCAGGAAATGAGAAGCTGATAACAGAGAGCAGGGGTAAGGCTGCGTTCACCTGTGGCCTATTTACTGCGTCTATGCAGTGCTATTTTGCGCTGGCGTAAATACAGTGAAACACAACACTGGATACGCAATCCAGCAAAAGCTATGGCTTTTGCTGAAATGCGTTCACACGTAGCGTATTTATGCGCACGTTTTCACTGCAAAGCACAAGCACAAAAAGAATGACCATGTCAATTCTTTGCACTGTTTTTAGCAAGCTTTTCCTATACGGCGCATTATAAAATGGGCTCAGAGAAAGTGTGATGGAACAAGTGAATGCAATTGTGCTTTTTAGCGCAAAAAATGTGCCACTTCCAAAAAAAAGTGGCAAATACGCTACTTGCTAAAGAAAAGAAAAAGGCTGAGCCAGCTCCCCGGGTACAAGAGTTATATGTCTGACAGTCACTCACTGTGGTTCTGATTCATCATCTCTCCTGCCTTGATTGACATGACTGACGTCTCCTCTGTCCTCCACAGTCTATCTCTTGCGCTTGCACAGGAGGGAGCAGGAGCTGCGCAGGTGCCACAGACTGGTGAACGCAGGAGACGTCGGCCGCGTCGGTCCCGGCAGGACAACGGAAATTGTGAGGTCTGAGGATGGGTTCCCATGACAGCAAGGGATCTGCTGAAGACCTCCGTTCCTATCATGACGGTTCTCGTGTGAGGGCCAGTGTTTATCTGGTGTTCATAGGAGAACATGATTTTCACTATACATAGCGGCTGTAGCACTGCTGCCTGCTGGACAAGCGATAAGATACAGCTTCAGTTAAGAAAAAAAATGTGTTTTTAAAAATATGGGAATAAAACAACAAAAATCTATAACCAACCTGACTCACCGTAGCCGGGGTGTACATGTCTTGGGCGTTTGCTTCTCCCTGTCATGGTTCCGCGCCCGAGGCTGTGGGGCCCTGTGGTCCAGATTCAATAGGGTTGGCTGAACAGTAAGGGTTAATTCTTGTCGTGACGCCACCTGCGGGAATTCCGGTGATTTCACTGGCGCTGCTTGGGCCTCCGGGGGATGGACGGCAGCAAGATGGGACGCTCCCCACAGGACGAGCGGGAGTCCCCGGGGCCTGGAGCTGCACTTGGTGGTGTGAGGCAGCTTAGCGGTTCTTAGCATGCAGAGTAAAAACAGTTCTGAAGAAACACGGACACCAGCATTATCTGTAACGGGTCTTTTACTGTAACCAGTAGATGATACAGGGTATACAGGTAACGGGTAACGGACTGGGTGGACTCAGCAATGACTGGTGTGGTTTCAGAGCTCCGCGGTGTTCCTCCGTTCTCATTCTGTTCTATTTTCGCCGATGTCGCATTAGTGCGCCAAGTTCGGGTACAAGGGGGCTACTTCAATTTCCCTGCCGGTGTATACGTCCCGGTGTGAGGGGGGCCAGATTCCTTTTGGTGGGTACTCCGCTGGCAAGACGGCTGTTAATTGCGGCGTTAGTGGGGTGCTCCTAGGAAGCAGTTCCTCCACTGCTGGTTTGCTGGGCAGCGATGAAAGACTGTTCAGCTTCGGAACCAGTGGCCCGGTAGTTGATGGGCGCGGGTAGATTTTGACCCGTTAGATGGTCGCCCAGGTTCCGGTTGTGGGGCAACGGGTAATGGCGCCAACCGGTAGGTGGTCTATGGGGCTGCACGGGACTGTGCAGAGCCCCCTTCTCCTACGTTCCTTCCCGACCACTTCCCTCTCGCTTCTCTTTCTCTACATTCTCCTACACTCTACTCCTACACTCCGCCCACCAGGACCTTGATTGGCCCTCTATGCTAGTGGTGCATGTAGGGTATGGAGCTCTGAGGTTAACCATGTCACTACTGAGGCAGAGATATTTGCATCTTAAGTCAGGGATGCAGTACCCTCCTGTGACGCACTCGTTGCGGGGTGCCACACTCCCCCTTGGGAAATTACACTTGTCCCCAAGTGTCTCGAAACCCCAACATTACAGAGAATTTTTGTATTTTTATTATAACAGGTCATAAACACTTTTATTAATAACAGGGGAAGAAAACAAATAATCGTACCTAAGGAAGGTGCACGGCTTAGAACGTTGCAAACAAAGACACTTTTATGCAAAAATAAACGGGTTAACCATTGCGGACCCGGCGGGCAGGTAACTGTCCTTAATATAAGTCCAGGCTTTACCGCCGGGCCGCTCTTCTGGCCTTCAAACAAACGGGTAGTGTCCAGGACAAAGTCATTGTCAAAGTTCAAATAAAGTTACTTATGCAAAGAACAATTGCTAACCCGTATAGCATACCATCTCTCATAACAAGCATGACGTTCGTAGGTAATGATATCTCCACGGTATAAGTCGCGGTCTGGATGTCCTTTTGGTAAGTGCGGTTCTACATCGCGACGACCCACAAATATCTCCTCATACACACCCTCCTCCGAGCGAAACCCCACCCGGTAGGCAGGTTAAAAGAGGTGACTCTACCTGTCTTGCGGAGTTCTTCTGGTAACGGGGGTTGGCGGCGGGCCTCGGCACGGGCTTGTAGGTTTGCCTGTTCTCGTGCCCGCCACTCCGCTCTGTGAAGTCGACGTATATCGTCGTCGGACCGACACGGAGTGTGGACGTAGCCTCTGCGACTGGCAGGGTGACAAGTTTGGAGCTGACGGGAGGTTTGAACCGATACCCGAGCAAGATGCTCAGAGGGAAATGCCGCGGCAGCACCTGACCACCGTACCCGAGCTGGCTGCTCGGCAGGAGTTTCCGCGTCGTCCTCCCATTCGGAACCGGCGTGGCTGAAGTCCTCAGGCTCGCTGTAGACCTCGTCGTCCTCTTCCTCCACTTCCTCGACGACCACATCGGGTTCTATGGTTAACGGGATTCTGGATCGGAGTTTTCCTGATGAGTGGATCCCGGGGCTGTGGGGTTTTCCTCTGGGTCATCCTGCAGGGCTTCTAGGCTGTTGGGAGGGATGCCCTACTGGTGCCACCGTGACAACCTCTCTTCTCAGGTCAGGACCCACAGCATCACCCTACTGGTGCCACCGTGACAACCTCTCCTCTCAGGTCAGGACCCACACCATCACCCTACTGGTGCCACCGTGACAACCTCTCCTCTCAGGTCAGGGCCCACACCATCACGCTACTGGTGCCACTGTGACAACCTCTCCTCTCAGGTCAGAGCCCACAGCATCACTTTACTGGTGCCACCGTGACAACCTCTCCTCTCAGGTCAGGACCCGCAGCATCACCCTACTGGTGCCACCGTGACAACCTCTCCTCTCAGGTCAGGACTTACAGCATCACCTACTGGTGCCACCGTGACAACCTCTCCTCTCAGGTCAGGACCCACACCATCACCCTACTGGTGCCACCGTGACAACCTCTCCTCTCAGGTCAGGGCCCACAGCATCACCCTACTGGTGCCACCATGACAACCTCTCCTCTCAGGTCAGGACCCACAGCATCACCCTACTGGTGCCACTGTGACAACCTCTCCTCTCAGGTCAGGACCCACAGCATCACCCTACTGGTGCCACCGTATGTAAATGTGTGACTTTGCAGAAAGTAATAAAAATGTTTTAAAACATTGTTTCTCATTATTCTGGCATTTGGCAAATATTAATAATTATGGAAATCCTAATTGACCTAAAACGGGAAAGGTTTATTCTGATTTCATGTCAGTAGTGAGAAAAACATGTATATGTGTCTTTTTATATATTGTATAGTATGTAAACATCTGGTTTCAACTGTGTCTATTATTTATTTATTTATTTCTCTTGCTTACGAGAAACTGATGACACAGATGGTAAAAATGGATGAGAAAAAGTGTTGGTGTGAATTTGGCCTAACGGTGAGATGCCTTGTGAATAATCTTCTACCTACGGAATCAATCTAATACGAAAATGCACCAGGGATTCTGCAGATAGGCAGCAGTTTGCAGGGCTCCCATCCGGGGGCCAAGGAATACTGACGTGGTCACCGGACCAGGTTCACTCATCTCTGCTATTTTAATTTAATATTTTGTTTTCTAATTTAATAATGTAGTTTTCTCATAATTAAAACTTATCTATTCCCACTGGGACCAACACTCATCATAGGAGTGGGGTGTCCAGTCTAAATGGAGCTCTATTCAGCGCCTAATGTATACAGAGCTTCCATTTACCGTAAAAAACTTCATAAAACTCTTGAACCATTTTTTTTTAAATGTAAAAGATTAGAGCGCCATCTTGTGGTAAATAGAAGCACTGATGATGACCATGATAAATATATGCTGCACATAATATACGGATTGTATGTATGTTATATACGGCTCACACTTGGTGCAATCGTACCCTGTAGCTCATTGTTCGAAAGGCATTTTGAAGAACACATAAAGGGGTTTATATACGTGTGGAGAAACAATAAAACCCTGTAGTATATGCAAGTTTGTGCTTGCAGATATGTATGTTGAGGCTCATGGAATCTTAATGAGTTTTACTAATTTAAGCTGGGGAAAGTATCAAGATCAGGAGAGCGGCAGTTAGGATATAATTTAACAATTTTTTTAAGTATAGTGGGAGGAAGTGACAGGTGTCATATGTGAACTTTGCTATGTATCCCCCAGAATTGAAAGCTACTTAAGGCCACTTCACACACACAGATATCTGAGTCCAATATCTGAACAGATCTCTGGTTGCAGTGAAATCATGGATACATTGCTCCATGTTGTACACAGCCACAAAATGGAACAATGTATCCATGATTTCACTGCAACCAGAGATCTGTTCAGATATTGGACTCAGATATCTGTGTGTGTGAAGTGGCCTTTAGACCTATTGGAGTGTGTTGTATTCAGTTAGGCTGGCTTCACATTAGCGTTTGTGTCTGCATGCTGATGGCATGTAGACACAAACGCTGTCAAAAGCAGGGTGTAAATGATGTGTCCGCAGCGGATAATGTCCGCCTGCGGACACATCACTAGGGAGCCCGGCCAGCCAATCGGGCTGGAGAGGAGTTCAGCGCCGGAGATCTCCGCCCCCCGGCCGCCGGTAAGCACCGGGACGTGTCGGCGGGGAGAACAGCTGATCTGACAGCTGTTTGAATCTCCCGCGCCGACACCGAGAGGAGATGTCGGCGCGGGAAGATTCAAACAGCTGTCAAATCAGCTGTTTCTCCCGCCGACATCGCTAGCAGATTACGGCGGCGGGGAGGAGGAGAACATCAGAGGCCCAGCTGATCTCCCGGTGGCCGTCGGTGAGCTCCTGTGACATCACCGGCGGCCACCAGGAAGATCTCAATGTGATCTGCAGCGTTCTCCTGCGGTGTCATGCAGAGGACACTGCGGACTCATTGAGATCAATGCATTTTTTGTGCGCTTGCAGGCGCTTGCGGATAGAGCAAGCGCCGCGAACGCACAAAAAAATGCTGCAAGCTGCGTCTGGAGTGCGGTCAGAGGGCGCATAAATTATGCGCATCCGAACGCAAATGCTGCCAAACGCAGCCATACGCAGGCACATGCGTCGTTCCCATGTTAAACATAGGAAAGCATGTGCGCAAGCGTTTGGCTGCATTTGGTACGCAGCGTTCCATACGCTAATGTGAAGCCAGCCTTACTGCTGTAGGTGAAACACAAAGTAGAAGTGTAGAGACAAACTAGTGAGCAGTTTCTAGGTGGTGTGAACGCTGTCCTACAGACTTGTTCACTGTGTGCTTGGCTCACTATTTTGTTTCTAATTTATTTTTTGTGTCTGCAAGAAAGGGAGCCTTCTGCCACTCCCTGTGAGCCTAGCACATAAAAAGCTGTCTTCTGCAGTGTGTCTATGGCGGCCGTCACACGCTGCAATATCTTGAACGATATCGTTTAAGCGATCTGCTTTTTGATCGCTTAAGCGATATCGTTGTGCATCGTTACGTGCGATCAAGCGATTTTACAATGTAAAATCGCTTGATCGTGACATCGCAGATATGGGAGCCGGAGCTCATATCAAGCGATAAACGTTTGTTCAATCTGCTTCATCGTGGTGTATGACACCACGATGAACGATCTCCCAGCGGCACAGCCTATGCTGGGAGATGGTATCTATGGTAAACGTCGGGTTACTAAGCGCCGCGCGGCGCCTAGTAACCCGATGTGTACATAGTTACCAGCGATCTCGCTGGCCCACATCGCTGGTGAGTCTGCCTGTGTGACATCTCACCAGCGATGTGAACGATATTGTTAGCGATCGCGCGTGCACGTGATCGCTTACAATATCGTTCAAGATGTCGAGACGTGTGACGGCCGCCTATGTTGGACATGTTCTTGTCTGAATCCTGTCTTATAGGTATTCTATACACTTGATCAGGTTTTTAAATACTTCAGTTAGGGACTGTTCTGACATGGGTTACCTTGACACTTTTTTAGAGCAGCTTACGTTACATTTTTTGTCTATATACACATAAATGGGATGGATCCTTATTGAGATATTTAGCGGTTCCCTTAGTACATGTTATTTACTACTTTTTTTCCAAAAAACGTATCAACCAAATACCCGGCTTTTTTATTTTTTTTTATCAGCACTTGCTGCTTACTTTATTTAATACAGCAGAGTATTTTTGTTACGTTTGTTTTACTACTTTTTCTGTGTTTCACAAAATAGAAGTGTGTGAACTTGGTCAAGCTATTTGCCCAAGTCTTTTAGGAAAACTTATTTGGACTTTTATTTTTGTAGAAATCTGTAGGATGTTAGTGGGACGGATCTCTCCCTCCAGCCCGGGTCTTGCAACTGTCCCATGTCCGTGGTTCCTATTTAATCCTGCAGTAAAGAGCAGAGTGTGGTTCAGTTGGAAGTGAGATTTCATGGCCTCTTTACACGTCCCGATATCGTTGTCCAACAACAATAAAAAGTCACGTGGTTCGTACGTTGGTGCCGATATCGTTCGTGTGTTGTATGATGTAAATATGCAATGCAAAACGATGTCAAACCGATATCGGGGAAGAATTGTGCAGGCTCTCCAACTGCCCGATATTGGATGGACGATCTGGCAGGATCGTGCTGTGTGATGGCCCAACAACGATTTGGAGCACAACTTCCCCTATTCACTCCCATGTTAAATGGTCGTTCCTGGGTCCTCGTACAAGGGGGCGTATACATCGCAGTTGTGTTGCCTGCCGATATCGCCCTGGGTAACATCTCCATGCGTTCTTGGATTAGTGCCAAAAACGTGCGCGCTCCCGTGCCGTTGTATACAATATCGGAACGATATCGGGACGTATAAAGCGGCCATTAGAGTGACAGTTCCTGTGTGAAGTAAGGGTACCTTTACAAGTCACAACATTGCATGCAATTTCACTTGCAACTTACTGGTTGCAGTGAAATCATGGACACATTGTTCCATTTTGTGGCCGTGTACAAATGTAACAATGTGTCCATGATTTCACTGCAACCAGTAAGTTGCAAGTGAAATTGCATGCAATGTTGTGACGTGTAAAGGTACCCTAACAGTCCTAAAACTAGAGATCCTGGACAGTAGTTAAAAGGACACTGGAAGCTGAGATCCTGCAGCTGAGCAGTGTAGGTGTCAAACAGACTTTTGTATAGGATGATACATGTTAGACCGCTGTGCTCTGGAACTCCAGGTCTGTGAAAGTGTTTTGAAAAATGAAAAGATTGTTGTCTTGAACTAACTCCTGGGTCACTGCCTCACGTTTCTGACTATCCCAAGCAGCTATCTCACAATAGAATCTACCTTTTTCATCATAATTGCTTACATGTGTTTCCCATTAGTACTGGTTAATAATATTGTAGACATTATCAGTCTCCTTCCCCCTCTGGCAGCTGAACACATACTCTTTGTATTTCTCCTGCCAAAGGAGTCTTTAGCTATACTGTCAGCTATACTGCAGCAAAAGTCCTGCTCTAAATAAGAAGTCATAAATATTGCCTGCTCTGCAGTGCACAAAGGATCACTTTGCAGACTTCTGGCAGCCAAAATTGCCCATTTTCGTGCACTTCATAGTCACAGCTCCCTACTACTGAAGCTCTGCTCATATTATAGTGAATAAGAGCTAAACTGCAGTACCAAGTTATATCAAGGGACATATGTGTGCAGTATTTATGTGGGACCCTTAAATTAAGGGGTTTTCCAAACATTCCTACAGGATTGATAAATTAATGGGGTTCGACTACTGCTACAACATAGCAAGAAGAATAGAGTGCAAGCCTTGTATGTAGCACAAGCTCAAAATTCATTTAGCATTCTTAGGCCGGCTTCACACCACGATTTTTCAGGTCCGAATTTGCCCCCCATGTCTCCCTATGGGGCGGATGGCTATTATTTGCCATCCAGTTTGGGGCTTTCCGGGAGAAACCGGAAAATCGTGCCGGGTCCGGACACCTGGTGCTGAAAGAGCGGCGGCTGTTAAAAGCAGCGCCTCTGAATTTCAGCACCTGGAGAGCTCTATGGCTGAAATTTCAGCACCGTGGCCAGCTCCCCTGCAGCTGCGGTGCCGAAATTTCAGCACTGGACAGCGCCAGCAATGAAGCCGGCAAAAAGCAGGTTCGGAGGGCAGAATTGCCCTCTGGTTCTGCTCGTCCGTGGCTGTCAGGTTCTGTCTGGTGCATCCTGCAAAACAACGGACAGAACCTGACAGTCAAAAATCGTGGTGTGAAGCCGGCCTTACTTCAACACTACTGGAGTAGAAGCAGCTGAGCACCTTAATGTTGTAGGTCGCTCAAGTGAAGATAATCTTCAATCTTGTTCATTGCAGATATGCAAAAAGCTGAGTGCATGGAAGAAAACATCTTGCAAACTGCTTAATCTTCCGTCATATAATATTTATTTTATAAGAGAACCTATCACTTGCATAATATTTTTTTTGCCGCTGTTCTCCTGCATCCGTCGTTGTTTTTCTTTTGTACCTGCACCTCTCTATAATGAGATATGGATCCCTATTCCTGTAATTCTAGTCTTTTTAGCCAAGTGGGCATGGTCCTTAACTCATATCTGGCGCTCTTGAGGACCACGCCCAGTTGGCTAGAAGAATACATTTCTATACAGGGGAGAGAAATCCATTATCTCAAGAACAGAGAAGAGCAGGTAAAAATGAAAACAACGCCAGATTCAGGAGATCAGCGGCATTTACACCAGGGAGACAAATTCACATGTTTAGGATCCTTTTTGAGACCCTAGTGAAACATGGCGGAAGGACGCCCTATAGAGTTGGTTTTGGCTTCAGCCGCTCCTCAAAGGTTTTTTTATTTAGTGAATAAAGCGGAAACCTAATGATCACTGTAAAACATTTTATTTTATATAAACAATTTTATTTTTGTACAAAAAATATATAAGCGAGTATAAACAATGAATGTCTGAAGTTTTCCTTAAGGTTTTTAAAGATTTTTGATGTAGACATAGACGTTCCCTATGGAAGCTGCAGTTTTTGCAAAATGTAAGCACATTTTGCTAAATTTGCAGCTTCAGTCCTATTCTCAGTGTTTCATGGTCCTGGTATGGACCACGATTTCCAGACTGGGTGATCGACTCCTGGCCCCCAAATCAAAACCTCACATATGCCTATGAGGCTGTTTAATTCAGGTTAGGCCGGCTTCACACCACGGTTTTTGTCTGTCAGGGTGGATCCTGTGTTTTGCAGGATCAACCTGACAGGACCAGACAGAACCTGATGGTTTGAACCGGATGGCAAATAAGCACCCTGATCCCGTTTTTGCAGGATTCGTTTCTATCATTTCTCCATTGAAAAGCATTGTGAATTACTTGTCCATAGGCTATTATGGGTGGAGCTGCTGTCCATGGTGCTGAAGGAGCATTCTGAGAAACCGGATTCAGGTAAACAAATCAGGTTTCTTACCAGATCCGGCACCATAGACTCCGACTATATGGAAACCGGTTTGCGCCGGATACAGTTCTGTCCAGTTTTGTCCGATTTTTGCAACGGAGACAAAGAATACTGCAGGCTCCGATTTTAGGGGTAGTGAAAAATCTGATAAAACCAGATCAGGCACAGAATACACATACCTGATGGCCAAATATGGCCAATCCAGCACCATTGGGATACATGGGAGGCAAAACCGGACAGAACCTGATGCACAAAACCGTGGTGTGAAGCCGGCCTTAAAAGAACTGCAACTGGCCTGGAAATTGTGGCCCATGGACATGTGAAACCAGCATCATCCGGTGTCATAGACTTTGGCTTTGTTTACATGGCAGCTTTGGCCACCACACAGGCCATATGGGCTGAAATTACTCTGTGTTGCTTCTATATAGTAGCACAATGCAAGTGAATGGGGTTGCGTTTTGACTCTCAAGGTAATGCGATCATGACAAGCAAATTGCAAAACATCCAACTGGTTCTGACTTTTTGCAACTTACTTGCCATGGTACTCTGCAGGTCACACTATGACTATGCACTGGCATTATGCTGCAATGTGTTAGCGGCACTTAGAGATCTATGGCCACACGACTGGTGTAGTGGCTGCAGTCACTATATGGCTTCATGTAGCCTAATGATCTCTTTACATAGGCACAGCCACACTGCATTGATGTGACCTCATCCACTGCCTGTTTTTAATTGGATCCCTTACCTGTCCACTCTGTATTCACCATTGTGGTATGGTTTCTACATTTTAGCAGTCAGTGGTTGCAATGCCCAAAAACACCTACTTTCCCAAGAACCGAATGTGTCAGGCTCCACACATTTATCTTATATCTAAAGGACAGTGCAGATATTGACGGGGTGCTTTGAGATTTCATTCTGTAAATGAGGGTAGAACAGTTGCAGAATGAACAATTGTAGGGGTAAAAGGGTAGGGGTATAATATAGCTGCATGTATAAATGGGTAGGGATAGAATAGCTGCAGTGATAAATGGGTAGGGGTAGAATAGCTGCAGGGGTAAAAGGGTAGGGAAAGAATAATTGCAGGGGTAAAATGGTAGGGGTAGAATAGCTACAGGGGTAAAAGGGTAGAATACTTGCAGGAGTAAAAGGGTAGGGGTAGAATGGTTGCAGGGATAAAGGGAGAGGGGTAGAATACTTGCAGACATAAAGGGGTAGAGGTAGAATAGTTGCAGGAGTAAAAGGGTAGGGGTAGAATAGTTGCTGGGATAAAGGGGTAGGGGTAGGATAATTGCAGGGATAAAAGAGGATGGGTAGAATAGTTTCAGAGGTATAAGGGTAAAGTTGGATTATTGCAGAACGAATCGTTGCAGGGGTAAAAGGTTAAGAGTAGAATAGTTGTAGAATTAATACTTGCAGGGTTACAGCAGTAAGGATTGAATAGTTGCAGGCGTAGAAGAGTAGGGAAGAAAAGATGCAGAATGTAGGTCACCTCCTGCCAATACATTTATTACGGCTAGGCATAAAAATATAGTTCTCTGGATATAATCTTTATCGCGTCTTCATTAACATAATTAACACGTCCCAAGGATAAATTATATAAAGAGACTAAATCACATTGTATAAAATAACAAAAAAGTTGTATAAGCACAATGTAGACAACTGGTACATGTTTGGCAAACAGCAATTGCTTCTCTAGCCCGGGACTGTGAAAAACTACAACTCCCAGCATGCTCTGACTACCTGTGATGTCGGGGCATAATGGATGCTGTCGTTTGGCCACAGCTGAAGAGCAGATCGCTGCTTTAAAGGCACAAAGGACAAAGAAAATAATAGAATTTGTTAGGATTTACAGCTGCTTCTCTTAAAAATATCCAGTAGTAGTAATAGTAGCAGTCGTACAACTACTGTCCTGTGACGACACCCCAGCTGTAGATAGAAGGGCAGCAGAGATGAGCAAACTCCTCTCCAGGCTCTCTTTTTTTTACAGTGCGATGTGATAAAAAAAGTCACAATTTCAGCCGTTATTATTGTCAGGTGTCAGCCGCAGCCACATTCTAGTCTTCATCTCCTCCGTACATGTCCGCCAGTTTACTAAAACGTGGACCCCAGTTATTCAGATTAGTGTAATCCTGGTCAGCATCCGAATTGGAGGAGTTCAAGGAGCTGAGCGAGGCGGCCTCTGATCCACTGCCTTCATAATCGAACACGAGGAGGGAGTCGTACGGAGGGGCGGTGGGGTCATTGTCAGCCGCGTTCAGATTCTGGTGCAGGAAGAAATATGCAATTTATTAGATTTAGTTTTCATCATCTTTATAAAGCTTATATATATGGCCCTGATCTATCATTCATTCTATGCCCTTCCTTTTCAGGAGTTACATTTAGATTTTTAAGAATTTTTAATTTTGTGCAAAACTCATTGTAGCTTTTGCGCCATCTCTATGCTAATTTTTTCAGCCCTTATTTTTTGCCGCACTTTTCATTATCATTATATTATTAAAAAAATTGTACCCCAACACCCTACTTTGGCACAAATGATCTGTCTTTATTTTATTTTTGCCCAGTTAAAGACTAACGTGCAACATTTTAAAGGCTCATGTGACTTTTTCTTTAAAAAAAGGTAGAATAAAAAATAGCATCTTTGATTTTGCTTAAAATCCATCAACCCATGTGCAGTATTTTGGAGAATCTGGTACAGAAAATGGCAACAAAGATCATAAATAAAAAAAATAAGGGTGCCTTCACATTTGCAGATGTTAACGCCGCGTACGATGCGCATGCGCATCAGCATGTGGAAACGCATATAAAAGCATGTAAACGTTGCAGATTTCATCAGCATGTGTATGCGCATACTGATGATACGCACTGCGTATGCATGCGTTTTTATCATGCGCATGCTGTTTCTATCCGCATGCGTTTCTGAAATTACCCCTAATTTTTATCACTCCACCTACTGGCACGCCCCTGGGCGGTGGCCATACGCATGCGCACCGTCAGCAACATCCGCAAAACGTTGCGCACGCTTGCGCACTCATAGGGACTAATGAACGCACCATGCGCTGGCGTGCGCATGCGCATGCTGCCTCTTTGCAGACGCGCCGAGAATTCCTACATGCTGCGTCCCGCGGCGGACATTTGGGCCCTCCATCATGCGCATGCGTACAGATACGCAGACATACGCGACATAATTTATTCCTTGCGGATGAATGCGCACACCATGTAAAATATAGGTGCGCAGTCCGCATGCGTATTTTAACATGAACGTAAGCACCGTGCGCAGCGCAAACGTCTGCAAATGTGAATGTAGCCTTAGATAGTTAAAAAATGAATCCACGATGTTTGTTTTTTTATTGCATAGTTAGAGACTAATATGTGACGTTTCAAAGGTTATTGAAAGGGTTCTGCAACATTTTACTTAAAAAGGCACAAATAATGCAAGAGAATAAAAAAAATGCTTTCTGAATTTGAGCCACATTCATCAAAAATTATATGTCATTTTAATGAATTTGTGCAAAATCCACCAGCAGAAAAAAAACCATAAAATAATTCTGCAAATGATGGGGCCTGGGTGTTTACATTTTTACCATGTTAAAGGTATCTGTGCACGTTGAGTATTTGGTTCCAGAAACGGGGCCTAAATGGCCCAAAAGATTTACTACAATTTTCACCTGAAATTATTTCTTATAGTGCAGACCACAAGTCTAAAATGAGGCCCTTTAGATTTGTTGGGGTTTCTTGGTCTATGAAAGGAGTGGATTCAGAGCCCATTAGTCCATGTGGATTTAATTCATGGTCCATATGTTGGCCACAATGCCCAGACTGATCATAGGTCTCCTGATCCAGACCTATTTGCCTTTGAGGCTCTAATTTTGGGTCAGGAGACCTGCGATCAGTCCTGACATAGTGGTCCAAATGTAAAAGGGTCAAGGGGTTAACATTCTTCCTCCCTTTAAGAATGTGGCATACATGTGTTGTGTCTCCGTATACAATAAATGTATTATGTGTATGGCCCTGTAGCAGCCAAGGTAAGGACTCATCCACGATCCTCAAAGATTATGATAGTTATTAGTAAGTGTTATTGATATTCTTTGGGGACAAGCTTGGTTAATAAAAAGGATTTGCAGTGGGGTTGAAAGTCAGGAGAGTCCAAAGTGAAGAAGACCACGAACAGGAACCATTATCCATTAATAATTCGGCAGGACCAATTGGGCCATCCTGGGATTTGGGCCTAGAATCCGGTACATGGGGTGGAACATGAAGAGAGTACCCTCCCCCAGTGTGGTGCTCATTCCCTGCCTCTGGCAGGCACCCGGACAGCTACTGTCTCCTCCGCTGCAGGTTTGTTGGACCTTGGCATAGACTCGGGCAAACGAGTCGCCATTGTGCAAGCAGTAAGGGCACCTTTGTCTGGTGGTGCTGTATCGTTGCTTTGGGTGTGTCCCGTGAGCAATTGTCCCTAATTCAAGGTTAAATTTTCATACCAAAGGGGGCTGTCCAGCTCTACGGGAACCATGACCACCAGGGACGTAACTACAACAGGTGCAGGAATTGCGATCGCACCCGGGCCCTGGTGCCAGCGGGGAACCCCAAAAGTCCCAGTGGCCTATAGAAAAAGACTATTGCTATTAAATATTTGCAATAATTCGGGGCCCGGTAGGAGCTTTCGCATCAGGACCCATGAGCTTCAAGTTACGCCACTGATGACCACCTTCCCCTCAAATAACAGAGGAGAACCCCTTTAACTAAAACCTCTCTCTTACCTCATCAATGAAGTTTCCTATCTCATCAGGATTGGCTGGACGTGGCCGGTATTGAGGAGCCGGCATCAATGTAGGTGCAACGTCATTACGGATGATATCTGGACGAGCATCGAGACCGCGGTGCAGTTGACCCAGATCGAAATCCTTTAAGAAAAGGAGAACATTAGAAGCTGTGGACATTTGTGAGAGGGGATCCTTATGGTGTGGATCCTTATGGTACGGTACCTGGTCCTCCTCTCCTCCGCCCTCTTCGTCGTAGTAATACACGTTATCACGGTTCTCATCTTCTGGAGGTAGTAAGGGCTCCTTCACAACCTTCTTCTTTCTCACGAACAGCAAGAGAAGTAACAACAGAACTAGAAAGACAGAAGCAAAAAACATATTAGGGTTTGGTTCTTACTGTTCTATATGACGTGACCTCATCGGAGAAAAAATGGGGCAAAAGTAGAAAACCAACCATCTCTATATTTTACATTAATCTATCAAATATTACCCTAGTAGGTGACTGTTTATAGGTTCTTCTACTTTTAGCAAAAAAACTTTAACCCCTTCCTGATTCAACCTATTTTTCTCGCCTTCTGCTTAGAGCCTTAACTTTTTAGTTGATATAGCCATGTTTTTGGAGGCACAAGCTGTACTTTTGAAGACAGCATTCATTGTATCATACTGGAAAACATGAAAAAAATCAAGTAAAGCTTTTTCTTCCCTTTTTTACCTAAATGGATTTAAAATTGTATTTTTGGGGGAAGGTGTGGCGACTAAAAAGCTGCAATTCTGATGCTTCCACCTTTTAAAAATATACATTTTTATATTAGAAAAAATACTCAATATTTTGATAAATTGGAATTTTACAGAGCAGATACCAAATATGTTTACATCTTTTATTTATTTTTTATAGCTGAAATAAGTTGGAGCCTTTTTAAATATATATTTTTTCTAAATCTTTTTTTTAACTTGCAATCACTTGATCGATTTTCCTATATACAGCAATACTAAATGTAATGCAGTATATAGTGTAATTGACGGTCTCCTATGAATCCAAGCCTGTGGATGGGAGGCCAAGAAGGCAGCAACAGGGGCTTGCAACTCATGATTGCGTTGTGAGGGAAAGGAGACAATGGACGCCTGAAATGACGTGCAACATGGATTCTGGGATTTTGATGGCGTCAGATATTGACAATATAAGGGGTTAAACTGCAGCGAGTGAAGATAGCAGCGGACACTGCTTTTAGTGGAAGGTGCCAGCTGTGAAGTACTCTGCTTTCCTGGGGTCTATGAACCGAAGATGTATTTCCAGCAGGGATGACATAAGCGACGCATGAAACATTACATTTAGGCGCTAGTATCCTATTGGGTAAAACCATTTACCCCACCCCTTATTGTAATCCATGTATTAGTTCTCCTGCATTTTAAATAACCAGCCCTGTCCTCCCCAACACATTCTTCCTGATGAAGAAGAGACGAAATGTGCATTGGGGTGGTATGGACCTGGAAATATCTTAACCAAAACCCTTATTATAATGCAGTGATTGGTTATCCTTAAATTAAATTATGACAAATGTACTCCATCCCTTGCCTGGCGTACATTTAAGGATCTGTTGTGCCATAGTTGAAAGATGAGCCAAATTAATTAAAAAGGTGGATGCAGCCTAATGAATTTGGTGCGTTGTACTCCAGCACTCCCTTCAAAATGCCAGTTGTAATGTCATAATGTCATTGCTGCAATCAAAATGTCTTGTGCCATATAAACTGAGAGAATTACTTACTCAAAAGTGCCAAGATGCCCCCGAGTATGCCAAGTATCACAGGGATCCCCAGCCCTCCGGCCAGCGCCTTTGCCTCGTTACACGTCCCGAGATCACATTCGCACACTTGTACCCTTAGTGTCGTGGTGTTTTTCATCCCATCGGCATCCACGATTGTGACAGTCATGAAGTATGTGTCTACTTCCAATTCCTTCTTTGGTTGTATCTGAAACTCTGAAAAACAAAACAGAAAACACTTTGCATTACCAGAATCATTTGGCAGAAAGGACTACATGGTACATGGATGGCGACTGCTTCAATGGTCACCTGGTTTACTTTCTGTCTATGATTTTAAGCTATAATTTTAAAATTATCACGCAAAACAGACATGTGCATTAACTGTAGCGTAAACAGGGTGCATAGTTTGGGCAGATGTTGTGTTTTGGGTTTTTTGGATACCTCCTTGTAAACCCCTAATAGGTCTTATCCGCTGTAGGAGCATCTACTAGTAAATTCCCATCTTGTTGTAGCGTCTGCTGCCACTGTGCTGGGCTGAGAAGCACAAAGTATTTAAGGCACCTTCCACGTAAGGGAGGTGCCTGAGCAAAGTGGTCTATGCACCAGCCAGATCCAGCCCTGCTGTCGTACCCACTGCACCAGCCTGAACTAGCCATGCTGCTGTACCCACTGTACCGGTCTGAATAATCCGAGCTGCCATATCTGCTACCCCTGCCCTACCAGCCGTCCTGTCTGCACTCTCACTCAGTCTTTGTACCTGCCCACATGCCCATCTTCCTTGTAGTCAGCTATAGATATTCTGAGATTCACTGGAGTATGCACCTGGTGGCTACCTACCAGCACAAGCCTAACTTCACAATTAGAGGCTCTAGTGAAGACGAGGTAGACGCTTAGTTATGCTTCTCCAGGTCAAGATTGGTGCCTCGGCCCATTGGTTCCAATCTTCCTCGCACACACCTGCGAGTGTTACACTTGTTATCTACTTACGGTTATTCACCACCGTGGTCGTCCAGTTTTCCCGGGCTTCGCGGTTAATTTCTGCCATATAGGGGTCCGTAAATGGTTTTTCATCTCTGTCAATGATGTTGATAAGCAGAGGGTCCGAGTCCTTCATGCACCATGTAATCAGGTCCTGTTCCAAAAAGGGACCGTTATCATTTACATCACGGAGAAGAATCTGGAGGGTCCCTGTTCCGGTGGCCGTTGGAGAACCTGTATGGAAGAGCAAATTGTCAGATACAACAATACGTGGGATGTAGAATGAGACACCGTGATGTTGTGGATATTTTGTTGCAGAATGTACCATTCAAGGCCAATTTTAGATGTCAGTATATCATGGTCCGCGGACGGATCGTAATGTATTGACCGGCTGTGAATCTCCCAACCTGACCACACTAACTATGAGGCTGTTGAGTTTGGGTTAAGTGACCCGTAGTGGCCAGTCCGTCCATCTGCACCTGTTCTTGATCCATGATACACTGATGTCTGAATTTGGCCTCGGTCCATAAGGCTCAGACTACATAGCTGCATAAGATTAAATCACATCATTCCAACTAACGGTAGAAAAAGAAAAGTTTGCAACAAAGTGTGTTATGGGCTACGGACACGGTATTTCTGATAGCTTCCTCCAACATTGGTGGGGTCTGTCCTATTTTGTGTAGAAGGACAATGTATACGTTTAGTAGCATGCAACATCACATCAAGCGTTAGGTATCAACTGATAGTTACCATTGTCCACAGCTAAGATGATGGCTTTGTACGTGTTGTTCTTGACAAACATGGACTCTCGATCCAAGTGTCCATTTCCAGTGATAATGCCATTTTCTTGGTTCACCGTTAGCCATCCAGCGGGGTCATTACCAATATAATACCTGCAAAGGACATAAACCATGGTTATAATGTTACATCCTATTAATAATACTGATTGTCTATACCCATAATGAAGAAAGATTACAACTAGTGTCTCTATATGGAGGACCCAGCCTAGTGTATGTGGGCCCTTGGGCAACAGATTCCCAGTGGGTCCTTCTTGGCTTGTGACTTTTCCTACCTGCTTTCCAACAACTATAACATTTTTTTCATTTTTTTGGTCCATTGAGAGGCATTTTATTTCAATAGTTTGGACGTTTGTGTATGAAAATTGCCTCTTCAGTGAGGAAGAGGACTTGAACTCTAGTGCCACTTACTGTAAGCAGAAATCCTAAAAGTCAACAACAACCCTTTAATGAGCCTTGTCATAAGGCTTAGGATATAAGCCAAAGCAGAAGCTCAATTTGCACACAGTGTTTCAGGGTATTGCCCCTCATCAGTGCAAAGTGTGAGATCTGAGGTGAGAGGCCAATACTGAGTTCTAAGGGGTAAGGTTTATACTTGTGGAGACTGACATGTCAGGTCTGGCATGCCATAGTGAGGAGACTTACACGCCTGCAATGTATCTCTTGGACGTTAATTCTGCAAATTGCCTCTTCTGAGGGGACTTGAAGTCTAGTGCTACCCACTGGAAGTAGCAATCCTAAAAGAATCACAACCCTGTCATAGGACTTAGGATAAAAGCAAAATGAGAATCTCAGTTTGCAGAAATGGTGTTTCGGGGTATTGCCCCTTATCAGTGTAAAGTATGAGATATGATTTAGCTATATGAGAGACTATGTCTGGGATCTAAGGGGTAAGGTTTCTCCTTATGGAGAGTGATATGCCAGTATGTGGAGACATAAATGCCACAATGCTCCTCTGGGTAATTAAATATACAAACTGAGTTCAAGTCCTCTTCCTCACTGAACGGGCAGTTTGCATATTCTATTTACCAGAGGAGCATTGCAGGCATTTAAGTCTCCCCATACTGGCATGTCACTCTCCACAAGGAGAAACCTTACCCTTTAGACAATTAGTAAACCATAGAAAAAGATATTGATAAGGTCCATCATCAAAAGCTATGCTGGCGTATGTCATGGACAAAAAGGATCTCGCAAAGAGACCACTCCATAAGGAAGAAATTGTACAAAAAAGGAGAAAGAATGAGTTGTAGTCAAAAAGTGAATATTTTTATTAATTGCACATTAAAATGATTAAAAATAATCATTCTGAATGACACCTATGTAAAATTGAACATGCAAGCAAGTGTAACAGTGGAGACAATTGCTAATCAGCCAGACATGTGAAAATATCCCTCGGTATCCTGAGGTTGAGGGTCTACTATAGGATACCCATCCCTGCTTCTCATGCACGAGGCACTTCACTGGTATGCTACGACTTAGTTTCAAATATCTTCACCTGTTTCCTCCATTTTTCTTGGATTATTGGATCATTAAATATGTTTGTATACTGCTATGGAATAGAGCGGTGACTAAGATTATGTATATTTTCCCATGCCTGTACTGATTGGCCATGGTTTCCATGTTCAATTTTACATGTGTCATTCAGAATGATAATCACACATTAAAATGATTGAAAATCAATACAAATATTCACTTTTTGACCACAAACTCCATTTTTTATCCTATTTTGTGCCCTTAAACAATTATGAACTTTCATATCCTTATTTTTAAATATTTTTCATTATTTTCTCATTAACTGTCCTAGCGGATTTGAACTTGCAATCGCTTGTACAATACACTGCAATATTTTAGTGCATTGTAAAGTTACTAATATCCAATGATGCCCATTCACAGGTTGGTGTGCACGCATGGCCTTCAGTAGGTCTTTGGCTGTCATCAAAATGGCCATTGGTACCCTACAATTGCATTGTGGGGAGGCGATGAGCATTAGGACATCTCCAACCTTTAAATGCTGAGGCCACAATTGACAGCGGCATCTAAGGGCTTAAACTGTTGCAACTGGAGCCAGCTGTGATGGCAGCAGCTATTATAGGCTTGAGTGTCAACTGAGTGACACAGGCTGCACCTCGGCTCCTGAGCCCGCAGTGCGTACAGCCACCATGCTTGTCCAATAGAAGTCCGAACCATGTGGGCCCTGCAGATACAGAGGGTCCCAGCACTTGTCCAAATCCATGCAGGTTTCCTTGAGTGTAATGTCATATTTCCCCTGTGGTGGCGCTACACTTACCGCCAGATTCCCCACAGATTACAGCTGATCGCGGGGGGCCCAATGGAGCCCCCTTCTAGAGTACTAATGATAAAATGATCTATCTAGGAAACAGTGGCGTAACTTGAAGCTCATGGGCCCCGATGCGAAAGTTCCAATGGGGCCCCCAATCATTGCAAATTTTTAATAGCATTAGTCTTTTTCTATAGGCCAAAGGGACTTTTGGGGCCCCCTAGGCTCCAGGGCCCGGGTGCAATTGCAACCCCTGCACCTACTGTAGTTACACCCCTGCTAGGAAATGATCTGTAACCAACGTACATGATCTTTTGATTCTGAATCTTGTCCGGATCTACAGCTGTATAGGATGCCACCTCCTGGCCACTCGGCAAATCCTCCGACACTGAAACTTTTTTTTCTACTGGATCAAACACAGGGGCTTCATTGACATCGATAACGAACACAGTCACCGTGGCCGTGGAGGTCGTGAGAGTCACTGAAAAATTTGCCTTGTTTGTAGCCGTCACAAGCAAAATGTACTCCTTCCTCGTCTCAAAGTCCAATCCCTGCAAAGAAGAAGAATCACGAGAATGTTACATAGGCTTTCCTGAAATACTCTGTGCTGCTAGGGACGTTGGCCAATTTTTAGGACTTTACCTTTACTGTTGTTATCAGGCCCATATTGTCTTCAGTGGTGCTTATCCCAAAAACATTGGCCTCATTGCCTTTGCTGATCTTGTACACAGCACGCCACGCATCAGTATGGGGAGTGTCATCGTCTGTGACCGTCAACCACGCCACTTCAAAGCCAACGCTATTTTCGGGAACCTGCGCTGTGTACTAGAGAATCCAGAAAAAAAAAAAATGAGACCCCTGCACCCGTAAAAATATGGCTTCTCATTGTAATAAAAGGGGGTCTCTCTACTTACTGTGACGGGGTTAAAAATTGGAGGATTGTCATTGGCGTCCGTGATGGTGATCACAGCTGTACCCTTCACTTCGTAGCCGTTGCCTTCTTGATCTGTTGCTGTGAGGATTAAGGTGTATTGTGGATATTTCTGTGAATGGACAAAAAGTTTTAAAGTTATATGCTACAGGTACATGAGCGGGATTGTAATTTATATTAGAGCTTAGTCTAAGGGACTCCATATACATCAGATGGCTGCACGGTTCGATGGGCAGCAATCAAATCCCCCCCCCACCCCCACTTTCCCTACCCCCTTCCCCCTCCCTTCCCGACTCACGCATAGACAAGCTCGCTCAGCTGAGTGCTTCTGTGTTTTGAGAAAGTTGCTGCCACAATCCTCTGGCGGTGATTTATCTTGCTCAAAATGAAAAGATTACCCGTACTTGGATCCATCATGTGTCGGGGGCTCCCATACTCTTTTGACTTTTGTCACCCAAAAGCCGTCAGAATCATTGCTCCTGTCTGACTATCTAGTTTGTATGGTGGCCTCAATCTTGTGTTATAATCTCTTATATGCTCATTTTCCTTGAATTCCTTTATCAGCAATATCTAAAGTCACACCCCTATTATAAAAAAATGACCAACACCTCCAAGAATGAGCCAAGTGTACACAGGTTGCAATCTAGGACTACTACTTGTTCAAGCTTGCACCTATTCACACTAGTCTCATTCTTGGGTGATACTGGTCAGTTTTCTGATATTTATTGTTCTGACTGAGCTCCGCACATCAACCTGGTTTTAGTTAGAGTTGGATCCTTTTTACCTTTCAAATTGTAGGCTTACAGCCAGGGAAGAGATCTATAAGGTTATGGTCCCAACAAAGGGATACGCTATGTCACTGGCTGTTGGGCTCTAATGAAATGGCCAAATTGTGCACTAAGTACTTCTTTTTTTAACACTGAAGTGACAATTTACATATTTCCCAGAGGAGCATTGCGGCTATAAGTCTCCTTATCAGCTTATCTGTCTCCTTATGTCGGCAGGCAGATTCCTCTCCATGAGGAAAATAGCTAGTCCCCCTGACCTCGTCTTAGCCTCTCATACAGTCAGATCAGAATTCCCACACACTGCACTGATGAGGGGCAATCACCCCCAAACTCAGTGTCTGTAGTTTGGGGTACTGATCTGGCACAAATCCTTGGCCATATTATAAGGCTTGTTAAAGAGTTGACTATGACTTTGAGGATTGCTACATAAAGGTGGCGCTAGAGTTCGTTCACTTCCTCACTGAAGTGACAATTTGCATTTTTTAACATGACTCCTGGGGCGTTTTTAGAGTTCAATTTTCCTTCCCTAAAATTGTATGTTTACAGTCCAGGGAGAGGTATATAAGGTTAAGGTCCCAACAAAAGGGTACGCCTTGTTGTTGGCTGCTGGGCTCTCATGAAATGGCCACTTTATGAACTAAATACCTTACTTTTTAAACATAGTTCCTGGGGCATTTTTAATAAAAGTTTGATCCTTTTTGCCCTTAAAATTGTAAGTTTACATCCAAGGGAGTCATTTATAAGGCTAGGGTCCCAACAAAGGGTTACACCTTGTCGCTGGCTTTTGGGCTCTCATGAAATGGCCAATTTGTGCACTAAATACCTCATTTTTTATACATAGTTTCTGGGGCATTTTTAATTAGAGTTTAATCCTTATTGCTCTTAAAATTGTATGTTTACAGCCAGGGGAAAGTTATATAAGGTTAGGGTTCCAACAAAAGGGTATGCCTTGTCACTGAATGTTGGGTTGTCATGGATTGGCCAATTTGTGATTTAAGTACTTCAATTTTGAGAATAGTTTCTATAGCAGTAATGCAATTCCAAAATTCCTATATTCAATAGTTACAAATTCTAACATTTCAGAGTGCAGCTACGGTATATTCTTTTTGCTACACTGCCCCCCTATTGGCGACAATAAGGAGAACTGCAAGTATAAACGCTTGGTCTGGATCGGATTTTCTACCATGCATTGTCTCAAATACTAAGCAAATATGTATGGTGCAATAATGAGACTGTGGCCGGTTACTGGTAACAGGTTCTAGTGTATATGGTGTAACACTGTAAAACACTGATTTATTATTTTAAAGGAACTTTAGTAAAATTAGAACTAAAATCTTATTCTTTGCTGCAATTTTCCACACTGGGTTTGGTATATGTAGTGTGGTCTAAGGGGTAAGCTTGACATACCAATAATGATGAGACTTAAAAGCTGCAATCCTTCTTTGGGAAATGAAATAAAATAAAAAAAAATATTTCCCAGAGGAGCACTGCAGTTTTTAAGTCTCCTCAATACTGGTATACCAGATCTGGCATATCACTCTCCATACCCCTTAGACCAGACTTAGCCCCTCACATAGCCACATCAGATCTTATACTTTGCACTGACGAGGAGCAATACCCGAAACACCGTTTCTGAAAATTGAGATTCAGATCTGGTATTAATCCTAAATCATGCGGCAATGGTCGATATTGAGTTTTAGGATTGCTGCTTCCAATAGGTGGCACTAGAATTTGCCTTCATCCACTCTGAAGACACAATTTGTAAATGTAGTGTGGCATTTCGAACACTAGTGGGCGCTCTAAATCTGCATTTAAAGGAAAAATCTAAACCAAAATATGAGACATATCAGAATGAAACATACAGAACAGCTTTATTTTTACGTCATGGAATCTGACTCCTACCTCACGATCTAGACCAGTTTGCAAAACACTGATCACTCCGGTCACAGGATCGATTGCAAACATCTTTGAAGAAGGAAGTAGTGGATCCTGAGTGGCGATGCCGTAGGCGACAATCCCATTGTTCACGGTGACATTATCGTCTTTGTCTAATGCTTCCACCTTCATCACAGATGTACCTTAAAATGCAAGGGGATATATAAGTGAATCTATGCAAGAGTGGGGTTCATCCAGTGGGGTAACACTTAAAGTTACAGCAGTTCTCCTCTTTTAATTATTAGTAAATTATTTTGAGAATCTGCAAATCTCAAAATGTAATGTTAATAGCCCAAAGTAGGAATCTCTGCACCACTCATACTGCCAGGACCTGGGTTACCCTGATAGAAAGAGTTTATCTCATATACAGCGCCTCCGCAGGAAAAATTAAGTATTACACCGGAGCTGCAAGTAAATTGAACATTTGATTTGAATTTTTCCCAGAGATGACAGATGGGGGGATCCTATCTGGGAGACACTAAGTTATCAACTTATTGTCCAGCGATCATCTTCATGGTTGCTCCTCACTTTTAAACTATTATGAGTGCCCCTCTCATACACATGTATGCTTTGCTTGGTTGAGTGTGTATTAGTATATGGCTGCTTATATCCAGTAAGAACAAATGATCGGGCATGCTGAATTTCAACATAGTCGTCCCTTCTTTCCCTTCATAGACATAAGTAGATGTGTATGGGCAAGTAGAAGTTGTCCAAAATTGTCTACCCCTTAAAGGAGTTAATGCTATTGATTTTGGGGCTGTGGGCCCTCGGGGCCTGCAGTAATGTCCAACTGATTGATTGACAGTGGTACAATAGATGACAAGCCTTAAGGCCACCATACACATTAAACCAAAATAAGGTCTAATAATACTCAATGGAATACTTTATTGTTAAAAATACATATAATTGCTAATACCTATATTCTCCAAACTTGTATAATCAATAAAAGAAAAATTGAATCTGAAAATACAAACGATGACACACTTGCATTACTACAGATATAAAAACAAAATTAAAAAAGCCCACATGGAATCACTAATAGTATCATGGTAACACGCCGAAATGTGCGTTGGGGTGGGCGTATAAATCTATACAAGGCAGCACAAGAAGATGCTATATATTAGATTAAGTATTTGCCATACCCAAAATATGTAGTATAATATATTAAGTAGCTATAAAATTAAAGTTGTAAGTGCAAATCAAAAATGTAATACCATATCAGAATTATATTTGTAATTAATATACAGCAGTAGTGCTTGAAACTAAATTATACAACCAGATATATGGGTGTGAACACAGATATAGTGCATATAAGATATATACGACTGAATTGGAGGATCTGTATCGTTCACTATTAGCATAGTTTAATTATACAGCTGCTACTGGAGAAAGATCTACCAGCAATTGCACTGATTCCAATAAAGGGCTGCTGCTGAGTAATTCTATATAAAACATACTAGAAAGATGTAAAGGCTCATTACTCTGTGCACGTGACACCCACCCCGCTGCACGTTTCAGCCTGTTACTGAATCACCCAGGGGTGTAAGGGGACTCGAGTATCCAGGCCTTGTGGTGGTTGGGATGTACTGGTGGCCTGCCCGGACACGTGGCCCTGGTGATCAGCTAACAAGGGTTGGGGAATGGCGATAAAGAGTTCACGTGACGCCACCTGCAGATTCTGGTGATGGGCACCAGTGCCGCTTCAGACCTCCGGAGTACGATGGGCAGGGATGCACCTGAATTGGTGGGGCAGAATGTGGAGATGATCTGCGGAGCAGTGCAGCAGATGAACAGACACACGGAGGTTTTGTCACTCTACATAGGTACTTTTACTCTGTAAACCAGTTCAGATTGCAGTTCAAGTTACAGCAAAGACAGTCTATAATCAGGTAGCTGGTTGAGTAGTCACAGAGGGTTGCAAGGCCATTCAGTGGATCCCGTAGTATACCCTCTCTTGTCAATCCCGTGTCCTGCTGCTAAAACCTGCCCCAGCACAGCCCTCTCGTATACCAAGCCCGTTGGGGTGCTGTGATATTCCCTTCTTCTCTCTCTGAAGGGGCTCGACCTTTGGTGGGTGATCCTGGCAAGGCTGCACTTTTTAGACAGGGTGTCAGGGTTGATGAAGTGACCCATGACGACCGGTGTAGACGGCTCAGGGAATAGACTCCCTACACCGTATCCTCGGAGCCGGTACTCCGTTAAATGGACTAGGGTTAATCTCCAACTCATGTAATATCCCTTATGAATGACGTGATTTTAGAGGCCGACCCCCCGGCTGTGCCTCGCTTCCTTGACGCCTGGCAGAGAGATCTCCAGATAGATCTCTCAGATTCTGACCGGACTAAAATCTTCACATTAACCCACAAGATGTCGATCTCCTGCAGCTTTCAGGAAACGAACTATAAGATCTTGACCAGGTGGTACAGGTGCCCGGCGCTCCTTCACAGGATGTTTTCCTCAGTCTCTAACCTGTGCTGGAGATGCGGCGAAGAAGTCGGCACCATGCTACACATATGGTGGGACTGTAGGCCATTACAGGCCTTTTGGCTTGAGATATTTTCTGCCTATGAATCCATCTCTGGCACCCGCCTGGCTCCCTCGCCCAAGATCGCGTTACTGTCATTGGTGCCGGGTCCCCTCTCCCTGGTCAAGCGGGGTCTCCTCCGTTTCTGCCTCATGGCAGCTAGAGTCTTAATTCCGAGGCATTGGAGATTGGCGACCACACCCTCCCTGGGGGAGTGGGTGGGAGAGATGGACAGAATATGCAGGATCGAATAACTGATGGCCCAAGATAACGAGACTTGGGATAAACATCAAAAACTGTGGACCCCCTGGTGGTACTTCCGTGATGGGCCCGTGTTGACCCGTCACCTACAAAACTCCCACAGCTAGACTGGACATTGGGAAGGGTCTCTGTCCTTTCCCCTTCATCCCCGCTTCCCCCCTACTCTGACTGGAATCTCCCTCTTTTCTACTTCTCTCCTGTAAATCTCCTTCTATCTTCTATCTTCTTTTTTTTTCTCTTACACCTTCACTTTATTCTGGATCTTTTTCTGGAATGGAATACTACATATTGATTCTCTCTCCTATAGATGAATAGGGGACGACATTTAATACCTTCCGCTGAGAGATTTATACACCTATCGACTTAATATTACTTGTTCCACTTTTTCTTGTTTATGTACTTGTAACATCCCCCCGACAAGGGGACTTGTCACTCTAAGTTTCCTGTTAATTTTGGATGTTATTGATACAGAGTGATATCTAGGTTTTCTTTGTTTTGAAAACATTCAAATAAACATTTTCTGAAAAAAAAAATGGACTAGGGTTCCGCCGAAGTATGGACGCTCCGCTCTGGGGTCCCCTCTTTCTTTTCCCGGGCTGCCTCCTCTCTAGACCCCCTACCTGGGAGTCTCCTTTTCTCTCTCGGAGGCTCCCCTTTGCTTCGCTCCTCAGTGCAATCTAAACTCCACTGTCTGACTTCCCTCCACCCCTAACTCCGCCCAATGGGAATGGGACTACCTGTTTGCCCTAGGTTAAGTGTGGGAATGCTGAGATGAGATCCACTTGCAAACCTTACTCTCCCCTGTGACAGGAATAACTGCATACTCATTTGTGGGTGCAGTACCCCTACTGTGGCGCAATGACCAGTGGGGCGCCACATTACCATTATACTATTAGTGATTCCGTGTGTGCATTTTTATCTTATTTTATGTCTGTAGTGACGCTCTTTTTTCAATTGTGTCATTGTTTGCATATTTAGCAATAAAGTATTCCATTGATTATTAGACCTTTAATCAGTTTTGCTTGTGTAGGTTTACATATTTTTACGGTGGGTCTCTATGATGTCTACATAATGCATGATGTTATATTGAGAAAGACATCTATGGTTGGATGTTCTTCATTTATGTTTTTGCCCCATACAGATTAGTTAGGTGTCAGTAGACCAATTGTTCAGCCAACATCTATCTCCCCTGTCTCCTCAGCCAAGTGCTCCTCCGCTCTCTCTGAAGTCATCTCTGACAGGGGTTTATCTACTAAAGAACAAAAGGATTTAACATCATCCATCAGGGAAGAGCTGGGATGCCCCATACGCACTAGACTGTTGGATGATACCACCAGTATCAATGGGTTTCCATCGACTTTAGTCTAATACGTGTAGAGACCTTTTGACTATTAAGACATTGATATAACTTACCTGGCTTGGAGCCTTCAGGTACTTCACCTTCAAAGATAAGCTGGGTGAAGTATGGGCGGTTATCGTTCTGATCCGTGACTGTGATGATAATTTCTATGGGAGTTTCCAAGCTTGTTCCACTTTCAGATACGGCATAGACAAAGATCTGGAAATACAGAAAGTCATCAGGGATCACAGGCCTCAAATATGTCACAGATATGCAGGTTGTCTGGTGGTGGACTTACATTGTAGCTCGGTATCTCTTCTCTGTCCAGTGGCTTTGTGACGTTTAAACAACCGGTAGTCTTCTCCATGACGAAGAGTCCCACAGGTGGAGAATCAGCCCCACGGCCGGTGATGCTGTAGTATACTTTAATCTCGTCGGCTCTGCTGGATTTAATCTACGATAGAAGAAATATTCCTTGTCTTATAAGTAAAAGAAAGGAGCTTCACTGACTACGTGGATCCAGCCGTGATAAATAACGGAAGTGGCGGCCATATATGTATTATTCAGTCCGAGTACTACCTACTTGGATAACCTTTTTGGGAAATGGACCCCTCTCATTTTCAGGTGTGGATATCGGAGGGATGACCCATTCTCTCTTCTGTCTTCTATGGCTGTGATCAGAGTTTTTGTGGTGGTGGCCATGTTCAAACTTGAAAGAACAATAGTGAGAAAATTATCTATCTAAAAAGAATCATATACAGACAAAAACGCACTGCCATATATCAATAAAGGTAAAATATATTTTATTGAATCAACAAATTTAAAAAAATAATACATAAAAAATATAGAAGGATGGCGCTACAGGAAAGAACATGACTAATGAGTAAAAAAGGTTTTACACAAATATGTACACAGGTTATTCTGTTCAGTGACAAACTAATATTACCTATGGATACTCGGGGAACAAGTAATAAAGTCCGCACATGTAAACACAGTCACCTTAAATAAAAAGCATAAAGTGCTTGATATATATTAAGAAAGAAGAAGTATCCTGATATTAAATTGCCCTACAATAGAAGTTGAGAATCCCATAGGTCATTTCAATAATTTAATAGGAGAAATTAAAGTGCACTTTGGCATTATGTAAAAAAAAAACTTACTGGCTAAGACGTTGCACCCGACGCACGTTTCGCATATAGTTCATCTATCACAATTTTATATATCCATTTGAGCAGTGACATATTGTTGGTTGCCAGTGCCTAAGACAAGGCAAGTATTTTTTGCCCCCTAACCCATGTACCATTAGTGCTTCCATAGTCCCTTCTAAGAGTCCAATATTGAACCCCTTATTCCCCAAGCACATGTATTTTAATTTGAGTAAAATATTGCTGTAATTATGCCCTTTAAACTCCTATTTGTTTTTGTTTTTTAAATTAATTAAAGTTGTACATTATTTTTTTTACATTTATTTTTCTTAGAACTATTTTATTACCTTAGCCCCAAGTTTAACCCTAAATTTATCCATAAGCTTAGTCCTAAACTAACCCCACCCCAAATTCTTAGCCCTAAGACTGACCCTAACCCAATAAATTTATCCTTAGTCTTAGTCCTATCCCTAACCCAATCCTGAGCAGTAAGACTAACCCTAAGCTTATCCTTAATCTTAGTCCTAAACTTAACCCAAACCCTATTCTGAGCACTAAGAATAACCCAAACCCTATCCTGAGCACTAAGAATAACCCAAACCCTATCCTGAGCACTAAACCTAACTGTAAATTTATTCTTAGTCTTAGTCCTAAACCTAACTCAATCCTTAGTCCTAAGAATAACTCGAAATCTCCAAACATATCCCTTACTCTTGTAATGTACCAATATGAAAGCAGCTCTTACTAATGAATGAAGACAGTATTGAGTTAACTAAATACTGTCTTCATTCATTACGCCCTAATTCTGTGTTGTCTTTGTCACTGATTATGCAGTGCGCAGCAGTGGATATGGTTTTGTCATTTACTGTTGCACTCTGCACAGGCAGAGACTGAGATGACAAAGTTCAGTTCATGATACTGAGCTTTGTCATTTTAGTTGCTGCCTATGCAGAGCGCAGAAGCTGATAACAGACTCCTCTCACTTGTTATGTTCTATTTAAGCAGCTGCAGATGGGCGCTCATTGCATATTTGCATATACCGATCACTAGGCAATACAGGCAGCTTTTGGAAGTGGCTGGAGTTAAAATTTTGCATGCTCATATCCCACACTACCCCACACACTTTGTGTAGACTTCCTATTACATTGCAATGAATGGATAGAATAATAATGAAAACTATGTCCTTGTGAATGGAGGCTATGGGTCGTTCCCAGAGGTTGCTCACGTACCTTTCCGTGGTGACCATGCTCCTTCTGCAGGGACACAGTGGTGGAGGACACTTGAGCCTTCTCATTGTATGCAATAACCTGGAACGATTTTTGTGTAGGAATCTTTACGTGATTCTTCACTGTGACTGTACCGTCCGCTTGGACTTGGAAATTGGGATCTTCGGAGACATAGTTTATTGGAATCTGAGCCTCACACTTCTCAAAGTCAACTAGGGAAATACAAAGAAAAGTTTGATCACAGTGATTTCCTCTAATGTCACTAGGATAAAACATCACCTGAGGTAGCGGATAGTTCATTCTCATCACCCCCTATATCCTCATAACAAGGTCTGGTGCCATCTCCTATTAGGTGCCACATAGTAGTACCCACCGTATGTAGCAATGGAAGCATAGTAGGCTGCAAAGGAGAAGAACAAGGGACCCACAGAAGCTGATGTCCTGGCACAAAATTATTTGGGTCTCAAGAGTCAAGTTTTAATTTTACACCCCTTAGGCATGCACATGCCTCAGACTTCTAGCTTGGTTCCCCTGGATCTACATTTTAAAATGTATCAACGTCAACACGGTATCGATAGTAGTTAGATTATACAGTAGAACAGGGTGCAACTCTTTATTTGGTAGGTTGCTGCTTATGAGGTACTAGATGTCCACGTGCCAGCCCACTATGTTTACAGCTGGGTAGAGGAATCGGTGACCCAGACAGAGTGAGCATAAACTTTATTTTTATGCAAGAGGTGGTTGGCACCAAAGTAGTAGTATTATTTATGAAGTGGGGAGGATTGTATTTAAATGGCAGTAAGGAAGCATCAATACACTCTAAACTGGGTGCTCAGTGGTAATTGTTACTGGGTTAGGGGGGGCAATACTTACCTTGCTGTCAACCAACTAGCCAACAGATAATCTAGGGCCAAAACAGTGGTAATACCTATTAACTTATGCCAAAACAGAATCCATACTATAACTTCAGCCCTACTAATGCCACTACAATGCAACTGGCAATTTATTACTAACCATATTGCCCCAAATGGAACTTCAGTGGAGAAATGCCTGCCCAATCATGTCCTTGGGGCAGGGTAGTCAAATGTTCTGAGGTCAGATACCAAAAAAGCACATTGTGAACCAAGGAGAAAGAGAAGGGCTTAGTCAGGGATCAGAATACCAGGAGGATAGCAGATCAAAGCAAAGGGGCAAAGCAAATTGATGGTCAGAGGAGGTCCAAGGTCAAAACACAGAGCACAGATGAACAAAGCCAACATGCACCGATGAGAAAGATGCCACAACTAGCAGAGATCTGGGACTAACTGCTCAGCTAAGTAGCTGGGCAATCACAGAGAACACCTGAAGAGTCTCAGCACCTCCCAGTCTCAGATTGGATGGCTGGGCTGTCAATCAACAAACTGACATCTCAGCAAGCCCCAATACTAGACATGATAACTGAGCTTTCACTCACCAAACTCACAGCTCAGCACAGTTTGATTCCATAGTGCAAAAAAGTCACTCATTGCATCCAAGACACATGGAGCAAAGGAATCATCACACATATACTGTAATAGTTACTATAGAGGATTGACTCCTCTCTGAACAGGTAATAAAATAGTTCTGGAACATCAATTCTGCATTGGTCTGTCGCTCTGTTATTTCCCCTGGACATATTTATGCAAACTGATAACTATTACCCTTTGGTTTGTCAAATCTGCACATTTTGGAAATAGGATTGTGTCAGACTTTGTAGGAGCAAATCCTATTGACAAAAAAGGGATTGGTAACACCAAAGTATCAATATCTTAATACATTTCCAGGGGAATAACAAAGGAATGATTATCATCCAGCTTTTCCAGAACAGCTGAGTAGTATTTCTAGAAATGCATTGTGACAATTATCCTGAATTGCTTATAGTAAAGCCCACTGAAGAAGTCATTACAATTGGCATTGTCACCTCTTCGCCAGGAACAGGGATGTAATGTATGAAGATTTTGAAATTGGGATCTCCGGATATACAAAGGTCTAATTATTTTATCTGTTCCACCTACAATGGATGGATAATTCTATAAAATCAGGGGATTATATATGGGGTGGGTGCTCTCTGCACCTACTGCTAATCCTATTCATTGATTTGTAATGTGACACTGTGCACCCATATCATGGAGTATTAACGAGCGTCTACGGGTATGCCTGGTGTGCCCTCGAAGTAGACAATTTTTAAGCTGATGAAAAGCATCAAACCCTCAAAAAAATCAACTATAAACTACATCCACCACAAGGGGGCACTCTGGAGCACTGCATATTATTTGGCTAATTCCATTATATAATGTTAGAAAATTGTTGGTCAAAGGGGGAGGAAACCCATAGGCCCCTATCAGATCCTAATAATAGACCATCAATTTAAAAAAAAGGTTAAATAACCCCAACTAACAGACCTTTCCACTACTGATGAACCACCTATTGGACAGGTCATCAATCTGTCACCAGTGGGGTGCCATCCACGGGGACTGTCACTAATCAGCAGCACATTTGAATGTTGCACTGCAGCTCCACAGAACTGAATTTTGTAACAAAATGTCACATTTTTCTACAGTGGTGCAAAAGGAGTTGAGGTTTTGCAGCCTGTAAGTTGAGAACAGGACCATTAGCTTTTCACAATCCTTCTACTTCTTGTATCAACTCAAGAGATGATGTTTCATAACACACAAAGCCCAGACACGGAAGGAAATAATTGCACGCTTTTAATAGATTTTTTGCAGAAATACAGCAAATGTAATTGTGTGGTCATTATAGGTGATGACATATTCAGCCACTAAGTCTGGTACAGAGACCATGCTGCACCATTACCATTGACCGAGCACACTCCTAACCTCCTATTGGAAACATTCACAGTTGGCTCCGTCATTTCTACTGCTTCTCTATTCCTATGGTCTTATGACAACACCAAGTGCTTTTGCTATTCAGTGTTATCATAGGGACATTGGATGTAACTAAAATAACCATCCACATCGATGCCATTAATCAGCTGTAATGTCCATTTGAGGCTACAGGCACTAAAGGGGTATCTCAGACATACTAATCATGAAATGCTTTGTTAGGCAGAACCCCGAGAAACCCTGACACCCTTTAACTCCTTTACAGGGATTTGGATTTACAACAGGACCAAGAAGATTGTTGCCTATGGAAGGGGTGCATTCCAGAAACAGGAAAGTCGCCAAGGAGGGTCAAAGTCAGGGAGCATGATGTCAGCAAGGTACAAAATCGTGATGCAGAAGCGACCAAAAAACAGACAGGGGTAGAACAGGAAAAACACTAATACAAGGCAGGAGACCAGCCAGGGGAACCAAAAGCTATTTCTGGCAGCTTCCAGCAGAAAGCTGAAGATATTAATATGGAGTGGTGCTTTCCAATAGGTTGAAGCTTAGGAGTTAATGACTTCCGCTGGACTGCACACACAGTGGATGGGCAGAGCCTGCGCTTCCTGAGTTTCTGGGTCTGACCTCTCCTCTATCAAGAGCACCACCTACAGGGTGAATACTGCAGTGCGTGGTGACAGAAGCAGATGCAGCAGGAGCAGTCTCTGGTGGAGAGATGTGACAACAGCTAAGATCATATTTGTAATAATGTGTATCTAGCTACACAATGAGCACAGAACAGGAATGAAGAATTTGACTTAGGAGTATTATCTGCAGCCTAACTGACCCTTACTATGACGTCTCCCAGTTCCTCTGTGATTTTTAAAAGTTTTTTTTAACAGTTACGGGCGCTTAGGACAACACACTCTGTGACAATGACATGACAATCCCTATGTACCTGCATCCGCACCTTGTAAGCTAACGCCCTAATCAAAGTTCTCCGCTGTAACCAGACACATCTCGGCGACAATGCACCACTTGTCTTGGCTTTGTTATACCTGCAGTGAATAGCATTCAACGTCGTTTGCAGAAAACACAAGAGAAATAAGATCCAAGGGCAGGGAAAGTTCCTGGACGTTCACAGATGATTCCTTATATCATGTGATTGGGGGGGTAACAAAATATTGTGCATTGTGTGAAAACAAGTCGAGTAACAGAGATCTGATCATCCTGGTAGGCGGTGACAGTGGCGTTCTATAGTGCACCTGTCACCTGTTCATGGCACTATTCATGTAGATGGGATTTAATGGTTTTATACAAATCAGGAGAGGGCTACACAACATCTTTGGTTGCAAGTAGCTCAACCATAACATTATGCACACCGTATGTGGACAGAACGATCGTACTAAAGGATATTGTCAAGTTTGAAAGTTATCCCCTATCCATTGGATAACTCTTCAAAATTAGCAGCACTGACAAAGTATTCTGCTTCTTTTCAATAATTTAATTTAATATTCTCATTTCATAAGCTCCATATATCAGATGACGCGTTTCAGCTTCTGCATGCAAGCCTAATATTCTGCTTCTTATCAATTCACATTTTCATTTCATACGTTTCATACATCAGATGATGCATTTTGGTTTCTGAATTCAAGTCTTTGTCAAATGCCAAAAGGAACATTTGAGAACGGCTTGCATTCAGAAGCTGAAACGCGTCATCTGAGGTATGTAACTTATGAGATGAAAATATGAAAATAAATTATTGTAAAGAAGCAGAATAGTTTTTGAGTGCCAGTTATTTTGAGAGTTGTGGATGGGTATGCTAACCCTCTACTGAAGTACCACTACTAGGGAGTGCTCGCCAAAATATTGAAGTGTAAATTGTCAGTTGGATAAGAGAAAACCCTCTGATTGCTGGGATTTGTACAACGCGGCTCCCGACGATTGCGAGAACTAAATGATGGAGGTCAATCTTGCGCTTCCATTCATTCTAAAGAGAGGGCCAAAGACCAGCTGAATAGAGCACTCTAATTTCTGGTGAATGGAGCAGTAGTGCACATGATCGACCACTGCTCTGGTTCTCAAACTCACTGGACCCCAGAACTAAATGCCAAACTTGAGCATACCCCCTTAATGATTGCCCTGTCTCATATAGTTTGTATCTGCTACTGTGAATGGTTCCCTTAATGAGCATTGACTTGTCAACCATTCCATCCATTTAATTGATAGTTGAGATGGCACGAATCGTTGATTTATGTGTTATAATTTTGGGAGTTGAGCGTCAGATGCTCCAAGTAGTGTGATTTATCCGTCTCAGGTTAACTGTGACTTTCCAGAGGTCAATAAGGCACCAATTTGTTCTCAAGATACAAAAGGTCAACGTGCAATCAATGATGATACAATGGGAATATTGTGCAGCCTCACGCTCTGGTGGTCTTGGATATAAAATTTCTTCTAAGGAGTTCAGCTACTGAAAACAAGAGTAATCAACTATTTATTGGAAGCTGCACATTGCCTCTTGTACCTTCTGGCAGCCATGACATTCCTGAGCATGACTAGTCTGCAAGACCGAGAGCTGCTGCTTCACTTCTCCACTAAACACCTAACGTTAGAAATACCCAGAAATGTCCTTGTCGTGAGAGCAGTAAACCCCTTAAATCAACACTTGTATTCTGTTGTCGGTGCTCTCGCCCATTGGAAAGAAAAATGTATTATGGTAAAACAGCGCCGAATATACACAACTTCTGCAAGACAATTAAGAAGCCTCAAGGGTCCTCGCGTGATGACATGCTGTATGAGCAGCGCAAATGGAAGTTTATTTAGAGAAAAGCAGAAATATTCAGGTTAGTCGCTCTACCCCTGAAGCGAGAAATGAAGTGATGTATCAAAAATAGTTATGGAATTTTGTTCTTTAGGATTCTTGGGGGTTGTGTTCCTATTTTGGGTCGAGTGGTGGTCCTGCAGGGATGCTGCCACTTTATTAATTCATTTTGGGACTGATTGAAATAGTTCAGCCAATGCTGGCAGGTCACATTACTCATATGGTGCCTAGGAGCCAGGAGGGTACCTGGTGCCAGTGGTGTAACTAGAGTCCGATGGGCCTGGTGCAAAATTTTTACCTGTCTCTCCCTGAACATAGTTCAGATGAATGGACCCTTGTAGGGTTCTAAATCCCATAAAGACATTCAAACTGCCCCCCTCTTCATTATGTAGTAATGTCCCCCTGGTCCGCCATCTGCTAACTTCAACCCCTCTCCCACCTCACACAGAAACCTCACTAACCTTATTAATATTACCTGCACACCTTCACCTCCCTCTTTTAATTGCGCTCTCTGGAATCCACGGTCTGTATGCAACAAACTTCCCTTCATTCACAATTACTTCCTTTCCAACTCTCTTAACCTGCTGGCCCTCACAGAAACCTGGATCCAGGATTCAGACACTGCTTCCCCTGCTGCTATTTCTTACGGCGGCTTACACTTCTCTCACTCCCCTAGACCTGGGAACAGACGTGGCGGTGGAGTCGGCCTCCTCCTGTCCCCACAATGTACTTTCCAGGTCATTCCTCCAGCCCCATCACTCTCATTCCCTTCTTTTGAGGTCCATACCATTAGGCTATTCCATCCCCTCCCCCTCAAAGTAGCAGTGGTATACCGCCCCCCAGGGTCACCCACCCAGTTCCTCGACCATTTCTCCGCTTGGCTCCCGCATTTCATGTCCTCAGATTTACCAACCCTTATTCTGGGAGACTTTAACATTCCCATAAACAGCCCCATCTCCCCATCTGCATCCCAGCTCCTATCTCTAACTACCTCTCTTGGCCTATCACAGCTCTCAACCTCTAAGACACACGAAAACGGTAACACCCTTGACCTTGTCTTTACCCGGCTCTGCTCATCCTCCCCATTGGATAACTCAACTCTACTCTCTGACCACAACATTCTTTCCTTCTCACTCACTAACCCTCGGCCAACACAGCCCAAGCCTACCTATCACACATCTAGAAATCTACAGGCCATTAACCCTCAAGCACTCACAGACTCCCTCATCTCATCTCTGTCCCCAATCTCTTCAATCTCTTCTCCAGATCAGGCAGTAAATCACTACAATGACTCTCTCAGAAGCTCCCTGGACCAAGTAGCGCCCCTCACCCGCAGAACCTCCAAACAGAGAACAAAACAGCCCTGGCTCACATCACAAACCCGACTCCTCCAGCGATGCTCCAGGAGTGCTGAACGCCTATGGAGGAAAACTCGCTCACCAGGAGACTTTATCCACTATAAATTCATGCTCAAAACCTACAACTCTGCCCTTCACCTTGCCAAACAGACCTACTTCACCACCCTGGTCTCCTCACTATCCAACAATCCAAAAAAACTCTTTGACACCTTTCACTCTCTCCTCAGTCCTAAAGTGCAGGCCCCCATCACCGACCTCTCTGCTGATGACCTGGCTTCCTACTTCATGGATAAAATAGACAACATCCGCCAGGAAATCAGCTCTCAGCCTCCAAGCACTGCCACCCCCATTCTTCCTCACATCCCCTCCGGTTCACTCTCCACATTTGACCCAGTCACAGAAGAAGAAGTCTCCAGGCTCCTATCTTCCTCTCGTCCCACCACATGCACTACCGACCCCATTCCCTCACACCTGCTCCAGTCCCTCTCTCCAGTCGTCACCACTCATCTAACCAAAATCTTCAATCTCTCCCTCTCTTCTGGCATCTTCCCCTCCTCCTTCAAATACTCGATCATTACTCCATTATTAAAGAAAACCACTCTCGACCCAACCTGCACAAATAACTACAGACCAGTCTCCAATCTCCCCTTCATCTCTAAACTCTTGGAGCGCCTGGTCTATTCCCGCCTCACCCGTTACCTCTCTGCTCACTCTCTTCTAGATCCATTACAGTCTGGTTTCCGCCCCCTTCACTCCACAGAAACTGCCCTCATCAAAGTGACCAATGACCTTCTGACAGCAAAACGTAATGGTGACCACTCTCTGCTTATTCTCCTTGATCTCTCTGCAGCTTTTGACACTGTCGACCATCAGCTCCTACTCTCTATGCTGCACTCCATTGGCATAAAGGACACTGCTCTCTCCTGGCTCTCCTCCTATCTTTCTGACCGCTCTTTCAGTGTATCTTTTGCTGGCTCCACTTCCCCCCCTCTTCCCCTCACTATTGGGGTCCCTCAGGGTTCAGTCCTTGGCCCTCTCCTCTTCTCTCTCTACACGGCCCCGATTGGACAGACCATCAGCAGATTTGGCTTCCAGTACCATCTTTATGCTGATGACACTCAACTATACACTTCAGCCCCTGACCTTACCCCTGCGGTAGTAAAGAACACCAATGACTGTCTAGCTGCAGTTTCCAATATCATGTCCACTCTCTATCTGAAACTAAACCTTTCCAAAACTGAACTTCTTCTGCTCCCCCCATCCACTAACCTCCCTAAATCGGACATCTCTCTCTCGGTGTGCGGCACCACGATAACGCCTAGACAGCAGGCTCGCTGTCTGGGTGTTATATTTGACACCGATCTCTCCTTCTCCTCCCACACGCAATCTCTCGTCCGCTCCTGTCGCTTACACCTGAAGAATATCTCTAGAGTCCGCCCCTTTCTCACCCTGGAAACAACAAAAACCCTCACCGTGGCCCTAATCCATTCCCGCCTTGACTATTGCAACTCTCTATTAAGCGGCCTCCCCTCACCAGACTTTCTCCTCTCCAGTCCATCCTTAATGCAGCAGCCAGGATCACCCATCTGGCCAATCGTTACTCAGATGCCTCTGCTCTGTGCCAGTCATTGCACTGGCTGCCCGTATATTACAGGATCAAATTCAAATTGCTTGTTCTTACCCACAAAGCTCTTCACAGTGCAGCTCCCCCCTACCTCTCCTCCCTCATCTCTGTCTATCACCCCACCCGCTCTCTACGTTCCTCAAATGACCTTCAACTAACATCTGCACTAATCCGATCCTCCCACTCCCGGCTCCAAGACTTTTCCAGAGCTGCACCAAACCTCTGGAATGCTTTACCCAAAGAAATCAGGACTATCCACAACTTGCATGGCTTCAGACGATCCCTAAAGACGCATCTTTTTAAGGCGGCCTATCATACTCCCTAACATGTCCATTGTACTGTAGACAGTGAATGGGCTATCCTCTGGACATTATTCTTCTACAAACTCCACCAAACCATAAAGGTCTACACAGACTGATGACCATTCATGTAAGCTTAGCCCTATACCCCATTTCCTCAAGATGCCTGGACCACCAGTGCAATAAGCCCCGACACCTTGTACAACCCCTATCCCGTTGTAGATTGTAAGCTCTTTTGAGCAGGGTCACCTTCATTTCTTGCTTTATTTATTGTATTTTTATTTTTTTTTTTCACATTGATTCTATGCCTATTGTTTTTGCATCCAATGATTGTACTTTATTTGTTCTCTATTGTAATTACTTACTGTATATTTTCTGTACGCTAACCCTACATTGTAAAGCGCTGCGGAATATGTTGGCGCTATATAAATAAAGCTTTATTATTATTATTATTATTATATTTATATATACATAGTATATATATATTCAGTCTCTAACGCATAATTACAAAACAAACAATTAAAACCCAACATTCTACTCCCCTTTTCTCCGCTCCCAGATCACCTGGTGTCCTCTGTAGCCAGCACATAGTGGCTGGCAGCTGACATCAGAGTACACGTTACATTGCAGATGACATCACTGTATCGCCAATGTCAGCTGTCAGCCACTGTTGGCTGGCACCTGGCAGCTTTTACTGTAGTGCAGGGACCCAACGTGTCTCTGCACCGTGTTGTATTTCAGCTTCCTTGGTGAAGACGCACATCCAGCTGAAACAAACACTGAGATTAGCGGGCCCCTGTACTCCAGGCCCAGTCACAACCTCTGTGACCGCAGTTGTTATGCCCCCGCGTGGTACTGAATGCCCCATCCCACCCCAGGTTGCTGCAAGCAGTTTTTCACAGCAGGCACCTACCTGTAACTGTTGCAGCTGGAGCTGACTCTGATCACTGCAGTTTGACTACTTAGATGTTGTAATGGACAGTTGCTGCAGCATCTAAGTGGTTAGAAAGGACCCCTGCAAACCAATCATGGGAACGCAATGGGTTATTTAGTGGCAGCCTGGGACCCATGGGGAAGCCTCCAATTCAGCCATTCACTCTTTGCCATTAAGTACGGTTTTGTAGTAGGCGATTATAGGATTGCAGACCCTTACATGGGAATTTTCAATTGAGGGGGGTCTCAGCCGGTCTTACCTGCACAGATATAGCAGTTATTATTACCTTTCCTATGGATAGGTGATAACTTGTTCTACCCAGAGTATGCCTTTAAAAAGTTTTAAGTAACCCATTAAAGACTAAGGCATTTTTGGACTCAAACATGTTTTGGGGGTTTAGAAAATCCCTGTGTTCCGGTTGCAATGTGCTTACAAACACAAATTGTGATTTGCTCTTTCTCTCTGCATCCAGTGCTAAGTCTCTGCAACTGCTTTCAGTTTCCAGTGTTAGCGTCATGTCAACAGAACTGCAGTCAATCAGTGAGATCAGCGGCTCATGCCATTAATTCGAGCAGAAACATTGAGTTAACTCATTGGCTGCAGTATTGTTGACGGAATGTTGATGCTGCAAATTGCTGTTACCCGGCTACCTCTCCTTACATTTCCTCTGGCTCACTCTCCACATTCGACCCAGTCACAGAAGAAGACGTCTCCAGGCTCCTCTCTTCCTTTCGTCCCACTACATGCACTGTTGTCCCCTTACACCTACTCCAGTCTCTCTCTCCGGTGGTCACCACTCACCTAACCAAAATCTTCAATCTCTCCCTCTCTTCTGGCATCTTCCCCTCCTCTTTCAAACACTTGATCATTACTCCATTATTAAAGAAAACTTCTCTCGACCCATCCTGCACAAACAACTACAGAACGGTCTCCAATCTCCCCTTCATCTCTAAACTCCTGGAGCGCCTGGTATACTCCCGCCTCAACCGTTACCTCTCCACTCACTCTCTTCTAAACCCATTACAGTCTGGTTTCCGCCCCCTACATTCTACAGAAACTGCCCTCACCAAAGTGACCAATAACCTTCTGACAGCGAAACGTAATGGTGACCCCTCTCTGCTTATTCTTCTTGATCTCTCTGCAGCATTTGACACTGTTGACCACCATCTCCTATTCTCCATGCTGCACTCCATCGGCATCAAGGACACGGCTCTCTCCTTGTTTTTTTCCTATCTTTCTGACCGCTCCTTCAGTGTATTATTTGCTGGCTCCACTTCCTCCCCTCTTCCTCTCACTATTGGGGTCCCTCAGGGTTCAGTCCTTGGACCTCTTCTCTTCTTTCTCTACATGGCCCCGATTGGACAGACCAGCAGATTTGGCTTTCAGTACCATCTTTATGCTGATGACACAACTATACACTTCTTCCCCTGACCTTACTCCCGCTCTAATAAAGAACACCAATGACTGCCTAATCGCAGTTTCCAATATCATGTCCGCTCTCTATCTGAAACTCAACCTTTCCTAAACTGAACTTCTTCTGCTCCTGCCCTCCACTAACCTCCCTAAATCTGACATCTCTCTCTCAGTGTGCGGCACCACGATATCGCCTAGGAAGCAGGCTCGCTGTCTGACTGTTATGTTTGACTCTCTTGCTTGAGCCGAAACGTCAGTCTTTTGGAAACCATATCTTTTTGGACTATAAAATAAAAACTTTAATAGCAACAGTCATGTTTTTCATGTTCCACGGTGAGAATTTTTGTACTTTTAGGAAACACTGACATTTTGAACAGCCGTCATCTGTTTACCAGATTGGTATAAATGTACAGAGGTACATGGCTGCTTAGGTTCAGAATCAGTACCATACCTGACCTCAGGTTTTGTCTGGTATTGCACCTCAGCTCCATTGAAGCACGGTAAATGAGGATAAGCTGCTTTGCCACACACAACCATTGGTTGGGCATGGCGCTGTTTTTGAAAGTACACTATATGTATTTCTTCTGAACAACAATTGTATGCTTCATTAAATACATTTTACCGACAGGACATTTCCTTATTATGCATTTAAATAAATACAAAATCACTCTTGCTCAATGTGTCTGGGTTGTAAGTGTAATGTTAGGATTATACAGTTTAAGAAATCAGCAAACCCTCTTCCTGGAGTAGATGGCTACCTCAATAAACAGGGCACCCACTCCTACGTAAGTCACGTAAAACAAACAGACAGAAACCAGCACTTACTGATAATGAAGCAGGCACACCCAGAGATGATACACCGGTATCAATATTCAAAATACTCGGCTCTAATTACAGGCTGATCTAAAGGCAATTTACATGCAGCAATTGAAAATATATTTTTTTTAGTTTTTTTTTTTTAATACCGATAAACTTGTATCAATTGCTAAAGATAGAGCTGCAATGTACTATAGGAAGGCTTCATGTGTGTAGCCCCATATGGATATTAACAAGCGCACAGCTGATTATTGTCTCGTCCTTAACCCTAAGCCAGACATAGAGATCTCATGGGTACTGACATATAATAGTGTCATACAGTGCCTGCATAATACCAACACACATTGCCAAATGATTGCAGATATTTTGAAACGACCTTCTGTATGGCGATTTTATCTTGTCCAGCTGTCTTTATTTCTTTATAAAATAACAGGGCCATAGAGTGCCTATACAATAGTATCATACAGTACCACCTTATAGTACCACACACTGTTCACCATAGTGCTCTTTAGCACCCTCATAATACTGTCATGTACTAGCTAAATAAGAGTGCTTACAATTTCCACATACCGTAGTAGTGCAGTCTGGTACTCGGATAGTGATAGTGCAATGCAGTGCCTACAGAACATGGCCATCCACATAATAATGCCATACAGTGCTCACAATGCCACTTTTCAGTACTCACATAATTAAAACACTTGTTGTCTAAATAATAGTGCATTAGAGTCCTACACAAATGTACCGTAAAGTCTTTACATCAGTGCAACAATTTCCTATAATCAATGTAAAAACATGCAGAATAGTGCCATACAGTACCCACATAATAGATGGTCATGGTACTCGCATCACAGTGCCATACAGCCCTACATAAGAGTCATATAGTACAGATAACACTGCCATACAATCCCACATAATAGTGCCTTAGAGTACTCATAAAATAGTGCCATACAAAACCCAGACGATAGTGCCATACAGTGTTAATAGAACAGTAGCATACACTACCTACATTATAGTGCCATACAGTCTTCACATCACAGTACCAAGCAAAACCAATATCATAGTGCCATACAGTACCCATATTGTAGTGCCTTATAGTATTCACATCAATATACTATGCAATACCCACATCATATTCCATATTGTAGTGTAGTGCCATACAGTCTCTAAAGAGTTTATATCATGTTGCCACACAGCCCCATATAGTGGTGCCATACAATACCCAGGTGATAGTGCAATGCAATGTCTTCACAACAGTGCTATACAGTACCCACATTATAGTGCCATATATTGCTCACAATAGTGCTTTTCAGTGCCCATATAATAGTGTCAAATAGTGGTCTTACAGTTCCATACAATTGTACGATACATTTTTCACATCACAGTGCCATGCCATAAAACCACACATAATGGGACTATACAATACCCAGATGATAGTGCAGTACAATGTCTACAGAACAGTTCTATAGAGTATCCATATCAAGGTGCAAATCATATTAAACCTACATAAACGATAAACTTTATTTGTAAACTTATACAGAAAATACACAACTCGAAGATAAAAACTGAGTGCACAGGATAGAGTGAAGGAAGCAGACTAACCTTAGTATACGTCTCCCTCCTTACACCGGCCTGCCAGCGGAGGTCGGCACCCTAAATAGCGTAGTGGCGCCCCCACTCGTCGGCGGCTGACCCTGTCAAGCCCTAACCTGGCCCTGGAAGTCAGGAGGTAGTGCTCCCCCCTAAATTAGTTATCCCCTAGGCACAAAGTTTGTGTGTGCTTACACAGGACATATGGACAGACGTTATCAAGCCTCCTGATGATGAGAAACGCGTTGAGGCGCGCGGGGACGAGCACTCCATGCACTTAAGCTAAGTACCTCCATATGCCTATGTCTGTTATGCCATACATAGGTGGTCTTGTGTTATCTATGTGACCACTTTGGAATAGGGTGAGGGACAAGGTATATGATGATAGACCAGCCGGGTATCTAACTCATTATCCTGTTTAAGGTGCTGGCTATATTTAGTATGGTGAGACTCTGTTTTAATACTGAGACACGGACTTGACCAATCAACCAATTGTGCCTTGGACCTGGGGGATAACTAATTTAGGGGGGAGCACTACCTCCTGACTTCCAGGGCCAGGTTAGGGCTTGACAGGGTCAGCCGCCGACGAGTGGGGGCGCCACTACGCTATTTAGGGTGCCGACCTCCGCTGGCAGGCAGGTGTAAGGAGGGAGACGTATACTAAGGTTAGTCTGCTTCCTTCACTCTATCCTGTGCACTCAGTTTTTATCTTCGAGTTGTGTATTTTCTGTATAAGTTTACAAATAAAGTTTATCGTTTATATAGGTTTAATATGATTTGCACCTCTAATTGAAACCTACACTATCTATATTTTGAGAGTATCCATATCAAAGTGCCATGCAGTCTTTACATATCAGTGCCATACAGTACCCACATCAAAAGTGCCATGCAGTCTTTACATCACAGTACCCCACAGTCTAAAATAATGATGCCATACAGTACCCATACAGTATTTACATATTAGAGCTATGCCTAAATGACAGTAAAATTATGATCCCAACCCCCCTAATGTGATTATATAGGGCAGGGTATGACGGCGATCACACCTGTCACATTCCCTGTCCATATATGGCCATTCCTGGGAACAGTTGTCGCGTTTCGCGCTGAGTTTCCAGGATGTTTGCTCTGTCATTTTTCCTACATCTTAGTAACACAGGTTCAGGTGAAACGATGACATCAGCGCCTGCACAATTCACACAGCCATGTCTGACTCACCACAAGCCCAGAGGAGGTGGGGGGTGAGACAAAAACAGGAAATTCATCCTCCCCATGAAACCCTAGTATCTCACTGATAAGTCGAGGGAGGTGTTAACCCTCACACTGCCAGTCACTCTAAAGGGGGTGTCACACGCGTCAATATCGCCTGCACGATATCGGCTGCACGTGACGTTGCAGCGATATTGACGCGTGTGACATACTGCATCAACCAGCGATAAATCGCTGGTTGATGATCGCCAGGTTTCAGAACCAGCTCTGAAACCTGGCGATTGTCGCCCGGTGGACACGCAGCATCGCTGCGTGTGACACCGGGACTAGCGATATTCCAGCTCCCAGCGCCTGTCACAAGCGCTGGGAGCTGGTATCCAAGGTACACTGCGGGTAACTAGGCAGCGCGCGCTGCCTAGATACCCGACGTGTACCTTAGTTACCAGCCTCCTCCGCTCACCCGGTGAGCGGAGGAGGCTGGTAACTAAGGTACACGTCGGGTATCTAGGCAGCGCGCGCTGCCTAGTTACCCGCAGTGTACCTTGGAGACCAGGCTGGCAGCGGGAGCAGGACATCGTGGAAACGATATTTAAATCGTTTCCATGATGTCACTGGTCAATTGATCGCTGGTGAGTCTGCCTGTGTGACAGCTCACCAGCGATCAGCCGTCAATGTCGTCAGCGATCATATCGCTGACGACATTGACGCGTGTGACACCCCCTTAACAAATTACTAAACAAATTGTGCTGTGGCCATGGAGTACACGGAATGCGCCAAATTTATTATGTCCTGTACACATTTTTCACACCTTTCTCAACACCAATGCAGTGTATTTCTTAACAGTATGTGTCTTTTTTTTTAATTTTTGCTACAAAGTACTGGAATAAAACCCTGCCAGTCACCAGTTGGCATAAGAGCAGAAATGTCTGGTAATCTGAGCCAAATTTAATGTTCTGGCACATGCCTTTTTGCTCAATTAAGGCTCCTTTATTAAACTAGGCATTGTTGCTCATAGCAACCAATCACATCTCACCTTTCATTTCAATATCTGGTTCAAAAAGATGAAAGCTGATCGCTGATTGGTTGCTAAGGGCAGCTAGGCCAAATTTGAAAAATGAAGCCTTTTTTTCCTTCACTATTTTCTAGCTCTGTTTGCTGTTGGCGAATGGAGACTTTCTCATTTATACTCCGAAGTGTTACAGACCTACTCCTAACTGTACAACTAGTTGTTATTAATAATAAAAGTAATTAACAATCAGCAGTCCAAGCTGATATCTTTGGTTTTGGTCCAGGGATTCGACCAAATCATGTGTTAGAGATAAAACCATATTGTACCATCATTTATATGGAAGCTGTATGCTTTTAGAGAAAAGAATATATGCACCATGTGGCAAAATAGGTAGTGACGGACGTTTTCTAATACAGAATTATGGCGACCCTATGCTCCACTGTACTGGCATTGTGCATACAGCTTTCCACTGACACATTGTACCAAACTTCAGCTGAATTAAATTTAGATTCCATATTTGCTGAATTTGTAGTAGATTCAGCAACCACACTGAACACATTGTTCTTTCTTCCTACTCCTTGTACCATACAATAGAGCTGGGAGGCCGCGCCTTGTCTTTCCTACACAATAAGGAGGCCATTAAATATTTATGTTCCATACTGACTCAGCTCATTGTATGGTGATGTCGGAGCGCACTAGTGGTGGCGGTGCTTTGAAGAGCTATAATATTTGCATACGCCTGAGAGCTTGTATATATTAATGTGTCAATGCTGGACTAACACAACCACTTCACAAGAGCTGACTGATCCGGGCCAGGAGTCATCCTCGGGGAAGCTTAACACCATTTATTATGTTTCATAATTAATTCATGCTCATGAGATGTTGGGAGTTATAGTTTGGCACTTCATACTATGTGGCGGGTGTATTGCTGCTGTAGTAGTAAAATCCATAAAGGCCGATGGGTAATAAAAGCAATATACAGACCTTCCTGGCTTCAACAACAAGATGGACCTGAAACCGTGCCCCTCCACATGAATATAAAACACCAATATTCTACTATTTAGAGTACAAAACGGATTTTTCTACATTTTATATAGTTGTTTCCTTTTTTGTAGTTAATTTTCATTATATAATAAAGGGTAGAAAAAAAATCTGTTGCTAGTTAGAAATCATCAAACAGAAGGCAAATTAGCTATAGCTCTATGCTAAAAAACTCTAAGGCTAGCTTCACACCACGGTTTATGGCTGTCAGGGTGGATCCTGTTTTTTGCAGGATCACCTGACAGAACCTGACAGGACAGGATGTGTAGAAAGTGTGGCAAAATATGGTCCCGGATCCTTTTTTTTTTTTTTTGGAGGATTTCGTTTTCTGCCACTGTCCATGGTGCTGAATTCACAGCCTGTCCTTGAAGTACTGCTGTCCATGGTGCTGAAGTTTGCATGGCAGGATTTCTGAGCATGCTCTGTGCTTAAAATTGGATGCGGGAAACAATCTGATTTTTTCACGGATCCGACGCCCGTAGACTCCCATGTTATATGCTCCAGATCGCCTCTGATCCGTTTCTGTCCAATTTTGCCGGATTTTTTTAACCAAAAATGCTTCAGGCTCCATTTTTGGGGACGATGAAAAACTGGACAAAAACGAATCCGGCACAGAATACACAAAATCTGATGGACAAATATGACCAATCTGGCACCATAGGGATACATGGGAGGCAAAACCGGAACAGGTTCTGTCCAGTTCAAACCGGACAGAACTTGATGCCGAAAACCATGGTGTGAAGCCAGCCTAAGGTGATAGTAGACACTGTCTTGCTGCATGCATCAGATACTCCGCCAGTAATGTACAAGGGCTATAAGGCATAACGGGGGAGGAGTCTTGAATGCATAAATAGGATGCAGCATAATTAGTACCATTACTAATTTGCTTTCTTATTAAATGTATTCATGTGGCAACATTTTTTTTTACACTTCACACAATGCAATAATCTGAAAAGTGAAAAATAGCTATAAACAATGTAAGAGTATTTCATAAAGATTTTACTTTTGCTGGCTATGTAATTCCATTTCTTCCCTTCTCGTCCATAAGCAGATGTTTTCTAGGACTAGTCTCTTAAGTGTACACGCCAGTAATGTATTACACTGTATTGATTACAATAGCGTCCTGTAATAGGTATTTCTCAAAAGCACCATTACTTGTTAGAAATAATTGATATTTTCAGATACAAAAACATATTAGAATCCACTTATGTTATATAATTTAAAGGACCCAAGACACTAAAATTCTAGAAAACATACATTAAAAAAATACTGATACGATTTGTTAGTATATATACAGTTGCACAAGTTTCAGCAGCTTATCAAAAGTGAAGATGTCTGATATATTTCCATATGTGGAGTTTCCAATGAAGGACAGTCCACTGGGAACATAAAGTTATAACATGCACCAAGTTAAAGGGGTTGTCCAATGGAGATATGTTATTACCTGTCCATGCGTTCCGTGTGCGTCCAACGCTGGGACCCCCACCAATTGCCAAAATGTGCTCAACTGGCACTCAATCCAGTTTCTAAAAGGTTTGCCGGACCGCAGCTCTTTGCAGTTCCATAGGGAATGCTTGGAACAGCAATCGAGCGTGCGCAGTGACACTCGATTCTTATGTGGATAAAAATGACCCATTGTTACAATTGTTGTTGGTTCTTATGGTCAGACCTCCACCTGTGGATAGGAGATTAAAAGGGAACTCTAGGGAGATACAAATTTTTTGTAGCAGAGCTGGGCACTACAGGTCTACGATCTATAGATCGCTTATGAATTAATAAAATCATATCTGCTCCTCAGCTCTCACCCCTCCCTTTGGGGACAAATTCAGTTATGCATAGTGCTAAAGTTTCCGTGGACAGGAAGATACCCAGTTAATATGGGGGAAGTGAAACCATGGCAGTGCTGAATCAACCAATCAGGTGTTCTTCCTCTGCTCCTAGCCTAATACATGACAAGACAAATTATGCACTATAATATCATTGTATAGCAAAAGATCACAGAATGTATTTCTATCTGCTAGATGACATGATTGCTATTTGAAGGGAGAACACCCCTGTTCATACATTACATAGGATGTTGGTATATCAGGGGCAGGATTGTAGTGTGACCATTGGGCTGGCGGCCACGCCCGTGCCACACACCCTGTTCATACAGAAGTGTGAGGGGGCAGGAGTGTAAAATGATCCTGGAGCCCTCAGGGTCCACACACCTCCTGTCACTGCTGCTACATGAGACTAAATTCCTCTGTCACCAAAGAGAGGGGTGAAGGCTGAGGAGGAGATATGATTTTATTGATTTGTAAGCGATCCATAGATCCTGGAACTGTAGTTCCAGCTCAGCTTCATCATGTAGGAGGGCAGGTGTCATGCCCTCAGCACGGGGTCAGTCTCTCACGGACAGGGAGACCGATGCTCATCCCACATCTCTATGCGCTTCACCTGCTCTGTCTCTGCTGCAGTTGCAGTCTCTGCTGAGGAGAGAGATCGGTGCAAACCACCCAGCTCCACTGGTTCTGCTCACCGTGGCTCCATGCGGCCGACTGCTTCCTTCTCTTCCAGGAACCTGCGTCCTCTTGGCAGGTCTACTGGGAATGTTCTTATGATACTTTATTATTATTATTTAATTATATAATGCCATTAGTTCCATGGCGCTTTACATGGTAGGAGGGTAGACGAGGATAAGTACAATATATTCATGTAGTCCATACAAACAGGAACAGGAGGGAGTGGGACCCTGTCCTTGAAGGCTCACAGTCTACGGGGGACTGGAGGGGCACAGTAGGAAGGGTTAGTGCCGAATCATGAGACAGTGCGGCGGACGGGGTCTCATTGCAGATTGTAGGCCTGCTGGAAGAGGTGGGTCTTCGGGTGTCTTTTGAAGGATCCAGGGTAGGCGAGTGTCTGATGTGGTGGGGAATAGAGTTCCAGAGGATAGCGGATGCACGGGGGAAATTCTGCATGCGGTTGTGAGAGGAGGAAATGACAGGGGTATAAAGAAGGCATTCTTGGGAGGAGCACAGGTTGCGTCAGGGTAGGTAGCGGGACATACATCTCCGAGATGTATGGGGGGGACAGGTTGTGGATGGCTTTCTACGTTAAGGTTAGGATTTTGAAGTGGGATCTCTGAGGGGTGGGGAGCCAGTGGAGGGCTTGACAGAGGGGAGAGACCGAGGAGTAGCGGGAACATAGGTAAATGAGTCGGGTAGTGGAGTTCAGGATAGGTTTGAGAGGTGCAAGGTAGGAAGCGGGGAGGCTGGTTAGCAGAAGGTTGCAGTAGTCAAGGCTGGAAATGATGAGAGCATGTACAAGTGTCTTAGCCATGTCTGGGAAATGTTCTTGAGGCGGCAGAGGTGGCAAGGGCTTGGACGTGAGGTTTGAAGGAGAGGGAGGAGTCGAGGATAACTCTAGACACTTGGAGTGGGGGACTGGAGAGAGAGAGCAGTCGTTGACTTTACGTGACCCATATCCTGCACACATTTAAAGGAGCCATACACCTGTTCCCTATTAGGGTTCTCAACCTAAGTGCTGAGCTGCTCTGTGCATAAAAGGCATCCTCCCACATAGGGATGTGCCTGGGCAACGCGTTCACTCACTTGGATCGTTGCCTCTTCCCAGGTTGCACTCATCCAGTGCTCTGTATTAGGAAGACTGTTGATTATTGTGCTCTGCATTATACTAACACCTGGGTCTCCACTGAATCTTCTGCTGGCAATTTGTTATCCTGGATCTCTCTGAAGCTTACATCGAGGGTTACATTGTCGATGCTCTGCTATGAGAGTTCGATGTCGTGATCCAGAGGATCCTCCACTCAGACACCTTTTCTGTTTGTTGACCTTCTTTAATAAATATCCTTGATTTTACTAAAGTCACTCTCCAGTCTCTTGCTGTATCTGCTATTCATCTGCCACTACTCTACCAGTGGCCCAGTGAGTCCACTTAACATCTCCATGTCCTTTGGATGTAACAGCTGGGACAGTACAAAAATGTTTTTTATCTCACTGGAGTTCCCCTTATTTTTTTTCACTGGCTAACCCCTTTAGGTATTCATCCATAGTAATCAGGGATTTATTGTACTAAAGGATTGTAGGATTTTGATCAATCTATTACATTATATATTATACACAATGAAAATAGACATTTACAGTGCATTGGCCCTTTAAGACACTCCAATGATACTTTATGCAAACGAGCAATTCTGCAATAATCCTAATGACCCAGATGTATAGGCTTTAATGGGGGGCAGACCACAATGGGTTCCAAAATGAATCATTCTTATAATCAATTGTTAAAACAGATATACTACTAATAATGCAATAAATAAAATGTGGAATGACCCTTAAGGTATAGATCACCTCCCTACAACCCCGGGAAAATGACTCTAAAGAACACTCTCTTCATGGAGTCAAAGAGGAACTTTTTTATTTAAACATCGACTATGGGGAAGTTAATGATTAATGAAGGCAGCAATGAAGATAAAGGAAAGTGTGCGCCTGACGGGGAGCAGCCATGACTTTACTACCTGCCTATAAAAATAGTAGGGTAAAGTCTACTGCCTTCAACATTACTCATTGTGTAAACTCTACAAAAAAACAGAGGAAAGTACCTTGTCCTGACCGCGAGGGAATGGTAATGAGCCTATAGAAGACTATAAGCTCAATATTCTAAAGCAAGAGTTTTGAAGGCAAAGCAATGGAAGTAATTTGTTACAGACAAGTCATTACTAATATTTTTACTTTTATGCTTTAGTTTTTACTTTTACGCCTTTTAGTTTTATGTATTGCTTTAAATTGTAGCTCCGCTCTTAGGCCACATGCCCTCAATCTCAATCTGTAATAGGACCTGTATCTGCTAGATTTTTTAGCACAATGATCCATTGATCAGTCCTTTTGCTTTGTTACATGATGGCCATGCATTTGAAGGGCTTCTTCAATTTGGACAATTCTTACTTAGTAGGGTCCTAGTTGGTCATATTGTTATCCGGTAGGGATCTTCAGTGATCTACTAAACTCAGAGTGAAACTTTAGCACTGAACACCTGTTCTGCCAAACCCAACAGCTTTGCTCTGAACTCTACCATGGCTGATCCACTCCGGTGTGGTGAAGCCCATGTCCTTACCTCTTAGCTGAACAATCATCCAAAATGTTTTTCGGATGACAGTTAGCTATTGTGTATAGGGATCGTAAATGTTAAAATTCCCTTGAGTGCCAAAAGAGGGAAAAGTGAGCATTATACAACTCCCATTCAACTTAAAGAGGTTTTTTTTCTTTTAGAAAAGTGGTCCCAAATGATACAATGTTCAAAAGTGTGAATGATGCTCTGTATTCTTCCCCTCCCAAAAAAATTGAGGATCATAGGGGACCTCTTCCCTCTGAAATCCATTGAATTCACGTATTAAAAATACTTTTAACATGGGCATGGGAATTACATTACTTCAATCCAGTCGTCTAGCATTTAGGCTATGTTTTGGCACAGGTTTTTGTGCTGTATGTTGATATGGATTTTTATTGGGTGCAATCTCAACAATTCCATCATCACTGTTTGTGGTCTAATTGTAAGACCCCATTTTGCATGCTAACAATAATGGTTTGATTACCATATATCAGCAGTAAAATTGCACAAAAGTTCCTTTTGATCCTAGATACAGTCGCTCCTATCAGTGGCCATATAGAACACATTATCCTATGGTGTAATTATACAGATCTTCAGTGTGAGTACAGATACTATCCACCATGTAACTGCTTTGAACATTTCCCGCTTACTCAGCAATTACTTCATTAGCATAGGAGAGGTCTCTTTGAAGTGGGGTAACTTGGCTGCAGATCTGTTTTTACCATTATAACCCCTGGGCTTGGCCACAGCACAATACCCCTCCCTGTGCCTCGGGGCACAACTGCATCATGGCATTGTGCAATATCAGATATACCACATTCCTCTGCAGGCTGTCAACTAAAATAGCCCAGGACATACATATACATTTATGTATATTTATATTGTCCCATAAATCTAAAGGGCCTGTCACACGTGTCAATGTCGCCCGCAATATCGCTCATGCGTCACATATTATTAATCGCCTGAGCGATGTGGAATTATCGCAGGTAAGATGTCACACGCGTCAATATGACCCAGCGATGCGGTGATGTCGCCACCTTGCGAGCGATTTTATTTAGTCGCTTGTACGATGTCAAAATAGAAAATACGTCGCTGAGTTTAGTGTCACACGCAGCGATGCACAAGGTCTACTGAGCGATGAGCGACAGGTTTTACATCTGGCAGTGAAACCTGCGATCGGCGATCAGCGACATGTCGCTGGTTGCATCGCTTGGTCACACACTTCAATGTCGCTCCTGCGTCACTTTTATGTCGCTCGGGCGACTGAAAATCCGTGACGTACGAGCGACATTGACAGCGATATTGACGCGTGTGACATCCCCTTAAGGCGGTGGGTGAGTTTTAAAAGTATCGGGATGTCCTGAGCCAAAAGAATTACCATTGGGCTATGCCCAAAATGAAATCACTACGAGCTTCAGTGTGTGCTCCAACTTCATATAACCCTAAATAATCCACAACAGTCTCTGGACCTGGCAAATAGTCCATCCTTCAGTCCTCCTTACTCCTAAACCATATCCTGAAATAATCAGATGATGCAAATGTAGCAGTTGCCAGCCACTTTGCATGGCCTTGCCAACACATTTCAATATATCATCTGAGCAGGATAGGCAAAGCTTTGTGTTCATTTAGATGGTGTGCAGCATCCACACCATAGGTTGCATTCATTTGGGGACATGTTTTCCTTTTTTAACTTGCATGCATGCAATTGGTACTAAAAATCATTTTTGCAAACAGGTTTCATTAGAAATTTGGCACCGTTTGCCTTCTACATCCTCTATGGTTGCACTGTCTATTGCAGGCTGTAGAATAAGTTAACTGAGAATCCACTATGACGTTCTCACAGAGAGTTTGTAACTCTTTTGTATGTCTTTTTCCTTCTCAGCCTCCGATAACATCTAAATAGAGACATACATAAAAGATATGGAGCACCTCCACCCCCTTTCCGTAAGGGAAGTCTAAAGATTTTGGGCTGTTTTTAGAGTTTTTTGATACTGACACACTCCTGAACTACACCCTCAACAAGAGGTCCTAGCTCCTCCTGATCATTAATATAGACATGAACTTCCTTTCATATTTCCAGCAAACACGGACAATGCAATTGGAATTGGAGCAAAATCTAGGCACGTCCTTGAAATAATCAAAATCAGATACGGTAATAGAAATCTCAGGCTGTGACTGTCAGGGCATCATGGGAGTTGTAGTTTTTGTAATGGCCGGGGAGCCACCGGTTGGGGACCACTGACCTTCAATGTGGAGCCTCCTCCAGTGTTGCAATACTGGTGGTGGGATCAGGAGAAGGATTGAGCTGGATACGATCATTATTACTATTATTATTATTTCAAAATACATTACTGATAGGGTGTTTAGATTGTGAGCCCCAATAAGGACAGAGTTGCAAATGTATGTAAAGTGCTATGGTATTAATAGCGCTATATAAATGAATAAATATTGTAATTATTATTTATCTGTTGTCAATATTGAAAAATAATATTTTTAGCTTTTCAATTTATTTATTTTTTCATAAAAAGAAAAACTCTCACTTTAACCATCCAATGTGCTCTGCTAGAATCACTTCTATTCGTTAATTATTCACATCTTTCTCTTCTTTACACTTTCACAATAGACGAGGTTTCAGCAACTGTAGTTTTAAATTAGCAAGAAAAAAAAGTGAGAATCGATATTTTGGCAAAAAATAAAAATTTGCTTTCACTTCCCGAACACTGTGCAAATGAAACCATTCATCATCCATAGCAGGTTTCGTCATTTGCATGCTATTTACATATACATATGTGTTTTTCCCCTTAATTCTTCACTTTCCCAAAAGTCTGGATATTGTGAGAAAATTAAAAAAGGAAGTGACACTGAATATTATCATTCCAGAAAGGCTGTGTTGTGCTTAGACTGAACAGGATTGACATCTTCCTAGCCCTGGGACATCTTTGGTAGTCGCTCAGTCTGTACTTGGTGTCAAGTGCCAAAGCACATCATAAACACTAGACATATTTCCCAACAGCCTTAAAGCCAAGGTGTCATCAGAAAATCAACTTGTTTAAATCATGTATTTAATATAAATAATTTATTTTTTAGGTGATGTCAAAGCTCACCTCCTCCTTCTGTTCAATGACTAATAACACCTCTATATACAGTAGATAACACAGGATCCACCATTCACAATAGGTGATATCACAGCTCACCTCCTCCTCTTGTATAATGACCGATAACATCTCTATATACAGTAGATTACACAGGATCCACCATTCACAATAGGTGATATCACAGCTCACCTCCTCCTGTACAATGACTGATAACACCTCTATATACAGTAGATAACACAGGATCCACCATTCTTCATAGGTGATGACACTGCTCACCCCCTCCTCCTGTACAATGACTGATAACATCTCTATATACAGTAGATAACACAGGATCCACCATCCACAATAGGTGATATCACAGCTCACCTCCTCCTCCTGTAAAATGACTGATAACACCTCTATATACAGTAGATAACACCGGATCCACCATTCACAATAGGTGATATCACAGCTCACCTCCTCCTCCTGTACAATGACTAATAACACCTCTATATATAGTAGATAACACAGGATCCACCATTCACAATAGGTGATATCACAGCTCACCTCCTCCTCTTGTATAATGACCGATAACATCTCTATATACAGTAGATTACACAGGATCCACCATTCACAATAGGTGATATCACAGCTCACCTCCTCCTGTACAATGACTGATAACACCTCTATATACAGTAGATAACACAGGATCCACCATTCTTCATAGGTGATGACACTGCTCACCCCCTCCTCCTGTACAATGACTGATAACATCTCTATATATAGTAAATAACACAGGATCCATCATTCACAATATGTGATATCACAGTTCACCTCCTCCTCCTGTACAATAACTAATAACACCTCTATATACAGTAGATAACACAGGATCCACCATTCACAATAGGTGATGTCACATCTCACGTCCTCCTCCTGTACAATGACTGATAACACCTCTATATACAGTAGATAACACAGGATCCACCATTCACAATAGGTGATATCACAGCTCACCTCCTCCTGTGCAATGACTGATAACACCTCTATATACAGTAGATAACACAGGATCCGCCATTCACAATAGGTGATATCACAGCTCACCTCCTCCTGTACAATGACTGATAACATCTCTATATACAGTAGATAACATAGGATCCACCATTCACAATAGGTGATATCACAGCTCACCTTCTCCTCCTGTACAATGACTGATAACACCTCTATATACAGTAGATAACACAGGATCCACCATTCACAATAGGTGATATTACAGCTCACCTCCTCCTCCTGTACAATGACTGATAACACCTCTATATACAGTAGATAACACAGGATCCACCATTCACAATAGGTGATATCACAGCTCACCTCCTCCTGTACAATGACTGATAACACCTCTATATACAGTAGATAACACAAGATCCACCATTCACAATAGGTGATATCACAGTTCACCTCCTCCTCCTGTACAATGACTGATAACACCTCTATATACAGTAGATAACACAGGATCCACCATTCACAATAGGTGATATCACAGCTCACCTCCTCCTGTACAATGACTGATAACACCTCTATATACAGTAGATAACATAGGATCCACCATTCACAATAAGGGCAGAGCAGAATGGTGAAGTTTACAACATACTAGACTTTTTATGAGTCACCAAAAGGTAACAAAATGCCCTCCAGGGTCATATTGCTCTTAATTAGGGATCTGTATCAATGTACATAAATTATGTGTCAGTACCAAAGCTATGTATCCCGGCAGCAGGGTGCAGGATGATGACAAGTGGAGGCACGCTGTATCATGGCCAATTTTCAGGAGCCTTTTAATGGCTCAGGAATTTGTAGAGCTTCTGGAATCCCACCGGGAGCCGTGTCACTAATAATCCTGATAATCACTCTCTGTCTCAGGTAAACAGGAATCCTAATCCTACGTCCCTCGACCGCTGAAAAAATAGTCAACCTTTTCCAAGTATAGGAAAATAAATCCCTTGAATGAAGGCTATGGCTGCGTCTCCAGACCATCCATTTAACTGCATATATCGACCTAAACAAAGCAGAACTTTTCAGTGTCCCTTTAATTTTATCTACTTTGTTGTTTTTTGGGGGGAAAAACCCGCCATCCAGTTGAAGTTTAAAAATCAATGTGTATTGTCTGCAGCGCTGACATCATGTCGACAACGCTGCAGCCAATCAAGTGAGCATAGCGGCTCAGTACCGTCAATGCCGCAGACAATAACAGACACCTGGAGCCGCAGTGGAGACTCAGTGCTGGATCTGGGGAGGGTGAAAAAGGCACATTATTTTAAACAATCTGTAGCTGGGTAGGGTAGAGAGGATTTCCAAAACTGGAAAACGTCTTTAATTAATTGTTGCAAATGTTTGTTCCATGCGAGGAGGATGACTCGCTCATCAATGTCTCCATATCACCAACTAAGACAAGACCCTGCTGGCCGATCTCAAGCTGCCGCATGTTACCTGTCGAGGTGAACAAATTACATGTCCCTACCCAAGTCAAAACTGGAGTTACTGGAAGCACAGGATGGGGAGAAAGGTGATCCTCTATTTACACAGTGAAATTAAGGTGTGAGATATTTACCGGTAACTACTTACTCACGGGTTTTGGACTCCAAGCTGGATTCATGCTATATAATTTTAAAGGGTTAGATAAGTTAAAAAAAAGCCCTAGGTCCACCACGTTCAACCTTCCTCCCCAAAATATATATATTTTATCACTGAATTATCTATAACCCACAATTTTATGTGCGCTGAGGAAATCATCCAGCCCTTTTTCAAAAGCTGCAATAGTGTCTGCCATTACTACCTCCTGCAGTAGGGCATTCCACTGTCAACTGCCCAGTTATTATTATAACTTTAGGGTACTTTCACATCAGCGTTTTTTTTAAATCGCGGTGAAAAAAACGCAACTGCTGTGATTACCGCATACCGGCTGCACTTGCGGCACAGTTGCGGCAAGCCCCATACAATGTATATGCGGGCTTGTGGCAGGTGCAGCAAGTGCGGTTTTGGCACTTGCGGCAGGTGCGGCCGCGAAAAAAACCGCGGCTAACCGCGTTTTTTTTCGCGGCCGCACCTGCCGCAAGTGCCAAAACCGCACCTGCCGCAAGCCCGCCTATACACTGTATGGGGCTTGCCGCAACCGTGCCGCAACCGTGTCGCAAGTGCAGCTGGTATGCGGTAATCGCGGCAGATGCGGGTTTTTCACCGCATCTGCCGCGATTTAAAAAAAAACGCTGATGTGAAAGCAGCCTAGGTAAATTGCAAAGTAAGCCAGATCACAGTCTAATATTGGGAGGTCTCCCATCCTCCATGGTCCAAATGCAAAACCTGTAAGAGTGCTAAGTAAAATGCTTCTATGTGGCGGAGGGTCCCTTGGGCGCCTTTATACACCTGGACCTGATTGCATGTTCTGTATCTGCACCACCTTTTACAGCGGTGTAACTTGAATTTCATGGGTCCCAACTCAAATTCTCCAACAAAGCCCCTAACTATCAACTCTTGTGGTAGGGCACAGTAATGACTCTCTTAAGGCCCCTTTCACATTAGCGTTTTTTTTAAATCGTGGCAGATGCGGTGAAAAAACCGCATCTGCCGCGATTACCGCATAACCGCAACACTTGCGGCACAGTTGCGGCAAGCCCCATGCAATGTCTATGGGGCTTGCGGTAAGTGTGTGGCAGGTGCGGCAAGTGCGGTTTCGGCACTTGCGGCAGGTGCGGCCGCGAAAAAAAACGCGGTCAGCCGCGTTTTTTTTGCTGCCGCACCTGCCGCAAGTGCCGACACCGCACTTGCCGCACCTGCCGCAAGCCCGCATAGACATTCTATGGGGCTTGCCGCAACTGTGCCGCAAGTGTCGCAGTTATGCGGTAATCGCGGCAGATGCATTTTTTTCACCGCATCTGCCGCGATTTAAAAAAACCGCTGATGTGAAAGGGGCCTTAGGCTGCTTTCACATCAGCGTTTTACGTGAAAAAAACTGCCGCGATTACCGCATAACGGCCGCACTTGCGGTTCTCTTGCGGCAAGGCCCATACAATGTCTATGGGGCTTGCGGTAAGTGCGGTATCGGCACTTGCCGCAGGTGCGACCGCAAAAAAAACGTGGTATGCCGCGTTTTTCCGCGGCCGCACCTGCCGCAAGTGCCGATACCGCACTTGCCGCACCTGCCGCAAGCCCCCATAGACATTGTATGGGGCTTGCCGCAAGTGAACCGCAAGTGCGGCCGTTATGCGGTAATCGCGGCAGTTGCGTTTTTTCCACGTAAAACGCTGATGTGAAAGCAGCCTAAGAGAGTCATTACTGTGCCCTACCACAAGAGTTGCACAAAACGCTGATGTGAAAGGGGCCTAAGATTGATAGGATGCAAATTATACCAGATCACAGTCTAATATTGGAAGATCTCCTACCTAGAGGTGTATCGTTATTATTATTATTTATAGAGCATCATTGATTCCATGGTGCTGTACATGAGAAAAGGTTACATACAAACAAGTTATAAATACAATGAACAAACTAACAGTGACAGACTGGAACAGAGGGGAGAGAGGACCCTGCCCTTATCCTCCAGGGTCCAATGGCAAAACCTGTACCAGGACCTCCTTCCTGCAGTGTGCTAATTATAATACTGCTTTGTGAAGGATGGTCCTTTGGACACCTTCATACACCAGGACCCAGTTGCAGGTACTGTCTCTGAACCACGTTAAACAGTGGTGTAACTTACATCTCATGGACCCCAATTCAAAATGTCCAACAGAGCCCATAAATATCGGGATCTGCCATTACTACCTCTTGTAGTAGGGCATTCCCCAGTCTGACTGCCCGATTATTATTATGACTTCCTAAGATTTGCAGGATGCATTGGTGATCAAACTCTAATATTGTGAGGTCTCCCATCCTATAAGAGTATCATTATCCTCCAGGTTTCAAATGCAAAACCTATACCAGGGCCCTCTATCTACAATGTGCTATTTATAATGCTTCCATGTAGTGCAGGGTCCCTCAGGTGCCTTCATAAACCAGGACCCAGTTGCATGTGCTGTATCTGTAATGTAAATCCTCATGGACCTCAATTCAAAATATCCAGCAGAGCCCGGAACTATCAGGGTCTGCCATTCCATAGTTTGACTGCCCAGTTATCTTCATACACGAGGACCCGGTTGCATGTACTGTCTCTGCTCCCCTTTTTTACAATGGTGTTACTTCCAAAATCTGTGACAGAGCCCTTAGCTATCAGGGTTCCTTAATACTATTGGCCTTTTCATTTAGGTCAAAGGCATCTTTTGGTCACCTTAAGCACCTGCCCTTGTAGCTATGTCTATATGATCGTTCCTGCCCTGAGACTGAAAACTATGTAGAATTTACAGGAATTTGAGACTAAGAAAAAGTGAAACTGAAAACTTCGCTATGTAAGAAGAGGATGTGCATGCACCTGGTTTCCTTGTAGAAAGTTGGGGGATTCTCAAAGGTGTGGTCCAGCCCTGGGGAAAGTTTTGCCAAGTAATATAGCTTATGAAATCCTAACAGTTTGCAATGTACACAATACTAGGACTTGGTTCTGCTTGATGGTTATTCCGATCTTCTGGTTATCGCAAATATCAAATCACGTGCTGACTAACTACTCAACGGCTTCTTTCAATGATCAAGAGGAGGAGAAGTCGATTTGTGACCGTAAGTATGAAAATCTCATACTTGAGACAACATGATAAGCTCTTGAAAAGTCAAGCAAGACCCCAAACCTAACAGATCGTACATTACACATTGTTAAGTCAAGAATGTTCTGTGCTTGTCATGTTTACTTGTCGAAAAATGTTCCCGGGGCTGGACAAACCCTTTGAAATCATAACAGCTAAAGAAAAGTGATATTCTCCATTATGTCTACACTTCTAAATAAGAAAACGTTTCCAGTAGAAATCTCCGAGATCAAGAGAAACTTTCTAGAGACATACCTTGCCCAATAAGTCTGCACCTATACTCCCAAAAGACAATGACCTGGTCTTAACTGTGACCAAAGATGTCCTGAAGTTTACAGATTAGCCCAATGTGAGTTGTAGCTCCTACAATGAATTAACAACTTCAAGAAAGTTACTAGAATTGGAAATAAAGATTAAGGCAAATTTCAATATGCTTATTAAACATGATAAAAATTATATAGAATGTTAGAGTTGGAGGAGACAATCTAAAAATCAAAGTTGGCCATACCAAATAGATGATTGTCGGCCAAAGTCACCAATTTTCCTTGGACTAGATTACCATCTAATATGGCTAGTGTTGAGGGGACTCTCCTGCTAACAAAAGATGTAAGGAGGAAGAAAGGTGGGGCATGTTGGAAATCAATATGCCCGATTCTTTATATCTATTTTTAAATGAAGATATATTCTTATTGATCCTAAGTGGGCAATTTACCGTAGTTAATTTTTGGGTTAATAATCTACTGTAGATATGTCTTTCTATATCATGTGTCCGTTTCATTTGCTTGTATGCTTGTTATAGTTGAGATCCTATATTTCATCATGTGTCACTCTCAGGTTCACTTTTGCATTGGATCATTTTAGCTTTTTGCTTAGATCTGGGATTTTAAAGCTTCACAAGCTGCGTCTCTGCCTTACTCTTAAAACATGAGATGAGAACTAATGATACAACCAAAGAAAAACAATACGGGGAGGGGAATTAAGGTGGATCTTCAACTTCATACAGATGACTATAAAATGAAGGAACATGGCGAACCCTGACGCAACTCATTCGGCTAAATATTTAACTATGATTTTGCTTTCTGAAAAGGGACAAGAACCTATGGGACAGGCTTGAATGGAATAAGGACCGGTGGTGCTATCATTGGTTGGTTGTGCAGAATTAGGGACAACTGTAAAATAAAGCGTGGCCGGGTGGGATGATTGCACCAGCTGACCTGTAGGACCCGTCTTTATAACCCGGAGGTGTTCCAAGACGTCTGTAGATAGACAGATGTTGGGTGCTGCCTGGAAGAGGATGGTGTGAAGTCTAGGCAAGGAATAAAAGTGATGGTTTATTTGATTAAACACATGCGTTTTGGTGCAGTCTTTACTCTGAAACGTGTTCTTTTTATCTAACAAACCTCTTTTATTTCCTACCAAAACTTCATGTCATCCTCGCCCAACATCCGGCTATCTACAAGTGACTTTTTTGTGTTGAGCTGATATTATGCTAAAATATACTGTAATAACACAGCTGTATAATATTATTTTTTTGTAGCCCTCAGATTAGGGCAAGGCATGAACTCCGCTCCTAATTTCCAGACACCCAGGAAAACAGAATGTCACACAACTGGTTTTCTACAATTGTTCCAGCACGGCCCACAACACACACCCGTGACCGCAGCGGGCCTGTGATAACAAGTCTCTGCACACGCCAAGAAACAAAGGTCTGGAGAAATAGAAGGTGCGGATGGACAGGACGCCATGTTAAGAGAATAGAAACTGAAATAAATATGCCAGATGGGATAGTAAAAGATGGAGGATTTACCATGTTTGTAAATGTCGGGAGTTTCTATGGAGAGTCTCCTTATATCATCAGAGATGATGGGATTTAGAGAGGTATTGTAACTTCAGAGACCTCCCTCATCACCAGGCTGGAAGATCTGAGCTGACATGTGGCCCCTGGCACACCTGGTGTCGGCCCTGGTTTATTTATGGATTGTATAAACATGGCTATATTAAGTGCAGGCGGTACTCCATGTGACTACTCATTAGATAAGTAACATGGGGACAATTAAGTGTTTGGACAATTGGGCAGTGCCACATGGCTCAACAGGTGACAAAACTGCAGGTCTGTGCAACATAACATTTACAAGTCAGGATTAGGGTGGCGCCCACTGTGCCCTCCCTATTATCCACCCTTGACATTTTACTAATGAGCTCAGGAAATCCATTGACCAGGCATTTTAAATTAAGATATAATTACACCATTCAAGGTAACATCTGACACCTAGCCTGAGCTGCTAACAACATTCAGAGATGTGCGTTACAGCAGCAACATGGATCATAGGAGACAGTAATCTGCAGAGGTTCATTGACATCTATGGGAAAGTAGTGTGGGCATACTCTATGAACTGTGTAATGTACATGACAGAGTGAAGGTGAGCTGTGATATCACCTATTGTGAATGGTGGATCCTGTGTTATCTACTGTATATACAGATGTTATCAGTCATTGTACAGGAGGAGGAGGTGAGCTGTGACATCATCTATTGTGAATGGTGGATCCTGTGTTATCTACTGTATATAGAGGTGTTATCAGTCATTGTACAGGAGGAGGTGATCTCTGATATCACCTATTGTGAATGGTGGATCCTGTGTTATCTACTGTATATAGAGGTGTTATCAGTCATTGTACATGAGGAGATGAGCTGTGATATCACCTATTGTGAATGGTGGATCTTGTGTTATCTACTGTATATAGAGGTGTTACAGTCATTGTACAGGAGGATGTGAGCTGTGACATCACCTATTGTGAATGGTGGATCCTTTGTTATCTGCTGTATATAGAGGTGTTATCAGTCATTGTACAGGAGGAGGAGGTGAGCTGTGATATCACCTATTGTGAATGGTGGATCCTGTGTTATCTACTGTATATAGAGGTGTTATCAATCATTGTACAAGAGGAGGTGAGCTGTGATATCACCTATTGTGAATGGTGGATCCTGTGTTATCTACTGTATACAGAGGTGTTATCAGTCATTGTACAGGAGGAGGAGGTGAGCTGTGATATCACCTATTGTGAATGATGGATCCTGTGTTATCTACTGTATATAGAGGTGTTATCAGTCATTGTACAGGAGGAGGAGGTGATCTCTGATATCACCTATTGTGAATGATGGATACTGTGTTATCTACTGTATATAGAGGTGTTATCAGTCATTGTACAGGAGGAGGAGGTGAGCTGTGATATCACCTATTGTGAATGGTGGATCCTGTGTTATCTACTGTATATAGAGGGGTTATCAGTCATTGTACATGAGGAGGTGAGCTGTGATATCACCTATTGTGAATGGTGGATCCTGTGTTATCTACTGTATATAGGGGTGTTATCAGTCATTGTACAGGAGAAGGTGTGACATCACCTATTGTGAAAGGTGGATCCTGTGTTATCTACTGTATATAGATGTGTTATCAGTCATTGTACAGGAGGAGGAGGTGAGCTGTGATATCACATATTGTGAATGGTGGATCCTGTGTTATCTACTGTATATAGAGGTGTTATCAGTTATTGTACAGGAAGAGGGGTGTAGCTGTGATATCACCTATTGTGAATGGTGGATCCTGTGTTTCTACTATATATAGAGGTGTTATCAGTCATTGTACAGGAAGAGGTGAGCTGTGATATCACCTATTGTGAATGGTGGATCCTGTGTTACCTACTGTATATAGAGGTGTTATCAGTCATTGTAAGGAGAAGGAGGTGAGCTGTAATATCACCTATTGTGAATGGTGGATCCTGGGTTATCTACTGTATATGAGGTGTTATCAGTCATTGTACAGGAGGAGGAGGTGAGCTGTGATATCACCTATTGTGAATGGTGGATCCTGTGTTATCTACTGTATATGAGGTGTTATCAGTCATTGTACAGGAGGAGGAGGTGAGCTGTGACATCACCTATTGTGAATGGTGGATCCTGTGTTATCTACTTTATATAGAAGTGTTATCAGTTGTTGTACAGGAGAAGGTGAGCTGTGACATCACCTATTGTGAATGGTGAATCCTGTGTTATCTACTGTATATAGAGGTGTTATCAGTCATTGTACAGGATGAGGTGATCTGTGATTCACCCATTGTGAGTGGTGGATCCTGTGTTATCTAAAATATATAGAGATGTTATCAGTCATTATACAAGAGAACTTGTGTTATGTATAAAAATGTGTTATTTATCATTGTAATTCTTTCTGTGATGATAATGAGACTGCTGAGAAATGATCTCTACAGATCATTAACTGATTCTCAGTGACCAGACTGAGAATTTTAAGTTTAAGGCTCCATTCACACTGCGTTTTTGGTCTGTATTTGCTCATCAGTTTTTGTTGCCAAAACTAGGAGTGGGTGATAAATACAGAAGTGGTGACGTCTTTCTATTATACTTTTCCTCTGATTGTTCCACTCCTGGTATTGGCTACAAAAACTGATGAGCAAATACAGACCAAAAACGCACAGTGTGCCTCAAGACATTTCTTTAAATATAGTAAGCAATGTAAAAAAAACTCCAATAAAATCTCAAGAACCAAAATAGGATTATCAAAATATTTCATTTTCTAACAACACATTCCCTTTAAATGATATATCAAGAGCTGCATCCCATAGAGTACACCATACGTCAGTTCCTGCAGTCATTAACGATGGAAATAGAAATGGACACAATGTATCTAAGTTACAAATTGACTCTGTGAATTATAAATGGTAATCACGTGATGAGGCTTTTTACGGCTTCTCTCTACCTCATCAATGTCCTAATGATACAATTATGTTCAGCTGCACGGCTCCTCCCAGGTACAGGGTAGGCTCAAGCTAGGAAGATATGGCAATGTTCTTTTAAGGGAACGGTAAAAATAAAAAAATAAAGAACAACCCAGCCCAGACCTGAGGGCAGAAGGAAGAAAGCAATTTCTACCAAGACATGGAATTCGACTTCTGTAACTACTCCAAAGATTGGCCAAAGTTGTCCTACAAGCTCTTACATGATCACATTCAGCTCATGACTCCTAGATACAAAGTCCATAAACTCTACCTATCACACAGATTCAGAGCTATGCTAATTTCCTTAAAGACATGCATTTAGTGAATATCTGTTCAGTAGCAGTTTTGGGTATAAAGATGTCACCCAACAGTTGACCGAAAATATCCATGGTGCTCTTGCCATAAAAGTGGCAATTCCCTTGCATTCTGTGAAGATCTGTTGTGTAGCAGTCTTGGTCATGATCAATAGTATAAAGACATCACCCAACAAGTTTTTGAAAAGGTTGAAATTATCCATGGAGAACCTGCTGTAGAAGTAGCAATTCCCAGCCCAAATAGTGCGTAGTACCAGAACCGGCCGTGCTTCCTGCCTCTGTGCCAAATTTACAGAAAAGAGGGCATATCTAGTGAGCAGATAAAGCAAAGGTTGGTGGCTTTGGAAATGTGTGACGGGTGGTGGTGATGGTGGTGGAGATATGGAGTATAAGAGCAGAGGTAATAGCCCATAATAGAAGAGACCCATATAGGTCTCCCTTCTTTTCATACACTTATTAAGAAGACCCCCCAAAAAGATAGTAAGGTAGACAAGACATATACTAGAATGGAACCCATATAGCTTTCCCTTCTTTTCGTACACCCCTGAAGAAGACCCCCCAAAAAGGTAATAAGGTAGACTAGACGTATACTAGAATGGACTCTATGCAAATATTTCTTCTTTTCATACACCTATGAAGAAGACCCCAAAAAGGTAGTAAGGTAGATTACACGTATACTAGAATGGACCCCATATAACGCTCCCTTCTTTTTTACACCTCCGAAGGAGACCCGCCAAAAGGTAGTAAGGTAGACTAGACGAGTACTAGAAGGAACTCCATATAAATCTTTCTTCTATACATGGATCCTTGAAGAAGACCCATAAAATAGGTAGTCAGGTAGACTAGATGTGAACTAGAATGGACCAAATGTTACTCTCCTTTCATTTCATGCAGTCCCGAAGAAGAAACAAAAAAAAGGTAGTAAGGTAGACTAGACATGTGCTAGAATGGACACCATATACCGTAGATCTCCCTGCTTTTCAGACACCCCTGAAGAAGACCCCCAAAAAGTGTGCAAGGTAGACTAGACCTTAGATAAATGTAACCACTATGTATAGCTTAGGGTACCGTCACACTTGGCAACACTCCAGCGATCCTGACAATGATACGACCTGGTAAGGATCACTGGAACATCACTACGTGGTCGCTGGTGAGATGTCAAACAATCAGATCTACTCGACACAGCAACGATACGGTGACCCGTATAATGACATCGGCGGTCGTTGGGACCCTGTTACGCAGCAGCTAGTCTGACCACTCAGACCTACGTGGCTGAGTTCTGAGTCGCCAACGAGGTCGTTGTTAAGGGGTCAAACACACCAATGCATGCTGCCCAGCGGGAACCCAACGATCAAAGAATGGTCCAGGCCATTTCGACAAGACCAGCGATCACACAGCGGGGGCCTGTTCCCTGCTACGTGTCAAATATAGCGAGATCGCTGGCGAGGTCGCTGTTACGTCACAAAACCTGTGACACAACAGCGATCTCTCTAGGTGTGATTGGGGTTTAAGTCTTTATCTCCTCCCTGAATTTTCAGTATTGCTAAGAACAGAGGAACTTGGACAATGAATTAGATACCAGGGGGCATTTAAGGGATTCTTGAACTGCACAGGAGTGAAAAAGAGAAGATAACACACACATATTTTTAGAGAAACCATAAACAAGAGGACAGTGAGACCTCCCCAACTAGTAGATCAGGGTGATAACAAGCTCTACCTGACTACCGGCATTCACTAGGATGTGGTGGGGGGGGGGGGGCGATCATACAATTAGTCTAAAAACACCTTTTTCTGGCTAGCATCTATATGAATAGGGTCAGCCGAAATCAGTTGCCTTTTTAATTATCTTTTGCTGGGGGGCAGGGTTGACTGAATTGGGGGAACTCAATGCAAACAATGAATGGCGATGGCTCCCATAACTGACCAGGAGCTAAAATTTAAATTTGCTCTTCCAATTGATGCCAACTAGATTTGTCCAATTTAAACAACTCTTCCCCAAGGCACAAGTTGGAAAGAAAGTCCGATGTCCAAAGAATATAATTTAGTTTTTCAATCTTGTGCTTGTGCCACATCTGATAATCATATTATGGTGCATATGAAGTTGGGTGTCCATTTTTATCAAGAAAGTCCACCTCTTTATTCTTACCTTGACACACTACTGTCCCTTCTTCCAAGGATTTGGGCACCGTGCATTGGTAATTTTTAGCCGTGAATCCAAATACACAAATATTCCATTCTGCCAATCCTCCAGCAATCTGTCACAGAGACGATAATGGGTTTGCAATTCAGATATATATAAAAAAGTATAACACATGTTGTACTATATTCCATGTCTTATGTGGTGCTCAGAAAAAACAGCTTTCAAGGTGTACCATAAAGTGGGATACAGTATTTGGGTGATGGATAAATTTAGGGGCAAATATATAGAGTAGGGTATGGGCTTTGCTAAGCAAGTGGTTAATAATTAGTATTATTTATAACATAATTTATGATAATTATTATTAGTATTTTCTACAAGACATATACTCCACATTCTATTGTCACCGCCAATAAGAGGGGGGTTAAAATGAAATGGTTTCCATTTAGATAAATGACATACAACCTGGGGTTCAATTTAAATGGATAACTTGTACAACTTATGTTACATTTTAGTCCCCTGTGGTTGATCTTGGGGTTCAAAGGTAAGGGGCTGTTTGATAGTTGATGGTCTATACCTACACAGGGAGGGAGGCATTCAATCAATCTAGTTAGCATCTCGTCTATATGGGTTGGACAAAATCATATTATTATAAGATCTATCTGTAATTATCTTCTAAAGACACTGATGATATCATTAAGGGGTCTTAACTGAGGAAAAGAGGAGTCGTATTAGTAGGTTGAAGAAGAATTAGTAGATACAGATTTGCTCGAAAGCACAACAATCCAGCAGACCAGACAGATCACTTCTATTTTCAATGGTCCAAGGGTAAAGACTGGTCAATGATCAACTTATTAGGGACGTGAGGTTATAACAGAGATTTGACTGACCTGCAGGAGGACACCCAGCAGCACAAGTCCATGGTAGCTCCTCTTGTTCATCCCCATTGGGGACTCCAGGTGAGAAGAAGTTGTAGGAAGTTGTCCCAGATGTCTTCACACAGTGATGTATCCCCTGAGTGCTCTCAGTGTGACTGTGCCCTGAGCCTTCTCACTGCTCTCCTGGGCTGGGCAGGGCTTTCTCCAGGTGTGGTAACCTGGGGGTGGCCAGGTAGAGCAATCAGTGGGTGGTGACTTTACCAGTTTGTATCAGGGTGGGTACAATATAGTATCAGTGACTGCAGATTACTCATGATTGTTGAAGAGGGAGGTGTCAGATGTTGCAGGAGCAGTGTTATCATCTACACTGGGGTGCAATCAGGTCTCTGTAGAGGACAATATCTGCGGATCCTCCTCATCTCACTACTCTGACTTCTCCATTAGTGGTAAAAGCAGGGAGTGTCCAGTAATAATGAATGTAACTGAGGACGCTGTCTGATGACAGGACATCTGCCTATCTATAAACCGCCACAGAACAGACGCATTCCACTTATTCTCACTTTATGTTTTCGGACCCACTCAGACCGACGTGCCGACAATTCATTATTCATTCCATTGTCTGCGTTGTTCGTTTATAGGTTATGTTCCATTACAGGATAATAAACTCTGATATTTACCAGATTGGTATTTTTAAAAGTTTCTAATATATTCTTCAATTGTTTTTATTTCTTTTCAATGCAAGAAAAGTCACAAAGTTTTAAATACAATAAGAATCAAGTGCCAGATGTGCAGGAACATTGTAGAAGAAGCACCAATTGTTGCTAATCTATAGGATTCTTAGCAGTAATCAATAACTGTTCTTAGCTATAAGAAAATAGAATGGGATTACCGTATATACTCGTGTATAAGCCGACCCGTGTATAAGCCGACCCCCCTACTTTTGCCCCCAAAAACTGGGAAAACTTATTGACGCGCGTATAAGCCGAGGGTGGACTCCAGCACAGGTATACAACCCCCAGCAGTGAGGTATACAGCAGCCTCCCCAGTGGTAGTATACAGCAGCAGCCCCAGTGGTATATACAGCAGCAGCCCCAGTGGTAGTATACAGCAGCCCCAGAGGTATATGCAGCCCCAGAGGTATATGCAGCCCCAGAGGTATATACAGCCCCAGAGGTATATGCAGCCCCAGAGGTATATCAGCCCCAGAGGTATATGCAGCCCCAGAGGTATATAGCCAGTAATCCAGAAGAGCAAGCACCCCCAATATCAGTATATCAGGCCCCCTTGGGTAGTAATCCTGTAAAGGAAAGAGATTAGTATACTTATCCCTCCGCTGTCGCTGACCTGTCAGCGCCGCCAGCCATCACGCTGTCCTCTTCTCCAGCGTCTTCCGTCTCTTCGGCTCCTCCTCTGTCGCGCAGGCAATGACGTCATTTGCCTTGCGACCATCGGAAGAAGCCGGAAGAAGACGGAAGACGCTGGATGAAGACGGAAATGAGCAGACGATGGCAGCGGCGGGACAGCGGCAGCGGGACAGCGCAGGGATAAGTATACTAATCTCTTCCTTTACAGGATTACTACCCAAGGGGGGCCTGTATACTGAGATGGGGGGGCGCTGTATACTGTATACATTGTATACAGTATACAGTGACTCGCGTATAAGCTGAGGGGGGGACTTTTCAGCCCAATTTTTGGGCTGAAAAACTCGGCTTATACGTGAGTATATACGGTACATAGTCTTGCTTCTCTCTGCTAAAATACACAGCTGTAACATAATACAGGTGCTATGTGTCTCTGTAAATCAGGGGTATGTGTGGCACAGGCTATACAGGAGTTTGTGAGAGGTCTGCCAAAGGGCTATGCGTGAGCTTGTGTAATACTGGACATTAGGCTCGGCTTATCTGGACTGTGTTGAATCGCGTATCTGGGGCTGTTGGCTCCGCTTATTCAAGGGTAATGCTCTGCTGTACAGGCTGTTGTGACGTCTCGTATACAAGGATGTGGCTCTGTTGTTACTGAGGTGTTGTGCTCTGTAATTGCACTAATCGATCCACTCCGGCTCAGACTTCCCGAGCTGCACAATCCTGGATGCTTACCCAGAAATCAGGACTATCCACAACTTGCATGGCTTAGACGATCCCTAAAAACGAGCTTTTAAGGCGGCCTATCATACTCCTAATAGAAGTCCTCTGTACTGTAGACAGTGAATGGGCTATCCCTCTGGACATTACTCTTCTACAAACTCCACAAACCAAAAAGGTCTACACAGACTGTATATGACCATCCATGTAAGGCTTAGTTTATGACCCTTTCTTAAGATTGCCTGGACCATCAGTGCAATAACCCCTGTACCTTGTGCAACCACCTATCCGTTGTAGATGTTAAGCTCCTTTGAGCAGGCTTCACCTTCATTTCATGCTTTAAATTTATGTATTTTCTTGGCTACATTGATTCTTATGCTATTGTTTTGTATCCAATTATTGTACTGTATTTGTTCTCTACTGTAATTACTTACTGTATATTTTCTGTACTCTAACCCTACATTGTAAAGCGCTGCGGAATATGTTGGTGCTATATAAATAAAGCTTTATTATTATTATTATTATTATTATTATTATTATTACTGGGGGCTGTGTGTGACCTCATGCTGTACACTCAGGGCTGTGTGCAGCCCCCTGCTGTATACTGAAGCTGTGTGTGGGCTTCTGCTGTATACTGGAGATGTGTGTGGGCTCTTGCCATATACTGGGGGCTGAGTACGGGCTCCTGCTGTATACTGAGGGCTGTGTGCAGCCTCTTGCTGTATACTGAGGGCTATGTGTGGCCTCCTGCTGTATACTGGGGGCTATGGTGCGGTCTCCTGCTGTATACTGGGGGCTAAGTGAGGCCTCCTGCTGTATACAGGGGTTGTATGTGGCCTCCTGTCATATACTGGGGCTTTGTGCAGGCTCTTACTGTATACTGGGGGCTGTGTGCAGCCTCCTGCTGTATACTGAGGGCTGGGTGGGCTACTGCTGTATACTGGGGGCTGTGTGGCCTCCTGTTGTATACTGAGGGCCATGTGTGGGCTCTTGCTATATATTGCACTAATCCGATCCTCCCACTCCCGGCTCCAAGACTTCTCCAGAGCTGCACCAATCCTCTGGAATGCTTTACCCCAAGAAATCAGGACTATCCACAAGTTGCATGGCTTCAGACGATCCCTAAAAACGCATCTTTTTAAGGCGGCCTATCATACTCCTTAATAGAAGTCCTTTGTACTGTAGACAGTGAATGGGCTATCCCTCTGGACATTACTCTTCTACAAACTCCACCAAACCAAAAAGGTCTACACAGACTGTATAATGACCATCCATGTAAGCTTAGTTCTATGCCCCATTTCCTTGAGATGCCTGGACCATCAGTGCAATAAGCCCCTGTACCTTGTGCAACCCCTATCCCGTTGTAGATTGTAAGCCCTTTGAGCAGGGTCACCTTCATTTCTTGCTTTATTTATTGTATTTTCTTGTTACATTGATTCTATGCCTATTGTTTTGTATCCAATTATTGTACTGTATTTGTTCTCTACTGTAATTACTTACTGTATATTTTCTGTACTCTAACCCTACATTGTAAAGCGCTGCGGAATATGTTGGTGCTATATAAATAAAGCTTTATTATTATTATTATTATTACTGGGGGCTGTGTGTGACCTCATGCTGTACACTCAGGGCTGTGTGCAGCCCCTGCTGTATACTGAAGCTGTGTGTGGGCTTCTGCTGTATACTGGAGATGTGTGTGGGCTCTTGCCATATACTGGGGGCTGAGTACGGGCTCCTGCTGTATACTGAGGGCTGTGTGCAGCCTCTTGCTGTATACTGAGGGCTGTGTGTGGCCTCCTGCTGTATACTGGGGGCTATGTGCGGTCTCCTGCTGTATACTGGGGGCTAAGTGAGGCCTCCTGCTGTATACAGGGGTTGTATGTGGCCTCCTGTCATATACTGGGGCTTTGTGCAGGCTCCTGCTGTATAGTGAGGGCTGTGTGCGGCCTTCTGCGGTATACTGGGGGCTGTGTGTGGCCTCCTGCTGTATATAGAGGGCTGAGTGACTTCCTGCTGTATACTAGGGGCTGTGTGAGGCCTCTTACTGTATACTGGGGGCTGTGTGCAGCCTCCTGCTGTATACTGAGGGCTGGGTGGGCTACTGCTGTATACTGGGGGCTGTGTGGCCTCCTGTTGTATACTGGGGGCTGTGAGTGACCTCCTGCTGTATACTGGGAGCTGAGATAGACATGAGTGTCCTGTGCCTAAGAACGCAGCGGCTTCATGCCCACAATCAGGATTCTATTCTAGGTGCAGATTTTTATTATTCTCCCACTGCGTACACTCACATCTACACAAGAATAAATTGACATGCTGCAGCTCTGAAAGGCACGTCGCATGTCAGTTTGCGCAGCGTTAAAAAGAAGCTCAGTCGGCATGGGAATTCTAGTAATCCCATCCACTGTGCTTGTACTGCACAACACAGTGTTTTGGTAGCAGCAAAAACAAATTGCATCCAATCCACTGTTAATCTTAATCCTGGGCATGGGCCCTAATTAGTTTGTGGGGCCGTCAGTCATCTTGGCCGTCTCTCCCACAAAAAGGAAAGATCACTGTTCTCTATAAGAGAGCCTCTGCCGGACTTCTATGATGGCGATTTATCTGAGGGAGAACAAAAGGATCGGCAATCCAAAATCAGACATACCAGATCCTTAACTCAACAGATTATCTGTCCAGGGTTCCCATATACATTAGCCCAGCGTTCCCCAACTCCAGTCCTCAGGAGCCATCGACAGTGCATGCTTTTAGGACTTCCTCAACATTGCTGGTATTAGATAATCATCTGCGTAGGTGATTAAATTATCACATGTGCAATACTAAGGAAATCCTGAAAAGCTGCAGTGGGGAACACCGAACTAGGCTATAGGCCGAACCTGTCAATATCAGCATGTTCGGACTACGTTAATCTAATTTGTATGGGGGCCTTAAGAGTCTATTTACACTGCGCAAATTGCATGGTTAAATGACTACCAGCCGGCAATATGCATACTTGGTTCAGATATGTGTTATAGGAGAAGAAAAAGAAGTCGCACTCAGAGCTTCTATAAACAGCGGTTCTTTATTGTGCTTCAGTGCACACAGCAGATGGTGGCACGCGGGTGGGAGGACGGGGGGGCACGACGTTTCGCGCCGTATAAGGCGCTTCAGCAGGTTAGTCCTCGGGTCCGCGGGTGGAAGGATTAACCTGCTGAAGCGCCTTATACGGCGCGAAACGTCGTGCCCCCCCGTCCTCCCACCCGCGTGCCACCATCTGCTGTGTGCACTGAAGCACAATAAAGAACCGCTGTTTATAGAAGCACTGAGTGCGACTTCTTTTTCTTCTCCTATAACACAAAACTGGATGTGACGTATCGGACTGTTGGGAGTGAGCACCAGAGCGTGCAGAGCGGTGCAGCAGGGAGGACCCTCATCATCCTCCATAGCCAAGGGCTGAAAGCTTGCAGGCGGCGGTGAAATCTCCCCAGGCTGTATGGGAGACGCTGCAAGGTGGTGCTGACCCCATCCTAATCTTCAAAACCTTGGTTCAGATATGCACTAAAGGTCGCCTCATGGTAGGTGCACCTGACTGAACAATCAGTGCGCATAGGCTGCTATCGTTGTTGGCAAATGTACTGGTCACATAAGATGCCGATCACTGAACAATCAGTAATAGATCAGTGCGCATAGACAGCTATTGCTCCCTGCAGTGCATGTCCTGATTACACAAGATGGTATGCTGCCGAGCACTGAAAGATCAGTAATAGATCAGTGTGCCTAGGCTGCTATGGAGTCATGATTCCTGATTACACAAGACATTGTGCTGCCGAGCACTGAACAATCAGTAATAGACCAGTGCAGATAGGTTGCTATTGTTCTTGGCAGTGGGAATCCTGTTTACACAGGACTATGTGCTGCCGAGCTCTGAACAATTAGTAATAGATCAGTTTATATAGGCTACAATTGGCATCATGAGTCCTGATTACACAAGATGATATGCTGCCGAGCACTGAATGAATAGTAATAGATTATAGTGCATAGGCTGCTATTGTTCTCTGCAGTATATGTCCTGATTACACAAGACAATGCACGCTCGAGCACTGAACAATCAGTAATAGAGCAGTGCAGATAGGTTGCTATTGTGCTATTGTCTCATGCGGCCTCTGCGGCTACTGGTCGTCGCTAAAGAAAGTCTCACACACCACAGCTGCAGTTCTTTTACTATTACTTGGTGGTTTCAGCATGGCCGCCGGTTATGTCCCTTGCCAACCTCCGGTTCAGCGTTGTCTCCAGAACCGGGTTAGTGCAGTCGAGCCTAGGTTGGTGCCCCTTTCCTTCTCACTAGGTGTTTCCGTCTCTGGTGGTCCCCTCACGCTAGAAGCTTGTCTCGCTGCTCCTTACTTAGCGCCTCCGCAGCACAGAGCTCAAGTACCGACAACCACGAGTGCCTATCTGTACCCCCTCCCAGGGTACTGCTCTATAGTGCAGCCACCTTCCCCAAGTCGTGTCTGGTGTTCGGCCACAGCTCCTGTTAGAAGCCGGTTCGGGCATGAAGCATTTGCGTCGTGTTCAGGGCCAGGTCCCTGTGTCGTCCACCAGCCCCTCTGTCTCGCCAGATACGGGCATACAGGGATCTACGTATCGTTCTGTACCCCAAGGGCTCCTTTCTTCCTCCACACCTGTCAGTCTTTCCCTTCCGGGGGCCCCTACACTACCGACTTCCACTCCTCTCTCTATGGTCTCTCCTCTCCAACTCCTCTACTACTACACTTCCCTGTCCCCCTTTTGGAGCCTGGGTCCTCCCTCCGGGTCCACCCACTCTCCCAGGGACCTATGGGTTGTGTGTTTGTGTGTGTGTTTTGGCTCAACTGCACCATCCCAGCACCTGGAGAGCAGAGACACAACACTCCCTAATCACAGGATTGCAGTACCTCTGGTGGCGGCCTACCTGGTGGGGCGCCACAGATCAGTGTTCATAGACTGTTATTGTTATCGGCAGTGTGAATCCTGTTTACACAAGATGATGTGCTGCCGAGAACGATGATCTTTTGTGTGAGATCTCTTGTTGAGACTGCATGATTATTATGAAATGGGCCAGACCAGAATATATACTGGCAAGAAAGGGCATATCTCAGGAACAGAAAGGCGCTGCAAGAAACGAAAAACAATGCCGGATTAAGGGGAACAATGACATTTACACCGGGAGAGGGACAAATACATATCTTTGGTGTTCCTCACATCCCCTTTAAAGATTCAAACAATGCCAACAGTACTGTTTTGGTAATTATATGGTTGCCAAAAAACCAAAACTGCTGGATATTTGGTGTATGTTGGGGTATCACTTCATACTCCACAATGAATGTTACATCTGACTGGGACAAGCAAACCGTCTCCATAAGGCTACGTTCACACGCGGCACTTTTTGCCGCATAATTGACAGTGCTGCTTTTTTGCGTGCGTAGGCGCACAAAAAAGCGCTACTGCATGCCGACCCCGTGCTTTTCTTGGCACACTTTCCTCAAGGCCAGGTTAACATGTAGCCTATGGGGAAAGCGCACCCAAAAAAGCACCAAGAATTGCCATGTCAATTCTTTTTGTGTGGGCGCTCTTGCAGTAAAAGCGTGAAAGTGGCCGCGCAAAAATACGTGGCAAAATTACTCATCTGCATGCCTTTTCGCAAAGCCATAGCTTTTGCTGTAAGGCATTTCCAGCTTTCTTGGGCACTGCCTTTACGCGAGCGCTCAAAAGCAGGAATACGCGGCTATTACGCCACGTGTGAACGTAGCCTAAGGCTTTATTAACCCAATGGAGGCCAAAAGTACACTCAGGCTGATATATGTTGCAAAAAAAAAGGGAATGTAATGTCATCGTAGATTACTCTATTCCATACAACAATATCCAATGAAGAAATGATGTATATTTTTCACAACCGTCCCCAGTGAGGAATATGCCACAGGGTCTCCTATGATTATATGCACCCACCCCCTCCTATGATGTAAAAGCTCCCACTGAATCCTGTGATTTATATGTTCCAGACCCTTTTGTGAAGTATATATTGCAGCCCCATGTTTCCTGTGATGTATGTAAAGCAGTCCCAGGGTCTCCTATGTGATGTATATAATTAATAGTCCTAGGCTCTCCTATGTGATGTATACATAGCAGTCCCAGCGTTTTCTATGCAATGTATATACAGATGTTTCAAGGTCTCCTATATAATGTATATACAACAGTCTCAGCATCTATAACATGATGTAATGATGTATATACAAGTATCAACATCTCCTATGTGATGTATATACAGTTGTCCCAGCATCGCCTATGTGATGTATATACAGCAGACTCAGCGTCTATGTGATTTTATATAAAGCAGTCTCAGTGTCTATGTGATTTATATACAGCAGTCTCAGCGTTTCCTATGTGATGGAGTCAGCAGTCCACTTGTCTCCTATGTGACATATATACAGCAGTCTTAACATCTCCTATGTGATGTATATACAGCAGTCTCAGTGTCTCCAAAGTGATGTTTATACAGCGGTCCCAGCATCTCCTATGTGATGTATATACAGCAGCTTCAGTGTTTCATATGTAATGTATATATAGCAGTTCAAAGTCCCAGCATGTCCTATGTGATGTACATACGGCAGTCTCAATGTGTCTATGCGATGTATATACAGCAGTCCCAGTGTCTCCTATGTGATGTATATACAGCAGTCTCAGTGTTTCTTATGTGATGTTTATACATCAGCCTCAGTGTCTCCTATGTGATGTATACGCAGCAGTCTCAATCTCTCCTATGTGATGTATACATAACTTAGTATTACAAAGAGTTGACTACGCTCCAGACCAACGCAAATCTGGAAAAACAGTTGTGAGAAGCAACAAGATAAACATCACCTAACATCACAGAGAAGCAGTTCCAGGCATCACATTAGGGGTGAGTTAATTGTTTGACAAAATAGCAGTATAATTTACAAGATGATCATTTTGTGCGGCCCAAATAATGGTAGAAATTTCCAAATGGCCGTTGGTAGAGAAAAGATTCCCCACCCCTGGCCTATTCTATTGTAATGGCATCTGTAAGCTCTCCAAGAGAAACGTCTGTCCAGTATCACAGTAATTATTATCACCCTATTCCATAGCAATGGGTGGAAATGAGCATCTAGCTATGCAGGTAATGAAAATGGACAGCCAGGAATTTTAACCCACTTGTCTATTATACTCCTGTGAAAATAATACCGTAAGCTGGGCGCTATAAAACAATCACCCGCTCATAATCACATCTGATGGGGAAAACAACCTCCCGGACACGTATCTATATTTAAACTGGAAACTCGATTAGTTGGCGCTAAGCTCTAGTATAAATTGCTCACTGTTTGTGGTGTGGACTTTGGTCTGTAGATTGATAAGAGGCTTGGTTTCTGCAGCAAACTATAGTCAAACCAAGGTCGTATTGTTCTGTGCACTACATACAGTATATATCCATATATATACACTACACACACATATATATATATATATTTGTTTGGTAGTTAGGAGACTAATGCATTGCAACAAACCCCCACCTGTGTGCAAATCTGCACACCATGTTCAGCTTTCTGTTCATTCACTGACAGCAATCAGAAACTCAGGGGTTATTAGAAAATTATACAGCTTTTCATATAAAAGGACCAGTCACCAGATCACAAGTGCACAGTTCTTGCTCCTAATTCATTCTCGCTGTTCCTCTGAGTAATCCGCTTTTTGTTTTTTTTCAAATCCGCCATATATGTCCAGAGATATTGGCTTTTATACTTGTGCCAATGCGTATGCGCTTTACTAAAAGGGGCGTGGCTTACAGGACTCCTTGGGGGCATGTCTTTAGACTGCTTACAAGCCACTCCCCTTGCTTAAACATTAACACTACATAAAAAGGTTTATAGCTCTGCAATCGTATGGCGGATTAAAAAAAACAAAAAAACATAAATACTAATGGGAGCAACAGGAGTAAAATAACAGCTAAAACTGGATACTTTTGAACTGATGACAGGTCCCCTTTAATCTGGTAGAGTACAATTTTCGGGATAGATAATCACTATTTGGCTATAGATACAAGGTGCCTATTCAAGCATTGAAGAACGGAAACATTTGGAACTAGAACAATCTCCTTTGCCAGATGTTGGGGGACCCTGTGTCAGCATTTCTCCTACCAGGCACAAGCAAATCATCAGAGTATAAGGATTAGAAGTTATCAGCAATTTCCTAATAATATTTACTATTGATTCTCTATGAGAAATTGAAAACTCAGTAAGATGGCAGAATCGCCCACTTACATCAGACTGTCTGCCGTCCACTGTGTGCACAGAACAGAGATAGGAAATTGATAACAGCGCAGAGAGGACCTATTGATAACAATATACCAGGAAATTGCTCAAGGTGGAACTTCCTTTATTGAGGACGTCATATCCAGTGGTGTAACTTCAGGCACAGGGGCCCCGATGCGAAAGCTCCAACGGGGCCAACAATTATTGCAAATCTTTAATAGCAATAGTCTTTTTCTATAGGCCAAAGGGACTTTTGGGGCCCCCTAGGCTGCAGGACCCAGGTGCGATCGCAACCCCTGCACCTGTTGTAGTTACGTCCCTGGTCGTATCCCCAGACATCAGCCACTTACCATTAATGTCCAGCCATTGCTCAAAGTTTTCTGGCTTTAGTCTATAGAAAATAGAAGATTGCATTGGTATAATATGACAACACGATATCGACCATCACCAACTCCGTCCTCCTCCCATTATGAAGGAATCCTCCAGGCCTGGCCCCTCACTAGACAACGGCTCTCATTTACCCTCTCCCTATTTTTTTTTTTTTTTACACATTTTTTATGATGTGGGTCGTAAATATGCAAGAACCACATACCAGGCCGAGAGGCTCCGGCTGACAGATGATGACATCATGGTAATGGATCAGCCTCAAATTTTAAAAGAACTATAACTCCCAGTATGACCTGACAATGCATATATAGAATCACTGCCATAATGAAAAAAAATAAAGGAAATTAAAAACAGTGCCGCCCTAGTTCATAGGCTGAACTTAGTATTACAGCTCGTCCCAATTTAAATGGGTTGTCTGTTCTAAAATGATTATTCTGCAGTCACTCTGTGTCGCTCTATGTGACTGCAGACTCATCAATCCTCCCAGCACACGTGCTGTGCACAACGAGGATTTGCCATTTTCTAAGCTGGGACCACAATTATGCAGTATGCATGTTCCTGACCAGAACCCAACTAGTGGGTGTGGCCTCATTCAATACAAATGTATAGAGCAAGGCCACGCCTACTAGTCAGACACACCCACTCCATTGACTTGTATTGTGTGGGGCCACGCCCACTAGATGGCCTACTACTAGTCAGGCACACCCACTCCTTATACTTGTATTGAGCAAGGCTACACCCACTAGACATGTTCTGAATGGGAACATGCATAACCCACAATTAAGTCACGTAAATGCGTTCCCAGCTTAGAAAATGGCAAATCCTCGCATTGCCCAGTGCGAGTGCTGGGAGGATTAATGAGTCTGTAGTTACATCGAGTGACTATAGAATTTCATTTTAGACCAATCTCTTTAAAGGGAACCTGTCACCTGATTCTAAGGCCCTACATTATCTCTAGCTATCCCTACACCTTACTAGCTGCTCCCTATCTATCCCTTTCTTATCTAAAGTGTCCCTATTAAACATGTGTAAATGAATTATAAACTTACTGCAGTCCCCGTGGTTGAGGGACTGGGAAGGCGTGGCCACGCTGCCTTCATCACTCCTCCGTGTCGTAATGCACACCAGGCTGGGCGGCATTATTCTGTGTCCTCTCTGCCCCCATTCTTTAGAATATCCCGCCCTCTGTGTAGTTCTATGCACCGGCCGGGCGTCACATCCGGCGCGGTGCATTATGGGGCCGGTCACGGGATCGGCCTCAGTGCATTATGGGCTTGATCACTTGATCGGCCTGACTCCGCGCATCTACGCAATGCGCTTATTGAAGTCGGGCCGATCACGTGATCGGCCCCATAATGCACACGCACGCCGGATATGACGTCCGGCGGTGCATAGAACTACACAGAGGGCGGGAGATTCCAAAGAATCCTCCTGGTGGGAGGAGTGTAAGGTGTAGTGTGGGGGAAGTTAGGAGAAGAAGCAGAGTTGGAGAAAGAGAGAGTTGGAGTTGTGTTCAGGAAGAAGGAGGAGAAGGAGCAGGAGTCTGCACATTGCCGTGCAGCCCTGGAACAGCAACTTAACCGGGAGGGCACCAATAAGCGGTGACCCAGACCAGAAAGCGGGCAACTAAGCACGGGTTCAAAAACACCCATGCCCGAGTCCTACCGGATACCGGTTCCGAGGCAGTCAGCGTCCACCTCTGTTCTGCAAAACCGGAGTGACGAAGTAGCTTTTTAGGAGCGCCTCACTACAGCCGCTAACCCAGCAGTCTTGCCAGCAGGGTACCTACCCTTGGGCCTCTGGATCCTTCACAGCCTAGGTTGGAAACCCGGCTAAGGTAATCCAATAGAGATACCCAGTGCCTTGAACTGGTGCACTAAGGCAGCTACGGCAACAAGAATAGGACAGATAGTAGAGGAAGGAACCCTGTGGAGCTCTGGACAGAGGCTGTTCATCACTGGGACCACCCGGTCCGTTACCTAAAGAACTGTATACCGTGTACCACACCGAACTTACAGTAAAGACCCGTTACAGAGGAGCATTGTGTCAGTGCATTTCTTCCAGAACTGTTATTAACCTTGCTCATCAAACTACCCGAGCTGCCGTATTCCATCCAGTGCAGCTCCTGGCCCCGGGGACTACTGCTCATCCTGTGGGAGCATTCCATCTAGCTGCCGCACATCCCCCGGAGGCCCAAGCAGCGCCGGTGCCATCACTGGACTCCCACAGGTGGCATCACGACAATCAAGAATTTATCCCAATCCCTATATCCCTTTTTATTTGACCACAGGGCCCCACAGCCTCAGGAACCGTGACAAGTGAAGCAACGCCTGAGACCTGCGACCCTGGCAGCGGTGAGTCACTTTGATGTATTGACTTGCTTTTTCATGTACAGCTCTGAATGTGTTTTATTTCTGTTTATTTACATGCACATAGAGAATATTGCAGCTTGTACTGCAGAAAGTCCGGTGTGGGCTGAAAACGTTTTACGTTAAAAGAGACAATGATAAAAGCTCCATCAGTAATAGATCCTACGTGTGGGACTTTCTCCTTTCTTTTGGTGTGCCAGGAATAATCTTCAATTTAATTCAGCTTTCGCGTTTGTCATCTGTTCGCATGTAATAATCATGTTTTCTTAGTGTTGGAGAAGATAAAGATATGATCGTTATGATCACATTTCACAAAAATTTGTTTGGTAATTACCTAAAATTCCTACAAAATGTAAAGGCAGGTGATGGCAGGAAGATTGTGCAATACTTCCCTCCAGGCTGGGAAAGCAGACGAAGGGGAATGTATCAGGGTCCGGCTCCGCTCCCCTCTCCTGACATCACAAAAACTGCACTGAACTGGTATATTGCTCTTAGAGGGGGTTTCCAATAATGAATATGTCATATGTCTGACTGCAAGGACGTCCACTGACAAAGTCCTACAAGCCAGAACTAATGGGATCAGGATGTCTGCACTGACCGTCAGGGCATGCTGGGAGTTCTAGTTTTGGAAGCGGTGGAACGTCACAATTCCTGAGAAACCGACAATACTAATGACTCAGGTTCCAGGTGATGCTGCAAGATGTGAAATGGCCAAAGGCAAAGAGAGTGCGCGACCGGAAGAGGAGGCAGGGCAGAAAACTTGTCATATTACTGTAGAAAAGAATGACATCATGAAGAACACACAGATACTGCAGTTACTTTTGTTTTGTACTTCACATAATTTCACCATTTAAGGAAAGCCACAAGCTGAAATCTATAATATGGAGAAAAGTATGTGCCCCCTCCACATTCAACCAACAGGAGCCTCCTCATCTCCCATTCTACATTCAAAGCAGGGGTGGACACACCATAGTGCCCTTCATCCAGAAGAGCATTTGTGATGTGACACTGATGTTGGGGAGATGCCGGGCTCACAATCTCAATTAGAAGTGTTGGATAGGGTTGAGGTCCAGGCTCTGTGGTGTTGGATGGGGTTGAGGTCCAGGCTCTGTGGTGTTGGATGGGGTTGAGGTCCGGGCTCTGTGGTGTTGGATGGGGTTGAGGTCCGGGCTCTGTGGTGTTGGATTGGGTTGTGGTCCAGGTTCTGTGGTGTTGGATGAGGCTGAGGTCCAGGCTCTGTGGTGTTGGATGGGGTTGAGGTCCAGGCTCTGTGGTGTTGGAAGGGGCTGAGGTCCGGGCTCTGAGGTGTTGGATGGGGTTGTGGTCCAGGTTCTGTGGTGTTGGATGAGGCTGAGGTCCAGGCTCTGTGGTGTTGGAAGGGGCGAGGTCCGGGCTCTGTGGTGTTGGATGGGGTTGTGGTCCAGGTTCTGTGGTATTGGATGGGGCTGGGTCCGGGCTCTGTGGTGTTGGAAGGGGATGAGGTCCGGGCTCTGTGCTGTTGGATGGGGCTGAGGTCTGGGCTCTGTGGTGTTGGATGAGGCTGAGGTCTGGGTTCTGTGCTGTTGGATGGCACTGGGGTCCAGGATCTATGGTGTTGGATGGTGCTAGGGTCCGGGCTCTGTGGTGTTGGATGGGGCTGGGGTCCGGGCTGTGTGGTGTTGGATGGGGCTGCGGTCCAGGCTCTGTGGTGTCGGATGGGGCTGAGGTCCGGGCTCTGTGGTGTCGGATGGGGCTGAGGTCCGGGCTCTGTGGTGTTGGACGGGGCTGGGGTCCGGACTCTGTGATGTTGGATGGGGCTGAAGTCTGGTGTTGGATGGGGCTAGGGTCCGGCTCTGTGATGTTGGATGAGGCTGAGCTCCGGGCTCTGTGGTGTTGGGTGAGGCTGAGGTCCGGGCTCTGTGGTGTTGGATGGGGCTGAAGTCTGGTGTTGGATGGGGCTAGGGTCCGGGCTCTGTGATGTTGGATGAGGCTGAGGTCCGGGTTCTGTGGTGTTGGGTGAGGCTGAGGTCCGGGCTCTGTGGTGTTGGGTGAGGCTGAGGTTCGGGCTCTGTGTTGTGAGGATGGGACTGAAGTCTAATGTCGTACACAGGGGGGAGGGTGGGGAAAAGGACGGTATACACCAGGGGCCAGATGTTATATACCGGGTCCAGCACGATTGAATTGAGAAACCTATATTCAGTTAAGGCTACGTTCACACATCGCGTATTTTGCGCGGTTTTTTACGCGCGTATTTGCTCCAAAAACGCATGTGCGTCTGCGTTTTACAGCAAAGTGAATGGACATTCACTTTGTGCCTTGCAGACATCGCGTAATTAAACGCAGCGTTTTTGTAGCAAAAAACGCGCGCGTAAAAAGAATGAACATGTCAATTCTTTGCGTTTTTTTACGCGCGCGTTTCCATAGGCCCCATTATAAAAACGCGCGTCTAAATGCGCGATTGAAGTAGAAGCGAGTTGTTCTCTCGCGTATTCTTATTGTGTTTTTAAACGCGCGTTTTTCCCTTGAAAAGACGCGCGTAAAAAAACGCGATAGGCTGCGTTCACACATTCGCGTATTTTAAGATGTGGGGCCCAATAATTTTCTCCATAGTGTTCCTCCCTTGTAGGCTTCTGGACTAAAGAAACAACCTTGGATTAGGTTATATGACCAAAATTATGACTACAGAGCCTCATGCACATCTGGGTATTTTGGTTCTGTGTTTCGGTGTTGTATTGATCTGTAATATGGTGCTCTTGCCTTGTTATATACTTGTTCTGTTCCCCAATGCATGAATACTTGAGAATCAAAAATATAGAGCATAGTGAAAACTAACATGCCTGCTCCCTCTTTCCCCTGACATAGGGCACAGCCAAGATGTCCCATACAGGTCAGATCATTGTGTTCAGTAGACAGTTTAATGTCCCCAGAAGACCATTAACCTTCTCTCCTCCAGGGCATTGGATTAAATCAAGGGCTAACAAATAAAAAACCTTGAGGGTGTGTACACATACACAATAGTGCATGGCAGGATCTTAAAGCAGCATTAAAGGGATTCTTCTGTGCCGTCTGCCTATATGTCACTCACACACATCCGCCGTACAAGACCTCAGTGGGCGTCTTAAGGCCACTTCACACACACACACACATATCTGAGTCCAATATCTGAACAGATCTCTGGTTGCAGTGAAATCATGGATACATTGCTCCATTTTGTGGCTGTGTACAACATGGAGCAATGTATCCATGATTTCACTGCAACCAGTGATCTGTTCAGATATTGGACTCAGATATCTGTGTGTGTGAAGTGGCCTTTAGGATGTGTTCAAGACCTTGATAGGTTCTCAACCATAAGACTGACTTAAACCAAAAATAATACAGTCTCTCCTAAAAAAGGGAAACCTGTCTGCCAGCAATAATGGTGGGGTTACACGTCCCGATATCGCCGCGATATCGGAGGCAACGCCGCAGGACGCGCGCATTTTTTGAGCGCTTTTCCCAATATCGCATCGGCGGTTTACACGCTGCGATATCGGGAAACAAAGTCCCTCCGATGTGTACGCCCACCAACCCAGGAACGACCATTTAACATGGGAGTTAATGGTTGAGGTGCGAGTACAGATCGGAGTTGGGCTGTCACACGCAGCGATCCTGCTACAACGGCCTTGCGATATCGGGGAGTTGAATAGCTCTGCTATTCAACTCCGATATCCTTTTGGCATCGTTCCAGGATCGCGTTGTACGCTCAAACCGTACAACGCGCGCCCGATATCGGCTCCAACTCGCGACCCACGTGACTTTTTGTCGGAGTTGGGTCGGAGTTGGACGCCGATATCGCAGCGTGTAAACCCACCATAAGAGATGGTTCAAACCATGCACAGGTGCTGGCAGTGGCATAAACTGAAACTCATGGGCCCTGATGCAAAAGCTCCAATATGGCCCCCAATTATTGCACATCTATAATAGCATTAGCCTTTTTCTATAGGCCAAATAAACTTTTGGGGCCCCCTAGGCTCCAGGGCCCTTGTGTGATTACAATAGGTGTAGGTGTTGCAGTTACGCCCCTGGGTGCTGGGTGCACTCGTCATAGCTGAGCAGTTTATTGCACCTTGTCGCCTACTTGTTTCCAGCCATCACTATACTTTTCCTTGATTGACAGCTATGGCTTTAAAGAAGCCAGAGGAGGGACCAAAGACAGATGGAGAATAAGTAGGAGAGAAGGTCACTGAACTGCTTGGCCACACCAAGCGTACACCGAACAATTGAGCTTGGTTTGATCAGTCATTTTGTATTGAGAGACAATAATGTTTTAAGGCTCATTTAGACTGGATAATTTCTGTCCATTAAGAAGCGGCAATTGACTATATACTGGTGGATCGGGGCTCATTTATTGGATCATTGGCAAAATCCGTTCTGGGGAAGAACAATAGTTAATAGGATGGTCTCCTGTTTAACAAAAATCTCATCAACAGTCAATGATTTTTCAGCTGACCTGTTCACATTTGCCTCATTCGTGGGCGATCAGCATCATTTTTTCCAGCTGATAATCATGAACTAGCTTTGATAAGAGGATCGTCTGCACTCGTAAGTAATCTCTGAGAACCACGTCTATATGGGTGGCCTACCAAATAACCAGTCGTCCCAGTGATATATGGATATGATGGGTCTACACAAGTGCCAGATGAGGTCCAAGCAGGGACAAGAACAAAAGGCATCTTGTGTATCAAGACCTCAAGATTCATTCTAGAAAATAGAAACCAGTAACTGCAGTTTCTCCCTCGTAGTATAAAAAAAGGAAAGAAAGAAAAAAGGAAGAAAAATGAGGAAGAAATCACTGAATTGCAGCATGCCTAAAAATACGTGCAGATCTTAACCACAATATGTGATGGTGATTTCCCCAGTCACTGCTGGATCATACGGACCGGCTGTCATATTAACCCCTTCATGACCCAGCCTATTTTGACCCTAAAGACCTTGGCCTTTTTTGCAATTCTGACCAGTGTCCCTTTATGAGGTTATAACTCAGGAACGCTTCAACCGATCCTAGCGATTCTGAGATTGTTTTTTCGTGACATATTGGGCTTCATGCTAGTGTTAAATTTAAGTCGATAATTTTTGCGTTTATTTGTGAAAAAATCAAAAATATGGCAAAAATTTTGAAAATTTCACAATTTTCACATTTTTAATTTTTTTTTCTGATAAACAAGAGAGATATGTGACAGAAAAAAGTTATTAAATAATATTTCCCACATGTCTACTTCACATCAGCACAATTTTGGAAAAAAAAAAATTTTTTGTTAGGACGTTATAAGAGTTCAAAGTTCATGAGCAATTTTTCATTTTTCAACCAAAATTTACAAAACCATTTTTTTTAGTGACCACATCACATTTGAAGTCCTTTTGAGGGGTGTACATGACAGAAAACACCCAAAAGTGACACCATTCCAAAAACTGCACCCCTCAAGCTACTCAAAACTACATTCGAGAAGATTATTAACCCTTCAGGTGCTTCACAGGAACTAAAGCAAAGTGGAAACAAAAAATGGATATTTTAATTTTTTTATCAAAAATGTTCTTTTAGCCTCAATTCTTTCATTTTCACATGGGCAACAGGATAAAATGGATCTTAAAATGTGTTGTGCAAATTCTCCCGAGTACATCGATACCTCATATGTGGTCATAAACCACTGTTTGGGCGCACGGCAGGGCTCAGAAGTGAAGGAGCGCAATTTGACTTTTGGAGCTAATTTTACATTCAAAAAGTGAAATTGCGCTCCTTCCCTTCTGACCCCTGCCGTGCGCCCAAACAGTGGTTTATGACCACATATGAGGTATCGGTGTACTCAGGAGAAATTGCCCAACAAATTTTAGGATGAATTTTATGCTGTTGCCATGTGAAAACGAAAAAATTTAGGCTAAAAGAAAATTTTTGTGAAAAAAAAAGTACTATTTCATTTTCACAGATCAATTTGTAAAGCACCTGGGGGTTCAATATGCTCACTACCCATCTAGATATGTTCCCTGGGGGGTCTAGTTTCCAAAATGGGGTCACTTGTGGGGGAGCTCCAATGTTTAGGCACGCAGGGGCTCTCCAAACGCGACATGGTGTCCGCTAACAATTTGAATAAAAATCAGCTCAAATTGTTAGCTGTAACCATGTTGTGTTTAGTGAGCCCCTGTGTGCCTAAACATTGGGGCTCCCCCACAAGTGACCCCATTTTGGAAACTAGACCCCCCAAGGAACGTATCTAGATGCATAGTGAGCACTTTAAACCCCCAGGTGCTTCACAAATTCATCCATAAAAATGAAAAAGCACTTTTTTTTCCACAAAAAAATTCTTTTTTCATTATTATGGATCAATTTGTGAAGCACCTGGGGGTTGAAAGTGCTCACTATGCATCTAGATACGTTCCTTTGGGGGTCTAGTTTCCAAAATGGGGTCACTTGTGGGGGAGCTCCAATGTGGAGACGCACAGGGGCTCTCCAAACGCGACATGGTGTCCGCTAACAATTTGAATGCAAAATGAGCTCAAATTGTTAGCGGACACCATGTTGCGTTTGGAGAGCCCTGTGCGTCTCCACATAGGAGCTCATCCACAAGTGACCCCATTTTGGAAACTAGACCCCCAAGGGAACGTATCTAGATGCATAGTGAGCACTTTGAACCCCAGGTGCTTCACAAATTAATCTGTAAAAATGAAAAAGTACTTTTTTTCCGCAAAAATCTTTTTTTTTCAATAATTTGTGAAGCACCTGGGGGTTCAATATGCTCACTACCCATCTAGATATGTTCCCTGGGGGGTCTAGTTTCCAAAATGGGGTCACTTGTGGGGGAGCTCCAATGTTTAGGCACACAGGGGCTCTCCAAAAGCGACATGGTGTCCGCTAACAATTTGAATAAAAATCAGCTCAAATTGTTAGCTGTCACCATGTTGCGTTTGGTGAGCCCCTGTGTGCCTAAACATTGGGGCTCCGCAACAAGTGACCCCATTTTGGAAACTAGACCCCCCAGGGAACGTATCTAGATGCATAGTGAGCACTTTGAACCCCCAGGTGCTTTACAAATTCATCCATAAAAATGAAAAAGCACTTTTTTTTTCCACAAAAATTTCTTTTTTTCATTATTACGGACCAATTTGTGAAGCACCTGGGGGTTCAAAGTGCTCACTATGCAGCTAGATATGTTCCCTGGGGGTCTAGTTTCCAAAATGGGGTCACTTGTGGGGGAGCTCCAATGTGGAGACGCACAGGGGCTCTCCAAACACGACATGGTGTCCGCTAACAATTTGAATGCAAAATGAGCTCAAATTGTTAGCGGACACCATGTTGCGTTTGGTGAGCCCCTGTGTGCCTAAATATTGGAGCTCCCCCACAAGTGACCCCATTTTGGAAACTAGACCCCCCAGGGAACGTATCTAGATGCATAGTGAGTACTTTGAACCCCCAGGTGCTTCACAAATTCATCCATAAAAATGAAAAAGCCCTTTTTTTTCCACAAAAATTTCTTTTTTCATTATTACGGACCAATTTTGTGAAGCACCTGGGGGTTCAAAGTGCTCACTATGCAGCTAGATATGTTCCCTGGGGGGTCTAGTTTCAAAAATGGGGTCACTTGTGGGGGACTCCAATGTGGAGACGCACAGGGGCTCTCCAAACACGACATGGTGTCCGCTAACAATTTGAATGCAAAATGAGCTCAAATTGTTAGCGGACACCATGTGCGTTTGGTGAGCCCCTGTGTGCCTAAACATTGGAGCTCCCCCACAAGTGACCCCATTTTGGAAACTAGACCCCCCAGGGAACGTATCTAGATGCATAGTGAGCACTTTGAACCCCAGGTGCTTCACAAATTGATCTGTAAAAATGAAAAAATACTTTTTTTGTGAAAAAAAGTACTTTTTTATTTTTATGGATCAATTTGTGAAGCACTTGGGGGTTCAAAGTGCTCACTATGCATCTAGGTACGTTCCCTTGGGGGGTCTAGTTTCCAAAATGGGGTCACTTGTGGGGGAGCTCCAATGTGTAGGCACACAGGGGCTCTCCATACGCAACCTGGTGTTTGCCAACAATTGGAATTGTTAGCGGACACCAGGTCGCGTATGGAGAGCCCCTGTGTGCCTAAACATTGGAGCTCCCCACAAGTGACCCCATTTTGGAAACTAGACCCCCAGGGAACATATCTAGATGCACAGTGAGCACTTTGAACCACCATGTGCTTCACAAATTGAGACGTATAAATGAATAAAGAAACTTTATTGAAAAAAACATACTAGTCTAGTATTGCAATTCGCAGCATAGGGAACCCATGGGGCTCTGTCATATTTTTTGGTCCAGCCAGGTACAACTTGGGGCTACGGACTGCCACCAGCCCCCAGCTGCTTCGTCATACCTGGCTGGAACCAAAAATACACGAAGCCTATTTTTTTTTTATTTCTAGATTATTTCTAGAAAAAAAATGACATAGGGCTCCGCCATATTTTTGGTCCAGCCAGGTACAACTTGGCAGCTACGGACTGCCACCAGGCCCCAGCTGCCTGTCATAACCTGGCTGGAACCAAAAATACAGCGAAGCCTATTTTTTTTTATTTCTAGAATTTTTAGAAAAAAAATGACATAGGGCTCCGCCATATTTTTGGTCACGCCAGGTACAACTTTGGCAGCTACGGACATGCCACATTGGCCCCAGCTGCCTCGTCATACCTGGCTGGAACCAAAAATACAGCGAAGCCTATTTTTTTTTTATTTCTAGAAATATTTCTAGAAAAAAAATGACATAGGGCTCCGCCATATTTTTGGTCCAGCCAGGTACAACTTGGCAGCTACGGACTGCCACCAGCCCCCAGCTGCCTCGTCATACCTGGCTGGAACCAAAAATACAGCGAAGCCTATTTTTTTTTTATTCTAGAATATTTCTAGAAAAAAAAATGACATAGGGCTCCGCCATATTTTTGGTCCAGCCAGGTACAACTTGGCAGCTACGGACTGCCACCAGCCCCAGCTGCCTCGTCATACCTGGCTGGAACCAAAAATACAGCGAAGCCTATTTTTTTTTTATTTCTAGAAATATTTCTAGAAAAAAAATGACATAGGGCTCCGCCATATTTTTGGTCCAGCCAGGTACAACTTGGCAGCTACGGACTGCCACCCACCCCAGCTGCCTCGTCATACCTGGCTGGAACCAAAAATACAGCGAAGCCTATTTTTTTTTTATTTCTAGAAATATTTCTAGAAAAAAAAATTACGTGGGGCTCCGCCATATTTTTGGTCCAGCCAGGTACAACTAGGCAGCTGGGGCTGGAATCCTCAGCATAGAGGCCCAAGCGTTCTGGCCCCCCATGCTGCGAATTGCAGCCGCAGCCGCCCAGAAAATGGCGCATTCATTGAAGCGCCATTTTCTGGCGTTGTACCCACGCTCTTCCAGTTGCCCTGGTGCCGGTGGCTAACTGGGTAATAAAGGGGTTAATGCCAGCTTTTTATTGGCAGCTGGCACTAAGCCCGAGATTCATAATATAGGGCCAATGTTAGACCCGCCATTAGGAATCTCTAGTACAGTAAATAGTCAATAAATACACACAGAGAAAAATCTTTTTATTTGAAAAAAAAACAGACACAATTCGGACTCCATCTTTATTATAAAAAGATCCGACGTAGTCCACAACGAAGGTCCCACGACGCTCGATCGCTCCGACGTAGTCCATAACGAAGGTCCCACGACGTTTGTCTCCGACGTAGTCCACAACGAAGGTCCCACGACTCTCGATCACCTTTGCATTCAGATCGCTACTCTGGAGCCCGATCCGCCAGCATGGTGATCGAGCTGCAGAAAGTGATCTGACACCCCGGGCGCAGTGACCCATTATGTGCATCACTGCGCCTGGGCTGCCAGATCACTTTCCGCAGCTCGATCCCCATGCATGGGGATCGAGCTGCGGAAAGCGATCTGGCAGCACAGGCGCATTGACCCACTATGTGCATCACTGCGTCCGGGCTGTCAGATTGCTTTCTGCAGCTCGATGCCCATGCAGGGAGATCGGGCTGCAGAGCAGCGATCTAAGAGCCTGGGCGCAGTGACCCACTATGTACATCACTGCGCCTGGGCTGCCAGATCGCTTTCCGCAGCTCGATCCCCATGCATGGGGATCGAGCTGCGGAAAGCGATCTGGCAGCACAGGCGCATTGACCCACTATGTGCATCACTGCGTCCGGGCTGTCAGATTGCTTTCTGCAGCTCGATGCCCATGCAGGGAGATCGGGCTGCAGAGCAGCGATCTAAGAGCCTGGGCGCAGTGACCCACTATGTACATCACTGCGCCTGGGCTGCCAGATCGCTTTCCGCAGCTCGATCCCCATGCATGGGGATCGAGCTGCGGAAAGCGATCTGGCAGCACAGGCGCATTGACCCACTATGTGCATCACTGCGTCGGGCTGTCAGATTGCTTTCTGCAGTTCGATGCCCATGCAGGGAGATCGGGCTGCAGAGCAGCGATCTAAGAGCCTGGGCGCAGTGACCCACTATGTGCATCACTGCGCCTGGGCTGCCAGATCGCTTTCCGCAGCTCGATCCCCATGCATGGGGATCGAGCTGCGGAAAGCGATCTGGCAGCACAGGCTCATTGACCCACTATGTGCATCACTGCGTCCGGGCTGTCAGATTGCTTTCTGCAGCTTGATGCCCATGCAGGGAGATCGGGCTGCAGAGCAGCAATCTAAGAGCCTGGGCGCAGTGACCCACTATGTGCATCATTGCGCCCGGGCTGTTAGATAGCTTTCTGCAGCTCGATCCCCATGCATGGGGATCGAGCTGCGGAAAGCGATCTGGCAGCCCAGGCGCAGTGATGCACATAGTGGGTCACTGCGCCCGGGGTGTCAGATCACTTTCTGCAGCTAGATCCTCAGAATCCAGCTGTAGGAAGTGATCTGACAGATCCAGTACAGTGATCCACAGTGATCACATAATGGTCACTGTGGATCACTGTGCTGGATCTGTCAGATCACTTCCTACAGCTGGATCCTCAGGATCCAGGTGTAGAAAGTGATCTGACAGATCCAGTACAGTGATCCACAGTGATCACATAATGGTCACTGTGGATCACTGTGCTGGATCTGTCAGATCACTTCCTACAGCTGGATCCTCAGGATCCAGCTGTAGAAAGTGATCTGACAGATCCAGTACAGTGATCCACAGTGATCACATAATGGTCACTGTGGATCACTGTGCTGGATCTGTCAGATCACTTCCTACAGCTGGATCCTCAGGATCCAGCTGTAGAAAGTGATCTGACAGATCCAGTACAGTGATCCACAGTGATCACATAATGGTCACTGTGGATCACTGTGCTGGATCTGTCAGATCACTTCCTACAGCTGGATCCTCAGGATCTAGCTGTAGAAGTCATCTGACAGCTCCAGCACAGAGCTGTCAGATCGCGGAAGCGGCCGGGAGAAGAGGAGGAGGAGCGGGACGCAGCCGTGCACCGGGTGCAGGATGGAGCGCGATCGCCGGAGGGGTGAGTGGGAGAAGCGATCGCCGCTCCGGTGGTCGGGGGGGGCAGGCAGGGGGAAGAGGGGGGGTGAGAGGGGATGGGGGGGGCACTCACAGGAAGCGGGGGCAGGCAGGAGCAGGCGGGCGGCAGGAAGAGGAAGCCCGCGGTAGGGACAGGAAGCGGGCGCAGGGACAGGAAGCGGGGGGGGGGGTAAGAAAGATGAAGAGGGGGCAGGATAGAGAGGTGGGGGACAGGGGGGCACTTAGAGGATGCCAGGGTAGCAGATCGGAGGGTAGGGAGAGCAGGGGCAGGCAGGGAAGCATGACAGGCGCGGTGATTTTCACTTTCACTTTTGAGCGCCAATCACCGCGCCTGTAGCCGGGGGGGTGGGGGTGGGGGCAAATCGACCCCCCATGGGGTGTTGTACAACACCCCATGTACCTGCAGGCCGAATGACAGGTCAGTGAGACCCTCACTCGGCCTGCAGGAGCCCGATCAATCCATGGCCCACCCCCTGGGCCAAGGGTCGGGAACGAACTTGTTTCCATGGCCCAAACGGTGGGCCAAGGGTCGTGAAGGGGTTAAGATTATGTGATCATTATCATGGGGGAAAACTTCTTCCTGCTTGGTTTCTTGATATCTGACTCACCGTAGCCGGGACTTCACGGGGCAGGCGTTTTTCTTCTCCCTGTCACGGAACCGCGCCTGCCGTAGTGGGGCCCGGTGGTCCAGATTCAAAAGGGGATGGCTGAACAGATTCACAGGTGGTGTCACAACAAGAAACAACCTTTAGAGTTCCGGTGATTCCACCGCCACTGCTTGGGCCTCCGGGGGATGGGATGCAGCAGGATGGGACGCTCCCCACAGGACGAGCGTGAGTCCCCGGAGCCAGGAGCTGCACAAGATGTTATGAGGCAGCTGCGGTACTTCTAGCATGCGGAGATGGACAGTTCTGAAAGAGGCACGGACACTGGTAGTCTCTGTAACGGGTATTTTACTGTAACCAGCAGGCAGTACATGGTATACGGGTAACGGACCGGGTGGACTTTAGCAATGATCGGTGTTTCTCAGAGCTCCGCGGTGTTCCTCCATTCTAACTTATTCTGGGTGAGTTGCCGATGTCGCCTTTGAGTGCCAAGGACGGGTACAAGGGACTACTTAAATGGCCCTGCCGGTGTGTACGTTCCGGTGTGAGGGGTAGTCTGGGTCCTTTTGGCGAGTACTCCACTGGCAAGACGGCTGTTTGCGGCAGCGGTGGGGTACTCCTGTAGAGCGGTCCCTCCACTCCTGGTTTGCATAGCAGTGATAAATGACTACCAGCTTCGGAACCAGTGATTCGGTTGTAGATGGGCACGGGTGTATTTTGACCCGTGGATGTTCGCCCAGAGTCCGGTTGTTGAGGCACCGGGTAATGGTGCCTAACCGGTGGTGGTCGTGGCCTAGGGCTACACGGAACTGTGCAAGGCCCCCTCTCCTACATTCCTCCCGGCCACGTTCTGCTCCTTCCTCCTTCTCCTACATTGCAGACTCTTTCTTTTTCTCCTTTTCTGCACTACCTTCTCCACTACACACTACTCCTACACTCCGCCCACCAGGACCTTATTGGCCCTCTATGCTGATGTGCATGTAGGGTATGGAGCTCTGAGTTTTAACCATGTCATCACCTAGTCAGAGAATATCGCAGCTGCAGTCTGGGCTGCAATACACTCCTGTGACGCACTCGTTGCGGGGGCCACACTGACATGCAAAGTAGAGCCACCAGAAAAAAAAAACAAAGGAAATCTGCTGCTTCAATCAGGTGTAAGGGTCCCGTCACACTTGGCAACGTTCCAGCGATCCCGACAACGATACGAGCTGGTAAGGATTGCTGGAACGTCGCTACGTGGTCGCTGGTGCTATGTCAAACAGTCAGATCTACTGAACGATGCAGCAACGATACAGCGACCCGTATAACGACCTCAGAGGTCGTTGGGACCCTGTCGCACAGAAGCTAGTCTGACGACTCAGACCTACGTGGCTGAGTTCTTAGGGTAAGTGCACACTTACCGGCGGTGTCGGTCGGCGGCTGCTGGCGGGTCCCGCCAGGAAGCCTCGGCGCCGTCCACCGGCTTCCTGGCGGGTATGTGCGGGCGGTATCCGGCGGCTGCCCACGCGGTTCTCGGCGGAGATTCTGCAGCGGCTGGAAGACAGCACATGATTCTGCTTGCAAGCCGCTGCAGAAACGGCCGTTTTTAGAACATGGTCATTCTTTGCTAACCCGCTGGGAAACCTGCGGGTTAGCAACGGATGACGCTGGGTAACCGCCGGTATGTGCACAGCCTTGGGCGGGTTACATTAGTTTCAATGTTAATCCAAACGTCGGTTTGGATTAACATAAATTTAAATAAAACTAATGTATGCAAAACGGCGGTTTACACAGGTAAACCGCCGAAAACCCGCCCAGTGTGCACATACCCTTAGTCGCCAACGAGGTCGTCAAACACGCCGATGTATGCTGCCCAGCGGGAAACCGACGATCAAAAAACCAGTCCAGGACATTCAGACACGATCAGTGATGTCTCAGCGGGGGCCTCGTCGCTGCTGCGTGTCAAACATAGCGAGGTCGCTGTTGCATCACAAAACCTGTGACGCAACAGCGATCTCGCTATGTGTGACGGGGCTTAAATGCAAAGTGAAGCTGAAGACATCTTGAGTCGGGTTCACATGTTACTGATTTTCTACACAATTTTCTAAATTAAATGCCAATGGTTCGGCATCTAAAATAAATGCATATTTTGCAACTTTATTTATGATTTATTAATAATTTCTTATTGTTTAGGAAATCCAACAAAACAATGTCAGGTCAACAGTTTAACACCTTCACAACCAATGACTTATAGGTATGCATTGGTCGTCTCCCTGACTTTGATGAGTTTACGTAATTTCCTGCACGTCAGATGATCTGATCAACAGACATGTGAATCTAACTGGTGTGGGTGTGGCGCCCCACTAGTCAGGTGTCACAAGTGGGGTACTGCACCCAAAAATGAGCGTGTGGTTATCTCAGTTGCAAGTAGAATGCAGAACACTGTGGAAGGATTTGATCCCAGCGCTCACACACACCCACCTAGGCAACCAGGGGAGGTCCCAAAAAGTTTGAGAATTGGAGTTGTAAGGAGAGCAGGGAGGACGCACGGGGGGGGTCTTCAGAAGTGTCTTCCCCAAGGAAAGACGGACAACGGGAGCTTACCCGCAAGAGAAAGGGGGCTTCAAGAGAGGCTAGAGAGAGAAGTAGCCCAGACAGAGGTTCTGATTTGTGCACCCGGAGTGCGGCGGATCTGACAACGCGGCCTGGAGTGTTCAACCTCCGACTCTACTTGTCACGGCTCCGAAGACATCCTCAGGGTGTTCGTCCTGGACGCAACACTGCTAGCTGAGCAGGCAATGAGAAGAGAGAGAAAGAACACGACAAGGGTTAGATCTGAGAAGGTACCACCAGAGACTTCCACAGATTCTGCATTCTGCTGCGACTACCCGTCCGGCTAGAGAACTGTGAGCTGTATCATCATCTTGACCAGTTTCGCAAGTAAAGTACATGGGAAGAGTGAATTGCCTCAGTGTTTCTGTCCTGCTATTGACTTTTCTTGAAAGCTTACACCATCCTGGCAACGGTTATCACTGCCCCGGAGACCCAGCTTCACCTGTAGGAAGCTACTCCACTCTAGCTGCAATACCACCACCCTCCAGGGGACTGGTGGCACTGGTGTCTAGTCACCAGGTACTACAGGTGGCGTCACGAGACTCTTATCCCTTGTAAATACAAAACCCCCTTCTTTAAGGCTGTCACCCGGGGCCACGGGTCTGGGCAGGCCACCTGCAACATTCCCCGATTGGAGGGAGAGAGAGGCCCAGACATCCGAGTTCTCATAGCCTGGGGTGGTACATAGGCAGATTCACGGTACGAGATTGTGAACAATATAGCTCAAACGTCACGGGTTTGGAGTCGTTAAAACGACAGTTTGTACGTCGTTGCATGTAACACAGAGATACGACTATGATAAATTGTTGATCACAGATTTGAGAACATGTTCTCAAATCAGATGATCCTCGATCAGCCAACCTGCTGCATCGTTGTGTGTGACACTGCAATAACGATTTCGTTGACGACTTCGCCCATTCACATCAGTGAAGAAGTATCGTTCGCGGGTTGTATGAATGATACCTGCTTGCTGGATTGTTGGTGCATCGTGCACGATATCTACACGTGTGACATCTCACCAACGATCTCTAAACGATGTCCTAACGACCGCGCACCCATGAGATCATTAGCGCTATCATTTCAATATTAGAAGCGTGTAACGGTACCTAAAATTAGATTGCTTTGTCAAAGTACGACACTGCGATCTCACATACACTGGCAGGGATTGCGCCATTTCCTGCTGCCTTCGTGACCCCGTGACACAATCAAGGGACGCTCCTGTGTTGTCATGACAGGGAAGCATCATATGATGACTCCTATCACTGTCATGACGAAGCTCCTGCGCCAGCGTTCACAGGTCAGCAGCACTTCTGCTGTTCAGAGGGATGCAGGACCATTGCTGTGTTCAGAAATGCTCAATCTATCAAAATAGAAAATAAATTAATTTGATCAGTGAACTGCGTAACGAAAAAAAAAAAAAAAAAAATTACATTTTTTCGGGTCGCCACAGTATTGAAATAGAATGCAATAACAGGCAATCAAAACATTGCATCTACCCAAAAATGGTATCATTAGAAACGAAAGCTCAAGCTGCAAACAATAAGCGTCACACAGCCCCAGATCCCAAAAAAAAAAAAAAAAAAAAAAACCGGGATTCTTCAGGTCTTTTAGAAAGAAGTGTGCTTTTGTTGCTATTTTCAAAGTATACATGTCTGCTATCTACGAACTCGTACCGACAAAGGGGAACTATACTGACAGGTCAGTTTTACCATGTAGTGAACATGGTAAATAAAAACCCAAAAATAGTCATAAAAGTGTACTTTTTTTCATGGCACTTGGAATTTTTGCCCATTTTCCAGTACACTATGTGGTAAAATGAATGATGTCATTCAAAAGTACAACTCATCCCGCAAAAAAAAAAAAAAAACAAGAGCAGGAAGAATAGGAAAACATCGCCGGATTCAGGAGAACAGCGGGCATGTACACCAGGTAAAACAATGACAAAAAAGGGCCCGTCGCTTGCCATATATATAAGGGAGCAAAGCCAAATTTCTCAGTGGATTTAGTGGAAAACTGACACTAAACCTGTTAGATTTGCCCTTTAAAAAATTTACACAAACACAAAAGAAAGACAACCCCCAACATTCACCCTTCTCACACCTGAATTCCTGGCAATCCTCCTTCTCAGGTTACAGCACTGTGGATAATGACTGGGAATAGACGAATACAGTGGGAATGGTACACAAGAGGCTGATCTATCATATACTGGGTACATTACAAGTCCTCCTGGGTCCAAAGACTTAGGGATCAGGGCACGCAGTGTAGTGCCATGGACCGATGTAGAATATCCTAGGTCAATAAATTAGCAATCTGCGGCACTCTAGCTGTTGTGAAACTACAAATCCCAGCATGCCCGTATAAACCCACGCGATCAGGGATTGCTGGGAGTATTTTTATAATGGTTTCCAAGAAGTCACATCTATTATGAGTAACCACCGCCAATCAACTAGCACAAAATGTAACAGAGCAGAGCCACCTAGTGGCCGACCGGTAACGGAGCAGAGCCACCTAGTGGCCGACCGGTAACGGAGCAGAGCCACCTAGTGGCCGACCGGTAACGGAGAGAGCCACCTAGTGGCCGACCGGTAACGGAGAAGAGCCACCTAGTGGCCGACCGGTAACGGAGAAGAGCCACCTAGTGGCCGACCAGGTAACTGAGAAGAGCCACCTAGTGGCCGACGGTAACGGAGAAGAGCCACCTAGTGGCTGACGGTAACTGAGAAGAGCCACCTAGTGGCCGACAGGTAGCGGAGCAGAGCCACCTAGTGGCCGACAGGCAGGGGAGCACCTATCATGAGGCGACCCGAGTTAGTCGCCTCAGGCGGCGTGCCACCTGCTACTAAACAGAGGGTGGAATCTGCCCGGGTGCCTGGTGGGAACTCAGGCTCCCTGCCGGAGCCGCTCCCGGTTTCTATAGTTTAAATAAACTTTTCAGGTCTCAGCTTTCACTGTCTCCCAGTCGCTCTGCACTGTTCAGCACAGCATTGCGAGGAGCGATGATGTAATCACTGAACGCCCCGCTATGCTGAACAGTGCAGAGCGGCTGGGAGACACACTGGGGAGAGGAGATCAGAGCAGCCAGCAAGGACCTGAGGTATTTACGTATTTTTTTTTCTTGTAAATCAGTGAGTACAGAGATATGGGGAAGAGCATGATAATATATGAAGGACGATGGGGGCGCATTATACTATACACATGACTATGGGAATGTATCTGGGGGCACATTATACAGGGTGGGCCATTTATATGGATACACCTAAATAAAATGGGAATGGTTGGTGATATTAACTTCCTGTTTGTGGCACATTAGTATATGGGAGGGAGAAAATTTTTCCAGATGGGTGGGGACCATGGCAGCCATTTTGGATCCAACTTTATTTTTTTCAGTGGGAAGAGTGTCATGTGAATCAAATTTATTGAGAATTTCATAAGAAAAACAATGGTTTGCTTGGTTTTAACATAACTTCATTCTTTCATGAGTTATTTCAAGTTGATATCACCATTCATTCCAATTTTATTTAGGTGCATCCATATAGATGGCCCACCCTGTACTATACAGATGACTATGAGAATGTATATGGGGGCGCATTAGACCATATAGATGACTATAGGAATGTATATGGAGGACTACGGGAGCACAATATACTATGTGGAGGTCTATAATGGAGCAATATACTATATGAGACTATGGGGCATTGTACTTATGGAGGATGGGGCATTATACTATATGGAGGACTCTGGTGGTGCATTATAATATATGGAGGGTTGTGGGGGTTCATTATACTCTATGGTGGACTTTGGGGGGGGGGGTGCATTATATGGAGGACTACGGGGGTGCAATATACTATATGGAGGGCTGGGGTCATTATACTCGATGGAGGACATGGGATGCAATATACTAAATGGAGGACTACAAATGGTGCATTATACTATATGGAGGACTATGGGGGGTGCATTATATTATATCGAGGGCTATGGGAATGTATATGGAGGACTTTGGGGGTACAATATACTATATGGAGGTGCAATATACTATATGAAGGGCTATGGGGGTGCAATATACTATACATTATATATGGAGGACTTTGGGGTGCAATGTACTATATGAAAGTGTATAGGGGTGCATTATACTATATGGAGGACTATGGATGATGCATAATATAAGGAGGACTATATGGAGCCAATTATACTATATGGAATCCGTTATGATATTCGAAGGGCTTTAAGTGAGCCTGGTTTAATTTTTTTTTTTTTTGCGAAGTGGAAATTACTCTTTCTGAAAGGCCTTGTGTCCGTAATACCTGGGCTTCAGAAGCCAGGCAGCCAATTTTAATATCTGAGGATCCGGATGAAGCAGGGGACCTTGCAGGAGAAGATCCGAATTGGAGGGCAGCTGAATTGGACCCTTCACCCGGAGCTCTATTACAAGATTAAGCCAACTCAGTTTCAGCCACATTGGAGCCACTGGGAAGATTGGAGCGCCCTCCTCCATAACCTTCTTCAGGGTTTTTGCCAATAGTGGGACTAGGGGAAAGGCGTATGCCAGGTGAAAATTCCACAGATGGGAGAAAGCATCCACCCCTCTGGATTTGTCCCTGGATTCAGGGAGAAATATGTCATTACTTGTGTATTTTAGCTTGAGAGAGAAAAGGTTGTGAACCCCCCCCCCCCCCCCCCCCCCATCTTGCTACTAGAGCACAGAAAACTTTCCAGTTCGGGGTCCATTCTCCAGGGTGTAGATCCCGACGACTCCATCTTCCTGAAGGTTGGAAGACCCTTTACGTGGACAAATCGACAGAAGATACTATTCAGCCCACCAGAAGATTTGACTTGAAATTGACTTCAGGACATCAGACCTTGCGCTCCCCTGGGGATGTAGATGTGCCACTGCGGGGATGTTTTCCGCGTAGACACGAACATGCTTACTCATTATCAGAACACTTGCTGCAAGAAGGGCTTCCTCCACCGCCTTCAACTCTTTGTTGATTGGGAGCCAATTCTCTGACGCCAGGGACCTTGGAATGGAATCTGAGATACACCAGCAAGAGAGGCTGGGAAGCTATAGTATGTTGTTAGTGTGACTAGGAGTCTGGCACCAGGCAACTCCTCTGAATAAAGACCTCCATCCTGTGGTAGCTGGACCCCAAAAATCTTCACAACCTGGTATTTGAACTTGTTTGTTCATGGCAAAGACACTCCTGTTCAAACGTGACAGGATGTGATCCTGCAGACTGCAGGAGTGAGCCTGGGCCCATAACACTGATTGGGATCCACGACATCCGCATACAGGCAGACATTGCTGCTTGAAGGGTCGGAGTTTCTTGGTTTCCTCAGTGCTGATATTTTGGAAACAGCCGAACGGTGATCCTCTGGTAGAAAGGACATCTGTCTGTACCAAGTCCAGCAGCACTCCCAGGAACCTCCTTGTGGTGTAGGGTTGGAGCTGAGACTTCAGTTGGGATCCAACCCAAAGAGACTGAAGAGTGTTTAGCGATTTTTCTACGTGGCTCCTGAGAGACTGGACTGCCTCTTACGCAGTCATGGAAGGCACTAGAGAAAATTTGCACCATCTGGACAGAACTTCTCCAATCAACACAGACCTTGCAGAGGAAACACGCTGCTGCATATTTAGTGCATATCTGCTGCTTACACGCATCAAAATACATAGTGCAAACAAATTCTGAACATATTTTGGGGAGGGGACAGACAACTGTTGCAGATCTTTACTGTGAAGAATCAAGAGAAAAATGGAATGTGAACATGGGGGACGACTGCTGGAGGCTTCACAGCGAAGATCCACAACTTTCTATAAGTAAAAAGGGATCAAAACAAAGGTGAAGAAGAAAAACAAAAAAAAAAAAACGACAAGAACGAATTTCAATAAAGTTGCAGAATTAATGATATATCTATAGCTTTATAGGTCAGTTTTACACAACTGACCTGGGATCAAGAGATTTGGTTTTACCAAGCTTTATGCTAGGATAATACAGTTGTGCAAAATTTAGGTTTGATTTTTTTTTTTTTTCTTCTTTAAATTACCTGATCCTTGTGTTATGGCCTGATTTTAATTAAGTCTTTTATTTTTAACCGTCACATTGATTTTGAACACAATGCAGAAATTATGTACATGTGAGATGAACAAGAATCGAATCTTTATCCTACCCATAAATGCACATAGAATCTATATGTGCATTTATGGGTAGGATAAAGATTCGATTCTTGTTCATCTCACATGTACATAATTTCTGCATGGTGTTCAAAATCAATATGCGACGGTTAAAATAGAAGACTTAATTAAAATCAGGCCATAACACAAGGAATCAGGCAATTTGGAAAAAAAACAAAAAACAGAAACCCAAATTTTGAGAACCGTATTATCCTAGCGTAAAGCTCGGTAAAACAAATTCTCTCGTTCCCAGGTCAGTTGTGTAAAACTATTCATCCCCTCTGGGGCTACACTAAGCCTCTCGGTAACCCCATAGGGAGTGAATGGAATGGTAGAGCATGTGCATTACTGCTCCACAAGTGAAAATAAAATTATAAATCCAACACATACGTACATGATATAACAATATTCGGTTCTATCATAATGTTCAGGCGCTATGACCTCCACCGATCCTGTGGATCATCACTAAAAGGGGAGCCGCCATATGACCAGTCTGCTCCAGCAAAGCTGATGGAGTGGGATTTTGGTATCAGGGTATGAGGAACAAACCCATATCCCAAGATTCTCTACTCAAGAAAAAAAAAAAAAAAAAAAAAAAAATACAAATATCTTTTGCACTCCATTTCTAGAATATATTCCAAAAGTTCAGTAAGAACACAAGTTTAATAAAAATGTATTTGGGCATTTTACATCAAATATTTTCTTGCAAGTTTAACACAAGTTAGAAAAAGAACAATTTATTCCTATAAATAGTGGACAAAACTGAAAAATAAATCACAATATAAAAAAAACCTGCCGCAATAACCCAAACTGAAATTAGAAACAAAACCCAAACATGGAGTCAGATATTTAAACTACTATACAGAAGATAATTGCAAATAAGGTTTGGGGAGGAAACAAACAAACAAAAAAAAAAAAACTACATGAAATGAATAAAGCTGTGTGCACACCGAGTCTTGCTACATTTTCAAAGCAGAAACTCAATTTTAAGCAGTGTTAAGATTTGGAGAATTGAGTTTTTGGTCCAAAAACTCATTGTGCACATTGCCCAAGGGGTCTCTGATGCCAAAATGTCTGAGCCGAGGTCTGTATCCAGTGATTCATAGCCATCAGTTGGTTGAGGGTCTTCTCCAATGGAATCTTTACAGTACGGTCAGAACTAAATCAGTGCATTGGTGGAAAGTTTTTGCACTCCAAATTCAATCCCAGTGTTATGCATCATTGGTGCATCTAAACTTAAATAATTTTAAGTCTTATTAGAGATTCTAAAAGAAAAGGCAACCATGGCCAAACGAGAAGAGCATTAACCATAACCCCTGAAGGAAGGCACAACAGCAATTTTTTTGGCATATTCTAGCTTTAAAGTATCTACTCAGGCACTGAAATTAGTTTAGCGCCTTCTGAAAGTTTCGCTGTTATAAGAACAAGCATAAAAGCCAGGGTATTAAAAAAAAAAAAAAAAAAAACACAAAAAATGAGTAGTGGTTCAAGGTATAATTATACAATGAGGATAGTCTTCAGTTTGGTCTAAAAAATAAAGTTGGATGGACCAGAGTTTAAGGCGATGTGGTAGAAGTTCTAGTATCCTACAGACTAGTCTTCGTCTCCCCCATACATATCTGCTAGTTTCCGGAAGCGTGGACCCCATTCTTGGAGACAGTCGTAATCTTGGTCAGCTCCTGAACTGGACGAGTTAATGGAACTAAGAGAAGGCGCTTCTGAACCACTACCTTCATAGTCAAAAACCAGGAGGGAGTCGTAGGGTGGAGCGGTGGGGTCGTTGTCCGCTGCATGGAGGTTCTTTGAGAGAAAAGAAAAATAAAATGCAAATTTTAACATGGCAGCAGATTTAGTAGCAAAAATTGAAAAGATAGAAGAGCAGAGTCCGCCAGAACATTAGGTCGGGAATGTTCCGTCAGCTTGTTTAGAGGTAATTTGTGCTTTTAATGAGCTGGAGAATCCATTAAGCAGCTTCCCGTAGAAGCTTACTAATGTCCACTCACAGGAAAATGACGACTACGCAATTTAACCCTAGCTTGTCGACCCATCTTACATTTTCCTAGGATGTGTTCGATAGAACCTTAATTGTTGGCCATGAAAATGTTCAACCCTTAATCATACCTCATCAATGAAGTTTCCGATTTCATCGGGGTTTGAGGGTCGCTGTCTGTACTGTGGTGCAGGCATTAGGGTGTGGGTGCCACATCATTCCTCATCACATCAGGCCGTGCGTCTAGTCCACGATGGAGCTGACTCAGATCATAGTCCTGAAAATAAAGCCACCAAACATGGTCACTTCTCTGCATGGGGGCCAAGCATACATTACTGCATTCTGGTCACAGTAGACCCCACCTGATCTTCCTCTCCTCCTCCCTCTTCACCATAATAGAAGATATTATCCCTCGTCTCATCCTCCGGAAGCAGTAAAGGTTCTTTTACCACCTTCTTCCTCCTCAAGAATAGTAACAGCAGCAGGATGAGAACTATAGGCGAGAATTTAAGACCAGTAATTAGGCAGGCAGATTTAGGTAAGCAACCAAAGCAAATCAACAGACATAACCAGCAACTTTGATTATAGGATGTTCGATGCATATTTTGGAGGCACATTCCTGTGTTTCTGCACACATTGCACCAGATCAGTCTTTAGCTAGAACATAGCGTATTTTCTGACCCAAGATGCACCCCAAATTTAGAGGCAACGAATGAAAAAATAATTTCTTCATTCTTAAAATTGGGGTTTACTGGTCTTTAGACCAAGTGTAGCTTACTGAGGTGGGATGGGGGGCATGCAGTCATGAAGCGAAGTCACAGGAAGCGGGTTCACCCCTGCAAGAAGTCTACAGCGACAACAGTGGGGCAATGCTGCGGGCCCCTGGCTCTAAGGTGTCGCAGCAGCACTAGGAGTTATTGATCTCCCAACGGTGGACTTCAGAAAAATTTCCAAAGGTGGCGCATGCGTAGATTGAGATCTCTGTTCTCTGAATATGCCACCTCTGCAGCCATTTTCCTAAAGGCTATTGTGTCCACTGCCAGTAGCTCAATGGTGCTGCCTCGTGCAGCTGCACACTCGCTCCGCGAGCCCGCATCACCCCCCACTTGGTGCTGCCGCAGACTTCCAGTAGCAGAGATCCCGACAAAACTACATCTGGACTAGAAAATGCACCCCCATATACCGCCTCCACAATTTGGAGGGAGGAAAAAAAAAAGTGTTTTTATTCCAAAAAAAGATATGGAATAAATTACTTTAGCATCTGGCACCTGACACCTCAGAACCAAAATGTTTTAAAACCTGGGGAAAAAAAAATTAAAAAATAAACGCAAAAAGGTGTAAACTAACACCACTTACTTAGTAGTGCCAATACTGATCCCAGAATGACCAGGATGATCGGCAGATCGACCCCAGCAATAATCTTATCTTGACACGAGACTGTGCTGCCTTCGCAGTTGCAGACTGTGCATTGACGACCGTGACCTGCGCTCTCCTCTGAGCATCAAACAAGCGGACGTATAGACTGTAGTCACCAACCTTCAGCTCTTCTTTGGGCTGGAGTAACATATCTGAAAGGACAAATGCTATATAAAATGTACTCCTGTATAGATGATATTCCAAGAGTGGTCACACACATTCAGAAATAATTAATTCCCTAATTCTTAAACACCACATATACAGTACCTTGGGGTCAAAGTCAGACACCCCAAAAACACAGGTCATGTCAAAATCTGAGTTTGTCTGACACTCTGCTAATGTGAATATCCACAGTACCATATTGGATACCAGAAGGGGCAGACGTTACATGTGGCGTTAACTCACTTGTTCCCTTCATCTCTGCTGTCCAAGTCATCTCAGTGCCATAAGCAAGTTCCACCTCATACGGGTAGGTGTTTGGGGGAATGTCTGCATCGGTCACCGTGAACTCGTATGGCTCTGGTTGCGGCTGCATATGGTGAAAGCACGAGGTGTGGGGACAGGACCGTTATCATTGACATCGAGCACTTGCAGAACGAGGGTACCGGTGCCAGTAGCAAAGGGAATCCCTGTAAAGACAGACCTTGCTCATAAATAATCCATTATTAAAAAAAAAAAAAAACACACACACACACACAAACAAAAACACACCACATATTTGTGTGAACAGAGCCCAACATCTATTCTACTTACCGTCATCAACCACCATCACGATAATAGTGTAATTATTGTTCTTGACAAATTCTGACTCTCTATCCAGGTTGCCGTTTCCAGTGACAATGCCAGTTTCCTCATTTACAGTCACCCACCGAGCAGGGTCGTTACCAATCCTGTACCTGCATTACAAGAATTAACCAATTGTTGATCTATTTTATATTTTATTATATCCTATGTTCAATCACAGAGGTCAAGCCTGCTAAACAAGAACAACCACTATATTATCGGACCAAAGTGTGGAGCCATCATAACTCACAATTTGTGTCGGTATCGCAAAGCAACTCACGTAAATGTGACAGTTGCAATTTTTAAACATGTCATTTTTTTAAGTGTGTCTCACACAACCGACCATGTTGGCAGCTACCATCCCAATCCAACCTACCGGAGCTTTTGGTTCTGTTGCTTGTCAGGATCCTGTGCCACAAGAGCTGTGATCTTCTGCCCTCGTTGCAAGTCCTCTGACACCTCGGCCACGCTGACTTGTGGGACGAAGAATGGCGCCTCGTTCACATCCTCCACGTTCACAGTCACCGTAGCGGTTGAGGTTGGCAAAGTGACGGAAAAGCGTTCCTCATTCTCCACCGTGATCTGCAGCACAAACTGCTTCCTGGTCTCAAAATCTAAACCCTTGGAGAGGCGAAAAACACAGTCAGTCAAGTTGTTAATAAGGAAAGCCTGATCAACATCCTAGTAAAGCTGTCAGGTTATGTAATGCCTCCATTGTTCAGTTCATAACTGGGCAAGGCTCCCTACACAGCTGGCTAACCCCAAAAGGCTACTGAATTACTGTACTGCCTCTGCCATATATCCCCCAAGTTGATGCCATCTTGCAGAGGTTACATTCAAAAAAGGTACAATACAAGCCACCATCTCGTCCAAAAGAGGTGGTCAATATAGCAGTTCTACTGGGAATCCATGAAAAGGTGCCATATCTCAAATGCCATTTACACAAAAATACATACTATTAGATAATGAACTCTGGTATTGCATTACTGCTATAGGAAAATATTTAAAAATGCTTAGCTTATGTATTAGCAGATACATGCAAGCCCAATAACCTTGGCAAGGTGATCCTCATCAGGACCCCAACCTAAAATGCCCTTAAATGGGTGAAAATCTCCATGTCCAGGCAGATGGGACCTGGCTTAAAAAGGAAGATCTATAACAAGGGTGTGTCCATCTTTCTTTTTAGACTGATCCCATCTGCCCGGACATGGAGATTTTTAATTAACTTAGAAAGTGGCAATTTAAAGTTAGGGTCCCAATAAGAGATCACCTTGTTGCGGTTATTGTGCTCACGTGGATTGTTTAATACATAAGCTAAGCATTTTTTTTCCCCCTTTTTTTAAAGGGAAAGGGGAATAAGATGCTGCCAGGAACAGGGGTTTATGTTCGGCAATCAAAGACAAGATGGAAAATGTATCAGCTCACTATAGGCAGGAAGGAAAGCCACAATTATAAGAGGTGCAGGGCAGGCAAGGTCTAGACAGCATATGGGTAGGAACAAGTTAATGAAACATTAAAAATTAATTCAGTACCCGCAGGAAAAAGTCTTGAAGATGAAATCATCACTTTATTCAATAAGGTTTTAAAATTTCCTTTTCTAAAAGTTTGACACTGGTTTATGTGTTTCGAGCACATGCTGCCAGTATTGACAAGACTAGGAGTATATGGTCGAGACGCATAGCCTAGGCTACCACCACTTCCATTTGTAAATGTTGTAATCCTCCCAAGATTTTTCCTGCAGATGCTAGATAGTTTCCGGTTTCATTGAAATTAGACAGGTCTGGTCCGTCTTTGTACCGCAACATTAGTGGGGGGAAACATTAGGTCTTGATACACTGCGCTCAGTCGGCTAAAAAAAAATGCACCGATTTGTATAGTTCTGTCCGATGCCGATCACTTCTGCATCAAGTAAGGGGTGGTATTAAGGCTAGTCCATGCACATCTATGGATGGGTTTAACAAGGACACACCCATCCATAGGAGTCTCTGGTATTGCTGTCCTGCTCTACTGAAGTGAATGGGCTGAAGCAAACTTTGGAAAAGTTACGCTCTTTCGCAAGGAACTATCCTGCGCACCCTTGTTGTAAAAGATAACGTTTGCAAACTTCAATTGTAGTGGCTTCATTGTCCCATTTAGAAGATAATTAATGTGTTAGGAGCCGCATTTAAAAATAAAAGTTCCATAACGCAATTATATTGCAAAGTTGCATTATCTTTAGAGATTCCGGAATGAATTAAGAGAAAAATCATCTTCTTGACCAAACAAAAGAAGTATTGAATGACAGGAGTCAGCTGTTCATCCTGCCGGACATAGATGATCATATAATGAAATCAGCTCAGAATTCTGTGAAAGGGCTGCTTGTGCTTAATACAAGCAGTTACATCCTTCATCCACTGGGGGGCAGTACTTCAACAAAGTTTGGACAGTATTGTACAGTTCACTAAGTTTTTGTTTTTATAAACATCAGCAGGGATGGGACGGCAAGGTCATGGGCGCTGGATAGTCAGGTGGGAGGCAGAGCATACAAACGACTACTGTTTTATTTTATCATCTGCCTGGAAAAACCTAACACAAAAACATCTCACTGTTATGGGTTACATTCCTCAAACAATTAGCCTTATCATAAAAGCCTCCTGGCGGTGTTCCCATATGGGTGAGCGGGCACCAACCTTGGCGGTGGTCAAAATGCCTTCATTCGTGTCTTTGTCTGTAGTAATGGAGAAGAATCCGCCTTCGTTGCCCTTGATCTTGTAAACGGCACGCCATGCAGGAGAATACATCTCATCCTCGTCCGTTACCGACAAACGCTTGACTTCAAATCCAACTTCGTTTTCAGGCACAAGGGCCACGTACTGTACAGAGAATATTGAGAAGTTATACATGACTTATATTAAAAAGTTATCTTTAGAACATCAGATTGTGCAGTTCCCCCCTCAGACAAGATGCGACTGGTGGTAGATCAAGCTGCACTGTGCTGTTCCAGACATATGTTGGGGCCGATCATCAGTAATGCTCCTAGAGTGAACAGAGCTGAGCCACAAGTGAGAAAAAGCTGTTGGCTCAAAGCTGTTCCCTACCCTGCCCATACACACTCGGTATGGCGGAGTGTGACAAATCAATGGGGAGAAACTATTTTGTGTTGCTCCTTTACTTCCAACAGAGGAAAAAATAGGAAAAAAAACAGCTCCACTATACCATCAGCTGTCAGCGAGCAAGGATGACCAAGGCTGCATTCACACACAGCGCATTTGTGAGGATGTGCTTTTGGTGAAGCGTTGTGTGTGAACGGGCCTGCACTTCTCCCCTGGGCTTTATACTTACCTCGCCGTGCTCCCTTGGTGACCGCTGATGTCTTCAGAGCCCCCGCTGGCCTGCAGCGAGTGCTGGCTCTAGGACCCGGACGCACCATGTGACCGGTGACATGGTGCTGTTTAAGGTCCTGCGACGGGTTCTACGGTGCCGGGAAGAAGACCGATCAGCGTGGGAGCACGGCTAGGTAAGTAAAAAGCGCAAAGATTTCACATGTTAATTCTTTTTACAGATGCGTATTACAGCACAAAGCGCTTCCGCAAAAGCATGGAACATGTGAACGGAGCTGCGCTTACGGCATCTACGCAGCGCTAAAAAGTGCTGCGTAAATGCAAAAAATATGCTGTGTGAAGGCAGCCTGTGTGACTTCATATAAGCAACATGGGGTGGGGGGGGGGGGGTGACGAGAAATGGAAGATACACTTGTAAAAAAAAAAAAAAATAAAATAAATAAATCTTTTGATAAAGATTGTGCCCAGCCGAAACATGCTGCTTTTAACAATGCTTCCTTCATGCATCCTTTTTTCTTGTAAAATTATGGAATAAAGTCTGAGGTCTTTTTTGTGAGCTGGAAGTTTCCCCCCCCCCCCCCCCCCCAATAAAAAAAAAAAAAAAAAAAAAAATCGATGTGCAGCAACTGGTCAGTGTTCAGACCTTAACTCGACAGCTCCACATAGACTTGAGCCTACCTACTTCAGAGTAGAAGAGCCTTGTTGGGCCAGGTTCAGATTATGGAGCATGGAAGGGCACATTTTGCTTAAACTACATGCCCTTAAGGCACAATCTTGATGGTGGTGACATATGGAGTCCATGATCGTGTTGAAAATGGAGAGACATAAAATGTCTATAGGGTTAAAAATATCACAACCTTTCCCTAAAATATATAAATTGTGACTTGGAGATGTCATGTTGTCTGTTAAACACTAGATGGCGCCCACGTTCCATAATACATAGATATTAAAATAATTTGATAAGAATTGACCAATTAGGAGATGATCACTTTGTAGAACGTTCTAGAACACCACACCCCTTTTTCCTTTCTGTATAAAAATGTGTGCTTCAATAAACGCTTGCGCAGTGTTTAATGTCATTTGGCGTAGGCATGAGTAAGGCTTGAGACAGCTCATGTCCGTATAATTTACTTGCGGCGTACAGACGTGCACACTTGCCTATATAATAATTAGGAGTGGCTGGTGGACTTGTGATTGAACTGAGACCCTCATCAATAGTATGCTGTGCAACCCCTCCCTAAATATCTAGGCAAACTTTTCTTTAGCACATTGTAGAAGTGGTGCGCAGCTCAGGAGCCAGCATGTACCAATGCAGAGTTGAGTCATGATATGTTAGCAGAATATGGGAAGGGGGGGGGGGGGGGGTGTCAAAGGATAAGAAGTGTGGCTCCTTACTAGTTTCTGGAAGATCTAATGCTGGATTCTTAAACTTATCCTACAATGGAGAGATGGCCACATTCCCAGCACGCTCTTGTATGCAATGCCAAGTGGAAAGATTGGGAGCCACTTTCTCTTGTTAGGTAGAAATTATGGACTTGACACCTAAACATTTTGAATTCTGTGATCAACTAAGGAAATACAAAGTTTATAGAAACTTACCGTCAAAGGATCGAAAACTGGGGCGTTATCGTTAGCATCCAAGATTTTGATAACTGCTTTTCCTATGCAGAACAGACCGCTGCCCTCCAGGTCTGCAGCTTGTATGGTTAGTATATACTCTGGGATTTTCTGGAGATAGAACTTGTGTTAGCGACTGATACTGGTAGAACTGACACAATGTATACAAAAGGGACCCACCTCCCTGTCCAGCCCAGTTCCTATCACACTGATTAGACCGGTCTCTTGTTGATTGTGAAGAGTCCAGCTGATGGATCCTCAGGTTCCTGCTTTAATATGGAATAACCAAGAATGGCATTTGCAGTCTCAGGGTCATCGTCATCTGTCGCAGTGACGTTCATTATGGGCGTTCCTAAGGAAGGACACTTTTATAGTCAGTATTACAATTATACCAAAATTAGCCAAAAGTGTCAGCCAGAAGTCCACTCACCTGGTGGAACGCCTTCCTTCACCGAACCTCTAAACTCATCTTGTGTGAACTTAGGTTTGTTGTCATTCTGATCAATCACCTCAATGATGATGTCCATGGGCTCCTCCACAGACTGGCCGCTGGCTGACACCGCATGAGACTTCAGCTGTAGCGGACATAAAACTGGTTAAATAAACTGGACAAAGCATCTGCAGATCAGGGGTGTTTAGTTCCTCCCTCACTATGACCATAAACACTTTTAAACTCAAGTGACTTTCTCCAAATTAAAATTGGGTATGTTAAAAGGAATTGTGCTCAACTTTATAAATAAAAAAAAAAAGCAAAAAAACAAAACAAAAAACACACCACTTGTGGATCAGTGGAGATCTGACTGCTGGGACCCCAACTGAACTTGAGGAATTTGCTTTTTAAAGGTTGAAAATCATGCACATCTGATCCTTCCTTCTGGTTATGGGCAAACCCGAACTGTAAAGCATGGGCCTAACAGAGCTTGTGCATGGACTGCGGACACAGACGTCCCCGAGAAGTCACCGTGTTACTGTTCAGCTAAGGGGAAGGGCGGTAAAATAAAGCAAAATGGTAATAAAGCAGGAGCATTATACTTAGTCTCCATCGCTGCAGTGACTTGCTTCTGGGTCCGCTCATTAAGCCTCATGTTTATTCATTGGCGGCTGCAGTCAGTGCAATCACAGATGCCCACTCTGCCAGCATCTGTGCTTGGCTATTGCAGTCAGACAGCGCCCCCACAATCTGCACCAGTGTGTGATTGGTTGTTATATGCATTAGTATATGGCTACAAACCTGCCGTTGTACATGTGTAAAAAAATTAATTTGCGGGGGGGCCCGCGTTTTGATTCTTAGTGCAGATAAAGTCGGCAGCTGCAGCCCCCGGCTGTTGGCTCTGAAGTGGCCAAGTATCAAATACAGGGACTCCATATGGGTTTATTTAAATAATTGAAACTGGCAAAGCAAGGGGGTCCCACCAAATTTGATACTCCCCCAAGAACACACAGCTGGGGGTTGGTGCTCTCATCCCAGGGAGACACAGTTATTGCCCCCTAGAATAGCAGCAGCCCGCAGCCACCTCAGCATTTGGCATTCTGTCACCATTACTCTGCTCTTCTTGATTAACCCCTTCTATTACCAAGGCACAAGGGCTATGACAGGTGAGAATCAACAGCTGTCAAGCCCCAGATTGGCAATGTTCAGGCCTCTAGGAGACCCATACATTACCAATCCTATAAGTAAATTGTGAAAAAAAAAAATATATATATATCCTTTGATTTAAATAAATACAGATGTCCAGCTCACACTGAAAATGCACATCACAATGTCCCTCATCGAGTTCTGCTACATCGTGCCAAGCAGCTATATTACAGTGACCATCCAGTGCAAGCACCACTCTAACACCGATGGCTGCAGCCGAAAGCAGTGACGTCAGCGTATTAATCAGAGGTCACGGCACCTCAGCTGTGAGCTCACATGAACGGACGTCGCTGCTCTCTGCTTCGGCTGTTAGAGCCACCAGTGTGAAAGTGCCCCTTGTAGCGAGTGGTCACTGCGATGTAGTATAGCCAGGGGAGCTTTGCGGGACAGTGTTGTGAATTGATTGTTTGAGTTGGGTATGTCTGAGGTTATTAAATGGATAAAAAGAGGGTGTCCATTTCAAATAAAAAAGGATATTTCTATGTCTGACTAACCGTTTACTTACAGGATTGTTAACGTGAGGTGGCTCATATATACCGTAGAGCTGAAAATAACTAATCCAGAGATTAATGACAGCTGTCAACCTTTTCCATTTGCCCTGATACACCGCACCAGGGCAATCAGGAAAAGCTGGGTATAGCTCCAGGATTTGGCACTGCTGATGAATGTGCCAAAATCTAGGGTGGCTGTGGGCTGCAATACTTGTGCCTCCTCAAGGTTAGAATGCAATCCCTCAGCTCCATCTTGGCGGAGTATCAAAATTTGAGGGTGTATTCGGGTCAGTGATCATGTTGCATTTCCATGGCTGCCACATAGGCAACCAAAACAGCAGGCCAAGTCCAGGTACTTACAGTATATGTTGCAAGTGTTTCACGGTCCAAAGCTCCAGTCACCAACAACCATCCAGTCTCCTTCTCAATAGTGAATACGCCCTCCGGTGGGGTATCAGCACCCTGCCCGGTAATGCTGTAATAAATCTTTGTAACCTTGTTGGATTTAATCTAGAATTAGAGGGAAAAATATTAAACCACAACAATTTAAGATCATTCACAGCACTGGCAGTGTAACTTGCATGTACTCATACTCCAGAGCTGTATTCACTTTTTTAGAACTGAATTTAGTTTTAAAGGTTGTCACCCAGGATCAAAGATATTTAATGTAAATGTAATGTACGCAAGTGTGCTAGTGAAGTGCAGCTCTGGAGTATACTACAGGTACATTAGTGTATGTACAGTGACTACACCAGCAGAATAGTGAGTGCAGCTCTGGAGTATAATACAGTATAGCACAGAAGAATAAAGCAGTGATCAAAGATTGGCCCACACTTTATTGAGCAGGAGTGCACAGCTTCAGGACTTGTAAGTTATAGGTTTGGAACATTTTTTAGATGTGTTCTTACCTGTACCAGTCTCTTGGGAAAAGGCCCCCTGTCATTCTCAGACAGATGGATGGGTGGGATAACCCAATCCCTTTTCCTTCTCTTTAGGCCTGTCTGTTTCTCAGGGAAAGTCAGTATTGGTAATTTGCTGTTGCGGGGAGATTTCTACAAAATAATAAAAAAAAAAAAAAATCAGACAGATAAGACAGTAAGCCTGATCTAAAGTCCATACAATCTCATCATCCACCGTGCTCACCTCTTTATGCCGGTGCAGCCTCTTTATAAGGACTGCTGTGGAATACTTCTTTCCAAGAGCATCCCATGTATTGATGAGAAACTTAATGTCCTGGCCATGAAACTTTACATGTCGTTTTGCAATCAATTCCCCATCTGCGCCTACCAAGAATCTGGGATCTCCAACATCAAATTTGCGATGTTTCCGAGCAGCGCAGTCCTCGAACGTTACTGGGGAAAACAAAAAGTGCTTTATAAGAAGGTGTTTAAACAAGCAATTTCTTACAACTAGTAATGGGCAAACCCGGACTATAAAGTACAAGGTCTGTACCAGACAGTGCGCAGACCCCAAAACAGGGACTTCACGGAAGTCAGTGTTACTGTTCAGGGTCAGCCGCCCCAGGTAAAGGGCTAGGGGCTGCAAAATAATATTTATATAGCGCTATTAATTCCATAGCGCTTTACATACATTAGCAAAAGGAAGGAATTAAAAGCAAGGTACTTAGAGCTTCCACGCTGCTGTCACTGCTTCGAGTCCGCTCATTAAACCTTCTGAATATTGACTTGTTCCTCTGCCCATCCTCTGACAGCATGCGAGATACGCACACATAAGAGGGGGGGGGGGCGGATGTAGGATCCCCTGTATTTTGATAGGCAGCCACAATAAAGTAGTTAGGGGCGCTGCAGCTGTCTGCTTCATCTGTGCTGGGTATCAAAATACGGGGGACAAGTTTTTTCCCCACAAATTATTTTTTTTTTACACTAGTGTGCAGGGAAACAAGTCAGATGACAGTAATAGAGGGTGGGTTGGGAAGCAGGGAACATTCATAAGCTTTAATGAGTGGACCCAGAAGCAGTGCAACAGCAACTTGGAAGCTCAGCAAGTACAATTCCGCTTTTAATCCAGGTTCTGGACCCAAATTCATCCGGATCTGGCAAACCCCAATATCTGCAGGTTTGCACATCTCTACTTATGTGCATGCGTGCTGAATACACAAGGGAGGAAGAGGTGGGTAGAATTCTGTTGCTACGTCTATAGAAACAGGTGTCGGGGTCATCACCACATCCAGATTAGGTATGTAAGTATTTGGAGACTCCCCTATACAGAGTCCCCTACAGTAGAGTGAAGTTTACACCAGTACTGACCCTTTTCCCTGCACAATGGCGCACAGCATAGGTGCTATATTTTACCTGACACAGGAAGGAAGTGAGCCTTTGTTTAGTCTGAAACTTATGTTAAATCAGTGTTTACTAATGGCAAAGTGCAGCCGCCAAATAAAACAGCATCAAGTGTATAAAAGTAGGAGACGCAAACTGCAGCAAAAACAGTCACAGGTTTGTGTTTTGGGGCACTTGAGCAAGAATTGATAGTGAATACACACCTAAGCAGGAATGGGCACAGCTCAGGCAGGGTCACCCATTTATAGGTGCCCGTCAAGGGGCTGTGAGCAGCAGTCCAGAGACACAGGAAGCCACAGAGGATTTTCTACCTCAGTGGAGTTATCCCCTAGCACACAAAACTTCCTTAAAGTGATTCATTGTTGATCCTATTAGAAAGAATATGGAGGGGGTTCAATGGCCCGAGGCTCGTGAGCAGCTTAATTGCATGACTGAAGGGAGTAAGGAGAAGTTTGCACTACAAACATGGGAGAGGAGCTTCAATAAAAACCTCAGACAAATGGAGCCAAGAAAAAGTTCTGTGCAGGCCGGTAGCACAAGTACTGGACTTTTTTTTTTTTTGCACAGAAAGCAGAGTTTCTCCAAGTGATGTAGTCTCCAGGGTGTAGCCGAAACCTGCCCCACCACATTTGAAGAATGAGGAAAATTCTGCTTTTGATGCAAAAATCGTCCCATGTTCCAGGCCAGTACAGACATGATTTTTTAGTAAATTCAAGAGAGAGAGCCCAAAGCATTATCCCTTGAGGAGTTTATGTTCCTTCATAAGACTATTATAAAACTGATCTTCTGAAGGATAAACGAGACCATTCGCGGGATGATCAGGAGTGTCAACACGACGGCCATTACTGTGACCACAGGACACAGACTCGTGTCACGAGTAATGACCTGATGAAAGGACAGGAAGCTGCAGAAGCCACCTCCAAATAGGACAAGGCCAGATGAAAAGATTCCACTGTTTGCTTTATAGTGGCACATTTTGACCTCCTGTTTACTGCAACATAGGAAAAGGGTAAAAAGCAATAAGATGTGCTCCATCAGGAGATGTCACCTCGTTACCCATGGGAGTATTTTACTTTAATAAGCCAATAAATGTGACAATAGTTGCTTAGTTCTCATTTTAGTTATGTCCAAATTGCTCTTCATGGAAATTAGGAAGCTGAGATATGTGCTGCTGTTTGATGGGGTCTTTAACGCATGGCTGTATAAGTTGACCCTTTGATCAGCCATAGGCAAAGCCTTGAGAAGAAAGATGACCCCATCAGCCATCCACCCATATCCCAGCGCAGTGACATGGGGGTCAGACTCAATTAGGTTTTAAAATACTTATGTCTGACTGTCTGATTTTGTGGGAAAGCCAAGATAAACACCCCAGCCCATCTGATTTGGAGAAGTCTGATCTATATTTCCAGTCCACCCATGAAGACAGAAGAGGAGGGAAGGAGGGGGGGCACAACTGAATATGCGATAAGAAAGTGGCCCCAGAGCGATGACTTTGAAGTGTGAATACAGAAATCATTCTGCACAAAGCACGAGATCAGAGGAGACAGGAGAATTCAGACAAACTATCACCCAGAGCCCCTCTGCAATCTTCTAAGTAGGATCTGTAAATCTGGGAGCCAAGTCTTCCTTCTAATATAAATAGAGAGTCCAATCACTGCAGAACGACCAAGGACCAGACATGCTGGATGTCAATCTGCCTTATCCTTTCATTTCAGAAGTTGCAGCAGCTTTTCTTCCGCTTTACAAATTAATACCCAGCTATCAGCTAAATGATTTTTTCCATGTAGCAGATTCTTTTAGACACAACCCGTACTGAATCATACACATGTAACCTCATCCGAGCTGAGCATGCATGTGTTCAATGTGAAGATTAAACCCAAGGATCAGAGGAGGTGGACACCCAGGGGCACAACTACGGTACAACAGGTGCAGGGGTTACAATCGCACCCAGGCCCTGAAGCCTAGGGGGCCTCAAAAGTCCCTTTTACCCATAGAAAAAAAAAAAAAAAGACTAATTCTATTAAAGATTTGCAATTGGGGGCCCCATTGGAGATTTCACATGAGGGCTTCAAGTTATGTTACTGTGGACACCTACACGTGACAGCCAATATCAGAAGTAGTCAGAGCAACTGACTACATGCATGTTTGGCCAGTTCTGCAATGTGTACAACGCTACCGCTGCACTGGAGCCATTTATAACCATCACCCTTTTCCACAGCTGGAACTGGCTGACAACAGGGAACAATATCACTCAGATGTAGAAAAGCATTACAATATCCAACATTTTAGCAGTTTTTAAACACTACTAGTAATGCCCAAATAGACATTCTATTAATTCCCATCTCCCATGTGTAATGTTACCAAGCAGCACACCCCACCAAATCGAAGATGTTTGATCTGCGTCCAGATTTCAAGGCTAGATCTGATGACCACTTCCCTACGGGCAGACATGTGACAAAGGCAGAGTACAGCCAACAATGGAGGTTTTATCCAGAAGCCCTAGGAGTGGGTGGATCACCAGTGACATAACCAGTGGCCAGTGTAACAGAACCGCAGCCCTGCCCCCTCATCGCCAAGTACAGGCTATACACAACTTCAAGAAAAGAAAAAAAAAAATACACACACTTCTCTTAAAACTGCAGAATCTGTTAAACTGGCTGTAAGGGGGCAGTCACACGGAACGATATCATTGCCGATATCGTTTAAGCGATCTCCTTTTTGATCGCTTAAGCGATATCGGGCAAGATATCGTTGCATGTAATCAGCGATTTACGATGTTAAATCGCTTGATCGTGACATCGCTGATCTGAGGTTCGGTTCTCAGATCTAGCGAGTACGATGCAACGATCTGCATCATCGTGGTGTATGACACCACGATGATCCATTCCAGCGACCGCGCCTATGCTGGGAGATGGTAACTATGGTACAGTCGGGTAACTAAGCGATGCGCGGCGCCTAGTTACCGATGTGTACCATAGTAACAGCGAGAACGCGGCTCGCATCGCTGGTGAGTCTGTCTGTGTGACAGCTCACCAGCGATGTGAGCGATATGTAGCGATCGCGCGTGCACGTGATCGCTTACAATATCGCTAAAGATGTCGCAGCGTGTGACGGCCCCCTTATAAAGATGAGGCAGTTAAGTTCCTCCACTTTTTTTTCAAGGAGTTGTGCAGCGAGATCATACACTGGTTTCACACTGGTGAATTTTTTTAAACCAAGGACATGTAGGTGTGGCACCCCACCGGGTAGGCTGCCACAGAGGTCCTGCGCTCCTCCATTCAAGGGAGAATTGTGCCTCTGGTCTCCAGGTGCTGGGATGGTGCAGTTGAGCCACACACACACACACATACAAAATTGTGACCCTGGAACAGTGGGTGGACCCAGAGGGAGGACTCAAGTGTAGGCAGGAGGAAAAAGTGAGGTGCAGAAGGAGAGTAGTATTTGAGGAGAGTAGTAGAGAGAGAAAGACAATTGGAAAGGAGTGGAGTGGAAGTCGGGAGTGTAGGGGCAGTGTGGTGTTGACTCCCACGGGCTGGAGCACGACCACGCTTGCCCCGGGGAGGGAACGAGGGAAGAGGGGGGGGGGGGGGGGAAAAAAAAAAAGGGAGCTATTGGGGTACAGAACAAGACGTAGATCCCAGTACACCCGTATCTGGCAAACAGTGGGGTGGTGGACGACACAGGGTCCGGCCCTGAACACTGTGCGGATGCTTCAAGCCCGAACAGTTGAAGCAGAGGCCCAAGCCGGAAAAGAGCGCGCGGAAAAACCCAAGGCTTGACTGCACGGACCCAGGTCTGGAGACACTGAACTGGAGGTTGGCAAGGGAAGTACCCAGAGGCCATGCTGAAGCAACTAAGTAAAAGTAACAGAACTCCAGCTGTGGTGTGTGAGACTTTCTTTAACAGCGACCACTAGACACAAGAGACACCGAGCTGCTGATGACCTAATGAACATCTGCTAAGGTATGAACGGACTCCTCCATCCCACTGCCCTGGAGACCACGCTCCACCTGCAGGAAGCTGAACCATCCAAGCTGCCGATCACCGTCCCGAAGTCTTGAAGCAGCGGTGGCTGCCCTGGCCGCATACCAAAGGTGGCATCACGAATACCCTTTTTCCCCTAGTTATCAACCCCTGCTTATTAAAAATGGCACCACCAGGGTCACGGGAGCAGGTGTTGCCCCTAAATTCCCCCCCTCCCTTTCTGTCTCCGTGAAAAGAACCGAGAAGTCAAGAGCAACAAACTGCTCGGTTCCAGAGTACTCCTGGCCCTGGAGGGGGCGTGTCACAGGAAAAGCCTGCATGCCCCCGGATTACCCCACAATGAGACTGGATGCTCCCACACCCAGTATGGGAGCATGATTTTGCATATTGTACTGGGATCCGGAGGACAGCAAATCCTAGGAGGAGGAGGAGGGGGTGGGTCAGGTCGGGGGAACATTTAAAACAGTGTTCTGCGCATGCACAGTTTATAAAACACACAGACCAGAAGACTATCCACCAGGATCAAGACGTCCAGTTGATTGTGTGTCACATAGGCCCCCCCATTAAGATTCACACGTGGGCTCCACTTTTCCAATAGGGAAAAAAAAGCCCCCACCTCCCCACAAAAACCGCAGATTGTCTCCGGAAAGGGAATGTGAACACCTGGACCCTTGCGGATCCACGTCTAACTGGATGCACCCACAAGTTCATCCAGCCCCATTGAAAGTCAAGTGCATCCAGTTTGTGACAGATTCACAAGGATGGCGAAAGGTGCCAGTGTGAAACCAGCCTAACCTAAACGTTCCTGTAACCGGAGAGGATGAGAATATGAAAAAGCATCACGAAAGGATGTAGTGCACAGATCCTCTGGAATAACTACTAGGGCAGAGAGGTGCCCACCTAGCAGATTTCTTCACCAAGTCTACATCACCTGGCAGGAGAAAGGCTGCGTTTTTAGTTTTATTAGGTGTGTTCTTTATTCCCCCATGTGTTTGACAGCAGGGGGGCAAAAAAAAAAAAACGAAAAAAACCAAACACATGTTTTCTTCTCCACCAATATCTGCAAGGAAACCTGAGGGGGGTACTTCAGAATTCTCCTTGACTGTGCTTGGATGCCACTGATTAAGATGAGGTAGGGGGTCATGCAAGTATGAAAAGTGCATCCTGATCTAAGTAATCAGGTCCATAATATTAAGCAAAAGACCACATCAGATGTGGAGGTGGGAGGCACTCGTTACCCCCATTTTGAACTCTAAATTTGATGGCCAGACCTCCCTCTATATGAAAACATACGCCGTGCAAAATTTTAAGTGAATAGGACAAAGCTGCAGGATCCTGGATAGCCACAAGCAATGAAGGGATGTCCAGGATCGTCCCTTTATGGGCAACACTGCCCAGTCAAACAAATAATTGGAGGGACTGCAGAGTCCACCCACTGCTGAGCAATCCTAACAACAGGCTTTTTTTGGAAGGAGTGAAAAAGAGAGAAACAAACATTTACTGTTTCCGGTCTCAGGAGTCCCCTCTCTCCCTCACCCACCACCATCAGCACCCACCACCACCACATCATCGATGAGCAGTTCAAGACCAGTGTGCATGATCTCCTCCCCCCCAGTTCTCAGGGCCCTGTCCTGGGCAGAGCAGGGGGTGGATGGACATTCACATCACACTTCATTGAGAAGGGATCACATCCTGCCAACAGGTCTCATTTCATGAGATTAAGCACACATAACTATGGCAGCCAGGAAAGCAACAAGTGATGGAAGGATTCAGGCTGCGTTCACACAGCACATATGTGAGGATGCGCTTTTGGTGTAAAACTGCGCTACTAAAAAGCACTGCGTAAATGCAAAAAAAAAAAAAAAAAATACGCTGTGTGTGAACGCAGCCTTACACCAGCTGACTGCAGAGTTAGAGGACTGCTGATCAATAGGCAGTTTAAGTTGGATAGGAGCTCCTTAGCCATCCGGACACTTCCCCAGAAAAGTGAGGCCTGAACAATGGCTAACTGGAAACCCAATTCTACTGAAATTGGCGCATTTGGACTTAAGTTATTGCATAATTATGCAAGATAAGCACTTTTGGATAATACCTGGTGGTCCAGTAGAAATGTAGTGGCTAAATTAACCAAATCGGATTGTTAACCCTTGCACAACTGTGGTGACAGCCTCTGGTGTGTAGCGCACACTCCATGATCTGCTGGGCTGTTTGCTGGGTTTTAGCAGCCACGTGATTCCACTGCAGGTCCTCTACCAGGTCCTCAAACGCAGACTCCATACTGTAGCCTCATGCAGCTCACACTGCTGTGTTCCCCTCAGATGGATGTAATGGCCGAAATGGAGGAAGATGAATGTGGTCATTTTGAGGCACTAGGTACAGCAAAGGAGTAGTGGTTAAAGTGGTTTAAACAAACTTATGAAGACTGGTTGCCACAGAAGCAATCTGACCGTATTCATTCTCCTACATTTTGGCCATTGCATAATTATAGCGCAGAATTTCTAAACGTGTCCAAAAGTTTACAATCCAACAACACAATCAATCACATGTTGGCACCAATGTCTCACTAGGAACGTGGTGGACTAAGCGCACAACTTGTGCCAAAAGATTGGAGTTCAGTTAATCATATTATTACACTCAAAGGTTAAGAATGTAACCAGATTTCCTTTATTTCTTTTTGGAGTTTAAAACAGATTAAGCCTTTTGAAAAGTTGTCAGTAAGGGGAGGGTGTGGGACATGACCTAGGGGCCATTCAGATTCACTTTAAAGTTATGCCAGAAGAGTCAAATTTTAAAAGTTAACTGTGTATGATGTGGCACTCTACATGCCTCCCAACACATGACATCTCTCTCCTCAAAGAGCCACCCCATGGCTAGGTACTTCCCTGGAAAGATATATGGCTAGTCCTGTGTGGAGACTCCTAAACAGGGCGCCACAGACTATTTGCATATTCTTAATTCCCAGGGGGCAACGTGCCTAGTGTCACTGTGTTGAGCACTTTAGCCGGCTGCCTTGCAGTGTTTTTTGGACTGGTCACCCCGAGATCAGCGATTGCTTCGTATTGTTGACTCTGGAGCAAGACTGACTATCCATATACATACATACATACATACATACATACATACATACACACACACACACATACACCATTCAACAGTTATAGCAAACCAAAAAGGGGATAACTAGCTACAATTTGCGCTATGGAGATGCAATGACTACACAGAAGTCAAGGAGTTAGGCTGGCTTCACATTAGTGTTCCCCTCCGCAGCGTTCTGGGGAGGGGTCCGCAATGTGTGCGCAGCCGCCAGCTCCCATCTTTATAATGGGAGCGCACGGTGCTGCGCTTGACAGCACAGGACCTTGCGCACCCATTCACTCCCATATGTGATCTGTGCGCAGGCGGATGCCTGCGCACATATCACACAGTCTCGTCCGCACCAGGGACGCGACATGTTGCGTCCCTGGTGCGGGTGGGCGCGATTTGTGCGCAGGCATACGCCTGTGCACAGATCACTCATGGCGGGCACTGGGAGCGCACGGCGGTCTGCAAGCATCTGCAGACACTGTGCGCTCCATTATAAAGATGGGGGCTGCGGTCTGCATGCAGAGGCTTGCAGATGCCTCCGCAGAACGCTGCGGAGGCATCTGCAAATGTGAAGGCAGCCTTAAGCGTGGTTGTCAATTTTTTTAAATAATGGTCGTGTTCCTGGTGTGGACGCGAGTGTGTGATTTGTGCACGGGCATCCGCCTGCGTACAAATCACATATTGCAGTGAATGGGAGCCACAGTCATGCGCAGACCTGCGCAGCACCATGCGTTCTCATTATAAACATAGGGGCTGCAGTCCGCTTGCGGATCTCCTCCGCAGGATGCTGCAGAGGGTCCGCAAGTCTGAAGCCAGCCTAAGTTTGTGTCTTAAGGTACCTTCACACAGCAATTTTGCTAGGCAATTTCACTGGCAATTTGCTGGTTGCAGTGAAATCATGGATACATTGTTACATTTCTACACAGCAACAAAATCGAACAATGTATCCATGATTTCACTGCAACCAGAAAATTGCCAATGAAATTGCCTAACAAAATTGCTGTGTGTGAAGGTATCTTAAGAGTTGTATGTTTATGTGTAGGCATCAACCTAGTGGCTATGTTAACAACTGCTCCCCTTCAGTTATGAAAGTGGTTAATAATTGATACTCCTTAGGTGTGGGGTCTAGTCTATAAAAAAGGGCCTGCAGCTTAGAGCTGATGGGAAAGTGCCCGAGTAGGTGAACCGCAGGCACTTCAGACCCCTTGCTTTGAGTTGATCACATTCGGGGTCATCACACTCGGGGTCATCCCACGAACTGAGTGTGGCAACAGGGCTCAGACGCAGGCCAGTGTCTCATCCTGCACCAATACTCAATCCCCCGCCATTGGCAGCTTCTCGGGAAGCAACTGATCACTCCGATACGTATGTGATGAACTTCAGCAAAAACTTGAGTCAACGTGTCAATATATTACTGATGGTAACGGAACGTTTGTCTACAAGGTGGTGGTAACAGTTCCACTGGGTACATCCCTAAGGGGAGAATTGGGCTGGAGCCAGTAGACTAAATTTTCAGTGGGATATTGTGGTGCTCAATGGACTGGATGAGAACCTAGAGGTACCAGGATGGCGGGAGCAGTCTGCCCCAAAATCAGTTAGTGAATACCCCTTAAGGCCTGATTCACACATCTGTGCCTCCGGCACGTATGTGGTCCGTGCCGACATGCCGCAGGCACAGACATACGAGGGACATGATCCTCTAAGGCCCCCTTCAGATGTCCATTATTCAGCACGGTCCGTTTCGCCATGTGGAGCAGATGTGTGTTAGTGTGCTCCACACGGTGACATTTCAGTTTTTCAGCAGAAGTACGGACCCATTCAGGTGAATGGGTCTGTGCAATAATGTCCCACACACGGATGTCATCAGTGTGACATCTCTGAGCATGGACCAGAACCAAAATTTGTAAGTTAAAAACAAAGAATTTCACACTCCCTCCAGAGGTCCTTGTTCCTCTCACTTCTGGTGCCACCAATTAGTCTCATCTAATATTCACTGCTCTGAGAGTGGCCCTGGAACAAAGAGAAACAGGAAAGAACAGGCAGTGCTTGAGAGAGGAGTGTGTATGAAGTGACAGGCTGTCAGTGTGCCATCTGGCTAGCACATGCATGTCACACAGTGTGACACACGGAAGCGCTGCCCCCAAAAACGGTCTCACATGTACCCATTTTGCACAGGTGTGTGAAACAGGCCTAAGAAAGTATTATTAAATATGGGCACAGAGCTTTAACAAGACTGAAGGTACCGTTACACGATACGATATTGCTGAACTATATCGTTAGCGATGCCACGTGACCGCAACCGTTTCGACTGTGTTGTCACACGCATGGATATCGTTAACCATGATAAATTTGGCAAAGCGCCAGCTACTTCGAGAAGAACTAGTGAACGATTTTACAAAGCAGCAGGAACAGGAGAATTGTCAATGACATTGTTCAAAAAGGTGTCACATTGAACGATGTTGCTGGTTCACAGAACGATAATTGAACGACAGATTTGAGATCAGGATCTCTAATTTCTGATGAGCGATCAAACGATTTGTCATTTCAACATCGTACGTTTACATGCCTTGATGCACAAACGATAGAGTTTGAACGATCTCAAAAGCGTGACGTATCAACGATATCGTTCAGCTATATTGTACCGTGTAAGGGTACCATAAGTAAAAGGACTGTTTAAGCATTTTTGTTTGCATTGTCCCTCAATGGAGGGCAATTGTTAACCGAACTGTTGCACTGGGGTGCCAGCCAGGGTGTGTGGGCTGCAAAACTACAACTGCACTTCAGCAGAGACCCTAGCCCGCCTGTAACTGCCGGGGTCCCGTATGGCCAGCCCCTCAACACTTGTGCCAAGTAGTAACCAGTTATCTTTTGCAGCCATGTCCAATTTCAACTATATTGACAAATGAGGGACATTCAGTGGTGGTAGTCCCAGATGTCAGCGGCTGCCTCATACCAAATACACAGGTAACTTACAGGCCTCCAGGGCTGCGATATTGATGTTGCGGATGTAAAATAATAAAACCTACAGATGGTTAAGGATAGACATGTTAAAAATTCATAAACCTGCTTTTACGTATGCACTACAGCTTTTCAATTTTTCCATTAGTTCTAGGACATTGTATAAGAGGGCTGCTCAGATGTCAAACTCTTTGCAGCCATAAATACAGTTACGGGAAAGATCCAGTTAGACAGCAAGTACTGATCTAAAAGTAATTTATTAGATCAGATAAAGGTTTACAGCAAATGTTCATTTGTGCTAAACAAAAAGGGCTTTCAAAAAATTTTAATTTGTTATGCTTAGGCAATCAATGTGCAAGTTGTATACGTAAAATAGTAATAAAGGTGAATCCTAAGTTACTGGAGAATCACATATGCATGATCACCGCTTCAAATTGCATTGTGATCCAGAGGGACTTGTACGAGATAGTGCAAGCAAAGCCAAGCCATCAGATTTATGGCTATGCAAAATAAAAAAAAAAAACCAAACGCACACACCTTCCCGATTCTGGTTCCAGGAAGGTAAATTTTGCCTTGTGCACCACACAGCACAGCGTTTCCTGCACTACTAGGTCTGCACAGTTGTGTGTGAAGGTGCTGGCTGAAAGGGCATTTAAAAGTCAAACCTGCCAACCTTGCTGTGACAGAAGGGGACTGGCTTGGTTAGTCACCTTCACATGCCGACACCTTGGATAATCTTAGCACATTAATAGAACCTCCAACGTTACTCAGACAACATCCATAATTCTTTTATAATCGTGGCTTCACATTTATGCCAATATTAGGCACGGCAAGAAAGGGGAAAAAAAAAAAAAAAAAAAAAATCCATATTTTATTCCGACATGACTTGCACGCTTCAGCAAGTGCCGAGAAGTTCATTTAGCTGAACTTGAGCATGGCAGGGTAAGACTACATTGTAAGATGAAGCTCTACCTGCATGGAAAGGAATGTGTTTGGGTTATGCTACAATGCATCTTTCAGGTCATCAGTTAACTATTCCAAAGCAGAGAGAAGAGAGCACGTAATAGCAGAAACTGGAGGATATATCGAGAAGCCCAGGGTGCAAAGAATGTCAAAAGAGAAAAACCGGTCACACGCATCCCTCAGGTCCTTTACTTGGCATGGCTCTCAGTTTGCACTTGAGTATCCCTTTTATTCCAATTGCTTGGAAATCACCCTTTCATAGCCAATAAGCTCAACTTCCGGGACTGCGATTAAACCTCAACAGGGAGTCCCAAACATATCAACTGCAAATATGATTCACAGAAATCTGCATCATTGTGGGAACGTCTTACAGCAATTATAGAAGACCACTTAACGGGTTCTGACTGTACAGAGTCATTAAAACCCATATTTGTGCATTTTTGCTAACAAAAGCAGAGAAGGTCATTAGATAAGGCTTCCTGTAGATCACTCCCCTCGTCAAGGTTAATACACTGCTCGTTACTGTGCAACAATTCCCCAGGTTACAGATTAGAAGATCTCAGTAGAAAGCTTCTCAAAACCATCCAAGCCAAGGAAGGCCCTCGCCAGAGCAACACTTTCCCCTACTCCTAAATAAACCTCTGGGTAATTAACCTCCAGGACCTTTACAAGTGACACTAATTGTAGAGCTTTCACCAAGCTGCTCAGAGAATTAAAGATAGAAGTCAGGGACGAAGTATGTGTATGTGGATAGACTGTAGCTTCCCAACTAAACATTTTGCTATAGGGGGATTAAAAAAGCCTGCCAACTGCTAGAGAACGTTACCTGCACTCGATATTCCGGGGGAAGGGGGGCAAGAGAGATGAGTGTACAGGTACTGTGCAACGTTATCTATAACAGGTCAAGTTGGGATCCAAAGCCGTAAAGGCTTTACCAAAAAGGCCTCTTGCAAAAATTGTTTTGTATGAAAAGCATGGCTGATGTGGGCATTTGGCTAAAAACACCCAAAGAGATCCAAATAAGACATGTGAAGCCCACTGGGACGGGGTACTCTGTACCGGACCAGGTAATCACAGTGGTCTTGGTCCGGACCGTGTCACGATCCCACAAGTAATGGTTGGGGGTTATTTACAGGGGGTAGAGTAGCAACGCCACGTATGTGGTCAGGGTGACCACCACTGATGCAGAACCTCCTGGAATGATGGATGGCAGCCTATGATGCGACGGCTCTCCACAGGTAGAGCCTGGTCCCCGGGCAGTAGTGATGAAAGTCTATGGATGATGCAGGGCAGGGGTAGTGGTAGAGATGACAACAGTTTGTGAGGGAGAGTAGGGCTCGAGCGCAAGGATCACACAGACTCACAGTTTTGTAGTTTTCCAAGTCTTTACTCTTGATGGTATTCAGCAAGTATTGTCCACGGAGTCCGTAACGGGGCCTGGTTGCTCCCACCCTGGCCGAGTCCTTGGCTTCCTACTCCTGCGCTGTGTGTGGCCCTGCTGCCGCTTTAGCTAGGCTGCCGGCCCTGTCTCCCCTCACAGGTATTAATTTGCTAGGCAACTTAAATCTTATCGTTGTGTTTCTGACCCAGCCGTGTTGCTTCACTGTGGTACAGTGAAGATGTTGGACCTTCACTATTCCGGTGTTCACTGTGCTGTGTGTGTCAGGCACAGCATCGGATCTGGTATCCGTTCTATGCGCTTCTCGGGGGTGAGTCTCAGGGGACTCAGTCTCCCAGGTGTGTTCCTCTCTGCTCCTCCTTTTCGCAGACCTTAGATGGCCTGGAACTGGACAGTGGACTGTGGGGTGAGCCTAAAGGCTAGGTCTCACATAACGATATTGGTAACGATATCGTCCTATTTGTGACGTAGGAACGATATCCTTACCGATATCGTTGCGTGTGACTGATAGCAACGATCAGGCCCCTGCTGTGAGGTCGCTGATCGTTGCACAGGGCTCCTGACCATTTTTTGGTCGTTGGCCCCCCCGCTGGTCACCACACATCGGTGTGTGTGACCGGCGGGGGCAGCGATCAGCGACCTGTCAGGATCCCCCGCCATGTCACAGCGCTGCACAGCAGCGCTGTAACATGACATCCAGAGTGACAAGCGGGCTTAGAGACCCGCTTGTTTACCATGGTTACCGGCACCCGCCCGCTTCCGAGTTGCGGGGAGCGAGCGGGTGCCGACCTCTCCTATCCTGTCCCTCACTATTCTCATCTCTCCCTGCTATTTCCCTGTTCCCTACTCTATCCCCTATCCTAAACCCTAATCCTATCCCTCTCCTTATTCTAAATAAAGAAATCCCCCCCCCCCGAGGCTCACCGGCATCAGAGGCTCCCATACCGGCATCTCTGTAATGGAGATCTCAGGGGTAAAGGACCTGTGATGAGGTCACAGTCATGTGACCCGCCTATACTGTATACTGTATAGTATAGGCGGGTCACATGACTGTGACCTCATCACAGGTCCTTTACCCCTGAGATCTCCATTACAGAGATGCCGGTATGGGAGCCTCTGATGCCGGTGAGCCTCGGGGGGGGGGGGGGGGGGGGGGGGGGGGGGGGGGATTTCTTTATTTAGAATAAGGAGAGGGATAGGATTAGGGTTTAGGATAGGGGATAGAGTAGGGAACAGGGAAATAGCAGGGAGAGATGAGAATAGTGAGGGACAGGATAGGAGAGGTCGGCACCCGCTCGCTCCCCGCAACTCGGAAGCGGGCGGGTGCCGGTAACCATGGTAAACAAGCGGGTCTCTAAGTGCAGGAGAGACCCGCTGTTACCATGGTTACCAGCGTCCGTCCGCTCCCAGGATGCAGGGAACGAGCGGACGCTGGGTACCAACGATCTGGCTGCCCAGAGGTCGCTGGTGAAGTCTGTCAGTGTGACAGCTCACCAGCGACCTGATAACGATGTGTCAACGATGCATCAACGATGCTGATCGTTGTCGGCATCGCTGACACATCGTTATGTGAGACCGGGGCTTAACGCAGCCCTTTTACACCCAGGTCTGAGGTCTCTTCCTCAGTCCTCTCAGGAACTGAACTGCCACTTCCTCTCCACCCAGAATATATAGGGAAGCAGCTTTAGCTCCCCCTTCTGGCCTGGAGGCGCTAGTGTAATGTTGTGGGTTGTGTGAGGAATTAACCCTTGGTGATGTTACTGTGGCACATTAACCCTGGGGTGACAGACACATACTGACCGACCAAATACTCGGGCTAAATTCACATGGCTTATTTTTTTGCGCGCTTTTAGCCCACGTATTGTGGCCGCACAAAAAAACAAACAAAAAAAAAAAAAAACCAGCACGCTTTATTTACGGGTCCGAGGAAGAAGAGAGGTTACAGAGGGGAGGAAGAATACTGGTTCCTCCTCTCCTGTGACATGTCTTCTAGCCCCCATTTGATTTCGTAGTGTATTAATATACACTGCAAAATCCAAATTGAACAAAGCCAGATGTATTAAAAATAATACTTACCCTCCGGCCAGTGTTCGGTGAGCTAGGAGCCGACACAACTGCAACTGGAGGTAACGACCTGCAAGGACCTTGCGTGAGGTCATCGGGCGCTGTGATTGGCTGCTCGGTCATGTGATATGCGCGTCATATGACATCACATGTCACATGATTGTGAGCAGCCAATCACAGCGCCCAATGACATGCAAGGTCCTGGCAGGTGTAACCTGCAGTTGTCTCGGCTCCCGATAACCAGAACAGCTTTGGACGGGTAAGGCCCCTTTCACATCAGCGGTTTTTTTAAATCGCGCAGATGCGGTGAAAAAAAACTGCATCTGCCGCGATTACCGCATACCCGCGACACTTGCGGCAAGCCCCATGCAATGTCTATGGGGCTTGCGGTAAGTGTGCGGCAAGTGCGGCTTCGGCACTTGCGGCAGCAAAACAACCGCGGTCAGCCGCGGTTTTTATGCGGCCGCTCCTGCCGCAAGTGCCGATACCGCACTGCGCACGCCCGCATAAACATTATGGGCTTGCCGCAACTGTGCCGCAAGTGTCGTGGTTATGGGTAATTGCGGCAGATGCGTTTTTTTCACCGCATCTGCCGCGATTTCAAAAAACCGCTGATGTGAAAGGGGCCTAAGTGTTTAATTGTTAAACACATTTGCTTAACTTTAATTGGGTTTCACATTATATATTAATGGCAAGTATACACACACATTACAGCCGGAGATTGCAGAATATACTCTAAGGCTGGGTTCACATTGCGGCGTCATCCGTCCGGGGCTGTCAGGGGTGACAGCCTGGACCGGAGTTTTGCTCCATAGGAGACTTCTGAACGGAGCTGGATGGAGCCGGGTGGCAGTTATCTGCCATCCGGCTGCTATCTCGCCGGATGTATCCTGGAGAAGTGGGATGTTTGCCGAATCCAAAAACGTTGCATGCAACGTTTTTTTGGATTCGGCAGAAAATACCCACTTCTCCCGAATACATCCGGCGAGATAGCAGCCGGATGGCAGATAACTGCCACCCGGCTCCATCCAGCTCCGTTCAGACAGTCTCCTATGGAGCAAAACTCCGGTCCAGGCTGTCACCCCTGACAGCCCCGGACCGGATGACGCCGCAATGTGAACCCAGCCTTACTCCCTCCCCAGGACGTATATCCCACCTGTTCTTCCATGGTCAGACATTCATTACACAGGGGCACATTTATAAGACTTCTCAGGACACGAACATTTAACACATCCAATTGAGAAATTTGTCTAATATCTATTAATTAAAATGCACAATTGTTCCGGCACAACCCCTTTAAAGGCCACTTTACCAGATATCTGTCCAACTTCTGAACAGATCTCTGGTTGCAGTGAAATCATGGACACATTGTTCCATTTGTACACAGCCACAAAATGGAGCAATGTGTCCATGATTTCACTGCAACCAGAGATCTGTTCAGAGGTTGGACAGATATCTGTGTGTAAAGTGGCCTTAAGAGTTTTCCACCCATCGTATTGACAAAGAACAAAGCGGTCTATAGGAGCGCTAAGACCAAGGGAGGACTCAGGATAATATTAGAGAGAAGGTGACAAACTTTATTCATTACTTGTGCTCCACGACAGTTTCAGTAGGGCCTGTTACCTTCATCAGGTAGTGGTCTTTGCCTCAAAGCAATCAAGGGTGCACAACCCTAGCAGGAGATAGTCCCCTCGACCCCCCCCCCCCCTCTTATTCTTTTCCTAGCCCACTGGACTACCAAGTGCTGTTCACATGTGCTTTTCTCCCTTTTGCCTCACATCCCTAATGTTATCCTACTATATTTTCCATACACGAGATAGTCCACTACATGACCAAACCCAAACATGAAGGTACTGACTACTTGCACAAAAAAAAAAAAAAAAAAAAAAAAAAAAAAAAAATCGGTTTACATGTACTGACAGTTAATGATGTCGCTGCAACTTGTGGCGTTGCAGCTGTGGCGCCCCTGCGACCAGGGTGGCCACAGGTAGAAACTTCAGCCAGGCAGGAGGGTAGACCGTTTGTATAGCAAACGCCTCAAATCACATATCCACTGATATAGGGACCTAACCCGGAGCCTGGGACTCTAGGCAGGCAAGGGGTAATAGGGCTAGATATGAGTGGGTGAGCATAGTCATGGTAACCGATGAGTATAAAAGGGAGAAACAGGAAGCAGTTAGCCAGTAGGCAGATGCCAAGCAGCCAAGACCAGACCAGTACCATCAGGTCCGGGGAAGACATTAGGGCCAGCAGATAACCAACAGAAGAGCCTCTCCAGATATATCTGGAAAGTTACACGGGTAGAGAAGGACCCGGTGATCCCTTGTGAGACAGGGACACCTAAGGTTAGGCTAAAACCAGAGTGTCAGCTCTGATGGGGATCACAGATTCTAGATCTGTGTTCCCACCACAGGTTGGGGGCACAGCAGCAACTGAGAGGACCCGGCTTACTGCCCAGAGATTTAGGGGAAGCTACTATTGGGGACCGAGCTGCCGCTCCGCAATTCACTTTAAAAAGGGAAGGAGAGAATAAGCCTGAAAGGACACATAGAAGGACCGAGGAGTCTAGGAGAGATGACCTGGCTGCAGTGGGTTCAAGTGTACCGGAGTCAACTGAGTGAAACTGTGACGAACTGTATTGTGCCATGCACTGTTTGACAAAAGAATTGGAGCAGTAAACCCGGTGAACCCTGCTACGGTGTGTCTGATTTCAGGTATGAAGAACTGTCAGTCCTCCATTTGACCTTGTCAGGAGCCATCTCCACATCATCCCCTTTCCCTGCAACAGCCATAACAACCATCAGACTAATTACCACTGACCCAGGGAACCAGGCTCTACCTGCGGAGAGCCATTCCATCTAAAGCTGCAAAAACATCATCCCCGGAGGTTCTGCAGCAGCGGTGGTCACCCTGACCACAACCCGTGGTGGCGTCACGACAAACCTAATCCCTTGTAAATACACCCCATTTACTTGTGTGAACCTGGGACACGGTCCGGACCAGGACCGCTGTGACATCCCCCAACAGTACCCCGGTCCGGTACAGAGTACCCTGTCCCAATGGGCTCCACACAGCGACCTCGCAGCGATGTCACTAGGTGCGACATACAACGATCAGCTCGCTGATCGTTGGTACAATGGCCAGGGACACTTTTCAAATGATGGTCTCCCGCTGGGCGGCCAGCATAGCCGTGTGTGACAGCGGGAAACCAACGCTCATCGACCTCCCAGTGCCGCACAGCACACACTGGGAGCTGGTTACCAGGGTAAACAGCGGGTAACCAAATGTAGCGCTCTGATTACTCACCGTTTACCCTGGATACCAGCGTTCTCGCTGGCGAGTTTGCCTGTTTGGCAGCTGACCAGCAATCAGATAGCGATGTGCCAGCGACCCCCATCATTACTGGGGTCGCTGGGACATAGTTGTGTGTAAACCGGCCCATACATACACACACCTCCGACAAAAATTAAGAGACCACTGCAAAATTCTGTTTCTCTGATTTTTCTCTTTATAGGTATATCTGAGTAAAATGTAAAATTGTTCTTTTATTCTATAAACTACTGACATGTCTCCGAAATTGAAAGCTATAAGCAATTTTTTTGCAGCAAATGAGAAATAGTCAAAATAATAAAGAAAACATCAGATCCTCAAATAATGCAAAGAAAGCAAGTTCATATTTATTTAGAAACAATTCTCATGTTTTAACTCAGGAAGAGTTCAGAAATCAATATTTGGTGGAATAACCATGAATTTTAATCACAGCTTTCATGCGTCTTGGCATGCTTTCCACCAGTCTTTCACACTGCTTTTGGGCGACCTTCTGCCACAAAAATGTAAGCAGTTCTTCATTGTTTGATGGCTTAGGACTATCCCATCTTCCTCTTGATTACATTCCAGAGGTTTTCAATGGGTTCAGGTCTGGAGATTGGGCTGGCCATGACTGTCTTGATGTGGTGCTCCTTCATCCACACACTGATTGACCTAGCTGTGTGGCATGGGGCTCTGTCCTGCTGGAAAAGCCAGTCCCCAGAGTTGGAGAACATTGCCTGAGCAGAAGGAAGCAAGTGTTTTTTGAAGGATAACCTTGCATGCGGCTTGATTCAAATGTCCTTCAAAAGCTTAACCCGCCCAATTCCAACCTTTCTGAAGCATCCCCAGATCACCGATCCTCCACCAAATTTCACAGTGGGTTCAAAGCACTGGCTTATACTCCTCTCCAGGTCTCTATCTAACCATTAGACGACCAGGTGTTGGGCAAAGCTGAAAATTAGACTCAGAAGATTACCTTACTCCAGTCTATTATGGTCCAATCCTTACGGTCTTTGGCAAACTTCAGCCTGGCTCTCCTTTGCTTCTCATTGACGAGAGGCTTTTTTTTCTAGCTTTACATGACTTGAGCCCCGTCTCTAGTTTCTTGCAGTGTACATCACCCCAGCTGCCATTTGCCATTTCTTTTGTAGGTCACCTGATGTCATCCTGGGGTTGCTGAGTGACATTCAAATACGATGATGTCATCCAAGTCAGTGGAGAGTCACTTTCACCCTCTGCCGGTCTGTAGATTTGTTGTCCCCAATATCTGCTGTTGGACCTTGTTGTAATGGACTGCAGTCTATGAAATTTTAAGGATGGAGGCAACATGATGCTCACGGTATCCCTCAGCCAGAATTGAGCCCTTTTTTCCTCACAACTCCTTTGGCATGGTGAAAAGTTACTTCATTCAAATTACTTTGACTATTCCTAGCCCTTTTGTTGCCATCCAGCTTGTCCTATTGTAAGAGGATTATGAAGATCACAGCAGTGTTTTTTTATACTTTCCCTCGTTAAATAAGAAGATTTGGTTCATGTGATCACCTAATCAGAAGCACATTAAGTAGAATGGAGGTGTACTTGGTTCAAATTCAGCTGACACTGGAATGGCTGTCAAGGGCAGGTCACACAGATCTGTGCAGAGAATGTTTGACATTGCAGTGAAATCATGGATACATTGTTCCATTTGTACACGCCCGCAAAATGTAGCAATGTGTCCATGATTTCACTGCAACCAGAGATGTGCGAACAATCTCTGCACGGATATCTGTGTGCGACGTGCCCTTCAGACATGTAGAGATGGAGATTGAGAAAACTGCAGTGGTCAGGAAATATACATTAGTATCAATGTAAAGAACCACCCCCATCTTTTGCATTGAAACATGCAAGTTTAAGGCTATTGGGAAGAGGGAGCAGGGTCAGCCTATGGTGATTGATGGATCCTGTCTATAGAGGCAGTGATTTTTTTTTTTTTTTTTTTTTTTTTTTTTTTTTAGGGAAACTGCTGAGAACTCAGCTTCGAAAAGCCTCAGTGGTGACTGACAGTCAAAAGATTACGACTGAAGAGAATTTGATATACCGGTATCTAGCAATTTTGAGCAAAACAGAAGTTGTTTTATTACATTTTAAACATGCAGCACAAAACCTTTAATTGGGTCTTTTTTTTCTCATTGCTTCCTAGAAGTCAGCAGCGCCACCTCCGCAGAGGTTCTTAGACAGAATGGAGCTTCTACACTTCCCTATACGCTAAAAAGAGGAAAATTCATATACTGAGAAGGTTGTGATACATTTTGCATGACTAAAGTGGTTCCTCTTTGCCAGTGCATGACCTATTCTGTAATCCAGTCTCATGCCTCCTGTATGTCAGTTTTATCTCATCATATGACTGCATGGATGAAGACGAGAGTCAAAGTTTTGGTAATGAAAACAGGAAACCCACAGAGGGAAATAAATATCTTGTTCTTCTACGCGATACAGATACCCAAATGAAGTCACAACAAGTTGAAGATTTCAGACTGGGCTACCCCTGCTGGAAAGATTTTTAGGCTGGGTTCCCCCAACAGCTGGGGTTGGGGGTTGGGGGGGGGGGGGGGGGGTGGGGGTGTTTTAATTCCACTTTTAGCTTTAAAAGTATCAGGGAAAGTTCAAGGGAAACTCTGGGGGAAAGAACTTTTTAGTACTGTCTCTGCTCTCCTACATGATGAAGCAGAGCTGTACACTGACACTGCAGTTCTAGGATCTATAGATCACTTGTAAAATCATCCAACCCCCCCCCCCCCCCAGGGATCTCAGAATTTCAGCTTCAGTGCTGGGGGTGTGTGTCAAGGGCGTGGATAATGGGAGCTGCAGGATCATCCTACATTTACTCCCCCTCTATATGCACAGTACTGTAGAGAAAGCTCACATGTAATCTGCACCCGAGAACATACACATAAATGCAGCACGAGTGCTGAGAGGAATGCAAAAAATAGAGATGCAAGAACTGACATACAGCAGATCTGAACAAAATGGTTTGTAGGTTCATATGTGCAAAGGGAAAAAAAAAACACGCAAAAAAAAAAAAAAAAAAAAAAAAAAAAAAAAACCCACCACCACCCATATCACCACAGTATCAGGGATAGGACTCTACCAACCGCTATAAGGACTCTACCAACCGCTATAAGGACTCTACCAACCGCTATAAGGACTCTACCAACCGCTATAAGGACTCTACCAACCGCTATAAGGAAGCAGAGTCCATGCCTGTGCTGAATCCATCAATGCAGTGCTCTGCCTCTGCTCCTAGCCTCATACATGACAGCACACATTATGCACCATTGTACAGCAGAGGATTACAGCATGTATTTCCATCTGCTTGGTGACATTACTATTTTATTTGAAGCCAGAACACAAGTGCTACAGGTGACAGGATTGCAGTGTGACCAAAGGGCTGGCAGTCACATCCCCACCCCATACAGAAGTGTGAGGGGGCTGGAATGTAGGATGATCCTGCAGCTCCCAGCATCCACACCCCCAACACTCCTGTTCTTTGCTCCTGCATGAAGCAGACATGCTGAAATCTTTATGTCCTGGGGGAAGGGGGGGGGGGGGGGGGGGCGTCAGAGCTGAGGAGCAGGTATGATTTAATCAATTTTGTAAAGAGAACTATAGATCCTGGAACTGCAGTGTACAGCTCTGCTTCATCATGTAGCTGCAGGAGGCTGAAGTTCTCAGACCACTGAAAAGGAGAAGGGGGGGGGGGGGGGGGCTGCAAAAGAGGAGGCATGATTTTATGGATTTAAAGGGAACCAACCACCCAAATGACCCCCCCGGTCTGTTAATATGTGTCCCTACACCCAGCACACACATTTGGGCAATCGTTTTGCTAAAAAAACTGTTTAGTAGAAGCTAAGATATATGTTTATAAAGTGTAATAAATCGAGACGGCTGGGTGTTACCTAGCTTTGTCCACATGCAGTGCTCGTGCCTGTGATCCTCTTCTCCCCCCTCCCCTCTCAATTTCTAAGAGCCTGCCGCGTCATGAAAGGGGCGGGGCTAAATCGCGACGAGACCCGCCCCCTTTTATGACGCTATTTACCCCGCCCCTTTCATGACGCGGCCAGGCTCTTAGAAATTGAGAGGGAGGGGGAGAAGAGGATCACAGGCACGAGCACTGCATGTGGACAAAGCTAGGTAACACCCAGCCGTCTCGATTTATTACACTTTATAAACATACTAGCTGGGTGCCCGATGCACATGCATCGGGATTCTAGCAGAGCGAGTCTGACTCGCAATGGCCGCTTCGCGCTGCCAAGGCGACTCACCATGCCCGGCCTTAGAACTGCTCGCAATGGCCGCTGCGCGCCAATGCTTCGGGCGTATCCACATGACCACGTTGACTTGCAGCGTGAGCGACTCAAAAGGGGCAAAAAACCCATTCGTGATTATTATATAATAGATATCTTAGCTTCTACTAAACAGGACAGAAGTAGTCAGACAACTGCTAAAATTATTATAATAAGGCAGGACAATGTGGTGACAATGCCAACTACTACACCACTGGATCCAGCGCTGCCCATCATATCTGCGGTAGTCGCCCTCTTGTAGTGAGACAACATGTGGGCTGTTTTTCATCGCCTGTCAGGCCTGATCTCTTTCAGAGGGGTAGAGCGGGGTTTACCAGCTATAATGAGGCCCCAGCGATTGTTTATGGAGGACATATGCCAACTGTCTAAACACATTAGGATTAACACTGCAACATTAGTCAGTGCAAGAGAAAATAAAGGATGACAAGTGACGTAGCAGATGTATGGACGATCGCCACATTGCTCCTCAGAAAGGTAACAAATATTTCACATTTATAGAAGAAATTCCCAAATACACAAGGAGGAGGTGACCTGATAAAGGACAGCCATGCATAATACAAAAAGTCAATGTGTCGAGCAGGAAGAGATGCAGATAGTTTTTAGGACCATCTGTGCCTCCCAAAAATCTATACAAGAACCAGCTTTGCTTTTTTAAACTTGAGTATGGTAAGTCAAGTCTTCATAGCAATTGGGTCCGAAATGTTAAAGGGGGGGGAAGGAAGTCATGGCAAGCTTATAGGTCATTTGTGCAACAAATGAAAGCTAGACTGTATTCCCCAGGTCCAGTGCCTGGTCTCTGCCGCTGCTCCCAGTGTCATTTATTGTAGGAAGTGCCGACTTCACTGCAAACAATATCGGATCACCAAGTGGCTGAAGTGACGTCAGCACTGCAGGCAATATCTGACACCAGGAGCATCAGCTGGGCTGCTGGACCTGGGGAGGGTGAGAAGGTGGGAGGAGATGCACCCAACTGCAGCCATGGAACAAAAACTCCTGTTAACATCAGAGCAGACATGCAAAGGAAAAATGTAAAAATATTGCAAAGTTTTATTACACTGCAAGAATCCAAGTTAGCAAACTGATACTCCGGCTGCTGCAAAACTATGATTCCAAGTGGAACATGCTGGGAGTTGTACTTTAAGAGCTGTCAAGACCCAAAGCTGGATGCCACTCTGCAATCCCTCCCTCCCTTTTTACACTGTGGATTTACCTATGGATGAGGCAAAGCCTTAAGGTACTGTCACACGTGGCGATGTCGCCGCAACATTGCCGAAAAGTGACGTACACCGATGTCGCGGGCGACATCGCAGGCCAGCTGTCACACGGCACGACGTTGCCGGCGGCGATGCGGGCGGAGCCGTCGCTCGCTGGGCTCAGCCCAGAGAGCGATCCTCAGCAACGCTGCGATATAGGCTGGATCGCGCCGCCAACAGTGTCAGACGGCGCGATCCAGCCTAATCGCTGGTCACAGGTTGACAGGTTTATGAACATGTTCATAAACCTGTCAACCTGCGACCAGCGATAATTTGCAGTTGCGTCGCGCTGTCACACAGCGCGACGCACTTGCAATATCGCATGCGACATCGCTGTTACGTCACCTTTCGGCGATGTCGCAGGCGACATCGCCTGGTGTGACACTACCTTTAAGGGCCCGTCACACAGGGAGATATCGCCGGCGATGTTGCCTCGTGTGACAGGGCGATAATCAGGCGATGAATCGACTCAGTCACATCGCCAGGTTTCCCAACAATGTTGGGAAACCTGGCGATGTTGCTCAGGCGATCCTGCCTGATCGCCCTGTGTAACGCGGCACCTGCAATGTTGCGGGCGATTCCGCCTATATCCAACATTGCGAGTGATCGCTTGCTGGGTTGCTGGGCAACCCAGCGAGCGATAGCCGCGGCAACTAGCCGGCGACATCGCCGGTAAGTTGCTCAGTGTGACATCTCACCGGCGATGTTGTCAGGGATGCGCGCTCCCGCGATCCCCGACAATATCGCCGGCGATATGTCCCTGTGTGACGGTACCTTTAGAGGTACATCACACAGCGATATCGCTGAAATCAGCGACCTCGCCAGCATTATCACCGTGTGTGAACAGCGGCAGCAACGGGGCCCCTACTGTGAGGTCGATTATCACTGCACATCCTTCAGGACCATTTTTTTGGTCCTTGGTCTCCCGCATCGCTGCGTGTGACAGAGAGACCAGCAATCTCACAGGCTGGTAACCATGATAAACACTGGGTATCTAGGCAGCGCGCACTGCCTAGATACCCACTGTTTATCATAGTTACCAGCATCCTCCCGCTTACCCAGAGATGTGGAGGTCGGCTCCTTGGTCCCTGAGATCTGCCCGTTTGACAGCTCCCCAGCGACCACACCGCAATGTTCCAGTGATCCTGGTCAATGTGTCGGGATCGCTGGAACATCGCTGTGTGTAATGGCACCCTTTGACTACAGATGCCCCCTCAACCATTCATAGGTCATTTTTTTTTGCTTTTACTACACAAATGCATGCAGATCAGCGTAAACATGCATCCCTCATTGTACACCGTAAAGACATTGAGATCACGAAGCTGCACGAATAGTAAGGACAGATACCCGATCTGGTGCTTCCTCCAGCAGGGGAGGAGGTGCGTGTTTGAACAGGTGAAGCCTTAGGGATAAGGGAGGGGGGAAGTTGTTCACGATTCACTTCCAAGACAAAGACCAGGCATGCAACATGAACAAGGAGCATACAGGCAGGAAAAAGACCTTAATCCTTTAATAGAGCAGGAGACTGGGCAGGCAATAACTTAATGCATAGAAGTGATCATTTTTATTTTTCTGCTGACTAACAATATAAAAAGTTTGGATCAGATTAGGAGCAGAATTTACGGTCCATTACAAGACCTCAGGACCGGCGTAGAGCACTTAGATGATGGACGCAGACAAGCATACAACCACAACATGCCATTAACCGAGCATCATATCTGCAAATAATCAATTCAGGAAATAGAAACAAGACAAATGCACAAAAGGCTGACACTGCTACATCCATAGACACCAATAATGAAGAGAAAGCTCCATATATAACTGGACTTAATCTGGGGAGGCGCCAGCAACACCTCCAGGGTTCAGGCCTCCAACAAATAGCCGGATCCCTACTGTGTGAAGAACCAATTCCTAAACGAAGAAAGGATCTATTATATAATTGCGAATGGGTTTTTTGCCCCGGCGTGGTCATGTGGATACGAGCGAAGCATTGGCCGCGAAGCGGCCATTGCGAGTCGTGCGTGGTCATGTGGATACGCCCGAAGCATTGGCCGCGCAGCGGCCATTGCGAGCAGTTTTAAGGCGACTCCTATGCCCGCGCAGCGGGCATGGCGAGTCGACTTAGCAGCGCAAAGCATTGGCCGCGAAGCGGCCATTGCGAGTCAGAGACTCGCCCTTCTAGAATCCGATGCATGTGCATCGGGCTCCCAGCTAGTCTTACAATAAAGAGCATTTCTGTATTTTAAAGATTCCACAACTGGACCATGAATGATACAACTTATTTATTCGACCTACACTTTGATCTCAAGTCATGACAACTTGATGGATTTACGCTCTGTAGAAGATTAATCTCATGCAGCCTAGATAGGTCCAACAGGGTCATGTCTACCATTCTCTTGTTAGTATCAAGCCATCGGGATTCTGGTCTTCCTCTTTCCTTCTGACCATGATGTCCTTCTCCAGTGATTGCTCTCCATTTGATGTGAAGACGAGATGTACCTTGGTGATCTTTGCTTCCAGTGACATGTCTGGCTTAATTTGTTCCAGTATTGTATGATCTTCTTGCCATCTATGGTATTGTAACATCCTTCTCCAGCACAATAATTCAAAGGTGTTGATTCTTCTTTTGTCTTATTTCATCGTCCACGTTACTACAGAAAAGCCCAAACTATGTTCGAGCTGTGTCTTAATCACCAGTGAAATATTCCTCGATATGAAGACCCTGTCCAGTGACCTTGTTGATTTTCCCATAGCTATTCTGCTATTGGCTTGCATCTTGAGTGATCAATGATTCAAGTAGGTTGAAGTCCATAACTTCCAGTTTGACACCATCCATCTTATAGCCCCGTTACACAGCATGACATTGGAACGATCTCGTGTGCGCGCAGTCGTTTCAGACATCGTTGGTGAGATAGGCATATCCCTGAGGAAGGTACAAGGTCTGTATCGAAATGCGTTGGATAGAAGTACTGAAGCAGCCTACATACTGTTTCCCTGCCATTTTTTGGGTACGGTGGGACGGCAGCGCGGATCACTAAAGCACTTTTTTTTTTTTTTTTCCCCCCCAAGTCCCAGACTAGATCTTCTCAGAGGACGCCCAGATACAGATGAAGGAAGTAGATTTTGCTCAGCTAGCTTTAGTTGACCAACGACCACAATCACCATAGAAGACAAACCCACAAGCTACATAGATAAGAGTCGCCCAACAAGATCTTCCTGTCTACAGTCCTTGACAAGTGACCTTGAAAATCCAGACAGTAAATACTGACTTGGATGTGGGTCTTCCAAACATTCATGTTTATAGAGCAGAAGAGCCTTAAAAGTTGTGTTCAAGCATTGCAGAAGGGAGGGGGCAGGGATGCAGCATGGCTGTAATCACAATAAAATGCATATTTTTGATGCGATTGTTCAAAGTGGCCGCTAAACTGCTGCTGTTTTATTGCAGTACAAAATAAAGACAATGCAACACATAAGTAACATGTGAATGCAGCCTAAAGGGGGCTCACTGATCAGCCCTGGTGCTTTACAGCGCTGGGGTCAAATCCTACCAAAGACGACATCTGCAAGGAGTTTGTATGTTCTTGTGCAAGTTTCTTCTCGTTTCCTCCCATACTTCAAAAGACATAGTAAGAGGGACCTTATACTGTGAGCCCCAATGGGGACAGCGATGTCGTAAAAACTCGAATCCGCCCTTTACTTGACCATAACACTGCCAAAACACTTTCCACGCCCTCATCATCTCCCGCCTCGGCTACTGCAACCTCCTGTTCACCGGCCCCCCCACTACCTCTCTCGCACCTTATGAAACATCCTCAATTCTCTGCCCGACTCAACCACCTGTCGCTCCGCTACTCCTTCCCCCTGCCAAGCCCTTCACCGTCTCCCCACTTCCCAGAGAACCAAGTTCAAAACCCTTACCTTGACATATAAAGCCATCCACAACCTGCTCTCCCCCCCCCCCCCCATACACCTCCGACCTAGTCTCCCGATACCTCCCCTCACGCAATCTGCGCTCCTCTCAAGAGCTCCTCTCCTCCCTCACATTTCCATCTCCCACAAACGCATACGAGACTTCTCTTGTGCATCCGCCATACTCTGGAACTCTCTCCCCTACCACATCAGACACTCCCTTACCCTGGGAACCTACAGGAGAAACCTGAAGACCCACCTCTTCCTTCCAGCCCAAAACCTGCACTGAGACCTAATCCGCTGCACCATCTCACTCTCACCTCTCCTACTGTCTCCCCACCTATCCCCCATAGACTGAGCCCTTGAGGACAGGATCCTCAGCCCTACTGTACCTGTATGATTTGTCATTATGTTACGTTCTTGTCTGCCCCTACACATGTAAAATGCCATGGAACCGAATGAATACTAATCGGCAGAATGCAAAGGAGCTATGCAAGCAGTACATAAGTGTGAATTTCAACTAAACTTCAAAAAAGGATCCACACTCTGGAATTGTAATAGCCAGGTCTCATGGACATCTGAGGTTTTCCATAGAAGGGGTGGGGGGAGGAGGAAACGAGCGATAAATAAGTGCTGGTTGAGTTCAGCTATCGTGAATTAGGCAAGACACCACAAGGGTTTGGCATGTATAGTATAGGATGCAAGTTTGGATTGTATGACCATCTTTCACCTCTTGTTGGAATACAGGATCTTACTGTTGAGGTGGAGTGATGCATTGAATCGTAATGTACTACGCAGAGTATCTTTAGGTAGAGATATCCGTTCAGTCCCACAAACATGTCACCTTTCACAAGTAATAGAAAACTGACAAACAGGATAAATTTCAATCCAGACGCGCAGCCTACGGGTTCAGGAAGAAGCGTTTGTTACACTGAACTCCTCGCGCACCTGGGCAAGAAGAACAATAATCCTTTTGTTAAAACCCAGAGAAGAATTAGATACTAAAAATTTATATGGAGTTTCACTTGAGTTTCAGTTACAGGGTGATGTATTAGAAAGGAACAAGCCCTGTACAAACACAGACACAAAGGGACTGCTCACAGAAGGGGTCAATGACCACCACCAGGAGGATGACCAGCACCCATGAGGGGGATGGGAACAAGACCCATCAGGAACCAGGACAATAGCCCCCTGGTGATTGCCTGGAACTGTCCTTACTACTATTACCACTTCAAAAGGACGTCACTATTCTCATGGATTTAGTGTTTCTCTGTTTTATTAACAAGATGCAAAGCCAAGAGGAGACAATAGGAGGCAGAAATTTTAATGCTTATGCTCTTCTAGATTGGGGGACAATTTGTGACTTTTGTAGCATCGCAGGAAATACAAGTTTTGTCTTGTACATTACATCTTTTCCCCTCTATAGAAATCAATGGAAGTGTTCGTAGTTTCCATGGATTAGTTTAGTAGGATTCGGTTTTGCACAAAAATAGCTGTTGGCCAAAAAACTTTAACTAGGGATGACAGCTCCACCAAATAGCTTGGCGGGGGAGGAAATACACTTAGGCTGCATTCACACACTGGTATTTTGCCGTGTATTTGTGCAGTCGCATTTGCAGTGAAAGCACACGCGTAAAAGTACATGATAAAACGCGGCATCTGCATGCCTTTCAGCAAAGGCCACAGCTTTTGCTGGAAGGAGTATCCAGCTTTGTTTAGCACTACATTTATACTAGCGCTCAAAAGCACCATGTAAATGCAGGAATACGCTGCGTATGAACAGTCTTAGGGTGGCTTCACATTAGCGTTCCCCTCCGCCACCTTCTGCGGAGGGGATCCGCAATGTGAACGCAGCACCGCAAGCCCCTATCTTTATAATGGGAGCGCACGGTGCTGCGCTTGACTGCGCATGGCCGTGCGCACCCATTCACTGCAATATCTGATCTGTGCGCAGGCGGATGCCTGCACACAAATCACACACTCTAGTCCGCTCTAGAAATGCAACTAGAGTGTGTGATGTGTGCAGGCATCCGCCTGCGCACAGATCACATGGCAGTGAATGGGTGCGCACGGCCATGCGCAGTCAAGCGCAGCACCGTGCGCTCCCATTATAAAGATAAGGGCTTGCGGTGCTGCGTTCACATTGCGGATCCCCTCCGCAGAAGGCTGCGGAGAGGAACGCTAATGTGAAGCCAGCCTTAGGCTGGTTTCACACTAGCGTTTGTGTCTGCATGTGGAGGGAATGCAGACACAAACGCAGTGCAAACGCTGCCATACTGATGTGAACGCAATGGAGATTCTCTGCATGCGTTCACACAGTATGGTGCCCGGCCAGCCAATCAGCTGTCTCGGTGGCCGGGACAAGGAATATACACAGAATGAATGGTGTACTTTCCTGTAGTGTATTATCAATGCTCAGGGTCTTTGCATGTACCTGTCACATCCATGTAGTGCTTATAGTGCAGTTTTACTTTGTCCTAAAAATTTAGAGCCTTGGTCCTATGAGAAATAAAACCATATGCCTTGCTGGCGTTTGTGTGTTTTATATCATAATCTATATATAAGCTGAAGTTATAATGGTTTTAACGAAGATATAAAAACACGAATAAAAAACGCACTATAAGCACTACATGGATGTGACAGGTACATCCAGGCAAAAACCCTGAGCATTGATAATACACTACAGATAAGTACACCATTCATTTCTGCATATATTCTCTAGGAGGCGATACCAGATTTGTAACTAACTCCTGTAACAAGGAAAATCCTAGATCTCAAGAGGAAACAGAATATTCACCAAATGTATACAGGTATCTACCAATTTAACACAATATTTTATATATAGAATTGTGAATTATAGGATAAATTTAACGGATATAAAAACAAACCCCAGCAGCTAAAAGAAAGTAGAAATTTACAGTACCAAGAAACCCTCTAGTGATGTCATGGAATTTCAAGTTTATGTTCAATCACAAAATTGGTGTAGAGATTTATATACCATATATTTTTTAGATATTAGATATGGATATAAAGAACAACTAACTGAAGACTGGGATCCAATACAGAAGATTGCATATGGAACATATCTAGAAAGAGAATCTGCTCTATATTCTTCCAGAAATGGACCTAGTGGTGTAACTTGAAGCTCACGAGATCCAATGTGGCCTCCAGTTGCTGTAAATCTAGTATTGGTCTTTTCATATAGGCGAAAGATACTACTTTTTGGGCCCCTTAAAAGGTACCGTCACACTGGGCAACATCGCACGCAACTCACGTGAGCGCGCACGTTTTGAGAACTCTTCCAAGATCGATGTGGAGCTGTTACACGAGGAGACATTGCCTTTAAGGTACCGTCACACAGGGCAACATCACCGGCAACTCAGGGGCCGTGGCGAAGTTGCAGCAACATCGCTTGTGCGTTGCCCCGTGTAACAGGGCGATTTCAACGGCGTTAAGTTGCTTGAGCAGAGTTGCCAGGTTTCCCAACATGTTAGTAAGCCAGGCGATGTTGCTCAGGTGATCTGCCAGAATTGCCCAGTCTGACACTGCAACAGCGATGTTGAAAGCAACTTCTCCCATTCACTGCAATGTTAAATGATCGCTGCCTGGGTTGAGTTTAACCTTAGCAGCGAAAGTTACTTTCAACACCGCTGCCGAGTTGCCGGCAATGTCTTCTCATGTAACAGCCCCAGAGATCTTGGCAGAGTTCTCAAAACATGCGCACTCCCTTGAGTTGCCGGCTGTGTTGCCCCGTGTGACGGGACCTTTAGGCTCCAGGGCCTGGATGAGATTGTAGTCACAGCCCTGGTTGCACCCTTCACAGAGCCCTTCTGAGCAAAAAGTGTTAAGATGGTTGAACTTCCAATCACAGTATGCTTTAATCCCTTTTGGCCATTAAACATCCAAACTGGTCATACATTTAGCATCTTTTTTTTTAGACTAGAAAAGGAACTGTCTTATGTCATTTAAGTACAATGAAAATCTCAGATTGGGATATGCAATAATTTGATGCCAAATTTAATGTGGCGAATGATTGAGTGTTGAGCTTTAACCCTGATGTTCTGTTTGGGTTTACTATACACGTATAATGTTTGTCATTTTTGACTGGACCCATTAAAGTCTTGATTTTTAGCCAATTAAAATGTATTATTAGAATACCTGTTGCATTGTTATACTGTATGTAAACATGGTTGTAAATAAATTAAATATTTCAAATTCAGATGTTTTTGAACAAACAAAACAGCAGGGTTAAATTGAAAAAAAGCTTATACACATTAAAGTCAATGGAACCTGTCGATTTTGGCAAAACCATCTAGTGTGCATCATCCCAACACAGGACACCCTTGACGAGAAGGACTGGGTGCATCATTATAGAAGATATCTGATGCAGGTTACGCCACTGAGCACACGCTCACTTTGGCTGGGTTGACATTTGCGGACCCCTCCGCAGCGTTCTGTGGAGGGGATCCGCAATGTGACCGCAGCGTCCGCCAGCTCCTATCTTTATAATGGGAGTGCACGGTGCTGCGCTTGACAGCGCAAGACCGTGCGCACCCATTCACTCCCATATGTGATCTGTGCGCAGGCGGATGCCTGCGCACAAATCACACAGTCTCGTCCACACCAGGGACGCGACATGCTGGGATAGGAGCTGGAGGCCGCTGCGCGCACATGGCGATTCCCCTCCGCAGAACGTCAGTCTAAAATCAGCCTTTGCTCTCGGTTGAGCATGTATATTGGGGGAGGATTTATCAGCTGAATGCTTAGGCAGCATTTCAATGAAAGGTGCTAAATATATTTACAAAGTGTGATACCATTCACCATATTTGCTAAATCGTAAATAACGAACATTTGCAGATTGCCCATTGTATGGAGAAGTTAGTCCTAAGTAAAGCAGCCAGAAGAAATGAATTATATTACATTCCCAAACAATAAGATAAGATAAGACCTGTGCAAATAACTCACAAGGCCAGAGAGACTCCTAGCCTGACCCCACTCATACTGCAGGAATGTGGCTAAGACCCTCAGGAATCCACAATTATTTATAATAAACACAGTGGAACCCAAAACCCGGATGTCACAACCTGCAAGGAGCGGCGGGATATAATGTATCAGGCTGGGAAATAAGACACAACAGAAACTAGGTGACAAAACATCTGTTTATAAAGGAAGGAGAGGATAAGAAAGACCTGGCAGGTAACCTGAGCCCTGGTATGCAGGGAGATGGGGAGGGGGATGGGTGTGATCAGGGCAGGTTGGGATGTCCTATAGTAGGTGAGAAAAGACAACCCACAATGCATCACTTCAATATTTTTAAAAAATTCTCTCAATGCTCATTAGAGGGGTCAAAGTGCAGCAATGTGCAGCGGCTGTATCACCACCGCATACCGGAGAGCAGTACTCCAGGTACAAACAGGCAGAAAAGGCTGGGTCAGTATCTATTCTGACATCAGAACTTAGCACAATATATATGGAAGGAGATAATTAAAAATGTATTGAAGACAGGACATATGTGCATCTGTACATCGGAGGCTGCACCAAGATCAAGAATTAAATGGACATTAATCCCTCCCTCTGCTGACAAATTATATTGTAAAAGGCACTAAAGAATTATGGGGAAAAAACAAATGACATGATAAACTCAGAGTATATAATATATATGAAAATAACCCCTCCCCCATCTGCAAGAATCGTCACAGAATTAATAAGAAGTGGCAAGAAAACTCATAGGGGGCGCAGCACAGTGCACTCAACCAGAACAGCAATGAAGGGGTTAACGCGTTGCAACATCTGAGAAGCTGCATCAACATTCTGCCATTTATTAACCTCTGCGCTGCCAGGTGCCTCACACGTTTAGTACAGCAACATTTATTCCATGCAGCTTTACATGTGAAACAAGTCCAAGGGCTTTATCAGAATCACAAGGCGATGGTAGAGGAGTAGAGGGAAGTCCATGAAGGAACATTGGGGGTTAACATTGTGTGTGGGGGGGCTACACAACACTATTGATCCTGAAGGAAATTCTGGTATCACAATATAAAGGATATGAATAAGACAGGAAAGTTAACAGGATTATTATACCTGACAGTAGGGCTTACCTGTTCCATACTTTCTGTCTTTCTTCAGCTCCCTTCGGCCCACATTAAAGACATATTCCGGCTCAGAAAAGCCCGGCTGACAAGCCAGAGAGCTGGCGATCACAAAGAGCAACACCTAGGAATGAATAGAGAGATCTTAGATAGGTCCCTCTGTTGTGGCCGGTGGGCTCTCATGCATATTCTAACAGCCATGATAAAGTTCTACATATACAATTATTGCTGACCTCTTATAAGCATAAGGAGGGGGGGGGGGAGGAGAGGGGAAAGAGATGTTCAGGGCAGATACACAAAAAAAAACAAAAAAAAAACACCACACACAAGTGTAGCAGAACCTGTACACAATATTATATGTAATTAATATAAAATCAAAAAGTGGTGGCTGTGAATTAGTGCTTTAATAAGGAATGCAAACAAAGCCACAACAGTACTCATACATATCTAACCCTAATGTGTAGTTAAATGTAAATATATTATTGATAAATCTTTAATTTATACAGCACCAACATATTCACAGTGCTTTATAATACAGTGGTTTGTTTACAAGCAGCCATAGGTAACACAAAAAAAAATACACAATATTGTAATTCAAGCAGTGAATCAATGTAAAAAATAAATAATCCAATACACTAAGCAGAGAATCAATGTAAAGGTACAATGCTCAACGCTGAGAAACAGTAAATACAGTACAAATATAGAAATATATAATAATATTTATTTATATAGCGCTAATTATATAGATATACATAAATAAATATTATATATTTGTACTAATATATTTATTACACACACACACACACACACACACACATATATTGTAGGGGCATAGCCAAGACTGCACCCCCCCCCCCCTCCCGAGTTGATACATTGGTGTGTCCCCCCCACCCCCCCCGAGTTGATACATTGGTGTGTCCCCCCACCCCCCCCGAGTTGATACATTGGTGTGTCCCCCCACCCCCCCCGAGTTGATACATTGGTGTGTCCCCCCACCCCCCCGAGTTGATACATTGGTGTGTCCCCCCACCCCCCCGAGTTGATACATTGGTGTGTCCCCCCACCCCCCCGAGTTGATACATTGGTGTGTCCCCCACCCCCGGAGTTGATAGCACTATAGCAGAGCAGCCCCCCACACTATATCACATGACGCTGCCATAGCTCCATATAGCCGGGCTCTCCGGTGAGGACGGGGTTCGCACACTCAGGTCCCGTTACCCCCCGGTCTCCACACAGGAACATCGTGACCGAAACCCTTAAAGTCATAGAAAATACAAGAAGAGCTCGCCCCGGACCGCCCGCATCCAGCGATCTCCCCCGAGCAGGGTGACCCACCTGTAGGGTGCAGAGTACGGCTCTCGGGCCCCGGGGTGACCGGCGCTCCCCCATGTGTGTGTCCGCTCACTGCCGCCTCCGCTCGCTTCTTCTCTAACTCTGACTCCGAGCACCAGGTGAGCCCGGCACAGTGACGTAGGCAGGTGAGCGCTCCGATTGGTTGGGTTACACGTCAATCATCCAGGCTGGCCTCCTGTCCCCGCCCCTGGGTGTGAAGACCACGTGACTCTGGGTCAGGACTCCAGTCGCGCGCCTCTCTATTCCTCCTTCTGAGATTTGTGTTTTGCTTCTTCTTTCTTTTCTCCTCATTTATTGTTGTCATTAATTATAAGTAAACTTCTGGAAAAGAAGTGGGAGCACAAGTATGGCCGTCAGTGGGGCACTGTCCCCCATCTTTATCAGGGTCCTGAACTACACAAGGGGTTTATTCAGCTCAGTACAAAGAACATCTCTCCTGCCTTCTACACCCAAAAAACTGCCCCCATCCCCTCAGTAATGGCGACCAAACTATACTACACCCCCCCATAGGGCAGGTCAGGGCCGGCTCCAGGGTTATGGGGGGTTGGCTCCAGGGTTATCATGATTCGGCTCCAGGATTATGGAGGGCTGGCTCCAGGGTTATGGAGGGCTGGCTCCAGGGTTATGGAGGGTTGGCTCCAGGGTTATGGAGGGCTGGCTCCAGGGTTATAGAGGGTTGGCTCCAGGGTTATGGAGGGCTGGCTCCAGGGTTATGGGGGGCTGGCTCCAGGGTTATGGAGGGCTGGCTCCAGGGTTATGGAGGGCTGGCTCCAGGGTTATGGAGGGCTGGCTCCAGGGTTATGGAGGGCTGGCTCCAGGGTTATGGAGGGTTGGCTCCAGGGTTATGGGGGGCTGGCTCCAGGGTTATGGGGGACTGGCTCCAGGGTTATGGAGGGCTGGCTCCAGGGTTATGGGGGGCTGGCTCCAGGGTTATGGAGGGCTGGCTCCAGGGTTATGGAGGGTTGGCTCCAGGGTTATGGAGGGCTGGCTCCAGGGTTATAGAGGGTTGGCTCCAGGGTTATAGAGGGTTGGCTCCAGGGTTATGGAGGGCTGGCTCCAGGGTTATGGGGGGCTGGCTCCAGGGTTATAGAGGGTTGGCTCCAGGGATATGGAGGGCTGGCTCCAGGGTTATGGAGGGCTGGCTCCAGGGTTATGGAGGGTTGGCTCCAGGGTTATGGAGGGCTGGCTCCAGGGTTATGGAGGGCTGGCTCCAGGGTTATGGAGGGCTGGCTCCAGGGTTATGGAGGGTTGGCTCCAGGGTTATGGGGGGCTGGCTCCAGGGTTATGGGGGACTGGCTCCAGGGTTATGGAGGGCTGGCTCCAGGGTTATGGGGGGCTGGCTCCAGGGTTATGGAGGGCTGGCTCCAGGGTTATGGAGGGTTGGCTCCAGGGTTATGGAGGGCTGGCTCCAGGGTTATAGAGGGTTGGCTCCAGGGTTATAGAGGGTTGGCTCCAGGGTTATGGAGGGCTGGCTCCAGGGTTATGGGGGGCTGGCTCCAGGGTTATAGAGGGTTGGCTCCAGGGTTATGGAGGGCTGGCTCCAGGGTTATGGAGGGCTGGCTCCAGGGTTATGGAGGGTTGGCTCCAGGGTTATGGAGGGCTGGCTCCAGGGTTATGGAGGGCTGGCTCCAGGGTTATGGAGGGTTGGCTCCAGGGTTATGGGGGTTGGCTCCAGGGTTATGGGGGGCTGGCTCCAGGGTTATGGGGGACTGGCTCCAGGGTTATGGGGGGCTGGCTCCAGGGTTATGGGGGGCTGGCTCCAGGGTTATGGAGGGTTGGCTCCAGGGTTATGGAGGGCTGGCTCCAGGGTTATGGAGGGCTGGCTCCAGGGTTATGGGGGGCTGGCTCCAGGATTATGGAGGGCTGGCTCCAGGGTTATGGAGGGCTGGCTCCAGGGTTATGGAGGGTTGGCTCCAGGGTTATGGAGGGCTGGCTCCAGGGTTATAGAGGGTTGGCTCCAGGGTTATAGAGGGTTGGCTCCAGGGTTATGGAGGGCTGGCTCCAGGGTTATGGGGGGCTGGCTCCAGGGTTATAGAGGGTTGGCTCCAGGGTTATGGAGGGCTGGCTCCAGGGTTATGGAGGGCTGGCTCCAGGGTTATGGAGGGCTGGCTCCAGGGTTATGGGGGGCTGGCTCCAGGGTTATGGAGGGCTGGCTCCAGGGTTATGGAGGGTTGGCTCCAGGGTTATGGAGGGCTGGCTCCAGGGTTATAGAGGGTTGGCTCCAGGGTTATAGAGGGTTGGCTCCAGGGTTATAGAGGGTTGGCTCCAGGGTTATGGAGGGCTGGCTCCAGGGTTATGGGGGGCTGGCTCCAGGGTTATAGAGGGTTGGCTCCAGGGTTATGGAGGGCTGGCTCCAGGGTTATGGAGGGCTGGCTCCAGGGTTATGGAGGGCTGGCTCCAGGGTTATGGGGGGCTGGCTCCAGGGTTATGGGGGGCTGGCTCCAGGGTTATAGAGGGTTGGCTCCAGGGTTATAGAGGGCTGGCTCCAGGGTTATGGGGGCTGGCTCCAGGGTTATGGGGGGCTGGCTCCAGGGTTATGGAGGGTTGGCTCCAGAGTTATGGGGGGCTGGCTCCAGGGTTATGGGGGGTTGGCTCCAGGGTTATGGAGGGTTGGCTCCAGGGTTATGAGGGGCTGGCTCCAGGGTTATGGGGGGCTGGCTCCAGGGCTATGGGGGACTGGCTCCAGGGTTATGAGGGACCAGCTCCAGAGTTATGGGGGGGCTGGCTATAGGGTTAGGGGGGCCCGATTCCAGAGTTATGGGGGACTGGCTCCAGGGCTATGGGGGCTGGCTTCAGGGCTATGGGGTCCTCACCGTCCCAGGGTACCCTCCACTTCCAATTTTTTTCTCCCTCACCTTCAGAGAGTGATAACCTACAGTTAGGGCCAGAAATATTTGGACAGTGACACAATTTTCGCGAGTTGGGCTCTGCATGCCACCACATTGGATTTGAAATGAAACCTCTACAACAGAATTCAAGTGCAGATTGTAACGTTTAATTTGAAGGGTTGAACAAAAATATCTGATAGAAAATGTAGGAATTGTACACATTTCTTTACAAACACTCCACATTTTAGGAGGTCAAAAGTAATTGGACAAATAAACATAACCCAAACAAAATATTTTTATTTTCAATATTTTGTTGCGAATCCTTTGGAGGCAATCACTGCCTTAAGTCTGGAACCCATGGACATCACCAAACGCTGGGTTTCCTCCTTCTTAATGCTTTGCCAGGCCTTTACAGCCGCAGCCTTCAGGTCTTGCTTGTTTGTGGGTCTTTCCGTCTTAAGTCTGGATTTCAGCAAGTGAAATGCATGCTCAATTGGGTTAAGATCTGGTGATTGACTTGGCCATTGCAGAATGTTCCACTTTTTTGCACTCATGAACTCCTGGGTAGCTTTGGCTGTATGCTTGGGGTCATTGTACATCTGTACTATGAAGCGCCGTCCAATCAACTTTGCAGCATTTGGCTGAATCTGGGCTGAAAGTATATCCCGGTACACTTCAGAATTCATCCGGCTACTCTTGTCTGCTGTTATGTCATCAATAAACACAAGTGACCCAGTGCCATTGAAAGCCATGCATGCCCATGCCATCACGTTGCCTCCACCATGTTTTACAGAGGATGTGGTGTGCCTTGGATCATGTGCCGTTCCCTTTCTTCTCCAAACTTTTTTCTTCCCATCATTCTGGTACAGGTTGATCTTTGTCTCATCTGTCCATAGAATACTTTTCCAGAACTGAGCTGGCTTCTTGAGGTGTTTTTCAGCAAATTTAACTCTGGCCTGTCTATTTTTGGAATTGATGAATGGTTTGCATCTAGATGTGAACCCTTTGTATTTACTGTCATGGAGTCTTCTCTTTACTGTTGACTTAGAGACAGATACACCTACTTCACTGAGAGTGTTCTGGACTTCAGTTGATGTTGTGAACGGGTTCTTCTTCACCAAATAAAGTATGCGGCGATCATCCACCACTGTTGTCATCCGTGGACGCCCAGGCCTTTTAGAGTTCCCAAGCTCACCAGTCAATTCCTTTTTCTCAGAATGTACCCAACTGTTGATTTTGCTACTCCAAGCATGTCTGCTATCTCTCTGATGGATTTTTTCTTTTTTTTCAGCCTCAGGATGTTCTGCTTCACCTCAATTGAGAGTTCCTTTGACCGCATGTTGTCTGGTCACAGGAACAGCTTCCAAATGCAAAACCACACACCTGGAATCCACCCCTGACCTTTTAACTACTTCATTGATTACAGGTTAACGAGGGAGACGCCTTCAGAGTTAATTGCAGCCCTTAGAGTCCATTGTCCAATTACTTTTGGTCCCTTGAAAAAGAGGAGGCTATGCATTACAGAGCTATAATTCCTAAACCCTTTCTCCGATTTGGATGTGGAAACTCTCATATTGCAGCTGGGAGTGTGCACTTTCAGCCCATATTATATATATAATTGTATTTCTGAACATGTTTTTGTAAACAGCTAAAATAACAAAACTTGTGTCACTGTCCAAATATTTCTGGCCCTAACTGTATGTATTTTCTAGTCCTCACAGCTGTTTTCTGTGGGACAAGCTGGCATTTTTTTTTTATTCTACTTACATTTTATCCTCTTCCTGGACCTCTGCTACCTTTTTGGAGTCTCCAGGACAATGTCCTGTCTGCCTGCAGCATCCAGCACTTTTTCAACCCTTCCAGTATCTGTGCAACCTGTCTGCAGTCTCCAGGACATTTGCTGTTTCCTGCATGTCTCAACTGCCCGCTGCCATGATGCCTATGGCCAGGGGTGTAACTACAATAGGTGCAGGGGTTGCGATCGCACCCGGGCCCTGCAGCCTAGGGGGGGCCCAAAAGTCCCTTTGGCCTATAGGAAAAGACTAATACTATCAAAGATTTGCAATAATTGGGGGCCCCGTTGGAGCTTTCGCATCGGGGCCCCTGGACCTGAAGTTACGCCACTGCCTATGGCCTGTGTGCCCACCCGGACATTTGGCTTTGTGGATCCACCTGACCTATTGAGCCCTTGAGAAGAACTGGGATGTAATACAAGGCACAGCTACTGATACAAACAGCTGAACAGCGGGATTCCTGTGAGTTGGTACCACCCATGTAATATTTGTGGCTTATTGGATTACAGTAATAGTATAAATGTAATTGGGACTATGCTTTAAATACTTAGGGTACCGTTACATGTCACAACATTGCATGCAATTTCACTTGCAATTTGCTGGTTGCAGTGAAATCATGGACACATTTTAAAGGGCCTGTCACACGTGTCAATGTCGCCCGCGATATCGCTCATGCGTCACAAATTATTAATCGCCTGAGCGATGTGGAATTATCGCAGGTAAGATGTCACACGCGTCAATATGACCCAGCGATGCGGTGATGTCGCCATCTTGCGAGCGATTTTATTTAGTCGCTTGAACGTTGTCAAAAAAGAAAATATGTCGCTGAGTTTAGTGTCACACGCAGCGATGCACAAGGTCTACTGAGCGATGAGCGACAGGTTTTACATCTGGCAGTGAAACCTGCGATCGGCGATCAGCGACATGTCGCTGGTTGCATCGCTTGGTCACACACTTCAATGTCGCTCCTGCGTCACTTTTACGTCGCTTGAGCGACTGAAAATCCGTGACGTATGAGCGACATTGACAGCGATATCGACGCGTGTGACATCCCCTTTACATTTGTACACAGCAACAAAATAGAACAATGTGTCCATGATTTCACTGCAACCAGCAAATTGCAAGTAAAATTGCATGCAATGTTGCGACATGTAACGGTACCCTAATTCCCAAAGTAGTACGTCATCCCGCAGCCATAGGATATCTTAGGGCCGCTTTACACACACCAACTTCTGTGATCAACTTCTGAACAGATCTCTGGTTGCAGTGAAATCATGGACACATTGTTACATTTGTACACAGCCACAAAATGGAACAATGTGTCCATGATTTCACTGCAACCAGAGATCTGTTCAGAAGTTGGTCACAGAAGTTGGTGCGTGTAAGGCTGCCTTCACACTACAATTTTCTCTATTCCGATGCTGTCCGATAAAAATCGGACAGCATCGGACCGATTTTGGCCCCCATGCAGCCCTATGGGAATCGGACTGAATAGGATGTGCACTAAATGCCATCCGATTTGGTCCGATCCGATTCTGTCGGTTTTTTTTATCGGTGCAAAAATTGGAGCATGCTCCGATTTTTGCACCGAAAATAAAATGGACAAAATCGGATTGGACCAAATCGGATGCCATTTAGTGCACATCCGACCCCACCCGATGTTTTTAACATGGGGCCCTATGGAGCAGGGCCCGAGAAAACATCTGGTGTGTCCTCGGACCTGATTTTACTGTACTGAGCATGCTCAGTACAGTAAAACTGCTCCAGCAGGGGTTAAAAAAAAAAAAATGTATGCTCACCTGTCCCCGAGGCCCCCGCAGGCTCGCAGGTGTCTCCAGAGGTGGTCTTCTTCTCAACAGGACCTGCCGTGATGTCACAATCACGTGACCGCATGTTACACCATGTTAACATGCGGTCACGTGATTGTGACATCACGGCAGGTCCTTTTCAGAAGAAGAAGACCTCTGCAGACACCGGGAGACGGCGGGGGCCTCAGGGACAGCTGAGCATATACATTTTTTTTCAGCCCGGAGGCAGCGATTTTCTGCCGGAATCGGATGCCTATTTGGCATCCGATTCGAGGCATCAGAAGGGAGCCGATGCTCTCCGATTTTATCGGAGAGCATCGGCTCCCTTACAAATCATAATGTGAAGGTAGCCTAAAGCGGCCCTTACAGATTAGATTGCTGGGGTCTGACTGCTGAGACCCCTAGTGATGCCAAGTTTGGGGCTCTGCAAACCTCCACCTGAATGGAGTATAGGTACTCATGTTCAATTGATTCTCTATAGGAGTCATAAAGAAAGATGAGCACAGCGCTCTGCTATCTCCAGCACCACTCTCTTTAAGAAGGTGTTCTGCGGAGTCTGAATCTAGAACCCCATTCCTGGCATCTCTGGGGGAATCCAGTGGTTAGACCCCAAGCAATCAGTGAGCTATATTATCTTGGGAATAATAATGGGGCGCCCAAGGGTATCAACTCATAAAAGCCATCACTTTATGAGAAAGCAGGCACCAAAGTACTGATTAAGGCTAGGGTCACACATAAGCCTTGGAAACGTTTTTGGTATCAGTTTTTGGACTTTTTTTTTCTAAGTTCAGAAACGGATACCGTTAACAGATGGCGCACTTATGTGTCACTTCGTTTTTCAAAAACATTATGCCTTTTGTTCCTGCTTCCAAAAAAAACGCTGAAGCCAACGTTTTTGGGTGCATTAAAAAAAAAAAGCATGAGTTTTTTTAACATGGGGCCCTATGGAAAGCGCATGCGGTAACGCATGTTACATATAGGCATTTGCATATTTTGTGAAAATTGACTAAGTCCAAAAAACGTTCAGGTGCACAGGAATCTCAAAAAGCACCCTAAAAAAAACTAATTTGTTATTGAAAACACTCTGAAAAACGGATTGGCATGTGTGACCCCAGTTCTACGGCCAGGGTCAGAGTACCGTTTTTAGCATTTGTCACGGACATCCGGTAAAAACTTAGTTACTTTTTCAGCAGCGCATATGCGCTTTCCAGCGCCGCTGCTGCTCATCGCTGTCCCTGCTTACCCGATGTTGATCGTGGTAACCAGCCACACATCCAGCTGAATAGCATCTGCTTAAGCAGAGCGGACAGGGAAACACTGCATAGGAGAGAGTTGTCCGCCAAGCTGCCCTGCCGGCCGGGTGACAGGCTGGAAGACCCCATTCATGTTGGATTGCGCGCAGAATCTGCCAAATTTGGTGGGTTTGTTTGACTTTAATGTATATCGGCATCAAGCTCCATGGCCATTCAAGGTCACCCATAAGAAAATAATACCATGAAGTGATTTTAGTGGAAATGTCAGCTCTGGTGCAAAGAGGGTCCACAATGGTGGTCTTTCCTTTCCAATGTCCATATATCCTCATGGGGCATATGGAATGTCCCTTTAACTAGATTTCCACACTACTTTAGCAATCACTTTATGACAACCCAATGCACAAATCTAGAGTTTCACATTCATCAGTAATGAAAACAAAATAATTTCATATGACCAAAAAAGGAAGTGGAAAACCTAAAGTCACGGTGTGAAAACCATTAATTAATGTTGGTCAGAAGTGGGAAATTCCTGCTCTATCCCTATAGAGGTTCACATACTTTCATTGATTTTTTTTTTTTTTACCAATTTTGTATAGAAATAGCGTAAAATGACATCTGTATTCTGGATTATTAAACTGACATACAAAATATAACAGCAAATAAACTGTGGAAAAGAAAAGCACAATAGGGTCTTATCCAGGGAGAGGAAAGATTAGCAGGGAAGCAATATAGTGCTCACCTTGTGTGGTTGTGACCCACAACTAAATGAAAGCGTTAGAAGCAGCAGCCACAGAAACCACATACACCAAGGCAAGTCGACTATGCATTTTCCTGATACCTTACAAAATATAAAGTATATGTCACATTTCTTCTGGGACACTATTGTATGTTGCTGTTACTAGTAACTGTGTGTGCTCTGTTATCCGAGTGTTATGCTCACAGTTATTCTCTATGCTAGTTCTGGGACGGTTGGATTACTCGGGTGACTCTACGTCTTGTGATTGTTCTATTACTTAACTCAGCAGCTTTCCCCAGAATGCTACCCGTCGTACATTTTTCCTGAAGAGCTATGTGGCCATCTTTCCAGTGTACCGTATATCTTGTGTTAGGTCCCCTGGCACCGCTCCCCAGCTCACCTCTCCCGGGTCGGCATCCTCTGCCGACCGGGCATCCAGCGTCCATGCGTACTGTGTCTCGGAGCCGTTGCTGGGTTCCCTTCCTGTCAGCTGACCACCGGGCTCACACATGAGCACATTACAATGGTCATGTTCATGTGACCAATCAGCGGCACACTAGGTGCACTCCTTCCCTGTGACTCTAGGTGCCGGCATGGTCCATCCTGACATTCCCCTTGACCAATAGCTGCTCTACCTCTGGTATATCAGGCCTCCTCCACTGATGGGAGGTGCCTGATTATTAAGTCAGTTTGCTTCTGCCTTGCTGACTGTTAGTCAGGCCTTCCTTGTACTCTGTTTCCTGGAACCCTTGCTGTGCTTTTCGCCGGTAGCACCATTCCTGTTCTTCCAGCCTTGTACTTTGTTTCCTAGAACCCTTGCTGTGCTCTTACAAGCTGCCTCCCCTGGTACTAGCAGCTGTGGTATTTAGACCCCCTGGGCTTGCCCCTGACAATCCCTGTATAGGGGTTGGCTAAACTAGGACCAGCTCACCCAGGGGAGTTCGGTACCACGATCCAGTGGGTCCATTCTAGGGCGCCTTCCCCCGGAAGCATGACATCTTGATCTCTCTTACCTGACCCAGACTTTTGTTTGACTACTCTTGGGCCTGTTCCTTGTACCTGTTATCTTTCTCCTGGTATCTTGACCTATGGACCGTTACCTATTTATGCCTTTGTTAAACCCCTGGATTCTCAATATGCTTGACTGGAAAATCTGACCTGATTGTCTCTACCAAACCCCCTGATATTGCGGCGGAATAAATGACTTCCAGCGTGCATTGAACACAACGGGTAAAAGCAGGGATGGTAAGGGGAGGAAGGCCCTAGTGGTAGGAAGAGGGACGACAGGTCACCTCCTGACACTAACCTGTGTCTGTACCCTGAGCTCCCTAATGTCTCTATACGGGTTCTTTCCTGGTCGGCATCACATGTTCTTCCAGCCTCTGTCCCTCTACTCACCCTGGATAGGGCAAAGGTCAGTGAGTGCACTAGACGTCACTACTGTAATAATACAACAAGGGGGAAGGAAGACAGACTGAGGGAACATAGACAAAAAGGAAGTAAAAAGGAGCAGATATTAGTGACATATATGTATATATCTCTACTAATCACTCTCTGATTGGTTGTCTTGATCATGTGGGTGATTAGTAGAGGTATATATACAATTCAGTTTTCTCCTATAACCCTGGGCACACTCTAGTTTTTTACTTTAGTTAATAGTTGTAGATAGGCAAAATGTCAGCATCTTAGGTGGAGTAGAAGGCAGTGCTCAACAATTTACTGTACAAATCTTAAAATATATATACCGTATATTGTTTGCTGTTTTTATTTTTTGGTTTCTAATAAAATATTTTGCAGTTGTTACTACAAGTAGTTGAAGAAAACCACAAATTTGGTCCAAGCCAGAAGATGAAAAAAGAAGATGTGGAAAGTGTAAAACCGTCAACATTAACGGAATATTATTATAATTTACCGGCCTTCAGCTTGATCTCGAGCCAAGGCGACTTGATGGATAAATGCTCTGTAGGAAGATCAATCTTGTGCAGCCTAGATAGGTCCACCAGGACATTCTACAAGCCTAGATAGGTCCAACAGAGTTGTCTCCAAGCCTGGATAGGCCCACCAGGATCTTCTCTTGGCCTAGATGAGTCCACTAGGGTCTTCTCTGAGCCTGGATAGATACAGCAGGGTCTTTTCCAGGCCTAGATAGGTCCACCAGGATATTCAACAAGCCTAGATAGGTCCACCAGGGTCTTCTCCAACGACATCTTGATTGTATCAATCCATCGGCTGGCTGGTCTTCATCTTTGCCTTGCTCCTTCTATTCTGACCATGATGATCAATTGAATAATACATGTTTATTATGCACTGCCTTCCACTTGGATTAGAAGCTTTAAATTTTACCAAAAGCCTTTTTACATCAATAGTAAAAAAAAAAATTGGAGGCTCCCTAGACATGTACCGTATATACTCGTGTATAAGCCGACCCGTGTATAAGCCGACCCCCCTACTTTTGCCCCAAAAATCTGGAAAAACCTATTGACTCGTGTATAAGCCGAGGGTGGACCCCAGCACAGGTATACAGCCCCCAGCAGTGTGGTATACAGGCCCCCCCCAGTGGTATACAGGCCTCACCAGTGGTAGTATATAGCAGCCCCAGTGGTAGTATACAGCAGCCCCAGTGGTAGTATACAGCAGCCCCAGTGGTAGTATACAGCAGCCCCAGTGGTAGTATACAGCAGCCCCAGTGGTAGTATACAGAAGCCCCAGTGGTAGTATACAGCAGCCCCAGTGGCAGTATACAGCAGCCCCAGTGGTAGTATATAGCAGCCCCAGTGGTAGTATACAGCAGCCCCAGTGGTAGTATACAGCAGCCCCAGTGGTAGTATACAGCAGCCCCAGTGGTAGTATACAGCAGCCCCAGTGGTAGTATACAGCAGCCCCAGTGGTATACAGCAGGCCCCCAGGGGTACATATAGCAGCCCCCAGGAGGTACCCAGCAGCCCCCTGGGGGTCCCCAGCAGCCCCCAGGGGGTACACAGCAGCCCCCTGGGGGTCCCCAGCAGCCCCCAGGGGGTACCCAGCAGCCCCATGGGGGTCCCCAGCAGCCCCATGGGGGTCCCCAGCAGCCCCCAGGGGATACACAGCAGCCCCCTGGGGGTCCGCAGCAGCCCCCAGGGGGTACCCAGCAGCCCCCTGGGGGTCCCCAGCAGCCCCCTGGGGGTCCCCAGCAGCCCCCAAATGCTGGCACTCGCCCCCCCTTGCAAGGGCCCCCCCCACTTCTCTTACCATTCCGGACTTCTGATCCGCGCCGCTCCTCGGCGCTCCTCGCTGCTCCGTCCGTCCGTCCGTCTTCTACATCCGGGATCCCCGGCCGTCGCGCGATGACGTCATATGCCTGCGACGGCCGGAGATCCCGGATGTAGAAGACGGACGGAGCAGCGAGGAGCGCCGAGGAGCGGCGCGGATCAGAAGTCCGGAATGGTAATATAACCATCGGGGGGGGGGGCCCTTACAAGGGGGGGCGAGTGCCAGCATTTGGGGGCATATGCACTGCTTCCCCCTGCCGCTGATTGACAGGGGGAAGCAGTGCATATTTAATGAGCGGCCCCACGTGACGGGGCCGCTCATACAGCAGCCCCCCCCCCCCGCCTCCTGCAGCCTTCACAGCCCCGGACACAGCCCCCACCCGTATTGACTCGTGTATAAGCCGAGGGGGAGACTTTTCAGCCCAAATTTTGGGCTGAAAAACTCGGCTTATACACGAGTATATACGGTATATAAAAATTGAAATCTTGACTATATATTGTGAGCCTCCCTAATATATATATCACTACTATCTCCTCCTATTCATACCATGACTAAGGCACTCTGCCGAAATGCGTCAGTCCAGTCCGCTGAATAAGGGTGCCACCACACAGAACAGCTGTCTCTTTGATACCCGTACCTACTGTATATGTGTACTTTTGGTTTACCACTTTAGGAATAAGTATATCTATCTATTACTTTGGATTAATCTAGATTTTCATGGTATAGATAAAAGCAACGTTTAATGTAGTGCAGTTTATGTGACTCGTACTCTCGATATATTTGCAGATCGGTGACATTTTCAATAGGAATTCATCTGTTGTCTGAATAACTGAGGACACTTTATGCTGTGTGTCCCAGATTTACTCTTAGTTCCCTTTTGGCTCTAAATATAAAACACATAATGCTGCAGATGTCTCATCTGCTGTGTAACGCAGGGGTTTGGGTCTCGTGACCTTGAGATTTGGGAATTGGAGGTACTATATTCTCCCACACTAATATTGTACAGGATTCAATAAAGCACTTTTTGTTTTTTAAAGCAAAGTCTTGGATCCTTTAGGCTGCCTTCAGACTTGCAGATGCCTCCGCAGCGTTTTGCAGAGGCATCTGCAAGTATCTGCATGCAGACCGCGGCCCCTATGTTTATAATGGAGCGCACGGCGGTCTGCAGATGCTTGCAGACCGCCGTGCGCTCTCATTGCCCGCCATTAGTGATCTGTGCGCAGGCGGTTGCCTGCGTACAGATCACACACTCTCGTCCGCACCAGGGACGCGAGATGTTGCGTCCCTGGTGCGGGCGAGAGTGTGTGATTTGTGCGCAGGCATCCGCCTGCGCACAGATCACTAATGGCAGGCAATGAGAGCGCACGGCGGTCTGCAAGCATCTGCAGACCGCCGTGCGCTCCATTATAAACATAGGGGCCGCGGTCTGCATGCAGATACTTGCAGATGCCTCTGCAAAACGCTGCGGAGGCATCTGCAAGTCTGAAGGCAGCCTTACTTCATACTCTCCATGTTCTACAGTTGCGGAAGTTTTCATTGAATTTATCTGACTTCAGAAGAATTCAGATTATTAAGTTATGAGTTTTCTTAACTTGCAAAAGTAGATCAGATGCCTAGAGGGCTCATTCCCACAGAGTGTATGTACTGCAGCCAACCCACAGTAGGGGTCCCACAGTAGACGTCTGGCAGCAGAGGTCCCAGTAGAGGTCCCGCAGTAGATGCGGTGTGGCGCCCTTGTGGACCTGTGGTCACAGGAAGATACTGCAGCTGGAACTGGTAAGTCGGCCACCCCACACCAACACCCAACACATCCCCCAATCCCTAGACCTACCGTAGTACTCCATGTCAGGAAGGGGATAGTGGGGGGAGTGAGGTGGTGGGTGGAAAGTTAGTGAGAGGAGAACCCGGTGAGGGGAGTGGAGACTAACACACAAAACCAGAGCACACAAGACAACAACAGGAAGTGAGAAGTAGGAGACATGAGAGAAGAGAGCAGACCTGAAACCTGTGAGCAACACCAGGCTGGAGCCACCCGGACCCGGCGGCCAACGCCACCAAGGCAGGCCTAGGTCCAAGACAATAGACTAGTGGTGTCTAGGGTGTGTCTGGGCGAACAGGTACACCGAGGGACTGGATTGATAGCCAGGGTGCCAGCCCTGTAGATATGGCTGGACGCTTTATGCCCCGGCCACAAATTAATCGATGGGGTGAGGGGACTTTATGCCTGGAACCCAACCTCCGGTGCAGTGAAAGAAAGGTGGTCATATTAGGATTAGGGGAGCCTGGAGCAGGGCCCCCACGAAAAGCTAGCAATGGAATAGAGAAGGAGACCTGAAAGGTTTTGAATGGGAAGGGGGGGTGCAGACAAGCCAGCCCCAGCTGCAGTAAAACACCGGAACCACCGAGCAACCGAAGTGCCTTTGTGAACTGTCACTGGATACCTGTAACAGTGAGGGTACCTTTACACACGGCTACATTTGTAGCTTGTCACCAGGTAACTTACTGGTTGCAGTGAAATCATGGATACATGGTTCTATCTTGTTGCTGTGTACAAATGGAATCATGTATCCATGATTTCACTGCAACCAGTAAGTTACCTGGTGACAAGCTACAAATGTAGCCGTGTGTAAAGGTACCCTAAGAGCCAGTCAAACTGAGTTCTGGTGTGAAACTGACATTTGTACTTTGAGCAGGCTGTGAGAGCCTATCTGCCCCTGGGGAGCTGCCGACTGACTCATATAGCGGCTCCAGGGAAACACCAGCCCTGCCTGTGGAGGGCTTATCACCCCTGCTGCCCACTACCATCATCCCCGGGACTGTGAGAGGCAACGGTGGCCCATATTGGCCACAAACCACGGATGGCGTCAAGAACTACTTTAAAAACGTTTTTCCCCTTTTTCTTTAACTCCCTTTTATTGCCGCACCTGGGTATACGGAGTCGGGTCACGTCACCGTGACATTCCCCCACAAGTGAATAGAGGGCCCGGTTCTGAGTAAGCCCGCTCCGGGGTGTGACATGTGGCGCCCCTGCGGTCCGGTCACCACTAGAAGTTTGCAGCAACCGGGATCGGTAAGTCTAGTCACACACACACACAACATACCCCCATCCCACAGTAAGGGACTCTAAGCCCAGCTGTGGGATGGCGGGAGGAGACAGGTGGTGGGTGGGAAGTTAGTACAGGAAGCGGTTAGAAAAGAAAGGGAACAAATAGGAAACACCACAGGAAGTAAGGGAGTAGTTAGCCCATGAATGAGCAGGAGAGCAGTGAGTCTGTGAGCAGTCAGAGTCATAAGGAGAGCCTCGAGAAGCAAGGGTCGGAGGAGAACACGAGACTGCGAGGACACAGCGGCCTGTGCCATCATGAGGCCTGTTCCGGGTCCCAGGGCTACAGACTGCAGAGAGAGACAGAAGAAGTCCTAGGGGCACGGGCAGTGAGCAATCCACCCACGCGCCCGAATTAGCTGAGAAGCCAAAGGACGGGACAGGAACCAGGGAACCGGCACTCAGGTAGCGGGGAAGCTCCAACCACAAAACCAGTCGGGTCGCGGGATCTCCTGGGCCCGTGACCCCACTCCTGGCGCAACGAAGAGAAGGCCGCCGTTCAAGGGCCAGAGGACCTAGGTCGCCCAGCGAAGGCGTGTGGCCGATGGATCGGGCTATGTGTGCGGAGGCGCATGCAAAAGGGTGGAAAATAGGCAGTGCTGAGAAGAGAGGCCCCGGAAAGGAACACAAAAGGGGGTGAACTGGACAAGAGGTGCTGGCTTGTAACTTGGAGCGCCTGAAGAAAGAAAGAAAAGTAAACTGAGTTAAAATTCAGCTTGTGTCAGACTGTCATTTTGTGCCTGAGGAGGGGTGGGTGAAACGTCAGGCAGGCAGCAGGAGCCTGCCTGAGAGCACTCCCGATCCTTCCGCACAGCCTACTCAGCCTTGCTGGCATACCTGCACCCCCAATGAACCTCCATAAATATTACGGTTGCCCTGGGGACCCGCTCTTCCCGTGGAGAGCCAAACCATCACAGCTGCTACCCCCATCATCCCCAGAGTTCCCGACTGCAGCAGCGGCTCTACCGGCCACCTTCCACGAGTGGCGTCACGACACAAACTCTTTTATTTTACTTTTATTTTTCTTTTCATCCCTTTTTCAAACTTCCCTTTTTACTGACCGCCTGACGAGGGGATGCCAACGTGACATCCTACAGCCCTGACGGCATCTAGAGGGCCCGGTTCCGAGTACCCCACGGCCCCCGCTGGGGCGGGACATAGACGTCCCGCAGTAGAAGTCTGACAGCACAGGTCCCACAGTAGAGGTCCCGCAGTAGAGGTCTGTCAATAGAGGTCCTGCAGCAGAGGTCAGGTCCTGCAGTAGAGGTCCCCAGTAGAGGTCCTGCAGTAGAGGTCCTGCAGTAGAGGTCCTGCAGTAGCGGTTCCGCAGTAGAGGTCCTGAAGTAGAGCTCCCGCAGTAGAGCTTCCGCAGTAGAGGTCCCTCAGTAGAGGTTCTGCAGCAGACGTCCTGCAGCAGAGGTCCCACAGTAGAGGTCCCACAGTAGAGGTCCCACAGTAGAGGTCCCGCAGTAGAGGTCCTGCAGTAGAGGTCCTGCAGCAGAGGTCCCGCAGCAGAGGTTCGGCAGTAGAGGTCCTGCAGTAAAGGTTCCGCAGTGGAGGTGCCACAGCAGAGGTTCTGTAGCAGAAGTCCCACAGCAGAGGCCCCGCAACAGAGGTCCCTTAGCAAAGGTCCCACAATAGAGGTCTCGCAGCAGAGGCCTTGCAGCAGAGGTCCCGCAGCAGTGGTCCCGCAGTAGAGGTTCTGCAGCAGAGGTCCCGCAGCAGAGGTCCTGCAGTAGAGGTTACGCATTAGAGGTCCCGCAGTAGAGGTCCTGAAGTAGAGCTCCCGCAGTAGAGCTTCCGCAGTGGAGGTCCCGCAGTAGAGGTCCTGCAGCAGACATCCTGCAGCAGACGTCCTGCAGCAGACGTCCTGCAGCAGAGGTCCCACAGTAGAGGTCCCACAGTAGAGGTCCCACAGTAGAGGTCCTGCAGTAGAGGTCCTGCAGTAGAGGTCCTGCAGTAGAGGACCAGCAGCAGAGGTCCCGCAGCAGAGGTCCCGCAGTAGAGGTCCCGCAGTAGAGGTCCGGCAGCAGAGGTTCAGCAGTAGAGGTCCTGCAGTAAAGGTCCCGCAGTGGAGGTGCCACAGCAGAAGCCTCAAAGCAGAGGTTCTGTAACAGAAGTCCCACAGCAGAGGCCCCGCAACAGATGTCCCTTAGCAGAGGTCCCACAATAGAGGTCTCGCAGCAGAGGCCTTGCAGCAGAGGTCCCGCAGCAGAGGCCTCGCAGCAGAGGTTTGGTAGCAGAGGTCCCGCAGCAGAGGTCCCGCAGCAGAGGTCCTGCAGCAGAGGTCCTGCAGCAGTGGTCCCGCAGCAGGGTTTCTGCAGTAGAGGTCCCCCAGTAGAGGTCCCCCAGTGGAGGTCCCCCAGTAGAGGTGCCGCAGTAGAGGTTCTGCAGTAGAGGTCCCGCAGCAGAGGTCCTGAAGTAGAGGTCCTCAGTAAAGGTCCTGAAGTAGAACTCCCCCAGTAGAGGTTCCGCAGTAGAGGTTCTTCAGTAGAGGTCCTGAAGTAGAGCTCCCCCAGTAGAGGTCCCGCAGTAGAGGTTCTGCAGTAGAGGTTCTGCAGCAGAGGTCCCGCAGCAGAGGTCCAGCAGTAGATGTCCCGCAGTAGATGTCCTGCAGTAGATGTCCTGCAGTAGATGTCCCGCAGTAGAGATCCTGCAGTAGAGGTCCTGCAGTAGAGGTCCTGCAGTAGAGGTCCTGCACTAGAGGTCCTGCAGTAGAGGTCCCGCAGTGGAGGTGCCGCAGCAGAAGCCTCGCAATAGAGGTCGCTTAGTAAAAGTCCCACAATAGAGATCCTGCAGTAGAGGGTCCATAATAGAGGTCCCACAGCAGAGGTCTCGCAGCAGAGGCCTCACAGTAGAGGTTTGGTAGCAGAGGTCCTGCATTAGAGGTCCCACAGTAGAGGTCCCGTAGCAGAGATTCCGCAGCAGAGGTCCTGCAGTAGATGTCTCGAAGCAGAGGTTCTGCAGCAGAGGTCCCGCAGCATAGGTCGCATGGTAATATCTGCACAGTATTTACCATTATTGGTAGATTTGCACATTTCATCCTCTCAAAGTGAGAAATATGCACCTACATTCACAGAATAAGTTCACCTGTGTCCGCTCTTAAGGTACCTTTACACGCCGCTACAACAGGATGGATACAACCCGCTACAGGCTACGATTGTAGCTTGCGTCGTCAATATAGCCAGTAGTAGCGGCGTGTGAAGACGGTAGGAGGCAGCCAGCAACAGATACATCTGTTTCCGAGCACTGCTCTGAAACAGGTGGCTACAAAGCCGATTGCAGCGAGCTGTATCGGCGTGTAAAGAAGCAACAGAAGGGATGTCTATACACCAGGCGATGTACCTGGTATGTAGCTGGGGCGTGACACAGGCTCCGGGATACCGCGCCCCTTCAGCGATCATTGGAGGAAGCTCCTGCATGACGATTGGTAGACGCTGCATAGGGAGGCATATTTAAGGAGCTGACCAGTCACACTACACAATTGCTCGAGCGTCATGTATTAAACAGCCTCCTGCGATGCCTGGCCAATCATGATGTTCCTGCTTTGTCCTATCAGCGTACGGACGTCTCGTAATCCACAATTGTGGCACGCCTATGTGTTGTCCCTGCTGCACCAGGTCCGCCCATATTAGCTGGTTGTAGCGGTGTGTAAATGAGGTAAGGTCAGCTACAGATGGCTACTTGAGACACCCGGCGATGTATCTAGCTGTAGATGTAGCGTAGCGTAGCGCACCTTGTGGCGGCGTGTAAAGATGGTGCGTTTCCCGTTTGTAACCGTTTGGGCGTGCTCGTTCACGTTAAGTAGCGGGTTGTATCCATCCTGTTGTAGCGGCGTGTAAAGGTACCTTTATGGATAGGTTTTGCAGTTTGTGCATGAGACTTCTTAAAATCCAATGCACTTTGCTGTCACTGTAAAATGCAGTGGATTTTGGTAAATGTAAAATCCACTGCAATTCTGCTACGTGAAAATCTGCACTAATGGATTTTTTCTGATCTTGATTAATGCAGAAAGTGCAACCGACTTAATACCATAATAAATAAATATTGTAATTTGGGCTGTCGAAATCCTAATTAAATACGATCAGCTCTTGATTTTGTTAGGAGCATTTCCTGTCTTTGGGAGACTTGTGACAGGTTTGGGATTTGAGTCTGACATTATCTTGTGGGACTCTGGATTTTAGGCATAGTTGCTTTCGTTTGGTGCAGCTGAGGTTAAGGAATCTTTCCTTACTGTAAAGATTCTGTGTCAGGTGCAGCTGATTGGTGACCACTTTCCTTCCCTTTAAATAGTCACATGTTCCATCACCTGATACCGGTTATAGATTCTATTCTGACCATCTTGAAAGAAGAAAGCTTGGTGTAGCTGTTGGAAACCTATTGCTTCCAGTCCTGGTGTATGGCTGCAACTCTTGAAGTAGAATAATATCCTCTTTATACTTATGTTCCCCTGTCTGTCTACCTTCCCTTGTGTCGTTTTACATTACAGGTGAAGTCTAGTGCACTTACCAGCCTTCGCAGTATCCAGGGTGAGTGAAGGGACAGTTCAGCGACTAGACTCATTACGGCTGCGGGGGAAGGGCCCTCTTAGGGATGTTAGGCTGCCTTCACATTTGCGTATGTGTCTGCATGCTGATGGCATGCAGACACATACGCTGTGCAAAGCAGGGTCCAAATGATGTGTCCGCAGCGGAGAATGTCCGCCTGCGGACACATCATTGTGCAGGCTGCCAGCCAATCGGCGTTGTCAGGGGGCGGAGATCAGCGCCGGAGATCTCCGCCCCCCGGCCGCCGGTAACCTTCGGGACGGTGTCGGCGGGGAGAACAGCTGATTTGACAGCTGTTTGAATCTTCCCGCGCCGACACCGAGAGGAGATGTCGGCGCGGGAAGATTCAAACAGCTCTCAGATCAGCTGTTCTCCCCGCCGACATCGCTAGCACATTACCAGCGGCCGGGAGGCGGAGGACAGCAGAGGCTCCAGCTGATCTCCCGGTGGCCGTCGGTGAGCTCCTGTGACATCACCGGCGGCCACCGGGAGATTATTCAATGGGTCCGCAGCGTTCTCCTGCGGTGTCATGCAGAGGACACTGCGGACCCATTGAAGCCAATGCATTTTTTGTGCGCTTGGGGACGCTTGCTGATTGTCCAAGGTCCCCAAACGCACAAAAAAACCCAACATGCTGCGTCCCGGGTGCGGATGCTGGACACCGGAAGCAGCAGATATCGTCCGCATCCGCACCCGAACGCAGCAAACGCAGGCACCATGCGTTCCTATGTTAAACATAGGAACGCAGTGCGCATGCGTTTGACTGCGTATGGGAACGCAGCAATACGCTGCCTTCCCATACGCAAATGTGAAGCCAGCCTTAGGGAGTGCAAGGTGCAGACACAGAGCAGTGTCAGATGGAGACCTATCTACCCTCACCCTACAGTTAGGGCCTTCCTGCTCTTTTCCATTCCCCATTGCGCTCAAAGGGAGCTGGGAACCATATTTCCCAGCCCTAATAGACTTTAAATCTGGCCATACATTTTCAATAGCTGTTAGATAACTGACACTCAGATCTGCTGACCGTTTTCCCTCTGGACTCGCCAGTGCACATTGCATGTTGGCACCATCAAGCAAGAACTTGTTTTGATGGGGGAAATAATGCGCTGCGAGATGGAGGTGTCTTATCACACTTGATCGGGCATGCTGAAATACGACATGCCCAATCCTTTTTTCCCCACATGTTCAATGGCTCTAGAACAGTGTTGAATTAAAATTGCTTGCGTCAAATAACAAGTACTGATGCTGTTACACAGCCAGTGTGTATCTGAACCTGAAGTCATATATTCCTTTGAAGAAACAACACTGGAGCACCAAAGAGAGCAGCCCTGTGTCCTGCTCAGTACATGGAATCAATCCCATGGATAGGAGTGATAGAGAGAGAAACCAACAAAACTGGGTATTAGTCTTTAGGGGGAATATTTTAGGGGGAATATCTTATTTAAATGATATTTAAAGGGGTTGTCCAGCTACAAAATTTTAGTTATTTAACGAAATCTTAGAATGGTAGAAAATAATAAATAGAGTAATATTCACCTTAATGATCACTCACTGATCCCCTTCCGCCACTTTCGTGTCCTTCTATCCTGTTCTCTGACCATGATCGCTGCAGCAGTGACCTTGGTGGTGTCCTGTAAAGCTAGCATTAAGTCCTTAAAGAGAACACACGTTTTTGGAAGTAACAGTATGGCTGTATGGGCATTCGTGTCCTAATAAAAATGATACCTTTTTTGCAGAAATCCGATGTGCCAGTCGTAAGAAATCTAGTGCAAAAGTCGCATCAAATCAGGCTGGGGGCGTGTCAGGAAGAAGCCGTTGAAGTGCTCTGACACGCCCCCATGCACTTCCAGACTTTGTGTAAGTATTTCATGCTACATTTCTCAAGAATGCCACATCGGATTTCTACAAATACGGTATTATTTTTACTAGGGGACTTGCGCTTTTATTTTCATACCAATGCTGCCATAGTGCTTATGTATTCTGCCTTCAGGGGAACTTAACTCGTCATCCACTTTAAGGTAAGTTCTTTCCTTGAAAGGAAAGTATCTCTATATGTAACATTTCCTCCGAGCTGCTATACTTGAGTGTCCATGAGATGATTCGTGTGCTCTTTTGTCTTTAGAGACCTCTTTACGCCCTATGGCTCTACCACTCAAGCTGCTCCGTACTCTTATTACCTTTTATTTTTAGGGAATTGTACTACTAGTAATTACCTAATAAAAACCTTTTGCCCAAATGGCGAAGAACAACGGAGGTGATTTCAGTTCCCCTGGTCCCATGGAGCATGTATTATATTCTGTGATGGGAGGTGGGCCTAAAAAGTTGGATATGAGACGTGATGGGAGCAATGTTCACAAATGAATTAACGCATGTGCGGGAAGTGTTACTCATTATCAGACATCCTTGTGGGTTACATGGAGGTGGGTGGTGAGCTTACAGGTCTCGGTTTAGGGTGGGTCACAGTTACATCCCCCACATCCATTGAGGCTGCATTTGCCTTTTTTACTGATATCTTGTATCCCTGTGTTTATGACTTTGCTACATGTGACGTGTGACAGATGTGGATGTCCCCGAGCGTGTTTCCATATGACTTGTTTGTTCCCTTTCAGAAGCATCGTCCTTCATATGGAAACCCCCGTAATCCCATTAAAGGGATGTAATACTTAAAATGATGTTGTAATCACCCTCTCTCCCCCTTGATTCATCCTGTTTGTCCAATGTATTGCTTTTTTTTTGTGTTATCTTTTAGACAGGGTTTCTTTAAGTCCAAGTTCACACATGCAGTAATCATCGGTCAGGATGGATCTACCACAATCCGTTCTGCAAACACAACTTTTTTGTCCATTATGAAAAAAAAATAGATTTCTGCAGGATCCATTTTAGTAGCATTGTAATTTATGGATCCGGTAACTGATTGCTATTTAGACGGCCATTTTTCTTCGCTAAAGGATCCGTTTTTTTTATTTCTGGATAAAGAACAATCAGATATCAGATCCAATTTCCATAGATTTACTTCAAAACTCCAAACATTCTTTTAATACGCTTTAATGTGGATTTTGAAGTGGTTTTGATCCGAAATCCACTATGTAAAGCTATCCTGAAAGGGAAAGTTGATTGATATCTATTTTGGCCACCATCTATCCTTATCTTCCATCTTTTAGAGATTGTTAGAGATTAGAGAAAGGTTTTAGAACCCATCGTTTTTCTTCTGGGGGGGGTACGTTTTAGATTTTTTTATATGGAGAACCCCCGACTGTCACCCAACAGATGATATTTGGGAAAGGTGGTTCAGCCACGATAAATTCCAGAGAGGTGAGGCATCATTGGATGTGTCTGGTGTCAGCCACTTACTTTCCTCTCCCCCCACTGAGAGCAGATGGATGCTCAGCTAACCGATCATGCCTGTGAAGAAGAGTTTGTTAGAAGTAATGAGTGTGTATGGGACCTTTACGGACTATATTTACATGTTCTGGCTGCAGATGTAACATATTATAGTACATTTTGTGGCCTGCAGCCTTTTGAAGTGAAGTTGGGCAGGGTCTTTAATAATAGATAAGGACAATACATTACAATAGATTACTTCTCCAAGCAAACAATCAGCCGATTTCCCAACCTTACTGCAGTAAGAACCGGGAAAAAATACGTAATAATGCAGCATCCAGGCCTTCCACATAGGAACAGCACCAGTCACACCGGGCATTACATGTGCCCATTGATATCTGAGGTATGAAGGTCCCAGTTGGACAGTTATTCGGGACACCATACATAGCTATTGTATAGAGTATTGTGGCTGCCACTGTTATGGAGCATTGTAGATGGGCATTGAGGCTGGCACTGTTGTGGGGACACTGTATATAGCTATTATAAAGGGAATTGTGGCTGACACTGTTATGGGGTACACCGTAGATAGCAATTATATAGAGTATTGTGGCTGGCACTATATGGAGCATTGTAGATGGGCATTGTGGCTGACACTGTTATGGGGTACACCGTAGATAGCGATTATATAGAGTATTGTGGCTGGCACTATATGGAGCACTGTAGATGGGCATTGTGGCTGACACTGTTATGGGGTACACCGTAGATAGCGATTATATAGAGTATTGTGGCTGGCACTGTTATTGGGACACAATGTATATAGCTATTATGTAGGGTATTGTGGCTGACACTGTTATGGGGTACACCGTAGATAGAGATTATATAGAGTATTGTGGCTGGCACTGTTATTGGGGCACACTGTAGATAGCTATTATGTTAGGGTATTGAGGCTGGTATGGGGAATTCAAAAAAAGAGAAAACACCTTGAATCTCCAGTACATAATTCTTCCTTTTTTTCATTTCATTAAATCATCATCATGAAGGATTGTCTGCTGGTGCATTTCGACTTAAAACAGTCTTGATCATAGCGTTAACATTGTTGCCATTAATTTTACGTTGAAACGCGTCAGCAGACAATGCTACATGATGATATTTTAATGAGATGAAATAAAGCAAGACTTATGTTATTGGAAATACCGGTCATTTTCGCCTTTTGGCATTTGCTATTTACCCTGCTGACAACTAGGCTGGCTCTCTGGACATGATATGCATTGGTGATTAGGATCCCCTAGTGAGCTGATAGCAATTTTTATATTACTGCTATGGGGGCACTGTAGTTAGCTGCTGTATTAGTGCACTGTTTCTGACATTGTTAGGAGAGCAATGTCAGTGGCAAAACTTTAGGGGTCACAGCCCCCAATAACAGGTCCTTTAAGAACTAGCACACTCCTTCGTAAGTAAGGGGATGGATAGATAGATATGTGATAAACTGAACCATATAATAAAACCATGGATGGAATTAATCCTCCTCCACAAAAAGTTGCACCATGACTCGCAGACTGTAAAAGACTCCCTATTGTTGATTCCCACAACCTCTCCCTATCCTGATACATGATGAGTCTGCATATTTTCTTTTCCTCTTCGCTTTTAATAGAGAGTTAAATGATGATAACCCACGTACCAGATCCTCCTCCTCTTTCCTAAAATTAAGATTATCATGAAAATATCAAAATTTCCAATAAAAAGTGGGGGAGACAGGAGATTCCAACCAAAACTGAGGGGGGAGAAGCCATGACCCGTCACTGACACCATCGTAGTATCATTTCCTATTGTGACTTCCCCATTATTATCTGAAATTATCACATCACTAATGGTTATTATGGTGAGAAGTGGTATAACTTGAAGCATATTTGAAGGAACTCCAGCACTTGACCTTAATCTTCATGAATTCAAAATGTATTGGTGCAAAAACAGTGCATAAAATACATAGTTGAAAAGGGGAACGCAGTGCCACAGGCTGGACGCGTTTCGGATCACATCCTTTTTCAACAGCAATAAAGACCACCCCCAAACCTCCTTATATACAATTTAAAACCATGTTAGTTAATGCACCCAGGTGAACAATTAATTATATATGGAGCTGAAGAATACGCCTCACAATATTACAAAATTCTTGGATAGGTAAGGCAACCTAATAGTAAGAAGGAACATACAATCAATTACGTGTATTCATAACAAATTAATAACATTGAACTCATATTTATGTGGCAACATAGACTTAATATCTATAATGGATGTTACACCTATGCGACCTATAGTAGCAGGAATTGGGGACTTAAATGAGAAACTTTCCCAATGGGTTGATAATAAGTTACAGCCATAAGTTGGAAGGTCTGTAGGTTTTATTCTAGACTCAAAGCAACTACTCTGTAGTCTGAGCAAAATGATATGGGAACCAGACTACACATGGTTAACAATGGATGTGGCTTCCCTATATCGTTGTATACACCACACAGTAGCCATTGAAGCTTTTCAGCACTCTTTTGAGATGACGTCCATTTATTCATCTGATATGTGCCAATTTTTGATTATGTGTGTTCAACATCTATTAAGCACAATTGTTTTCAAATTCGATGATGCGCAGTACTTTCTACAACTGTGCGGATGTCCAATGGGGGCGGGGTTCTCGCCCTCATTGGCAAATTTATTCATGAGTTTCTGGGAGTATAAATAAATTCATAGGGAAAGTAATCTTTTTTTGGAGCGCTGGTCTGGTGGGGGAGGTACATTGATGACGTCATCGTCATATGGAAGGACAAGGACGGTGTGCCTTACCCCGCCTCGCCAGTGCTCTAACAGTTTGTTGATTATATTAACAACAATAATATGAATGTAAGATTCACACATGAAATTCATAACAATTCAGTATCTTATTTGGATTTAACACTAACTGGGGATCCGGCCACAGGTATTATTCAGTCAAAACTTTACAGGAAACCTAGTAGCGGTAATGCAATTTTACATGCTGACAGCTATCACCTGCAGCATGTTGTTGCCAATCTCCCCTTGGGTGAATTTATAAGAGCCAGATGTTCCTGTTCTACTGAAGAGTCATATTCTAAGGAAGCCGATGTTATATGCAATCGCTTAATTAAAAGGGGATAAAAGTCATATTATTTAGCTAGAGTCGGAAACAGAGGTGAATCATACTCCCAGTCGTATTTGCTCAATAATAACCCGAGTATGTTATCAAAAAGATTTAACACAAATAATAACAACATGAAAACCTGGCTTCCCACTTTTTCTACTAGTTACAGCATTGATTACCATAATATCATGAAGGTTCTTCATAAATGTATACCAATTTTATACCAAGATCCCACCCTGTCTGCTATTCTAACTACCGTAGGGACTTTAGATGTGTCCCTAAAAAGTCCCTTTCCCTAGGTAATATACTATCCCCTTCACTATCTAAGTCCGCTGATATATCACAAACTTGGCTTAATAGAACAGGTAATTATCCATGTGGAGGTGCTCGTTGCAATTTATGCAAATACATGGAAATAAGCAAAATTTTTCAAGGCCGTGGTTCCAGAAGAATATTTAGTACTAACGCATCGGGTATTCTAGAATATGTATGTAGTTGACATACTGTGACTGCCAGAACATGTTCAGTTAACGTGAGTGAACTACATATACATATACATATATATATATATATATATATATATAGCAGCGCTATGGTATATGGTGGTACATTACTGCACTTGTATAGCAGCACTATAGTATATGGTGGTACATTATAGTACATGTATAGCATCAATATAGTATATGGCGGTACATTACAGCACATGTATAGCAGCACTATAGTATATGGCGGTACATTACAGTATATGTATAGCAGCGGTATAGTATATGGCGGTACATTAGAGGACATGTATAGCAGCGGTATAGTATATGGCGGTACATTAGAGCACATGTATAGCAGCACTATAGTATATGGCGGTACATTACTGCACATGTATAGCAGCACTATAGTATATGGCGGTACATTACAGCACATGTATAGCAGCACTATAGTATATGGCGGTACATTACAGTATATGTATAGCAGCGGTATAGTATGTGGCGGTACATTAGAGGACATGTATAGCAGCGGTATAGTATATGGCGGTACATTAGAGCACATGTATAGCAGCACTATAGTATATGGCGGTACATTACTGCACATGTATAGCAGCACTGTAGTATATGACAGTACATTATAGCACATGTATAGCAGCACTATAGTATATGGCAGTACATTACAGTACATGTATAGTAGTGTTATAGTATATGGTGGTACATTACAGTACATGTATATCAGCACTATAGTATATGGCGGTACATTACAGTACATGTATAGCAGCGCTATAGTATATGGCGGTACATTACAGCACATGAATAGCAGCACTATGGTATACGGCGATACTCCGCTCCCCTGCGGCCCCCTGCTCCTCCTGGCTCCTCTACAGTAAAAGTAAAAATAAAAAAATCGTCAGTGAGGATACTCACCCGTCCGCCGGCTCGCTCCACCTCCGTCTTCTAGATCCTACAGGCCTTTAGGACCTGTCGTTGCTTGGGAAACCGAACAGCTGATCGGTCACATGACCGCTAACTGCCGAGGCAGCAGGATGGAGCAGGGGGGCAGGATGGTGATGGGGGGGCAGGATGGTGATGGGGGGGGCAGGATGGTGATGGTGGGGGGGGGCAGGATGGTGACGAGGGGGACAATATGGTGACGGGGGGCAGCATGGAGTGAGCGGGGTAGGATGGAGCGAGGGGGGCAGGATAGAGCTGGGGGGGCAGGATGGAGCCAGGCGGACAGGATGAAGCCGGCGGGGGGGGGGCAGGATGCAGCCGATGGGGGGGCAGGATGGAGCCGGCGGGGGGGGCAGGATGGAGCCGGCAGGGGGGGGGCAGGATGGAGCCAGCAGGGGGGGGCAGGATGGAGCCGGCGAGGGGGCAGGATGGAGCAATCAGGGCAGGATAGAGCTGGGGGAAGCAGAATGGAGTCGGGGGGGCAGGATGGAGCCGGGAGGAGGAAGGTCGGAGCGATCAGGGCAGGATGGAGCTGGGGGGCAAGATGGAGCCGGGGGAAGCAGGTTGGAGCCGGGGTGCAGGATGGAGCCGGGGGGGCAGGATGGAGGCGGGGGGGCAGGATGGAGCCGGCGGGGGGGCAGGAGATGGAGCCGGCAGGGGGGGCAGGATGAAGCCGGCGAGGGGGGCAGGATGGAGCCGGTGGGGGGGGGGCAGGATGGAGCCGGGGGGCAGGATGGAGCCGGGGGAAGCCGGATGGAGCCGGGGGGCAGGATGGAGCCGGCGGGGGGGCAGGAGATGGAGCCGGCAGGGGGGGCAGGATGAAGCCGGCGAGGGGGGCAGGATGGAGCCGGCGGGGGGGGGGGGGGCAGGATGGAGCCGGGGGGCAGGATGGAGCCGGGGGAAGCTGGATGGAGCCGGGGGGCAGGATGGAGCTGGGGGGGCAGGATGGAGCCGGCGGGGGGGCAGGAGATGGAGCCGGCAGGGGGGGCAGGATGAAGCCGGCGAGGGGGGCAGGATGGAGCCGGCGGGGGGGGGGGGGGGCAGGATGAAGCCGGCGGGGGGGGGGGGCAGGATGGAGCCGGCGGGGCAGGATGGAGCAATCAGGGCAGGATGGAGCTGATGGGGGAGGGCAAGATGGAGCCGGCGGGGGGTATGATGGAGCAAGTGGGGCAGGATGGTGGCGGGGGAAACAGGATGGAGCTGGGGGGGGGCAGGATGGAGTGCTCGGTAACCGGGAGCAGTAGCAGGTAGTGTCCTGCTAGGACCTTGCATGATGTCAGAATGACATCGGCGTTCGGCGCTGTGATTGGCCCGCTCGCGGTCATGTGACGCGCATATCACATGACCGCGAGCGGGCCAATCACAGTGCCAAATGCCCATGTCATTCTGACATCATGCAAGGTCCTAGCAGAACACTGCCTGCTACTGCTCTTGGTTACTGAACACTCGGAGTAGAGGTAAGTATAACAATCTTTATTATTTTTAATACATTTGTCTTTATTTTACATTTGATTTCGCAGTGTATAATGCACTGCGAAATCAAATCACTAAAGAAGATCCGCCTCCACCCAAACATACATTACATATATAGTGAAAAATTGGAACAGCACCAAAAACCTACCTCAATTTATGTGCAAAGCTTTCCCAACCAGCAATCCAGATAGTTCCTTACAATAGATTAAAAAAAAAAAAAAGAAAAACAGCACAAAAAAAAATAGAAAAAAGTGGACTTTATTGCCCAATGCGTGGCCATGCTATTGGGCAATAATGTCCATTTTTTTCTATTTTTTGTGCTGTTTTTCCTTTTTTTACACACTCTTTATTATATATGACACACACTTGAGACTGCTGTGGGCTGAATACACAATAGCTGTTTCAGTCACGGTTCTGACGATTCTTGGTGCCAGCACCAATCTGTTCACTGTGTTTCTGGAGAGCTGCAGCTTGCAGATCGCTTCAGGGTGCCCCCTTCCTGATCACCAGCGCTCCGGCATTCAGCCGCTGAGTGCTCAAACAACCCGGTGCACACTTCCAGTTAGCGGTTCTTCACTTCCGGTTAGCGTTATAGAAATGAAGTTGCAACATCGTAGGATCAGCGGTGTTTATTCACTCTTCGTGTGGTCTTACATGGTGCGGGTGGGAGGACAGGGGGTTCTCAAAGGCAATGGCCGTTTCACACCGCAAGTGGCGCTTCAACAGGCATATAGTCCACCATATGCCTGTTGACTATATGCCTGTTGAATCGCCACCCCACGAAGAGTGAATAAACACTGCTGATCCTGTGTTGCAACTTCTTTTCTATAACGCTAAACACAATAGCTGTATATACAATAGAGAATACAGAATAGAGACAGCTGCTACCTGTATACACAATAGGGATGGCTGTGGACTGTATACACAATGGAGACTGCTGCTGGCTATACTTACAATAGAAAATACACAATAGAAACTGCTGCTGGCCATACACAATAGAGAATACACAATAGAGACTACTGCTGGCCGTACGCAATAGAGATGGCTGCGAGCCATATAGACAACATCCCAACAGCTTCCCTCCATTCCGACAGCCTCCCTCCATCCTGATAGTCTCCCTCCATCCTTCCTCCATCCCGACAGCCTAACATCATCCTTCCTCCATCCTGACAGCCTCCTTCCATCCTTCCTCCATCCCAACTGCCTCACTTCATCCTTCCTCCATCCCGACAGCCTCCCTCTATCCTGACGGCCTCCCTCCATCCTTCCTCCATCGCGATAACCTCCCTCCATCCCAACAACATCCCTCCATCCTGACAGCCTCCCTCCATACTTCCTCCATCCCAACAGCGTTCCTCCATCCCTACAGCCTCCCTCCATCCCGACAGCCTCCCTCCATCCTTCCTCCATTCTGGCAGCCTCCTTCCATCCTTCCTCCATCCCGACAGCCTCCCTCCATACTTCCTCCATCCCGACAGCCTTCCTCCATCCCGACAGCCTCCTTCCATCCTTCCTCCATCCCGACAGCCTCCCTCTATCCTGACGGCCTCCCTCCATCCTTCCTCCATCGCGATAACCTCCCTCCATCCCAACAACATCCCTCCATCCTGAAAGCCTCCCTCCATACTTCCTCCATCCCAACAGCGTTCCTCCATCCCTACAGCCTCCCTCCATCCCGACAGCCTCCCTCCATCCTTCCTCCATTCTGGCAGCCTCCTTCCATCCTTCCTCCATCCCGACAGCCTCCCTCCATACTTCCTCCATCCCGACAGCCTTCCTCCATCCCGACAGCCTCCCTCCATCCCAACAGCGTTCCTCCATCCCGACAGCCTCCCTCTATCCCAATAGCCTATTCCATCCTGACAGTCTCACTCCATCCTTCCTCCATACCGACAGCCTCCCTCCATCCTGACTGCATCCCTCCATCCTTCCTCCGTCCTGGCAGTCTCCCTATATCCCGACAGGCAGCCTTCCTATATCCCGACAGCCTCCCTATACCCCGACAGCCTCCCTATACCCCGACAGCCTCCCTATATCCCGACAGCCTCCCTATATCCCAACAGCTTCCCTATATCCCGACAGCCTCCCTATATCCCGACAGCCTCCCTCCCTATATCCCAACAGCCTCCCTCCCTATATCCCGACAGCCTCCCTCCCTATATATGGCCCCCTATTCTGTATACATTGCCCCATCCCTCCCCCGGACCCACCCCATATCTTAGCATTGGGGGGAGCTGTGGATGCGGAGCGGGGGTGCCGGAGCCCGGAGAGCAAATCTGCAGGACTGGAGCTGTCTGCGGGGGAGTAGCTGCGGGCCTGCGGCAGCTAGCGGTTGGCGCCGCCATGTTCTTTGTGGCCAGCTGCATTCACTAACTGTACAGCCGGTTGGTAGAAGTTGAGACTTCAACAAAATGGCTGCGGCCAAATGGAGATCCGCGGCCATTGTGTAGAAGTCTCAACCTCTACTGACCGGCTGTACAGTTAGTGGGCACCAGCCACAAAGAACATGGTGGCGCCCACCGCTCGCTGCTGCAGCTTCTCCCCGCAACTCCAGGGCCCAGCAGCAGTGATTAATAGAAGGGGGGGGGCCCTGCAAGACATGGGGGACGGGGCCCGGAGGAGCCTGCTCCAAATGACCACGCCCCCTGGAGTCACGGTTGGGCCCCCCTGGGCTCGGAGCCCCTGACTCCAGGCAGGGCTGTCACCCCCTGATGGCAAAAATCTGTGAAAGAAAGAATGCACATATAGGGTCTTATCTCAATAACACACTTTCACTTGTCGATGTGGAATTGCTCACCTTTAGCAGTTGTGAAACCCACAACTGGTAGAATAGCGTACAAGCAGCTGCTGCAGGGACCGCACTCTCAACGGTGACCGTGGTCGTGATATAGATTCTTGGACAAAGTGCTTCGGTGTCCGCACTGCTGCTCCGAGACAAAAGAAACACAGACACCGGAATGTCTGGTACAGCTACAGCCTTTATTTTCCGACGCGTTTCGGAGCCTACTCCCGAGCTCCTTCCTCAGGGAATGTTCCCTGAGCAGCAGCGCGGACACCGAAGCACTTTGTCCAAGAATCTATACCCCCTGATGGCGGCCTTGATTGTATACATTTAGTGTCAGTGTTGCAGCAGATATCGCCTATTTTCATTAGTATGTATTTTTTCTGCTTGCACCTGCACTTAGGGGTTAGATGGCAGTCATCCATACTATTAATTATGTATTCATTTTGACTGAGCTCCCTCCCCCCTCCCCCTTCCCCGCCCGGAGGCCAGCTTGGGTCTCCATCTTGTTGGAGTCCAGCACACACTTTTCCTTTTTCATTTAAAAATAAGGGTATATAAACCCATTCACATTGCACAACTCTGTTAGTCATAGTGTTAGGACCCTGTGAGATGGAAGCACCTTGTCGTTGATCACCAGGCACTCCGCAGTGGCCCCTGCTGAAGCTAAGTCTTCCAATTTGAAATATATTCTAGGGCAGTGTTTGCCATAATACATTTTATCATGTTTCTTATATTAGCTATGCAGCTCGGCCGCTCATTGCACTCATGAATTGTATACATTTAGTGTCAGGGTTGCAGCAGATATCTCCTATTTTCATTAGTATGTATTTTTTCTGCTTGCACCTGTACTTAGAGGTTAGATGCCAGTCATCCATACTATTAGCCATATAAATATGAACTCAATGTTGTTAATTTGTTATGAATACACGTAATTGATTGTATGTTCCTTCTTACTATTAGGTTGCAGAAAAAGAGTCCAATGACCAGGCACTACACCTGTGGAGCTCTGCTAAAAGCCTGTTGGCTATCCCCGATGCCTGGTCTTGCACAGCCTTAAATGAATAATCAGAGATTCAAAAAAGAGAATAAAGAAAGGCGGCACTCACCGTATAGGCTGGTGGAAGGGTGTTTTAATCCAGGAAAATCAATCCATTAAAACATTGTTAGTGCGGTGGGGAGAGGGAGTGAGAGGCCGTCGGAACGACGGTACCATTTCGTATCGTGTAGTGATACTTCTGCGGGTTCCAGTATATCGGAATATACGGTGAGTGCCGCCTTTCTTTATTCTCTTTTTTGAATTTACTGTTAGGTTGCCTTACCTATCCAAGAATTTTCTAATATTGTGAGGCGTATTCTTCAGCCCGCATATATAATTAATTGTTCACCTGTGTGCATTAACTAGCATGGTTTTTAATTGTATATAAGGAAGTTTGGGGGTGATTTTTGTTGCTGTTGAAAAATGATGTGATCCGAAACGCGTCCAGCCTGTGGCACTGCGTTCCCCTTTTCAACTATGTATTTTATGCACTGTTTTTGCACCAATAAATTTTGAATTCATGAAGATTAGGTCGAGTGTGGAGTTCCTTCAAATATACTTAATGGTTGGACTGCAGACATCCTACTCCGAGCACTAACCGTCTGGCAGGTGATTCTAGTGAAAGCACTGTTCCCCCCCCCTCCCATTTCTCTTCTTTGATAACTTGAAGCTCATGGGCCCAGATGCAAAAGCTCCAACAGGGCCCCCAATTATTGCAAATCTTTAATAGCAATAGTCTTTTTCTATAGACTATTGGGGCCCCCTAGGTTCCAGGGCCCAGGAGTGATTGCAACCCCTGCACCTGTTGTAGTTACAACCCTGATGGTGAGTATGGGAGCAATAGGATCATTTTTCCCAGTGATACCATATAGAACTCATATAAAGATAGAAAATACGTATATTGTATTTCAGGACAATTCTGAACACGTCTACAGTCACATCTGCTTGGTGTTGGATGTTGCACTTTTACAACTTTGTTGCTCTTTTCTTAACCAACAAAGACAATTTCACTGACAAATTAACTTTTATTTCCAAGCTAAAGTTTTTCCATTAGTCACATAACGTCCGCATATGGGATGTTGTAGTCGCTCTTCACCGGTAAGATCCTGAGCTCCAGAGACATCTACGGAAATGGAATCTTCTTCTCATTATGTGGTAGTAGTAATTTATGCCCTGTAGGCTTGTTCTAGACCGAATACCTGGACTTAGAGGAACATTATTAAGTGGAGGACCCCTCTTTATTATGTCCATATACACTAATCTCACCTCTTGTGTGTGTGATATATATATATTATATAATTGCCGTAGCGACTTCCGTCGTGTCCGGCGCTACTTCCGTGGCTTTGTTCGCGTGGCTTGGCACTTTCTCCAGGACTTTCGTTCTCTTTCGTTCTCTTTCGTTTTCACTCTCTCTCTTTCTCTCTCTCTCTCTCCGTCAATTGTAGAAATTATCCCTACAATCCCAAGTGTGTCAATTGTACATTTTAATTAATAGATTATTATTATTTATTTATATAGCACCATTCAATTTCATGGCGCTTTACATATGGAAGGGGCAGACGAGGACGCGTACAATATATATGGACAATCAAGAGGTACAGGAGGAGAGAGAAACCCTGTCCGAGAGGGCTCACAGTCTACAAGGGAATGGGTGGGGATACAGTAGGAGGGGGTAGTGCCGATCGCAAGACGAGGCAGTGAATCGGGTCTCATTGCAGGTTGTAGGCTTGACGGAAGAGGTGGGTCTTCAGGTTTCTTTTAACGGTTCCCAGGGTAGGTGAATGTCTGGTGTGTTGGGGGAGAAAAATCCAGAGTATGGCGGAGGCATGGGAGAAATCTTGTGTGCAGCTGTGAGAGGAGGAGACAAGAGGGGAGTAGAGAAGGAGCTCTTGGGAGGATTGCAGGGTGCGTGAGGGTAGCTATAGGGAGACCTTGTCAGAGATGTATGGAGGGGATAGGTTGTGGATGGCTTTGTATGTCATGGTTAGTGTTTTAAACCGGGATCTCTGAGAAGTGGGGAGCCAGTGAATGGCTTGGTAGAGGGGGGGAAACCAGAGGAGTAGAGGGGAGACAGTTGGATTAGTCAGGCAGCAGAGTTTAGGATAGATTGGAGAGGTGCAAAGGAGGTAGCGGGAAGGCCGGTAAGTAGGAGGTTGCATAAGTTGAAGCGGGAGATGATGAGAGCATGAACAAGTGTTTTAGCAGTGTTGTGGACAAGGAAAGTGCAAATCCGGGAAATGTTTTTGAGCTGGAGTCTGCAGGAGGTGGTGAGTGCCTGGATTTAAGGCTTGAAGGAGAGGGAAGAGTCAAGGATTACCCCGAGGCACTTGGCGTGGGGGACTGCGGAGAGTGAGCAGTCGTTGACAAGGATGGATAGGTTGGGTAGTGGGGGAGAGCGACTTTGGGGGGAAGACAATGAACTCAGTTTTGTCCATGTTCAGGTTAAAGAAGCGAGAATAGAAGAAGGAAGAGATGGCGGACAGGCATTGTGGAATTTCGGATAGTATGGAGGTGATGTCGTGCCCGGACAGGTAGATTTGGGTGTCGTCGGCATAGAGATGGTACTGAAGGCCATGGGACTCAATGAGTTGTCGTAGGCTGAGAGTGTAGATGGAGAAGAGTAGTGGTCCCAGAAATGAGCTTTGTGGGACACCGACGGGTAGGGTGAAGAGGAGGTGTGGGAGTGGGTGACGCTGAAAGTCCAGTCTGTTAGGTATGAGGAGATCCAGGAGAGGGCTAGGTCAGTGAGGCCAAGAGATTCCAGGATCTGAAGTAGGAGGGATGGTCAACAGTGTTGAAGGCGGCAGTTAGGTCAAGGAGGAGAAGGACAGAGTAGTGTCGCTTGCTCTTGGTGGTCAGTAGGTCGCTGGTGACTTTGGCCCGTTTCGGTGGAGTGGTGGCGTCAGAAACCAGATTGTAGGCGGTCAAAGAGGGATCAGGAGGTGAGGTGGGAGGACCGTTCAGAATGGACGTGTTGTTCAATTAGTTTTGAGGCAAAGGGGAGAAGAGATATAGGGTAATAGTTAGAAACAGACGATGAGTCGAGGGAGGGCTTTTTGAGGATGGGAGTGATCAAGGTGTGTTAGAAGGATGAGGGAAAGATGCCAAAGTGATAAATTGAAGAGATGGGTTAGGGTTGGGATGAAGACTGAGGTGAGGCTGGGAATGAGGTCGGATGGGAGCAGGTCGTGGGTGCTTGTGGTGAGGTGTGACTTTGACAGAAGAGAGGAAAGCTGATCTTTTGTTATAAGGGAGAAGCAGCATTTTGAAAGAGAGGGCAGTGAAGGGGAGAGGGGAAGCTGTGGCCACAGTGGGTCAAAGCTGTCTCTACTTTTATCGATCTGCTTGAAAAAGGAGGCAAAGCCTTCAGCAGATATAAGGGGAGAGGGAGGAGGAGCAGGCGTAAGTAAAGAATTGAAAGTTCTAAAAAGCTGTTTCAGATTGTGGGGCAGGGAAGTTATTAGGGATGAGAAGAAGGCTTGTTTTGCAGCAGTGAGTACGGACTTGAAGTTGGTGAGGGACTGCTTGAACAGCGTGAAGTGCTCAGCGGAATGAGATTTCTTCCATCTCCTCTCGGCCACCCTGGAAGCCCGTCTCAGGTCTTTAGTGAGGGTGGTGTGCCAGGGTTGCCTGTTTGTGCGAGGAGCGTTGTATTTGAGAGGGACGGCTAAGTCTAGGGCCGTAGTTATTATGGTGTTATAAAGGGTGGTGGCAGCTTCTGTGTCGCGTATGGAAGCTATGTTGGCAAGAGGGAGAAGGGATTCTGAGAATGAGTGTGTAAATCAATGTGTTTAGGTTTCTGCAAGGATCTTCAATAGTAGAGGACACTAATCCAAAGATCAGCAAAGCTGGTGCAAAGAAAGGCGCAAAGATAAGGTATTACATGGTAGGTAAGTGTAGTAAGTAAAAAGTGGAGTTTCTCATTTTATGTGGTTGTGTCAGACACAAGCACTTTCATACGCTTGTAATCATGGCTGCTGCAAACCCACAAGGACAAAAAACTTGAGTAGAGACATGAAAGGTGCTAATTGAGCCGCCAGATAAATCACACATGTACATGTCCTGATTAAGAGCCAGACTGCCTTGAAATGCGTTAACCAAATAAACATAGGAACATAGAAGATGAACTTCTGATTTATCCAGCATCTTATCTCTACTCAAGAATTAATAGATCTTAGGCCGGCTTCACACCACGGTTTTGAGCTGTCAGGCTGTCTCCGGTGTTTTGCTAGATGCTCCGGAAACAGCCTGACCGCTCCAGACAAACAGGACTGGAGGACATATTTGTTTTCTGCCGGAATCAGGACTGCTGCCACTGTCCAGTCCTGAAGTTTCAGGATCACGGCTTGTGGGGAGCTAGCCGCAGTTCTGAAATTTCTGCCGGGAGCTCTCCAGGTGCTGAAGTTCAACGCCGCCCGCCGCTGAACTTCAGCACCTGGCATCCGACAGCCGAATCCAATTTTCTGTTGGATCTAGTGTGATCTGGCACCCATCGCCTCCCATGTTAGGGGGTGCCGGATCGCACCAGGAGGATCCAGGTAAATCCGATTTTGGCAGATTTTTGCCCCGGACACAAAAACATTGCAAGCTGCGATTTTGTGTCCGGGAAAAAAAAAACGAATTCTCCCGGATCCTCCTGGACACATGGACAGTCCCGGATCCTGAAAGCCGTGGTATGAAGCCGGCCTTAGAATAAAAATAATTTCAACAATTGGATGTGTTAAATAAAATGTTCCTGTTTCGAGACATTCTTACAAATGTGCCCCTCTGAAATGGATTTGTCCAACCTCCAACCATGAAGGAACAGGGGAGGAAGTAAGGGTGGATTTACATTGGCGTTCCCCTCCGCAGCGTTCTGCGGAGGGGAACCGCAATGTGAGCACAGCCACTGCAAGCCCTTATGTTTACAATGGGAGCGCACGGTGCTGCGCTTGACTGCGCATGACCATGCACTCCCAATTATTTCCCTGTGTGATTTGTACGCATACACATGCTTGCGTACAAATCATACATTGTCGTCCGCACCAGGAACGCAGCATGTCGCGTTCCTGGTGCGGACGAGAGAGTGTGATTTGTACGCAAGCATGCATACAAATCACAAAGGGAAATGAATGGGAGCGCACAGTCATGCGCAGTCAAGCGCAGCACCGTGCGCTCCCATTGTAAACATAAGGGCTTGCAGTGGCTGCGCTGACTTGGCGGTTCCCCTCCGCAGCGTTCTGCCAATGCCAATGTGAATCCACCCTAAGAGTATGCAGACATTACAGCCGGGGATCACAGAATAAAAGAATATACAGACATTACAGCCGGGGATCACAGAATATAAGAGTATACAGACATTACAGCCAGGATCACAGAATATAAGAGTATACAGACATTACAGTCGGGGATCACTAAAAATAAGAGGATACAGACATTACAGCTGGGGATCACTGAATATAAGAGGATACAGACATTACAGCTGGGGATCACAGAATATAAGGGTATATACAGACATTACAGCCGGGGATCACTAAAAATAAGAGGATACAGACATTACAGCTGGGGATCACAGAATATAAGAGTATACAGACATTACAGCCAAGGATCACACGTTATTCTTTCTGCGATGTAAAACATTTCATTATCTGTTTAAAAACTTGTGTTACATCACAGAAAGAATCAGCTGCGACCCCTGGCTGTAATGTCTGTATGCTCTTATATTTTGTCATCCCTTGCTGTAATGTCTGTATACAGTTATATTCTGTGATCCCCGGCTGTAATGTCTGTATACTCTTATATTCTGTGATCCCCGGCTGTAATGTCTGTATACTCTTCTATTCTGTCATCCCTGGCTGTAATGTCTGTATACTCTTCTATTCTGTGATCCCTGGCTACAATGTCTGTATACTCTTATATTCTGTGATTCCCGGCTGTAATGTCTGTATACTCTTATATTCTGTGAACCCCGGCTGTAATGTCTGTATACTCTTATATTCTGTGATCCCCGGCTGTAATGTCTGTATACTCTTATATTCTGTGATCCCCAGCTGTAATGTGTGTATACTCTTCTATTCTGTGATCCCTGGCTGCAAAGTCTGTATACTCTTATATTCTGTGATCCCCGGCTGGGTTGTAATGTCTGTATACTCTTATATTGTGTGATCCCTGGCTGTAATGTCTGTATACTCTTATATTCTGTGATCCCCAGCTGTAATGTGTGTATACTCTCTTATTTTCCTCCTCTGCCCAGGAGCTGTGGTATATCACACCTGTTCCTCCATGGTTGGACACATCCATTACACAGGGGCATATTTATAAGAATATCTCGAGACAGGAACATTTTTTTAACACATCCAGTTGTGGGACTTATTATTATTATTCCAACATCTACTAATGAAAATGTCCAATTGTTCATGGCATAACCCATTTAAAGGGGCTTTCCATGACTTCGATATTGATGATTCTAAAGGCACCCATTCATTTTTGGCTAAATTGTCCGAACCTACCAGTAGCAGGATCAGAAGACAATTTAATGTCTACCTATTCTTCCCCGACTTTAGAATGTTGGAGGGAAAGAAGGAACTGTTGTTGACCTTAAGTATCTGATCCATTTGTTCTCCCTCAGCATAAGCTGCTATCTGAGGAGTCTGAGAAAGTAGGGAGCGCAGAGCTGAGCAGAGCATTCCTGTGTCTGGGGGAGTTAGGTGAGATAGCCTCCTGTGTGTCTGGGGGAGTCAGGTGAGATAGCCTCCTGTGTCTGGGGAAGTCAGGTGAGAGAGCCTCCTGTGTCTGGGGTGAGTCATGTGAGATAGCCTCCTGTGTCTGGTGGGAGTCAGGTGAGAGAGCCTCCTGTGTCTGGGGAGTCATGTGAGATAGCCTCCTGTGTCTGGGGAAGTCAGGTGAGATAGCCTCCTGTGTCTGGGGAAGTCAGGTGAGAGAGCCTCCTGTGTCTGGGGGAGTCAGGTGAGATAGCCTCCTGTGTCTGGGGAAGTCAGGTGAGAGAGCCTCCTGTGTCTGGGGGAGTCAGGTGAGATAGCCTCCTGTGTCTGGGGAAGTCAGGTGAGAGAGCCTCCTGTGTCTGGGAGAGTCATGTGAGATAGCCTCCTGTGTCTGGGGAAGTCAGGTGAGATAGCCTCCTGTGTCTGGGGAAGTCAGGTGAGATAGCCTCCTGTGTCTGGGGGAGTCAGGTGAGATGGCCTCCTGTGTCTGGGGGAGTCAGGTGAGATGGCCTCCTGTGTCTGGGGGAGTCAGGTGAGATGGCCTCCTGTGTCTGGGGGAGTCAGGTGAGATGGCCTCCTGTGTCTGGGGGAGTCAGGTGAGATAGCCTCCTGTGTCTGGGGGAGTCAGGTGAGATAGCCTCCTGTGTCTGGGGGAGTCAGGTGAGATAGCCTCCTGTGTCTGGGGGAGTCAGGTGAGATAGCCTCCTGTGTCTGGGGAGTCAGGTGAGATAGCCTCCTGTGTCTGGGGAGTCAGGTGAGATAGCCTCCTGTGTCTGGGGGAGTCAGGTGAGATAGCCTCCTGTGTCTGGGGAAGTCAGGTGAGAGAGCCTCCTGTGTCTGGGGGAGTCATGTGAGATAGCCTCCTGTGTCTGGGGAAGTCAGGTGAGATAGCCTCCTGTGTCTGGGGAAGTCAGGTGAGATAGCCTCCTGTGTCTGGGGGAGTCAGGTGAGATAGCCTCCTGTGTCTGGGGGAGTCAGGTGAGATAGCCTCCTGTGTCTGGGGGAGTCAGGTGAGATAGCCTCCTGTGTCTGGGGAGTCAGGTGAGAGAGCCTCCTGTGTCTGGGGGAGTCAGGTGAGAGAGCCTCCTGTGTCTGGGGGAGTCAGGTGAGAGAGCCTCCTGTGTCTGGGGAGTCAGGTGAGAGAGCCTCCTGTGTCTGGGGGAGTCAGGTGAGAGAGCCTCCTGTGTCTGGGGGAGTCAGGTGAGATAGCCTCCTGTGTCTGGGGAAGTCAGGTGAGACAGCCTCCTGTGTCTGGGGGAGTCAGGTGAGATAGCCTCCTGGTCTGGGAAGTCAGGTGAGAGAGCCTCCTGTGTCTGGGGAAGTCAGGTGAGACAGCCTCCTGTGTCTGGGGGAGTCAGGTGAGACAGCCTCCTGTGTCTGGGGGAGTCAGGTGAGACAGCCTCCTGTGTCTGGGGGAGTCAGGTGAGATAGCCTCCTGTGTCTGGGGGAGTCAGGTGAGATAGCCTCCTGTGTCTGGGGGAGTCAGGTGAGATAGCCTCCTGTGTCTGGGGGAGTCAGGTGAGATAGCCTCCTGTGTCTGGGGAGTCAGGTGAGATAGCCTCCTGTGTCTGGGGGAGTCAGGTGAGATAGCCTCCTGTGTCTGGGGGAGTCAGGTGAGATAGCCTCCTGTGTCTGGGGGAGTCAGGTGAGATAGCCTCCTGTGTCTGGGGAAGTCAGGTGAGAGAGCCTCCTGTGTCTGGGGAAGTCAGGTGGAAGAGCCTCCTGTGTCTGGGGAAGTCAGGTGAGATAGCCTCCTGTGTCTGGGGGAGTCAGGTGAGATAGCCTCCTGTGTCTGGGGAAGTCAGGTGAGAGAGCCTCCTGTGTCTGGGGAAGTCAGGTGAGACAGCCTCTTGTGTCTAGGGGAGTCAGGTGAGACAGCCTCCTGTGTCTGGGGGAGTCAGGTGAGATAGCCTCCTGTGTCTGGGGGAGTCAGGTGAGATAGCCTCCTGTGTCTGGGGGAGTCAGGTGAGATAGCCTCCTGTGTCTGGGGAAGTCAGGTGAGATAGCCTCCTGTGTCTGGGGAAGTCAGGTGAGACAGCCTCCTGTGTCTGGGGGAGTCAGGTGAGATAGCCTCCTGTGTCTGGGGGAGTCAGGTGAGATAGCCTCCTGTGTCTGGGGGAGTCAGGTGAGATAGCCTCCTGTGTCTGGGGAGTCAGGTGAGACAGCCTCCTGTGCCTGGGGGAGTCAGGTGAGATAGCCTCCTGTGTCTGGGGGAGTCAGGTGAGATAGCCTCCTGTGTCTGGGGGAGTCAGGTGAGAGAGCCTCCTGTGTCTGGGGGAGTCAGGTGAGAGAGCCTCCTGTGTCTGGGGGAGTCAGGTGAGATAGCCTCCTGTGTCTGGGGGAGTCAGGTGAGATAGCCTCCTGTGTCTGGGGGAGTCAGGTGAGAGAGCCTCCTGTGTCTGGGGGAGTCAGGTGAGATAGCCTCCTGTGTCTGGGGAAGTCAGGTGAGACAGCCTCCTGTGTCTGGGGGAGTCAGATGAGATAGCCGGTATCTAATGAGGACCAAGGTTAAATATATTAGTTGAGGAGCCAGTTCTTTTTCCAAAATGTTTTCTCATAAATTTCTGCATAGCAGCATTAGCAACAGGTCCCACATGTGATGTGAAACTATGCATGGTTTGACGTTGGCGAATTCATTTACGGTACCTTTTTTTTTATTAAGGTTAAATTCACTCTGCATCGAGAGTCCATGATCTCTGTGCATTCGGAAAGCTCCTGGCACCCAAGTGAGACTTTTCCAAAGACCTCCAATCACCCGACTGAGACCATAAGTGTCACAAGGTAGACCTCATGGACTGGCGCAGTTTTCTGAGCTGCTTTATACCGAGGAGCCTATGGGCGGCACACACAATGCCGCTGTGTTGCAATATTGTCACATACACAACACAATGTGAATGGACACAAGAATGGCTGTCCCAAAAAACTAGGGCTGGGGTTTGTTTTTTTGTGGAGACTTGCCCTATACAGTATATGTTGACACTAACGTTATCTGATTCTTTTTATTGATTTAGAAGGAAATGAGTAATGGTGACCTCAATAAGTCTCATCACATTTTTATATATGACTTCTACACTTCACAAAAAAGCCAAGACAGCAGGATCGCTCTTAGAAATGGAAGAATGATGTCTCAATAAATTCACTATCTTCCACCCCCTTTTCCTTTGTACCCCATCTCATCCCTGTTTGCCTAATGTTTTTACTCTTGTTATATTTTTACCTCCTTTAAATGGATTTTTTTTGGCTTTTTGTTAAAGGGATCCTGTCACCCCCAAAACACCTTTAAACCTATTAAAACCTGTCCCTAGAGCATATTAACACTTTCCCTACACTCCTTTTAGCTCCTATATGCACCTAGTCAAAGTGTATAAAAACGTTTTATAAGTACCTCATTAGTGATGATAATGAGTGACTATGCTATTCATAGTCACTCATCCAGGCTGCCCCTCTTCATACTATGACGCCTCCATAGGCGTGATCTTCATGAGAGATTCAAATTCCCTCCTCCCTGCGCGCCTCCCCGCTGTGGCTTGTGTCGGCCGGGCTTCAGCGTGGGGCTGTATGACGCGATCCGCGTCATTTCCGGCGCCGGGTGACGTATACAGCAGCGCCGCTCTGTCAGCTTCAAAATGCGCACTGCGCATGCGCAGTGCGGGACTTGAAGCCAACAGCGGCGCCGGTGTAAATACGTCACCCGGCGCCGGGAATGACGCGGATCGCGTCATACAGCCCCACGCTGAAGCCCGGCCGACACAAGCCACAGCGGGGAGGCGCGCAGGGAGGAGGGAATTTGAATCTCTCATGAAGATCACGCCTATGGAGGCGTCATAGTATGAAGAGGGGCAGCCTGGATGAGTGACTATGAATAGCATAGTCACTCATTATCATCACTAATGAGGTACTTATAAAACGTTTTTATACACTTTGACTAGGTGCATATAGGAGCTAAAAGGAGTGTAGGGAAAGTGTTAATATGCTCTAGGGACAGGTTTTAATAGGTTTAAAGGTGTTTTGGGGGTGACAGGATCCCTTTAAATTCACAATAGGGAACCATGCTGAAAAAAGAAAAGCAGCCGCACTCCCCCTGGGAATCTGCTCCCTGGTCCCGCGTTCCGTTCCAACCAGGGGTAGACAAATCATTGGTGTAATGTGTGCTAGTGCACAGGGGTCCAAGAGGTGAAGGGGCCCATTCTATCTCCAAAATAGGTGAAATTGTGTATTTAGATGAGCCCTTGGGCTCTGCCCTTGCAGAGGGGCCCTTTTTAGTCTGTGTCTGCCAGTGGTTCCAATGTTGTTCACTGGACTTCAGGTTATGATGTGTCAACCACCCAGTCGCCTGATTGCCGCTGTCATTGAGAGTCAGAGACCATTGAAATGTCTGTGCTGTACCGAAGCACAGATACTCAAGGTGAAGATAGCTTTTCAATATGGCTCCTAAATGTAAATTTAAAAAAGCCTGAAAACCCCTTAAAATAGTTTGATGTACCTATATCCACTATTAGCTCGTTTTCTCCCTTGCACATTATTACACAGCATTCTGTGCTATTGCTTGTCAATGGTTTATGGCAATAGCTCAATCTGCCTGCAGACACTGAACCAACAGGGGATGCTGCAAGATTTCATCTCCAATATCAACAGAACGGTGACTGCTATTATGGATGAGCGGTGGCTATAATACCGGCTATAGGTCAGGAACAGTGCCAGACCTAAATGTGATAATATATATTGTAAATGACATCTGAGTATGAGCTGTAATATGATGTTGAGTGCTGAATCTAAGCTGTAAAGTGCAGCCGTCATCTGTCTCCTCTTACTCAACCAGCATCTTGTGTAGGAGAGTTCTTGGTAACTTGAAGTTGACATGTAAACCATGAGTGTTGTCTACAGATGAATAATGATGGCATTGTATGCTAGAATCAGAGACATGTATGGTGAGAAGCGCATCTCCTACCATTAGTATAGGCAGCGAGCAGAACGTGAAGCTACAGGGCCCCCCGATGGAGAGGAATAATGTGGGGCCAAAGTGCACATCTTGAATGTTTGGCGAGTTTTTTTACCTCAGTATTTGCAGCTAAAACCAGGAGTGGGTGATAAATACAGAAGTGTTGATGTGTTTCTATTATACAGGGTGGGCCATTTATATGGATGCACCTAAATACAATGGGAATGGTTGGTGATATCAGCTTCCTGTTTGTGTCACATTAGTATATGGGAGGGGGAAAACTTTTCCAGATGGATGGTGACCATGGTGGACATTTTGAAGCTGGCCATTTTGGAGCCAACTTTTATTTTTTTTCAACGGATCCTGGAAGCCAGTGCAGCATTTCTTCTGCAGTGTTGCTATCAGTGTGTCCAGAGTGGGAGAAGGAGGGTTGTATTGACAATCCAACACAATGGGCAGCACTTTGAACACATTTTATAAGTGGTGATAAACTTGTAAATAACTCATGAAAGAATAAAGTTGAGTTAAAACCAAGCACACAATTGTTTTTCTTACAAAATTTTTCAATAAGTTTGATGTCACATGACCCTCTTCCCATTGAAAAAAATAAAGTTAGATTCAAAATGGCCGCCATGGTCACCACCCATTTGGAAACGGTTTTCCCCTCCCATATACTAATGTGCCACAAACAGGAAGTTGATATCACCAACCATTCCCATTTTATTTAGATGCACCCATATAAATGCCCCATGCTGTACTTTGACTTTGATGGTTCCACTCATGGTTTTGGCTTTGGAGGTAGAAAATTCACCAAATACTCAACGTGATTAAATGAGAGATGATGGGAGTACAGGTGTGACACGGTCCGCTCTGCTCCAATGTAGCACGGACCGTGTCACACCTGTACTCCCATCATCTCTTTGAATTTCACTACTGGTCAGTAGTTGGTGGAGGTCCTGCAGCAGCTGAGAGATTCTTCTCAAAACGCCTTCAAACCAGTTGTGGGGCCCACAACTGAATCAGGTGAGTGGCTCCTCAGCATCACTCTATCTAGTGTCACTAGTGATAGGGCACTATTGCGCCTCTTGTCCCCCACCCTCTTATTTTTTGCAACGTGATTAAATGGTCTCATAGTATAAGTGGGTCAGGGTAATTTCTCCTTCTTGTGTTACTATGTATCTGTCTAAGTAGAGTTCACATGTCTAGTGATAGTTGTGAAACCATCTAGTGGCTAAAGGTAAAAGCTGCTGCCCGGTCGTTCTCTGTCATGATAGGGATTATTAATAGTAATTATTGGTATTCTTTCTCGGTGGGACTTAGCTAATATGAGGGGTTTGCAGTGCAGTGAGAAGCAGGAGAGTCCCCAAGGAAAGTAGGAAAGCTAAAAACCAACCCAGATCCTGTCTTAATTTGGCCAGGCCGTTTGAGTCCCACCCCGGGATGTGGGCCTAGGATATGGGACGTGGATAATGGACCAATTGTGAATGTGTCTCCCCCGAGGCTGGCCCTATCTCTCTTCCTATGACATGGATAGCGGTTGTTCTAACCCGGTGATAGTGCCGAGACTCAGGCAGATTGAACATTATCTGGCGAAGGCCCTGTTTGGTCCTTTGGACAGATCCCTGTGGGTGGGATAGGCCCTGTGCCTCAAAGACTAAAGGAGATCATGGCAGATTCATATGGACTGAGGTACAAGAGCCTAGAGTCAGCTGGGCAAAGAGGAACAGCCTGAATTCAAGCATAACATTAAATATACTCCTGTGTTTGCAATGTTCAAGATGTGTACCTGTGTTTCATGAGACTGTGTAAATAATCCTTTCTTAAGAACTGTAATAGATGCAATGTGTGCCTTGGCCTTCTTGGAGGGTGAATGTACATATGGCCGTTGCCCTGGGGAGCCATCCGGGGCAAGTTCCGCCGGAATCAGGGCTGCTCCACAGGTGAGGCCCTGCCTTGCTCTTGACTACCGGGTGCCCCTACGGCCGACAACCCAATACAAGTGCCAGCTCTTGTGTTACCCTCACAAAAAGGTAAAGTTTATTATCTGAGTGACCGCCTCCTCCTCCTCCATGCTGGCGGCCCAATGCCACTTGTGCCAAGATGCTTTTAGGCTGTGGAACTACAGCAATCTGCAGATCAAAGGACAGTGTTAGGGTTTACGGCTTCCTGCTCTACTATAGTATACAACATGATGTGCCGATTGCCCAGATATTTAGGTCAGCTTCCATAAGTGTGCCACGTCCTAAGATCACCTCTGGGGACCTGGGCTTGGGAGGTCACAGCGTTTATTTGATCGCAGACCTTCTGTAGAGCTCACTTGACTGTTGTCTCCCTGATGAAATTTCCATTCTATACTGAAGTAGTTAAGAACCCCTTCTCTGCTGGCTGAGAATTCTCTTATCCTTCAATCCAGCTGTAGAATGTGATTATCTACCCCTTCCACTATATCTATGTGGCGCCCCACAACGAGTGCGTCACAGGAGGGTATTGCAGCCATAAATGCAGCCGCAATATTCTCCGACCCAGCAGTCATATGGTTAACTTAGAGATCCAAAAACCCTGCAAGCATCACTTAACATAGAGGGCCAATCCAAGGTCCTGGTGGGCGGAGTGTAAGGGTAGTGTATGAGAAGTACAGACACTTAGACTAGTTAGTCTGGAGAAGGAATCGCGTCTAGACAGAAGACACACAGACTTGAGCTTGGAGTAGGAGCGGGGGCTCTGCACCTCGTGCAGCCTCCGGGCCGTCACCGGTCGGGTGTTAGCACCTGAGGCCTCAACAACCGGGATCGGGCATCACCAACCACGGGTTCCAAAATACCCCCATGCCCAACTCACAGCTGGTTCACTGGTACCGAAGCTGGCAGCAGTTCACCTCTGCTACGCGAACCATAAGCGTGGAGGAGCAGCTTTACAGGAACACCCCACCACCAGCCAACTTCCAGTCGTCTAACCAGACCACCGAGGGACCCAAGGCTCCCCAAAACATCCATAACGTACATCTTGGATAGGGATCGAAGCAGCCTCCCCGTACCCGACCTGGTATTCCTGGGTGTCAATGGCAACCACTTAGCTAGAATGGAGGAACACTACGGATCTCTGAGGGACACCTATCACTGCTGAGTCCGCCCGGTCCACTACCCGTTAACTGTATACCATGTACTGCCTGCTGGTTACAGTAAAGACCCGTTACAGAGACTTTCAGTGTCCGTGCTTCCTTATGATTGTATCCGTCTGCACACAAGGTAACCGCAGCTGCCGCACAACATCTTGAGCAGCTCCAGCCTCCGGGGATCACCGCTCAGCCTGTGGGGAGCTTTCCATCTTGCTGCTATCCATCCCCCGGAGGTTCCGCAGCGTCGGTAACCCTTACCGAACTACTCATAGGTGGCGTCACAAATAAATTAACCCCTTTAATCTGTTCCTACAAGACGTCTTCAACTTTTGATCTGCACTCAACCGGGCCCACTACCGGCAGGCGCGGCCCACCCGTGACAAGGAGGAAGGAGCTACAGCCTGTCTAAACCGGAGTCCACGGGCCGGCGGTGAGTCATCTACCCGCCCCTGGCTTCACTTCAGGCCGGATATAGAATTTCTATTCTGACTGTAGTGGAGGAGCTCATTTATGTTTAGGAGAGGTGTCATTCCTTTAGCAGCAGTGCAGCTTCCATCTGTAGAAAATCTTGAGGCCCTTTCATATCTGTTGCCTTGCCTGGGTTCCCTGTTTTGTCTCCTTGCTCTCCTTCCCCTTCACTACCTTGGGGGTGGGAAGGCATCAAGGTGAGTAGCATCTAGGATCTTATCAAGGTACAAGACCCAAGCATCCTCACTTTCAGGGCTAATCTTGGGGACAGGGACTAGCCTAGGGACCAGGGGCGGACCTACCGTGGTGCAGCTGCACCAGGGCCCCGACCGGCTAGGGGCCCCCTTCAAGCCTGGAGGGGGCCCCCAGCCGACCCCCGCAAGCCGCCGTCAGAGGAGAGGAGGGTCATGCAAGGGAAGCAGAGAGATTCCTGCTTCCCCTGCCTGATCTCGCCCCTCTTCTCTTCTGCCCCTCCGGCCCGTGGGACGGCTGCAAACTGCTCCCAGCAAACGGCTCCCAGCAGCGTCTACCCCCCCTCCATTGGGCCGCGCCGACGAGCAGCAGCTATTCCCCCCCCCCCCGCTCCTGCACCAGGGCCCCCAGGGGTCACGGTTTGCCCCTGCTAGGGACCCCTAGCTTGAGGGTCAGCTCAGGTGCACAATGTATCTTCTACCTAACTATCTGTCACGATCTCCCCACTACCCTTGTCCTTTACTAGGTTGTTGTGGGGATTGTCAGTCTGGGCTGTCTCTGTACTGCAGATCTCCTGCATTCCAGCTCACTTGATTAGAACTCTACTTAAGCAAGCGTGCTACCCTATTCTGTGTCAATTGTACAATTGCCTTTGGATGTGTAGGATTGATCTCTCTGTGCTCTGAGCCAGATTCTGCCTGATTAGTTACCTTTCCTGGACTTGACTCTCTGCTTGTGACCTGATGATTCCTCTTTCAGCCTGTTCCTCTGTATTCTGTTTTGTCCCTCTGGTTTCCTGACTTAAGCTTGAATTGGACTTTGCTTCTGAATACCCCTAGCTGTTACTGCACCATTTCCTGGACCTGACCTTGGATTGTTTTCAGCTCTCTTTACTACCAGTAAGTAGTAATATTATTATATTTACTTTCCATTATTACAGTATGCTTTCTGCACATCAGAGATTAGGTATTACTGTAGTGACTCGCGTCACACCATCACTGGTGTCACATCAGCTGCCTAGAAGTCCTGTGTACATGTGTACCACCCTGGATCTTCAACACTGATGAAACCAGCTTCTTTCATTTTTTCTCTTTTGAAATTTTTCACCCCTGAAACTTTTCTGCACAGGATAACCTCCCACTTTATCCCTAAGCAAATACAACCCCTTACCCAGCGTCATGATCCCACCGCGCAGTGCATCTAGGACGCTGTTGTAATTAAGCGGTTACTGGTACCTGGGTGTGCTGTGCTGTCAGTATACTGATCTTCAGAGTAGTTCTTTATTCTGGTCCTGGGAAGAATTGGGTTGCTCAGATGTTCCCACTAATGGTGGGGTTACACGTCCCGATATCGCCGCGATATCGGAGGCAACGCCGCGGGAGCGCGCATTTTCTGAGCGCTTTTCCCGATATCGCATCGCCGGTTTACACGCTGCGATATCGGGAAACAACGTCCCTCCGATGTGTACGCCCACCAACCCAGTAACGACCATTTAACATAGGAGTTAATGGGTGAGGTGCGAGTACACATCGGAGTTGGGCTGTCACACGCAGCGATCCTGCTACAACGGCCATGCGATATCGGGGAGTTGAATAGCTCTGCTATTCAACTCCGATATCGTTTTGGCATCGTTCCAGGATCGCGTTGTACGCTCAAACCGTACAACGCGCACACGATATCGGGTCCAACTCGCGACCCACGTGACTTTTTGTCGGAGTTGGGTCGGAGTTGGACGCCGATATCGCGGCGTGTAAACCCACCATTACAGACTTCTCCCAGATTGCTGCCAGCCATCTCTCCTCCTAAATAAGTGATTAACACTATGGAGTTTAAAGTTACAAAATTGAACACCTTTATTTATTATATAAAAGCAACAGTACACATTAAGACAATGACTTCTGGTTAGGAGATTCCAAATAACTGCATACAAGGTAGAAACACTGCGGGCAGTATAGCAGGCTCATAAGTACACACAGGTAACTTTACTATGGTTCATGTTATACATCTCTGGGTAGTTTTGAGGGTAACCAACCAGGCAATACTCATCACTCACCCATATTGATGCTCCTGGGATGAACCTCCTCATCAGTGCCCCCCGCATGTAACTAGGGACCCTAGTTACCCGCTGTGTACCTTGGATACCAGCCGGTGAGCGGAGAACGCTGGTAACTAAGGTATACATCGAGTATCTAAGCAGCGTGCGCTGCCTAGTTACCTGCAGTTTACCCTGGATACCAGCCTGCAGACATCGTGGAAATGATATTTAAATCATTTCCACGATGTCGCTGGTAAAATGATCGCTGGTGAGTCTGCCTGTGTGACAGCTCACCAGCGATCAGCCGTCAATGTCGCAAGCGATCAGATTGCTGATGACATTGACATGTGTGACGCTGGCTTTATGTCTGTTCCCTGCACTTGTTTGTATCTCATGATATTTTGACCCCTGGACTGTGACCTGAATACGCCTCTGTTTACTCCCTGAATCCTCTTTATAATCTTTTGGAAAGCCTGACCCTGGACTGTTGCATGTCTACATCACTATCTACTCCCTGAATACTACAAGCTCTCCTGGAACCTGAGCCAGAATTTCCTGACTTTCCTGTTGCCTTTATTTCTGTAAGTAGTGACTGTGTCAAACCTAGCATTCAGTAGTGACTAGCTGCACACTCAAGACCCTCAAAAATCACTTACTTTTAGAAAATTGCTGTCCTATGTGATCCAAATTAGTTCCCCTCCAGAAGGAAGAAAGCTGTGTCCACAGGTAAGCTGCAATGTATGCCAATGTCTGACACGGTTTCTGATCTCTTTCTATTCATCAGTACTGCAGTGCTGTCTACAGATGGCTGATGTCCTGAGTCCCGCGACTAGTTTCCTCACTACCGAGACTGTCGCCTGTTTCTCCCCTGAACCGGAGGCCTCCTCTGCAATTACCGAGGCCTACCTATCCTTTGAACCAATTGATTACATCTCTATTTTTCTATAGTTGTAAATATTTCCCCAAAAAACTCTATTGCTGTGGATAGGCAATATATAAAACATGACAGTATACAGGATCATAGGTACTAATTAGTTCATACTGTTCTTTACCTTAAATTGATATATGTATGCTATTGTTGATAGGTAATGACCAATTATAGCTATATTCTATGAGTATACATGTATGATGAAATTGAGAAATTATTTTGTATCATTGCTGGTTTTCTACCTTGCTCCCACCCCTTGTACCGCACATTCTTTAATTAATAAAATTTACATTTTCATATAAATGACCCCTTGGGAAATCTTTTACATTAATTCTGTGCGATCGGTCATGTTTTATTATAGGTCCATATTCATTCCAGTATTATTGGTTATATGCGTATATGCATTATTGATGGTATGGTATAGCTAGCCACGATGTACTGGATGCAAAAACTGTGGTGTTTTCTAAACCTGTATGAAAGTAGTGTCCAGGCAGAGAGATACAAGGGAGTCATGTTCAGGGTTCACCACGTTTACTTCTCAAGTTCTCAAGTTCAGCTTACAGTTCAGTACAGTTATTACAGTTCAGTTCAGTACATGGGCACACTTTCCCCTCCGGGTTCCCTTTACTCCCTGCAGCCAGGTCTCTCCTACTGTGACCCCTCACACTGTCTCTGTGTCCTTTCCGGGCTGATGACTCGCTCTCTGTGTTCGCTTGGTTGTGCGTCACTCTGGACAGTATGGCGGTGACTCGGACCCCTGTGGGTCCTCTTGGTTGTCACTGAGCTGCCTGTCCTTTGGGGTAGGGACCCTAACGTGTAGCTGTGGTCCCCCGTCGGTTGTTTGGGGATGCCGGGTGAAACTACGGTCCCCTCTAGAGCTGACACTCTACTCAGCCTAGCCTCCAGCAGTCCTCCCATGTGAGGCTTTACCAGGCTCTCTCTACTGTGTCTTCCAGTATCATAGGAGGGCTACTCCGCCTGCAGTCTGGTCGTCTCGGCTGTAGTTCTAGGGCCTGGGTATCACTGTCCCTCTCTTCCCTCACACTCCCGGGGTGCTGGCTTCGGACGTGCTTTCTCTCTGCGGCTCGCACTGGCTCTGTTCAGATTCTGCGCTCCTTACACCCCACTCGTCCAGGACGTGTGATTCCTTCTTTACTGCTCAGCCTACCTCAGCCTACTGACTTCTTCCTCCTCCCCCTTCACTATTTCTACCTTCTGTCACCTGACTACGTGTTTGCCCATCCACTGCTCTAAACCCACCACCTCTCGCCTGCTTAGAGTTCCTAGGCTCCGGTTTGGGTGCTGCCCTCTACTATACGTGGGTTGTGTGGGCAGTGAGGGTGTTGGTGTTCAACTGTCGTCCTACCTGCCTGGCTGCAGTTCCCTTTGTGGCCTCCTGGACGCAGGGGTGCCACACATGCGCACAAATCACCTATTGCCGGCAATGGGTGCGCACGACCATCTGCACCTGGGCGCAGGCACTTGTGTCCCCATGTTAAACATAAGGACTTGCGGTGCCTGCGCTCAGCTTGCAGATCCCCTCCGCAGTCGCAAGTGTGAAGCCAGCCTAAGATATCGTCTGCAAATACAGTCCTGTGATTTGGTATTGATTTCAATTTAGTAAGCAGAACACAGCTAGACTCTGCTGTCATCTGGTGGCCACTTCTGCACATGGCATTAGGCAGAAGCACCAAAATCTGTTTCGGCTAACAAATATTGCTCAAACTAAAATAATAAGTGATATCAAAGTGACTGTCTAGTGTGGCCGTCACCGGCAGTGCAATGTGCTGACTAGTCAGTGCACATGAGATATTAATAGTCAGGGGCACCAACTGGCATATTTTGTTCCAGAACATGTAGAGAATTCACAATACTCTTAGGCGGCCGTCACACGGTTCAATGTCTTGAACGATATCGTTTAAGCTATCTGCTTTTTGATCGCTTAAGCGATATCGTTTGTGCATCGCTACGTGCGATCAAGTGATTTTACAATGTAAAATCGCTTGATCGTGACATCGCAGATATGAGAGCCGGAGCTCATATCAAGCGATAAACGCTTGTTCAATCTGCTTCACACCACGATGAACGATCTCCCAGCGGCAGAGCCTATGCGGGGAGATGGTATCTATGGTAAACGTCGGGTTACTAAGCGCCGCGTGGTGCCTAGTAACCCGATGTGTACCATAGTTACCAGCGATTTCGCTGGCCCACATCGCTGGTGAGTCTGTCTGTGTGACATCTCACCAGCGATGTGAGCGATATTGTTAGCGATTGCGCGTGCACGTGATCGTGTAGCGACCGGTGGTAAGGCCGCGGGTGTGTGTGTATGATCTTTCTCAACAGAATCCCCATACTCAGGTTTAACCGATAATAACTTTTCTTTACTGGCAAACATGTTTATATCACAGTCAACCAAACTATATGCACACTTGTATATATTAGAGTCTCTGAATCTTCACTTCTGCCAGGTACGCAGCAAGAAAAAAACAACAATGAAGGTATCTTTCCCTAACTTTCCCTAAAATCACGTACCAGTCTATCACAGAAGAAGATGTCGCTCCCACGTAGCAGGCCTGGGGGTCTCCTCAGTCTTCTTTGGTCTCCTTCAGCAGGTAACAGAACTTTTCTTTTAATGTCTCTCCCAGTCTCAGGGCACACAGAGCAGCAGGAGGGAGATCACAGCAGTACAAATGGCTCCCTTATGTCGGTCACGGCCCCTGCACATGCACTCTGGGTGCTCGGCGGGCAAGGTTTTGCAGAGCGGCCAGAGTCACAGCACCAAAGTCCAGTGGCCCAGGATCAGTCACAGGGGCTTCTGCGGGGTGATTTTTCCGGCAAGGTGTAGCAAAGTAGTCCACTTTAAACAGACATCCGCAGGTAGATCTTCTCAGCTCTGGATTTATACTGCTCTGATTCTCTGCTTTCACTTCCTGGTTAAACAACAGAGATGGCTGGGAGTTTCCCAGCTCTGTGATTGTACAGTCCACTGATGCCCCCTGGTGGACAAGTGCGGACTGTGCACAGTTCCTTTCAGTTTCAATTTCAATAATACAATCTGAATTGTACACCTCATTACATACCCCCCCACTTAAAGGTTGACAGTCCCTGTCAACAACCATCGGCTCCAAGGCAGTGATGGCCGTTGATATCACAGGGATTGATCTCCGGCGGAGTAGGGACCTCTGTTGGGGGAAACCCGTCATCCCCCCGTTCACCTTCGCTCCCTTGTTCAGGGCTCACAATATCTCCAATAAACTCAGTCACGTTTTCTACCCGGGGAGAGTAGGATCGCCGGCGGTAGCGGCGCCGGTTGGGGGCAAATCTGCTTCCTTTAACGGGAACACCCCCAGGACTGGTGACGTCGGCGGCCTCTGTACCCCTCTCTCCCTTCACAACATCAAACTGTACCACCTCCCCATCACCAACGCTGCGGAGGCACTTACGAGGATTGTTACGCTTTATGGCAGTCTGATGTACAAACACGTCATCCTTTGTGTCATTCCTGTTGATGAAGCCATACCCATCGCAGACATTAAACCACTTCACCGTCCCCTGGACCCGAGTGGCCAGTACTTGCTTATCGGTCTGGCTCTGTCTCTTCACACCCTTTTCCCTGATCTCCCCTGCCGAGCGAACCGCTTTGGCTGGGGCGTCTAGTTTAAAGGTGGCTGCTGTTGTGGGGCATGGCTTGCTGGTTCTGGTATATCGGACCACGGGTGGAGGATGCGGACAACGGTTTGCCCTATGGCGGGGTCGCCGCATGTCCAGCACCTTCCCATAGGCCGACTGGGTTGCTGTCTCGCTTGCCTGTCCGCCTGTTGGTCTAGCATGAGCTGCAGCTGTAGTATCTGTTTCTGCAACTCTGCTACTATCTGCTTCAATTCTTCCGTGTCACTGCTCGGACTGCTGGCACCGGATATGGACCTGCAGGCCGTAGTATAAGTCTGGTTATAAGCTACTACCGGGAGGAGATTCTGTTGATCACACATCCTGCCGACTACGCCAGATGTAGCGACCGGTGGTAAGGCCGCGGGTGTGTGTGTATGATCTTTCTCAACAGAATCCCCATACTCAGGTTTAACCGATAATAACTTTTCTTTACTGGCAAACATGTTTATATCACAGTCAACCAAACTATATGCACACTTGTATATATTAGAGTCTCTGAATCTTCACTTCTGCCGGGTACGCAGCAAGAAAAAAACAACAATGAAGGTATCTTTCCCTAACTTTCCCTAAAATCACGTACCAGTCTATCACAGAAGAAGATGTCGCTCCCACGTAGCAGGCCTGGGGGTCTCCTCAGTCTTCTTTGGTCTCCTTCAGCAGGTAACAGAACTTTTCTTTTAATGTCTCTCCCAGTCTCAGGGCACACAGAGCAGCAGGAGGGAGATCACAGCAGTACAAATGGCTCCCTTATGTCAGTCACGGCCCCTGCACATGCACTCTGGGTGCTCGGCGGGCAAGGTTTTGCAGAGCGGCCAGAGTCACAGCACCAAAGTCCAGTGGCCCAGGATCAGTCACAGGGGCTTCTGCGGGGTGATTTTTCCGGCAAGGTGTAGCAAAGTAGTCCACTTTAAACAGACATCCGCAGGTAGATCTTCTCAGCTCTGGATTTATACTGCTCTGATTCTCTGCTTTCACTTCCTGGTTAAACAACAGAGATGGCTGGGAGTTTCCCAGCTCTGTGATTGTACAGTCCACTGATGCCCCCTGGTGGACAAGTGCGGACTGTGCACAGTTCCTTTCAGTTTCAATTTCAATAATACAATCTGAATTGTACACCTCATTACAATCGCTTACAATATCGCTCACGATATTGTAACGTGTGACAGCTGCCTTATACTGAGGTAGATTGGATGACATATTTGAAGATAATATATGACATCATCAAGAGGGCTGTGCATAAACTGCTCATACACATGAGATTATATTAGCTGATGCCACCAATTTTGGGGTTGTCAGAAAGTCTGATGTGTACACCATGTTCCCAATTATTATGCAAATGTTCTTTTTTTTCTGACTTTCCTAAATGGTCGTTGCAAATGACAGTCAGTGTAATACAAGTCATCACCCGTTAGAGTATACATCTTGTTGCCTGCACCTGAAAAACATCTCCAGAATTTTCCCCTTCCTCACCATGGAAACAACTAAGGCTGGTTTCACACCACGGCAGAGTCTGGTCCGGTCCTGTCCGGTGTAAACCAGACAGCCCCAGACCGGATTTTGGCCCCATAGTATCCTATGGGGCCGGATGGTTCCAGATGGCGGCTCTCTGCCATCCGGTTTCCATCTCTCCGGCAGAATCAGATTTTTCTCACCGTACTCCGTATTTGGGGAAAAATCTCCTAAAATTGCCGTAGCCCGGATGCGCCGGATACTCCCGGATCCGGTGCAATCCGGCACTCCCTAACATGGGAGCCTATGGGGCCGGATTGCATCGGTCCGGGAGGATCTGGGAATTGGACACCTGCGGCTGCACGCCGCTGTGGTTTCAGGACCGTGGCTAGCTCCCTACGATCCGCGGTCCTGATTAATCAGCGGCGACAGCTGTGTCCGGCAGCACACCAGGCCAGAGGGCATATTAGCCCTCCGGTTCTGTGTGCTGATCCGGTCCGGGGCTGTCAGGTTCATCCTGACAGCCCCGGACCGGACTCTGCCGTGGTGTGAAGCCACCCTAAAACACTCACTATGACCCTGATCCATTCCCGCCTTGATTACTGTAATTCTTTAGTATTTGGCCTCCCCCTCAGTAAGCTTTCCCCTCTCCAGTCCATCCTTAATGTAGCAGCCAGGATCACCTATCTAGCTAACGGTTACTCAGATGTTTTCACTCTGTGCCAGTCATTGCACTGGCTGCCCATGCACTATAGGATCCAATTCAAATTGCTTGTTCTCACCCACAAAACTCTTCATGGTGCAGCACCTCCCTACCTCTTATGGTACCTTTACACGCCGCTACAGAAGGTTAGAAACAACCGGGTGTCTCACGTGCACGAGCATGTTCCAACGGTTCCTAACGGTACCCGATACCGCCTTTACACGCCACTACAAGGTGCTCTACAGAAGGTTTATTCTATCCCTGGAGGCACCGACGGGTGCTACAAGTTACCTTCTGTAGAGCACCTTCCCTCATTTACACGCCGCTACAGAAGGTAATATGGGAGGACCTGGGGCAGCAGGGACAACACATAGGCGTGCCAGAGTTGTGGATTACGAGACGCTCGTACGATGATTGGACCTAGCAATAGCATCATGATTGGGCAGCCAGCGCAGGAAGGCTGGCTAATACATGATGCTATTGTAATTGTGTAGCGTGACTGGTCAGCTCCTTAAATATGCCGCCCTATGCAGGGACAACCAATCGTAACGTAGGAGCTTCCACCAATTATCGCTGAAGGGGGGCGGTATCCCGGAGGCTGTGTCACGCCCCAGGGAGTTAGCTAGGTGACGAAAAAACCTTCCTGTTCCTCATTTACACGCCGCTACCATTGGGTTGAAACCAACCTGTTTTAGAGCACTGCTCAAAAACAGGTGTCGACAGTGACGGGCGGCAACAACCTGATTTACATGCAGTTACCTCGCGGTGTTTTGACGGTACAAGATACATTTGTCTCCGACACCCGGTTGTTTCTAACCTTCTGTAGCGGCATGTAAAGGTACCATTAGGGTATGTGCACACAGTGCGTTTTTGCAGCACTTTTGCTGTGGTTTCTGCTTGCGGTTTACCATTGGTTTTATGGTAATTCATGCTAATTTGTTCCTGCGGTTTTGATTCCCAGCAAAACCAATGTGTTTCACAGAAACGCTGTGCACACACATTGGTTTTGCAAGTGTCAAGAACTGTCAAATACCTGCGTTTTTGGTGTGGATGGGAGAGAATTGACATGTTCTATTTTTCCTGCCTTTTTGGTGCAGTCAATGGAAAAAACACAGGAAAAACGCAGCAGTAAAAACGCACAAAAAACGCACATAAAAAGCGCAAAAAACGCACAAAAAACGCAGACAAGATCATAGCACTTCTGTCAAGGACTCTAGGATCCTCAGGTTTTGCTGCGTTCAGGACTGCTTAAAAAACGTCCTGTGGGCACATACCCTTTAGGTACCGTCACACGCAGCAATATTGCTAGCAATTTCACTGGCAATTTGCTGGTTGCAGTGAAATCATGGACACATTGTTCTATTTTGTTGCCGTGTACAAATGTAACAATGTGTCCATGATTTCACTGCAACCAGCAAATTGCCAGTGAAATTGCAAGCAATATTGCCGCGTGTGACGGTCAGTACCTTTACCCTCATATCTGTCTATCACCCCACCCATTCTCTTCGCTTTGGAAGCGACTTTACACTAAAATCTGCACTAATCCGAACCTCCCACTTTCGGCTCCAAGACTTCTCCCGAGCTGCACCAATCCTTTGGAATGGTCTACCTCAAGAAATTAGGACCATCCACAACTTACACATATTCAGGCATTACCTAAAAACACATCTTGTTAGGGCGGCCCATTATTCTCCCTAATCATAGTCATTTAGACATAGGGTCTTCACTATTGCTCTGAACATAATTTCTCTGTCAAATTCCACCAGACCCAAGAGCTCTACACAGATTGGCTGATGGCCACTTATGCAACTTTTATCTACTTCCCATCCCCTCACATTGGCTGGACCATCATTGTAAATAAGCACCTGTACTTTAAGTCTCCCTCACCTCATTGTTACATTGTAAGCTGTTATGGCCACTTTACGGTGACCAGAAAAATGCTCACAGGAAAAATGCCCACAGGAAAATTGCCCACATGAAAAATGCCCACAGGAAAATTGCCCACACGGAAAATTGCCCACATGGAAAATTGCCCACACGGAAAATTGCCCACACGGAAAATTGCCCACATGGAAATTTGCCCACACAGAAATTTGCCCACATGGAAAATTGCCCACACAGAAAATTGCTAATTGCAGTATCACAAAGTTTCAGATCTCTGATATTTGAGGTGCAAGGTGAGGATGTTCACCTGATATGTGAAAAATGCCCACAGACATGAATGCCAACAGGAAAACAGGACTGGAGAATAATATAGAATTTTATAGGTTATATGCTCTGCAAGACGAGGAATGGTATAGAGGTGTAAGTGAGATGCTTTGCAGGACTGTGGATGGTATAGAGGTGTAGGTGAGATGCTCTGCAAGATGGGGATGGTATAGCGGTGTAGGTGAGATGCTCTGCAAGACAGGGGATGGTATAGAGGTGTAGGTGAGATGCTCTGCAAGATAGGGATGGTATAGATGTGTAGGTGAGATGCTCTTCAGAACTGGGGGATAGTATAGAGAAGTAGGTGAGATGCTCTGCAGAAAAGGGAACAGTATAGGTGTAGGTGACATGCTCTGCAGGGTAGGATAATAAAGAATTATAGGTGAGATGCTCTGCAGGGCAGGGGGATAGTATAGAGGTGTAGGAGAGATGCTCTGCAGAACAGGGAACAGTATAGGTGTAGGTGAGATGCTCTGCAGGGCAGGGGGATAGTATAGAGGTATAGGTCACATGGATGTCACACTGATGGTAGCTGATAAAAAAATGCATAATTGCATCACACTCGTACCACAGTCGCATGACCATACGGAAAGCACTCACGCGACTGTCAATCATCAAAATCCCTCTGATAATGCATACCTTAAGGCGGCGTTACACACAGCGATATTGCTAACAATATCTCTGCAATGCCACAGGTTTTGTGACGTTGCAGCGACCTCACTAGCGAAGTCGCTGCGAGTGACATGCCGCAGCAATCAACGATGAGCTCACTGATTGCTAGTCGCTGCGGATTGGCCGGGACCATTTTCCCATCGTTGGTCTCTCGCTGTCCAGCATCCATCGGCATGTGTGACAGGGGCAACGACCAGCGATCCCCATTCTGCGCCCGAGACTTTGAGCGATCCCAGTGAGCGTCAGGGGACGCAACATCGGTATGTGGATCACCCAGTGTGACTGCAGACCAGCGATCACATAGCCATGTTCCAGCGATCCAGGCCAGGTCGGATTGCTGGTGGGATCGTTGAAACATCGCTATGTGTAACGGGGCCTTTAGTGTGCCTGTACCCTATAGGTGAGATGTTCTGCAGGCAGAAGAATTGTATAGAATTATAGGTGAGATGCTGTGCAGCAAAGAAGAATGTCAGCGGAAATTGCCCACTAGGATGATAATGTATTAGACCTGCAGTCCCATGTAACTCCACAGATAATCCAGTGATACTCCTGTGAGTACAGATAGCAGTGATGGCTTCTCTGAATCTGCTACTGGTTCGGTTCTGCTGTTTTGGGCTGGTGGGAGGGAGGGAGGAGTAAGGCAGAATCACTGAGAGATGACAGCAGACTGGATCTATCTATTGCAGATAATGAACTGGCAACTATCCCCATAGGATGGGAGCCATCTTGGGGCAACGAGCTGTGACAAAGAAGCTCAATCATTGGCCCAGCAGAATAGTTGCTGGGTCAAATGACGTCACAGACGAAAATTGAGCGGGATCTAGCCCGCCAAATTTAAATTATTTTATTGGTCAGTAATCCCTCAGCACGGGTATAAAAGGGGGGCAATTTGGCCAGACAGGCCAGTGATAGCAGCAGCTGCTGAAATCATGGAAGCCCTTCTGGAACGTCTGCTGAGGAGAGCGGGAAGCCAGGGAGGCGAAGATTGGCTCCGTAGGTGTCTCAATGAAGAAGGGACGACCACGCCGGGAGAAGTGAGAGGTGAATCGGATCCCGATACCCAGGACCCGATGCTACGGCGCAGGAGCCAGCGGCAGAAGAGACCGCGGAGGGAAACATACTCACCTCCTTCACATGGGAGGATCGGGAGGAGACAGGCGAAGAGCGGCGGTGGTAGCTGCAGGCAGAGCCGAACGGACGGCGACCGGATCTCGCGGCCCCAGGCGGCCGGTGCAGGAACAGCCCTGCGAGTCGCGCAGGAAGTGATGTCATCCGGCTCACCGGAAGTGACGCCCGCGGCATTGAGGGACGCATCACCGTGGAAACTAATGGCACCGCGGTGCACGGCGCATCTACAGGGGATAGTGTGAGCGAGGACAGGAGGGGCGCACTGCCCTCCTTGCAGAGAGAGCTAAACCTGGGCACAGGAACCGGCAGCCCAAATATGGTCCCATGCACTATGGTGCTTGGGGAAGGGCAAACTTCCCAATGGGAAGCTGAATCTCTATGGATGCAGAGAGCTATGGAACCTGGCCTAGAGGCCAGGGCGCAAACAGGCCTGAGCCAGAGGCCGAGGGGAGAATCACCCAGAGCCCCTCTATCCCCTCTTCTACAAATCATCCCCCCTAGGGATGGAGGGGTTGATATGCAAAGGCTAAACCTGCCAAGTGGTCTCCCACTTGGGAACGGATCCGGTGCATCCAGCACCCCTGACTCCATCTACAGGGGCACGAGCCCGGCACTTCAGGTTTGGGGCCTGCAGCAACAGAACAGAAACAACGGAGCGGACCCAGGACCGCAACAGACCGGCAGCCGCGATGATGGGGTCAGCTATCCGGGTCTCCCTAGGACGGACGTCTCCCGAGGACGAGGAACTCCAGCTACGCCAGGAGTCGGTGAGAATAACTCTATAAGTGATTGTATTACCCCTTCTTTAGCCTCGTCTATATCTAATCTTGTTAAAGAAACTGTAGCGGCAGCCTTTCTAGCTGCATCCCCCCACGGGGCATCCTCGCAAACGAAAGCCAGCTCAGGAATCTCTGAAACACATTTAAAAGAGGCTATCCCTTGCGAGGTATCCCCGTTGGGTTTTCACTTAGCAAACAATGTAAAAGAAAAGATTTGGGGTGGAGAGTTTTTAGATTTGTTTTCCCTCCTGCCGACCCGCGACTCGTGTAAATACGAGGGGCGTGACGACAAGGAGGGAGATAGTAAAAAAAGAGCATACCGCTCATTCAATACATGGCTTCAAGCCTTCCTAATATACTCGGCAGTATTGGGTGAAAAATCACCTAATTTATGTTCAGGATTGTTCCAACATGTGGACATAATCTTAGAAGCTTATAGAAACTTTGGGGGAACGGGATGGCTGAACTACGACGAGGCCTTTCGTCAAAAGTTGGCCGTACATCCCTCACTGAAATGGGGAACCAAAGACGTGGGTCTTTGGCTCCAGTTGATGGTTCCTCCACGCCAGCCCCCGGCGAAGCAGACCACATCGACCGCGGTTAGGAAAGGATTCTGCTTCGCATTTAATGAATCTTCTTGCCGGTGGCTGCAAAACTGCCGCTACCGACACGAATGTTCATCATGCGGGGGAGGGCACTCCGCGATAAAATGTTTTAAGAAGCAAAATACAAGCGTAGTTAAGGACCCTTTCTTAAAAGCCCCGAGCCCAGTGAGGCTCACAAATCTAATACCATGGTTAAACCAATACCCGGATCGGGATAATGCGGAAATGCTACATTCCGGTTTTGCATACGGATTTTATGTTCCGCCTTTTCTTGGATCTGGTTGCACCCCCCGTAATAATTTGCCGTCTGTTAAAAAGTTTCCGCATGTAATTCGGGAAAAAATTAATAAAGAATTAAGGGACGGTAGATGTACCGGCCCATTTTTAGACCCCCCGTTTAAAAAATTTCGCATTTCCCCCCTTGGGATAGTTCCCAAGAAAGAAAAAGGGTCATTTAGGATGATACATCATTTGTCTTATCCTGAGGGCGCGTCATTAAATGATCAAGTGGACCCAAAGGTTGCATCAGTTTCTTATGCATCCTTTGATTCTGCGATTGAATTATTGCAAAAATTTGGTAAGGGAGCACTACTGGCGAAATCTGATATACAATCAGCATTTCGTCTACTCCCAGTTCACCCATCTGGGTTCAATTCTCTGGGTTTTGCCTTTGAAGGAAAATACTATTTTGACAGATGCCTCCCAATGGGTTTCTCCATGTCATGTAATTATTTTGAAACATTCTCATCTTTCCTTCAATGGTGCACACAGAGAGTCTCCCCAGAGGGAGGAATAACACATTATTTAGACGATTTTTTATTTGTCGGCCCTCCTGGATCCAAATGCTGCGAATCATTACTAAATTCATTTTTGTCACTGATGGATCATTTTGGGGTCCCGGTAGCCCTCGAGAAAACTACACTTCCGCATACGTCTATAGAATTTTTAGGAATATTAATAGACTCTCAAAAAATGGAATTTAGGTTACCATAGGATAAACTTATGAAATTACGAGGTTTAATTAATTCTTTCAAAGAGAAAACAACAGCCACATTAAAGGAGTTCCAGATATTGGCAGGGACCCTTAACTTTGCATTACGGGTCATCCCGTTTGGTCGGCTGTTTCTACGGCGATTATACGAAGGCATGACCAATGTTAATGCTGACTCTCCTATATTAATTACGCAGCCCCTTAAACTTGACTTAGGGTGCTTTCACATCTGCGTTTTTCGTAATTCGCGGCAGATGCGGTGAAAAAACCGCATCTGCCGCGTTTGCCGCATAACGGTTCCACTTGCGGCACGGTTGCGGTTTTTTTCCATAGGAAGTATAGGGGGACTTGCGGCAGATGCGGCAAGTGCGGTATTGCACTTGCGGCAGGTGCGGCAGAGAAAAAAACCGCAGTAAGCCGCGGTTTTTTTTCTCTGCCGCACCTGCCGCAAGTGCAATACCGCACTTGCCGCATCTGCCGCAAGTCCCCCTATACTTCCTATGGAAAAAACCGCAACCGTGCCGCAAGTGGAACCGTTATGCGGCAAACGCGGCAGATGCGGTTTTTTCACCGCATCTGCCGCGAATTACGAAAAACGCTGATGTGAAAGGGCCCTTAGATGTATGGTCAGAATTTTTATCACGTTTTAATGGGGTCACGTGTTGTCAAACGCAGTTCATTAACGCAATGGACCTACAGTTACATGTCTGCGCAGACAATACGGGACCAGGCATTCTTTTCAGATCAGAATGGGTGTCTACCAAATGGCCAGATGAGCTTGCAGAACAATTTTCCAACTCCCCATCACTCCGTGATACATTTTCTCTGACGGTGATAATTGCCCTTTGGGGTAACAGTCTTTTAAATAGAAGGATTATCTTTTACACAAACAGCAAGACCTCAGCGTTTACTGTTAATTCTTTATCGTCCAAATCATATTTAATCTCAATATTGCTAAAACGATTATCTGTCATGTGTTTAGCTTATAATATTTTGTTAAGGTTTCAGCTGTATATTACCGCTAGTCATCCCCTGTGTGCTCTTCTCTCCCGCAATGACACGGCAGAGTTCCGGGCCAGATGTCCATGGGCGGAACCGAACAGCATGCAGGTACCAATAGAATTATGGAATCTCCTATTGGGTTGATACCACATTTCATACGTCAATCACTCGCACCACGGACTTGGTCGTCATATTGCACGTCCTGGTATTCGTGGGTGCAATTTTGTTTACAAATAGGAGCTTGCCCGACAGTGGAAGCAGGTCAAGCGTCCCTCCCCTTTCTTCAATCCCTCGCAGCTAAACGTTTAGCTTATTCATCGGTAACGAAAATAATTGCCGGAATCTCGTTTTTTCTTAAATTAGCGGGATTCCCGGCAATCACAGAATCGTTTTTGGTTAAGAAATTCTTGAAAGGATATAAAAAATCTTTTTGTGTCCCTGATGACAGAGCTCCTATGCCTCTGTCTGTCCTTTCAAGCATATGTACTGTGCTGGGTGATGTTTGCTTTAGCAATTACGAGGCCAATATGTTTAGAGCATCATTCCTCACTTTATTCTTTACTGCACTGAGGATCAGTGAACTAGTGGCTGTAAGCAGATCTAATGCGTCCGGGCTTCGATTACAAGATATCTCATGGTCACAATCAGCATTGTATATTTACTTGCGCAAATCCAAGACGGACCAACTTGGCAAAGGCCAAGTGATTGTCCTCCACCCCTCAGTCAATGAGGGAATTTGCCCAATTGTGGCAATGAGAACTTGGTTGAACACCCGCAACTCCCTATCAGGCAGCTTATTTGTACACTCGGATGGTACCCCATTGACCGTTTTTTCAGTTTAGATCAGTTTTGCGCAAATGTTTAGACCGCCTAAATATAAAAGATCTCAATCTAACATCCCATTCGTTTCGCATTGGAGCAGCAAGCCTGGCCGCACAACAAGGTTTGAACGAAGCATGCATCAAAAAAGTGGGTAGATGGACATCTAACTCATTTAAAAAATACATACGCCCTATTAGTAAAAATATTTAATTGAATGGGTTACCCCCCCCCCCCCCAAAATTAGTTGCTTAAGCCTTCTCTGTCACTCACAAAGTATTCTAACAGTTAATTTATTCCCTAGACCCTAAAATAGTGTGGATCATCGGCCACTCATACATCTGTTGGGCACACAAGAGGGCCAAGAACAGAAGCTACACAGAGAATCTGTCATTTAAGGAATCCGAAGTTGTCATCCGATGGTATGGGGTAAGGGGTTTGAGGTGGCATAATGTCAACGAATTAATTTTACAACTGCTTGACTGTTTCCCCCGGCCAGACTTAATCATCTGTCACGCCGGAGGAAACGATCTAGGTAAAAGTTCTTCCCTGGAGCTGTTATGGCGAATCAAGTCAGATTTTTGTTGGCTCACTCAGAGGTTTCAAGGTGTGAAATTGGTATTTTCAGAGGTAATACCACGATTAACGTGGAAGGTGAAAAACAATATGTTTTTAGAAAAAATGCGTAAGAGACTGAACAGGGAGATGGAAAAATTTCTACCCACCATAGGCATGTTTTCCTACAGGCACAGGGAATTAGAAGGTTTTGTCCATGGCTTATATCGCCGGGACATGATCCACTTGTCAGATGTTGGCCTCGACATTTTTAATGTCGGGGCACAGAGCATTGTGGAGGCTTGGTTGGGGGGGGCCGGCACCTATAAGGCGCCGTCCTAATGGGTCACCCAGCTCTGCTGGGGGGATCAGTGGATTTAATAAAGTTAAAGTTCAGTATTTATAAATAAAAGAGTCATTTGTTTACATGACTATGGATGGAACGGGTGTTTATAAAAAGTTTTGATGATTAAACAATGGGAATGGATACATGATTAAATCTTAATAAAGTACCAGCCTGTTATAACCACAATGCTCTGTTATCTCAAGTCATTTATTATAGAAAAGGTCTTTTATAGTACGGGGAAAACCTAAGCTCTGTTGCACCCATGACTGACTGCTACAAACCACAGATCTTCAGCATTTCTGCACTAGGTCAACTGTAATTCACAAGATGATCACAGATCATGGGAATCCTCATCTTGCACCTCAGAGATCTGAAACTTTGTGATGCTGCAAATGGCAGTTTTCTGTGTGGGCAATTTTCCATGTGGGCAATTTTCTTGTGGGCAATTTTCCGTGTGGGCAATTTTCCGTGTGGGCAATTTTCCGTGTGGGCAATTTTCCATGTGGGCAATTTTCCGTGTGGGCAATTTTCCGTGTGGGCAATTTTCCTGTGGGCAATTTTCCTGTGGGCAATTTTCCTGTGGGCAATTTTCCATGTGGGCAATTTTCCGTGTGGGCAATTTTCCGTGTGGGCATTTTTCCATGTGGGCAATTTTCCGTGTGGGCAATTTTCCTGTGGGCAATTTTCCTGTGGGCATTTTTCAGGGAACCCCACTTTACACGTCCCAACATCGTTTCGATATTGGATACAACGGCACGGGAGCGCGCACTTTTTTGGCTGAAATCCAAGATCGCATAGGAGATGTTACACAGGGCGATATCGGCAGGCAACACAACTGCGATGTATACGCCCCCTTGTACGAGCGACCCAGGAACGACCATTTAACATGGGAGTGAATAGGGGAAGTTGCTCTCCAAGTCGGTGTTGGGCTGTCACACAGAACGATCCTACAAGATCGTCCATCCAATATCGGGCAGTTGGAGAGCCTGCACAATTCTTCCCCCATATCGTTTTGGCATCGTTCTTGCATCGAATTGCACATTCACACTACACAACGCACGAATGATATCGGCGTCAACGCACGAACCACGTGACTTTTTATCGAAGTTGGACGACGATTTTGGGTCGTGTAAAGTGGCCATTACAAGCAGGGTTGTCATTATTTTTGCTTAATTATTGTACTTTTTTTATAATTGTTTCTCATAACTCTTTGTATATGAACCTGTGAATAGTAAAGCACTACAGAATACATTGGCGCTACCTAAATAAAGATTATTGTTATTATTATTACTAATCCTTAGCTCTTCAAAGGATCAAGCATGTTGATGTCAAACTGCCCAATCTGTCCTTCACTGAAATCTGCCATAGGGGAAAGTTGCCATACTGCCATACATATTACAGTCATATGAAAAAGTTTGGGCACCCCTCTTAATCTTACTCTTTTAAAAAAAAAAATTGTTTTTTTGCAACAGCTATTTCAGTGTGATATATGTGTGGCGCCCCGCAACGAGTGCGTCACAAGAGGGTATTGCAGCCATAAATGCAGCCGCAATATTCTCTGACACAGCAGTGATCCGGTTAACTTTGAGATCCAACCCTGCATGCATCACCTAGAACAGAGGGCCAACCCAGGGTCCTGGTGGGCGGAGTGCTAGAGAAGTGTGTAGGAAGTACAGACACTTAGTTAGTCTAGATCAGAGATCAGAGAACAGAGGGTTGAGAGAACTTGAACTTGGAGTAGGAGCGGGGGCTCTGCACCTCGTGCAGCCCCCGGGCCGTCACCGGTCGGGTGTCAGCACCTGAGGCCTCAACAACCGGGATCGGGCATCACTAACCACGGGTTCCAAAAAACCCCCGTGCCCAACTCACAGCCGGTTTACTGGTACCGAAGCTGGCAGCAGTTCACCTCTGCTACGCGAACCAGAAGCGTGGAGGAGCAGCTTCACAGGAGCACCCCACCACCAGCCAACTTCCAGTCGTCTAACCAGCGGTGTACCCACTGAGGGATCCAAGGCTCCCCAAAACACCCACAACGTACATCTTGGATAGGGCATTGAAGCAGCCTCCCCGTACCCGATCTAGTATTCCTTGGCGACAATGGCAAAGCACTTAGCTAGAATGGAGTAACACTTGCGGATCTCTAAGGGACACCATCACTGCTGAGTCCACCCGGTCCACTACCCGTGAACTGTATACCATGTACTGCCTGCTGGTTACAGTAAAGACCCGTTGCAGAGACTTTCTGTGTCCGTGCTTCCTTATGAACTGTCCGTCCGCACTACAATGTAACCGCAGCTGCCGCACAACATTTTAAGCAGCTCCAGCCTCCGGGGATCACCGCTCAGCCTGTGGGGAGCGTTCCATCTTGCTGCTGTCCATCCCCCGGAGGTTCCGCAGCGTCGGTAACGATTACCGAAACTACTCATAGGTGGCGTCACGAATAAATTAACCCTTTAATCTGTTCCTAAAAGACGTCTTCACTTTTGAGCTGCACTCAACCGGGCCCCACTACCGGCAGGCGCGGCCCACCCGTGACAAGGAGGAAGGAGCTACAGCCTGTCTAAACCGGAGTCCACGGGCTGACGGTGAGTCATATGTAATAACTGATGGACACAGTAATATTTCAGGATTGAAATGAGGTTTATTGTACTAACCGAAAATGTGAAATATGCATTATTTCAAAAAATTTTGACAGGTGCAAAAGTATGGGCACCTCAACAGAAAAGTGACATTAATATTTAGTAGATCCACCTTTTGCAAAAATAACAGCCTCTAGTGACTAGAGTCTAGTCGCTTCCTGTAGCTGTTAATGAGTTAATGAGTTCCTGGATCCAGTTCAGTTAAGTTTGATGGTCACCGAGCATGGACAGCCCGCTTCAAAACATCCCACAGATGTTCAATGACAATCAAGTCTGGGGACTGGGATGGCCATTCCAGAACATTGTAATTGTTCCTCTGCATGAATGCCTGAGTAGATTTGGAGCAGTGTTTTGGATCATTGTCTTGCTGAAAGATCCATCCCCAGCGTAACTTCAACTTTGACACTGATTCTTGAACATTATTCTCAAGAATCTGCTGATACTGAGTGGAATCCATGCAACCCTCAACTTTAACAAGATTCCCGGTGCTGTCATTGGCCACACAGCCCCAAAGCATGATGGACCCTGCCCCAAATTTGACAGTGGGTAGCAAGTGTTTTTCTTGGAATGCTGTGTGTTTCATCAGTCCACAGGACCTTCTTCCAAAATGAAACTGGCTTGTCCAAATGTGCTTTTGCATACCTCAGGCGACTCTGTTTGTGGCGTGCATGCAGAAACGGCTTCTTTTGCATCACTCTCCCATACAGCTTCTCCTTGTGCAGTGTGCGCTGTATTGTTGACCGATGCACAGTGACACCATGTTCAGCAAGATGATGCTGCAGGTCTTTGGAGGTGGTCTGTGGATTGTTCTTGACTGTTCTCACCATTCTTCTCTGCCTTTCTGATATTTTTGTTGGCCTGCCACTTCTGGCCTCTACAAGAACTGTCCCTGTGGTCTTCCATTTCCTTACTATGTTCCTCACAGTGGAAACTGACAGGTTAAATCTCTGAGACAACTTTTTGTATCCTTCCCCTGAACAACTATGTTGAACAATCTTTTTTTTCAGATCATTTGAGAGCTGTTTTGAGGAGCCCATGATGCCACTCCTCAGAGAAGATGCAACTAGGAGAACTACTTGCAAGTGGACACCTGAAATAGCTTTTCTCATGATTGGATACACCGGGCTATGAAGTACAAAGCACAATGAGGTTACCAAACCAATTTAGTGCTTCGGTAAGTCAGTAAAAATTAGTTAGGAGTATTCAAATTATGAAAATCAGAAAGGTGCCCATACTTTGTGATGCTGCAAATTTTGAAATAATGCATATTTCACATTTTTGGTTAGTACAATAAACCTCATTTCAAGCCTGAAATATTACTGTGTCCATCAGTTATTACATATATCACACTGAAATAGCTGTTGCAAAAAACAATTTTAAACAAAAGAAAAAGAGTAAGATTAAGAGGGGTGCCCAAACTTTTTCATATGACTGTATATGGTCTGCTGACTCCCCCTGAAATCAGCAAGTTCAACTGACTTTAATCTAGTGTGGACCATCTTTAGTACAATCTCCCTGCTGTTCACCATTAGGCACAGTCTACTTGCTGGCTACCATTACACATACTCTACTTGCTGGCCACCATTGGGCAAAGTTTGAGTATATTTGCTTACCACAATTGGGCACAGTCTGCCTGCTAGTCACCATTAGGCACAGTCTGTCTGCTGAGTCACTGAAATAGGACATAAAACTTCAAAAAAACTCACCAAAATTTAGCCACCTCTAATACCCATTGCATCTAGCAGGAGGCTGCTGGCTCCTCTGAGTGGCAACACATGTGTCTGAACAGTGTCAGAACAGCCTATTGGTCACGCCCAAACTATCAGACAAGGCGGGCTGCTCCGTACCAAATACATGCATCACAAGTGACAGACGCCCCTCCAGAGGGCCCAGTCTCAACTGCAAGCAAATAAAACAATGCAACAAAACACTATAGATGAAAATGTTAGGTGTTAGTAGGTATTTTGAGCCAAAATAACGTAAGCTCGTAACCCACGGTCAAGGGCCCTCTCAGAGACTCTCAGCCAAGGCACAGTTGTGCTGGCTATTCCCTGAACAACTACCATATCAGAACTTCACCTACCACAGGAGTAGACCAGAGGCTTTACAACGCAGGGGAACACTTAGGTAACCCAGAAATCCCCCTGAAGGTGATAACTGGGGTCAGAATTATACATGCCTCCACACAAGAGGATCCAGTATTAGCTTCTGGATTACACTTCATCTGCCTTACCCATACACTGGGAATCTTAGATATCCTTTTCTCGAGCCCCAGGCTTTGGGTACTCGGGTATCAGGCTCCAGGGGTAGCGTTGCTGTGTCACGGGGAGTGGTGGCCGCGCCTCATCCCGTGTCCTGGGTGACACTTCAACAAGGGGATATATTTACAGGGGATTCTATATACAGTTCACGTGACGCCACATGTAGTTTCTGGTGATAGGTCACCAGCGCTGCCACAGTCAGCCGGAGGTAGCTGGTAATGCGGCTAGGTTGACTAAGCGCCCTACAGGCAGGGCTGTTCCTCCGGGGCAGCGTTCCTTGAAAGGGAACAAGTCCATGTAGGAAAATACACGCAGAAGCAAAGTCACTTTTTCCCGGGTACTTTACTGTCAACTCGTAGCGGCATCAGTTACAGTTCACAGTTCAGCATTTAGTTGTTATAAGAACAGGTAGCTTAACGGGTGGCTGCAAGTGGATCCCAGGTGGTATGGTGGAACCCTTGGTGTACCTTTGTTAACTAACCCGTGTCCGTTCTTCCCCATCTAGGATGGGCCTATACCCAGTAGCTCCGTGTAGGTATTACCGGGGGTCCTCTCCCTCATGGTGAGGAAGCAGGTAGACCGCTCCACTGACAGGGTGCTGCGGCTGGTAAACGAGCCGCAGCAGCCAGTTGCCGACTGCAAAGCTGGACTTTGGCCAGATCCTCGAGCCTGGCGTTCCCGTGGTGGACTGGAGTATCCCCTAGAGTATGGTCGCTCCACTCTGAGGATCTCCCTTTCTCTCTAGGGCCCGGACTTCTCTCGTCGAGCGCCCTCTTCCGGGACCTCCTCAAGGCCCCTTCTTCCCTCCAGTTCGGCTTGAAACCGCCCCAGTTTGACCTCCCGCCTCATTCCAATTAGTCAGAGCCTTTCTTACGCCTTTCCTTCTCCTCCATCTAGCCCGAAGACCAGGGGCCACCGACCGAAGCCAGAAGACCTACTAGCCCTCCTGCCAAAGTCTAAAGACCTCCTTGATCCCCCTTGAGGTGAATATAGCCCCTCCCGGGTAACCTCCCACCGCTCATATAATGTGGGAGTGCCGGGAATGGGTCCCACCCACCATCCTAGGGTCCACCTGCAGCTGGAGTATTTACACCTCTTTTACGGGTGTAGTACCCCTCTGTGGTGCCTGCACATGTGGAGCGCCACACTTTACCTAATCCTGAACTATAGAGGACCATTAACAAGCACATTATTTACATCTGACTAACAGGTCTTCTTACTTATACCTTTATTCATCCAAAAATCACCCATACAAGTGTGAACTTGTCGTTGTAGCCAGGGGCGGACCGTCACCCCCCGGGGGCCCTGGTGCAGCCGCGCTGCTGCTGGGAGAGCCGCGCTCTCCTACCTGGTGCTGCTGGGAGAGCCGCGCTGCTGCGGAGAGCCGCGCTGCTTCTGGGAGAACCACGCTCTCCTACCTGGTGCTGCTGGGAGAGCCGCGCCGGATGCTCATAGGAGCCGGAGGGGAGGGGCGGGATCAGGCAAGGGAAGCAGGAAGCTCTCTGCTACCCTTGCCTGGCCCTCCTCTCCTTTGACAGCGGCTTGCGGGGGTCGGCTGGGGGCCCCCTCCAAGCTTGAAGGGGCCCCCTAGCCGGTCGGGGCCCTGGTGCAGCTGCACCAGCTGCACCAGTGTAGTTCCGCCCCTGGTTGTAGCACCAGCAGTGACGTTGTGATCATGGCCTAGTGTTGGCCGAAACGTTATTCTGCCTGTCACACTCTACACCAGTGTTCTGAAATAAATTCACTTGGAAGCAACCAAACAAACACACTGCACGAGTGCTTTGATTCTACAGTTATATGCTGGGCACCATTAGGCACGGTCAGTCCGCTGGTCACCATTGGGCACAGTCGGTCTGCTGGCCACCATTAGGCAGAGTCTAACTGCTGTTCACCAATAGGCACAGTCTAATTGCTAGCCACCATTGGGTACAGTTTCAGTCTATCTGATGGTCACCCTTAGGCACAGTCTGTCTGCTGGCCACCAGGAGGCACAGTCTGTCTGCTGGCCACCAGTGGGCAGTCTGTCTGCTGGCCACGAGTCGGCGCAGTCTGTCTGCCGGCCACCAGTCGGCACAGTCTGTCTTCCGGCCACCAGTCGGCACAATCTGTCTGCTGGCCACCAGTCAGCACAGTCTGTCTGCTGGCCACCAGTTGGCACAGTCTGTCTGCTGGCCACCAGTGGGCACAGTCTGTCTGCTGGCCACCAGTGGGCACAGTCTATCTGCTGGCCACCAGTGGGCACAGTCTGTCTGCTGGCCACCAGTGGGCACAGTCTGTCTGCTGGCCACCGGTGGGCACAGTCTGTCTGCTGGCCAACAGTGGGCACAGTCTGTCTGCTGGCCACCAGTGGGCACAGTCTGTCTGCTGGCCACCAGTGGGCACAGTCTGTCTGCTGGCCACCAGTGGGCACAGTCTGTCTGCTGGCCACCAGTGGGCACAGTCTGTCTGCTGGTCACCAGTGGGCACAGTCTGTCTGCTGGTCACCAGTGGGCACAGTCTCTGCTGGCCACCATTGGGCACAATCTGTCTGCTGGCCACCAGTGGGCACAGTTTGTCTGCTGGCCACCAGTGGGCACAGTTTGTCTGCTGGCCACCAGTGGGCACAGTCTGTCTGCTGGCCACCAGTGGGCACAGTCTGTCTGCTGGCCACCAGTGGGCACAGTCTGTCTGCTGGCCACCAGTGGACACAGTCTGTCTGCTAGCCACCAGTGGGCACAGTCTTTCTGCTGGCATGCAGGAGGCACAGTCTTTCTGCTGGCCACCAGGAGGCACAGTCTGTCTGCTGGCCACCAGGAGGCACAGTTTGTCTGCTGGCCACCAGTGGGAAGTATGTCTGCTGGTCACCAGTGGACTCAGTCTGTCTGCTAGCCACCAGTGGGCACAGTCTTTCTGCTGGCCACCAGGAGGCACAGTCTTTCTGCTGGCCAACAGGAGGTACAGTTTGTCTGCTGGCCACCAGTGGGAAGTATGTCTGCTGGTCACCAGTGGGCACAGTCTTTCTGCTGGCCACCAGGAGGCACAGTTTGTCTGCTGGCCACGAGTGGTAAGTATGTCTGCTGGTCACCAGTGGGCACAGTCTTTCTGCTGGCCACCAGGAGGCACAGTTTGTCTGCTGGCTACCAGTGGGCAGTCTGTCTGCTGGTCACCAGTGGGCACAGTCTGTCTGCTGGTCACCAGTGGGCACAGTCTCTGCTGGCCACCATTGGGCACAGTCTGTCTGCTGGCCACCAGTGGGCACAGTTTGTCTGCTGGCCACCAGTGGGCACAGTTTGTCTGCTGGCCACCAGTGGGCACAGTCTGTCTGCTGGCCACCAGTGGGCACAGTCTGTCTGCTGGCCACCAGTGGGCACAGTCTGTCTGCTGGCCACCAGTGGACACAGTCTGTCTGCTAGCCACCAGTGGGCACAGTCTTTCTGCTGGCATGCAGGAGGCACAGTCTTTCTGCTGGCCACCAGGAGGCACAGTTTGTCTGCTGGCCACCAGTGGGAAGTATGTCTGCTGGTCACCAGTGGACTCAGTCTGTCTGCTAGCCACCAGTGGGCACAGTCTTTCTGCTGGCCACCAGGAGGCACAGTCTTTCTGCTGGCCAACAGGAGGCACAGTTTGTCTGCTGGCCACCAGTGGGAAGTATGTCTGCTGGTCACCAGTGGGCACAGTCTTTCTGCTGGCCACCAGGAGGCACAGTTTGTCTGCTGGCCACGAGTGGTAAGTATGTCTGCTGGTCACCAGTGGGCACAGTCTTTCTGCTGGCCACCAGGAGGCACAGTTTGTCTGCTGGCTACCAGTGGGCAGTCTGTCTGCTGGCCACCAGTGGATGCAGTCTGTCTGCTGGCCACCAAGGGGCATGGTCTGTCTGCAGGCCACCAGGGGGCACAGTCTGTCTGCAGGCCACCAGGGGGCAGAGTTTGTTTGCTGATCACCAGTGGGCACAGTCTGTCCGCTGGCCACTATTAGGCACACAGTTCAGTTCACCATTAGGCATATTAAGCAGTGTACTTGCTGGTCACTATTTGGCACAGTGCATTCTGTAGTACCTACCTATTTCCTCGGCAATCACTACTGTAGTCTGACGCTTGGCTGCTCTGATTTAGGTGTTAAGATGGCTTTCTGGGAGCATAGAGTGTTGTTCTCAAACATTGGTGTCATTGAAATAATCTCAGGGTGGTGAACGTACCTACAGGTAAAACATTACATTAGGAATAGCACATTTTGGTACACACAGACCTGGTTTTATGACCAGAAGGTTTGTGATGAGAAGACAATGTCCTGCATGTAGATTGTGTTGGCACAGTAGGGTACATTGATTATGTCTGGTATATACTCCCTACACTTCTGCCAAACAACTAAGACCATGACTAAGGGTAGGGAGGACAGCTGGCGGACATTGGCAGGTAGCAGCGTTAATCTCCATACATGAATCAGTGGGACAGCTCAGGAAATTCAGCTTTTGATTGGCACCAAAACTACTCGACAATTGTTCTGGGATTATTCCAGATTGACCAAAATGTATTTCCCTACAATGGCACAAAAGCATATGACTCACCAGGTATAGTGATGCACCCCCAGGCTATGGGGTTCTCAGGAACCGGGCCGATGGCTGTCTCTCTGGGATCATGGTAGTCGTGACCCGGTCCCGTGGCCTGGGATCAGTCCAAAAAGGGGTTATTTACAGGGAATTTGTCGTGACGCCACCCGGAGTGTTGTGGCCAATGGAGCCACCGCTGCCTAGTTGCAGCTGGGGACGGTGACTTAGGGGCAGCTGAGATGACAAGCCCTCTCCGGGTAGGGCTGGAGGTCCCCAGGGCAGGAGTGATAGTCTATGGTGGGGCTTTGCAGGGGATTACAGTTCACACAGTCACTTATTTTGCTGCAGCTCTCCACAGTGCTGATGGTCGACGGCTCTGCAGGTATAAGGCTCCGTTACAGGGCACAGGTCAATAGACGTAATTAACACACACAGACTCCTGATAGCCATTTCTCAGTCTGTTTACTGGAGTTAACTCAGATGTTAAAAGCTGTCCCTTGAGTCCGGAGAGCAGTTTGGGGTGATTCTCACCTGGCCGGGTCGTATTGGCTTCCTCACTGTGCTGGTGTGATGGCCCTGCAGTTGCTTGAGCTAGGCTGCCGACCCTGTCTCTGTCTGCGTCAACCAGTATAACAGACAACTCGAGTCCTTCACTTCTCTACCCCACCCTGGGAAATCAGTGTTTCTGGATCAAATAAATTGCTGTGTTCCTGGTACCATGTAGCTGGAGAATCTGGAGTCCCTCACTCTCTGGTATTGACTGTCGGTGTGTGTGAACCTGCACAGTCTCAGACGCCGGTGTCCATTCTTGCATTGTTCCTCTCAGGGAAGGGAAGCACGGAGTGGTGCAGCCTCCCGGTAGGTTTCTTTCTCTCCTCTGTCCTCAGACCCTAGCTTTAGGCCTGGTGTTTGTCAAGGAACTCTGAGATGGGCTTAGCATGGCCCTTTTACACTCAGGTCCTCGGTACAGTCCTCACTGAAACGGCACTCTTCACAGCCCTCCTAGGGACTGAACTCTGCTAACCTCTTCGCAGTCCTCCTAGGAACTGCACTGAACTTGTTGCTCCTCAGACCAGAATATATAGGGGAGTTCACCCTGAAGCCGCGCTTGGTCTCCCCCTTCTGTCTGGGAGGTGTTGGTGTTGTTTGTATGTTGCCTGAGTGGAATACCCCTTACTGCTCTCTGGTGACACCTAACAATGGTGACACTGTGGCACTGTGACTCTGGGGTGCCACAATAGCATCCTCCGCTGGCCTCAATGGTAAAAGGGACCTCCAATCCTGGGAAGAGGGGCAGGAGAACTTTAGGAACAGACACCATGGAGGCCTTGGTGGTGACTAGCAGAATGCAGTAAAGTACGGTGTACAATATGATGGATATGTGGGGTCTCATCTCTCCACTCACAAGCAAAAGCTTAAAAACTGATCAAAAGAAGCTTAAGCCTTCCTGTCCAACAATGTGGGACTAATATACAGTATTGTTTTTTTTTGCATTATTAGTGTTGTGTTGCTATGCTATAGTTTACTTTTCAGGAGTTTGTCCTGTCCCTCTCCCCCTAGGTAGCTGCTCTGATGTCAGCAGGGCCGGTTTTAGGCAAAGTGGGGCCCTAGGCAAAAGGTTAAAGTGGGCCCTAAATGCTCAGGCCCCTTTCACATCTAACGCTTTGCTGCATTTTGCTCAATTTGCATTTCCATGCGTTTTTACCGCAAAAACGCATCAAAACGCATGCGTTTTTGTTCCCATTGATTTTAATGGAAACACATGCAAAAACGCTGCCCAAAACATCGGGGAAGACGTTTTGTGCTGCGTTCGCAAAAATGCATGCGTTCCCATTGAAATCAATGGGGGGAAAAACGCTAGCGTTTTTAATGCGTTTTTAGCGGTAAAAACGGCTAGAAAGGCAAATTTAGCAAAACGCACACCAACCTTAGATGTGGAACAGGCCGTAGTTATATGGTAAGAGTGACTTCATAAGTTGATTATCTAGGTCAGAATAAGAACATACTGAACGTCATTTTTATTTCAATCATAAAAAAAAAACCTGAAATTTGTAAAAAAAAAAATATTTTTTTTTTATTTTCCGAGACCCATGATGTTTTAATTTTTGAAGATACAGGGCTATGTGAGGGGTTACTTTATGTGCCCTGAGCTGACATTTTTACTGATACCATTTTGAGTCAGATACAACATTTTGATCGCCTTTTATTGCATTTTATTGTAACAACGTGGTGGCCTAAAAAACATAATTCTGGCGTTTTTATTTTTTTTCCCATTACGCCATTTACCAATTGGATTAATTTACTTCATATATTGATAGCTTAGATTCTTACGAACGCAGCGATACCAAATATGTGTATTTTTACATTTTTTTCACTGTTTTATTGCTATTTTCAGTTCAGCTCCTTTGGGGGCCCCTAAGAGAGTGGGGGCCCTAGGCAACTGCCCAGTCTGCCCCCCCTAACGCCGGCCCTGACGGTACCCTAAGTGACATTTTAGCAATACCAGAATTTTTTGCTCAATCTAGTAAAGTACAAATTATGATCTTCTTGTAGTAGTGTCCCCAACCTGGTCTCCATCTTGTAGTAATGTCCCCATACTGGTCCCCATTGTATATTAATGTCCCCCAAACTGATCCTCATCATGTAGTAATGTCCCCATCCTGATCACCTTCTTGTAGTAATGTCCCTAGTGATGGGCGAATCCTAAATTACTCGGAATCGCTTGACTCTAGCGAGTCCGAGCACAGGACTCGCTACTCGTTGCGAGTCTAGCGAGTCCAATGTTAATGAATGGGGAAGCGAGTAATAGCGAGTAGTGTGAGATTTACAAATCGCAGATGTGTCTCGGAAGCTTCAGCCTGAAGCAATCCTAGTTTTGTCATTTATTTGCATTGCTCGTTTACTTTGTAAGTAATCGCTGACTCGCACAGATAAGATCCTGTCTCCTCTGTACAGGCTGCCAGCTCCAGGGTCCTAGAGCCCGCCTGCTGCCTGATGTAGCAGTGCTGAGATTGTTCTCAGTCTGCTCATTCCCTGTGTACAGACATGAATGTCTGTGCACAGAGATGATGTAGCAGAGCGGAGATTGTTCTCAGTCTGCTCATTCCCTGTGTACAGACATAAATGTCTGTGCACAGAGATGATGTAGCAGAGCTGAGATTGTTCTCAGTATGCTTATTCCCTGTGCATAGACATCTATATTTATGCACAGGGGATGTAGCAGAGAGGACATCGCGTTTTGGACTGCGTCGGACGGAAGAGGATTTTTTTAATTAAAGATGGAGTCCCTAATGGCTTTTTTTTTTATTTCTAATAAAAAATTTTCCTTGTGTTGTGTTTTTTTTAAAACAATTTAATAGAAATTCATGGCGGTCATGTCTAATATTGGCGTGACCGCCATAAATTTCGGGCTTAGGGTCAGCTGATAATACAAAGCTGGCCCTAACCTCTATTACCCAGCGTGCCACCGCTACCAGGGCCGCTGGAAGAGCGGGCTTCAGCGCCAGAGGATGGCGCTTCAATGAACGCGCCATCTTCTGGGGCGGCTGCGGGCTGCAATTTGCAGCGGGGGGTGCCCAGAAAGCTTGGGCATCCCTGCGCTGTGGATTCCAGCCCCCAGCTGCTTAGCTGTACCTGGCTAGACATAGAAATTGCGCGGAGCCCCACGCATTTTTTTTTTATTATTTCATGAATTTCAGAGTCAGAGTCTCAGAGTCAGAATCTCAGAATTTCATGAAATAATAAAAAAAAAATGCGTGGGGCTCCGCGCAATTTCTATGTCTAGCCAGGTACAGCTAAGCAGCTGGGGGCTGGAATCCGCAGCGCAGGGATGCCCAAGCTTTCTGGGAACCCCCCGCTGCAAATTGCAGCCCGCAGCCGCCCCAGAAGATGGCGCGTTCATTGAAGCGCCATCCTCTGGCGCTGAACCCCGCTCTTCCAGCGGCCCTGGTAGCGGTGGCACGCTGGGTAATAAAGAGGTTAGGGCCAGCTTTGTATTATCAGCTGGCCCAAAGCCCGAAATTTATGGCGGTCACGCCAATATTAGACATGACCGCCATGAATTTCTATTAAATTGTTTTAAAAAAAACACAACACAAGGAAAATTTTTTATTAGAAATAAAAAAAAAAAGCCATTAGGGACTCCATCTTTAATTAAAAAAATCCTCTTCCGTCCGACGCAGTCCAAAACGCGATGTCCTCTCTGCTACATCCCCTGTGCATAACTATAGATGTCTATGCACAGGGAATAAGCAGACTGAGAACAATCTCAGCTCTGCTACATCATCTCTGTGCACAGACATTCATGTCTGTACACAGGGAATGAGCAGACTGAGAACAATCTCAGCTCTGCTACATCATCTCTGTGCACAGACATTCATGTCTGTACACAGGGAATGAGCAGACTTAGAACAATCTCAGCACTGCTACATCATCTCTGTGCACAGACATTCATGTCTGTACACAGGGAATGAGCAGACTGAGAACAATCTCAGCTCTGCTACATCATCTCTGTGCACAGACATTCATGTCTGTACACAGGGAATGAGCAGACTGAGAACAATCTCAGCACTGCTACATAATGTCTGTGAGCAGGCGGGGTCTAGGACCCTGGAGCTGCACAGAGAAGACAGCTGGACTCGGCTCGCAAAGAAACAGCAGTTATCTGCGAGTTTCCCTGCTATCACTGGCACAGTAGCCAGTGATTACTCGCACGAGTCTAATGCAAACAATGGCAATCCTAGTTTTGTCAGCGTTTCTGACAAAACTAGGATTGATATTGATTTGCATTGGACTCGTGCGAGTAATCACTGGGAAACTCGCAGAGTACCGAGTCCTGCGAGTCCCTTACTACTCGCCGAGTAACGAGTCCTAGCGAGTAGATTCGCCCATCCCTAAATGTCCCCCAAACTGATCCTCATCATGTAGTAATGTCCCCATCCTGGTCCTCTTGTAGTAATGTCCCCACCCTGGTCTCCATCTTGTAGTAATGTCCCCATCCTGGTCCCCATCCTATATTAATGTCCCCCATCCTGGTCCTCCTCTTGTAGTAATGTCCCCATCTTTTAGTAATGTTCCCTCCCTTGTCATCTTGTAGTAATGTCCTGGTCTCTGTTCTTTTTGTTCTCTCGCTCACACACACACACACATAGGGCTTGTCCACACACCTGCGCTTTCAGTATTTAGCGCATCTGCATCTGCAAGCAGCGTTTCCCTGTGCGCCCGGGATAAGCGCACACTATGCAGCCTGCTGTATAAACTGGTTACCACGATACACATCGGGTAACCAGGGACAGCGTCTGCTGAAAGCGGCCGCATACACGCACCTCTGCTTCTCTGTCAAAGCCTAAGTATTTAGCGCAGAAGCGCTAAATACTGAGAGCACAGGTGTGTGGACAAGCCCATATATACACACCCGCACATTCACACACACTCACATACATCCACACATACATCCTCAGACATATTCACACAAACACATACACACTCACACATTGACACACTTACATAGGGCCATATCTGGAGTTCCTGCCGCCCTAGGCACTTTCAGCGGTCACGTTCCCCTTCCCCCCCCAGGCTGCTATCTTCGGCTGTAACAGCGCCTTACCGGACTCCACTCTTCTCATTCCGGCAGCTTCTTCCTCTGTGGCTCCTAGTCTTCCGCTTGCTGGCAGCAGCCGGCACCAGCCTGCACCCGGCAGCCGGCACCAGCCAGCACGTTGCACCAGCCTGCACCCGGCAGCCGACACCAGCCAGCACATGGCACCAGCCTGCGCCCGGCAGCCGGCACCAGCCAGCACATGGCACCAGCCTGCACCCGGCAGCCGGCACCAGCCAGCACGTGGCACCAGCCTGCACCCGGCACCAGCCACCGGCGATGTGCCGCTCAGGCGGCGCAGGAATACACTCACACATATACATACCCTCACACACATATACACACTCACGTACAAATATACATGCACACACATATACACACTCACACATACACACTCACTCACATATACACACAAATACTCACACATATACACACAAATACACTCACACATATACACATACACACTCACTCACATATACACACAAATACACTCACTATTATACACATACACACTCACATATACACACAAATACACTCACTATTATACATATACACACTCACATATACACACAAATACACTCACTATTATACACATACACACTCACATATACACACAAATACACTCACTATTATACACATACACACTATTATACACACAAATACACTCACTATTATACACATACACACTATTATACACACAAATACACTCACTATTATACACATACACACTCACTCACATATACACACAAATACACTCACTATTATACACATACACACTATTATACACACAAATACACTCACTATTATACACATACATACTATTATACACACAAATACACTCACTATTATACACATACACACTATTATACACACACAAATACACTCACTATTATACACATACACACTATTATACACACAAATACACTCACTATTATACACATACACACTATCATACACACATAGTAGTTATATGGTAAGAGTGACTTCATAAGTTGATTATCTAGGTCAGAATAAGAACATACTGAACGTCATTTTTATTTCAATCATAAAAAAAAAAAACTGAAATTTGTAAAAAAAAAAATATATAATTTTTTTTATTTTCCGAGACCCATGATGTTTTAATTTTTGAAGATACAGGGCTATGTGAGGGGTTACTTTATGTGCCCTGAGCTGACATTTTTACTGATACCATTTTGAGTCAGATACAACATTTTGATCGCCTTTTATTGCATTTTATTGTAACAACGTGGTGTCCTAAAAACATAATTCTGCTGTTTTTATTTTTTTCCCATTATGCCATTTACCAATTGGATTAATTTACTTCATATATTGATAGCTTAGATTCTTACGAACGCAGCGATACCAAATATGTGTATTTTTACATTTTTTTCACTGTTTTATTGCTATTTTCAGTTCAGCTCCTTTGGGGGCCCCTAAGAGAGTGGGGGCCCTAGGCAACTGCCCAGTCTGCCCCGCCCCTAACGTCGGCCCTGGATGTCAGTTACCCTCCTTTCTTTTTCATTCTGTCCACGTGAGCCATGTTAGAAGCTCATGTCTTTGCATCCCTGGTTCAGAATAGTCCTTTTTAGCTGCTGTAATTGTGCATAAATACAAGATTTCAGTTGGAAAATAAAGTACTACATGATTCTCCATACATGACTCCGCAGACGAGTCAAGCTATCTGGTGCAGCCTCTGCGTGTGAGTAATGGTATAAAGAGCCAGCCACAGAAACGGTGTCCCACGCGTCCCACATTCATGGCCCAGTTATGGACCCGAATAGTGAGAAGAATATCTACCAGATACAGCTTCCATAGAGATATAGCATCAAGCAATAAAATGTCTGTATAAAGAAAAAAAACAGTGTATGTGTAAAGCAATCACAGCAAAGCCTCCCTATCACTATACAGATCCATTCTGCCTAAAAGTTACAATGGTTGAAGGAAAGACTTGCACTTTATTTTGCAAGATCCACAATTATATAAAGGAAGTATAGATCTCTATCCACAGTCCAGTAAAAAGGCTAAACGCTCTACCAAGCTCACTAGTAAAGTTAAAGAAAATCTAGAAACTGCAAAAGATGAACATTTTCTGTAATATATTAAACTGAAGCCGGTTTCACACTAGCATTCGCAACGCAGCGTCTGTTAATGTGTGGCGCCGAACAGGGTCAGGCGTCATACCAGGATATAATTTTCCCCAACTGCAAGTGGAATCTGGGCTGGTAGGAGGGACCCATTCCTGCACTCCCACACAGAGTAGAGGTGGGAGGTTACGCCGGGGAGGGAGATATAGTCACCTCTAGGGAAGGGGGGGTGAGAGTGAGTTAGGAGAGTAGTGAGGAGTCGAGGAGGAGTGTGGAGTGAGGCGGAAGGTGCACCCGGACAGCTCTACGCTGATCCGGAGGGAAGATGAAAGAGGATCCTGAGGGGATCCTGAGAGAGGGTGCCTGACGCGTGAGTCTGGGCCCTAGAGAGAAAGGGGAAACCCCAGCGTGGAGCGACCATACTCCAGGCAATTCCCCAGTCCACCACGAGAACGACGGGCCCGTGGATACGGCCAGAGTCTACCTCTGCAGTCGTCAACCGGCTGCTGTGGTCTGTTCACTGGCTGCAGCACCCTGCCAGACGGAGCGGTCTGCCTGCTTCTTCACAACGAGGGAAACCCTAAGACTACCTTCAAGGAGCCATTGGGTATAGACTCATCCTAAGCGGGGAAGAAAGAACACAGGTTCGTCAACTAAGGTACACCACAGGTTCCTCCATACCACCTGGTATCCACTTGCAGCCACCTGTAGAGCTACTTGTTTGTTGAACATCTTACTGAACTGTGGACTTGTTTGCTGATGACTGTTTACAGTAAAGTACCCGGAAGAGAGTGAACTTGCCTCCGTGTCTTTATCTTCATCACATTATTGCTTACAGCAACGCTGCCCCAGAGGACCAGCTCCACCTGTAGGGAGCTTTGCCATCCTTGCCGCATTACCATCGCGCTCTGGAAGACTGCAGTGGCACTGGTGACTCATCACCAGGTACTAAAGGTGGCGTCACATGAACTATACAATAACTTTAATCCCCTGTACATATCCCCCCTTTTTACTTTGTCACCCAGGCCACGGGCTCAGGCGCGGCCACCAGTGACATCCCCGAGGAGCGACTACCCTCTGAGCCTGATACCCGAGTACTCCCCGGCCTGGGGCTCGACAAATGCATCCAAATGCAAGCGCAGAGCGTTCCTATGTTTAACATAGGGATGCAGTGTACCTGCGTCTGTCTGCGTTATGCGTTCACTTGCATACAAAATACGTTTTCGCAGACACACAGAAAATGTATCTTGTTGCATTTTTTGTGCGTCACACAGAGCTTATTTTGTCCGCGAGCCTCCGGCAGCGGCAGGGGCAGGCTGGCAGATCTTGCCCGGAGGGGCAGTCCAGTTTTCACAGCCAGCGCCCAAGTGAGGACCAGGAGGGGGAGATATTGCTGGCGCAAATTAAGACCGTGGGGGGTGCTCGCGGCACAATGAGGACCAAGGGTTAGAAGTTGGGGTGCTAGCGCTGCTTTGCTCACCTGCCGGGTGGCTGCTCCCGCCTCTCCGATCCCGTGACCTGCCTGCTGCGTCCCGGGTCCCGCTATAAATCAAGTGAGTGAGCGTCCGCTCTCACTGTAGGGCGGCACTAAACTGCGACTAAACCACCGGCCTGGGGGGCAAATGCCTCCCTGCCACCTGGGCCAGTCCGCCCCTGGGCAGCGGTGAAACCATGAATGGAAGCCTATGTGAACGCATGCCATCTGCAAGTCAAAGCAGGGAATGCATGCATAAAATCAATCTCCCTCCCTGATCTCTCTTTCCCTGATCTCTCTCTCCCCCAATATGTCCTCCTAATCCCTCCTCCCGATCTCTCTCCTTCCCCCCAAATCTCTCCTCCCGATCTCTCTTTCCTCCTTATCTCTCTCTCCTCCCGATCTCTCTCTCTCCTCCCGATCTCTCTCTCTCCTCCCGATCTCTCTCTCCTTCCGATCTCTCTCTCCTCCCCATCTCTCTCTCCATCTCTCTCTCCCACCGATCTCTCTCTCCTCCCGATCTCTCTCTCCTCCCGACTATATTGGTATACTTACCCATGCCCAGCCATACATTCCTATGACTTTTCACAGTGATTGCATGCTGATTCAATCAGCTGCGTTCACTTGCAGATGGCCGCATTCGGGACTGCGCTTGCGTCTGCTACCCACATGCAGCGCAACCGAACGCTAATGTGAAACCGGCCTTAGGCTGCATGCACAAGATCAGGAATTGCAGCATTTTGGACACAGCGTATTGCCGCTGCATCCAAAATGCTGCATTGTACAGTACAAGCAAAGTGGATGGGATTTACAGAATTCACATGCTCAATGAGTTTCTCCCCTCCACAGCATTACTTCAGCTGTGATGCAGGTTGCCGGGCTTCCGTTTTTCTGCAGCATGTTAATTTATTACTGTGGAGTTGGAAGAGATCTCTAGCAGGTGAATGCAGGGAGAAGCTGCTCCGCACCGAGCGCAGATTGTGGGTACAGGGCGGGTACGATCTCCCGGAGTTCTCCTGTGGCTTTCTGCAGGTCCGGAGGCAATGTGTCCTAGACACAGTGCCTCCGGATTGTGTGCACATACCCTTAGGGCAAAAAGTGCAGTATCACATCACCACCATCGCTTTGCCTACCTCTCAAGGGCTACCTCTAGAGGGAACCCTAGTACAACTGTGAGCAGTTTATGAATTCTATAGAGAGAATGAAAAATAGGAGAGAGTGAAAAATATGTTCGAAATCTGAAAAAGCTTAATGGGAATCTGTCAGTAGGTTTTAGTTATGCAATCTGAAGACAGCATACTGTAAGGGTTAACACAAAAATGTAGTGATACATCTCTTATAACAAAGCATGTTGTTGATTACCTGCAATGTTTATTTCAGCACCAGTAGCTTATGATTGCTGTGATTAGCTGGTGTGGGCACTGCTGTGATTAGCACCTCACTCTCTAAAGACATTGTACATACAGAGCTTCATGTGGGCAAGTACCACTCTCTGACCTCTGCTGCAAAACTTAGATTGTGTCAGAACGGCTGCACCCAGTAATCTAAGTGATACATCATTGGATTCAGAATCTCTTTGCCTGCATCATGCTGCTCTCAGATGAGGTAGCAAAATCCAGCTGACAGATTCCCTTTAATATACAGGACTCTCTAGATGAACTACAAGTTTTCAGCAACTTTACCGAGAAAGACAGCACAGTACGTGATATTAAATGGAATCTGTCAGTAGGTTTTTGCCATCCCATCTGAGAGCTGCATGATGCAGAGACAGACACCCTGATTTCAGGGGGAAGAAGCTATCACAAAATATGAGTCGGGGCCATCTCCTGGTGACCCTGGGCTACCTTTAGTACTGTAGTTGGTATGACTTGCAATTTATTTAATCCATTTGCAATTCATGTGTTGATTTTTTTGTTCTATTTATTTTTGCACTTTATACCTCCACTTTCTGTACTTCTGTGGTTAGCTCCATGTTTTCGGGTACTTAACCTCTGATATATACATTTGTGGAATTTATGTATTCTATACTAAGACAATAAAATAATACATCAAAAATTGTTTTATATGCACTAATCTGAGGCATAGTGGTACGCTACTACCACCTTGTGGTGTAATTGAATTATTACTCCTTTGATTAAACCCTAATTGGCCTTCTTATGTACCAGATACATTTAACGTTATTTATTAGTCAAGAGTGCTCGGTTTTTAGTTTATCATATCCTTATGTGTATTTTTATTATTTTGATGTATTTTAAATAATGAAATGTATTGCTTGCCTAATTGTTTTCACACTTCTATTTTTTGTACAACTTTTCCCTTTCCCTCTTCTGCACTTTCATTTTTTCCTCTCCTAGGAGCCATAACTTTTTTCTTTTTTCATCAATAGGACGAGTTGTACTTTTGAATGATATAAATTATTTTACCATATAGTGTACTGGAAAGCGGGAACAAATTCCAAGTGCGGTGAAATTGCAAGAAAAGTGCAATTATATGATTGTTTTTTGTTTTTATTATTCACCATGTTCACTATAAGGTAACACTGACGTGACGGTGTGATGCCTCATGTCGGTACGAGTTTGTAGATACCAAACATGTATACTATTACTGTTATCTAAGTGGTGAAAGAAAATTCAGATTTTTTTAAAAATAATTGCCCTTTTGCGCCATTTTCTGTGACGCATACCGTTCTCATTTTCCAGGATCTGGGGCTGTGTAACGGTTTATTTTTGTGTCTTGAGCTGATGTTTCTAATGATACCATTTTTAGGTAGATGTGATGTTTCGATTGCCTGTTGTGGTATCCCAGTACCTGTTCTACTGCTGCTGAATGAAACAGTTGTTGTGTATCAGTAGATTTGTTCCAGTGTGCCAGAATTACTATGGACTTTGTAAGATAGGAAATCAGTCATATAGGTTGTGATGCAGGGTCGGACTGGGGTGCCTGGGGCCGACCAGGGAAATTTACTCCAGGGGCCCACCCATAACTTATCACTTATCCTCAGGCCATGTACTGAGTTTTTTACCTCAGTATTTGTAAGACAAAACCAGGAGTGGAACAATCAGAGGTATTTTTTTCTGCATTTCTCACCCACTCGTGGTTTCGTCTTAGGCTGGAGGCACACTGTCACGGAGCGTTTTTGATGCATGACAGTGATGCGAGTGCTGTGCGTTTTTTGCATGAGTGTGGATGTGATGGCTGTATGCATGTGAGTGTGCTGTCGGTGTCAGTGTGTGGTGCGAGTGAGTGTGCTGCTGTCCGCGGTCCTGGCATGCTGAGTAATTCCGCCGTTCAAACTTTAGCCCCGCCAACAGCATTTACCTGTCTCAGCAGCAGTGTTTGAAATTGCCGGGTTGTCAGCAAAGCAATCAGCTTTCACCGCTGTGACAGCAGCAGTGAAAGCTGATTGGTTCAAAGATCGCTGCTGTGCGGTGTTTGAAATTGCCAGGTTGAAAGCCAATTGGTTAAATCAGCGGGTAAGTACTTTCCATGGTGCTGAAGTTAAAACTTCAGCACCATGGAAAGCATTTACCACGAATTTCAAACATTGCTCGTTTTTGAAAGTCCAGGCTTTCCATGGTGCTGAAGTTTTAACTTCAGCACCATGGAAAGCATTTACCGGCCGATTTAACCAATTGACTTTCACCCCTGCTGTCACAGAAGTGAAAGCTGATTGAAAATGCCGGGTTGCCAGCACAACAACCAAACTCCACATCAGAAAGATGATTGGATACTGTGTCGGCAACCCGGCAATTTCAAACACCACTGCTTTAACAGCAGCAGTGTTTGAAGATATCGAAAGATTGAATACGTATGCGACTATCGCATAGTGTGCTGTAAGGGTGCGAGATTTTCTCGCACCTATATACTTTTAATGGGTATTTGCGCGAGGAAATCACATTCAATCGCAGCATGCTGCGATTGAGCTCGCATTTCTCTTGCAATGCGAGTTAAGTGCGTTGTAAACGCACTAATATGACTAGTATCATTTAAGGTACTGTCACATGGTACAACGTTGAAACGATGTCGGCAACGATCTCGGATGCGCGCGGTCGTTTATGACATCATTTAAACATCGCTGGTGAGATGTCACACGGCTAGATATTGTGAACAACTCACCAACGATGTTGTGTGCAGCTATTGTTCGCAAACCCCGCGAACGATCCCTGCTCATTGCTGTGAATGGGCGAAGTTGTCCACGACATCGTTATCACAGTGTCACACTGAATGATGCTGCAGGTTGTTTGATCGTAGATTGTCAGGTAAGAGAACATGTTCTCAAACCTGCGATCAAGTGATCCAACGATTTCTCGGAGTTGTTTGTAGGTGTCACACGCAAAGACATCGTAACGACATCGTTTCTACGCCTCCAAACCCGTGATGTATGAACGATGTAGTTAACGATGTCTTGCCGTGTGACGGTACCTTTACTGATACTGGTCCGAGCGCAATGCGAGTTTTTTTCACATTGTACTCGCGCAAGTCATACACCGGTGTGCCTCCACCCTTACAAATACGGAGGTGAAAATCTCACCAAATACTCAGTGTGTGCACATGGCCTTAGAAGAGATGATTACTTGTTTTCTCCAGAGAACGTCAGTAAGTGCATCTCTGCTGCTGTGTAACAGTCACAGGACAGGAAGGGGTTAAACATCCAAGTATTCAATATCTATTGGAAACAAAGACTTTTTCCCTTATTGATACCAGAACAAAATAAATGACTGACCACAGTCCACTATACACGACTAATAACACCACATAAAAGGAAGAAATGCCGCCACAACATGACCAGAAAACATAATACCACCACATAGTGCCCAAATAATGGCACATACAAGGCACAAACACTACCACACCATAACCAGAGCACATAATACCACCAAATTGTGATAAAATATTACCACATCATGACAAGACCACATATTTCCACCAGATAGTGACCAAATAATACAACGTACAAGAGACAAATACTGCCAGTATACATGTAATATAGTGATTACCAGTGATATTATACACAGGGGCTCTGTATATATTGTCAGTGTACATGTAATATAGTGATTACCAGTGACATTATACACAGGAACTCTGTGTATATAATGTCAGTGTACAGGTAATGCAGAGATTACCAGTGACATTATACACAGGTGCTCTGTATATAGTGTCACTGTGCATGAATAAGTAATACACATACTCACCAGTGAAGTCATTAATCTTCAGTTTTCTTCTTCATTTGATGCAAACCGATATCACTTCTTCTAGCCAGGACTCATCTCTGCAGAAAATAACACAGTTACCTATAACCGATCACTTCCAGACCACATTCCCACTTTTCTCAAGATTTCTATACTAGATCAAACAACAAAAAAAAGCAACATAGTGCCGCCCTGCACAGTAACAAGACCTCCCTTTAGTTCCCCTCATGGAAAATAGTATTCTCAAAAGTAAATTATATAATTATAGCAGTAATAATGTCCCCTAATTGGCCCCTAAAGTAAATACAGTTGTGGCCAAAAGTATTGACCCCCCCTTGAATTCTGTCAGATAATACTCAGTTTCTTTCTGAAAATGATTGCAATCACAAGTTCTTTGGTATTATTATCTTCATTTAATTTGTCTTCAATGAAAAAACACAAAAGAGAATGAAGCAAAAGGCAAAACATTGATCATTTCATACAAAACTCCAAAAATGGGCCACACAAAAGTATTGGCACCCTCAGCCTAATACTTGGTTGGACAACCTTTAGCCAAAATAACTGCGATCAACCGCTTCCGGTAACCATCAATGAGTTTCTTACAATGCTCTGCTGGAATTTTAGACCATTCTTCTTTGGCAAACTGCTCCAGGTATCTGATATTTGAAGGGTGCCTTCTCCAAACTGCCATTTTTAGATCTCTCCACAGGTGTTCTATGGGATTCAGGTCTGGACTCATTGCTGGCCACCTTAGAAGTCTACAGTGCTTTCCTCTCAAACCATTTTCTAGTGCTTTTTGAAGTGTGTTTTGGGTCATTGTCCCGCTGAAAGACCCATGACCTCTGAGGGAGACCCAGCTTTCTCACACTGGGCCCTACATTATGCTGCAAAATTCGTTGGTAGTCTTCAGACTTCATAATGCTATGCACACGGTCAAGCAGTCCAGTGCCAGAGGCAGCAAAGCAACTCCAAAACATCAGGGAACCTCCGCCATGTTTGACTGTAGGGACCGTGTTCTTTTCTTTGAATGCCTCTTTTTTCTCCTGTAAACTCTATGTTGATGCCTTTGCCCAAAAAGCTCTACTTTTGTCTCATCTGACCAGAGAACATTCTTCCAAAACGTTTTAGGCTTTCTCAGGTAAGTTTTGGCAAACTCCAGCCTGGCTTTTATATGTCTCGGGGTAAGAAGTGGGGTCTTCCCGGGTATCCTACCATACAGTCCCTTTTCATTCAGACGCCGACGGATAGTACGGGTTGACACTGTTGTACCTTTGGACTGCAGGGCAGCTTGAACTTGTTTGGATGTTAGTCGAGGTTCTTTATCCACCATCCGCACAATCTTGCGTTGAAATCTCTTGTCAATTTTTCTTTTCCGTCCACATCTAGGGAGGTTAGCCACAGTGCCATGGGCTTTAAAGTTCTTGATGACACTGCGCACGGTAGACACAGGAACATTCAGGTCTTTGGAGATGGACTTGTAGCCTTGAGATTGCTCATGCTTCCTCACAATTTGGTTTCTCAAGTCCTCAGACAGTTCTTTGGTCTTCTTTCTTTTCTCCATGCTCAATGTGGTACACACAAGGACACAGGACAGAGGTTGAGTCAACTTTAATCCATGTCAACTGGCTGCAAGTGTGATTTAGTTATTGACAACACCTGTTAGGTGCCACAGGTAAGTTACAGATGCTGTTAATTACACAAATTAGAGAAGCATCACATGATTTTTCTAACAGTGCCAATACTTTTGTCCACCCCCTTTTTTATGTTTAGTGTGAAATTATATCCAATTTGGCTTTAGGACAATCCGTTTTGTGTTTTTTCATTGAAGACAAATTAAATGAACATAATAATACCAAAGAATTTGTGATTGCAATCATTTTCAGGAAGAAACTGAGTATTATCTGACAGAATTGCAGGGGTGTCAATACTTTTGGCCCCAAGTGTATGTCCCCACTTGCCACCATAAACCAATAATGTATGTTCCTCATTCTGGCCCCCTTATAGTAATAATTGTCTCCCATCTTGGGTCCCTATGTTCCGCCATACTGGTCCCCTATGTTCCTCCATCCAGGGCCCCTTATGTTGCCCCATTCTAGGTCCCCAGACAGACATGACAACATCTCCAGCCATCTAGATAGATTACAACAAAAACACATCTTATTTCTCACATTTCCAGCCCCGTCCTCATCTATTCCCAAACTGGACAAACTCCTCATCCTACTGATGCCCCAATACTGAGCCACCACTGTATGTGACTATATTACCTCACCTGCTGCGTGGTACAAAACAGCGCTCCTCTTAAGGCCACTTCACACACACAGATATCTGAGTCCAATATCTGAACAGATCTCTGGTTGCAGTGAAATCATGGACACATTGCTCCATTTTGTGGCTGTGTACAACATGGAGCAATGTATCCATGATTTCACTGCAACCAGAGATCTGTTCAGATATTGGACTCAGATATCTGTGTGTGTGAAGTGGCCTTTAGGCCCCTTTCACATAGGTGTTTTTGACAAAATGCGGCAGATGCAGCAGATTTACTGCATCTGCCGCCTAACACCGCACTTGCAGGAGACCCAATGCATTGTCTATGGGGCTTGCGGTATGGTGTGGCATGTGCAGTTTTGCCGGTTGCGGCAGATGTGGCACTTGCGGCCGCGAAAAAAAAAACGCGGTCAGCAGCGTTTTTTTCCGCGGCTGTAACTGCCGCATCTGCTGCAACCACACTTGCTGCACCTTACCGCAAGCCCCATAGACAATGCATGGGGCTTGCCGCAAGTGCGGCTGTTAGGCGGCAGATGCGATGAATTTGCCGCATCTGCCGCGTTTTGTCAAAAACGCCTATGTGAAAGCAGCCTTACTTCCCCACATAATAATGCCACCACTGTGCCCCCCACATAATAATGTCACCACTGTGCCCCCCACATAATAATGTCACCACAGTGCCCCCTACACAATAATGTCACCACAGTGCCCCCTATAATAATACCACTACTGTACCTCCACATAATAATGTCACCACTGTACCCCCACATAATAATATCATCACTGTGCCCCCACATAATACCACCACTTTTCCCTCACATAACAATGTCACCATTGTGCCCCCACACAATACTGTCACCACTCTGCGACCGCATAATACCACCACTATTCCTCCACATAATAATGTCACCACTGTGCCCCCACATAATACCACCACTGTGCCCGCACATAATGTCACCACTGTGCCCCCACATAATAATGTCACCACTGTGCCCCCGCACAATACTGTCACCACTCTGCCACCGCATAATACCACCACTATTCCTCCACATAATAATGTCACCACTGTGCCCCTGCACAATACTGTCACCACTGTGCCCGCACATAATGTCACCACTGTGCCCCCACATAATAATGTCACCACTGTGCCCGCACATAATACCACCACTGTGCCCGCACATAATGTCACTACTGTGCCCCCACATAATGTCACCACTGTGCCCCCCACATAATAATGTCACCACTGTGCCCCTGCACAATACTGTCACCACTCTGCCACCGCATAATACCACCACTGTTCCTCCACATAATAATGTCATCACTGTGCCCCCACATAATACCACCACTGTGCCCTCACATAATAATGCCACTACCATGCCCCCACATAATGCCACCACTGTGTCCCCACATAATAATGTCACCACTGTGCCCCCCACATATTAATACCACCACTGTGCTCCCACATAATAATGTCACCACTGTGCTCCCACATAATGTCACTACTGTGTCCCCACATAATAATACCACCACTGTACCCCATCATAATAATGTAACCACTGTGCCCCCACATAATAATGTCACCACTGTGCCCCCACATAATGTCACCACTGTGCCCCCCTGTAATAATTCCACAACTGTGCCCCCACATAATAATCCCATCACTGTGCCCCCCACATAATGTCACCACTGTGCTCCCACACACTTGGCCTCTGATATATGCCTGTGGCACCCCAGGGTTCGGTTGACACAGATACACATGGGACAGAGAAGGATCTCCACATCAGGTAAGCCCGAATACAACACCTTACACTCCAGACCTGGAGGGGGAGCTCTACAAACCAAGTTCAGGCGAAGTCCCCTATAAATTCAGGCTTGGAGGAGGAGTCAATTAGTTCAGTTCCAGGGAGGACTGTGAAGACATCCTGGTGACTGAGCTGTGCTAAGCCCGTACCAGTGAGTGCTACTAACCTGCGTGAGGGACCCTAAAGCGAGGGCCGGAGGCAAGGAAGAGTAGCATGGGAAGTGGAGCCATACCGGTTCGCCCCAAAGGAACAGCGCCAGAAACAGAACACCGGAGTTCGTGACTGCAAGGGACCAGACAGCCCTGCAGTAAAGACCGGGAGCCAGGGAGACTCCAGGTCTCCTAGCCACAGCACTTGAGGCACAGCCACCTAGCAGAGCCAGAGATCGCAGTGGATACAGCGGCCCAACAGCAAAGCTCTCACCGCCTGCCATACATGTGAGGACTACAGGAGAAGGTCAGGGCCTAGCTTCAGACAGCCTGGGACCAAAACAGACACATCACAATAGGGAGGCCTCATAACTTGTGGAGATCCTGAACTGTTACCAGACCACTCGACTGTACCCTGGACAATACCTGAACCATCAGTAAAAGGTACGGAAACATCAACCCTGTGTGTGACTGTTATCCTGTGATTCTGCTCCCTCCATAGACTGTCCTGCAATCCCCATATAACACAACTGCCCTGGGGAGCATAACCATCTTGCTGCCCTACCATCACCCTGGAGGTCTGACCCGCAGCCCCGGTAATCATACTGGAACCGTAGGTGGAATGACAAATCACTTTTATTTTTATTACTTCCACAAACTTTCTCCTTTTTTAAAAGTGACACCAGGGCATGGAACCAGGCACAGGCCCCAGTGACATCCCTCTGTGAATTCACGCCCGGAACCAGGTACCCCAAGGCCCTGGGGCGGGTCATGCACCCATCCTGGGTATTTGGTGTACCGTACATCCCCCAATCCTGGACCCCTTGTATACGTCATCCCATCCTGAGTCCCTGGCCCCCCCATCCTGGGCCCCTGGTATATGTCCCCCCATCCTGGGCCCCTGGTGTATGCCCCCATGTTGAGCTCCTGGGACCATGGTATGTGCCCCCATCCTGAGTCCATGGCCCCCCATCATGGGCCCCTTCCCATGAAGCAGGAGTTTTAAAAAGCGTTGAGGCCGGCCGGGGGACCGCCGCTAGATCAACCCGGTTTCCCGTCACCCGACCGCAAAAGGGAAATTTCCCTCAGTAGGATTTAAATTTTCCCTTTGGTATTTCTGCGCCATAAAAATGTCTGTTGACACAGTTAGATAATTTCTAAAATTTTCTATGATACAATGGTTGGACCTCAACCTTTTTTTTTTTTGCAATGAACCTCAACCCGGGCCCTCTAATTTTAGTATAAGGCCTTTCCCTTATGTTTCCCCAAAGAAATTTGTAGATCCCTTACCTCTGCCTCCCCCCAAACAAAAACCCACTACCCCGCATAAGCCCAAGTGAAAAAAGGGGAGGAAAAAACCCCCCCCTTTTAAACCCCTTACCAGCTTCCCTTCCCCAACATATAATAATGGGTGGGGGGGGTTGGGCCCCACACTTTACCCAATGAACCCCCCACCCAAACCCATTGTAAAAGTGACTTTTTTATGTCTAAAACTACATATGTGGGAGGGTCTACTGGCTCCAACAATAATGGTGGGAGGGGCCCTACCTCAGCCTTAAAAAAATTTGTAAATTGTGGGGGGAGTACTGGGTCCCCGCTGGGGGGGCCCCTTTAAAATTTGGCCTCCAACACAAAACCAATTCAAGCCCCTATCAGTTAACAAACAATTTTACCCCCATCATGGCCTTCCCATAAAAGGTGGGCGGGAACCCCTCTCAATTTTGGCATTCTCGGGCGGACCCTTGGTAGCTAAACCCCTGCATAAAAAAGATACTTAAAAATGAGGGCTAAAGACCCAAATGGATGGAGTCCCCTCCAACATTGTTAAGGGGAACCCTCACTGCAGGCCCACATGGGCCCCCTGATTGCCTGTAATCATTGGGGGGAGGCGGGGGATGTCCCATAGCCCTGTTTTAGGTTTAAAATTTTCCATTCTTTTGTTCAAAAAGGTAATATAAAATTGAATTTTAACGTTTTGCCCCTGTCTGATAATAAAAAAATGTACCACCTTTCAAGTTTCCCCTGATCACGATGCTTCATATCAATTTTTGTTGCAACGTACTTTTTATTAAGAATTGAAAGGTTTTCAAGCTTCGTAACGTATGGGATGCCCTAAATGCCTTATTGCAAAAATGGAGGTGATGAATTTCAACACCCCTCCATTCACCTCAGGATTGGTGACATGGTTCAAAATTACAAAATTTTTTCATTTTCCCTTTTAAACGGGAATGAACGAGGTCATCTGCTTAGTACTTGTCGGTTTGGGAAATTTTTGGGCTTATTCTTATTGAACTTAAATAAAGTTTTTTTTCCTTTGGCTTTGGAGTTCGGATCGTTGTGGACCCTAGCATCTTAGGTGGGCTCTGTTCCCTTCTCCCACCCCATATATGAGTGCAACATTTTTGTAAATAACCAATCGGCACGAAATTGAAGGGATTCGGAGTTGCTGACTAACTCCCAACCACCTTGCTAAGAGAGGGGCATCATAGGAAGGTTTTCAAATTCTCTCTTTTTTTTGCCCTTTGTTGTTTAAAACCAGCATTGGGAAGCCCCCGCCAACCATCCTTTTTGGGGGGGCTAACTCGCCAAAGGGCAAGTTTGGGTGCCCATGCAAAAAAACCCCTTAAAAGGGACAGTGGGACGTTAACAACCTGACCCAGTTGGGCTGATGTCCCCTTTTCCTAAGGGGGCCCCCCTTTGTCCCCAAAATGCTATTAAAGCTATAATTTTCCGACCCGTTTTCTTGGGTCCTTTAAATAATTTACCCATCCCTGCGAAAGTTTAAATGAAGTTAAAATCCTCTAATGGGAAGAGGGGTAAAAGGGACTAAATAACGGCTTTTATACCTTACATTGGGACAAATACTTAGCCCCCTGGGGTTGATGACCTCCCCATGGATGGAAAAGGGTGGTTTACACTCCAATTTTACCCAACTGCGAAAAATCGGACGCTGGGACTGATTTTCCCCATCACCCTTGGGAAAAAGAATTGGTGAGGGGGTAATGGCTTTTTGGCCGTCCAACTTTTCCGTTTTTATGAAATTGTTTTGGGGGGTTGGAGAAAGTTCAATATTGCCCAAAATAATAACAAAATTGGATTAAATCTTGCATTAAGTGACTATTTGTAGATGTTTTTTTGGGGCCAATGATCCGGTCCGAAAACCCTTGTTTTCCTTGACCCGATTTCTGAATGGGGCCAGCTTTTGGAAAAGGGTAACAAAAGAAATTTAAAAAAACCAAAAAAATTTAGGGTTTCCCCGGGCCCTTCTCCCACTGTTGGGAAGTTGGGGGCACCCGGGGAACCCTTCCTTGACACTGGAAGCCCTGGAGACATAAAATTGTTTGTTTTTTAAACCCGGAGGGGGTTCTGGAAAATCCATTGGCACCGTTCAGGCATAGAAGGGCAATTTTTTCCGTTTTAACGCCCAAAACGCCTCCATAAAAATCTATTCGGTGCCTGGTATTTAACGGCTTCAACTCTCACTTTCCCACACTGGGGGCGTGTGGACCATTAAGAAATTGTGAGTTACAGGTTTAGGTATGGAACGAGACCAACGCGCGCCGTAATCGATTGTCAACAGCAACGATACTTGTCAAGTGGAATGGTGTCCTTTAAAAACCAAATCGTGTCAACCCAGCGCTGGAGTGGCTGTTAAAGACCGCTGACTAGAAGTTTCTAAATTTTGTATCAGCGACCATTTTTTATCAGCCCATCTCGCTGACAGCAAAAAGTAAGTCATGTTGTTAAGGGCCCAACCCGGAAAAATAAAAAATTTTTAAAATTTTAAAAAAAGTTAACACCCCCTTGGTCCACTGGAAAAAATAACCCCGGATTTAAAAATACCTTTGGTTTTTATTTTTTTTAGCTAAACCAATCTAAAAATTTAAAAAAATATGAGTTGAATATAAGGTTCCCCCTTCGCAAGGGGAAGAGAATGCAGCTGGTAAGGAATGGATTCGACAACCGCACCTCCCCAAACCCATGAAAAATGCTTAGGGTTGTGGGGGGGCATGGAGGGGGTTTTTTTTAAACCCGAAATACGAGCGTGTAAACGGAGGCAATGGGGAAAAAGGCTTCAAAAAGCGGGCCTGGTGCGTTTCCGAATCGGCCTGAAGGGGGACTGTGGAGTGAGGAAAAGACCTGAACGCCCCCCAATAGGGGGAATGTTGGCCCGCAAAATTAAAACGTATGAACCCTAGCAACAGTAAAGAAACCTTGTCTTACAAAGAGCCCCCTAAAAACTGAACAGTTAAGCCAAAAACAGGCCGAAATCTTAGCTGTTTTTAATTAATGACCCCTTTAAAATCTCTCCACCCCCTCCCAACTTACACCTTTTACTAAAAAGGGGATGTCCTGAACTTGGGAATACTTTAAAGAAATTCATTCAACATTTGGCCGCAGAATAAAAGGGGAGTACAAGTACAAAAGACCTGAAAAAGGATTAAACAACAACAAATTGCCACACATGTAAAAATAATTTGATTGCCTAAAAAATTTAAAACTGAATAAGACTGATTCTTTATGTCATAAGGAAAGTCCCTGAGTTTCTTGGGGAGTTGCCCCAAAAAATTCTCATTCAACCCGCCAGCAACAATTGGAGAACCTAAAGTGTGACCTTTGTTTTGGCCCCTTTTCAATTTGCGAATAAATGCGCCCCCCCCGCCTAAGGGCCCCTGACATCCACATTATGCCCACTAATACGCCCCAACGTAACCGGGTTTTTGGCGTGGCCCCACGCCAAACACGGTTGGCGGGAACGTAGAACCCCTTTTATTTCCCAACGTCGTCTTCATCTTGATGCAACCAATCCCGGACTTTTACCCACTGTGGACCGTTGCTTGTTTTTGGTCTTAAGGGTCCACCTCTGGTTCCCCCCCCTATTCAAAATGAAAGCCGGGCGTCCAAGGGTTCAATACCTTCCCTTTCTCGAATCTTCTCCCCGGTTTTCAAATATGCAGGTTGCCCACTTCCCATTGTATAAAGTTTTTCCCAACCAATGGCAGTTTTGCGGTCTGTGGATCCCCAAACATTAAAGGGAACCCTTTACAAGTACCCATACAAATTGGGGAAAATGCAACAAAATCACACGAAAAAAAGGGAAAATCACAAATTCAGGTGCCAGATTTCAGAAAAATTTTTCAAAATGCTCAAGGTCGGCCGTAGTTGACATTTTTATTTTTAAAAAAACCCAATTACTTCATGTGGTGGCGCATTTTTTAAGGCCAAAGGAAGGGATTTAAGCCATAAAGATATCAAATAATTTCACAGAGTGGAAAGATTCATAACGTAACGCCAAAAACCCTGGAAGAGACACCAAGTGACTTTGGGAGAGCGACCCCGAGGTTTGTAGGGGCACCATAAAAAGGGATAAGCATCTTTTTGCTGGTTTTGAAAAAAAAAAAATTATTTTTCCCATGTAGTAATTTTGGAATATTTTAGAATATTGACCCATCACAAAAGTTTTGAAGGTGAAAACTGTTCTTCTCCGGGTTTAAATATGCTACTGCAGTTCTACCCACTCCTTCCCTCCCTAAACTTCCACGGGAGCGAGTTGTACCCCGGGATAGGATGAAAAGTTGCTGGCCCGCACTTTTAATTTTCGGGCTCCGCCAACAAGTTGACGCTCGCTGTTGAAGCTACCTGGATTTTTCCCCTTTCTGAGGGTAGACTTTGGTTAGAATAGGGTTTGCCTTTTATTTGGCCCTCGTTCCTTTGTGGTGCATGCCTATTTCTCCAGGTGGGCCCCCAAAATTAAATATTGAAATAGGGTTCGTTGAATTCTGTCTATGTAAAAGTTTAAATTTTTCCCTTGTTGGCTCGGGGACCTGACTTTTGGTTTCGGCCTACCCTGTGGGTTGGTTTTAACCCCGTGCCCGGTTCTGTAAGGGGCCCGACTGTCAAAAAGGTCAAAAGCAATTTTTTTCAGGACCTTTTCAATCTTTTGGGGGTGCAGCCCTTTCTTTCCTCCATGTTGTGTCATTTTGGGGGCCTCGTCATTGGTCTTCCTATGGATCGGTTCCAGAGACCTTCTGCCTTTTGGGTGTTTTCCCGTAATAAACCCAGAACCGTGTGTAGATTCCCCTGGCACTGCCTAGGATGTTTGTTGGCGAGTTTTTGTCCGGGTGCCTTTAACCCCAACCCGACTTTCCGGTCCCGGGCCCCCGTTTGGGTTAAATACCCTGAGTTCCCCGTTGCCAAACTCCGTTCCGCCTGTCCAGCCCCCCTGGGTTGTGGTCGAGATCGAGACTCCCCGGCCCTGTTTCGTATCAAGCCGGGCCCGCGCCTGGTGCATCGATGTGTTCCCTCGCGGGCCCGAGTGACCCCCTGGTCCGGGGTGCGCTGACACTACGGGTTTACCCCGTTGTGCCCAGAAGACCTGGTAGCCCTGGCTTGTCCAGCCCTAGTCCCCGTGAGTGTCAGTGTCCTGGGGCCCCGTTAAAGGGATAAAGGGTTTTTCCCTTGGAAAAAAACCCAAAGTTAAAACCCCCCTTTTGTCCAGAAAAAACAAAACCCTTTGTTCTAAAATACCTTTTGATGTTCCTTGTCCAAAATTTCCCCTTATTTAAAAAAAATTAACTGTTTTGTATATAGTGTGGGCCCTTGCCCAGGGGCACAAAGGCACCAGTAGGTAAGGTGAACACAGCCCCCCCAGGGGCACCCCGGCCCCCTTTCCAGTGGGCAATTCCCTGGGTTTTGGGCCACTGACAGTGGGGGGGCCCAATGACGGTAGCAGTTGGAGGGGAACTGAAAGGAAAAACTCCCGGGGAAGACTTATGGGCCCTGGATTGCGAACCTGGAGGGCTCAGACCCTAGGGGAAAAAAGACCCCAAGCTGGAGGTGATGGGGAAGTAAACAAACGAACCCAATGAATTTTGGGGACTTTTCTGGTTTAAAAACCCCTGGGAGGGGACTTAACCCGGGGGGGTTTAGGGGCCCTTGTTTTTCCCCAATGCCCTTCCCGGCCAGGCAAAGACAAGAAGACCTGGAGATTTGCCAGATTCCACTCCCTTTCCAAAGCCCACCGGTGTTGGTGCGGACTCTCTTCCTCAGCCAACCTTCACCGCGGGCTGGAAAGCTTCCCTGGAGGTCCCCTGACTGTAAGGGAAATTTCCACTGTGAGCCCGGGCATGACCGCTGAACCCGGGGGAGGTTTTTCCAAGGGAAAGGGGCCGGGAAGGCATTTGGGGGCCAAAAATCCCCCATTTTAAAAGTTTTGGGGGGACCCGACCCCGGAAAAGGGTGAGGGTATTCCTATAAAGATTCTTTTTAAGTGGTCCCAGAGAAAAATTTTCCTTAAACTACCCTGTGTGTTGCCACATCTTCTCCTTGGTCTTTCTCACTCCTGCCCGCCGCAATACTGGGAAGCTGTCGGCGGAAATGACTTTTAACTGGGGCCCCTTTTTTCTTTTCCTCCCTTTGGGCCTCGCCCTCCGGCGGGTTCCCTCCCGCCAAGGGAGTCCCCAGCTGTACCGCGCGTGTCCCAATGGCCAAATTCTGGGTGGCGTCTGCCAATTTCCCGAATTCCCCTTTTTCAAATGGTCCCGGAGGACCGGAATGATCTCCTTGTTCCCCAAGACCCCACCCCCGGCCTGGGTCCCAGGCCCTGGGGCCCCGCTTTGTTAATTGCCCCCTTAATGGGGGTCCATGCCCCTTTAGGTTCCCCCCCATCCAATGAAAAAAAGGTGCCGCTTGTGTCTTTGACCTGTGCCCCCTTTTTCCGAGAGTACCCGTTTCCCCCCTTTCCGGGTTTTCCCTAAAATTCTTTGTTGGGTGGTCCCCTATTCCCCCTTTGGGTCTTTTGTCCCTGGGGTTCCCCTCCATAGAGGCCCCCACGTACTTCCAGGAACCCTATTCCCCAGGCCTCGAAAAAATACCTCAGTTCCCGGGTTTCCAGGGGCCGAGGCTTTTCCAAACCCTGAGGTTTCCCGGCTTCCCGATGATGATTTTATTTTTTAAAATTTGCACAAAGGCCCAAAAAGCACCTTTCTGAGGTCCCCGGGGTTCTTCGGGGGGCCGGGATTTTTCTGAGATGGAAAATTTTCCCTTTTCTTGGAGGTGCCCTTAAGAAACCGTTACTTTTGCAAACCCGAAGGGGTTTTTGGCTTTCCAGCTTTAAACCAGACGCACGATTCTAGCCCACCTGCAAAGCAAGCTTTTTCGTTCTGTTTTGGGCAACCCGGCGTGTGCTTAAAATGTGGTAAAATCCTATAAAATTCGCAGCCATGCCCACATGCAATGCAGCAATCTCTTGAGCGACATCGCCAGGTTTTGAACATGTGAAAAACCTGGCAACTCCGCTCAAGCGACTTATCGAGTTTGCATCTCCTTTTTACAGGGCACAGCACACTAGCGATATCAACGCAACTGCGATCACCACGTCCTCTGGAGCGATGTGGGGCAATGTTGTGACGTTAACGTACCTTAATGCACCAAAAAAAAGGGTACAATCCTAAAAGTCATAATTGACCCTTTAACAAGCCTTTTAATATGACTCAGAATTTGTGCCAGATCAGAACCCCAAACTGCAGATGCTGCGTTTCAGGTGATTGCCCCTTCATGTTTTAAAGAGTTTGTTAAAGGCTTGTCAAAGAGTCCATTTATGACTTTTAGGGAACCTTACACGCACAACATTGCATGCAATTCATTTGGAAATTTTTGCTGGTTGCAGGAAATCAAGGACACTTGTTCCATTTATACACGAACAAAATAGACAATGTGTCCATGATTTCACTGCAACCAGCAAATTGCAAGTGAAATTGCAAGCAATGTTGCGACTGTAACGGTACCCTTAGATTGGTACCTTTATTAGGGGGCTCTAAAGTTTGTCCACTTCCTCAATGAAGTGAAATTGTAGAATTTCCGGGCATTGCGGCTTTAAGTCTCCTCACTGCCGGCTGGCAGAATACTATTTATAGAAGGAGGCGCGAAGGGGGTCTATCATTATATGGAGGCACAAATGGTGCATCTGAGGCAATATGTTGCACGTAATAAGATCTGACGATGCTTTTGGAAGAACCGTCGACATCTTTTGATAGGGAACCATCCAAACTCAATGACAACAGAACTGTTTCCCCGAGGGAAAAACATTACACTTGCACTAAATACAAGAGAATGAAGAAAAAAAAAAGTCGTAGAGTTGAATATATATACCTAGTATAAAAGCATGTAAACACTGGTCCAATAAACAGACAGAAATAAAATAAAAAATTATATGAAAAACTATCCATAAATAATTGAAAAGCAACTTTAATTTCTGTAAAAGCATAAGGCACCTTTAGAATTTTAAGCCCGCAAGGTAGGGTCCTCTCTCCCCTCTGTATCAAATCTGTCACTTTGTTCATTGTATTTTTAACTTGTCTGTATGGAACCCCTTTCTCATATTTCAGCACCATGGAAAAAATGGTGCTCTAAATTAATAATAATAATAAGGCATTTGAAAGTCTGAAGCATATTAAGTGCAGAAGGAACCGAACTTTTAAGGCTTGGCGGTTCCCCACGCTGCATATTTCACCATTTACCGCAGGCTTTTTTTGCACTTGTGTAAATGCAGTGAAATGTAACGCCGTAACAGCACAGCAAAAGCAATGGCTTTTGGGGTAAACTGTTCACATGGTGCATTTTTTTTGCAAAAGTGCTTTCAATGCAAAAAGGGGTCCGCAAAAAGAATGAACATGGGCAATTGTTGCATATTTTTATGTGGCTGCTCCCATAGCGCACATTATAGACTGGGTTCGGGAAATGTGAAAATGTGCAGCATGTGAATGCAGTAGTGCTTTTTTGCGCAAAGCACAGCAAAAAAGCGTAGCTGCATAAATATGCAGTGTGTGAACGTAGCCTAAAACAGAACTAAGCTGGCTTCACACCACGGTTTTTCTGGTTTCAGGTTCTGTCCGTTTGAAACCGGACAGAACCTGATCCGATTTTACCCCCAAGTGTCCCTATGGCACGGATTGGTCTTATTTGGCCTCAGGTTTTGAGCTTTTTTTTTTTACCTGGATACGGTTTTGTTTGTTTTTTTGCACCAAACACAAAATCGGAGTCTGCATCATTTTTTGTGTCCGAAAGCAAAAAAATAAACAAAACTGGATCCTCCTGGATCTAGGGCGATCCGGCACCCATAACATAGGTAGTCTATAGGTGCCAAATTGCCCTGGATCCGGGAAACAAAACCGATCATTTTCCCCCATGCCATTATAGAACAGCTCTGCTCTGAAATGCTGGCCGCACTCATTCAGCACCATGGACACGCAGCATTTCAGAGCCACCGCTGAACGTTCAAACACTATTTAGAGCTCCACTGCTCACTTCGGGCGTTAACGATCACCCGCGGACAGCAGCACTGCACACGCGGGTGAAATATCAGCACTGTGACCCGCAGCAGAGACAAGTACAACAATCCTGCTAAAACAGGATCGGAGGGGAAAAATTTGCCCACAGTTTGTGCTTGTCCGTGCTGTCAGTTCTGTCCAGTACATCCTGTAAAACACAGGACAGAACCTGACAGCCGAAAACCATGGCGTAAAGACACCCTAAGACACACCAAATACCAAACATCGACTCCATTGGGAACCCGAAGACTGAACACAACTTCAGTTGGAACCTGAAGTTGTAATACAGAACTAAGGCCGCTTTACACACACCAACTTCTGTGACCAACTTCTGAAAAGATCTCTGGTTGCAGTGAAATCATGGACACATTGTACATTTGTCCGGACAAAATGGAGCAATGTTCCAATGATTTCACTGCAACCAGAGATCTGTTCAGAAGTTGGTCACAGAAGTTGGTGTGTGTAAAGCGGCCCTAAGACTTCATATGGAACTGAACACCAAATACCGAACATCTACCCAGATGAAATCTGAATACCATATGCTGAAAATCGACTTCTGTTGGAACCCAAAAACAGAACATCAACTTCAGAAGGGGCCCAAAGACCAAATACCGAACATTGACTTCCAGTTGGTACCCACAAACTGAACATAAACTGCAGTCAGAACCCAAAGACTAAATACGACTCCAGATGGAATTCGGCCACCATATACTGAACATTGACTCTAGTCGGTAGCTGAAAACCAAACATCAACTCCAGAACGGACCTAAAGACCAAATACCGAACATTGACTCCAGTTGGAACCCGAAGACCAAACACGACTTCAGAAGAAAACCCCAAAAAACCCAAAAAATGCTGCCAGTAACAATCTATGTGAACCAGACTGTTGCTTCCTGTGCAACAAAAACGGTACTTAATGGGAGAAATATATTCACTAACATTAGACTTGTTGATTGGCAGGATACCTTTTAGTCCCTGTTAGAGCCAGGTATTAAAGGAAAACTGTCAGTCAAAAATCCATATGTAACTGCTATAATTTTCTTATTCCTCGCTCTAAACTCTCTGTTGATGTATTTCTTTTATTTATATTTTCCTCGCATCTTCTGTAAACTTCAAATAAAGAGATACATTCCATCTGTCAATCACAGTGAGTACACTTAGTTCTCTGCTATCCCCCCCCCATATGATGAATATTCCATGATACATATTCACACCACATCACTGCCCAGGAATCAGTGAGGGGCTGTATTCTCTCTCTGCTTTTCTAAAGTTTGCAACATATAATAAAAAAGAAAGGGCAGCAATACCTGCTTAGAGAAGCAAATGGGGTCCCTTTGATAAGGCCAGACCCAGTTAATTAAAGCCTTTTCTCCTTTTCTTTCTCTCTTCGGGTGTCCTCAAACAAACAAAAAAGCTTTTTCATGAAACCCCCGACACTGGAGGCCCCAAACCCCGGGGGGGCCCAAGGGGCAAAGGGAAGAGAAGGGGGGGGGAAGCTGAGAAGCTGGCCCCGGGGGGAGGAGAGGCCCGCGCTTATAATTACATGACCCCGTTTTATTTAACATGCAGCCAGGGAATTTTTAAATTCCCCTTTGTTTTTCCCCCCTTATTAAAAAAGGACCTTGGGACCTAAATCCCAGGAAAGGGGTCCCGGGGAGGGTCTAAAAAACAATATGCCCTGGGAAAAACAATGGGAAACACCCCCCAATTTTCGGTTAAGAATAATGATTTTTACGAAATTAAATTTCTTTAAAAGTAGTCTGTTTTTTGCTGCCCAGGCACTATTCAAGGTAATATTAAAATAACCTGACAGTCCCTTTAAGAGGTTGAATTATTAAATAATGAGATTGTACGGACGCCAGGGGGACAGTGACTCTCCATACAGAAGAACTTTACAAAGTTCATCCTAGAAGTATACCCTTCTTAGCATTTTAGACAATCTAGTTTACTAAATTGAATCTAGAACTTTACGCAGCATATATTAAGTATTTTAAATTTGTCTCTTAATCTATTGTACCACTTCCTTATTGAAGTTCACTGTTTTATTATTATCCTTTTTTTGTGAATAAATCTTTGTTGTGAGTCACCTCTGTGTTGCCCTTTTTTACCTGCGTTGTTGCAAACCTCGTAACCTGTTCTTCAATTCTAAATCTTCATTTTCTGTATGATCCATACAGTGTATGCCATCATATAATAAGGTTCCCTTTCTGGACCTGGGGGTATCTTTGCAGTTTATCTGCTAGCGTCTTTCCGTTTACGTAGAAAAATACATCATGACAAGATATTCAGGGATTTTTAAACCACTTGTTAATGAAATATTTTTTTTTTTTAGTGACCTTTAACATCCTGTTTCCCTTAATAACCGGCTCTGTACTCACCTGAGGACACCCGCTTTAGAGTGTTCCCCGATGGTAAAGTGGCGGTGAAGAGGCAGATCACCCTCCATGAGGATCTGTCAGCTTTGTTTGAATGCATGGATGCTGAAGGAAGGCGCCACTCTGTGCCTATTGTCTTGTGGGAAAGAAAGAGAACAGCAGGGATTGTGTACCTTATGGGTTTTTTTTTGTTAAGACATATCAGTCAGGGGGTAACTACTACAGGTGCAGGGTTGCGATTGCACCCGGGCCCTGCAGCCTAGGGGCCCCAAAAGTCCCTTTGGCCTATAAAAAAGACTAAAGCTATTTAAAAATTTGCAATAATTAGGGGGGCCCCGTTGGAGCTTTCCCCATCGGGGCCCCTGGGCCTGAAGTTACGCCCTGATATCAGATACTATAGGAAACAATGTTTCCAACCTGCAAGAAACGCACACTTAACAGTGGAATCTATAAAATTGTGGGGGGTGCCTCAATGCTCTTAAAAAGCTCTGTCCTAAGTAAACAGGTTAAGTGTTTTAATCTTTCTACATCCACAAGACCCAAAAATTTTGAAATAGGAATTTTAACTAAACAGTTTTTACCTTTGCCAACAGAATTAAAGGGCCCAGAAATTCACAAAGGAAGTAAACGCCCCAAATTTAAAGGTCCCCCAATTCCCTTTAATTTTATCCAATTTCCTGCAATCTCCCCTACAAAAAACGTTTTTCCGGAGTTCCCCGTTATTTTCATAAGGGGTTTAACAGGGACAGAAAAAATGGGTTAATTTTTAATTTTTTTTCCCCTTTATTCCCGTTTAGGAGCCCCCTTATGGGGAAAAACTGACAAAACCTCGGGAAATTGTTCTCCTGGATTTAATAGGGGGGGAAGCACACTGTATAAGACATGGTAAATAATTTAGGATTATTTTTAAATATTTTTAAAAATTTTTTATGCCAAATATTCAACCGTCTGTGTGGATAGGAAAACCAACTTATTTGTTAATAATAATTTTATTAAGTCCAACTATTCTTCCCCAAACCCCCCTTTACAATTCACACACATTCTCAAAATGGTTTTAAAAAACTTTTTTAATTAAAGAACAATAAATAATTGACAACTAGCGCCCAAACCCAAAAGCTACAAACCTAAAAATGTTTTTGGTCCCTTATTTTCCGTGGCTTCTTATTTTTAAAATAATTCACCCGGGTATTTTTTTTAAATACCCATATATAGCATAAAACCAAGCCCAACCCTTCTTTTGGGGGTAACTTTTGATGTTGGCCATTACATTGTCGCCCATTCCCAGAGAGTGACCATAAGCCTTGTCCTACCTGGCGACCCTATGGATGTGGTTCCTGGTCTCTAAATTATAAAAACCTGGTTTTTAAATTATTGACCCCGGGCTGAAAAAATGCCTTCCGTTTACCCAGAAAAAGTCTTACATCGCAGAACCCTTCCAAATTTGACCCCAACCCAATTTACAAACGGTTAAGTTTTAAAGGAGAGACCCTAACCACCCAAGGGCCTTACAAGTATCTGAATAAAACCCAAAATTGGAAAAGGGTCACTTGATTAACCCAAAAAGTACACACCCTCAAATGGGAAAATGAGATGTTTGGTTAAAAGTCCGGTCCCTGCATAAAAGGGATTAAGTGAATTACCCAAAAAAAATTGAATTTCCCCCCTGGATTTTTGGTTAAACCCAAAATTGGAAAAAGGAAAAAAAAAGACCCTCCAGAACAAAAGAGTGGAAACATCACCCTCCTCTCAGAGAAAAGCGAGAGCCAGTTAAACACAAAACCGGAATAAAACCCAAAAAAAAAGCAGATTTGAAGCAAAATGTTTTAAAAACAAAAAATGGGTAAAAATGGCAAAACCAAGATCAACACAACCAAAAAAAAAAATGGTTTTGTATTAATTAGCAAACATACTTTCCGCCTTACCATGTTCAATATTTCCCCTTAAAAACCATCTTGACTTAGGCCCTCTCGTTTTTATTGCTCCCCGGGTTTTAATAGTAAAATTTTGTTTATAAAACCCAAACACGACTACTACAATTTTATAAGGGAACAAAACCCCTTTTTTTCCCCTTTAGGGAAACAAATTTTGGTTTCTGGAACATGCCCCGTTTTAAATTTCCAAGACTTTTATGGGGCAAATTTCGTATGATGGAACTCCCCAAATTTCTGCTTTCTCCATAACCAAAAAATTCTGGACTGAGAGATTGGTGTAAGACACCCATCTTATTCGAAGCTCCCGGGGAGTGTTTTAAATGTTACAAGGTTTCCCCAGGGCCGCCAAACCTTTTGCCTTTCCGGGAATTTTGGGATGGTGGTCCCCCCCTTTGTTAATTTTATATTATTTTCATTAGAAATAGGCATTGTGTTGAACCTACTGTAATTCTCAAAGAAATGCATTTTAGGTTATTTAAGTTATTTTTTCCCCCCAAACTAAGGACATTGTCCAATTTAAGGCAAATGATTGCTAAAAAACTTCACTTTCCAATAAGGGGAAAATTTCCCCAAAAAGGGTTTCTGATAAAAGTTATTTATAAAGAGTAGTGGGCCCCCAAACAAATTTTTTCCCCACTTTAAACCCCCCAAATTTATAAAATAAATTCCCACTTATCTTTCCTCCCAGGGAAAAAAAGGCCTGGGGGAGGGGCGAATCAAAAACGTTAAAGTGAAAACTGGGCTCCGCAAGGGGGCCCCTTTATATTTGTTGTAATTATTAACTTGCCCATTATTAAAACCTTACGCCCCTACGTTCTTCTTTCCCCGAAGAATTTAATAAAAATCCAGAATTGAAGGTATTTATTTGGGGTAATGCCCGGCCCCCATTTTGGCCTTCCAAAAAAGGGCCAATGCCTCAGTGAATTCGGTGAAGGGGGAAGAAAACCTTAAGTGGCAACAACCTCCTTTTTTCATCAACCAGCTAAATTATTTTTAAAAAGATCTTTTGTTGTGATTAATGTTTTTTAGTTTTGAGGTCTGGTTGATTCTTTTTGATTCCTGACCCTACAAGGGAAGGGGTAAGGATTTGGACAATTTAAAATAAACCAAAGGGCAAAAATTTCCTGGATTACTATAAATATCCCCTTAGTTCTCAAGCGAATTCGGCCCCTATAAAAAAAAAAAAATCTATTATGCCCCAAAACTAATCAAACAAGTTTTGGAACACAGGAAAAACCCCCCTCCCTGGGAAAACCCCTAGTTAACTTCCCCACAAGTCTAAAGAAAATTGTGGGGAACAAACCATTAGCACGCTTCGCAAAGGTTCAACCATAAAAAATCAAAAAACCCAAATGGCAAAACCACTTTAATTAAACATCCACAGAGCCAATGTTTTGCAATTTTTTCCCTTAAAAAAACCGAGTCCAACCCCATGCCACTTGTAGCCTCACTGGCCACCCTGCCAAATTTCCCATAAACCTCCGTTTTCGGACGCAGAGAAAAAAACCTTCTTCACGGTCAGGCCTCAATTAGCCCCTCCAAACTTCACTTGGCCCTTTTTCCCTTTCTAAGCCAATCTCACTTTTTAATCCAACTTAGGTCAAGGCTCATGCTTTATTTAAGGGAATAATTAAAACCATCGCCATCTTTGTTTTAAATCACCAAAATTTTGAAAAAAATTCACGTTTAACATTACTGAAGCCAGAGGCAGGGGGGCTGGCAAGAGTACCCAATGACAAAAGTGCATTTCCGTTAATAAATTGAAAATCTAAACCCTGCGGTAATGTGTCCGAAAAAGCTTGAATTCAGGGGTAATTTTTCAAACATTAAACAAATTTTTTGAGGTTATTCTTAATCAAATTTCTCCAAAATCCTTCCTTGCAAAGAATAATTACCAATTAGGTTCCTTCGATAATTATATCAAATGGGGACCCCGGGTTTCCTCTTATCTTGATTTATAATAAACATTGCGGGTTTAAACCAACAAATATTAAGGGAATTTTTCAGACATAATTACAAAATTTCCCATTCTGCGATGCTCCTACCTCTTCTGACCCCCAACCTTTGGACTTCCCCCAAAAACACTTTCTCTTTCGAGTTTTTATTATTAAAAATTTTAAACAAAATAAAACTCCACTTAAATTAAAACCCAAAGACTTGGTATTCTTAAAAACTCCCGTTGTCAACAGCCAAAACCAGAACCCCCTTTTTTGGGATCAATTTAAATTCTTTCTCCCCCAACCCATTTGGAAAGTTCAGGAAAATTGTTCCAAAATGGCACGAACCTTCATTTTAAATTGAAGTGGTAGTAAAAATTAAGTTATAAAAAAAAATGCCTCTTCCAACTTTTTTTGATCCCGAACCCTCTGCTGTTTATTTTGGGTGGCAATAAAAATTGAGCCCCCAAATTACCCCTTTAATTGTAAGGAAATAATTAAAAAAAAAAATGTGTGGGTTGGCCCCCACTTTTATTTCCAAGCCAAGGTTAAAAGCCAATGGAGCTGGGGGGGGGTTTCTCACGGTTTCCCATGGAGTTTAATTGGGCCACCCAGGGCCCAAACTAAACCTACCACCCCTGAAATTGGCATTCAAGAAGCGGAAATTCCTGCAAAACACCGGTTTTCCCTACCGGTTGTTGACTGGAAATTTCGGGGTTAAATAGGGGAAGAAGGTAAATACCAGTTACTAATTGACAGCTTGCCCTTAAGTTCAGAATTCCTTGAATCCATCAAAAATCCTGTTTATAAATAATTAAAAAAAACCTTTAACCCCTTTATTCCAAAGCACCTCAGGCCAAAGGGCTTTCCTTATGTACCCCCAAACAACCCCAACCTTTTTATTTGGAAAAGAACCCGGGAACAATATACTGACTTCCGGTCCGGTTTTACCGTATTCCAAGTGCAGCTCCTGTGATAATTCAAATTTTCAATGGGGGTTCCCCCCTGGCCTTGCTGGTACAGGACAAACTCCGGTCTTAAGTTCAAAGCCGGTGGCCTGACTTTACACCTGGCGTCCATCCCTTTTGGGTTGGTGGGTACCTAATTTAAATCCAATGTTACCTAAATTAAAACCCCGATTTCTTTTTAGGGGTTAGTTCCCCCCAGGCACAAAACCCCAATGCATCCCATTTTTTTTCCGGCAAAAAAATCTGAAATTTGGGGATCCTTCCACTTAAATTTGGCCGAAAATAGCTTCCCAAAACCAGGTATCCAAGCCCATAGCAATAAATGGGGCCGACAATCGGGTCCGGGGCTGGCCTTCAAAACCCAACAAGTGGGCCTGATTGGTTGCTTTGTAAAGGGAAATCCTTACCAGATCCTTTATTTTGAGCGTCTGAACATCATCCCTTACCTAACTTCCCGTTTCCCTTTGTTGGTCCCCCTTTAAGGCCCTCTTTATTATATGTTTGAGGAATGTTTAAATTTTATTACCCGGCTTTAAATGGACAAAATTTGCAGTCATACCCTTAGTTTAAATTCTAGACCATTTCCAATTATTTCCACCAGTGTAAATAAGAAGTTGCTGACTCCTTTTAAGGTAACAACCAATTTTGCTAGGCAATTTTGATGGCAATTTTGGGTTTTAATAAAACATGGAAAAAAAAAATTTGCTCCCATTTTGTTGGCTGTAAAATACAAATGGAAAATGGTACGATTTTTTTACATCCAACCCAAAGTCAAAATTTGTTTCAAAGGAAATTTACAACTTTGAACCAACAGTATTTTAAAGTAGCCCAATGAAAGGAACCCCTACTCATAATTTACTTTTTCAAACCAATTTTTAAAATGTTACACTTCTGAAAGTTAAGTATTCAAATTTTTACGGAGCGTCTTTTTTATGTTCCCTTTTGTTTAAACCATTTGATTTTACTGCAACAAATAAAGGCTTGAAAATTTCATAGATGAGACCCTAAAAGGGAATAAGAAAAATTTTGACTCCCATTTGGTGGCTGGGGATCCCTTTTTGATATAAAAAAACTCTTGACCATATATGCCAACCCAAATTTTTTGGGACTTCCATTTCAACCACAACACCTACTTTTAAAAAATAATTGGTCCTGGTCCCTAAAATGTTTTGTTTTTTTCCGTACGCCATCTTTTTATATTAACCCTTTTTTATTTAAAAGGTAAATATACAGAAATACCCCTTCTTATTATAATTTAAATTTACTTTCCTAACCAACCCTTTCCTTTGGGGAACTATCTTTTTGGATGTAATCTTTCTAAAAGTTAAAATTTGGGTAAATTTTTTCATAAAAATTCCAAATTTGGAAAAAAAAACCAAAACACAAAAACCCTTTCTTTTTTAAAGAAATCCTAGATTTACCTTCAATTTTATTTAAAACCCCACACAACCCTAGCCCAAGAAGAAGTCCTTCTTTTATCTGCAATAGCAATTGGGGGTCCTTGTTGCATTCTGGAACCATGCCCCCTTGAGAACTGAGTCATGTCATGGAAGTGTCCCCCCTCATTTTAATGGTGAGTAGCAGGTTCGGAATCAATTTGGGCACCAACAGTTTTTTATGTCACAGGCAAACTTGCTGGAAATAGGATGTGGAGCCCCCTCCTGAAAGGGAGACCTTTGGTCATTCCCCTTCCTAGCAGGAGAGGAGTTATCCATTTCCAAAGTTGGGATGGGGAGCAGAGCATGAAACGGTGCTGTCTGTTGTTGTGGATCTCTCAAAATGGGTGTGGGTAATAAAATAAAAAAGGTTTTTGTTTAATTGAAATGAGTAGTATTTTTTACTACCCCTTTCTCACAGTTTTTTTAATGAGTGGGTCTCTTGGCCCGGTATACTTGTGCCTAAACGCTGTTAAAACCCCAGCTGTGATTAAACCCCATCATCTACCCCAAAGACGAAGGGAAACAGGAAGACTATAAACCAAAATTTTTGGCCCTTCTAATCCGCCTTATTTTCTTGCGCTTCTGGGTTTATATTCCCGTACTGGGCCCAATAACTAGGGCCCAAAAAATATGGCTGAGAATATTTAAGCACCAGGAGTGCTGGTTTTCCATGTGCACCAAATAGTCACCCACCCCACAATTTTTTTTTTTTTAATTTTTTATAAATCATTTAAACAAAAGGTCCCCCGTAATTTTTAGTGCCAGCAGGAAACCGGCAGGTTCGGGGGGACCCCCAAGAGGTCATTTTCCAATTAGAAGTCCAAAAATCCTTTAAAACCCTTTATTTTTTCTAAAAATTATTTTCACTAATTTTTATATTCAGGTTGTATAACCAATATATGGGGCCCCAATATGATTTCCCTCAGCAGAATCCCCACGCGTTCAAAGAATTTGGGTCCATTGGCTTTTTAACCAGTCATGAAACCAGGGGAAGTTGATGATTGGGCCGGGGTACCTGCGGGGCCCCGGTACTGCTGATATATTTTATTCTTTTCGGCCCTAGAAATTCCCCTTTCTGCCGGTTGCGGGTTTAAGTCCTGCCAATCAATTAAATGAGTTCGGCCCTCAATTGGTTTTGGGTGAAAAAAGCGAAGGGAAATTTTCCTGGTGAAGGGGGGAAAAATACAAAAAAATCAAATAAGGGTTGGGATATTTAAAAAAAAAGCTTGCAAAAAATGTGTATAGTTTAGGGGATTCTGATGGGTGCAGTAATTTTGGCTGAGCCTCAAAAGTTAAAATTTTTCTAATTTTGGAAAGTCTGTTTTTTCTTTACTTTGTTAAGAATATTTTATTTTTTTTTTTTTTTATTGTGCCCCCCCAAACAGAAGGGTTTTGTTTTTAACACTTTTGATCATCCCCACAAGTTAAACGATTTGGGACCAGAAGCCATTACCTGTTCCCGGCCCCTTATGATCAAAACCCAATTTGGTGTAATTTTACTATAAAATGACAATGGTTTTCTGGATTGACCACCGAGCTCCTGGACAGAGAGATTTCAATAAATTCATTACCCCACCTTTTCCTATGGTCCCCTTGCCCCGGCTCCATTTAGGGGCCCACAGGTATACAGAGGCCCCAGCCCCCTCCAAAGCCCCAAAATCCAAACCGCCAATTTTAATGGACTCCCAACCATTTTTTACCTCCTTACCAAAAGCCCTGTTAAGATAGCCCCTTTCCACCCCCATGTTTTTCCCCACTTGACTCCTTGCTTCATGTAAAATTACTTAATTGTTTTTCCCGTTCCCAAAATTTTTGCTTCCACTTAAACCCCTTGAGCCCCCGTCTTCAAGATGACTGCAGCATTTAAAAGTTTTTATAAAATCCCAAAAGTAATATAATGGTTTTGAATCAGGTTTTTGTTCTCCAAATGCTCTTAAAAAAGATAGCTTTCCCAAAATTGTACGTCCCCTTTAAAAGAAAACACGGACCTAGGATGATGGGGCCCTCTGAACCCTTTTCCTTGGGCCACAGACCCCTAACCACTTTGAGGAATTCTTTAGTTTTGGGGTTGGATTTGTTGCAATAAAAATAACAAACGTTGATTAAACCCAAAATCCCCTAAAAGGATCCCGAAAAAGAGGCTTCCATCCCTCTTAAATGGGAAAATTAATCAATTCCAAACCATCAACAAATCCCCATCATCTTTATTTTTGTTTTTTTTAAACAAATGGTCCTAAAAATATTAATCCCTTGGTTGGTCACTCCCTCTCAGCCCTTGCGTTGTCCCTGATTTCCCTCCCTTTGTGCTTGAACTGAAAAATCCCAAAAGCTATGATGGGTCATAACTTCCCACTTGGAGGTCCAAGGGGAACAGTTTTAATGTTATCGGATCCAGCTGGGTCCCCTCTATGGGTGGAGACTAGGGATGAGCAAGTAGTGAAATATTCGGACTTGCTATACTTGTAATGATTAGGTCCCAATACTCAGGTACTTATTACAAATAGCAAGTCCAATGTAAGTCAAAGGGAAAAGCGAGTAACACGAGTAATTTCTGTGCTGGACCGTACACAGCGGTCTAGGGGCTGAGGAAAAGGCTGAAATGGGTGCACGATTGTTTCAAAGCCGGCGGTAAAAAGCCACCGGCTTTTAAACAATCACTCAGCCCCATCCTCTTCTTCCCGCCACCTCCCAGCCAGATCCTTCGCTCCCCCGCAGCCTCCCAGACCGATCCCATATCCCCTGCCTGGTCCTGAATTAGGAGCGGGTGGGGAGCGCAGCACAAGGGAGCGGGGAGGAAAGGACCTGGGCGGGAAAGCCAGCAGTGAAGTCTTTCCACCGCCAGCTTTCCCGCCGGTTATTTCAATGAACAGCTGATGCTATCAAACATGAACTCATATGAACCCTCTGAGGGCACCACAGCTATTTCAGATGAACAGCTGATGCATCAGCTGTTCATTTGAAATAGCCGGCGGGAAAGCCGGCGATAAAAAGGCTTCACCACCGTCTTTCCTGTCCCTGATGCACGCTCCCTGGAGCTGCACTCCCCACCCGGTCCTAACTTACGATTGGGCGGGGAGGCGGTGGGAGAGCAGGGAGCGGGGAGCGCAGCACTGGACGGGAAACACCGGTGAAGTATTTTCATCGCCGGCTTTCCCTACGGCTATTTCAAATGAACAGCTGATCAGAACCCTCAGAGGGTTCATGTGAGTTCATGCTTGAGAGCATGACCTCACATGAACTTTCTCACGGCCACCCAGCACACACCTCAGTTACATCTCTGGTAGAGATTCTCTACCAGAGATTTAGCTGAGCTAAACAAGAAGATTTGGTTGGACTGAAGATGATTTTTTTTTTTTTTTTTTAATAAATATTAATTAAAAAAAATAATTAGTGGTCAATGCAGTCCCTAAATCCCTAAATGTGATATATATTTTTTTTTTTTTTTTAATGAAGTTTCAAATTTCACCATGCTGATCAGCTGTTCATTTGAAATAGCCATCGGGAAAGCCGGCGATGAAAAGACTTCACCGCTTTCCCGTCCGGTCTTGCGCCCCCCGCTCCCTGATGCACGCTCCCTGCTCCCCCACCGTCTTCCCACCCGATCGTAAGTTAGGAGCGGGCGGGGAGCGCAGCACCGGGTGGGAAAGCCGGCGGTGATGTCTTTTCATCGCCGGCTTTCCCCACAGCTATTTCAAATGAACAGCTGATCGGTATTAGCTGTTCATTTGAAATAACCGGCGGGAAAGCCGGCAGTGAAAACACTTCACCACCGGCTTTCCCGCCTGAGTCCTTCAATCTCCGCTCCTATATGACCCGCCCAGGGGTACTCAGAGCTCGGGCACAAGTGTCAGGGGAAAAAACGCTATCACGGGTGGCGGTACCAGAGTCCGTGGTCAGGGGGGGTCAGTAACGAAAATAGGGTAATAGAACAAGTCGTGACACCACCTTTAGTACCTGGTGAGAGGTCACCAGTGCCGCCACAGTCCTCCGGAGGGTGTTGGTATTGCGGCAAGGGGTGGTATAGCTTCCTACAGGTGAAGCTGGGCCTCCGGGGCAGCGTTGAGTGAGCAGCTTGAAGTAGGGGTTCGGCCAGGGAATTAGGAAGTGGATCAGTCTCTGCTGGGGCACGAGAACATGGAGGAATAACGCGCACACACACACCGCTGAGTGTCTCTTTACCTTTTACTGGTGAAGTTGCAGGTGATACGTCCGGAGCATTGGCGGGTGACCAGGGGCACTGTTGAATCTCCACAGTGAGTGGGTGTAAGGCCTCCTTAAGTTCTCTTCCCTGTTGTTGAAGCCCTGCCCGTGTATAACCTGGCTGGCCTCCTCAATTCTCTTCCTCTCTCCTCCTGCGCGATCTACGGGTTACCCTCGATAACTACCGTCGCCTTCCTCACTACAGTGTCTGGCACCCTTATTGTTGATTATGCAGGGGGACCGGGTGACTAAAGTCTCCACGATATGCCAGGGTTTTCTGCTGGCTTGAAGCGCTCCTGCAGTGGCGGACCACCGAAGTCCGGTGTTTGGTTCAGTGAACCTCAACTGGCTCCTCTACTCCCACTGTCCTCTTTTGCTCCTAGCCTTCCAACCCCACTCTTGGGCCTGACTGGACTGCAGGAAGCCTACTCAGGGTCACTGGTTTGGGCCTAACGCAGCACCGATCACCAGGACGTCTTCGCAGCTCTCCTAGCGTCTGAACATTAACTAACTCCTCCCCTAGCACCAGTATTTATAGGGGATCTTGCCTAAGGTCAGCAAGTTGAGCTCCCCCTACTGTGCTGGGGTGGAAGATGTTGTTTGTTGTCTATACCCACTGTGGAGATCCAGCTATGCACTAGGGAAGTCTGTGGTTACCTGTGTGAGCAGGGCGCCACACTGCCTGGTGCTGGGCTCCCCACCCGGTCCTAACTTAGGATCTGGCTGGGAGGCGGCGGGAGAGCGGAGGATCGGGGAAGCGGAAGATGGGGCTGAGTGATTGTTTAAAAGCCGGCGACATTTTACCGCCGGCTTTTAAACAATCATGCAGTGCATTTCAGCCTTTTCCTCAGCCCCTGACCGCTGTGTACGGTCCAGCAGACAATTACTTGCGTTTCCCATTGACTTACATTGTACTCGTTACTCCTAGCAAGTAATTACAAGGAAACTTGTGGACTAATAAGTAGCCAGAATACCGTACTATTCGGCGAGTACTGAATAGTAACGAGTATAGTCGCTCATTCCTATTGGAGACCAATCAGTTTACCTACCTGGCTTCTAATAGTCATTTTCCTTATCTCTCCAAACCAGGGGCCTAGAAAGAATCGGGACTCAGATGGGTGTGCGGATTGCTTCCACGATGTCCGGTATATAATCGGTGTAGGGCTAGAATGTATGGTAATTCCATAATTCTGAATGACGCCATGGTGCCGACAAGGCAGATAATTCTGTTTGAAACTGTCTTGGAATCGCAGCTTCCCCTCTCCTATTCACAAAGACCAGAACTTGTAACATCACTTTTCCTGTTAGTGGGATTGCTACAGGGGAGTGCTAAGCTTCAATGGGGAATTTCTCCCTTAGATGGATAAGTGACTAAAAGCAATTTGGCTGTCTGTAAATGGAAGGATCTTTTTTTCTATTCTAAATAATGTGGGTGCAGAAATATCCAGGCATTTATGAGATTCATATTCTTCATACCATGTGTCAAAGTCTTTTCCGAAAAGTGGGTGAAGTTGCTCGAATCAACCAATTACATTACCAGTTTCACTTTCTACAAAACTTTGGAAAAAGAAATCTGCAACCTGATTGGTTGCTATAGGCCACACTTCCTCTTCATTCTATATATTGGTTTCAATGCAAAGATCTTTATTGCTATTTTACATGCAAACATAATATTAATCTACACAGAAATTGATGATTCCAGATTAAAGTATTTGCTAGATCAGAGTCAGGACAAACGTTGGAAGGTCCAGAGGAAATCGTCATTAGAGTTTTGGACCAAAATGATAACAGGCCGGTATTCACACAGGAGTATTATGATGCAGGAGTGAAGGATGGCGCTTTACCTGGTAAGTGTCAGGTTTTACACTCGATATCCTGTTAAATCTCACATTTTTTAAAGGGATACTTCTATTTTTATAGATGGGTATTGTTGGATCGACTTTTACAAATCAATATTAGTTAAAATGTTTAACCAAACTTGAGATATACAGAACTGTGCAAACGTTTTAGGCATTTGTGAAAAAAAAGCTGCTAAGGAAGAAACTTTCAAAAATGTCTGTGCTAATAGGTTTTTTTAATCAATTAACAAAATGCAAAGTGAATGAACAAAAGACAAATGTAAATCAGATCAATATTTGGTGACTGATCAGTTTTTCTCGGTCAGTTGTCACTTGCACACAGTTTGTGAAGGGTCTTGGCAGGAGGTTATACCAAACATCTTGGAGGACTGACCCCAGAACGTCTGTGTATGAGGCTTCTGGAGATCATTGTGTGGCGCCCCGCAACGAGTGCGTCACAGGAGTGTATTGCAGCCCAAACCGTAGATGCAATATTCTCTGACTAAGCAATGACATGGTTAAAACTCAGAGCTCCATACCCTACATGCATCACCAGCATAGAGGGCCAATAAGGTCCTGGTGGGCAGGGTGTTAGGAGTAGAGTGTGAAGAAGGAAGATGTAGGCAAAGGAGGAAGAACGTGGTCTGGGAGGAACGTAGGGGAGGGGGCTCTGCACAGTGCCGTGCAGCCCCGCAGACCACCGTCCGGTTGGCACCATCACCCGGTGCCTCAACAACCGGACTCTGGGCGAGCAACCATGGGTTAAAATACACCCACGCCCATCTACAACTGGTTCCAAAGCTAGCAGTTGTTCAGCACTGCTATGCAAACCAGGAGTGGAGGGACAGCTCTACAGGAGTACCCCACCGCCGCCGCTAACAAAGCCGTCTTGCCAGCGGAGTACCCACAAAAGGACCCAGGTTACCCCTCACACCAGAACGTGAAATTTAAATAGTCTCTTGTACCCGAACTTGGCACACAAAGGCGACATCGGCATCAAATAAGCTTAGAACAGAGGAACACCGCGGAGCTCTGAGACACACCGGTCATTGCTAAGTCCACCCAGTCCGTTACCCGTTACTTGTATACCATGTATCACATGCTGGTTACAGTAAAGTTCCCATTACAGAGACTAATGGCGTCTGTGTTTCTTAAGAACTGCTTCACTCCGCGTACAGCAAGAAACTGCAGCTGCCTCACAACATCTTGTGCAGCTCCTGGCACCGGGGATTCCCGTTCGCCCTGCGGGGAGCGTTCCATCTGGCTGCATCCCATCCCCCGGAGACCCAAGCAGCGCCGGTATCGTTACCGGAATTCCCGCAGGTGGCTTCATGACAGAATCAATTACCCCCAGTATCTGTTCAGCCAACTCTATTGATCTGGACCACCGGACCTACACAAGCGCAGGCGCGGTTCCGTGACAGGGAGAAGAAAACGCCTGCCCCATGTACACCCCAGCTATGGTGAGTCAATTGTCTCTTCATTTGATACCAAACAGACTGGTGATGTGAGACCAGGGCTCTGTGGGGACAAATCATCACTTCCAGGACCCCTCATTAACGATGCAGATAGGTATTAGTGAAATTGGCTGGATGTTTTGTGTCATTCTGCTGCACAATAAATGTGGAGCCAATCAGATGCCTCCCTAAGTATTTGCCCGTATGTATCAGCATTGAGGACATCATTAATCAAATGCCCAACTCTAGTTTCTGAAATGCCGCCTCAAACTTTCAAAACCCTCCTCTGTGCTTTATTATTGTGCCACTTTCCAACTTTTGGGCAACAAACTGCCGTCTTTTACAACCAAATATCTTACGTTTTGACTTGTCAGCCCAAAGCACCTGCTGCCATTTTCCTGCCCTCATTTCCTATGTTTTCAGGTATAGTTGAGTCATTTAGCCTGTTTTCCATGTGGTTTGCCTGATTTGTGGCCACAATTCTTCCATGAAGACCAATTCTGGTCCAACCTCTCTGCACAGTAGGTTGCTATAGTTGGTCCAACTGGTTCTGAGCTGATGGCACTGCTGGACATCTTCTGAAGGGAAGTAAGCATGATGTGTCTTTCATCTGCTGCACAACGTTTTCCTGGCCAACCAATGTGTCTATAGACAACGTTGTCCATTTCTTGGTGCTTCTTCAGAAGAGCTTGAACAGCACATCCTGAAAACCCCCATCTGCTTTGAATTCTTTTCCTGGGAGACACCTTATTGATGCAGTATAACTACTTTGTCTTGTTGCTGTTTTTAGTCTTACCATGGTGTTATGGCCTGTGACATGAACCTGTCTGCCATTACTCCACCTTTTGTAGCAGATTTTGGCTGTTCCTCATCCAGTTTTAAGCCTCCTTCACAGCAGCTTTCTGTTCTCAGCTCCTTCTTTCTTCTTTCTATTAAAAACATTCAACCTACATATGAAAATGATGATGATTATCACATGTTTGATACAATTACTCGTACACATTATTATAAGGCCGGCTTCACACCACAGTTTTGTGGTGTCAGGCTGTGTCCAGTGTTTTGCAGGATGCATCGGACACGGCCTGACAGCTCTGGACAAACAGAACCGGAGGGCAAATATGCCCTCCAATCCTGTTTTCTGACGGAATCGGCAGTGTGTGTGTGACTGCTGCTGCTGTCCAGTGCTGAAATTTCAGATTTGCGGGGAGCTAGCCGCGGTTCTGAAATTTCACCTGGGAGCTCTCTAGGTGCTGAAGTTAGCAGCGGCCAACACTGAACTTCAGCACCCAGCGTCCAGGAACCAGATTGTTTTCCTGCCGGATCCGGCGCCCATAGACTTCTATTTTATGGGGTGCCAGATCACTCCGGATCCAGGAGGATCCAGTTTAAATAGATTTTTATTTTTTGCCCCGGACACAAAAATCTTTCAAGCTGCGACTTTGGGTCGGGGCAAAAATTGAAAGCAGCCTAATCCTGCCGGACAAGGACAAAACCGGATGGCAATTCACTGCCATCCGGCCCCATAGGGATCCATTAGGTCCAAAATCAGGTCCAGGGCTGTCAGGTTCACACCGGAAAGCCCCAGACCTGAAAACACTGTGGTGTGAAGCTGGCCTAAGGCTGCCTTCACATTTGCGTATGTGAACGCAGCTTATGCTGCGTTCCCATATGCATTCAAACGCATGCGCACTGCGTTCCTATGTTTAACATAGGAACGCATAGTGCCTGCGTTTGGCAGCGTTTGCTGCGTTCGGGTGCGGATGCGGACCATATCTGCTCTTTCCGGTGTCCCGCGTCCGCACCCGGGACGCAGCATGTCGCGTCCCTGGTGCGGACAAGAGTGTGTGATCTGTACGCAGGCATACGCCTGCGCACAGATCACATATAGGAGTGAATGGGTGCGCACGGCGATCTGCAAGCATCTGCAGACCGCCGTGCGCTCCATTATAAACATAGGGGCTGCCGTCTGTATGCAGATGCTTGCAGATGCCTCCGCAAAACGCTGCGGAGGCATCTGCAAATCTGAAGGCAGCCTAAGTCTACAAAAACCCTGAAATTGTAAGTGTACCTAGAAGAAATGATTGAAGGCAAAGGGCAGTTACACCAAATATAGTTAGATTTATCTTTCGTTTATTCACTTTGCTTTTTGTTATCTGATTTAAAGTAAACTTAACATTTCTATAGTTAATCTTACTTTGCAGCATTTTTCAACACCTGTCTAAAACTCTTGCACAGCACAATAATATTTGTTTTACATTTTGTAACTTGTAAAAAAAAGTATTCATTTATTGACAGCAAGCAGGGATCTTGTAAGTGATGAGAAATTGATACACAAAGTATATAAAAAAAGTTACAAAAGTTTTCCATCCACAATGATTGTGCACTGCTATGTAGAAACCCCTATAGGCAAGAGATGGCCACTGTATGGAGTCTAATTGTGTCTCTTTTAAAGGGACGGCTGTGGTGAAAGTATCAGCGACTGATGAAGATGACACTGAGTACACCTCAAATGGAATAGTACAATATGCCATTACTGCCCAGACACCCGATGTGCCCAACAGTATAATGTTTCACATTGATCCTGTGACCGGGCTGATCAGCGTGGACGAACTCGGATTAAGCTATGAGGTTTGTGATATTTTATCTCCCTAAATTAATTTGGTCCATTGATTAGATCATAAGCTGAGCTGAATCTTAGTGTGGGCCTGTACCCATAAATCAGAACAGAGGAGCTCAGAGAAAGTGGATTCACACTAGCATGCATGAAAATCGGAGCGTTTTTCTTGCATGACAGTCAATTGAGTGCTTTCCATACGGTCGTGGGAGAGCAATGAGTGTGGTGTTACTGTGGTATGAGTGTGGTGAGTGTGCAAGGAGTTTTTAACATGGTCTTTCTCATGGTGTATAAAGCGAGAAAAGAGTAGCTAGATAGAATAGCTAGATGGGGCTTACCAGTCTCCTGCTGCTACTTTCAGAGCCGCCTGTTAGGCCACTTGCATATTCACTGCACTGTTAGAGTGAGCTTCTCTGATTGGCTGTTTGTCTGTGAGAGCCTCTGTGATTGGCTGTTGCAGCCAGACTGGGTTTTCTCAATTTGGACAGTGATTCTGCTTTGTTGCCATACACATTACTGTATGGCAACCAACCTGGTGTTATAGAGTGTTAAATAAAAAATGTAAAAATATGGCCTAATACCATCTGGTAATTCAAAGCTGGTATTAACCCTTTATTACCCAGCATGCCACCTGCCTCCAGGGCTGTTGGAAGAGCCAGGTAAAGAGCCTGGAAATGGCACTTCTTATAAATTTGCCATTTTCAGGGGTGGCTGTGGGCTGCTATTCTTTAGTGGGGGGGTGCCCTAGAACAAGGGGCCCCTAACCCTGCTGAGAATACCAGCCCTCAGCTGCCTAGTTTTACCTTGGCTGGCAATTAAAAAATGGGCAGCGCCCATGCATATTTTTTTTTTGCCAGCCAAGGGAAAATTAGGCAGCTGAGGGTGGCAGCTCCCAGCTGTCTGCTTTCATCGAGCTGGACTTAAAAAGACTGCGAAGCCCCACACACTTTTTTTTTTTAGTAACTATGTATTTATTTAACACCTTATAACGCCTGGTTGGTTGCCATACGCTAATGTGTATGACAACCAAGCAGAATCCCTGTCCAGATTGAGGAAATCCAGTCTGGCTACAATAGCCAATCACAGAGGCTCTCACAGATTGAGCTTGTCTGATTGACTGTTTGTCTGACAGTGCAGTTGACTCACCCATGGTATGGGACTCTGGTATTTGGGCCCTCCCCTCTGCTGCGGTATGGATGTCACTGGTGGCCTCCCCAGACCCTTGCCCTGGGGGCCTAACTGTAAAGGGGTAGTTGGAATGGGATAAAAGAGTTTATAAGTTTGTTGTGACGCCACCTGCAGATCCTGGTGACTAAACACCAGCGCCGCTGCAGTCCTCCGGATGGCGATGTTATGACAGCTTAGATGGAACAACTCCCTGCAGGTGAAGCTGGGCCTCCGGGGAAGTGCTGTAACAGTGAAGTAGGTAAATAATCACGCAGAGGCTTGCTCACTCTTCCCGGGTACTTTACTTGCAAACCAGTCAGATGATGGTACATTTCACAGGCAGTGCTAACAGTTCTCTAGCGAGATGGCTGGCTGGGTAGTGACAGCGGAATGCAAAGTCTGTGGAAGTCTCTGGTGGTACCCTCTTGGATCTAACCCTTGTCCTGCTGTTTCTTTTCTGCAGTGCCTGCTAAGTCCGCAGTATTACGTCCCAGGGGTTGAACACCCTGAGAGCGTCTTTGGAGCCAGAACGATTATGGCTGGGTGGTGAACACTCCATGCCGCGTTGTCAGACCTGGGCACTCCGGGTGGACGAATCATGACCCCTCTGTCTGTGCTGCCTTTCACTAGGCCCCCTCTCTGGAGCCCCCTTTTCTCTCTTTGGTTGACTTCCGTTCTCCGCCGTTCCTCGGGGTAGACACTGTTGAAGACTCCCCGTGTGTCCTCCTTTGTCCCCTGACTTCTCCACTCCCTAGATCTTTGGGACCTCCCCCTGTTGCCTAGGTGGATGTGTGGGAGTGCTGGCATCAGAGCCTCCCAGAGTGATTTGCATTCCACTTGTGACAGGGATGACCACACGCTCGTTTATGGGTGCAGTAACCCACTTGTGACGCCTGACCAATGGGGGTGCCACACAGTCAATATGCAACATGCAATATGCTTAATAGGCGGCCCTTAAAGCAGCAGTGTGAGTCTGGTAAGCCTGATCTACCTATTCTATCTATCTTTTTTTCTTGCACACATAGACTTTCATTGGCCTCTTGCATGTTAAACTTGTATACAATCGTAGCATGCTGCGATTTGACTCGGATTGGACTCGCAATACACGTTCAGCGGAGGAAAAATGTAACAATCTGACCTGACAGATTATTTAACATTGGTCCAAGTGCAATGCGAGTTTGATGCCAGTGTGCCTTCAACCAGAAATAAAGTCTCAAACGAGCTCACTGACTGATTCACAGTTTACTCATTTCTGCAGTCAAAATGTACCAGCGGGAAACAAAAGGACTAATGATATGAAAACCTATCTCAAGAATTATTTTAAACCCAAAATTCATGCAATAAAAAAGCCTCTAAATGTTTACACATCTTTTAATATAGAGGATTTTGGGGAAGAGACTCAACTGAAATAGTATTTTACACATTTAAATTCCAGAGGTCGGGCTCATGCAGTCAACCGAGTGCGATCCAACAAAATATCGGAAAGCTCTCAGATCAATGTTATTTTATGGTAAATCTCATTTTATTGAAATTAAGAGTACAAAACATACGTATAAAATCCTTCTTAGTACAGGATATTACATTTCAAGAAATTGTAGTATAAAGACCATTCTCGATATTGGTTCAACTTTAAACAGGTGTCAGCTTATTCAACTAAATCATCCCCTAATGGTGGGTTTACACACACCAATCATTGTATCCAATCTCTGAACCAATCTCTGGTTGCAGTGAAATCATGGACACATTGCTCCATTTTGTGGCTGTGTACAACATGGAGCAATGTATCCATGATTTCACTGCAACCAGAGATTGGTTCAGATATTGAACAGATAAATTGGTGTGTGTAAACCCACCATAAGGGCACAAATACTAAAGTATAAATTGTATATTTTAAACAAACCAAAGTATTATACTATCCAAGGGTTATAGTATGATCTAATCATAAGAGGACATAAGCCTCAGTAAAGTCTTTCAGTAATCCTGTATCACTACCATCATATAGTCCCGTGATTTAGGTTGTTACGACCTGTGGTCCACTATCACGGGGCCCAGGCTGTTTTCGACAACGTCTAGGGCTCCAGTAAGAAGAGCCTTTTATAGAAAGACTTCTCAGAACTATAAATGTTCCATACTATTCTGTGTTCGTCAAATTTGGAGAGGGGTGGTCTTGGAAAAACCCTATATACTCTAAAGAAGGGTAGAGTGAAGCGGAAGATAAAAAGGGAAAGAAAACGGGAGGAAAAGAAAAGTAAGGAAGAGGAACCAAAAGAAGTGCCAATGACAAAATCGGGGAAAGTAAAGCCATGTACAGAAAGAGGTATGTATAAAGGGAAAATACAGGTCAACCTGACTCCCTGTCGGCCAAGAGGTCCAGCCATTATAACCCTGAAGTCATCAGATTACTGAAAAACTATCCATGAAACCAAATCTCAGAGAATTTGTCACGGGATCCAGATGTATCTGCTGAAAGCTCCTCCATTCGATATATGTCCATCAGTTCCTTGAACCAGTCAAGTAAGGATGGAACCAGAGTTGATTTCCAAAGCCTCGGGATTACAGCGCGAGTAGCTGAGACACAAAATCAGAGGATATCTTTCTTCTGGAGTCCAATAGGACCAGGAAAGATGGAAAGTAGTGCCGACTCTGGGCAGCATTCAGCATATTTACCCGTTATCCGGGTGTATGCATTATATACCTCAGACCAAAACCGCCGGATTCCAACACAGTCCCACCAAATGTGCAACATTGTACCTATTTCTTCTCCACAACGCCAACATGCATCAGGAGTTCCAGGGAACATATTCCGCAGGGTTGCTGGACATAGATACCATCTGGTGAGCAGCTTGTAGCTTCTCTCTTGCGCTAGACAAGCACTGGCTAATTTGTGGGTATCAGATCAATGTTATTTTATGAGGCTGTACACAGTTTGTCCAAGGAAAAAATTGCAGCATGTCCAAGTTGCCTCCATAAATCAGATCGCACTTGGCCATGGAAGTGAATAGGTCTAGGCAAAAAAAATCAGACCACACTCAGATGACAGCCATTTTCACAGAAAGGAGAAGATAGCCATATTTTTCATCCTTTCCACATCTGAGAAAATCAGATCACACTAAGGCGGCCGTCACACGGTTCAATATTGCGAACGATATCGTTTAAGCGATCTGCTTTTTAATCGCTTAAGCGATATCGTTTGTGCGTCGCTGCGTGCAATCAAGCGATTTTACAATGTAATATCGCATGATCGCTAGATTGCAGATTGGTGAGCAGGAGCTCATATCAAGCGATAAACGCTTGAACAATCTGCTTCATCGTGGTGTGTGACACCACAATGAACGATCTCCCAGCGGCAGAGCCTATGCTGGGAGATGGTATCTATGGTAAACGTCGGGTTACTAAGCGCTGCGCGGCGCCTAGTAACCCGATGTGTACCATAGTTACCAGCGATCTCGCTGGTCCACATCGCTGGTGAGTCTGTCTGTGTGACATCTCACCAGCGATGTGAGCGATATTGTTAGCGATCGCGCGTGCATGTGATCACTTACAATATCGTTCACGATATAGATACGTGTGACGGCCGCCTACGACCAAACTCTGATCAGTGGGTGATTAGCATAAAACAGGCAGGGCTGAGACTCATCACATAGCACCGCCCACTGGACTCCAAAGCACAGAACTAGAAGGGATTTAAATGGATAAAATACAAGTTAGGCTGCTTTAACATTGGTGGTTTTGTCTGGATCCGGTGGATCAGGACAAATAATGCATCTGCCGCAAGTGCCGCCTAACGGCAGCACTTGCGGCACAGTTGCGGCAAGCCCCGTGTATTATCTATGGGGCTTGCGGTAAGTGTGCTGCAGGTGCAGCAAGTGCGGTTTCGGCAGTTGCCACAGATGCGGCCGCGAACATATTCACTGCTGATTGCGTTTTTTTTTTTTTCGCGGCCGCATTTGCCACAACTGCCGAAGCTGCACCTGCCGCACACTTACTGCAAGCCCCATAGACAATGCATGGGGCTTGACCGCAACTGAGCCACAAGTGCTGCCGTTAGGCGGCACTTGCGGTAGATGCGTTTTTTTTTTTTGTCTGGATCCACCAGATCCAGACAAAACCGCCAGTGTGAAAGCACCCTGTATATATTTATACAAAACTGTAAATCAATCTGCTCAGATCCTCCTGCTCAATAGGATACAAGGAGGAGTGGGCGCACACCCCTGTGGGAATCCTTTCTATGGGCTAAATCGTGTTCTCTGTCATTATGATCTGCATATTATTCTTTTTTTATCCAGAAAAACAAAAACTATGTTCTTACTGTCAGTGCTACAGACCAGGAAGGACTCGGATTCTCAACTACTTGTAAAGTTGCCATCTCTGTGCTGCCGGCTGCAGGACATTTGGTAAGTCATACAGGATACACCAGACATTGACTCCATGGTGTGTAACTTTAATTGCATTTACATAACATTTGACCTAAAAATTTTGACATACATGCAGTATCGGGGGACTGGAAATTACTGGGCGTGGTCCAGTGTTTCCTTATGCAGCTTTTTTTTTTTCCAACAAGAAATTTTTATTAAACAAATTTTTTACAGTGCAAAATCATCAATACAATAATTTAGAGATGCAGTCAAATAACATAATAACAAGAAAATAACCTAATAAAGGGGGTGAGGGAGGGGAGGGGGAAAGGTAATCACTATATAATTCTCAACAGAAAGCTCTCATGACAATGTCCCAAAAATTCGTAGCTATTCTAGACATGGGAGCAATAGATCTACTTGAGAGTATAGACACAGAGAGACACAAGCTAAAGTGTATTCATAATAACAGCCTTAACAATATGGGATTGAGGAGGTTCAATGGGTGAGAGGCCCACAAGCACCAAACATCCAAGGTAGGTTTATCTGCGGCTGTTAGTGCTAGATGGTATTCAAAGCAAAAGATGAAGTTAACCCTATCGATAACTTCAGAGAGAGAGGGAGGAACCGAGGCCTTCCACTTTGTCGCGAGGCACAATCTGGCGACTATTAATATGTAAGCTAGTGTCTTACGGACCTCTGGGGGGGGAAGATTCCCAAACCAAGGTGCAAGATGGCCATCTGTGGAGTCTATGGTCTAGAGGTTCCCAACACCAATCCAATCAGACAAGAGATCAAATGCCAGAAGGGGTAAATCTTGGGGCACAACCACCACATGTGTGCGAGGTCTCCCCGTCCCCACACAGTCTCCAACTAAACGGCGAGCTATGTTCATTCATTTTAGCCAGCCTAGTTGGGGGAAGATACCACCTCAGATGAATTTTCTTTAGATTTTCTACGTGAGTTATACATCTAGTGGAGCGAGATAAAGAACTGATAGCGTCCTCCCAGTCCTCTTCACAAGAGGTAAAGTTTAAATCTGTCTCCCATCTCAGCCTGTAGTCTAAATTCGGGGGACAAGACAGCTGTAGTAAAGCTGCATAAATTGCAGAGAGGCCTTTTGTTCTGTGGGGGTCTGACAAAAGAAAAATCTGAAAAGGAGAAGGGGAGGGCAGAAGCTGATGTAGATCATGATGGCAGGAATCAGCTGTCAGGAAATACCTAAGTTGTAAAAATTGTAAGAAAGCTTGTTTGAGTGTGGGGGCTCTCACGATCAGGTCATCAAACGTGACCAGTTTTCCGTCAGAGAACAAGTCATCCAGGTGCTCCACCCAATCCCTGTTCCAAAGACCCACATCTAGAGAAGGGATATGTAGTTGTAGGGCGGAGAAAGGAATGACCAAAACAGGTAATGTAGGCCAACCCTTCGGGACCCGCCTCCAACTATCTTGAAGGGCCCGAGACGTGTTTAACAGCGGAACTCTCTTCAACGCACACAGGGTCTCCACAGCCAAGACCCGACGTAAATCTCCAACCCCCAAAATATGGGTTTCAATTTGGACCCATCCCAACTGGTCCAGATGGTCAGCGGAGTTCCACCACTTAGCCTCCTCCAGGATCATCGCCCTGATAGGTTTTTAAATCTGGCACTCCCATCCCTCCTTTTTTCAATTTGAGATACATCACAGCCCTGGAAATTCTGGGTCATTTCTTTGCCCATATGTAGGAGTTAGCTATGTTCTGGAGTTTCGTTATTAGTTTATTGGGGATAGAAAGTGGAAGACAGCGGAAGCAATGTAAAATTTGGGGTAGCAAAAGCATTTTAAAAGCATGAATTCTAGCCAACCATGACAATTCATGGATGGGATGCTTATCCAGGCTATGCTGAAGCTTTTTCTTGAGGGATTCAATATTTGTGGCAACGATTGAGGAGGAGGAACATAAGGTTATTCCCAAATAGGAAATACCCCCTAAAGACCACTGAAAAGGCAAAGAGGACGCCAGCTGAGCTGAAAGGCGAGGAGGGACTCTAATCGGATATACTACCGATTTTGTGGCATTGAGTTTGTAGTAAGACACTTGGGTGAATGATGTGAGGTTAGACATGACCGCCAGGAAGGACTCTAGCAAACTGGTGCAGGAAAATAGAATTATTCTTACCGTTAATTCGGTTTCTAGGAACCTTCCACGACAGCATAGGAGGTAGCCTCGCCACGCCCTAATTGGGACAGGAAGCAGAAGAGGTTAAAAGGACCCTCCCACCTCCCACTAGCCAGTGTCTTACAAAGAACCATAGCCTGAGAGCAATAATAACAGTAATACATTCCAGGAAAAATCGAGGAACATAGGGAGGGAAATAAGTGCTGTCGTGGAAGGTTCCTAGAAACCGAATTAACGGTAAGAATAATTCTATTTTCTCTAGTCACCTTCCACGACAGCATAGGAGGAATACCAACGAACTAATACTTAGGGCGGGACTACAGCCTGCAGGACTATCCTGCCAAAAGCTAAAGCCCCAGGGGAAGCCAGGGCCAGATAGTAAAACTTCGGGAAGCATGCAATGAACCCCAGGAAGCAGCCTAGCAAACTGCTCCGGAGAAGCCCCAGCCCCTTTCCTCCCAGGAGACAGAGGGAAAACTGGAGAAACGAGCAGGAACAGCTGGGAAAGGAAGGAGTCCGGAAAGAAATTCCGAAACCAGGAGGCGAAAGAACGTAGAGCCATTGCCTCGCCCGTATGACGACCAAAAGGGCGGCCAACAAATAGAGCCACACGCCAGGAAGCCCACACTCCAGAGCACTGCACCATGGACAGAAAAATAAAGAAAGTTCACCACCAACGGAGTCCGCGGAAGTTGACAAAGGGAAGGAAGAAACATCCACTGGGAGCGAAAGAATGCCGAGAAGACCTCGGGAAGAAACGAAGGGTCCAGGTGAAGGATAAAGCAGTCATCCAGGACAGACAGCGACGGGTCCTGGCCAGAGAAAGCCTGAAGCCCCCCCAACACATAGGCCAGAAGCAACCGCCAGCAGAAACGCCAACCCGTTTGACAACAACGGATATCACAGGAGGACAGAAGTCCAAAAGGAAGGGCGAAAAAGCCCAGTCAGGCCAACAATGAGGACCCCGCCGAATCCGTGGCAAACCTAGAACCAAACGCCGAACCCGGCATGTGCCGGATCAAAGACGCCGGCCCTAACCACATGTAGGAGAAAAACCACTTCACACCCGCATGACAAAGTGCCGAAGTGACCGGAATGCGGAATGTCCGCAAGGAGGCCACCAACTCGGCCGACAGGCCCAGAGGCCTCAGCCCTGGTCCTCAGAAACCCTGCAGCTAAGTTGAGCTGCCGAGCATCCGAAGGAACAGAAGACCACGAGATAGCAAGCAGAGGTCCGAATGCAAAAGGACTGGTCCACCGACCTAGAGCGCCATGAGCAGGATGAACCAATACCACCTCGCCCATAGAGGGGCCCTCAGAACAGTGTGGACCCCTTACCAGACCCCCCCAGGAATCTCACAAGAAGGGAGAAGGGGGACAGGAAGCCAGAAGCAATAAGAAAAAACCTCAGTCTGGGAGAAAGAGGTCCATCCCCCACCAGGCCTCAACTCGAGGTGCAGGGAGACATAGGCTGCTACAGTATGAATCGCCCGGGAAGCAAAAAGGACGAGCTCCGGGCATCCCAACTGGCGACCAGGGAGCAGAACACCGCTTGGACCAGGCTCCCCCTTCCCGGGAGGACCTCCCGGAGGCTGAACACCCAGCCTGAAGGGGCAGGGATCCTATCAGGCGGACTACAGAAAGAAGAAGAATGCGGTCGGACGAATACCAACAGCATCGCCCAATGGCAAGTGGCCCACAGTTGCCAGGGAACGGGGCCCGCTAGGGGGAGAGCCTGTAGCCAGCAAGTGTCATCCATAGATCATGACTCGGATGATAAGTACAGCTTAGGAACTGAACCCACAGCCACAGCTGGGTGAATGGGGCACGGGGCAGGAGATTCACTGCTCCATTGTTGCTGCCACAGCAGCCACTCGCTAGAATGGCCCATCCCCGGAAAGGAACACGAACAGCCAAAAAGGACCTCAAGTACCACTCTCAGTTCCCAGCGAATAGAGGACCGCGAATGAAGAGGAGACCCAGACTCCTTGGAGAGGGCGACCCCCGCCCCCCCCACCTAGGTTGGCATCCAGAGGAAAAGCCACCAGGGGAGTCAAAACCCAGGCCACCCCTAAAAGCAGGCCGTTGGATTCAACTACCAGAGGAGGGATGAGGAGGCAATCCCCGGGAGACGAACCCGGGGATTCAGAGGACGGCAGACTGCCCCAACAGGAGAAGACATGGTCCAGATGAACCTGAGTGAGCCTGAGACCACCTGACAGGCAGGATGGAGAACGTCAATGATCCCAGAGCCGACCGTCACCCGAAAGGAGGGAGACGCCCGACTGCGCAGAAGCGCAGCAGAGACTCCACCACCCTGCACCCGAAGGACAGGGGAGAAGGAGCAAGAAGAAGGAAACAGCCCAGACATAGCACCCAGACAGAGGCTGCAATCCAATAGGAAAGCAACGACCTCCGCCATATTGAACGAGAAACCCCGGAGCCGAGGAGAACCCCATGAAAAGAAAGCGGAGGACTGTTCCTCTGTACAGGATTGTGAACCTGAGGAGCATCTGGGGGTGAGGGAGAATGGGCACCCGCAGTATGCGTCAGTCCAGTCGAGTGGAGCCATCTGGTGGCGTAGCCCTGCCCCCATGAAGGGGGAGGCGTTGGAAGCCGACGATGACACAAGCCCCTCCAGAGGGCTAGTTCGACCAAGAAGAGTCGGGAAAGCCCCCAACCCCTCCTCACAGCCTGGACAGACGAGAAGACCGTCGGGCGAAGGAGATCCTGAACTCCGGAGTACACAAGAACCTAAGTACCCTGAGAGGGCAGGGTAGGAACCCGGAGAGCAGGCGGAGGAGGCAACTCGAACACGATGAGGAGGTCTTCGGAAAGACCCTCAGAACCCCCGGCAAGCGGCGAAGTCAGCCACTGGGGGAGAACACCACGAAGCATTTACTGATCTCAGGGAAACCAGTCCAAGAACCCACTGCGGGCAGCAGGCGAAAATGCCCAACACCGAGAATTCCGAGGCGTAATGCCTCCTGGGAAATATGAATATACCACTAGAGCCCGTGGTGCCTCGGGTAGGAGGCTCAAACACAGGACCGGGAAAGAAAGGCTGAGTTCGCCCTTTTACCCCTTCCCCCACCGAGCCACTGAGAGGCAGAGTACAGCAGCTGCAGCGGACAAGGCACGAGGACAACTAGTCCAAGGCCTACAAGGGAACTCCACCGCCCAGGAACCCCTGGCTAGGAGGTCCGAGGTACCAAGTGCCAAAGGGACCACCAACTAGTAGGCCGCACCGGAAGAGCCCTGCGCTCAAGTTGCCTGGTCCATAAAGGCAACAAGGCCAGGTCCAAACACCAAGAACCCAATGAAGGGTAGAGAGCAGAGTCTCATTAAGGCACTCCTCAAAGTCAGCCCCAAAGTCCGTCAGGTGGAGACGGATAGACAGAGATACAGGGTGTCAGGCGGACCCAGGCATCTGCAAGCCCCCAGGAAGCTCACCGGAGAAAGGGAAGGAAGACAAGGAGCTCCACCATAGGGAGCCCCTGAAGGGAGCCCAGTTGACCATCGTCCACAGACAAAGGCAGAAGGCCCACAACCATGCAGCCCAACTGGCCCAGGTGGGAGGCAGCCTCAAAGGGGAGCGCAGTCTTGTTAGCTACATGCCAACCTGCACCCCCCCCCCCGGGGACCCCGTGAATCAGAGATGCCACGAGAGAAACCAACTACTGGGATCACCCCCTGAAGGAATCCTGAACAATGGTAGAATGGACTGGAAAGCTGACTGGGCTGGCAGCTCCCAAGCCGCCAACATCCCCAGATGGTAGAACTTTCCCATAGAGCTCTGACCAGCCCTAGCCCAAGTTCCTCCAAGTAGAAGAGGAACCTACACAGTTCAGTGGCACTGGAAGATGGAGCGACAGTAGCCCAAACCTGACCTTCCCTCTCCCAGGAGCATCCCCAAAAGGAGCTGCCAGAGAGAATGAGGAAAGGGAAGCCTGAATCTCCAGGAAAACCCGGGATCTCATGCCATACACTAGGCTAGTGTGTGAAGCCCAACCAGGACAACAGGCATTAACGGACCTCCCAGAGGGGGCTGATGCCAGACTTGTCCCCTGAACCAAAGCACAGGTAAGGGGACCAACAATAACAACTGCCCATAGGCAGAAAAGAGGACCCCCCCCCACACTCCATCAGACATACACTGTGGCAGGGGAAACACTGGCACTGCAGCTGCAGGAGAAGACCCAGTAGCACACATAGGACAGTACCTTACCGTGGCTCAGAAGTCTTCAGGGCAGCCTTCCTAAAGAAAGGCCTGCCCCCCAGTGTCTGTAACGAGTTCCCCGCTTCCCGCACCGGGTCCTGGCCAGGCCACCCGCAGTGGTGGCGTGGCCGCATGCTGATCGCCAGGTCCCGTCACTGGAACCCGGAAGCGCTACGCTCCCGCCGGGGAGCGCGTGGCCGGAAGTCCCGCCCACCAGCGTCACTTCCGGTCGCGCTGGAACAGTAAGAAAGCGCGGGAAGCGGCCGGCGGGCTCCGGAACAGGGGAGGTCGCCGGCCAGGGAGCCCACAGCCCGCTTCACCCCGAGGGGATCCGGAGGGCCAGGGCAGCAGTCCCACATACGTGGGAGCAGCAGGAGGAGGAGCGGAAGCCCGACCAACGCTGCCCGGTCCTACCGCGAAAAACATGCGGTAGGAGCAGCCGGAGGAGGAGAGCCGTAGCACCGACCAACGCTGCCCGGCTAAACATCAGGTATGCTGCAGTCGCCGGCCCCACAGCACAGGAAAAAAAACCTCTCCATGCCCCATGGGGACAGGAAAGACACTGGCTAGTGGGAGGTGGGAGGGTCCTTTTAACCTCTTCTGCTTCCTGTCCCAATTAGGGCGTGGCGAGGCTACCTCCTATGCTGTCGTGGAAGGTGACTAGAGAAATAATGATATCATCGGCATATAAACCAATTTTATGATCTTTGTTGCCAACTAGTATCCCCAAGATCCATGGGTCTGATCGAATAGCGACTGCCAGCGTTTCCACCACTAGGACGAATACCACCGGGGAGAGAGGGCAACCCTGTCAGGTACCATTAGTTATCAGAAACCTTCGAGACAAGAATCCGGAGGAGAGGACCCTAGCATTAGGATTAGAGTATAAGCTGAGTACTGCCGACAAAATAGGGCCATAAAACCCAAACTTCTGCAGCACAGAACGGAGGTATCCCCAGTGCACCCTATCAAACGCCTTCTCAGCGACTAGAGACAAGAGCACACTGGGGACACCCCTCGACTCAGCTATGCCAATGAGGTTTATCATCCACCTGGAGCCGTCTTTTGTCTGTCTCCAGCCACCCACCTGATCCGGGTCTACCAACAAGGGAAGTATGCGAGATAATCTGTTAGCTAGAATTTTGGAATAGATCTTTAGATCACAATTTAAAAGTGATATTGGTCTATAATTTCCTGGGGAGTCGGGAGCCGTCCCGGGTTTACGAATTGTGGTGATGGTGGCCTCCAACACACCTGGTGAGATGGACCCTGACGATTGCCAATATTGGAAAGCACGGAGCAGATAAGGGGCTAGCTGGGTTGAAAAAGATTTATAATATGTGTTCGGGAAACCATCAGGTCCCGGGGCAGAATGCGTTTTGGTGGAAGCTATAACCCCAGCTATCTCCGTAGTGGTAAACAGCGCATTCAGCTCAGCAAGGTGCTCCTATGACACTGATGGAAGTTGCAACGTACTTAAAAATTGTTAAATCAATGTCGAGTCCGGCTGCGGAGTATCCCTATCATCTTTCAATTTGTAGAGATCTGCGTAAAATTGTGCAAACACATCCACAATTTCCCGTCTGCCAATTTCATAGTCTATCATCATACCCACAGAGTGTTTCTTGATTCTCCAAGTAACACCGCTCCAGCTCTATCACCCGCCTCATAGTGAGTAATTTTCAGCCGTCTCAGTCCCCTTTCATATTGTTGTAACATAAATGCTCTCAATTGTTGACGTGCCTGAAAAATCTGGGTAGTCAGGTGAGGCGCAGGGTCTGATTTATTAAGAGTCTCTAATTGACTTAACCGGAGAATCAAATCCGAACGAAGCTTGTCCCGAGATCACTTTAGTTGGGAGGATTTCTATATGACAAGTCCCCTCAGAACCGCCTTATGAGACACCCAGAGCGTCTCATCTGAGACTTCTCCGTTATCTTTCAAAGCAAAGTATTCAGTTAAGTTCTGAGCAAATGATGTCGGGACATGCCGATCAGACAAGAGGCTCGTATTCAGCCTCCAAGGACGTGCAGAGAACCCCCCGCCTCCAAGCCGGACCTCCAAAGATACCGGTAAATGATCTGACCACGTGATCAGATCTACCTCAGCACAAGCACAGGACGCCAAGGTGTTATCCTGTACCAGAAAATAATCAACTCTGGAGTATGTTCTGTGCCTGTGGGAGAAGAAAGAATAATCACGTTCTGAAGCATGACGGTAGCGCCACACATCATGGAATCCAAACTCTCAGTATAAAGGGCCAAGCTCCTTTCCTCGTCTGGGAGAGGAGCAGTCCAGCCGACAATCTGGAACTATCCCTCTTCACCATCTCAAAAAATGATCTCAGAGACTTAATCTGGCCTTCATTAGGTCCATACACATTTGCTAGAGTTTGAAGGGCACTGCGGCTGCGTATGCTGCCTGCTGCCCCTGATTGCGGCCCGTCACCCCCAGGGGCCCTAGTGCAGGAGCGGGGGGGGGGGGTGATACCGGCTGTTGGCGCGGCCCCGGGGGGGATGGCTGCTGGGAGCCACAGGTGCTGTGCTCTCTTAACTGGTGAGCCGCGCCGGATGTTTGGAGCCGGAGGGGCAGAGGAGAGGAGGGGCGGGATCAGGCAAGGGAAGCAGGAAGCTCTCTGCTTCCCTTGCCTGACCCTCCTCTCCTCTGACGGCGGCTTGCGGGGGTCGGCTGGGGGCCCCCTCCAGGCTTGAAGGGGTCCCCTAGACGGTCGGGGCCCTGGTGCAGCAGCCTCAGCTGCACCACAGTAGTTCCGCCCCTGCATGAGTGGTGTTACGTTTATACTCTCAATAAAGCTTTAAATGATATCCCATGTGTCTTTATTGAACATTGCGTGGCGGGGAGAACCGGTGGGTGGATTTCGGCAGTCATTGTCTTTCCTCCCTCAAAACAAATCAAGATGATATAGCGGCCTGCTGGATCCTTTATGACTCTATTCAATTGAAATTGAACGGAGTTACTGATTAAAATATAGACTCCCGCCTGAGTGATTGGCGAAAAACTTATGAGGATAGTGTTTGTGATGTAACTTCTTATTATCATCTTCCAAGAGGTGGGACTCCTGGACACACAAAATGTCAGCCTTAGCGCGGCGGGCCTCTCTCCATAAAAAAGACCGCTTTATAGGCAAATTTCGCCCTGTAACTATCCACACACTCATGCTTAGAATACGGCCCAGTAGCCTATTTGGGTGAGACAATGGTAAACCAGAAGGTCAGATGACCAAAAAAGTGGATAGGAAAGGAGAGGGAAGGGGGGGGGGGGGAAGAGAGAAGAGAAAAGAGACAGGAGAAGTAGAGCAAAAGGAACAACAATACAAACACAAATGTAAACGTTACTTCGACGGTACACCGTCTCCGGGTTGGGGGGGACCACTGACTCCCGACCACACTAAAGTGCGACAGAGAGTCTTGACCAATTTAGAAGTAGGTCTATCAAAGACAAGTCTGGCTCAGAGCAAACCAAGAAACAAAAAGATAACTTGAACCGCTCTAGAGCCACCGGAGCCACATCATGTCTCAGCCCTTAGTACTATGATATCCTGGGTATCCGCCACAAGAGGTGCCTTCCTGGAGAGTATGTCTGTCTTCGCCGTGGGGATCAGCCCTGGGGGAGGACGGGTTGCTGGAGCGATGAAAGTTCCATTCCTTAAATGCTTTGCCAAGTTTGGAGGGAGAGGAGAAGGACTGCCTGGTGCCTTGGTATTGAAAGTTTATCCGAACTGGGGACCCCCAATCATACGGGATACCGCTATCCCTCAGTACACGGAAGTATGGAGCGAATTCACGCCTCCTGACTAAGGTCCCGGGAGACAAGTCTGGGTAAACGGCTAGATTCTTAAAGGCATCAGGTAGTTGTGGCTTACGCCTCATAGCTTGGAGTAATAAGTCTCCTGTTTTTGGGAATGTGAAAGACACCAGTACATCCCTAGGGACATCCCTTCCCAGGTGGGCTGGTTTAGGCAGTCTATATGTTTTATCCATAGACAGATCCATAGGTGAGGCATCAGGGAGAACCATGTGCAGAAAGTCCATAATTACAGCCTGTGTATCCTCCCCCTCTCCAGCCTCTGTTAACCCTCTGATCTTCACATTCCCTTTGCGGATTTTATCTTCTAAATCACACATTTTGGACTTAAGGGAATGGACATCTGAGTCCATGATGGCATAGTCATCAGCTAGGAGGTGATTATGCTCAGCAGCATACTCGGCGATTTTGCTTTCAATGTGCCCTGTTCTGTCACTCAGTGCCGCCATATCTTCCCTCAGATCATGCAACAGCCCCCTCAGGTCATCTTGCAGAGATTTGCGCAGGGCCATCGTCCTCCAGGCTGTCAGCTGCTCCCTCTGTATTGCGGGGAAAGCGGTGTGGTGTCACAGCCGCCGGTGCCATTTTAGCAGAGTGCCCTGGCTGCTTCTCTGCAGTGAAAAAGTCTATTACCGTTTGGGCAGTGTCCCGGCAGTGCGATGACGTAGACGTCACCGCAGGTCCTGGCAGAAGACATCTCGCTTGGCACCGGACACCGAACACCGGGAGAAGGCGTCGGACAGGTAAAGTATTCATTCTTTTTTATTTTTCATACATTTGCTTTTAATTTAGATTTCGCAGTGTATATTAATACACTGCGAAATCTAATGGGGCTGTCACAGCTGTCACAGAGGGGAGGAGGAAGCAGGATTCTTCCTCCCCTCTGTGACATCACCTGCGCTTTCTGGGGTAAAGAAAGCGCAGGGTGTGAAAGCCCCTGCATATTTTGTTGCGCTTTTTTGCGCGGCTAAAAAACGTGGCAAAAAGCGCACGCGCAAAAAGGGCAACAAATTACGCTATGTGTGAATGCAGCCTAAAACACAACTTGCCTAATAATTTTGCATGCAGTGTAATAGTAATAATATTTATTCATTTATATAGCGCTATTAATACCATAGCGCTTTACATACATTTGCAACATTTTCCCCATTGGGGCTCACTGTCACGGGGTCCTTCTCCAGTATCCCACAATCAACAGAGTGAGAGATGCGTGATCAGCCCAAGAAACTTTATTGCTTGGAAAACATAAAATTCCATAAAAAACAATCCAGCAGTATATTTTATGTTAATGTAATCCAGATTTGTCTAAATCCCTTGTGGAGCTGGTTTTAACTCAGCTTCGCACACACACAGAATGAAAAAAACACTGCTTCTCCTCCCCTCAACACCTCCCCAATCCAAAACCAGTTCTATGGAGACTCCAAGGGGGTGGTACAAACCTTTACAGACAAAGGTCTTGAATGACCAAATAAGGACATGTCCACAGTAATTCAATTATCAACTCATGGGAGTATCATTTGGAAAGGGGCGCAAAACACACTAGTATAGGAACAACAACTGTAAAATGGCTTAAAACATATCACACAATCACTCTCTAAACATCCTATCAGTTTGTCTTTGAGAAACTGGAGTGCCCAGAGGAAACCCACGCAAACACGGGGAAAACATACAAACTCCTTGCTGATGCTCCCTTGGTGGGTATTGAACCCAGGACCTTAGCACAGCAAGGTTGCAGTGCTAACCAATGAGGCACCTTGCTACCCATTTTACTTCCATAATTCCTCTACAATCTGAAATTTGTTCCTAGTGGATGATAGGAAATGTATTGAGGCTTCACAGGCAACTTTCTCTCTCAAGGACACCCACCCAAACACATCAGATAGAGTCGCACCAAATGGCTTTGTCATGTCCCATGAATGGTAATTATTTATTGTCTTTTGTGCTGTGTATTGCATTTTCTCTGTTGCTAGGCAGAAGTCCTGCCTTTGGTATTTTGTCCCTTTCCTCTCCCTGTAGCTCTGTGATGTCAGTTTACTCCTCCCTTCTTCTCCATGTGATCTTACTGCATCCATTTTAGTATGGACACATGTTTATTGCTCTGATGAAGAATCACTCTTTTTACCTGCTGCATTGTACATGAATACAAGTTATTTAGTGAAAACGTCTTCACTTCTCCTGGATCCTTACTTCAATGTCTGTGTGGTCAAGTTAAACTGTCCAGGGACTTTGCATGTGAGTACAACAGTCCATATGAATATCAGAAGGAATGATACTTCAGGCACCTGCACTCCAGTGTATTGAAGAGACAGTATAGGCTTATTTCGCAAGTGTTGGCAGATTTAGTGGCACTGACAATGGTGCAGGATCGCCAAATTCTTTTTTTTTTTGGTCAAACTACAGATTAAACATATTGGATTTTGGGGATGATGCTAAAGAAGGTTTCTAGTTTTGAGGAACAGTTTATTTTTGTTTTTACAAGAAAAAAACAATTATCTGTACTCACCCTCCCCAGGTCCAGCGCGAGTCTCTGTTGCTGCTCTCGGCGTCTGTTATTGACAGCAATTGGCTCTGAACAGAGTGAGTGGTCTACTTAGTCAAAGCTGAGTAATATTAAAAACGCGGGGCAGCTGGTGTGAGCGCAGAGCTGAATCCAAGGAGGGGGAGTAAAGCACTTTATAAACTATAGCTGAAGGGCAGAGGTTTTCCAAACCTGGAGAAACCCTTTAGCACTGTGTGCATCATCTGAAAATAAATTCTACAAGGTTGAAGCAATTTGAGATGTTTTATTTTTCCATCAATTAATGAAAAATTTAATATTTTTGAGCCTTATAAATTTACCTGAGGGGTCCTCAGTTAAAACCATTCTAGGCCCAGATGGAATAACCTCAAACTGGGTCATATTACCATATCTTAGCACAAACATAGAGAATAACCCTCCATGGTCCTCCTCATTCTACAGCATCAGTGAAGAGTAGCAATGTGACTTGTATGTTCACATGGGTCATATATGTACATCACATGCACTGAAAAAGCTGCACTGCCACCCATCAGTTTACGGGAGGGATTTGGGGACCTATAAGTGATACCCATTATCTTGCCTATACTTGGACGTCTCCTGATAATATGGCGTGCATTATCTATGATTTATTTTTGTATAACGGAGTACTGAAATGCTGGGATTTGTTTTGAGATTATAATTCTTTAACGTCTTAAGCCATTTCCTTCCTTAGTAGTATAATCTGGTATCGCACAAAAATTGCTTTTTTTCCTTTTTTCAGAAACAACACCACCCCTGGCTGATGGTTGTGTGCGGTATTGCAGCTCAGCTTCATTGACTCGAGCTGTAACCTGTGGGCAGGGGCAGTGCTGTTTTTGGAAGAAAGCAGCCATGTTTTTCTAATGTGGATATTAGGATACTTATGGCCTCTGGGGTCAGTGATCCAGGAAAACAAGGCCGTGCACATTGGTAAATGTTAACCAGGACCCCCCTGGGGCACAGGAGGTTTGCAGTACAAAGGTTGGGGCTCCGGACAGCACTGGCTCCTTTACTATGAGCAGGAGGCGACTGCAGCTGGTTCAGCAGCACCTGCAGGGCGCTCAGGTAATGATATGTGGGGAGATTTGTCAGGATCACAGCCCTCCTTTGTGCTCCTACATGTCAGCAGCGGCATCCGGAAGTGCTTCTGCTGAATCTCCAGAACACAAGTAGGTATGTAAGGATGGACACTGCGGAGGGGCGTCCCTGCACTATATATTGGGGAGTTGCTTAAGTGCATTTCCCGAATAGACTTATATTACCATGTGCGTGTAATTCAAGCCCATTGAAGGTCTGTAAGAAACTAAATAGATGGGGACCGAGCAACGAACTCCATAATCTTATTTTTCTCTCCTTAATTACAGCATGGAGAAAATATAGGGAAGAAACTCCCCCCTACACATTCCCCTACCTCCCCCCCACCTACACAGAAAAAGCTCCAACAGGGCCCTGAATTATTGCAAATCTATAATGGCAACAGTCTTTTTCTATAGGCCAAAGGAACTTTTGGGGTCCCAGAGGCTCCAGGGTCCAGGTGCAATTGTAACCCCTGCACCTATTGTAGTTACATCCCTGCCCCTACAGAGAAATCACAAGGCGTGTTCCCAGTAAGTGGCTATATATTAACCCTATAACATAGTGTAGTCTAATGGTACCGTTACACGCGGCAATATCGCCACCGACATCACCGGCAACTCACAGGAGCCACACTTTTTTGGCGCGCTGCCAAGGTTGCCGTTGCGATGTCACACGCAGCGATATCGCCAGCAACGCAGCAGCGATGTTTCTGGCAACGTTCATTTCAACCCTGGCAGCGATCCTTACAATGGGAGTCTATGGCTCAAGTTGCCGGCAACATCGCTGTTGCCACGTTACACAGGGCGATGCAGACACAACATGTTGTGAAACCTGGCGATGTTGCTGAGGTGATTTTTCACCCAATGATCACCCTGTGACAGGGCAACTCTCCGGCGATGTCATGCCCCTAAGTTGCCGGCAACATCGCTGGAGATGTTGAACCGTGTGACGGTACCATAAAAGGTTTAGGGAATTGTTGTTATGCAACTATCCAATATAGTTCACATGTCCAGTAATCGTCCATTAGAGCAGATCCAGTAGTAATCTCTTGTACAAACACAATTTTTTCGGCCGTTTTGAAAAAAATGATGTCTGCATAACTTGTATTTTTTTGAATCAATGGAGAACGGATCCGTTACCTGATCGTTATTTAACTTCCATGTGAAACTGATCCAGTAAGAAAAACAGATTCTTTGCTATTTAGCCTTAACTTTTCTCTCATTTGTAATCGGTTAAAGGATACGTTTTTCATACACTTTAATGTTAAAAAAATGGATCCTGCTAAAATCAATTTTATCAATACAGGTAAAAACGTTTTGCCAATGACCCGCCCAGGGGTCTTTGGGAACTCTGTACCCAGGCGTAGAATTGGGGTGCTGTCTCGGTGGCCTGGCCCGAGCCCGTACCCTGGGGGTCACTGGAAAAAGGGGTAAAATAATAAAGTCTCGTGACACCACCTGCAGTGGTTCTGGTGAGCTCACCAGCGCCACTGTCAGACCGCCAGGGATGATGGTATTACAGCCAGTTGATCTTGCTCCCTGCAGGCGGAGAGGGTCCCAAGGGCAGTGCTGCTGTGCTTGTCGTGGTATCAGCTCTGAGGACGGCCGTAATGAAGCAAAAGAGACGTTTCTGCTCTGCACGGGTTTTACTGGTCACTGTTACGATGGTACTCAGGTTACAGTTACACAGTCTTTAGTGGGTAGCTGGCTGGGTAGTCACTGGGGAGAATAAAGTCTCTTTGAGGCCGCCAGAGTGTTCCTTCAGCTACTTTCATTGTCCTTTGCTGTCTTTCTTGCGCCTCCTCACTTGCTTGCGCTGTCCTCTACATTCCACTTGTCTGCCAGGCCTGTTGGGTGCAATGAGATTACCCTTCTCCTAAGGGGCTCAACCCGGTTTGGTGTTCCTGGTGGGGCTGCACGTTTTGAACGCGGTCGGGCTGCTGGGCAGACCCGCGACCTACCGGTATTGGTGGCTCAGGTTTAGACTCACCTGCACTGCATTTCTGAGCCGGTACCCCCGTTGTAGACCAGGATTCCCCAGACTGTGTACAAGGTCTGGCACTGGGTCTCTCCTTCTGTCTGGGTCGCCGTTCCCTTCAGATGCCCTCCCTGTGGGGTCCCCCTAGGACTTGTTCCTTGCTTCGTCCCTCAGACCAGACTAGATCTGTTAGTTTCTCGCTCCTTCTACCCTAACACTCCTCCCACCGGGACCAGTTACCCTGATAATGGGTGGCCAATTGGTCCCCTGTCTAGGTGTAAGGATGCTGGGATGAGAGCCTCAAGTTAACATTACACTCCCCAATGACAGGAATACTGCACACTCTGTTTTGGGTGCAGTACCCCTACTGTGGCGCACTGACCAGTGGGGCGCCACAACAACAGATCTCTGCTGGACCCGTTCCAATGAACAATTACTGGACATGTGATCTCAGTCTAAGCTTATATATAAACATATTAACCATATAACATAATGTAATCTAAAAGCTGGCTTGTGTATCTATTATAGTAGCAGATTTCTGGGAAACTGGATGATACAGTACATTTCTACAAGACTTTATTTAAACCATGCACGGTTTTATTGTGAATTGCAAAGTTTTAAATTACAGGTAAGGCTGGTTTCACAGACTCCTGTTCCATGGTCTGATTTATGGATGGCTGGGGAAGACGGCACAGTCCGTATTTAGACCATGAAACCGACCTAAAGTCATAGACACACTGAACAAGATGCTTGCGAGATACAGCCGCCATCTCTCTGGACAGGAGTGTGGAGCTTTATGTGTTTCTGTGCAGCTGACGCGCTCCTGTCCTGAGAGATGGCGGCCGTATCTTGCATGCATCTCGCTCAGTGTGTCTCCGTCCTAATACATGAAAAATAAATGTGTAAACTGCATTCCTAAAAAAGCAGTAATTCAGAATTAAAGAGAAGAAATAATGAGAAGTCGTCTACATGTATAATCACATATCTTGTAGGACATGTCGGGCGGCAGTGACAGCCTGCTGGGCACACACGTCTTAAATACGGCACAGGGGATTCCTGCAAGAGGCCTGACCATCACCCTGTCCAAGCTGGATGCCAGCGAAACAAAATGGGCACAAGTGAGCAGAAGGTGAGTGCTCACCCGCACCCCAGGTGTTCTGTATGGCGCAAATATCTATAGACGAATAATATTATTATTATTATTATTATTATTATATACAAGTGGATCATCAGTGGAGATGACAGAAGTGGCCACATTATTTGTACAAAAAGGAAATTGCCTATTATTTCAATCAGGGTTCAGTGTTACATATTTTTTTCATATCACAAATCTTATTTAAAGAATTACTGACACTTCTAGTCCTTTCAGGAAGAGTTTTCAGCATTCTCGTTATCATCAGAGGCATGATTACACTGCGTAGCAGCACAGGATTTACCAATCACAATAGGAGATCCCACATGTGACCCTGTTCTGCTCCCTTCACAATGAACATTGCACAAGCTCATTAGATGCTTCAGTTTCAAAGTTAGGTTGGAGCTTGTTCATTGTGACTAATGTACAGCTGCTGTTTTCTGAATCCAAAGGAATTGGAAAGTTTAAGGCCGCGTGCACACGCTCCGGAGGAACTGCATGTTGGATGTAGCTCCCCCGGACCTGAGTGAAGCCGCGGGTGGCCGCAGGAAGACCGCAGCCACCCTGTACTCACCATGTGCAGCGGTGCGGGGCGGCTTCTCCCTGCAGTCACCTGATGGGAGCTGCTTCCGACTCCACAGCATGAAATGAACATGCTGCGGAGGAGTGGTCTCCCGGCAACCCGCATCACAGCTCCAAAGACTCTGCGGGCGGGTTAAGTATAGTGAGGATGGGATTTCTTGAAATCCCATCCACTATGCTGATACTGTACTACGCAGCGTTTTGGACGCAGCGGCAAGACGCTGCGTCCTAAACGCTGCGTACACTGATCGTGTGCACACACCCTAAAAAAACACTAATTGGTCAGCATGAGAAATGCAAGATTGTCATTTTTTTTATTTATAATACAGAATATGAGAAAAAAAACTTTACCATTTTGTGATGTAGTTTTGCAGTTTTAGGAAGGGAGCAGTTATGGCTTGGTAACTCCTAAATGACCACAAGTCGGGCGTGGCCTGGAAGGAGATGTGAGCGGTCGCACTTCCTGGAGCTCCCGCTGAGTGCCCGCCATTAATCCTGCCTAATACCCTGTGGAGAGGTCCCTGACCCCCTGGAACTGTGCCCGGAGGTCCCCGGAGTGCAGCACAGTAGCGGGAGCCGTCCGGAACCGCTGATATGACCCGCCGCCGGCAGCGAGACGCGGGCGCGGGAGACGCTGCGGGCCTCCAAGATGGCGCCGATAAGAGAGAGGAGGCGGAGAAGGCTAATGCCGCTTGCCAGCGGCGCATGGCGGCTGCAGAGAAACTCGCACAGTTTGCGAGGAGAGAGGAGAGCTGTGCTGGAGGAACAGAAGATGGAGGTGAGGAGGCTGGGGAGGAGAATGAATCCCCCATGGCTGAGGGAGAAGAGGAGGAAGTGGAGGGGCCAACACAGGAGAAAGGTGCTGGAGAAGCCGGGCAGACACAGGCAGAGGACAGTATGCAGGCAGAGCCCACATTGAGAGATGTGTTTGCAGTGGTATCTTACTGCAAGGATGCCTTAAAGACACTGACACAGCAGGTCCTAGGAGTGCAGGGAGAGATATCCACAATTAAGAAGGATCTAAAAAAAGTGGACACTAGGACTGGTGCAGTGGAGGAAAGAGTGAGCACAGCAGAAGACCATATAACTAAAATGCAGAGGATGGAGAAAAAATATATCCAACAAATGTCTGAGCTGGCTGCAAAAACGGACGATCTGGAGAACCGCTCCAGACGAAACAATCTGAGAATAGTGGGCATACCGGAGAAGTCTGAGGGGAGAAACCCCACTGAGTTCATTGAAAAATGGCTCGGAGAGAAATTTGGCTCTGAAACTCTGACGAGACTGTTTGCCGTGGAAAGAGCCCATCGGGTCCCTATGCAGCCTCAGCCACTGGTAAGGGCCCACGCACAATCCTTGCAAAGATCCTTAACTACAGGGACAGGGATATCATCCTGCAGAAGGCCAGAGACATGGAGGAGCTTACAATTAATGGTCACAGGATCGCCATATATCCTGATTACTCAGTGGTGGTACAGAAGCAAAGAATGAAATTCTCCACTGTAAAGAAGCGTTTGAGAGAGTTGAACGTAAAATATTCTATGATCTTCCCAGCAAAACTGCGAGTGTCAGCATTGGAAAAAGTCTTCTTTTTTGTAGACGCTGAGGAAGCCTCGCAATGGCTGGACATTAATGCAAGACGTATCAAGGAAGCTGGAGAATGTGCGTGAACTCTGGGAATCCTGGATGTGACTTTGAGACAGTGGTGACACCACAGATGGACGTCCGGTAACTGACCCTGCATAGGTGATTTTGTTTTGTTGCTGTTTTTTCTGGAAGACAGACGGCCAGCAGGGGGGTGATAGAGCTATTGACTTTCTTTGTTCCTCTCTTTTTTTCTTTTTTCTCTCTAAATGTTATTTTTATGCGCTCCTGACCTTATTGGACAAACGGAGTGATAAGCATGGAGGGGGGGATGATACTAGAGGAATGGGGAGATGTGGGTATGATGGGAATAACCAATAAATATTGTTGTTTGAATACTATACTGTTTAAAGGTAATAGATGTTATCAGAATATTTAAATTTAACGGTAAATAGGTTAGTAACGGTGTTAAGCGGGCACGAGCGGAGGGGGGAGGGATACACCAAATATGGTGTGGAGTAGGTATTGTCTATACTCAATGCAAGATGGGAGAAGGCAGGTATTTGGTCCTTTGGTTGTAAAGGGTCCAAGGCTCAGGGACCCCACTCTCGATGAGAGTACTACACAGACGATAGAGGGGAGGACGGAGGGGTGGGAAGGGGAAGAGGAGGGGAAAGGGGAGGAGGGGGGAAGACAGCTAAGCATAGGGACAGCGGCAAACCGACTACAAAATATCTTGGTTGATGGGGGAATGGAATAACATTATTTGCTGGAATGTACGAGGGCTCTCGGACAAGTCTAAAAGAGCAGCGGTTATTCAATACGTGCTAGACCGTAAGCCATCAGTGATATGCCTTCTGGAAACACATTTAACAACTGATACAGTAGATGTTCTTACTAAAAAATGGGCGCAGAAGACGTACCACTCCACTTTTTCTTCCTACGCTAGGGGAGTTTCAATATTAATACATAAATCGGCACAATATGAAGAGATAGAAGCTGAAATAGATACTGATGGACAATATGTGATGGTGGTTTGTAGATTGTCCGGACAATTAATGTGTATCGTTGCAATTTATATTCCTCCGCCATATTCCAGTACTAAATTAAGGAAGATCAGAGAGACAGCGGAAAGGAAGGGGGTAATGCCATTTCTGTTGATAGGAGACTTCAATAATGTGATAGACACACAGTGGGACAGAAGCGCCACATCTGGAGGGGTTAGTAAGAACACTCTGACTCCATTTGGCTCACTGATACAAGAAATGGGGTTGACGGATCTTTGGAGGGTCAGAAATGTAGAGGAGAGATGTTTCTCTTGCTTTTCGACATCATACGACACACTTTCCCGTATTGATATGGCCCTGGGAAATAGTCTACTGGATGGGCTAATAGGGGAGGTGAAATATCTGGCCAGAGTTGTTTCGGATCATAGCCCGATATTGGTTTCCATTAGACGACCGGGTTCACCGGGGAATGTGGTCAGAGAATGGAAAATACACCCCGTGTGGCTACGCACTATTGATATGGCTAAAATTGGAAGGGAAATAGAGGAATTTTATAATTTAAATGAGGGAAGTGCGGACCCACTGATAGTTTGGGAGACCATGAAAGCATACCTAAGAGGGATTCTGTTTCGGGATATCTGTCGGTGTAAATCACAGAATAAACAGAAGGAAAAAGATAGTATACAGAAATTGGAGAGAGCAGAGATGGAGGCGGCAAAGCAGAGTGATATACATAATAAGAAAATACTACGAGAAGCACAAAAAGAGGTGAATACAGTTCTTATGGAAAGGGCAGATAGGAAAATGGCATTCCAGAAACTGAGATTTTTCGAAGAAGGGGAGAAGGTGGGTCATTTATTATCCATCATAGCGGCAGCGCAGAGGGGAAACCAGTTTGTCCATTGTTTAGTGGGAGAGGGGGGAGAACGAACAACGAATACAGAGACCATTATGGAGATCTTTGTGAAGTTTTATGGGGATCTATATACGTCACAAGAAGGATTAGATGAAAGAGAGGTGGGGGCATTTTTGGCAGCGGCATCGTTACCCACTCTATCAATGGAGGATAGGGACACTTTGGAGGCACCTATAACGGTAGATGAAATAGGGGAGGCACTGCATGGCATGGCCAATGAAAAAGCCCCGGGGTCTGATGGACTCCCGGCAGAAGTCTATAAGAGACTAGAAGAAATTCTTTTACCCAGATTGCTGGAGGTCTATGTGGAGGCTAAGAAAACAGGGGGTACTACCAACATCCATGAGAGAGGCGACTATAGTTGTGATCCCTAAGGAAGGTAAAGACCTTGCGAGCCCAGAGTCATACCGACCTATTTCATTGCTGACGGCAGATGTGAAAATTCTAGCAAAAGTTCTGTCAAACCGTCTGACAAAGGTGATATCAACCTTAATACACCCAGATCAGGCCGGCTTTATGCCTAATAGGTCTACTGCGACTAACTTAAGAAGATTATTTCTGAATCTGCAGCTGCCGTCGGACAATATGGGTAGAAGAGCGATAGCATCGCTTGACGCTCGCAAGGCCTTTGACAGTGTGGAGTGGAGGTACCTGTGGAGGGTGCTACAGTATATGGGATTTGGTCCGCAATTTACGTCATGGATAAAACTCTTGTATGCCCAACCTACTGCCAAAATTAGAGTCAATGGGGCCGTCTCTAAAAAGATAGACCTACAGAGAGGTACCAGACAGGGATGCCCGCTATCGCCCCTGCTGTTTGCCATCGCGGTGGAGCCACTAGCTGCTACCATAAGAAACTCCAGTGACATCAAGGGATTTAATATGGGGAAAATGAGGAAAAAGTCGCGTTATACGCGGATGACATTCTGCTCTTTCTGGAGGATAGTGGGGCATCATTGAGCCATGCCATGCGGACCATTGAGGGTTTTGGGGTGCTTTCGGGACTTAATATTAATTGGACTAAGTCAAGTTTATTTAAAGTAGACAAAGAAGAGACAGAAGAGGAAGTGGAACCGGGAGGATTGAGTAGGGTGGAGCAGTTTAAGTATTTGGGCATTTGGGTCTCTTTGCCCATCACGGATTATTTGCAATTGAACCTTGCCCCGTTACTGACAGTGCTGAGGCGTAAGGTTACTGCCTGGAATAAGCTGTGTTTATCCGTGGTGGGGAGAGTCAACTTGATCAAGATGATCTTGATGCCCAAACTACTATATGTAATGCACAATTCACCCCTGTGGATCCCTCAACGCAGACTTAAGCCTATTAATGCCATATTCCGGGAACTGATCTGGGGAAAGAGGCAGCCTAGGATTCGGCTAGAAACATTGCACAGGCCAAAGGATGATGGGGGACTAGCGTTACCGCATGCTGGGATTTATTTTTTGGCAGCCCAAAGCCAGCACTTAAGGGGATGGGCAAGTAAATCAAGGAACAGTCACGGTACGAAAATATTGGGTAAAATAATTGATAGATCCCCTTTGACAGATGGACTTGAGGACGGGTCTGTAGGAATACTGGGAAAGACATACCCTACACTTGACCTTATACATAAGGTATGGACAAAAATTAAACAACTGAGAGGAGTGACAAAATTGACCAACTACACTCCCATATGGGACAATGGGAACCTCCCAGAACTGATCAAAATGGGACGACTTACGGAGTGGGAGAATAGAGGCATTGTATACATGCATCAAATTATAAATAGACAAGGATTAAAGACCTTTCAACAACTCAGATTGGAATTTGGACTCCCAGACTCGGGTTGGCTTCAGTATTTACAGATGCACCATGCAGTCAGTAAACAGGGTGAGACCAGTACCTTACAAATACAGGATGATATTGTCTTAGATTATATTTGCCATGAGGGACTCTCGACTGGAGTGATATCGTGCATATATAGAGATCTACTACATACATTCCTCCTTTCCTTTCCTATAAAGGCACGTTCGAAATGGGAAGAGGAAATGGGACATATACCGGATGATAGGTGGACTAGTATACTGGAATACATACCTAAATTGTCTATGTGTGAATCCGCCAGGGTCTCGCATCTCTACGTGGTACACAGAGTGTATCGCTCGCCAATGGTTATGACACAGAGCAGGTCTGAGGACTGATTCTGAATGTCTGAGATGCAGAGAGATAATGCGGGGATTTTCCATGTGATGTGGTCCTGCCCAAGACTATCCACATATTGGGCGGGCAGTCATTAACCGAATAGAAAGAGTGTATGGGTGTGAAATACCTAGAGAACCGGTAGTTTGTTTGTTGGGATATGTGGAGGAGGTGAAAATTGAAAATGCATTTAAAATAATGATTGCAAAATTGCTCTTTGTAGCGAGGAAACTGATTGCAAAATTCTGGATACGAGATGTTCCCCAAGCAGAGAGGAATTTGTGAAACAGGTGGATAACCTACTGTATATGGAAAAGGGTATCTATGGGAAAAGAGAAAAAATAGCAATGTTTGAGAAAATGTGGTTACCCTGGATAAATTACAGATGAGAAGAGGATGTATGACATTTAGCTGTGATGTGAGCAAATTGTTTTGAAATGCGGGATAATTGATATGCCCTATTGACGATTACTTCACTAAATAACACCATGTGCTGTTGTGTAATGTGCTAGCTGTCGGGGGGTACGGGGTTAGGGGGGGGGGGAAAGGGAGGGAGGGGTTTGGGACTGTAATTCAATTATTCATGTGAAAACGAGACATGTTGTCTTGATGCATTTGTGTGATCCTGTGTGGAATATGTTTAATAAAAACTTATCTGATTTAAAAAAAAAATGACCACAAGTACTTGATGTTTTATCATAATATGAAGACCTTAATAAATCACATCTAAGCATGATCTATTTTTAAATTTTTCAAACAAATGTATTTAATTTTGTGTTAATGGAAACCTAATCTTCCTTCTCCAGCGTCACTAATGAGGACGGCCGGTGTCCGGGGCTCCTGCGAGGAGAACCTCTTACTGCCGGGACCTTCCAGTTACGTTTTGACACAAAGGACTACTGGAAACAGATGCAGCAGGACAGTTTCTACCCTTATGTGGAGGTACCGGCTTTGCCAGTGGGATCCAGAAAATCAAATTTAAAGGACAAGGGAGCTTTATGTATGGCATGTGGGTTCTTTGCTTAGAGCAGGGGTGGGGAACTCCAGGCCTCAAGGGCCGCACACAGTGCAGGTTTTCATGATTTCCTTAGTATTGCACAGAGTCTGGAATCATCACCAGTACTGGTGATTATACTATCACCTGTGCAATACTAAGGAAATAATGAAAACCTGCACTGTGTGCGGCCCTCGAGGCCTGGCGTTCCCCACCCCTGGCTTAGAGAATCCCACATCCTGTACTCTAAAACTTGCACTTATCCCGGTGTTGGCCGATCTGTCCTTTGTCCCTGGCGGTCACACCGGATATTTGGGTAGAGGTGTAGCTTGAATCTCCCGCTCACATCTGATGGGCCAGGTTCAGGCAGATTTCAGAGTCTGCATACAGTGCACGATGCCCAGTCTGATGGTAGATCTTTACAGCCCGAGGTTGTAAATTTGCATCTGCCTGTACAATGCATCTGAAATACACCTGACTGTACCCGGCAATAGGGCCATTATACAGTCTCAATTTTATGAGCACATTTCCTAATATGAGATGACTCTTATTTTACAGGTTGTTTTCACCATCTTGGACCCAAAACAGAAGTACCATGTGCCGCTCCTGCTGACTCCGTTCTCGTACACCACCTACAGAGGGAGTTAATTAATCTTCAGGTTCTTCTGTTATTCCGCCATTGTCAGTTTGCATCTCTGAGGCTGTACCCAGCATTTCTGGAATACAAGTCATAAAAACTGTGAAATAAACAGTATTTACTCCGATGCTGGTGGTTGTTGTGTTGTCTATATGTGCCATCGCCATTCAAAAAAAGAGAAGACATCAATGTCCTAGAGTGTCAGTGTGGCTCCCCTGCAACCAAGAGGCCACAGAGAGAAGTGCAGCCAGGTAAGGCAAGGTTGGCAAAAACACCCACGCCGCACAAACACCGACCTACGTCCAGGACTCTAGGTTGGGCAAGGGGTAGTGGGTGTAGCAAAGTGGGTGGAAGGTAGTCAAGACACCGACAAATGGGTGGAGACAACACAACAAAACCCGGGAACACTGGGTAGAAATTGAGCAAGAGAAGACAGTAGAAGAGTGAGTATAAAGACATTACAGCTGGAGATCACAGAATAAAAGAGCATACAGATATTACAGCCAGGGATCACAGAATATAACAGTATACAGACATTACAGCCGGAGATCACAGAATATAAGAGTATACAGACATTACAGCCGGGGATCACAGAATATAACAGTATACAGACATTACAGCCGGAGATCACAGAATATAACAGTATACAGACATTACAGCCGGAGATCACAGAATATAACAGTATACAGACATTACAGCCGGAGATCACAGAATATAACAGTATACAGACATTACAGCCGGGGATCACACAATATATAAGAGTATACAGACATTACAGCCAGGGATCACAGAATACAAGCGTATACAGACATTACAGCCGGAGATCACAGAATATAACAGTATACAGACATTACAGCCGGAGATCACAGAATATAAGAATATACAGACATTACAGCCGGAGATCACAGAATATAAGAGTATACAGACATTACAGCCGGGGATCACACAATATATAAGAGTATACAGACATTACAGCCGGGGATCACAGAATATAAGAGTATACAGACATTACAGCCGGAGATCACAGAATATAAGAGTATACAGACATTATAGCCAGAGATCACAGCTGATTCTAAGCTCTATTAATTAAAATGGACAATTGTTCTTGGCAATCCTTTTATAGGGTGGTCTACACCAGAATCGCATTGACTCCTGTCTAATCTGTCTCATTACTGAGTTCTCAGTAATGGATTTTATTTGATATGGAGTTTGGAATTTTATAATAAAGGCGTTACATTTTATGATGGAGCTGGACCCCTTCTTTTCCTCTTTGTCATCTCAATTCGTAGAGGTGATGAATTGCTGTGCTGAATTATTCCCATTGGGAAACAGGACAGATATACATTTTTTTTCATACGTTTTACTTATATCCAGAGTAACACACTTTGTACAAGGATGGAAGTAACAACTGCCCATGGTTATTTCACTGATCTGCCTTCCCCTGGGATGCTGCAGTGGGATAATATAGTCTTGTCTCTGTCACCAGGAATATCACATGCAAAAAGTTGATTTATTACTGCCCCCTATAGGAAACAACATGGCTTTGAGCAGGATGATCATTTATCTTACGTTTCTCGTGACCAGACCAGACATACTGTTATAACTGCTTTCAGAGTTGGAGCTAAATGTGTGCAGTTTCTCTACATAACTGCAGATTGGCAATTCCTGAGTGAGCAGGGGGTCAGGCTTCTGCTTTTCTCTGAGCTCATGGTCGGGATTTGCAATTGTGCAGTCGCATAGAGTGACTGCAGAAATTCAGTACAGACAGGAAAACCCTTTTATAGGGAATCTGTCAGCAGATTATTTTGCTAGGTGAGCTGAGAGCACCATTATACAGAGGCCCTGATTCCAATGCTGTCACTTACTAGGCTGCTTGTTTTTGTTTCAATAAAATCAGTGTATTATCAGCAGGGGTTTATTACTGCAGGACTAGGTGTCTTGTGTCTCCTGGTCCAGCCACATCCTGTCACTGGCAGCTTTCTGTCAATATACAGTGTACACAGACAGCTGCCAATGTGTGCGGGGTTATACACAGCTCAGCATTCTGAGCTCTGCAGAGAAAACTATGATTGTAAGTGATACGTCGCTGGAATCAGGAACTCTGCCCCAACATCATCATGCTGCTGTCAGGGACATGCTTGAGACCACCTCCTACCAAACAAAAGGAACATCACTTTTTTTAACGGTTTAAAGAATATTTATTCTCAGAAAGTTAAAGTTTGTTTTAAAAATAAATACATTGTGTCATCTCCGTGAGCAAATGTTGTTAGAAGAATCTGGATCAGACGATACATTGATCTTCCTGATAGGAAAAATAGGTTTGTACAGCTTTAAGTAGTGGCGGCTACCAGACCTGCAGGCCCTTGCCCAAAGGTTTGCCCTGGTACCAGGCTCTCCAGAGGTTTAAACCCCAGCTCTTCTACAGGTATCCCAAATGCCCTCATCTTGGCTTCATATGTCCGGAGCAGGTCATTGTGCGCCTGAAAATGAGAAGAAAGTTTTTTTAAAAAAACTGGAGCTGATATATAGGAAGGGATCAGATTAATGGACCTGTAACTTCTGCATCACAGCATGTATTGGACTCCTGGCGGGATTTCTGCATCAGTAATAAATAGGATATGTTATGTGTATGATACCTGATGGACACCACATCAGCAGTATCACAGACCGCCCAATGTGGAAGTAAAAGACGCCATTAAATTATAAGCGGATCCCCAATTTATCATCAATGTTTGTAAAGAATTGTTAAGCACAGGGTCAATTCTCCATCCAAGAACTTGATACCCGTCATTCTCCACCTCTGTTACTTATATGATCTCTCTAACCATCAGGTCACCAATATGATCAAATCTGAGCTATGGGTGCAATTGGATTCAAGGCTGGGGATACACAGCCATGTGGCATTTACTTTGTGGTGTTTCATTATAAGTCACTAATATTTCAGATAACAGCATGGAAGATCCTGGTGGACCTATCTAGGTTTGGAAAATACTGTAGTGGATCTATCTAGGCTTGCTTGGAAAATACTGTAGTGGATCTATCTAGGCTTTGAGGAGATCTTAGTTGCCCTTTCGTGGCTTGGAGAAGACCATGTTGGACCTAATTAGGCTTGGAGAAGACCCTGGTAGACCTACCTAGGCTTGAAGAAGCCACGGTTGGACCTAATTAGGCTTGGAGAAGACCCTGGTGGACCTACTTAGGCTTGAAGAAGCTACGGTTGGACCTAATTAGGCTTGGAGAAGACCCTGGTGGACCTACCTAGGCTTGGAGAAGCCACGGTTGGACCTAATTAGGCTTGGAGAAGACCCTGGTGGACCTACCTAGGCTTGAAGAAGCCACGGTTGGACCTAATTAGGCTTGGAGAAGACCCTGGTGGACCTACTTAGGCTTGAAGAAGCTACGGTTGGACCTAATTAGGCTTGGAGAAGACCCTGGTGGACCTACCTAGGCTTGAAGAAGCCACGGTTGGACCTAATTAGGCTTGGAGAAGACCCTGGTGGACCTACCTAGGCTTGAAGAAGCTACGGTTGGACCTAATTAGGCTTGGAGAAGACCCTGGTGGACCTACTTAGGCTTGAAGAAGCTACGGTTGGACCTAATTAGGCTTGGAGAAGACCCTGGTGGACCTACCTAGGCTTGAAGAAGCCACGGTTGGACCTAATTAGGCTTGGAGAAGACCCTGGTGGACCTACCTAGGCTTGAAGAAGCCACGGTTGGACCTAATTAGGCTTGGAGAAGACCCTGGTGGGCCTACCTAGGCTTGAAGAAGCTACGGTTGGACCTAATTAGGCTTGGAGAAGACTCTGGTGGACCTACCTAGGCTTGAAGAAGCCACGGTTGGACCTAATTAGGCTTGGAGAAGACCCTGGTGGACCTACCTAGGCTTGAAGAAGGTACGGTTGGACCTAATTAGGCTTGGAGAAGACCCTGGTGGACCTACCTAGGCTTGAAGAAGCCACGGTTGGACCCAATTAGGCTTGGAGAAGACCCTGGTGGACCTACCTAGGCTTGGAAAAGATTCTGATGGACCTATCTAGTCTGTATAAGATCAAAATTACAGCGCGTTCATCCATCAAGTTGCTATGGTTCCAGATTAAGCTGAAGGCTGGTAGATCATAATAACAACAATATTTCAGGTTTTCTGTCAATGGCCAAAAGTGGCATAGACTTCAATGCATGCGACTATAATTTGTCTAGAGATTTGGCTTTTTTTATTTTTATTTTTACAGTAAAATTGCAGCTTTATTAAAGTCACGTGACAACAGATCACAGAAAAATTGCATAAATGTTTTTGGTCAGGTGTGTATCATAAAGTAACAGTCAGGGAGCTGTAGGAAATGTCCTGCCCCATGGACCCCTCATCAGAGCGGTTCAGTCCACACTTCCAAATGGCCAATATGTGATCGTAGCTGCTCCCTCTAATTCTTTAGGACGCCTCTCTAGTCATAAGGTTCATACTGAGGTGTTTTAATTGGATCCAATCAAACATTCTAACAAAAAGCACTTTGCATACGCTTTGATGAAAATTGGATGTTGGTGAAAAGATGATAAAAGACTAATGGTGGGTTTACACACACCAATCATTGTATCCAATCTCTGAACCAATCTCTGGTTGCAGTGAAATCATGGACACATAGTTCCATTTTGTGGCTGTGTACAACATGGAGCAATCTGTCCATGATTTCACTGCAACCAGAGATTGGTTCAGAGATTGGATACAATGATTGGTGTGTGTAAACCCACCATCATATATTGCTAGACTAGAGATGGTTGCTTCAGTGGTACTCCCAGAGCTGTGACTCCTTACCTTACACACTCTGGCCAGTTCATACTGCAGATCCTTAATAGCGTTATTCTTGGTATCTAAAACATCCTGTATAAAACAAGAAAATATATGAAAAAAATCACTTTATACATAAGAAAAGTCATCCAGGTGATGGAGCGTCTCGTACCTCCAGCTTGCGAGTGACTGTGCTCAGAGCGACCGGGTCCAGGTTGGATGCCGCCAGCACCTCGTTGAGTTGCGCTTCCTTCTTCTCTAGAGTTTCTCCCAGTGCATGTAACTTTCTTTCCAGCAGTAAGTTCTTGAAGCCGTTCTTCTGCTGAACTTCCTGAATGGCGGCTGTGAATTTATTGTACAGCTCATCTCGCTCACTCTGAATCTATGGAGCAAGAAGGAGCAAACTGAGCGATCAAAGAAATAAAGACTAAGATTCTGGGGTTAAAGCAGCCATGTTTGCCCCTTTCAGATTGCATCCTCCATAGAAGGCTAAATCTTCTGCATGCAGTAACTTCCTAATGTCATCAACTAGATTACCCAGAATACCCAGGTGCCTGGACATCTTTCGAGCGATCTCAACCCCTGTCTATATTAGACTGAACTTTGTACTTTCACTGTCCACAAACATTATTTAGGTCTATATTTGCCTATGGGTTGATTTTATATGTTTAAATAAGTCAACTAAAACCTTGGTGAAACTACAAAGCCCAGCATGCTACAAATATTTGCAGTATTTACAATTCACCTGCATTCCTTATTGATTTGCACTTTCACAACACCAAAGATCCCCATACTTGTAGATTTAAAGCCAGGTGAACTTGGTCATTTTGTTCAGACCTGTCAACTATCCAATGTGTATGGCTTGGATTTTTGAGGTGGAAAAACATAGATGAGTTATGGTGGACTGTTAAATAGGGGGAGCCTTAAAGGGAATCTGTCAGCTGTTTTTTTCAATTTAATTCAAGAGGATCATAATGTAGGGGCAGAGAGCCAGATTTCAGCGATGTGACACTTATTAGGCTGTGCTGTAGTTTAAATACAATTAGTGTTTTATCAGCAGGAGATTATCACTGCAGGACTAGGTCTCATGTGCAGGCCAGTCCAGCTAATCTGTATAACCCTGTTCCCACCACTGATTGGCAGCTTGCATACAGGGAGCTGACCATCAGTGGTGTGGGTGGGGTTATACAGTGCTCTCTGTTCTGACCACTGCTACATATACTGCAGGGAAAACAGGGATTCTAATTAAACTGCACCCAGCAACACAGTAAGGCTGCCTTCAGATTTGCAGATGCCTCCGCAGCGTTCTGCGGAGGCATCTGCATGCAGACCGCAGAACCTATCTTTATAATGGAGCGCACGGCGGTCTGCAGATGCTTGCAGACCGCCGTGCGCTCCCATTGCCCGCCATGAGTGATCTGCTGTGCGCAGGCGGACGCCTGCGCACAAATCACACAGTCTCGTCCGCACCAGGGACGCGACATGTTGCGTCCCTGGTGCGGGCGAGAGTGTGTGATTTGTGCGCAGGCATCCGCCTGCGCACAGATCACTCATGGCGGGCAATGGGAGCGCACGGTGGTCTGAAAGCATCTGCAGACTGCCGTGCGCTCCATTGTAAAGATAGGGGCTGCGGTCTGCATGCAGATGCTTGCAGATGCCTCCGCAGAACGCTGCGGAGGCATCTGCAAATCTGAAGGCAGCCTAAGTGATACATCACTGGAATCAGAATCTCAGCCTCTACGTCCTGTTTCTCTAAGATTACATAGCAAAAAAATGCAGACAGATTCCTTTTACATACAGACTTGACTAAATGGTAGTATTTGGGATCCTGAGTACATTCCTTTCAGTAACTCCACAGGGATAATGCTCAAGCCTGTGATGACAGACTATCACTCTGCACACAGCCATATCACATTCCGAGGCCCAGGAGCTGACACTCACCTTTTGGAACCTTTGCACTAATACTTCATGCTCCCATTTCAGCTCATCTAGTTCTTTCTCCGCTGATTTCAGACGCGATTTTGTGCTCTGCATAGAGACAGAAACAATTATTATCATCATTTATATATGAGCTGCCGCCATGTTGAACGGAGATGTTTGTTGTGATGGAAGTTGGCTCAAGAGGGGATAAGAACTGGATCTGCAGTGATTACGTCCCCGTGTGTGCGACCATATATAATTAATAAGAGAGGAACAGAAAGACAAACATCAAAAAGGGCATAGTTTGTAGTTGTGGCCACAGACAATTCCTCCCTTTTTATCCTTCCTCACTAGTTTTGCATTTTCTCCATGCGGCCCATCCCTGGTGCTTAGGTCATCCATATTTTACAGGATGGTACATCTTTTTGTGCTATTCTTAAAAGTTTCATCTGCATGGTAGCAGTGGAGATTTCCATTGTGGCTGACATGTACATAATAATGAGGACAAACCTATATAAGGGACCAGGGCTAGTATTGTAGAAAATGGATCAAAAAAATAAAAAAAATTGTTCTTTGTTGTCCAATCTGTAAATACTTTTTATAATTTCATCCCACCTGTAGCACGAAGAAAATACTGTCATATGCAACCTACATAATATCATATAGTCCCCACATAATAAGCAACATGGAGAACCAAAAATAATTAAAAAAAATGCAATTAGATTCATTGAATGCGTAGGTGCATGTTCACATAGGCCACAAAACAGCAAAACCAAAGAAAAGAAACAAAAATGAGCAGATACCCTAAAATAAGTAAATAAATAGATTGCAATAGTGCATGAAAATAAAAACAGGGGACTTGATAACATTATTTGGATCCAAGAAATGTAAAAGCCATCCCATCACGTCAAGGTGACCCCAGCAGGACGGTCCTATCCTAGCGTCAAATATTAAAAACTTCACCAGATGTCAAGTGACATAACTGTGATAAGGACTAAACAGGGCCCAGGGCCCCAACAGGGAAAACCCAGCAATGGGAAGCTATGTACACACCCGAGTCTTGCTCAGTCCTTATCACAGTTACGTCACTTGATATTTGATGAAAAGATAGGACCGTTTCGATGGAGTCACCTTGACGTGGTGGGATGGCTTTTACTTTTTTTGATCAAATTAATGTTACTGATGGCTGGTATAAATATTATGTTTACACCGTTCACATACCTGAATATTTGAACACTGTAATTTAAAATGTGAATCCCTCTTGACATATCTGTAATAATTTGTTTTGAAAAATAAATATTTCTGGAAAAAAAAATAATGTTGCTACCAAGTTACCCTATTTTTATTTTCATGCTTTATTGCAATTTATTTATTTATGTGGGGGTATTTGCTCATATAATTTGGTTTTAGAATATGCAGTTTATACTCTCACATAATACTTCAATCCACTTCCCAAATAATACCTGTATACTCCTCTAAATAATACAGGTTTCTATAGTTATCTTCCTGAGGAGCTGTCCAGTTTTCCACCCCATAAACCGTCTGGTGATGTACACTTAACCTACATTCCTGTACAATGCTCTGCTATGGACGATAATAGGACAAGTAGTAAGTATATGTGATAAATTACATCCTGCTGGGCTGCAACTATAAGCAGCTCTAACAACAGGCAAATAACCGTGCTTCACTGCACTGCAAAAGAATGAACGTAATGTGGAGAACCCTGGGAGTCCAATACACATAGACGGCATAGGAAGAAGATGGATGACCGGGGCACAGCATGAACCATCACTACCATGTCCATCAAGGCGAACACCCTGTTGAGCCAATCAAAAAGCTATTAAGCTGCAGAGGATATGGAAGTAAGAGCTGAGGGCCTCCTGCCTGAAATGATGTGTCCTGGTGAGAAGACTGGAGAATAGCCCTGACAGCCGCTGTCACAGAACATTACACTGTCAGATGACACTTACTATCAGAGATGTCTTGTCCTTTTCGTAGTTGGTTAGGAGTCTCTGGTGTTCGGACACCTCGTCTCGAGCCTTCTGTAGAGGCTCAATGAGGCGCCGGTTTTGTTGCTGGAGGTCCGCCATCTCTTTCTCTAACCGATCTTCCTTTTTCCGCATCTCCTCCATCTGTTCCTGTTATGTGGATCACATAAAGGATTGTTACAATCATTTTATTACAAGTTAAAATTACCAAGTCACAAGCAAAAATGTGTGAAATCAAGAGAAGTCAATCGTTTGGTCGACAACAATTGTCACCAACCTGTAGCTTGAGAGTGACATGAGGCTCACTGGCCCGTGATGTGAGGCTCGCGGCTGTCTGCCAGCTTGGTACATTAGGATCAGGTCTATCAAACAGCTATGAAGAACTGATCTCTACATGGGGACTTTTGTGAGATGCCCCATACAGAAGAGCAGATCTGGATGGGGGTAAGGTAGAACCCCCTGGAATTGGTGTACCGCAAGAGCTGGATGAGGCTCTCAAGGTTAGAAAGGTTGGTGACCTCTCATCTACAGCTATCTCTGTTTTATACAAGTCAGTGGGGATAAGGTGAATTACATTTCTATAATGAGATCAGGATAAACAAAAACCAAGCACCACTTACCAGGTTGGTCCATATGTGGTTAAAAAAACCTAAAGGCCTCTATTCACAGTAGATGGCTGTCTGCAGATCGTTCGTTTGTCAGCCATCTCTGCCATCTTTCCCAAACATGCTGGTATAACAGCAACCTATAGGTCTATAGAACTTACTTTTTAATTGGACATCTCCTTTAGGAAGGCCATACACATTAAAGGATCGTCAGCCAAAGTCACTGATCTATGTGGTCTGGACCGGGTGTCAGAAGTTGGATTTTAAAAGGGAATCTGTCAACAGGTTTGTGTCACCTAATCTGAGACCAACTAAATGTAGAGACAGAGATCCTGATGCCAGCGTTGTGTCATTTACTGGGCTACTTAGTGTTGTTTTAACAAAATCACTGTTTAATCAACTGGATATTATCATTAAAGTATTACTTGGCTGCAAGGTAGTCCAAAATATTCATGAGCTTTGTATAACCCCGCCCCCCACCACTGGTTGGCTGTGTATAACCCCGCCCCCACCACTGGTTGGCAGCTTTCTTTGTACACTGTATGTGGGCAGCAAACTGCCAATCCAGTGGTGTGGGTGGGGTTATACACAGCCAATCAGTGGTGTGGGTGGGTTATAGAGCTTTGTTTTCTCTGCTGCAGCTCAAGGAGTTCTCTAAATGCAGTGATTTTATCAAAATGACAACATGCAACCCAGTAAGGGACACATCACTAAAATCAGGATCTCTGTCACTACATAATGCCACTTTCAGATGGGATGGCAACAACCTGGTGACAGATTTCCTTTAACATGCCTGGTCCTTTGTTTTTAAGAGTAATCAGGGATATAGTCACTCAATGGAGGTGAATATGTGAACGTTTATGTTTATTGTGCAGAATTTACTACCGTATTTATCTTGAGTGAAATGTTATTTTAGGTTATATTTCTATAGAAATACTTTAATTTGAGTATAACTGTTTTTTTGATTTTATTATTGTCATTATTGTTATATTCATTTATTCTTCTCCTTCTTTTTTACCTTTATTTTACTGCCTTCCCCTTTTCCCTTCTTTTGTACCCAATAAAGATTGATGCTTTCACATTACCTTCCTATTGTTTGTAAGAAATTTTAAAAATCAATAAAAGTGTTTGAAATTAAGAGTGATTGATCATCCGCCACTATGTGTCTGGTTGAAGCTCATTCTGCTGCCTGTACTTATGTTTTGGCCAGGTCGAGAGTGCATGTGTATGGGGGACTGGAAGAAATAGCCGTCAGACAGCTATCTAATGTGTAAGGCCGGCTTCAGACTGCGTGTCTGATCCGATCCGTAGCTGTCCGCTTGAGGCAGACAGCCGCGGACCGGATCAGCACACAGGACGGGGGGGCTATTATGCCCTCCGATCCTGTGTGCAGCCGCACGCAGCTGAAGCCGCTGACAGGTCAGGACCGCGGCGCCCGCGGTCCTCACCTATCAGCAGCAGGAACTGCGTGCGGCTGCACACAGGATCGGAGGGCATAATAGCCCCCCGTCCTGTGTGCTGATCCGGTCCGCGGCTGTCTGCCTCAAGCGGACAGCTGCGGATCGGATCAGACACGCAGTCTGAAGCCGGCCTAAGCCTAACCTTAGGTCCCATTATGTTCCCAATAATCAGGAAAGGACAGTTCACAATTATTAGCTTATCTAAACAGGGTTCCAGTCTTCCAATTAACAATCAAAAAAAATAGGGAGGGGGACAAAAGGCGCAATAGTGCCTTATCACTGATGACACTTGTGTAAGGAGGTGGTGCTGTGAAGCTGCTCACCTGGTCCAGTTGTGATCCCCACAACTGGTTTGAAGGCGTTTTGGAATCAATGTTCCAGCTGCTGCAGGACCTCCACCGACCACTGGATAGTGGTTTGAATCCAAGACAATGATGGGAGTGCTGGTGTGTCACGGTCCGCGCTGCTGTGGCATGAATAAACTCACCAAAGAGACATTAACTGCTGTCTCTTTGGTGAGTTTATTCATGCCACAGCAGCGCGGACCGTGACACACCAGCACTCCCATCATTGTCTTGAATTAACAATCAAAACCCTCATTGGTCAGGTGAAATGATTTTTAAGCTTGCTTACAAATCATCATTCATGGCAGCACATTGCCTTGTGTAAACAGGACATGTGCTGCAGAGAACATGAATATTGACAGTATTAACAATTGTTCTGTGTGCATGTGGAGCAAGCTGGAAGAAAAAACAACTAATGTCTTCCATATAGCCTTTATAGCCGTGGTTCAGGAGGCTTAAAGGCAACTATCTGGTGGATGGACCAACCAAGTGTTTCTGTGAAAAGGCAAGTGCAGTTGACATGGAGCCAAAACATCTCGAATACTCATTAAATCATGGATTAACCTCTGAGGTTAATCTATAGTGATGGAAGCAGGCCTGTATCTACAAGCCTGTCCCTCCCAGTCCACCACCCCTAGCAAAGTGACCAGGCTTCTATTAACCCCTTCATGACCCGGGAATTTTTCGTTTTTCATTTTCGTTTTTTGCTCTCCTGCTTCCAAGAGCCATAACGTTTTTATTTTTCCGTCAATATAGACACATGACGACTTGTTTTTTGCGGGACGAGTTGTACTTTCATATGCAATCATTTATTTTACCATATAGTGTACAGAAAAATTGCAAAAAAATTCCAAATGCAGTGAAATTGCAAAAAAAGTGCAATGACACATTGTGTTTTTGGGTATTTTAGTCGCCATGTTCGCTATATGGTAAAACCGACATGACGGGGTGATGCCTTGGACCGGTACAAGTTCGTAGACACCCAACATGTATGGCTTTACTGGTATCTAGATGGTAAAAAAAATTCAGAAGTTTGAAAAAAAACAAAAATGGACTTTTTGCGCCATGTTCTGCGACCCGTAGTGTTCTCATTTTTCGGGGGTAAAGGGGGGTGATTTGAACTTTTATATATTTTTTTTTTTTTACAGGTTTTTAAAAACTTTATTTTTTCATTAATTCTTATTTTCACACTGCCTCTTTAAGAGGCACCTTGCTGCACAGTCCGATCGCTTCTGGGAGATACAGATGAACTGCAGCTCATCTGTATCTCCCAGAATTGCGGACCTATTGTGGTTGGCAGCGCCTGCTAACCACAACAGGAAACTGCTCAGTGACAGCATCCGGGGTCTAGCCAGGACACTGGGCTGTTACGTGACCGCCGGAGATCCCGCGATACTATCGCAGGATCTCTGGAGCAGGCGGGGAACAGCGCGTTCCCTGCCGCAGCCGCCTTGGATCCCGCTGTCAGTGATTGACAGCGGGATCCAAAGGGTTAACAGCGCCGATCAGATCCCGGATCCGATCAGAGCTGTTAGCCCGACATCTCAGCTGATCACATCAGCTGAGATGTCGGCTGTTTGATGTGAGCTCCGCGCCGGAGCTCACATCAAAACACCCTTACCGGCCCATGACGTTGTACAACGTCATAGGTCGGGAAGGGGTTAAGAATCTATATGAACGATTTATTAGATTATATTTGTTAGTAAATATCTTCTGATCTCCAACACTTTGGAGTCTTCCCTTCTTTTGATACCTTAAGCGAGTTGATTAGAGCCAGATTGTTGAGAGTGATGTCATTATAATAGTTCTTGATGTCGCTGAAGGCTTTCTCGTGGTTCTTCATCAGGGCGTTGATCTGTCCGTTCTTCCTCTCCTCGACCTCGTGAATTTCCGTCTTTCTGCGGAGCTCCAGTTCATCTCGTAGAACTTGCATCTTCTTTTCATATTTGGATTCAATTTCTGCATGCGGGATTGGAGATGTCAAGACTCATTTATAAGTGATTGTGAAAAGAAGCAAATTATATTTAAATCACCACCACAGCGTTTTTGGTGCTTCTAATCTAAGTCCCCTGACCACTGTCTTATACTCACCTTCCGGGGTCTTCATCTTTTATCAGTCCCTCTGGTCGGTCTCTGGCAATTTGTGACCTACAGGCATCTCTAGTGCTTTATTGAGTGTCACAAATCAATACATCTCTATGGGAGCCTGTTCTGGCCTCGTTCTGGCACTCATTGACATGCATTGAGACCTTGTGATAAAACTTCTGACCTCCGGCCAGGCAGAAGTTATGGTCACAGGATGGCACCGAAGGACCACAGAGACACCAAAAAATAGGTGAACACACCGGAGGGTCAGTATAATACCAGGGACTTTAGGTTAAAAGTACAAGTCCAAAAAACAATAAAAAACCATTGGAATAAAAGTACAAGTCCAGCAGTAAAAAAAAATAAAAATGCTGGAGTGGATTCTTTTATAAAATAAATGTTAGGTTATAGAGGCAGAAAATGATAGGGACAAGAAAGCAGGACATTTTTTCTTTTCAAAATGGAGACAAGTCATCATCATCATGCATTTTTCTAGGAGAAATTTGCCACATAGTCACACTTTTTCAGGAACAGAGTGATATATCTTAAGGTACCGTTACACGTCTCAACATCGTTCCCAACATCGTTGAAAAGTGACGTCTGGAACGATGTTGAAATGACATAGTTAGTTCGTCGTTGCGTGTAAATAAATGATTCAATAACGATAGTTGGTCAAGCCGGAGTTGACACGTTTTTCAACATGTTGAAAAACCTGACAACTTCAACTCAACCAACCTGCTGCATCGTTATGTGTGACACCGCGATAACGATGTCATGGACGACTTCGCCCATTCACAGCAATGAGCAGGGATCGTTCCCTGGGTTGTGCGAACGATCCCTGCTCACAATATCGTTGGGGAGTTGTCCACGATATCTAGACGTGTGACACTCACCAGCGATCTTGAACAGCTGCCAAGAAATGCTGCGCGCGCACGAGATCGTTGCCGACATCGCAACGAAGTCGTGCCGTGTAACGGTACCTTTAAAGGATCTACAGGGGACTTTGGGAGGCTTACAACTAGACATGAGATGAATATATCTGAAACAAGGGTACTGACACACTCTTCTACATGCTAAATGGTTTGATGCCTACATCATGGAAGGGTAGACGAACAGCTGATGCAACGAGAGATTGATAGGGAGGGAAGGGGGAGGGGAGTTGCAGAGGTATAATTACTGGTGAAGTTGAAATTTGTGATGGTTGTTATATAAACATTAAAATCTGAACGCATTCATTGTTTTGTATTCAGTGTTTAGGGGATATAACAAGAAAACTTTCAATAAAAATGTTGTTTAAAAAAATAAGTAAATGTTAGGTTTTGAGAGTTCATACTCTTGGACTGGTTCATTAGCTTAGAAAAGAAGTCTTTACATCTACAACATATGGAGCACATAGTTTACTAGCTATAGCTGACCTTTCACTTGTCTCTCAAAATCATTCCGCAGACGTGTGATCTCTTCATCTTGTTTCTAAGAAAAAAAAGATGATTGAACATTGTTAATAACTTGTAGCCTAACTTGAGATATCTAACAGTGAATACAGCCTATAAATAATAGTGAATACAGCCTATAAATAATAGTGAATACAGCCTATAAATAATAGTGAATACAGCTATAAATAATAGTGAATACAGATTTTTTTTGTTTGCGTGTTGTTTTGCAGGCTCCAGGATCCAGCCTCTCTCTGTCTGTTCTGCTGTGATGTGGAGCTGAAGGCAGGACTAATGATTTGCATTCTGTGAGTGATAGAGAGGGGGGAGGGCAAAGCCTGCACAAGCAGAGCACACAGACAGAGAGAGGGTGGATTCTGGAGCCTGCAAAACAACAAGCCCTGGGACTAAAGAATATAGCCCCTGCTAATTATAATCACTAATGAGTAAGTATTAACACATTTTTATGCACTTTCACAGGATGCTTTTAGGAGACAAAAGGAGTGTGAGATTAGTGATGGGCTGCTGCAGAGACATGTTTTGCTAGCTTATGAGGCGTTTTGGAGGTGACAGGATCCCTTTAAATAGTGAAAACAGCCTATAAAGCCTAACAATTTGTAGCCTATCCTGACATTTTTAAAGGTGAATACAGCCTATAAATAATAGTGAATACAGCCTATAAATAATAGTGAATACAGCCTATAAATAATAGTGAATACAGCCTATAAATAATAGTGAATACAGCCTATAAAACCTAACAACCCATAGCTTACCTGAGATTTTTAATAGTGAATACAGCATATAATAATAATTTATAGCCTAACCTGAGATTTTTGTTAAATATTGAATACAGCCTATAAAGCCTAACAATTTGTAGCCTGACCTGAGATTTCTAAAGGTGAATACAGCCTATAAATAACAGTGAATAAGGCCTATAAATAACAGTGAATAAGGCCTATAAATAACAGTGAATAAGGCCTATAATAACAGTGAATACAGCCTATAAATAACAGTGAATAAGGCCTATAAATAACAGTGAATACAGCTATAAATATGAATATAGCCTATAAATAATCGTGAATACTGCCTATAAAGTTTAACAATTTGTAGCGTATCCTGAGATTTGTAAAGGCCTATAAATAATAAGCTAAAAGCCTATACCTTGCAGCCTGACTGAGATTTTAAAGGTGAAAGAGCTATAAATAGTGAAAACAGCCTATAAATAATAGTGAATACAGCCTATAGATAAAAGTGAATAAAGCCTATAATAATAGTGAATACAGCCTATAGATAATAGTGAATAAAGCCTATAAATAATAGTATACAGCTATAAATAATAGCGATACAGCCTATAAATAATAGTGAATACAGCCTATAGATAATAGTGAATAAAGCCTTAAATAATAGTGAATACAGCCTATAAATAATAGTGAATACAGCCTATAAATAATAGTGAATACAGCTATAGATAATAGTGATAAAGCCTATAAATAATAGTGAATAAAGCCTATAATAATAGTGAATAAAGCCTATAATCCTAATGGTTTGTAGCCTATCCTGAGATTTTAAAGGTGAATACAGCCTATAAATCCTAATAACCTGTCGCCTGACCTGAGATTTTTTTAATGGTGACTGCAGCCTATAAATCCTAATAACAGTTAGTGAATCACTTTCATCACTTCTGCAGGCCTTGTATCACCATTTCTCTTACCATCTTGATGTTCTTCACCACCATCTCGCTGGCCAGCTCCTGCTCCTTAACGTCCACCCGCAGACCCCGTATATCTCTGCGGAGCAGGCTCTCCTGAGTGTGATGCTCCTTCTGCGCCAGCTTCATAGTGACGCTGCCCTCCGCTTTCAGCTCTGAAATGTTGTTCTGGTGCTCATATAGGAGATGTTTGACTTTCTGCTTGTACACCTGAATAGGGAAAAGGAAAGCTGGAGGTCAGGGACAAGTGACAACAAGGGTCCTGGGTGCAAAGTCATGCTTCATGTCTCTGTCCCTACACAGTGAGGAGCTGATCAATAGAGGAAACAGTCAAGTATTAGGGCAGGTATTGTACAATACCTGATGAAAGATTGCAGAACGCAGATCACTAAAGCTATCAGTGAAAGCGGCAGGTTTTAGCTCTAAAATAAATCCTGTAGAATTGTGAATTCAGCTCTGGAGTATAAAGTTATGGATAGAACTAAGCATCTTTAGGTTTTATGGTAAATTGAACTAAATTTTCATTTATTAACCGGAGTTTGGTCAAAAAAATAATGTCCGGAGGGAAAAGAGATGATGATAAATGACTGCTGGCTTTGTGGACCGAGGATTAAATGCTGCCTCAGGGAAGTTTCCTTAGTTTACTGGAAAATGCTGACTTACAGGAGAAGGACGCTCTGTCTCTAGCTGTTTCTTAAGACCCAGCACAAACATTAGCTGAGTAGTGTGTTGTCTCAGCACGAGATGGCGACAGAAGTGAACCTGAATCACAATCATAATCGTTATTAATGCAAATCAAAAACATGCTGACATTTGCACCTTTACTCTTTATACGGCTTTTGATCAATATATTTAGGGAATTATTACCCTCTATTTGTTCCTCGGATGCCTCCTTTACGCTGCAGCCACATTTTGGCCGGGTGTTATGAATTGTGACTATACACATTGTTTTTTAACCACAGTGTTCTGGAGTCTCTTAAAGGGGATATCCAGAATTAATAAAACTTTACTGCATTCTTTCAAAAACAGCGCCACCCCTGTGTACAGGTAACATGTGGTAATACAGCTTAGGCCCATTCACTTTAATAGAGCTGAGCTGCAATATCACACAAAACCTGTACACAGTGGTGGCGCTGTTTATCAAAGAATGCAGTCATGTTTAATTCTGGACAACATCTTTAAAGGTGCGTACACTGCAAATGGAGTTTTCAGAATATTGTGCACTTTGTCCAACCCTGCATGCCATCCTTTCCACAACAGTCATGAGCTGAGGGCTGTGCCTGCAATGGGCTACATACCTTGCAGTATAGGTGAGATTGCGTCAGACAGCAGTGGCATGTCAAGGTAGCCGATCCCAGCCTAATTCGAGTATTGTCAGATTAAAGATTCTTCCAAACTGACAACATCACTGCTAAAACGCGATAAGGCTGCCTTCACACTAGCGTGGATGTCGCTTGCGACATCGCTAAGTGTAGCACTGACCGCGGCATGTTGCTAGCAAGGCGCCGTGGTGTGAAGCCCATTACTCTCTATGTGTTTTTGTCAAGGCGTTTTTACAGATATTCATCACTCTTGTCCACGCCGCATGACCTACTTCCCCAGCAAAGTCAGGAACGAGTGGTGTGACCTGTCAATGCTACCTTGACAGTTTAGGTGCAGATTGTGAGTCAAACAAGAGTGAGAATATTTTATGTAGCCCCCCAGCCATTGAGTATGTTGAAATGCATACTCAAAGCTGCACCCAAAAACACTGCAATTAACGCCTAACAAAGGATGTGTTATGTGCTGCAGTCTTCTGGCACACGGTGCAGTTTTGCAGCATTTTTGCTGCACAAAATTTCTGCACCAAATACTCAGTGTCAGAACATATCATAAAGGGAACCAGTTTTTAGTATCTCACAGGTAGAGATGAGCGGATCCGTGGAATGTCGGGTCCTGCCGAACTCTTTAGACATGTCCAGTACAGGACCAGATGTGCCCCGAACTGACCCCGGACCCATGGTGCACTGTGACCCAAACCTCTCTGGAAAAAATTCTCTCTCTTTCATACTCTCTCTATACTCTCATATACTCTCTCTCAAAGTCTCTCTTTTCTCTCATATTCTCTCTCATACTCTCTTTTCTCTCATATTCTCTTCATACTCTCTCTTTCTTCATCTCCTCTTCTCTCATACTTTCTTTCATACTCACTCATATTCTCTCTCTTTCTCTCATACTTTCTTTCATACTCACTCATATTTCTCTCTCTCTTCTCTCATACTTTTTCTCTCATATTCTCCTCTTCTTTTACTCTCATATCTACTCTCTCTTTCTCTCATACTCTCTCTTTCTCTCATACTCACTCATATTCTCTCTCTTTCTCTCTACTCTCTCATTTTCTCTCGTATCTCTCTCTTTCTCTCATACTCCTCATACTCTTTTCTCTCATACTCTCTCTTCTACTTTTCTCATACTCACTCATACTCTCTCTTTCTCATACTCTTCTCTCATACTTCTATTCTCTCTATCCTCTCTCTTTCTCTCATACTCACTCATACTCTCTCTTTCTCTCATACTTCTCTCATTCTCTCTCATATTTTCTCTCATACTCTCTCTTTCTCTCATACTCTCTCATATTTTCTCTCATACTCTCTCTTTCTCTCATACTCTCTCATATTTTCTCTCATACTCTCTCTTTCTCTCATACTCTTTCATATTTTCTCTCATACTCTCTCTTTCTCTCATACTCTCTCATATTTTCTCTCATACTCTCTCTTTCTTCATACTCTCTCATATTTTCTCTCATACTCTCGCTTTCTCTCATACTCACTCATATTCTCTCTTTCTCTAATACTTTCTCTCATACTCTTCATATTCTCTCTTTCTCTAATACTTTTTCTCATACTCTCTCATATTCTTTCTCATATTCTCTCTCATACTCTTTCTCACGTACTCTCTCTCATACTTTCTCTCATTCTCTCTTTCTTTCGTACTCTCTCTTTCTCTCATACCTTGTCTCTTATGCTCTCTCTTTCTCTCATACTCTATCTCATACTCTCTTTCTCATGTACTTCCTCTCATACTTTCTCTCATTCTCTCTCTTTCTTTCGTACTCTCTTTTCTCTCATACTCACTCATATTCTCTCTCATACTCTCTTTCTCACGTACTTCTCTCATACTTTCTCTCATACTCACTCATTCTCTCTCTTTCGTACTCTCTCTTTCTCTCATACCTTGTCTCTTATGCTCTCTCTTTCTCTCATACTCTCTCTCATGCTCTCTTTCTCTCTTCTTATGCTCTTGCTTTCTCATAATTACTCTCTCATACTTTTAAATTACAGGAAAAAGGAAAATGTGGTCATACCAGATGTGCAACCTGCTCATATGTAATGAGAGGTGACAGATTTGTATCATACCAGAATGGCAGCTCTCATAATTTAAATCTTTTATAATTGCTGTACTCATATGTAATGTATTTGATTGAATGTACAGTCTGTCATATACAGTATGTAGACTGCCACCTGGTGAACTCAAAGGAATCCTGTAGCATACCCAGCAGATGCTAGTAATGATCTGCTTGAATATTATCACGTATCCCGTCATTTCCGTAATAATTCACGTAGGAGACACCACTACACTTAAATTTCAGGATTTCTGTAAAGGGGGTGGGTGGTGAGGGACAGGATTTCTTTATATTATCAAAATAGGTACAATTGTTGGTTTTTACGTTGTATGTTTATTTTTTTCTATGTAATACAATTTTTCTGATTCAATAAAGGATAGTGGAGGGATGGGGGCCTGGGGGGGGTAGTTTCGGGCCGGATCTGGTTATAAGAAAATGTATATGTTTTGGATTAATAATTTTGTTATTTGTGCTTTTTCATTAATAAAATATACCGTATATACTCGCGTATAAGCCGAGTTTTTCAGCCCAAAAATTGGGCTGAAAAGTCCCCCCATCAGCTTATACGCGAGTCACTGTATACTGTATACACTGTATACAGTATACAGGCCCGCCCCCATCAGTATACAGGCCCCCCGCTTTGTGCACAATCCTGTAAAGGAAGAGATTAGTATACTTATCACTGTCCCGCTGCCGCTGTCCCGCCGCCGTCATCGCGCTTTTCCGTCTTCATCCGTCTTCTTCCGGTCGGCGCAGGCAATGACATCATTGTCTGCGCGACCGAGGAGGAAACCGGAAGAAGACGGAGGAGCGCGATGACGGCAGCGGGACAGTGATAAGTACACTAATCTCTTCCTTTACAGGATTGTGCACAAAGTGGGGGGGCCTGTATACTGATGGGGGGGCTGTATACTACCTCTGGGGCTGCTGTATACTACCACTGGGGCTGTATATACCACTGGGGCTGCGTGTATACTACCACTGGGGCTGTATATACCTCTGGGGCTGCTGTATACTACCACGGGGGCTGCTGTATACTACCACTGGGGCTGCTGTATACTACCACCGGGGCTGTATATACCACTGGGGCTGCTGTATATACCACTGGGGCGACTGTATACTACCACTGGGGATGTATATACCTCTGGGGCTGCTGTATACTACCACTGGGGCTGTATATACCTCTGGGGCAGCTGTATACTACCACTGGGGCTGTATATACCACTGGGGCTGCTGCTGTATACTACCACTGGGGCTGCTGTATATACCTCTGGGGCTGCTGTATACTAACTACTGGGGCTGCTGCTGTATATACCACTGGGGCTGCTGCTGTATACTACCACTGGGGCTGCAGTATATACCTCTGGGGCTGCTGTATACTAACTACTGGGGCTGCTGCTGTATATACCACTGGGGCTGCTGCTGTATATACCACTGGGGCTGCTGCTATATATACCTCTGGGGCTGCTGTATACTACCACTGGGGCTGCTGTATATACCTCTGGGGCTGCTGTATACTACCACTGGGGCTGTATATACCTCTGGGGCTGCTGTATACTACCACTGGGGCTGTATATACCACTGGGGCTGTTGCTGTATACTACCACTGGGGCTGCTGTATATACCTCTGGGGCTGCTGTATACTAACTACTGGGGCTGCTGCTGTATATACCACTGGGGCTGCTGCTGTATATACCACTGGGGCTGCTGCTGTATACTACCACTGGGGCTGCTGTATATACCTCTGGGGCTGCTGTATACTAACTACTGGGGCTGCTGCTGTATATACCACTGGGGCTGCTGCTGTATATACCACTGGGGCTGCTGCTGTATACTACCACTGGGGCTGCTGTATATACCTCTGGGGCTGCTGTATACCACACTGCTGGGGGCTGTATACCTGTGCTGGGGTCCACCCTCGGCTTATACACGAGTCAATAGGTTTTCCCAGGTTTTGGGGGCAAAAGTAGGGGGGTCGGCTTATACACGGGTCAGCTTATACACGAGTATATACGGTACCTGATTAAAAAAAAAAAAATTCAGGGGATTGAAAAAATCATGAGCCCAATCAGAGGCGGGGATACTAGGAGATTGCTCCTACGTAAAGAAAGTTACTGGATCTTTTGTCTGGGCACAAGAGCACCTGACGGTCTAAATATTAGACTAGATGTGGTGCTGCAATACTGAGACTCCATTAATGTATGTGTAATTATATATTTTTTTTACACTTTTATGTATCTTGTATATTCTTTTCTGATTTGTTTTACACATGTGTTCTCTGTTTGTATATTATCTATATCAGCTGTGTATTGGGGCGGGTGATGGCTTGTGCCTTTAAAATGGCTGCCAGATCCACCCCAGGTATAGCCATGAATAAGACCTTTCGTTAAAACGCGTTGGCTTCAACTCGCGCTGTCCCCCTGCCATATGGATGATGGAATTTTATTCACTTAAATAAAACTGCATATTGGATTACACTTCGCTGGAATTTTTTTCTCTCTCATACTCTCTCTCGTTTTCTCTCTTATGCTCTCGCTTTCTCTCACACTTCCTCTCTCATACTCTCTCATATTTTGTCTCATGCTCTCTCTCTCATGCTCTCTTTCTCTCGTTTTCTCTCTTATGCTTTCGCTTTCTCTCACACTTTCTCTCTCATACTCTCTCATATTTTGTCTCATACTCTCTCTTTCTCATACTTTCTCTCATACTCACTCATATTCTCTCTTTCTCTCACACTTTCTCTCACACTTTCTCTCTCATACTCTCTCATATTTTGTCTCATACTCGCTCTCTCATGCTCTCTTTCTCTCATTTTCTCTCTTATGCTCTCACTTTCTCTCACACTTTCTCTCATACTCTCTCATACTCTCGCAGATTTTGTCTCATACTCTCTCTTTCTCATACTTTCTCTCATACTCACTCATATTCTCTCTTTCTCTCATACTTTCTCTCATATTCTCTTTCATATTCTCTCTCATACTTTTTCTCATACTCACTCATTCTCTTTCTCTAGTACTCTCTTTCTCTCATACTCTCTCATATTCTCTCTCATACTCTCTCTCTTTCTCTCGTAGTCTCTCTCTTTCTCTCATACTTTGTCTTATGCTCTCTCTTTCTCTCATACTCTCTCTTTGTCTCATACTATCTCTCTTATGCTCCTTCTTTCTCTCATACCGCTCTCTCTTTCTCTCATACTCTCACTCTCTCATACTCTCTGTCATACTCTCTCATACTCTCTCTCATCCTGCATCATCCACATAGCTGAACTAAGTCTTGCGCCTGCACACTACCATCACTGGCCACATGGGCACATTTTACTCTGCTCTACTGCGAGCACAGCAAGGGAAATCACTGCATGTGCCCACAGTACAGAAGATCAAAGTGCGCCTACGCGGCCGGCAATGCTACTGCACAGGCCCAAAACTTTGTTCAGCTATGTGGATGACGTAAGACGTGCTATCCACATCACTCAGAGCTGGAAGACAGCTTTTATGAATGGAGAGGAGAAAAAAAACACGATGACGAAGATGCCCATTGGATCAGACCAGCCTCCTTTAAATACAGCAGAAGACCAAATCAAATGGTATTTTTGGAGTGTACAGCTGAAGTCAGGGGGCAATGTAATCATTAGTGAAATACTTAAAGCGAATCTGTCACCAGGTTTTTGCCACCTAATCTGAGAACAGCGTAATGTAGGGCCAGCGATCCTGACTCCAATGATGTGTCACTTACTGGGCTGTTCAGTGTAGTGGTAAAATCACTGTTTTATCATCTGGAGATTATCACCAGAGGACTCTATGGATGCCTGGTAGTCCAGCATGTTCATGAACTGCTAATTTTGCAGCAGAGAAAACAGTACGTTTATCAAAATGACAGCAAGCAGCTCAGTAAGGCTAGGGCCACACTTAACAGTGCACCCACATTAGCCAGATCACGTTACAGCAGAGCCCAGCTGCTGTAACGCTCACCGCTAACGTCGGGTGCTTCCTGTGAATGCTGCACCATAGAAACCCGCTGTTTACTATGGTTACAGCTACACAGGAAGCCCCAGGAACTGTGCTTTTGCTGGATGGACAGGAAAACATTTCTGAGAACATTTTCCAGCGGGCACCTCAGTTAGAGCAGATTGCTTTGCCCTAGTGAGAGCCTAACATTCAAAGTGTTTTATGCATTAAAAACTCAAAAAAGCCCACCCTCTTTTTCCCTGTCCAGGCAATACTCATTTTAAGGCCGGATGTGTGTGGGTGGAGCCTAACATTGGACGAGTACGCGAGTATTGCAAACTACTCATTACGAGTATAGCTATTATAAATATTTCGATCCTCGCTCATCACTAATGGTCATCTTTAAAGGGGTTAAATTCTAAAATGGGCTAAATTGTTAAGACAATCAATATTGCAACTTACCTTCTATGACAATCCTCTCTATACTCAAGAAGTGCAGTCTCAGAGTTGTCGATAACTTTGGGTAAGGAGCACGTGTTGCTTGCATGCGCTTTGCTTTGCAACCTGTTTGCGTAGCTCTGAAGCTGGCCGATCACTGAATTTGGATAATTCCAGTCCCCTGTGCTTCTCACATGCTACAGAGGCAAAACTACCTTTGGTAGAAGGGTGTGAGAGCCCTCAGTTTTGAGCAATGTCAGAACCATTCCCCTGATCTGAGCTGTCAATCTTCAGGAACACACCGCTCCCAGGGAAACAGGAGTCAGAGGAGCAACGTGCTCCTGTACAGGAAGTATTACAATATCCCTTTAAGACAAGCCACCAATTCTAGGAAACTTTGGTTGCCGGTTCCCTGGAGATCTTGGTGCCCAAGTTTCCAGCACATGCAGTCTTAGGGAACAAAACCTTTGTAGAACCTCAGCTCTCTGCTCCAAACACCCTCCAACCATTTCCCACTAAGCAAGCTCCTGATTGGATTCTACAGCCGTCACTGAAGGACAGAGCGGAGGGAATGGGGAGCATTCACGGAGCACATAAAGAGACCACCCAACAGACAAACGCAGCCCGAGGGGTGGTTTCAGCTATCCAGTAGAGTCACAACTCTGAGTAGTAAAGTATTGACCGTCCCTTTGATCCTACAGATGTATTTCCATACCTTGATTTCCACCTGATGCCTCTCCTCCGCCTCCTCCATCTCGCGATCCTTGTTACGGAGTTCAGACTTCTTCTCTTCCAGCTGCCGGCGTGTGATCTCCCAGAAAGTGTGAATCTTGTCCCTTTCCAGCTGGAAGTAGTTTCTCTCCTCTCGTTCTCGGTCCAGCTCCTCTCGCAGACGTACTATGTGATCCTCCAGCTAAGAAATGACACCATACTAAAGATTTACATCACTCATACATTTTGTACACCATACAAAAAACAAAGGAACTTAAAAACGCAGAGCAACTAAGCATTAATGGAGGGCCGGAATGGTGTAAAAAATGTCATTAGAATTATTGATTCACCTACTGGACAGTCACCGCACCTTGGTGTACTCTTTCCCCTGCTGGTCTCCTGGCATCAAATATTTGGCAACAGGAAAAAGGCGACATATGACTGCTGCACCCAATCAGGAGCTACTAATCAGCTGAATCCTTCACCTCCCAATAGGAGAAGACATGTTTCTTGCTGTTCGGGTAGAATGTGAATGCTGCAGGCGATCAGTGGATCCTGATTGGCTGCAGTGGTCATGTGACAATTCTTTCCTCTTAAATGATCTTGATGCCAGGAGACCTTAGGGGGGCAAAGTACAAATCAAGGAAAAGCATCGCTAATCCAGAAAGTTCGTATTGCTTTTTCTTTTTAAATTTCTTACACCAGCAAAGTAGTGCACAACCCCTTTAAACACCACACCAAAATAAATGATCCTAAAATCAAGAATTCCCCTTCTATAAATCACCTGTTCTTTGCTCATTTCTTCAGTGGCCAATCCATCTACCAGCCCAGGACTTTTCTTCCCCTTGGCGGACTTTTTCTTTGGTGAAGCTTTCTTTTTCGGCGGCTGAAAAATAGAGCATAACATGATACATAATTTACAAACCTGCAGAAATTAATATCTAGATGACTGCCATCACTATTTAAGGCCCCTTTCACATGAGCGTTTTTCGGTGATGTGAGGCCGATCCGGCAGGTGGCGCCGCATCTGCCGGATTGGCCGCCTAACGGTGATGCGAAAGGGGCCTTACATTTACAGGGGTACCCCATCTCAGACATTTGGAACATATCCTCAGATGGCTGACCGATCCAGTCTCTGCAACTGTCTGCAGAACCTTGAGAAAGCAGTAGCGAAACGTGCGTTGGGGCACACCTTCAGCTCTGGCATCAATACTATAGCGACACTTCTGTCCAGGCTCTATTCACTACTACATGGGTAAGCTATGTTCTATTTGTTGGATCCCACATCATGCTGTGTACTTATGTTTATAATCAGGTTTATGGAGAATGGTGATGATATGTATTGAGCAGATATTACAGTTGTATGCAAAATAATAGCTGTGTGTTCAAAAACATGATTTAATGTATATAATTTTTAACTGCTTTACAGAAAATACCAAAAAAACAAACATTGGGTTGTTCATAAAAATAGCAGTGTCTGATGCCCATATCGTAATGCTGCACCACCAGGCTTCACTGTCTTTAGAGGGGGACGTCTGATGAACGGTCTGTGGCCCTTGGATCCAAAAACAACATGACTTATTCAGCTATATTTATTTACTTCTCATGAATTTAATTAACTATGATTACATACTGAATGTGAAGGCATTGATGCAATTCCAGACCCCATGAGGTTATGTTCTTGGATCTTCTCTTAATTTTTTCCTCATTTATGTTTTAGTGTATGTTGTAATTGTTGCAGCACCAATAATCAAATATTTTCTATCTTTAACATATGAAATGATATCCATTGTTTGTATACACTATATATAGGAGTTGTTTCACTACTTTGTTCACATTCTCTACCTTTGAGCATATATGATGATTTTGTTACATGTTAGATTGTGGATTCTATGTTGAATTATTGTTATTTACAGGATGGGAACTGGGCTTTTTTCCCTTCTATGGAAGTTTCCAATAGGTCTGCCATTAGGTGGTGATCATTACTGGCGATATTCTTGTAGGGGTTGGTGAGTTTTAAAAAACATGGCTGCTTTCTTGCTGAAAGATCACCACTAGAGATGAGAGAAGCGGACTTTGAAGTTTGGAGTTTGCACTGAACACAGACTTTAGTGTTCGGGTTCGAAATTCGGCTACTTTACACATGCAAATCACTGGAGCGGGCAGTGCTGTGCTTGGGTACACTCAGTGCCCGGCCCAGTGCAGTGTCTGATCGTCTGCACTGGGGGTAAAATCAGCGTTATCAGATGGAGAGTACAAAAAATAATCAAAAAACCCTGCCCTCCCTCCCTTGGAAGTGCATTGCTTATGGCTGGTTGTATGTGGGCAGAGAGCAGAACTGCCCAATCAGTGTCTTCCAATGAGGTTCAGGTCAAGTTTGGGTCCAGAAAAGAACTTTATAAAAAGTCCGGCTGAACCTGCAGAACCCAACTTCCAGGGTCCGATCATCTCTAATCACCACCTATGGGATGAATGGGAGCCGCAATATCCAGCGGTGGCAACTACCTAGCACCACCATTTACAACCGGAGTTGGTAACAGCTGATCAGCGGGGGTGCTGGGTGTCAAATCCCCCACCATCACCATATTGATGACCTTATGTAAGGACTAGCTAACATTATCCTTGCATTTGAAACCACTTTAACCAAATACACTTATATATGGGCTGCTGCCAGCAGCCATTAAACCTGAGCAATAGCAGGGACCACGGTGTTCTGTCTTCCCAGGTTTAATTTTCCGACATCGGCCGGACATGTGGACACACATGGGACTGAACCCAAGTGTAATATTTGAGAGGCAGAAATGCGGGGCACCGAACATTCAAGAACCTAAGTAGCGGCACCAGCAGTGTCAACTGCAGCAGGGCCGAGGGTACAGTCTTATAACAGCCTGAGAGGTATAATCACAATGAAGAAAGAGGCACTCACCCGGTGAAAGTTGTTCCTAATGGATGACTTTAATCAGCATTGAGGTACAGGGTGCCGGGAGGGGGTGTTGGAGGTGCAGATGGCAGGCAGGTATGGTAAGCATGTGCTCCATTCAGGAGCTGAAGAGTCTAAATCCTGACATTTCCTGGGGAGGGAGTATGGGGCAGTGTGTGTGTGTGTGTGTAGGGGGTATGGGGCAGTATGTATGTCTGTGTGTCAGGGAGTTATACAGGGGCAGTATTTGTGTGTGGAGGGGTTATACATGGGCAGTATGTCTGTGTGTGGGGGGGTTATATAGGGGCAGTATGTCTGTGTGGTTGGGGGGTTATACAAGGGGCAGTGTGTCTGTGTGTGTGTGGGGGGAAGTTATACAGGGGGCAGTATGTCTGTATGTGGGGGGTTATACAGGGGGCATTGTGTCTGTGTGTGGGGGAATTTATGCTATCTGGAGGGCTATGAGGCTGTATTGCTGTATTATGCTATATGGAGGCAATTAAGCTGCATTATACTATATGGAGGGCTGTGAGGCTGTATTATACTATATGGAGGTCTATGAGGTTGTATTATGCTGTATGGAGGGCTATTAGTCTGCATTATAATATATGGTAGAGATATGAGGCTGTATTATATTATATAGAGGGCTATGAGGCTGCATTATACTATATGGAGTGCTACTAGGGTACATTATGCTACATGGAAGGCTATAAGGCTGCATAATGCTATATGGGGGGCTATGAGGCTGCATTATACTATAATGGAGGACCATATACCAGGATGGGGGACATATATACATATACAACCAGGATAAGGGCATACTCCAGGAGGAGGACCATATATAGCAAGATGAGGGACATTAATACATAATGAAGGGGGAGGGGGTAAATTTGTACTCTTTATAGGATTTAGAACGTTACATGGGGCCCACACATCTAGCCAACATGTGTGTGTGTGCGCGTGATGATGGGGGGGTCCAAATTTCGCTCCAGGGCCCATTGGACTCTAGTTACGACACTGGTCCCTTCTGACCCCTGCAAATTTGTTGCCATGCGACCTGAGGGTCACTAAAGTCGGTGACTGGAATTTGTATAAAAATAATAATATAACAATACATTGTGAGATTACAGTATTAGAAACTATTGTACAAGTGGTCGCAGGTTCAATAAAAATTAAAAAAAAAAACAATTACAAACATTCTCATCGCCTCCTTTTCCTCCAACCATAAATTAAATCTATGAAATAAATAACATTCACATATTTGGTATCGCTGTGTACATAACGGTTCGAATTGGAATATTTATTCCATATGGCAAAAAAAATAAGCAAAATTGTAGAATCATTGTTTTGGTCACTTTGCCTCTCTAAAAAAAAGGGATAAAAAGACACCAAGAAGTCAGATGGACCCCAAAATGGAAACAATAGAAATGACAAATCGTACCTAAAAACTAAAAAAGCACAGAAACAACCTTATGGAGTGACAAATAAAAACGTTATCGTTCTCAGAAGGTGAAGAGGAAAAACAGAAAGTGAAGAGGATTATGATCATTATTATTTAACCCCTTAATGACCTAGGACGTACCTATACATCCTAGGTTGCAAACCTCCCTTTGATGTGAGATCATGTGTTGAGACCACGTGTGCAGATAACAAGTTCGGGTGGATAGGAGATTGGAGATCCACCCGCGCCTGTTATCTAGTAAGATTGCGCTGTCAAACTCTTACAGTGTGATCTAAGACATGCGGGGATCGTACTATTCGCTGCCGCCATCGGTGACTCTGCGATGTGATGGCGAGTCACCAATGTGTTGGCATGACAGCGAGGGGTCAGATGATGACCTCTGTCACTGTGATGACTCACTTTCTGTGAATGCTGACTGAACATCAGCGATCACAGGAGATGATTGTTTCTGCTGTGCATCAGTCCCGCTCTGTGCCGCAAAAGTGATCGGACAGTACAGGCTTCAGGCGCCCTAAGGGGGCTATTAAAGTAGCTAAAAAGTGAAAAAAAGTTTTCAAAATATGAAAAAAATAAAAAAAAACATAAACGTTCAAATCACTCCCCTTTTGCCCCATTAAAAATAAAACTATAAAAACAAAAAATACACATATTTGGTAATTTGCCCGATCTATCAAAATATGAAATCAATTAATCAGACCTATTAACTGCATAACAAGAACATAATTAAAAACGCTAAAATTATGGATTTTTTTGGTTGCTGCAACATTGCAATGAAATGCAAGAATGGGCGATCAAAACATTGCATCTACCTAAAAATGGTATCATTATGGTTACACGCTGCAATGTTGTAATGATACCGCCAGCGATCTCATGGGCGCGCGGTCGTTAGGACATCTTTTTGACATCGTTGGTGAGATGTGACACGTGTAGATATTGTGAACGACGCACAAATGATGTAGCGAGCAGCTATCGTACGCACGACCCAGCGAACGATACTTGCTCACTGCTGTGAATAGGCGAAGTCGTTCAAGACATCCTTATCGCGGTGTCACATACAACGATGCAGCAGGTTGGCTGATTGAGGATCATTTGATTTGAGAACATGACGCAAACGACGTCCTAACAATGTCGTTTGAACGACTCCAAACCCATGACGTTTGAGCGATATTGTTCACGATCTCGTACCGTGTAACGGGGCATTTAGAAACGTCAGCTCAAGATGCAAAAAATAAGCCGCCACACAGCCCCAGATCCTGAAAATGAGAACAATACAGGTGGCGGAAAATGGTGCAAAAGTGCAATTATTTTTCTTTAAAAATGTCTGAATTTTTTTCACCACTTAGAGGCCTTACACATGAGAATTTTCACTCATATGCGGCAGATTTACCGCATCTGCCAGATCTGCTGCCTAACGGCCACACTTGCGGCCTTGATCCGGCAAGCCCCATGCATTGTCTATGGAACTTGCAGTCCACTGCGGCAAGGGAAATTATGCCAGATCGGCTGGATCCGGCACTTCCGGCCGCGAAAATAAAGCTGCAAGTAGCGTTTTTTTTTTCGCGGCCGCAAGTGCCGGATCTGCCTCATTCAGCAGAACCGCACTTGCCTCCTTGGATCACAAGCGCCATAGACAATGCTTGGGGCTTGCCAGATCCGGGCCGCAAGTCAGCCGTTAGGTGACAGATCCGGCACCACCGGCCAGATTGGCCGCAAACATCATCGAAACGCTGATGTGAAAGGGGCCTTAGATAACAGTAAAGTAACATGTTTGGTATCTATGAACTTGTACCAACCTCAGGCATCATATTGACACGTCAGTATTATCAAATAGTAAATATGGTGAAGAAAAAACAAACATGTAATTGCACTTTTTTTTTTTTTAATTTTATCGCACTTGGATTTTTTCCCGTTTTCCTGTACACTATATGGTAAAATAATTGATGTCATTCAAAAGTACAACAAATCCTGCAAAAACCAAGCACTCATATGTCCATATTGATGGAAAAATAAAGTTATGGCTCTGGGAAGAAGGGGAGGGAAAAAAACAGAAAATGAAAACTCGCCTGGGGGTGAAGGGGTTAATGTAATAATAATCTCTTCCATTGTATGGATCATCTGCTCCCAGTTGAGCTGGGTGATGGCCATCCACCGCGCAGGACATTATATGGATTATCTGCTCCCAGTACAGCTGGGTGATGACCGTCCACCGCTCAGGACGTTGTATGGATCATCTGCTCCCAGTAGAGCTGGGTGATGACCGTCCACCGCTCAGGACATTGTATGGATTATCTGCTCCCAGTAGAGCTGGGTGATGACCGTCCACCGCTCAGGACATTGTATGGATTATCTGCTCCCAGTAGAGCTGGGTGATGACCGTCCACCGCTCAGGACATTGTATGGATTATCTGCTCCCAGTAGAGCTGGGTGATGGCCATCCACCGCTCAGGACATTGTATGGATTGTCTGCTCCCAGTAGAGCTGGGTGATGGCCGTCCACCGCTCAGGACATTGTATGGATTATCTGCTCCCAGTAGAGCTGGGTGATGGCCGTACACCGCTCAGGACATTGTATGGATTATCTGCTCCCAGTAGAGCTGGGTGATAGCTGTCCACCGCTCAGGACATTGTATGGATTATCTGCTCCAATTAGAGCTGGGTGATGGCTGTCCACCGCTCAGGACATTGCATGGATTATCTGCTCCCAGTAGAGCTGGGTGATGGCCGTCCACCGCTCAGGACATTGTATCTATTATCTGCTCCCAGGAGAGCTGGGTGATGGCCATCCACCGCTAAGGACATTGTATGGATTATCTGCTCCCAGTAGAGCTGGGTGATAGCTGTCCACTGCTCACGACATTGTATGGATTATCTGCTCCCAGTAGAGTTGGGTGATAGCTGTCCACCGCTCAAGACATTGTATGGATTATCTGCTCCCAGTAGAGCTGGGAGATGGCCATCCACCGCTCAGGACATTGTATGGATCATCTGCTCCCAGTAGAGCTGGATGATGACCGTCCACCGCTCAGGACATTGTATGGATCATCTGCTCCCAGTAGAGCTGGGAGATGGCCATCCACCGCTCAGGACATTGTATGGATTATCTGCTCCCAGTAGAGCTGGGTGATGGCTGTCCACCGCTCAGGACATTGTATCACCCAGCTCTACTGGAAGCAGATAATCCATACAATGTCCTGAGCGGTGTACGTCTATGGATTATCTGCTCCCAGTAGAGCTGGGTGATGGCCGTCCATCGCTCAGGACATTGTATGGATTATCTGCTCCCAGTAGAGCTGGGTGATGGCTGTCCACCGCTCAGGACATTGTATGGATTATCTGCTCCCAGTAGAGCTGGGTGATGGCATGTCCTCAGGACATTGTATGGATTATCTGATCCCAGTAGAGCTGGGTGATAGCTGTCCACCGCTCAGGACATTGTATGGATTATCTGCTCCCAGTAGAGCTGGGTGATGGCATGTCCTCAGGACATTGTATGGATTATCTGCTCCCCGTAGAGCTGGGTGATGGCATGTCCTCAGGACATCGTATGGATCATCTGCTCCCAGTAGAGCTGGGTGATGGCATGTACTCAGGACATCGTATGGATTATCTGCTCCCAGTAGAGCTGGGTGATGGCTGTCCACCGCTCAGGACATTGTATGGATTATCTGCTCCCAGTAGAGCTGGGTGATAGCTGTCCACCGCTCAGGACATTGTATGGATCATCTGCTCCCAGTAGAGCTGGGTGATGGCTGTCCACCGCTCAGGACATCGTATGGATTATCTGTTCCCAGTAGAGCTGGGTGATGGCTGTCCACCGCTCAGCACATTGTATGGATCATCTGCTCCCAGTAGAGCTGGGTGATGGCTGTCCACCGCTCAGCACATTGTATGGATCATCTGCTCCCAGTAGAGCTGGGTGATGGCATGTCCTCAGGACATTGTATGGATTATCTGCTCCCAGTAGAGCTGGGTGATGGCTGTCCACCGCTCAGCACATTGTATGGATTATCTGCTCCCAGTAGAGCTGGGTGATGGCATGTCCTCAGGACATTGTATGGATTATCTGCTCCCAGTAGAGCTGGGTGATGGCATGTCCTCAGGACATTGTATGGATTATCTTCTCCCAGTAGAGCTGGGTGATGGCCGTCCACCGCTCAGGACATTGTATGGATTATCTGCTCCCAGTAGAGCTGGGTGATGGCATGTCCTCAGGACATGGGTTGTCATAAGCTTTCCTACACAGACAGTTTTCCCTATTAATAGCCTTTTGGGGGTTTAAATGAAGCTTGTGTGTAAATAATGAGCCCCCCCCCCCCATATACACAGAGGGGTCTGCACCACTCACCATTTTAGTCCTTGTTTCTTTCCCTCGGATACAAAGTAACACGGTCTCCTGGCAACAGAGGCTCGCGCGAGACTTCACCTCAGCACTTCCGGGTTTCTTGGCGGTCGCTATGGAGACTGTATACACAGCAATCGGGCCTAGTGAGCAGGCTGGCAGTAGTCACTCCAGGGTGTGCCTGTAGGTGGCAGCACTGCAATGTGACTGCATAACCCAGATGGAGATCAAACTAGAAAATAGCCCTGTTCTCATGATTGCAGCCTGTCTGACCCCGTTATAAGCCCAAATGTGCCCTGAATTTATATTGTAGTCTATACGAACTATTATTCACTGGATACTGCCATAAAGCATACATTCACGCTCAGGAATGCAATGGCCTCCATTCAAATTGCCCCCCATCCTTGAGCACCAAGAACATAGAAGGAGCTATCACTTTTTATTCACTGTATACTGCCATAAAGCATACATTTACCCTCAGAAATGTGACGGCCTTCATTAGACATTGCCCTTCCTTTGGGCACCAGGAACCTAGAGGAACCATCACTTTTTATTCACTGTATACCACCATAAAGCATATGTTCACCCTCAGAAATGTGCAGGCCCCCATTAAATAATGTCCTCCCTTTGAGCACCAGGAATCTAGAAAGATCAAACATTTTTTTTAATCTACGTAGCCATATGTGTGGTGTTTTTGAATATTTTTTTTAATTGCCGCCATTTTATAAGTGTAGCACCTCAGGGTCCCGATGTCACGCCTGGAAGCAAAATGGGGGTTCTCTATTCAGGTGACACAGCGTTCAACACTTTCCTGTCTCCAGACCAGAAGGGGGAGATCTAGAACCCGGCATGAGGGGAGCATCCCTATATAAAGTTCTGACCCGCAGGTAGGGTTAATTAGAACAGCCATGGAGTGAGTCTGAGGAGGAAGGAGAGGAGGACCTGGGGAGCAGAGCGACATTTCGCTCACCGCAGAGGAGAGGGCCAGAAACCGGACGCCGGAGTCCCCGAGGCTGTTCGGGTAATCATGGCCCAGCAGCAGAAATCCGGCGAAGAAGGGGATTCCAGATTACCTGGCCCACCTAACACCTGGAGCACACTAGAGCCCAGGGTCTCTACTGAGGGAGCTGCCCCTGCAACAGGGCTCGCACTGCCTGCTATACAGGTACAGACTGAGAGAGGGAAAAAGAGGCCGCAGCACAGCTTCATGCAGCAGCGGGGGGGACTCACAAGTGAAAGCGCGGAAGGGAGGCCTCCAACCCACCTGGCTAGGTGGATCTCCCGATTGCTTCCAGGCTGCCCAGGTCCACAGAAACATCTAAATCGGTGTCCCGGGCTATAATTGCAACGAACAAGTAAAGGTAAAGAGACTTCTACCCCCCCCCCGTGTCTGTTGTTCTTTCAGCACACTGAACCCTACACTCCCCATGAAGTATTCCTTTCATAGACTGCTCATCCTGCTCCTGCAGAGCCACATACTGATTTTACAATCCGCCAGTGGAGACTGCCTGAAAGGGCTGAGAGCATTATTATTATTATTGTAATGTTGGTATAATAATAATAATAATAAAGCTTTATTTATATAGCGACAACATATTACGCAGCGCTTTACAATGTAGGGTTAGAGTACAGAAAATATACAGTAAGTAATTAGAGTAGAGAACAAATACAGCACAATAATTGGATACAAAACAATAGGCATAGAATCAATGTGAAAAAAAATACAATAAATAAAGCAAGAAATTAAGGTGACCCTGCTCAAAGGAGCTTACAATCTACAACGGGATAGGGGTTGCACAAGGTGCAGGGGTTTATTGCACTGATGGTCCAGGCATCTTGAAGAAATGGGGCATAGAGATAAGCTTACATGGATGGTCATTGTACAATCTGTGTAGACCTTTATGGTTTGGTGGAGTTTGTAGAAGAGTAATGTCCAGAGGGATAGCCCATTCACTGTCTACAGTACAATGGACTTCTATTAGGGAGTATGATAGGCCGCCTTAAAAAGATGCGTTTTTAGGGATCGTCTGAAGCCATGCAAGTTGTGGATAGTCCTGATTTCTTGGGGTAAAGCATTCCAGAGGTTTGGTGCAGCTCTGGAAAAGTCTTGGAGCCGGGAGTGGGAGGATCGGATTAGTGCAGATGTTAGTCGAAGGTCATTTGAGGAACGTAGAGAGCGGGTGGGGTGATAGACAGAGATGAGGGAGGAGAGGTAGGGGGGTGCTGCTCTGTGAAGAGCTTTGTGGGTGAGAACAAGCAATTTGAATTTGATCCTGTAGTATACGGGCAGCCAGTGCAATGACTGGCACAGAGCAGAGGCATCTGAGTAACGATTGGCCAGATGGGTGATCCTGGCTGCTGCATTAAGGATGGACTGGAGAGGAGAAAGTCTGGTGAGGGGGAGGCAGCTTAATAGAGAGTTGCAATAGTCAAGGCGGGAATGGATAGTCAAGGCGGGAATTACCAATACTACAGCTTTGGGGAATAGCCCTACCTGTGGAGCGCTCAACATCCTGGCTGCCAACCCTCATCATCCCCAGGGGTCCTAAATGCAGCGGTGGCTACAGCTGGCCACAATCCATGGGTGGTGTCACGTTCATTCCTAAAAACTGTCCCTTTTATTGACGGCCCAGGGCTACGGAGCCAGATCTCGACCCCCGTGACTCCCACAGTAGAACTGCCGCCCGGTTCCAAGTACCCCAGGGCCCTGGTGGGCGAGTCATAAGCATCCAAAAAGAACGTGTGAGGTGTAAAAAACAAAACAGCAGTTCAACAAAAAAGACATTTTCCTCACAGTACAGCTGATGTTTTACCTATATAAAACCGCATCAATACCATTTTTTTGATAGTTTGTCAGCTAACAACCCTGAGGGCATTTGGTCATGGGGCTTTTGTTTGCCTGAGGGATTAGAAATGACTGTTTTTTTTAAGCGAACACCGATTTACTAAATGTTCCCTTTATGTGGCATTTTTTTGGCCTGAAGCATTTTGGTCATGATTTCTCAGGTATTTTCTATACACTTTTTATAGGGGTTTCTTTTTATTGTTTGTTTTCAATTTTCTCAAGTTTATATTTTAATCTATGAAGCAATAAATAAATAAAAAAGTAGAGAAAATACTTCAAGAACGTTTACTGACTCCTCCAAGGGAGTTCCCAGACATCTATCATATTTTCTTTTTGTCTATCACTGACTTGTCTTGTAAAGTATGGAAAATCTTTACAGCCGAAAACACCTGAGAACAATCTGCTCATATTTTTTTTTATATATGCTTCATATCTTTGGAATCCTGGAGCAGTTAAAAAAAAAAAAAACACCAAAAAGACCAAATGTGTGAGCTACAAATGGCTTTATGATAGAAACAAACAGAGTCTATCAAGCAACTTTTAAGTGAGTTTTAAGGCATTTTTCTGCTACTGGGGTTGAAGGAGACACTGGTGGACCTATCTAGACTTGTAAAAGTCCCTGGTGGACCAATCTAGGCTTGGAGAAGTCCCTGGTGGACCTGTCAGGCTTGCAGAAAACCCTGGTTGACCTATTTAGGCTTGGAGAAGAACCTGGTGGACCTATCTGGGCGTGGAGAAGACCCTGGTGGACCTGTCTAGGCTGCACAAGATCGATCTTCTTACAGAGCATTCATCCGTCAAGTTGTCATGGCTCAAGATCGAGCTGAAGGACGTTAATTTAATTATATGGAATATATATTTTCCTGTTAGATCTATTGCTGTTGGTCAGAATGGTAGAATAGCAGCATATACAGTACATGCATATTCTGTATGTATAATACCATGGACATACACAGAATGGAGGGCACCTGGTAAAACCAAAAATGGCTTCGCTATCCTAATTTATATTAGATGCACATAACATGTGGTGTTTTGCAGTCTCCAGATGGGCAGCACCAACCATTGATCATACCCTCTATGTATATGTGCTCTTGGCTGGTCATCCATATTCAGGGGTGTATATAGGGGGTACAGAGGTGGCCATCACACTCAGACTCTAGTGCTTGAGGGGTCTGTACCCCTGTCATCCCCCAATGAGCAATTGGCTTATTCCACTACAGTGCCAATACCCTTTTCAGGGCACATGACGTGGGTAGTCTGTGTGGCATTTCTCTGGCGGGAAGTTTGAGGCTTAGTTGGCACCCGAGTACCAAAGGTTGGTTGTCACCTGAGTTTGTATAGATGCTGAGTAATATTAGCCTTAGGGCACAGAGGCGTCTTCATTCAGTTTTTCCCACATGTAACTTTTGAAGCAGGTCACACATATATCTGCTGCAGTAAGTAAAGTCTATTTGTTGTAGGGGAAAATGCTGTTTTTACATATGATAGCTGTGGTATGCACTGGCGGACACAGAAAAGGGCCCCTATGCGAGAACAATATAAGGGCCCTCTGCCTGCCCCAGAGCCAGTGAAAATGCACAATTCTACCTGTTTTTGAGGTAGAAATGCACCCCCTTATCTCTTGGGTCCTTGTTCAATTGCACAGGCTGCACCAGTTATATGTCCGCCCCTGGTGGTATGGTTGTATAGGTGCTTGCACCCTGATAAAAATTATATCTTATTTGCAGAGATTCTACGTGCCAGTCATGAGAAATCATGAAAACATAAAATCCATATTCAAATAAGGCTGGAAGTGCCCTGGGGGTGTGTCCATGCACTGGGGTCGTGTCAGTGCACTTTATGTCTAATTTTCATATGACTTCTACATTAAATTTCTCATGCCTGGCAGATAGGATCTCTTCAAAAAAAGGTATAATTTTCAATGGGAGATAAAAACCTATGCAACCATGGCTACTGCTGTATTTAAAAATGTGCTCACAGGTTCCCTTTAATTCTGTCAACAGGTTACAGTGTACCTGTCACTTTAAATATAGGTAAGAGTGACAGCTGTATAGAAGATGTAATGTAGTTGTGTGGTGATGGGAGAGTTTCATTGGTGATGCCTAGGACAGCAACATGATAATGTGACCTTACAAAAAAGCTGGCATCATGATGCCCATCAGAACAATGAGCCAATGTAGAAGATCCCTGTCTGTGTTGAGCTTGTATTGGGTTAAGCTGGAGGTTGAAACAATAATTCAGCAAAAATGTTAAAGCTTTACCTATTGGGCCCTCTAGTTTAACGCTTTGGCTCACCATGATAGGTGAATGTCAACCAACAACACTATGGGGCCTTCAACTCCATCTGAGGACCACATATTAAAAGCATTGACCTATGTTCTGGGTTATCATGGCCATTGCAAACAATACAGTCTATAGAACATGATGACATACTCCCCTGAGCAAGCACAGAGGTTTTGATGTCTAGGTGCACGGTAGTGTACCCACAGTGTTGGGCATCTATGCTTTGCATAGTGAACCCTACCCAGACTTTTGACTATCGTCGCTCATCACCTTTAAGGATCCCTTTAAAAAAATTCTGAGCCATGAAAAACCCTTATGAGGGAGTAAGGGGTTAAGTGGAAAAAAAAACAACCAATATAATACACAAGTAGCCATAGAAAAAGGAAAATTGGAATAATCGTGTATTCCAAATGTGTCTCCGCCCGACGAGTGCCCTGCCAGGCTCTGGAGCCAGAAAACCTGCCATGTGTCCGTATTAATTAAAGGGGAAGTCAGGGCGCTATGACTTATTCATCAGAGGAAGGAGCAGATAAAAATAGCACAATCCTCTCTGCCCTGGTGACTTTTGGGTGTCACTTTCAGGGGAAGCTGTGAAAGCGGATGATCAGCTGGGAGATGTTCTCTTCTCGTTTCTGTGTCTGAAAAATGCTCATAAAATCCAGCACAGATCTCAGATTAGATATTATATTGGCAGCCAGTCCTGATGGCACCAACGTAGGCAAATCAGTCTGGTTGTCACTCTACTTTCCTGGTCCCCTGAATGATAGATTATATGAACTCAGTGTTGGCTCCAGTTTGAATCCAGCCTTTGTATGGCAAAATATGAGTGGCTTCCTCTTCACGTTCGATTTTTCCTCATCATCTTCCAAGAGCTATGACTTTTTTATATTTTTGGTTGACAAAAACTGACATCTTTATTTGTACCATTTTGGGGATCGTAGCTTGGTGATTTTTGCTTCCAGTGACGTGTCTGGATTGATTTGTTCCAGTATTGATTAGTTTGCTTTTCTTGCGATCCATGATATTGATAACATCCTTCTCCGGCTCCACACTTCGAAGGTGTTGATTCTTCTTCTGTCTTGTTCCTTTATCATCCAGGCTTCACTTCCACATGTTACTACAGAAAAGCCCAGACTATGTACGAGCCGTGTCTTCATCACCAGTGACATGTTCCTTGATGTGAAGACCTTGTCCAGTGACTCCATTGTTGATTTGCCCATAGCTATTCTGCTATTGACTTCTGGTGTCATCTCTGCATCTTCGCTGATCATTAATCCGAGTAGGGTGAAGTCCTTTACATCATCCAGTTCATCGCCGTCCATCTCACGTGTCCCGGTCGTACCTGGCCAATGTCAATATCTTTGTCTTCTTTAAGTTGAGTAGGATGTTCGAGTTTTCCATCTTGACACTCCGCAATAATTCCTTCATTCCATCCACACTTGTTGCTATCAATATTGTGTCTTCTGCGTATTTTAGATTGTTGATGATTTGTCCAGAGATTTTGATTCCTTCTTCTGAAGCCCAGCTTTCCTGAAAATACAGTAGATTATGCATATAGATTGAAGAGAAATGGTGACAGGTGTCTGACACCTCGCTCTACTCTGAACTATGCCGTGTCACCGTTTGCTGTTCGGAGTGTTGCTTCTTGCTCAATGTAAAGGTTCTAATAAGGCAGATCAGATGGTTCAGCACACCCATATCCTTCATAGTATCCCAAAGTTTCACACTTGAAGAGCTTTGCTATAGTCGATGAAGCAGAAATAGAACTACTTGTTATATTCTTTGGCCTTTTCCATCTAATGTTAGCAATCATGTCTCTTTTTCCACTGCCTTTTCTGATTCCTGTTCCACATACTCCATACATCACTATATTCCCATAAGCCCAAAGGGTTGGCTTTTTGACTTTTACTCCCCTCTGCGGCGATGGAGGAGTTAAATCATGCCAGACCCCAGATAATCAGGTGATGACTGTGATGATGAATTGTCAGCTCACACCTCTCCTCGTGCAGCCTGCGCTTGTGACAATGTGTGATCAGACTCCTAATTTCCAGAACCCCCTCCTGCTGCAAAGCCCACAATTATTCCTCCTTCCCGTAGAAAAACATCTGCCCAGACTGTCAGATCGCTGGCATCACATTAGAATGGTTAGCTGAACCTTTTATACTGTCATCCACCCAGTCTGTAGGGGCACATTAACATGCTGCTTTCCTACCCTGTGTGTGCCACATTTAGGAGTGGCATAATAAATGCTCCAGCGCCTAATACCCACTTGCTCAGTGCCAGCGCCAGGATTATGTTGGCCTTTTGATGGCATAGTGACTTCCTTGTCTATCTCACCCATGGCGTAACAAATGTAAAGCATGTTTATCCATTTTTTCAGATCACAATGTGCCCACAAAGCCCAGCCGGCCCTGGCTTCTTGCTAGGCTAACCGTATGCTGATGCCAACAATGAGCAAGTCCAAGTATTAACTATCAAAATAAGGTAATTTTGCTGCAGAGTGCACAATATTCTGTGACCCTTTTTTAATTATTGCCTAAAACTGTCCTCCAGATTAAGGGGGTTGTGCCACGAACAATTGTATATTTCAATTAATAGATTTTAGAATAATTATAAGTTCCACAATTGGATGTGTTAAATAAAATGTTCCTGTCCCGAGATATTCTTATAACTCTGCCCCTGTGTAATGGATGTGTCCGACCTTGCAGGAACAGGTGGGGTATATCACAGCTCAAGGGCAGGGGTGTCATGAGGTCCTTCTCCGGTATCCCACATTCAACAGCGCGAGAGATGTGTGAACAACCCAAGAACCTTTATTGCTTGAAAACATAAAAATCCATAAAACAATCCATAAAAAATCCATAAAACAATCCAGCAGTATCCAGGTAAACCAGGTTTCTCTCAATCCCTTTGTAAAGCTGGTCTTAACTCAGTGTCCCATACACACAGACAAAATCGTACTGACTGTCCACAGAAAGACTCAAATCTCACACCCTCTCCTCCCCCACCCACCTCCGAATATCCAAAACAAGGCCTATTGACACACTCCAGGGAAAAAGTACACAAATTGGCAGGCAGAGGACTAAAATGGTCAAGTGAGGAGATGTCTACAGTAATTCAATTTTCAGACCCTCGGGAGTGTGATGAGTAAACAAGAAGTAGGGCTGAATACACAGTATAGGAACAACACTTGTAAAATGCAGTAAAATATAACCCACTATATCCACCATCACAAGGGAGGGAAGTAAGAGAGTATACAGACATTTACAGCCAGGGATTGCAGAATATAAGAGTATACAGACATTACAGCCGGGGATCACAGAATATAAGAGTATACAGACATTACAGCTGGGGATCACAGAATATACAAGTATACAGACATTACAGCCGGGATCACAGAATATAACAGTATACAGTAATTACAGCTGGGGATCACAGAATATAAGAGTATACAGTCATTACAGCTGGGGATCACAGAATATAAGAGTATTCAGACATTACAGCCGAGGATCACAGAATATAACAGTATACAGACATTACAGCCAGGGATCACAGAATATAAGAGTATACAGACATTACAGCCGGGGATCACAGAATATAACAGTATACAGATATTACGGCTGGGGATCACAGAATATAAGAGTATACAGACATATTCTGTGATCCCCGGCTGTAATGTCTGTATACTCTTATATTCTGTGATCCCCAGCCGTAATATCTGTATACTGTTATATTCTGTGATCTCCGGCTGTAATGTCTGTATACTCTTATATTCTGTGATCTCCGGCTGTAATGTCTGTATACTCTTATTACAGCCGGGGATCACAGAATATAACAGTATACAGACATTACAGCTGGGGATCACAGAATATAAGAGTATACAGACATTATAGCCGAGGATCACAGAATATAACAGTATACAGGCATTACAGCCAGGGATCACTGAATATAAGAGTATACAGAAATTACAGGCGGGGATCACTGAATATAACAGTATACAGACATTATAGCCGAGGATCACAGAATATAACAGTATACAGGCATTATAGCTGGAGATCACAACTGATTCTTTCTGTGTTGTAAAACATTTTGTCATATGTTTAAAAACTTTGTTTTAAGATCTAGTAGATAAAATAGAATTTAGCATGTGACAATTTTCTGAGTCCTACTATGATAAATGTGTGCCAGTTGCAGCTGGTATGGGCACAGTATGGCATTGCTATTTGGGCATATTGTAATGTTTTGTTCACCACTATATTTTAGTTCTGTTACTATTTTTCTTTACACTTATGTTATGTTCAGTTAATCGTGTATTGTAGAGAAAGCAAAACTTGAAGCCCCACATACCAAGGAGAGGGCAATACCCCCATAGTATTTTGTCTACACCCTGGCAGTCAACTGGAGGGGCAAGATGTCCAGGATTACCCCAATAGCACCTGTAGTCAAGACTCCACCAAAGACAGAACGTCCTCTGTTTTGGAAGGAAATTGAGCTGTCATAACATTGACTGATGCCCTTCTCCGCGCTGCGGGAATCTACGAGTGCCAGGACTCGACTTCTACCTTACCGGAGGTGAATGGTTTGGTTTAAGACTGATCATCCATTCACCCCCATTATTATTACCATATATCACATATACTGTATCATTCTCTGTACTTTTAGATGAAGTAGGAAATTAATTCCTTAGCCCATCTCTACTTAGCATCACCTCATGTCCTGTTGTAATATCTATATAAATGTCTCAGTAATTCATTAGTGATATTGTCTGATGAAGGGGCCATTTGAGCTCTGAAAGCTTACAGATATCATTTTTTTGGTTAGCCAATAAAGGTATCACTCCTCCTATAATACTTTTCTCAATTTTTTTGGGACTTAAGTGTTTACATCGATTTTTCTAGCTAACACAGTACCACAATATTATTTTGTATTGTACTTTGTAAGCTGTTTACTAAAGAGCACACATCTTTGAAGTTGACTTTTTTATTAAATGCTCTTGTCCCATTTTTTGTTTTTGAGAAAGCTGGATAGTAATAAGTGTGGCTTCAATTGCTGCTCACACAGGGGTTAATAGCTATACATGCCCTCCAATGGATATATGGCTTCATAATTATACCTTTAGGCCTATGTGGAGTCTGGAAAAGCTGAGTGACAATCCCCATATATGCCAGAACCCAGATGATGTGTCACCCAACTTTCCCAGACTGTATGACATAATATCTCACATGTGAACAGTTGTCATATTAGTTGTCACCCAGCATCCCTGACACTGATTGGTATAAGCCATGAGGCAATATGTGATATACCCTACATGTAGTAACTGTTCCAGAGATGTACGTATAATTGGTGCAAGCTGTGGAGCCGCACAGGTGCCCATGAGATAAGGGGGTCAATTTCTACCTCCAGAGCAGGTGGAATTGTGCATTATTAAGAACTACTGGACTGGACTGCAAATGCCCATACACTGTTCTTACACAGGAGCCTTTTTGTCTGTATCCACCAGTGGCTGTTCTATAGGTTGTCACCCAGTTTTCCAGACCCTGATTGGCACATTATAATCCATAAGGCAATATGTGATCTATCCGACATGCAATTATGTTGTCACCCAGCTATCCCAGACCCTGACTGGAACATTATAAACCATTATGCAATATATGATATGTCTCACATGCAATGATCACGATATGAAGTAAAAAGGTATGATAAAATGAGCGCTAGGGACAGAAACAGGCACTGGGCTCTTATTGAATATTACCTTTCAAATTTATTGTGAACAGTAGAAGTTACAGGTCTCCTCGCCACAACATGTTTCGACACTAAAGGTGTCTTTCTCAAGTGGATCCACTTGAGAAAGACACCTTTAGTGTCGAAACATGTTGTGGCAAGGAGACCTATAACATCTACTGTTCACAATAAATTTGAAAGGTAATATTCGATAAGAGCCCAGTGCCTGTTTCTGTCCCTAGCGCTCATTTTATCATACCTTTTTACTTCATATCGTGCTCAAATCCTCCTTTTGGGGAGTGTGGTTTGAGAGCAGCTCTGGGACAGGATTTGGTCAACACAGAGGAGCTGCCCTTCCCTGGGCTCGTGATCTCTGGGAGAGACGTTATAGTTCCATAAGGAAAGGCTTCTCTACACGTAGCAACGGATTTATGCCTGCGGTTAAAACTCACCTCAAATCATCAACCTAGTTGTGCAGGGGGCGCAACTAGAAAAGGTGAGTGACATATCAATATAACCCCTTGCTTCAGCTAATTTGCACAGTGTGGCGCAACAATTTCTTGGTTTTCCTTTCACATGCAATGATGGGTCTGTTGGTTGTCACCCAGCTTTCCCAGACCCTAATTAACATAGTATAAGCCATGAACCATTATATGATATATCCCATATGCAATGATGGATCTATTGGTTGTCACCTAGCTTTCCCAGCCCCTAATTAACATAGTATAAGCCATGAAGCATTATGTGATATATCCCATATGCAATGATGGATCTATTGGTTGTCACCCAGCTTTCCCAGCCACTTAATTAACATAGTAAAAGCCATGAAGCATTATGTGATATATCCCATATGCAATGATGGATCTATTGGTTGTCACCCAGCTTTCCCAGCCCCTTAATTAACATAGTAAAAGCCATGAAGCATTATGTGATATATCCCATATGCAATGATGGATCTATTGGTTGTCACCCAGCTTTCCCAGATCCTGTTTGGAATATTATCAGCCATGAAGTAATATGCATAATATCCCTCAATTAGCAGCTGTCATATTGACTGTAACCCAGCTTTTCCAGAAACAAATGAAGATAATATTAAGGATTATTGTAGGTTGACAGTGCATATTACTGGTGCACCTTGTAGTCAGGTATTCTGTCTGCAAAGACCTGCAGCATCTGGGAGTTGACATCCTCAGCCAACCTCACCAGTCTGGGCTCCTTGCCAGTGTCTCCTACATTACATTATACACACACACATACACACACTCACCAGCTCTGACACCCTGAGACACAGCCCAGCCCTCCCCTCTCACTCCCTCTGTCTGCTCATTTGCAATGCTAGGCTCACTTATCACAGAGGCTCTCAGCTTGGGGATGTGTGTCTGTGGTGCAGATCCTCCAGCCTGCTGCTTGCTGCAGGGAGGAGGCTGCTGTATCTGATGCTGCCCTATGCCCCATCTCTTCCTGCTCAACTGAAGGAGGGTGGATCCCCTGGTCCAATATCTGGATGGAGCCCCAAAAAGGGCCTGGTCCCTCAGGTGAGTGACTGACAAGGTTACAGTCCAAGGAGCCAGGGCTGCTCCCTACTTTTGGGATGTGAAGTGCAGAATGTGAGATGACTGTACCTTTGGGGGGTCTATAAAGTAGGGAGTTGGGATGCTGTGACTTGCAGTGTGTGGACAGTACCGCATTGCACTGGAAATATTACTACATTGGGCATCCCAGCATCATGGTGTGGCACAAACATGTGCATTATGATGATACATTGTCTCATTTATATAGAGTACAATACAAAATAATATTGTGGTACTCATTTCATCTCATTTATATAGGAATACATTTGCAAAAATAATTGCACCTGATCCTTATGTGAGTTTGACAGTCCATCATCATTTCAGATGTTTCATATGGATTAATATTGCAACAAAGTTTCAAATGAAAGCTTTCAAGTTACAGGAAGATTCTATGAATGAAACAATATTCACAAAAAAATAAAACCTTCCCAGTTTAGGTTGGGTGAAAGGGGAAGGGGTGTAGAGAACAGGAGCTGGGAATGCTGAGTATTTGCTTTGTAGAAGCAGAAGGACAGCTGCAGAACACTGTAATATAGTCCTAAGATTATGAGACAGTCACATCCACAGGGAGGGTGCAGCCAGACACAAACCTGCCCCCCTCCCCTTAACCAGGCGCTTAGTTTAAGTTTGCAAAGCTGTAAAGCCATTGCTGTAATCCCCAGAGAAGAGCCTGGTAGACATCAGTAGAGCTGGGGTGGGTGGGTGGAGTGGGGGAGGGTAAAAGATGGGGGCAACATCTAGGCTGATAAAAAAAAATGCATATGGGGATCTGAATGTGAAAGGATGGAAATGTAGCAAACACCATTAAACATTAGAATGTTGCAAGCTATCTGATAATAATCTTTATTTATATAGCGCCAACATATTCCACAGCGCTTTACAATTCAGAGGTTCATATACAGTCATAAGTAACAGTTATAAAAATACAATAATTGCAGCAAAAATACCTTCTGGATTTAGTTTTTGCATTTTTGTTTGATTGTTTTTGTACATTCACTTCTATATTTTGCATTAACTGAACCTTAAATGCCCTCCGTTACCCGGCTTTTCATATGCTAAATGCCCGGGCTTGGTAAGGCTCGCCAGTCCCAATCACTATGGCACAGGAAGCCTTATTATAAAGAAGGCTCTGTCTGCTGATGCCAATGGTAACACAGCGGCGCTTGTCTCTGGAGGGTGACATGTCGAGAGTCACATGGCATTTCGGCTAAGTGTCATCATCGCCCCTCTGGGGAAAGCATCACCGAACCTATAAATCTCAGCAGCTACCTGTGCCAAGTGCCAGTCATTGGGTATCGACCATGGCGGAGCATTCGCTGTGGGCCGTAGGAGGGCGGTTTGCATAGTGCTGAATACAAAGTGATAGATTTAGCAGGCACTTATAGGGTTACAGCCTGTCTATAGGATGCATTGTATGTGGGTTACATAAATACTGACATACCGCTTCCTCTCCCAGTGATGGAGGTTACTATCTTGTTATTTCCTGCACATGACATAAGCATTCTACACATTCTGGGGACACTCTTAGCCCCTCCATATCTCTGTATTTAGTACACACACATTTTCCCTGGAGACTTCCTATTCCCACCATTTTATTCCTATTTCCTATTAACTAGTTATACTCCAAATACTTCCATAGTCAGTGGCATAACTTGAAGATCATGAGCCATAATGCAAATCTCCAAATTACTGCAAGGCATAATCTGAAGCTCATGGTCCTCAATGCAAAAACGTCCAATTATTGCAAGTCTCTAATAGCATTAGTCTTTTCATGTTGACCAAATGGACATTTTGGACCAAACTTTTTGGCCGCCCCTAGGCCTCAGGGTCCAGGTGTGATCACAACCCCTATACCTATTGTAGTTAGTTATGTCCTTGTCCATAATTCAGTGTTAATTTTAGGTAAGGTAAGAAAAAAAGTAACTTTTAGTGAGTGGATCTGTGGATTGCAGCCCATGATTTCAATATAATTCTGGATTCAAAGAGGTTCACAATTTGGTGTAAAATCCACTTTTGATGAAAATGCTAAACCAGATACAACTCCCATTGTGCAGAAAAGGGGCAGGTTGTCCATCATTGCTGAAGTCAATGGGTATCCAAGTTTTAACACCATCATGCCCACACCAGACTTTTAAGGAAAAAAATGACTTTCCAAGTAAATCAGGATGATAAGAGGAGATTGAAGTTGTAGTGACTGAGTTGGGCAATACTTTGGCCAATATACGATAGTTGAATGAAACGTAATGCCTCCCCCTTCGTAACACCTCAGAAGATGGCGGCACTTGTGTGCGGCAGGTACTGGACTGTTCAGTAGACTCTCCTCTATAGCTCCAATTGGTGGGAAGCCTTAGTAATGAACGTATGTGTTAAGGTACCATTACACACAGAGATATATTGCTTGCAACTCACTGGTTGCAATGAAATCATGGACACATTGTTTCATTTTGTTGCCGTGTACAAATGGAACAGTATGTCCATGATTTCACTGCAACCAGTGAGTTGCAAGCAATATATCTTTGTGTGTAACGGTACCTTTACAGAGTAAATAATGGGACCCTGTGCAGACGGTCCGTCAACTCAATCTAAGCAACAAGCTGTCATCACAATGCTGTAAACTTTGCAACGACGACTAACCAGGGTCTGTAAGGAAAAGAGAACGGTTTTCCTGCAGCATGACAATGCCAGACTACACTCTTCACTTATCACCACAGCAGAACTTCAGAGACTGCAGTTCACCACTGTACCGCATATCCAAATGACTAGATACCTTTGATTCCTTTGAGTGTAGCTAAGTCCCTAACCCTGTTCATGTATTTGAATGTGGTAGAATATATGATGTTTGGGACCCTTTTTCAGTACCCTATTAGATCACTCAGGTTAAATAGTTGAAAGTCCTCTTTTCTGGATTCACACCTCTATAAAAGAAGGGTTACAAATAGTTTCTCTGTCCAATGACCTGTCCTGTATTACACAAAATACCATTCATTTGAATGGACTATGTGTAATGTTTAGTGTCCCCTGTGGAGGCGCTGCAGGGAAATTGAACATTTACTGCCACAGATTAAAAATGGTTCCTTTTAACACAAGTATAGATTTTCAAAAGTGTAGAATACCTCCAACTGTAAAACGTGAAGGAATAACGCCTGGGATTTTAAGGGAATCTGGCAGCAGGTTTTTGCTATGTAAGCTGAGGACAGTATGATGTAAGGGTTAGAATACAAAAATCAAACCTGCATCTCTTATCAGGCTCTATGCTTTTGTTTACATAAACTAAAGGTTTTACCATCTGGAAATTACTATTACAGGACAACTTTGTCATGAGCATGGAAGTCCAACACACCCCCTACTGTGATTGACACCTCACTTCCAACGCACAATATCTATAGAGAGCCTGGTGTTAGCTGAGGCAACTCTCTGTGTATAGACTTTGTATACAGAGCCTGGTGTGGGCTGGGGCAGCTCTCTGTGTAGTGACTTTCTATACAGAGCCTGGTGTAAGTGGGGGCAGCTGTGTATAGACTTTGTATACAGAGCCTGGTGTGGGCAGGGGCAGCTCTCTGTGTAGAGACTTTGTATACAGAGCCTCATGTGGGCAGGGGCAGCTCTCTCTGTAGATACTTTTTATACAGAGCCTGGTGTGGGTGGGGGCAGCTTTTTGTGTATAGACTTTGTATACAAAGCCTGGTGTGGGCAGGGCAGCTCTCTGTGTGTAGACTTTGTATACAGAGCTCGGTGTGGGCGGGGGCAGCTCTCTGTGTATAGACTTTGTAAACAGAGCCTGGTGTAGGCGGGGCAGCTTTTTGTATATAGACTTTGTATACAGAGCCTGGTGAGGGCAGGGGCAGCTTTCTGTGTATAGACTTTGTATACAAAGCCTGGTGTGGGCAGGGGCAGCTCTCTGTGTGTAGACTTTGTATACAGAGCTCGGTGTGGGCGGGGCAGCTCTCTGTGTATAGACTTTGTAAACAGAGCCTGGTGTAGGCGGGGCAGCTTTTTGTATATAGACTTTGTATACAGAGCCTGGTGAGGGCAGGGGCAGCTCTCTGTGTATAGACTTTGTATACAGAGCTTGGTGTGGGCAGGGGCAGCTCTCTGTGTGTAGACTTTGTATACAGAGCCTGGTGTGGGCAGGGGCAGCTCTCTGTATATAGACTTTGTATACAGAGCCTGGTGAGGGCAGGGGCAGCTCTCTGTGTATAGACTTTGTATACAGAGCTTGGTGTGGGCAGGGGCAGCTCTCTGTGTGTAGACTTTGTATACAGAGCCTGGTGTGGGCAGGGGCAGCTCTCTGTATATAGACTTTGTATACAGAGCTCGGTGTGGGCGGGGGCAGCTCTCTGTGTATAGACTTTGTAAACAGAGCCTGGTGTAGCCGAGGCAGCTTTTTGTATATATACTTTATACACAGAGAGCTGCCCCTGCCCTCACCAGGCTCTGTATACAAAGTCTATATACAAAAAGCTGCCCCGCCTACACCAGGCTCTGTTTACAAAGTCTATACACAGAGAGCTGCCCCCGCCCACACCGAGCTCTGTATACAAAATCTACACACAGAGAGCTGCCCTGCCCACACCAGGCTTTGTATACAAAGTCTATACACAGAGAGCTGCCCCTGCCCACACCAAGCTCTGTATACAAAGTCTATATACAAAAAGCTGCCCCTGCCCTCACCAGGCTCTGTTTACAAAGTCTATACACAGAGAGCTTCCCCCGCCCACACCGAGCTCTGTATACAAAGTCTATACACAGAGAGCTGCTCCTGCCCTCACTAGGCTCTGTATACAGACTTTGTATACAGAGCTCGGTGTGGGCGGGGAAGCTCTCTGTGTATAGACTTTGTAAACAGAGCCTGGTGTAGGCGGGGCAGCTTTTTGTATATAGACTTTGTATACAGAGCCTGGTGAGGGCAGGGGCAGCTCTCTGTGTATAGACTTTGTATACAGAGCTCGGTGTGGGCGGGGGCAGCTCTCTGTGTATAGACTTTGTAAACAGAGCCTGGTGTAGGCGGGGCAGCTCTCTGTGTATAGACTTTGTAAACAGAGCCTGGTGTAGGCGGGGCAGCTTTTTGTATATAGACTTTGTATACAGAGCCTGGTGAGGGCAGGGGCAGCTCTCTGTGTATAGACTTTGTAAACAGAGCCTGGTGTAGGCGGGGCAGCTTTTTGTATATAGACTTTGTATACAGAGCCTGGTGAGGGCAGGGTCAGCTCTCTGTGTATAGACTTTGTAAACAGAGCCTGGTGTAGGCGGGGCAGCTTTTTGTATATAGACTTTGTATACAGAGCCTGGTGAGGGCAGGGGCAGCTCTCTGTGTATAGACTTTGTATACAGAGCCTGGTGTGGGCTGAGGCAGCTCTCTGTGTGTAGACTTTGTATACAGAGCCTGGTGAGGGCAGGGGCAGCTCTCTGTATATAGACTTTGTATACAGAGCTCGATGTGGGCGGGGGCAGCTCTCTGTGTATAGACTTTGTAAACAGAGCCTGGTGTAGGCGGGGCAGCTTTTTGTATATAGACTTTGTATACAGAGCCTGGTGTGGGCGGGGACAGCTCTCCCAGCTCTGCTGTGTTGCTAAAACTGAATGCTTTGATTGTGTGAGAACAGCTGCAGCCAGTAATCTGTGTGATACATCGTTGGATTCAGGGTTTCTTTCCTTACACTATGTTGCTGTCAGATGAGGTAGCAAAAAACAGCTGATAGATTCCCTTTAATAATAATGAAATAATCATATTTTATTGAAATCATGGTCTGGACTTCTGCTACAGATTATTTATTAAAAGTTCATTTTAGCTACGGTACTAGAGCAAAGGCCATAACATGGTGATTACACAGTCCCCGGCGTGTACCCAGCCTCGGGGCTTGTTGCCGACACAGTTGAGTTAGAATGTGGAAAGTTCCATGAGAAGCTCAATGTTTCCAGGGCTTGTGGAGTTATGTCTTTATTATAACTTTCACTGGGAGATTTTATGTGGTAACTAAACTTCTGCACACAGATGAATATCCTGCATTAATCTTCTGTGGGTCCAGACCACAATGTAAAACATCATCGGAACAACTTGTGTCGACTCTTCAAACATTTTTTTTTTACATTTTTGTATTATTTATAGGTTAAATCCTAAACTAGTAATTCTCTTACATCCCAAACCATGGGGCCAAAATACATTATAAATGAGTCTACTGTATCACACTGATGAGGGCTTTGATCATGTCCAGCATTAAAAGACACGCCAGGAGTCATTTCCAGCCTCGGCTGGGCAGTGATACCCGCGAGAAGCCATTTTTACGGAGAAATAATCTGCAATTCTGAAAATATTATCTATTGAAATGTAATGTGGGTGTGATTTTTCCCAGGATTGTCTCATATGAAATGCTCAATGTCTACTATTATCTAGATCACTGGTCCTCCACCTATGACTGTCCCTGAGCAGGTCCTAACAACTGAAATGCATAAATATGTCAATAATACTACCCAGAGCTGATCTATCTTCTGATGAAGACCCCTGTAATCAGCCGTAAGGAAACAACGCCCGCTAACAAGGAGAGTGGCATTAGACTGTCAGGGATCATGGCAAAGTGCCAATATAGGCCTGGATTTTGTAAATGCCTATCTTCAGAGGACCCCCATAATGGAGTTCACATACTATACCATAAAGGTGTCCAAAGCAGTCACTCTGGAGCAGGATGGTGTCATTTGAGTTAACCGGGGTTGTGCCATGAACAATTGTACATTTAAAATAATATATTTATGATAATAATAAGTTCCACAATTGAATGTGATTAAAAAAATTGTTCATATCCCGAGATATTCTTATAAATATGCCCCTGTGTAATGGATGTGTCCAACCATGGAGGAACAGGTGGGATATACCCCTGCTCCTGGGCAGGGAGGAGTACGAAAGAGTATACAGCTTTACACCGGATCACAGAATATAAGAGTATGCAGACATTACAGCCGGGGATCACAGAATATAAGTTTATACAGACATTACAGCCGGGGATCACTGAATATAAGTTATACAGACATTACAGCCAGGGATCACAGAATATAAGAGTATACAGACATTACAAGCCAAGGATCACAGAATATAAGAGTATACAGACATTACAGCCAAGGATCACAGAATATAAGAGTATACAGACATTACAGCCAGGGATCACAGAATATAAGATATACAGACATTACACCAGGATCACAGAATATAAGAGTATACAGACATTACAGCCAGGGATCACAGAATATAAGATTATACAGGACATATACAGACCGGGGATCACAGAATATAAGAGTATACAGACATTACACCCGGGGTCACAGAATATAAGAGTATACAAACATTACAGCTGGGGATCACATAATATAAGAGTATACAGACATTACAGCCGGGGATCACAGGCCATCAAGTTGTTCCTAATACCTCCTCAGGAACCAGAGGAAGATAGCTGTACACTATAACTCAGCATAGGGAAGGTGTGCAGAAATAAGCAGGAGAAACATAGATTGCAGCCCTCTTACACTAAATCTAGAGAAGATACATTTATCTGAAATTTAAAATTTACAGACAATACTATAACATTGATCCACCACATGATATACGTATGTATAGTAATACATGCTATTGTTCCTGTGTAGAGCGGACCAGAGAAGCAGAGCATGAGGTTGGCTCCCACCCTTGTGGTGCGCCCGCTGAGGTGACTGTAGAAGAAGCTCAACAACCCCTTGTGGCTGAGGAGGAATTGGGAGTCCTGGCTCCTACGACAGGGCTCCTACAAGTCGCAGAAAGAAGACGTGAGTATCTTCACCCTGGCAGATAAACCACATGGTCGCACCACCAGGACCACAGGACTACTAAATTATTCCAGCCGAAGATCACCACCCTGGTATTTGCAGCCATGGTGCAACATTATTTCTAGGGATTTCCACCTGTGTGATGCAAGAACTCTTAATCCTTTGTAAATTGAGACGAGTTGAGACAACAGATGTGTCTCACGTCCATCATGCCCATCAGGGTTTAACAGTTCTAGTTCAGAGACCCACTGGTTTGGGAACATGGCTTTACAGCTACACCCCCCCCCCACCCCGGGTGATGTCTTCTAAACTAGGGTTTATTGCACTGGCCCCCTCTGAAACTTCAGGTTATCAATGCTCTTCCTTAGAATACAAACACTGTTTATGCAAACCCCTATGAATATGAAGCATTTTGTAAGATCCTTGACCTTGGCACTTTTTCACACAATGTCCTTCTTTCTCTCCCCGTAGAACCGCTGAGCAGCGTCTCCTCTCTGGAAGTGCACTTTGATCTGCTGGACCTGACAGAGCTCACAGATATGTCTGACCAGGAACTGGCAGAAGTGTTTGGTGACTCGGATGATGAAAACCCGCACAATGAGCCTCCTCCAGGTGCGTCACGAGGTGTACTGTGGTGGAAATCCCATTTCATGGAGGGAAATTTAGTTTTCTGTTATATGTTCCATGGATTAGAGCAGAGGTTCCCAACTTTTCTGACCTGGAGATCCTTATTCAACTTCTCCCCCACCCCACAATAGTGTCACTCAGAGCCCCCATTACCGGTATAATGACAGCCAAAGCGTTTCCACAGAAATCACACAGAGGCAGTATACCAAGATCCAGGTCTTCCTACCTTACCACCATCTACAACCCCTGCAAAAATGATGGAATCACCTGGCTCGGAGGATGTCCATTCAGTTGTTTAATGTTGTAGAAAAAAAGCAGGTCACAGACATGGCGCAAAACTAAAGTCATTTCAAATGGCAACTCTCTGCCTTGAAGAAACACTAAAAGAAATCTAGAAAAAAAATGTGCTAGCCAGTAACGGTTACTTTTGTAGACCAACCAGGGGAAAAAATTATGGAATCACTCAATTCTGAGGAAAAAAGTATGGAATCATGACAAACAAACAAACAAAACAACACTCAAATACATTACTAGTATTTTGTTGCACCACCTGTGGCTTTTATAACAGCTTGCGGTCTGAGGCATGGGCTTAATGAGTGACAAACAGTACTCATCATCAATCTGGCTCCAACTTTCTCTGATTGCTGTTGCCAGATCAGCTTTGCAGGTTGGAGCCTTGTCATGGAAGATTCTTCAACTTCCACCAAAGATTTTCAATTGGATTGAGATCTGGACTATTTGCAGGCCATGACATTGACCTTGTGTGTCTTCTTTCAAAAAACGTTTTCACAGTTTTTGCTCTATGGCAGGATGCATTATCATCTTGATAAATGATTTCATCATCCCCAAACATCCTTTCAATTGATGGGATAAGAAAAGTGTCCAAAATATCTATGTAAACTTGGGCATTTATTGAATATGTAATGACAGCCATCTCCCCAGTGCCTTTACCTGACATGCAGCCCCATATCATCAATGACTGTGGAAATTTGCATGTTCTCTTCAGGCAGTCATCTTTACAAATCTCATTAGAATGACACCAAACAAAAGTTCCAGCATCATCACCTTGCCCAATACAGATTAGCGATTCATCACTGAATAGGACTTTCATCCAATAATCCACAGTCCACGATTGATTTTCCTTAGCCCATTGTAACCTTGTTTTTTTCTGTTTAGGTGTTAATGATGCCTTATGTTTAGCTTTTCTGTATGTAAATCCCATTTCCTTTAGGCGGTTTCTTACAGTTCGATCACAGACATTGACTACAGTTTCCTCCCATTTGTTCCTTATGTGTTTTGTTGTGCATTTCCTGTTTTGGAGACACATTGCTTTAAGATTCCGGTCTTGATTCTTTGATGTCTTCCTTGGTCTACCAGTATGTTTCCCTTTAACAACCTTCCCATGTTGTTTGTATTTGGACCAGATTTTAGACACAGCTGACTATGAACAACCAACATCTTTTGCAACATTGCGTGTTGATTTACCCTCTTTTAAGAGTTTGATAATCCTTTCCTTTGTTTCAATTGACATCTCTCGTGTTGGAGCCATGATTCATATCAGTCCACTTGGTGCAACAACTCTCCAAGGTGGGATCACTCCTTTTTAGATGCAGACTAACGAGCAGATCTTACATGCAGGTGTAAGTTTTGGGAATGAAAATTTACAGGGTGTTTCCATAATTTTTTCCTCAGAATTGATTGATTCCATAATTTTTCCCCCTGCTTGGTCTACAAAAGTAACCGTTACTGGCTAGCACATTTTATTTTTCTAGATTTCTTTTAGTGTTTCTTCAAGGCAGAGAGTTGCCATTTGAAATTACTTTAGTTTTGTGCCATGTCTGTGATCTGCTTTTTTTCTACAAAACGAAACAACTGAATGGACATCCTCCGAGCCAGGTGATTCCATAATTTTTGCCGGATTGTAAATCTGCTCTTCTATGTGAAGCTAATCTCAAAGGTCACCATCTGGAGATCTGATCTTCATAGCTTTTTCCTAGACCTAGTGCTAATACACCAAGCTGGCAGACAGCCACAAGCCACACATCACGGGCCTGCGAACCACATGTGGCTCTCTAGCTACAGGTTGGGGACCCCTGCAGTATTTTAAAGGCAGCTCATACGACTACTTTTGGGGGGGCAGCTCAGGGTGGTCTCCACCCTACAATATTATGTAGGGAATTAAACTAAGGATCTTAGAAATAATAATAATAATTTTTATTTATATAGCGCCAACATATTCCGCAGCGCTTCACATTCACAAGTCAAAGGGTGGGAAACACAACAAAGCCTTTCTGGCTTTGTGCTTTAGTTTGTGGTGCACAAGAGGAGACACCATTTTATTTATAGCTATGGGCCCACATAGTAATATAAGGATGGTTAGTTGGAATAGCAATTAAAAGAATTGTCCAAAATGATAAAAACATGGCTGAGTTTTTACAAAACACTAATCCTAGGGATATGTCTGAAATGATAGGGAGATGCAATATACCACACAGCCAGGAGTCCAAGGGGGCACTGTGTTAGGAAGAAAGCAGCCATTATTTTTTTTTAGTTTTACACACCCTTTAAATTCAGCAACAGGAATAGTAAGAGAATAAAAAGCTTGGAGCATACTAAGATTAATGACCCCTAGTTCAGACACGCCGCGTCTCACCCGGGGCTAGTCAGCCTTTCATTAAACCATTCCATTTGGAGTGTGAGCGTGTCCTGAATGTCTATGCTGTTGTTTCCACTCTTATGACCTTGTTCAGGGATCTTGGGTTTCATTAAAAGGGGGATTCCTTCCTTTCTGACATCACCTTCTCACATACAGGTCTGCAATTACCTCCGCTCCCCAGAGCCGGGTATCTGCGTTCTCCGTCTTGGACTCGGTCAAGAGCTGAAAGGGAGAAGAAACATCTCAGTGACTCAGAGCTGCAAGGAGGACTGCTGGACACGTTCTTCGCTGCAGAGAGATCCAAAGAGAACTAACAATAAGAAAGCCTTTACCCCCTTCACCCAAGATGGTCCCTGCTGCCCTCCGATCATCCATATCAGGGATTGAACCATGGAAAGTGCCAAGACCATAGCTCGCAAAACTGCATTAACTCAACAGGGACCATCTCAGTACCACTACTATCCTCTGGGATGATATAGATGGGGCCTACTCAATAGAGTCCTTGACCAGGACTTTGTAGAAAACTATTAGTCATGGAGCTTGGATGGACATCATCTACTCATAAGACTGAAGAAAGCCTGGAGACTTGGTAGACATGCAGTACTGGAAATGTAGGACACCATAACACTACCAGCTGTAGAATGAATATATTGGTGAACCCCAGTACATTAGCCATGACAGACTGCCATTCAGTCCATGTAGAGGTCCTACCTGGTGCTCGGAGATGCTTAGGACTCTATTTTGGGCAGTACCAGCACATGTTAATGGGTTACCAATTGCTCCATGAATGTAGAATGAATGATGAAGAGTGTAGAACATTTTTGGGACAGACTCCAATTAACATATCTCATAAGCACAGAATGTCCCTCCTTTCGCCGCCTTAAAGTACACCTCCATCCACCATGCCCCCGGGGGTCACCTAACCCTTTACTGTGGAGCACTTTAATGGGGAGTTTCAGTGCACAAACCCTTTATTTTATCATGTAGTTGTTCCATCGTCTCGCAGAAGCAGCGTTACAATGTGTGTGTTTTCCGGTGATCACTTTTGTTCTGTTACTTTGGTGACACTTTTGCACTTTATGATGATGTGGCTGCACCCCACAGCATTGGGATTTTAGCCCCTGCGAGGGCTTCCTGGCACTCAAGGGTTGTCATGATAGTTACAAATGGTTCTGTTGCTTGCAATGTGACGCATTAAAATCTTCCTGAACCACGTGATCATGAATGGTGCATTACTTATACCCAAAACGATGTATACTGATGGTTTACCACTCCCTGAATTATTAGATCTTTCCAACGAGCTAAAATGCTGCAGAATCTGACTACAAAGGTTTTGTTTGTAGTCTGTTACCATGGAAACACATAGATCTGCATAGTAGCTGCATACTGAAAATGATAGACTTTTGATAAAACTTATTTTAAGACACTTTTTTTTCATTAAACATCCAAGAAAATCCTTTACAGCCTCAGACTGCTGCTTAGCTCTCCCCCATGCTGTACACTGCAGCACTGCATATAGAGACGCAATCCCAGTACAAACTCACCAGATTTTACTGATTTCCATTACAATACATATGGGAAATCTTCAACCGGAATACAATTACTTATATACATACGGCTCTAACTCAAATTCTTGGTACAACTACACTGAGTGATAAAAGAAAATCACCGACACATGGAGTATATTATCCCACAATTATTTTATTGATTAAAAATCTAATAGAATAAACATATGCATGATAAATAATAAAAAGAAGGTACTACCTTACATGCAGCGACATAAGCATATGTATTATCTAATATATAAAGCTGAATGTGTGTGTGTGTGTCTGTGTCTGTGTCTGTGTGTGTGTGTGTGTGTATCCGGGATTGGCATCTACACCGTCGCAACTACAGCCACAAAATTTTGCACAGTCACACATCTGGACCCCGAGAGCGTCATAGGCTATGTTGTGAGGCGAAATTTTAACCCTACGCGTTCCAGTTCACCAAACAATTTTGCCCCTATCTACATAATGGGGAAAAAGTGAATGGAAAAGTGTTGGAGGAAAATCGACAGCTGTCAGCTATAGCCACAAAATTTTGCACAGTCACGCGTCTGGACCCCGGGAGCGTCAAAGGCTATGTTATGAGGTGAAATTTTAACCCCGCGCATTCCAATTCACTAAACAATTTTGCCCCTATCTACATAATGGGGAAAAAGTTACCAGTTGACATTTGTGAATGAGAAGGGCTTAATGATAGCGCCAAAGACTAACAGCACATACCAGCATATAGTCACTAAGGTGGGGCCTCAACATGAGATATTCACCACGCACGGGGACATGTATACACACCACATGCACACAAAGAGTAACAGCAAGTGTATAGTCGCTAAGGTGCAGCCCCAACATGGGATACTCACCACACACCCGAAGACACACACACACCACAAAGAGACACACACAACACAGACACACACACACCCTATAGCGACACATGCACTCATCCCACAGGGACACACACACCACACAGACACACACACCACACAGACCCCCCCCCACAAGGACACAAACACATAGCCACCCTATAGGGACACATGCACTCACCCCACAGGGACACACACACACACCACAAAGAGACACACACACACCACACAGACCCCCCCACAGGGACACACACGCATACACACCCTATAGGGACACATGCACTCACCGCACAGGGACACACACACCACAAAGACACACACAAAACACAGAGACACACACACCCCACACAGACACCTTTCCCCCCCCCACGGACACACACACACACACCCTATAAGGACACATGCACTCACCCCACAGGGACACACACACCACAGAGAGACACACACAACAGAGACACCCCCCACAGGGACACACACACACACATACATCCTATAGGGACACATGCACTTACCCCACAGTGACACACACATACACACACCCCAGGGACACACACACCACACAGACAGACACAGATGTGCACATATCACCTCACACAACTCGCCTCATACGTGTGCTATCTTTAATTTCCAAACATAAACATCTGATTAAAAACAGCCAATGTGCAACACATGTGCCATAGGAATTAAGGCAGATGTCAGTCACATGAGCTGTCTATTGTGTATGTGTTAGGTAACATATACTGCCCGGCCAGGGGGAGGGTTTACTATTGGCTGGAGATTTATTAGGCTGCCTATAGCAATCAATCACAGCTCAGCTTCTATTTTCTTACAGGTCATTAATATGACATATTTAAATTCTATTTTGTTATAGCTAACATCAGTTATTTATTAACCCGGGCGTAGCCGGGTACTACAGCTAGTATTATATAAATCTATAAATACCATAACTAAAGCGAGAATAAATAGCAATAAATATATCAGGCACCACCAAAGTAAGTACAGTACCAAATGTATCTATAAGGGAAAGCAAAGAAAAAAATAATAATCTTAGAGATATACATATATACATATTTGAGTATTGCCCTTTAATAATATCTTACATAGTAATGACCAATGGTCTAGTGGATACACTAGTAGCTCAATAGTAAATGCCAAGCGTAATATGATTACTGGTACCGTAAGTGATGGGAGATATGTGTCAATCAGGTTATTGAACTCTATGATGTGAGCTGAGGCTGAGTCACCACATCCCTCCTCCTCAGGGTGTGGTCAGAGAAGTTAAACGTTCACCTCTGTGTTGTTTTTCCTGTGGTGTGAGTTTGGAGTGTGCAGAGCACAGTGTACAGCTCTGAGCAGGACAGCTGATCCTACCCAGTTGGACAGATTCCATTTGTTTCCTTTTGCTGAACAAGCAGTTGATGTTTTGTTTATGTTCATTCGGTTTATGACGGTAATAAACCTAGCGTTTACCCGGCAAGGCTTCCTGTGTCTACCTGGAATGGCAGTCATGTGAGTGGATCTATCACACAAGATATAAAACTATAATAGTATAACTATCAAAGTCTAGTGCTATAACTTATATAGATCCTATGTAAAGTGCCAAAGTGTAATAAGGGTACTTACTATGGTGGTAACCTGTAGAAGTTCAGAAAATGCTGGTGCATGCTGCCCCAACGCTCGTTTCGTATGTACTTCCTCAAGATTCATGTTACCATTAGAGGCACATTGAGGCTCATAGATCTGCATAGTAGCTGCATACTGAAAATAATAAACTTGATAAATTATTTTTCATTGAACATACAAGAAAATCCTTGACAGCCTCAGACTACTGTTTCGCCCTCCCTCATACTTTACACTGCAGCTCTGCCTTATAGAGACACAATCAAAAGTATAAAATCGCTAACTTTATCTGATTCCGAATCTGTAAACAATTATAAACTACAACTACCGATGCCAATCGTTACCACCATTCTTGTACACAGAGCTTGCCATCTTTCCTCACTATTGTTAGTTACATCCATTGATGGCCTTTTCCAATAAACATATTATCAGCAACAATTTCTACATTGTCTCTTTAAACGCATAATGCATTCTTTATAAACCTGATCACGTGGAGACACTAATGCAGTTTACAGTCGCGCCGTGTACACAGAACAACTGTCCATATAATAAAACTTTAATGTGCTCATCAACTTTCCTGTACTCCTGTTTCACTTCTCCCAGCAGTTTGTGCTTCAGAGCTGCGCTTCCTGCTGTAACTGGAGGCAGAAAGGTGCAGCCATAGTCATTTGGTCACCTGGTCACTCACCTTGTCAGTCTTGTGTGATAGTCACATATTTACACCTTTGTCTTCTTACCGGTGTCTACTATTACACCAGGAAAAGGAAACCTGACACCAAGGTAGTATCTGCTGTATGACGTCCACATACATCCAACACGCTTACACTGGCATGAAAAGGTCTGGGCACCCCTGGTCAAAATTACTGTTATGGTGAACAGTTAAGCAAGTTGAAGATAAAATGATCCATAAAAGGCATAAAGATAAAGATGACACATTTCCTTTGTAATTTTAGGCACATAAATATATATTTTCAATCTTTAACATTTTAATAATTACAAAAAAAGAAAATGGGCCGATGCAAACATTTGGGCACCCTTAGGGGTTTGGGTGCTCGGATAACTCTGACAAATGTTTCAGATCTTTATTGGCCTGTTAGGGTTATGGCTATCATCGTTAGGAAAGGAGATACAAATTTCACAGCTTCATAAAAGCCCAGCCTCTTCTAACCTTGTGCCAAAAAACAGCAGCCATGGGTTCTTCTAAGCAGCTGCCTATCACTCTGAAAATGAAAATGGAGGAGGCCCACAAAGCAGAAGAAGGCTATGAGAAGGTAGCAAAGTGTTTTCAAGTTGCCCTTTCTTCAGTTCAAAATATAATTAAGAAATGGCATTTACCATGAGCAGTGGAGGTCAAGATAAGGTCCGGTAAACCAAGCAAAATTCCAGGGAGCGCTGCTCGTAGGATTGCTAGAGAGAAAAATCAGAACCCCCGTTTAACTGCAAAATACCTTCTGGAAGATTTAGTAGACTCTGGAGTTGTGGTATATTGTTCTACTATTCAGACACATTTGCACAAATATGGCCTTCAACAAAGAGTCATCAGAAGAAAACCTCTCCTGCGTTTTCACCATAAAACTCAGGGTCAGAAGTATGCAAAAGGACATCTAAACAAATCTTACAGAAACAGTTCCTGTACACCGGTAAAGTAGAAATCTTTGGCCACTATGATCAAAGGTAGGTGTGGAGAAAAAATGGCACAGAATTTAAGGAAAAGAACATCTCACCAACCATTAAGTATGGTTGTGAATCAATCATGCTTTGGGGTTGTGTTGCAGCCAATGGGAAAGGGAACATTTCAGGGGTAGAGGGAAGAATGGATTTAATGAAGTTTCAACAAATTCTTGATGCAAACATAACACCATCTGTAAATAAGCTGAAGTAAAATCAGGATGACTTCTCCAAATGGATAATGAACATGTCAAAAATCACAAGAGATGACCTGAAAAAGAGCAAGCTGAAGGTTTTACAATGGCCACTACAGTCCCTTGATGTGAATATCATTGAAAATCTGTGGCTAGACCTCAAAAGAGCAGAGCATGCAAGACGAGCTGGGAATCTCACAGAAATAGAAGATGAGTCAGGAATCTCACAACTGGATGGCGAGTCAGGAATCTCACAGAACTGGAAGACAAGCCAGGAATCTCACAGAACTGGAAGATGAGCCAGGAATCTCACAGGACTGGAAGACGATCGAGGAATCTCACAGAACTGGAAGATGAGCCAGGAATCTCACAGAACTGGAAGACGAGCCAGGAATCTCACAGGACTGGAAGACGATCGAGGAATCTCTCAGGACTGGAAGATGACCCAGGAATCTCACAGAACTGGAAGATGACCCAGGAATCTCACAGAACTGGAAGATGAGCCAGGAATCTCACAGGACTGGAAGATGACCCAGGAATCTCACCGAACTGGAAGATGAGCTAGTAATCTCACCGAACTGGAAGATGAGCCAGGAATCTCACCGAACTGGAAGATGAGCCAGGAATCTCACAGGACTGGAAGATGAGCCAGGAATCTCACAGAACTGGAAGATAAGCCAGGAATCTCACCAAACTGGAAGATGACCCAGGAATCTCACAGGACTGGAAGATGAGCCAGTAATCTCACAGAACTGGAAGATGAGCCAGGAATCTCACAGGACTGGAAGATGACCCAGGAATCTCACCGAACTGGAAGATAAGCCAGGAATCTCACCAAACTGGAAGATGAGCCAGGAATCTCACCGAACTGGAAGATGAGCCAGGAATCACAGGACTGGAAGATGAGCCAGGAATCTCACAGAACTGGAAGATAAGCCAGGAATCTCACCAAACTGAAAGATGAGCCAGGAATCTCACAGGACTGGAAGATGACCCAGGAATCTCACAGAACTGGAAGATGAGCCAGGAATCTCACAGGACTGGAAGATGACCCTGGAATCTCACAGAACTGGAAGATAAGCCAGGAATCTCACAGAACTGGAAGACTTTTCCAAGAAAGAATGGATGAAAATCCTTCAAACAAGACATTTATCATAGCTATGAAAAGTGTTTACAAGCTGTCAATTGCAAAAGGGGGTGCTACTAGGTACTAACCATGCAGGGCGCCTAAACTGTTGCATCAGCCCATTTTCCTTTTTGTAATTTTTAAAATGTAAAAGATAACAAAAAATGTTTGTGCCTAAAATACAAAGGAAATGTATCATCTTTACCTTTATACCTTTTAGAGATCATTTCATCTTTAACTTGCCTAACTGTTCACAATAACAGTAATTTTGACCAGGGGTGCCCAGACTTTTGCATGCCACTGTATATGTAATAATATACTTTAGGGGTCTGTATAAGATCCACAACTTGATCAGTGTTGTATCTCTCTTTCTTTATATGGATGTAGCATTGTTTTCTAGCACGTTACATTGATGCCATAGCCACTTAAAGAACTTTTGGTTTAAAATGACCCCTTTATGTTAGAGGTTTCCTAACGAGTTGATCACATGTTTTCTCACTGCTAATACCTCCATCAATCAGCTGTAAAGGAAACCTTATGAAGTGTCCAATTTCCCTGCAGCACCCCCACTGGATGAATGAAGTATTACATGGTTTTTATTGAAATTACCATGTAACTCATGAACAAGTTGGGTCCTCCAGACCAAGAGACACACTTATTCATAGCTGCTCTAAATAATAGAGGTTCACCAGGGTATTAATATTTTCTAACAGGACTAATAAATAAGGTTTGGTTTAAGACAGAGCACCCCCTTTAAGGACCATACATGTCCTGCCAATTTGCGCTGTTATATACCCACGACCGGAGAATGGATTTGATTTCTGCACAGTAATAATCCATCTCTCTGCAGAAGACTCCATCGTTCCTCACCAGCAGCTTCCACTTCATGCCGCCGTCTCTTGAGCAGATTGCACCTTCTGATCCATATTTAGCAGCACCTTCTGCTTTCTTAGATTAAAATATCCAGGTCACTTCTGTTCACGGGAAACTGAATGAGAAACTCCAAGTCTTACAGATCTTGGAAACGGCACAGAATTATATTGGCAACGATGAAATCTGAATTCCCTCAAGCTGCGATATCACAAAGTGCAAGAAGACTGAGGTCTGGGAAGTTATAATTACATGGCAAGCATCAGAATTTATACCATATAGGCGGATGTGATTAATAATCAGTAATGGCTTCCATTATAGCATCTATAATATTGTCATCCAACGTCCATTGTTGTCAGCAACACGATTCTCCACGTAAGCGGTATGTGCCACTGACTATATGCAAACTGTATGGGGAGATGCTCATTATGTGCAGATATCCTAATATGTCAACTTTTCTACCATCAGGGTCAGAGAAGCTGCTCCATATTCCAACCACAGAGCTCCATCACATTACAGCCACAGCGCCCCGTCACATTACAGCCACAGTGACCCCATCACATTACAGCCACAGCGCCCCATCACATTACAGCCACAGCGCCCCGTCACATTACAGCCACAGCGCCCAGTCACATTACAGCCACAGCGCCCCGGCACATTACAGCCACAGCGCCCCGGCACATTACAGCCACAGCGCCCAATCACATTACAGCCACAGCGCCCAATCACATTACAGCCACAGTGACCCCATCACATTACAGCCACAGCGCCCGCGTCACATTACAGCCACAGCGCCCAGTCACATTACAGCCACAGCGCCCCGGCACATTACAGCCACAGCGCCCAATCACATTACAACCACAGCGCCCCGGCACATTACAGCCACAGCGCTCCGGCACATTACAGCCACAGCGCCCCATCACATTACAGCCACAGTGGCCCCATCACATTACAGCCACAGTGGCCCCATCACATTACAGCCACAGCGCCCCGTCACATTAGAGCCACAGCGCCCCGTCACATTAGAGCCACAGCGCCCCGTCACATTACAGCCACAGCGCCCCATCACATTACAGCCACAGTGGCCCCATCACATTACAGCCACAGCGCCCCATCACATTACAGTCACAGTGGCCCCATCACATTACAGCCACAGTGGCCCCATCACATTACAGCCACAGTGGCCCCATCACATTACAGCCACAGCGCCCCGTCACATTACAGCCACAGCACCCCGGCACATTACAGCCACAGCGCCCCATCACATTACAGCCACAGTGGCCCCATCACATTACAGCCACAGTGACCAGTCACATTACAGCCACAGTGAACAGTCACATTACAGTCACAGTGACCCAATCACATTACAAAGTAAAAAATAAAACAGGTTGCGCCAAACTGCTTGATCACTGTGTTAAAAGCGGTTATATAACTCAAGTGCTCACCTGTTTGTGTTGTGCCTGGGTCGCACAACTAACCGCCGAGCAGGGAACAATTAAGCGTGACCTCCGGGTCGGATAAGCCAAGCGTGCGAGGACGTGGACCAGTCCTTGTTCGTGCAAGCCGGGAAGCGACTCGCCGGCTGGCGAGCGAGGGGCGATCCGACAAGGCCTCCAGCCGTGGGGGTCCGACAACGTGGGCTGAGCTGTGCTCCTTCGTCGTGCGAGTCGGTGAGTGACGGGGCGTGCAGATGGAGGTAGCGTGTAATTGTGGGCAAGGTCCGGGAGCCGAGCTGCTCAGACTCGCACTTCCCGGATGGGAAGGCGTGCAAGTGTGTGATAGAAACAAATAGGGTATTAGCGCTCGGATTGCAGCCAGACAATGCTCACGAGATATTTACCTCAAGGCTTTATTGAATCAGTGTAGAATTCCAATTCTCCACAACGCGTTTCTGCGCTTAGTGCGCCTTTCTTGAGAAAGGCGCACTAAGCGCAGAAACGCGTTGTGGAGAATTGGAATTCTACACTGATTCAATAAAGCCTTGAGGTAAATATCTCGTGAGCATTGTCTGGCTGCAATCCGAGCGCTAATACCCTATTTGTTCCAATCACATTACAGTCACAGTGACCCCATCACATTACAGCCACAGTGACCCCATCACATTACATCCACAATGACCAGTCACATTACAGCCACAGCGCCCCATCACATTACAGCCACAGCGCCCCATCACATTACAGCCACAGCGCCCCATCACATTACAGCCTCAGTGACCAGTCACATTACAGCTGCAGTGACCTGTACTAGAGCTTTCCTCTAGAACAAAGCCCTCTCACAGTTGTACAGTCGGATTATGTACAGTTGTGAGAGATATTCTGGTTGAGGTATAACATCCACTTCCTACAGTATCACTTCTCAGTCATTATCACGGCTTCATCCACTTCTCTTTCTTATTTCCTCCTTCTGGGGCTGAATTCTGACCTCACATCAATGACAGAGCAGGAGCACAGAATTTGGGGTACTGGGTACTATGACTGATCGACACCAATATGGGTAAAAAATGGCCTAAATTATAAGGCGACATCCCATTCTGATATTGTACTTCTGGCTGTAGTGGAGAATAACGTGTCACCGTATCATTATAGTATCGGCCGGACATGGTGGATCTGGTGAGTGGACGATGGACTGGTAACTGTGTGATATAATAATCCTAGAGAAGAACAATATCTAAACAGGTTCTTGTTACAATGTATTTACCGTATTAGTAATAGGCATCAAAAACAATCAATAATAATGATAATGCTGTATTATGGCCAAAAATGGGTGTCCACGATTATAAATACATGGTTGTTTCTTTCAAAAACAGCACCTCTCCAATCTACAGGTTTTGCATGGTATTGCAGCCCTGCAATATCAGACCCAAGCTGTGGGCAGAGGTGGAGCCATCTATGAAAGAAGGCAGCCATGGGGCAGATTCATCAAGCCCTCCTCAGCCTAAAACAACAAAAAAAAAATCACAATTTTGTGAGCAAAAATATTGCAACTATTTTGTATTTCGCAACTTAGCGGAGGGGCGACATGACGTATTGTATCTCACCAGATTCTTTATTATTCACTGCTCAAAAGTGGCGAGACTTGTCCAATGTTGATCCAGGTATCAGATCAAACTCGGCAATGCAAGTCCATGGGTCAGTGAAAAAAATCAGAGAGCATTTGGGTGCCATGCATGTGTTGTATGTTTTTCACTGACTGTTTGATAGAAGATTGAAAAACATTCATCCTCTTTTTTTTACATTTACATCCTCCTGAAGTGCCCACCCTGACCTTGCCCCTCCATCCTCCTGTAGTGCCCACCCTGACCTTGCCCCTCCATCCTCCTGTAGTGCCCACCCTGACCTTGCCCCTCCATCCTCCTGTAGTGCCCACCTTGATCCTGTCCCTCCATATTCCTTTAATGTCCAACCTGACCTTGCCCCTCCATCATCTTGTAGTGCCCATCCATCCTCCAGTAATGCCCATCCTTACCTTTCCCCTCCATCTTCCTGTAGTGCCCACCCTGACCTTGCCCCACCATCCTCCTGTAGTGCCCACCCTGACCTGCCCCTTCATCCTCCTGTAGTGCCCACCCTGACCTTGCCCCTCCATCCTCCTGTGGTGCCCACCCTGACCTTGCCCCTCCAATCTCCTGTAGTGCCCACCTTGATCCTGTCCCTCCATATTCCTTTAATGTCCAACCTGACCTTGCCCCTCCATCATCTTGTAGTGCCCATCCATCCTCCAGTAATGCCCATCCTTACCTTTCCCCTCCATCCTCTTGTAGTGCCCACCCTGACCTTGCCCCTACCATCCTCTTAGTGCCCACCCTGACCTTGCCCCTCCATCCTCCTGTAGTGCCCACCATGACCTTGCCCCTCCATCCTCCTGTAGTGCCCACCATGACCTTGCCCTCCATCCTCCTGTAGTGCCCATCCTGACCTTTCCCCTCCATCTTCCTTAGTGCCCCACCCCCTCCACCTTGTGCCCTCCATCTCTCCTGTAGTGCCCACCTGACCTTGTCCCCTCCATCCTCCTGTAGTGCCCACCCTGACCTTGTCCCTCCATCCTCCTATAGTGCCCACCCTGACCTTGCCCCTCCATCCTCCTGTAGTGCCCACCATGACCTTGCCCCTCCATCCTCCTGTAGTGCCCACCATGACCTTGCCCTCCATCTCCTGTATGCCCACCTGACCTTCCCTCCATCTTCCTGTAGTGCCCACCCTGACCTTGTCCCTCCATCTTCCTGTAGTGCCCACCCTGACCTTGCCCTCCATCCTCCTATAGTGCCCACCTGACCTTGCCCTCCATCCCCCTGTAGTGCCCACCATGACCTTGCCCCTCCATCCTCCTGTAGTGCCCACCATGACCTTGCCCCTCCATCCTCCTGTAGTGCCCACCTGACCTTGCCCCTCCATCCTCCTGTAGTGCCCACCCTGACCTTCCCCGTCCACCCTGACCTTGCCCCCCATCCTCCTGTAGTGCCCACCCTGACTTGCCCCCATCCTCCTAGTGCCCACCATGACCTTGCCCCTCCATCCTCCTGTAGTGCCCACCTGACCTTGCCCTCCATCCTCCTGTAGTGCCACACCATGACCTTGCCCTCATCTCTGTAGTCCACCTAGTCCCTCATCCTTATATGCCACCTGACCTTGCCTCCATCTCCTGTAGTGCCCACCTGACCTTGCCCTCCATCCTCCTGTAGTCAAGACTGCCTCATCCTAGTCCCTGACCTTGCCCTCCATCTCTGTAGTGCCTCACCTGACCTTCCCATCCATCCTTAGGACCCTGACCTTGCCTTCTCTGTTCTGTGCACCCTTGCCTTCCTATATATTGGGACAGGTATATTTTCGTCTTCTGTAAAGGTTTCCCCCTAGTTTTCTTCCTATTCAGTAGTTCTATAATCTGCAATAATCCATTACAAACCATCTGTAGAGGTGGAGTTGCCCTTTAAGCTCCAGCGGAGGTTAATAACTCATGAGCCTTACATAACACTGAACTCACATCCAATCTGCAGCCTTAAAACTGAATGTCAGGATGGTTAATTACCTAGCAGGATGTTGGGAGTAATTGTCCATCTGCCGGGCGCTGAGGTCCTGGATTTCAGGGCACATGTGAAGGTGGCACACATTACCCCTGGTAGTGACGCATTTCATCCCGGCGTCTCCGCAGGGAATACAGATTTGCGTCAGTCTGACCTTTTTTGCTGCAGCAGAAATGATATTGGAATAAAAGCCCATGGGGCGGAGGGTATGACCCAGATCATATGGGTATACAGTGACTGGCGTGTGGACATATAACCCATGCAGAACTGACAAGATCATACATGACGATTTTGCAGTTCTCCTTCGTTTTCAGCTCGGTCACATTTGGATAACAGAGCTGTTAAGGAGGATAAACTGGGCATTTTCTGTTAGCGTGACAGCTGGGAACCCAGGGATTTCTTGTTGCTTATGTAGCGCCAACCTATTCAGCAGCACTGTACGGAGAAATGGTTGTATGTGTGTATATAGGCTATATAATTGGGACTGGTTTTAGCAGCCGTTGTGTTAGGGAAGGGCGTGGTGCTGCAAAAAATAGCACGCCATACGCTGGGCACCAGATGGCATCAGGGAGTTACAGAGCGTGGCTTAAGACACAGCTCGATAACAAGTAATAATTAGTTAGGTGCCGTATATCCCAAATGGTTCAAAAGCTGTAATTCTGATAGGCGATCAAGTCATCGTGCAAAATCTGTGCCAAGGTCTATAACCATGGTGCCACCCACAGCCCGCACTGGCAGTTTACAGGGCTTTCTTAGTTGCTACTGATTATTTCTGATGGATAATCTATATACACCTATAAAATATACGATTTATTGCTGGAGCTGGAGAGTCAGGGGTTGCACAATGCTGGCGATACACACAGGGTGGTGTCACGAAGGTCTCCTGTACCTGGGAGACTTGCAACAGGTTTGGGATTAAAGGGCTCGTTACACGCTTCAATGGTCGAATGATCCGACTTGACCTGGATCGCTGGAACGTCGTTCAATGATCACTAGTGAAATGTCACGAATGCAGATATCGGTATCGACGCAGCAACGATTCCGCGACAAGCGAACGATACTTGCGGTCATTTGGTCGCTTACATGCTTCAGTTCTGAATAGGCGAAGTCGTAAATGACATCGTTATCAAGGTGTCACACACACCCATGCTGCAGGTTAGACGGACGATCAACGACTAATTTATGGTCCAGTTCAAAATCCTCCCATCAACGGATCAGCCGACTTATCATTAATCGTTTCTACTTGTCACACGCAACCACGTTGTTACGATGTCGTTGCTCCACCCAAAAAGCCGTGACGTATAAACGATATTGTAGTGTGGAATGGGCCCTTCAGTCTCACATTTTCTTGTGAAACTCTGGATTTTAAATTTATTTCTTTTCTTTTGGTGCAGCGAGAGTTAATGACATTTTTCTTGATGGAAGTGTCAGGGTCAGGTGCTGCCAGGTTGTAACCACTCCACATCCCTTTAAATAGTCACATGAGGTAATGACTGGTAATAATCTTTTTATGGTAACCTTTGTGGATTGATGAAGTCTCTGGAAGCTGCTGGAGTCCTGTTGTTTGCAGTCTTGGTGTTAGGCTGCAATCTAGGAGTTGGAGTTTTATTCTTTTTTGTCCATGTTCCCCCAGTCTGTCTCCTCTATTACAGTGGTGAAATCTAGTGCACTCACCAGCCTTTGTACTACCCAGGGTGAATGGAGGGGCTAGGTATGTGAATGCGGGTGGGGGGGAAGGACCCGTTTAGGAAGGTTAGGAGAGCTCAGGGGCCAGACACAGGTTAGTGTCAGGAGGTGTCCCATCCCCTGCTCCCTATCATCAGGGTTTTCCTCCCGTTGTAACCTCTATGTTGTTCTGGACATCCCCTAGTCCGTGCATGACAGGGGGTAACAGGATTGTCTATTATAAAAGGTTGTGCTGATGTAGACTAGTCTGGAAAATGAGATCAGTTTATTATAGTCTAGCTAAATGCAGACTCTGTGCACACAATATGTTTTTTGGTGCATTTTTTAGTCCAGTTTTGTGACAAATCTGCATCCAAATCCTTATGTCAGCAAAGTCTATGAGAATCCTGAGGTTTTGTGCACACGTTGCTTATTATTACAGATTTGCAGCATGTCAATTTGGAGCGTTTTTCCACCCCAGAATGCAGAAAAAACAGTCAAAATGAGCCTCAAAAATCCGTTTTTCCTGCCAAGAGATGCAGATGTGGTGCAGAAATGTCTACAACCAAATACACAATGTGCACACACAGCCTTAGGGGCCACACATCTAAAACTTAAGCTGGCTTCACACCATGTTTTTTGGGATCCTGTTCTGTATGTTTTGTAAAGGACAGAGCAGGATCCTGTGTTGTCTCCTATGTATCCCTATGGTGCCGGATTGATCATAAATGGCCGTCAGATTCTGCCAATTGAGTCCCAGATTTATTTCTGTCCTGTTTTATCCCAGCCACAAAATCAGAGACTGCACCATATTTGAGCTCCAGGGAAAAAAATCGGACAGAAACGAATCCGGGGTGATCTGGAGCACATAACATGGGAGTCTGTGGGCGCAGGATCTGGCGAAAAACAGGATCGTTTCCCGGATCCGGTTTTAGTGTACTGAGCATGCTCATTATGCTAAAACTGCTCTACTCCATAATTTCACTTTATCTACATACACTGCTAAAGTGAAATTAAATAAATCAATGGTTAAAAATAAACGCTCACCTCTCCGCCGAGTGTACCGCGATGCATCCACCTCCAATGGCTGCAGGACCTTAAATCAGACCGGGCAAGGCAGCAACCCGATCAGATGATGTGTCACATGACCGCATCAGCTGAGCAGTTTAAATCGCCCGCCAAAACCAATCTACATACATTGCGAAAGTACCAGCCCCGACACCACTTGCCTGGCTCTGCTCCCCCCAACTCTTTGTGTCCGGATCCCTCAAAATCCTGGATCCGCACATAGAAACAGCATCTGGAGTTAACAATCCGGGCCTGTCCGTGTGGTCCTGCAAAAAAACAGGTTTCCAACGGACAGGAACAAAACTGTAGTGTGACTCCAGCCTTACACCTTGGGACACCACCCCAGCACAGCAGTCCTACAGTGATGACTGTTTGTACCAAGTGTAAAGAATTTGGACACCTTCGGAGACAAATTTCTTTTTTAACTCCTTATTGCCCGACTTAAAATATATGCATACAAATGAATTGTCCGTGGGGAACCTGTTTTTTTGCAGGACCACACGGACAGGCCCTGGATTGTAAAATCTACATATATGCATGCAAATGAATTGAACACTAGGCATTACAGGGGTTAAACGGACGTATTTTGGGCTAAAAAAAAAAAAATCAGTTTTGCAATTAGGTTTCATTAAACATTTGGCACCGCTTGACTGATGCAGGTGCTGCACAGTCAGCTGCTGAAAGAGTTAACTGAGAATCCAACAGTGAGCTGCTGATTTATGACAATCAAGAGCAGCTCATCTTACAACTGATTGGCAGCTTTCTGTGCATATCTCCGCCCACACCACTGATTGGAAGCTTTGTGTATAACCCCACCCACACCACTGATTGCCACTTTTCTATGTAGATTCCTGCTCACACCACTGATTGGCAGCTTTGTATGTAAAATCCTGCCCATACCACTGATTGGCAGCTTTCTGTGTATATCCCCGCCCACACAACTGATAGGTAGCAGTGTATAACCCCACCCTGGCCACTGATTGACATCTGTGTACATTGTTTACTGTCAGAAAACTGCTAATCAATGACAAGGGTAGGGATGGACCAGGAGACACCAGACACCTAGTCCTACAATGATAATCTCCTGTTGATAAAACATTGTGCTTTTCTGTTTCACAATCAATCTACTAAGTGACACTGCTGGAACCTGGATCTCTGCCTCTACATCATGCTGCTCTCAGATTACATAGCAAAAACCAGCAGACAGACTCCCTTTAAAAGACCCAAGGAGGTTAAAAAAGATAAGTACTGAGTAGGGGGGAAAACCGCCAGTCCAGGAGGTATGATTTATTTTTTATTTACATCCATACGCCCAATAATAAGCAGTTGTCCATTAGTGGACAACTCTTAAAGAATAGGAGCTTAAACAGGAATGGTTTCCACGGTCCGCGCTGCCGCTGTTAATCAAAGTACTTCACAAAGGTTGAAACCATTCCTGTTTAACCTCCTGTTTTTCTCGCGATTTTGGCGTGACGGTGGAGGTTCTGCAGCAGCTGCTAAAGCGCTCAAACTGGTTGTGGGTTTCACAACCCGAAAAGGTGAGTGGACCCCTATATAATCCACATAAGAACGAAAGGTGTCTTTTGATAAAGCACAATCTGCGCCTCTTGTGTCTCCTTTACTTTATAACTCTTAAAGAATATAAAACCTAATAGAAGGTGTCTAAGTGCTTCAATGGCCCCCATGTTAGTGATTCGCCGCGTCTTCTAGAAACAGATAAAACCTCAGACCTCCCATTTATTTGTGTTATTGTAACAGTGCCACTGTTATCTATAGGCTGTAGCTGGTATTGCAGCATAAATTCATTCAATCAAGCTGCAATATCAGACTCAGCCAACAGACAAGAGTGGCGATGCTTAGCAAAAACAAAAAGAAACATCATCCACATGGCTGGTAGTGTAATCTACTGAAAATATTTGCTGGGAAACCTCCTAAAGGCATATCGCCATATTGTACGTTTGATATGCTGCCGGTCTTGTTATCATCAGTGCAGGAAGTGGAGTTGGTTCCTTGCCAGCAGCTCCACAATCAGATTTCTCGCCGTCTCCATCCGGCACCTCTCAGTAACAAGTTTGGAAGTGTCGCTTTATATAAAAGCTTTCACACAATGTGTGAGAATTAACAGTGCATAAATCATCGTCGTGGGATGGCGACAGGCGCGGCGGTCGGGGTCCCGCACAATGCCAGCGTTGTGGACCCATTGCTGATGCGGTGAAAGCCGGGGATATTCTCCATTGTGTCCGCTCAGCCACATAGAAGTAATAAAAAGACCAGAAAAAGGCGAACGATTGGGTCTTATAAATAATTAGTGGTCGTGTAGGGAGCAGAGGAAGATTCCAGCTTCTAAAGGGAAGGAATGATTTATTAATGGATGACTCAACGGGAGAAGGGCCCGAGCGACACTACAAGGGGACACAGCAAAGCAGAGCGGACTCAATATCAGATGGAGAATCGGACAGAGAAGGGTCCATGTATTATTCACTACACACAGGGGTCCAGCATGAGAAAGGGCCCGAGGGATGGGCGCTGGGTGAGATTTATTACCCTCCATTAATACTGCTGGGATGGAACCAAGCAGCCACAATAGGGGAAGATCCTGATAGAAGGAAAAATGAGACGTAGAGTAAAATGATGAATTAGGAATGGAGCTCCCTTCCCATAGGAATATAATCAGATATACATAATACTATACTCCAGAGCAGCATTCACAATTCTGCTGTAAAACACAGGATCAGTAATGTAATGTATGTACACAATGACTGGACCAGCAGAATAGTGAGTGCAGCTCTGGAGTATAATACAGAATGTAACTCAGGATCAGTAATGTAATGTATGTACACAGTGACTGCACCAGCAGAACAGTGAGTGAGTATAATATAGGAGGTAACTCAGGATCAGTAATGTAATGTATGTACACCGTGACTGCACCAGCAGAATAGTGAGTGCAGCTCTGGAGTATAATACAGGAGGTAACTCAGGATCAGTAATGTAATGTATGTACACAGTGACTGCACCAGCAGAATAGTGAGTGCAGTTCTGGGGTATAATACAGGATATAACTCAGGATCAGTAATGTAATGTATGTACACAGTGACTGCACCAGCAGAATAGTGAGTGCAGCTCTGGAGTATAATACAGGAGGTAACTCAGGATCAGTAATGTAATGTATGTACACAATGACTGCACCAGCAGAATGGTGAGTGCAGCTCTGGAGTATAATACAGAAAGTAATTTGGGATAAGTGACACAATGTATTATAGCTGGAATAGTTGCAACGCTGACTATATTGTACAGTCCCTGACAGACGTTATGTCGCTTATCCATGCTATGTAAATAAAAGCATATAACCTGACGTTAAATTCATTGGTTATAGAAATTACTCTTTTGAAAGCTGAAACCTTCCCAAATGTGGTTTAGGTTAAGAAAATAAATTAGCATCAATGCTGAAATATTGATCATTTAATGAACACAGAATGGTCAGATTTTGGCAAGACAAACGTTTTGTCGCCTGGTCATATAATGCACCCAATCCTAGTTTACATCCTCACCTGTGCTCAGTAAATGATTGGTTAATTAGTGGGTGTGTATAAAAAGAAACCCATCACCCCAGACCTTCACTTGAACTGCAACTTGAGCTCTGACAACATGCCAAAAATCCACCATGCGACCAAAGCCTTGATTATCAAGAGGCTGAAGACCAGATCCACTGCATAGGTGGCTGGCACCTTTAATATGCCTCAGCGTCAAGTACAAAGAATTAAAAAAAAATAAAAAAGATTTGAAGAGACTGGAGATGTTTTTGACAAGCCCAGGTCCAGCAGACCCCGCAAGACAACTGCTCAGGAGGAACGTTTGTTGGTTAGTAAATCAAAGCAAGCCCCTCTTCCACTGCAGAAGAGCTCTGACAGGCCTGGTCACCTCAAGTCCCTGTGTCAACTAGAACAGTTTGTAGGATTCTGTCTCGAAATGGCCTCCATGGTCGAATCAGTGCCCAGAAGCCAGAACTAAGCAAAAGGCAAATAAAAAAAACATGTGGCATTTGCAAAGTCCCACAGCCTTCTAAACAGATGGATGCTGGAAAAGTGGCAGAAGGTGGATTTCTCTGATGAATCTTCAGTAGAATTACACCACAGCCGCCACAAATACTGCAGGAGACCTACTGGATCCAAAATACACCCAGAAAACAGTTAAATTTGGTGGTGGAAAGATCATGGTCTGGGGTTACATTCAGTATGGGGTGTGGCAAAACATTTGTAAGGTGGAAGGAAATATCAATAGCCTAAAATATCAAGAAGTATTAACTACCTCTTAGGCTGGGGTCACACACACAGATATCTGTGCAGATATTGTTCACAGATCTCTGGTTGCAGTGAAATCATGGACAGATTGCTCCATTTGTATACGGCCACCAAATGGAACTATGTGTCCATGATTTCACTTCAACCAGAGATCTGCGAACAATATCTGCCCAGATATCTGTGTTTGTGACCCCAGCTTTATATTCCAAATCATAAAAGGGGTCAAATTCTGCAGCAGGATGGTGCTCCATCTCATATATCCATCTCTACAACAAAGTTCCTCCAGGCAAAAAAGATCAAGGTGCTCAAGGAATGGCCAGCCCAGTCACCAGACATGAACATCATTGAGCATGTCTGGGGTAAGATAAAAGTGGAAGCTTGGAAGACAAAACCAAAGAATCTAGATGAATTCTGGGAGGCATGTAAGACTGCATTCTTTGCTATTCCTGATGACTTCATTAATAAATTGTATGAATCATTGTTGAACTGCATGGATGCAGTCCTTCAAGCTCATGGAAGTCACACAAAATATTAAATATGACTAATAGCATTCACCAATGTTATGCAACATATATTTGTATTTTAAGTTAATTATTTGTCTGAATATCACATTACTGTCTGTGGGCGACAAAACTTTTGTCTGGCCAAAATCTGACCATTCTGTGTTTATTAAATGATCAATATCTCAGCATTGATGCCAATTTATTTTCTTAACCTAAACCACATTTCGGAGGGTTTCAGCTTTCAAAAGAGTAATTTATACAACCAATGGACGAATTTAATATCAGGTTATAAGCTTTTATTTACGTAACATGGATAAGCGACATAACTTTTGTCAGGGACTGTACATATGGGACCTTCTTTCAATAACATTATTTACAGTATCCCTGAATATAAGTCAAATCTCTAAGGGTGCCTTCACACTGCGGGACGATCCGGTCCGGGGCTGTCTGGGATGAACCTGACGGCGCCGCGGTCCTGACCTATCAGCAGCGGGAGCTGCGTGCAGCTGCACACCGGACCGGATGGCAAATTAGCCCTCCAGTTCTGTGTGCTGATCCAGTCCGGGGCTGTCAGGCTCATCCCGGCAGCCCCGGACCGGATCGTGCCGCAGTGTGAAGGTACCCTTACACCACCTCCTTCCCATCCCCCGCACTGAACCATAATACGAGCCAATTAATTTGATACTTCGCTCTATTGATCCTTTATTAGCAGTAATCAACACATCTTGGAAAATGTAATTTCACGAGAATCTCTTGGCTCAGAGAAGGCAGCTGGTTTTTATTACTGACTTGTTCTCTTACCACAATCCTGATTAACCCTTTGATTATCACTCCACACACACCCCACGTGGCAGCAGCAATATTTCATTGCAAAAGAACGATATGTTGCTTCTTCTCACCTACTAGGTGCACAGACATCATCTGATCTCTCAGTTGTCATTTCTCACCATCAAATAAGTGTGGTGCTGGGTATACACAGCAGTCAATGAGAACCATTCATTGTGATGGAGGCGTCTTCCCTTGTTACTCCTCTGCTCACTGGTGTCACCTAGTCAGCAGTATTCTTTCCCTGAACAACCCAGACTAGTGGGGAAGGGGTGTGACAACCTCTCTAGTTACATATCTGGTTTGCAAAAAAAGAGAATTTTGTTTACGTACCGTAAATTCTTTTTTCTTTAATCATCAATGGGAGACCCAGACAATGGGGTTTAGGGCACTGCCCTCCGGAGGTCACACTAGGTACTACAAGTTTGTAGACACCGCCCCCTCCGCTTATAAACCCCTACCGCAGGGAACATCCTCAGTTTGGTCCATAAGCTGCGAGGAGACAAATAAACCACACCCGAAACATCGGGAAAGAAACCGTGCACAGACGGTCCAACAACCCGGAAGAACACTGTCCCAACAGGGAACAGATCAAATGCAAAACATGCAACGGAACAACTGGGTGGGTGCTGGGTCTCCCATTGATGATTAAAGAAAAAAGAATTTACGGTACGTAAACAAAATTCTCTTTTTTCTGGTCATCATAATGGGAGACCCAGACAATGGGGATGTCCTAAAGCAATACCCCAGGGCGGGAAAAGTTCCTCAAAGACGGATAACACATGGTCCCCCTCAAAGGTGGGCAACCGCCGCCTGGAGGACCCGCCTGCCCAAACTTGCATCCGCAGAGGCATGGGCATGCACCATATAGTGCTTAGAGAAAGTGTGCAGGCTAGACCATGTGGCTGCCTGACACACCTGTAAAGCAGAAGCTCGATGTCGCAAAGCCCAGGAGGCACCGACAGCTCTGGTAGAGTGAGCTTTCAATCCCACCGGGAGAGGCAAACCAGAAGACCGGTAGGCCTCCTGAATGGGAGCCTTGATCCATCTGGCCAAGGTTGACTTCGATGCCGCGGACCCCTTACAGCGACCTGTCGTCAGGACAAATAAGGAATCCGAATTCCGGAAGGAGGCAGTCCTGGACACATAAATGCGTACAGCCCTCATGAGATCCAGAGTATGGAGATCGCGCTCAACCTGATGAACGGGAGCGGGGCAAAATGATGGGAGAACAATCTCCTGGTTCAGGTGAAAAGTGGAAACCACCTTTGGCAAGAATTCCGGCCGCGGGCGTAACACCACCTTGTCTTGGTGAACCACCAGAAAGGGCGACTTGCACGATAGTGCAGCCAATTCTGAGACCCTTCTCAGAGACGTAATCGCCACCAGAAATACCACCTTCTGGGACAAACGAGACAGGGAAATGTCTCTCAGTGGCTCAAACGGCGGTTTCTGCAGTGCCGCCAGGACCATGTTAAGGTCCCAAGGGTCCAGTGGTCGCCTGTAGGGCGGGACCACCCGAGAGACTCCCTGGAGAAACTGACGGACCTTGGGAAGGAGCGCCAAGCGTTTGTCAAACAGCACTGAAAGAGCTGACACTTGACCCTTCAAAGAGCCTAGGGACAATCCCAATTCCAGTCCCGACTGAAGGAAAGCCAACAATGTCGGAATGGACAAGGGCCACGGGGAGCGACCACCCGAGGCACACCAGGTGAAGAAAATCTTCCACGTTCTGTGGTACATCTTCCTGGAAACAGGCTTCCTAGCCCGAGTCATGGTGGCAACAACAGTAGGAGAGAAGCCCCTGGATGTCAGCAGCCAGGCCTCAAGAGCCATGCAGTCAATCTGAGGGCCCTGGAATTGAGGTGGAAGAATGGGCCTTGCGCGAGCAGATCTGCACGTTCTGGAAGAGCCCACCGGAGTCCGCCTGACAGTCGCCACAGGTCCGGATACCAGGACCTCCTGGGCCAATCTGGAGCCAATAGAATGGCTACCCTGCACTCCGACCTGATCTTCCACAGAACCCTGGGAATCAGAGCTAGAGGCGGGAACACATACGGAAGATGGAATCTGGACCAACTCAGGATCAGGGCATCTGCCCCCAGAGACTGAGGATCCCATGATCTCGCCATGTATTGCGGCACCTGATGATTCAGCCGCGAGGCCATCAGATCCACGTCCGGAGTGCCCCATCTGCTGCAGATGTCCTGGAAGACGTCTGGATGAAGAGACCACTCTCCAGCGTCCATCCCCTGCCGGCTCAGGTAGTCGGCCTCCCAGTTCTCGACCCCTGGGATGTGAACTGCGGAGATCAGGCAGTCGTTGTCCTCCACCCAAGATAGAATGCGGTGGACTTCGGCGAGGGCCTGAGCACTTCTGGTCCCTCCCTGATGATTTATATAGGCGACGGCCGTCGCATTGTCGGACTGAACCCGAATGGGTTGCCCTGACAGGAACTTCTGAAACGCCAGGAGCGCCAGATAGACCGCCTTGATCTCCAGCACGTTGATCTGCAACGCCGACTCCGACGGAGTCCAGAGGCCTTGAGCCCTGTGGTGTAGAAACACCGCACCCCAGCCCGTCAGACTGGCGTCGGTGGTCACCACTAACCAGGACGGTTTGAGGAAGGACCGGCCCCGTGACAAATGGCGTGGCAGGAGCCACCACTGCAGAGAATCCCTGGTCGGTTGGGAAATTGTCACCAGCCGATTCAGAGAGATCGTCCTCTTGTCCCATCTGTGAAGAATCTCCAGCTGGAGAGGACGGAGGCGAAACTGCGCAAAAGGAACTGCCTCTATTGCAGCTACCATGCGCCCCACCAGCTTCATCAAGATCCGTAGGGATGATTGTGGTGATAGGAGGACTGCTTGCACTCCTGATTGGATCGCCATCTGTTTGACTCGTGGCAGAGACACTAGGGCCGAGTCCGTGTGGAAGTCCATGCCCAGATATGTCAGTGACTGGGTCGGAACCAGGGTCGACTTCTGGATATTGATAAGCCACCCGAACTGTTCCAGGGACTTCATGGTTACCTCCAGGCTTTGCCGACAAAGGTGTTCTGATGGCGCCCTGACCAATAGGTCGTCCAGATAGGGTATTACGGCGTGCCCCTGCACGTGCAGGAGAGCCATCATGGAGGCCATCACTTTTGTGAACACCCGCGGTGCCGAGGCCAACCCGAACGGCAGCGCCACAAATTGGAAGTGTTCTTCCCCCACTGCAAATCTCAACCAGCGCTGATGAGCCGGTGCAATGGGCACGTGAAGGTAAGCGTCTCTGATATCTATGGACGCTAGGAAGTCCCCCTGTGACACAGCTGCGATCACGGATCGCAGTGATTCCATACGGAACTTCCGCACCAACACGTGACGGTTGAACAACTTTAGGTCCAGAACCGGGCGAAAGGAGCCGTCCTTCTTTGGGACAATGAAGAGGTTGGAGTAAAAACCCCGAAACCTCTCCCCGGAAGGCACCGGGACCACCACTCCGTCCCTGCGGAGACCCTCCAACACCAGGTGAAAAGCCTGAGCCTTTTCTGGGGATGGGACCGACCGATGGAATCGGGATATCGGCTTTGACGTCAGCTCTATCCTGTAACCTCGCGAGACCACGTCTCGAACCCACTGATCTTGAACGTGAAGTAGCCACCTGTCCTGAAAACGAGACAGGCGACCCCCCACCTGTGGGGAGGCAGGAAGGGAGAGCGAGTCATGTAGAGGCGGGTTTGGGGGCGGCAGCCACTGCCCCCGCCGGCTTCTTTGGACGACTCTTAGAGCGCCACTGAGAAGCGGGCTTGCCCCCTCGGTCCGTGCGAGCGGACGGTGCTGATGACTGTGAGCTGGAGCGAAAGGACCACTGCTTTGGGTTCCTCTTAACGGAATACCGTGGCTTAGGCTTATTCTGCGGGATCTTAGACTCAGCAGAATCCTTTATCAGCTTGTCCAGTTCGGTACCAAAAAGCCTGTCACCAAAGAACGGAAGATTCTGCAAAATCTTCTTAGATGTGGCATCTGAGTCCCAAAGACGCAGCCACAACAACCTGCGAATCGCAATAGCGTTGGCCGAAGCCACAGCTGAGCGAGTGGCAGTTTCCAAGGTCGCCGTCCTGGCGTAGTCCGCATAGGCCCTTGCCCTTTCGGTAAGCGCCAGGACCTCTGGACTGGACCTTGCCAGGTCAGTGATACCATCCAAGCAGGTAGTAATCGCTTGTAATGTCCAGACCGTGGCAAAATTAGGGGCAAATGAAGACCCCACAGCCTCATAGGAAGACTTGGCGAGTTGCTCGACCTGTCTATCAGTCGCATCCTTCAGCGAGGAGCTATCAGAGGCAGAGAAAAGGGAGCGTGCAGCAATCCTGGTCATGGAAGCGTCCACCTTCGGGGACTGCGACCACTCCTGTAGCACCTCCTGGGGAAAGGGGAAGCGATTGTCCTTGGGTTTGCGGACATAACGCCGCCCAGGATGTAACCTGGGAGCTCTAATCACCCTTCCAAAGTTAGTGTGGTCCATGAAGGAGCCACTTGGTCTAGCCTCCGGCCGCAGCCATTGATAGACCTCCTTCGGGTGTACAGTCACCTCCTTAGGGGGTGTCACGAGACGTAAGGTCTCGTTAATAGAGGACACCAAATCCTCCACCCCGTCTGGTGGTTCAGACACAGACACAGACCCGAAAGTTGAACCCCCATCATCCTCCTCACCATCAGAGGAACGCTCCTCCTCAGAGAGAGCCTGGAGCTCGGGTGAATCCTCACGACGAGCCCGCTTAAGGGGTCTCACAGCAGAAGAGGGAGACACCCGGGGGTAACTGGAAGGAGTAGCTGGACCTTCCAGCCTCCTATTGAGTGCCTCCAGGGACTGCGACATGGAGGACAGCTGGGACAACAGAGATTCATTGATCTTATTCTGAGTTTCCCATGGCCCTGGGATTACTTGCACCTCAGGGTACAGCACCGGAGCTGCCGTCTCAGCAGTGTCAGTCCGGGCCTCTGGGCGTCCGCAGTTATTGCAGGACCCCTCCACCAGAGTCCCATTGCATGTAGCACAGGTAATGGTGGCCTCTGCCGCCTTAGCAGCACGCTTCCTAACTGAGGACATCGCCACAGTAGGGGAAAATAAGCCAAATTGTGCAGACAAAACCGGGAATCCCGGTGGCTTACCGACCGCAGTGAAGCGGTAGGAGGAAGCGGTGTGTGTGTGTGACCTCCGCGAGAGTTTCCGGTCTCCTCTGGAGTGCAGACGCACGCTGCATACAGTTCCCAGTCGGGAAGTGAGGGTAAAGATGGCCGCCGACAGTGAAACTGTGGGCGGCGCCGAAAACACGCGGGAAGCACACACACACGCCCATCGATGACGTCACCGCACGGGCTGCTTCCTATCCTCCAAGCAGCCTCAGTATGAAGGCGCCAGAGCCCGCAGCGCGGGAAGTAATGTAAAACACATCACACAGACTGCATGCACCAACACACATCCGCAGCCTATAGCCTCAGCCCCTGTAACACACAGGGCGGTCAGCCAGGGTGACCCCAGCACGGGGTACACCTCCAGATCCGCGGACTCGAGAGTAACGCGCGGTCTGAGTGTCATGCCACATAAAGTGATAGACACTACCCCCAGGCACACAGGAGACACAGAGTGCCTCAGTGCCGGTCCGGTCTGTAAGCACCATTTAGGGAGGCCTCGGACGGGGGTTCAGCACCAGTCCGGAGTGTAAGCACCATTTAGGGAGGCCTCGGACTGGGCTGGCTCCAGTCCGGTCTGTAAGCACCATTTAGGGAGGCCTCGGACGGAGCGGAGCTGTGCAAGGCTCCCATCTCCCACTCTCCAGAGCCCCCCAGAGAGGGATGGAAAGGAGCGCAACAGCGTACCGGGAGAACACAAGGTGTCCAGGCTCTAGGCCCTCCGGTACCTCCACCAGCGTGTTCCACAAGGGTGAGCGGGGAGGCTGTCGCAGGTCCCGACCGGGACCATTTTACCTTGTCTTCAGACGCCATCACTTAAGTTGTGAGAATGCAGTGAAGTGCAAGCAAAGCGTGATCCTCCGAGCACACTAAGTTTAAAACTGAGGATGTTCCCTGCGGTAGGGGTTTATAAGCGGAGGGGGCGGTGTCTACAAACTTGTAGTACCTAGTGTGACCTCCGGAGGGCAGTGCCCTAAACCCCATTGTCTGGGTCTCCCATTATGATGACCAGAAAAAGACTGTTCTCAAGGTGTCCAGGCTATGACGCCTTCAGTATTCCAGTAGTAAGTGCAATACTGCCACCCTAGAGGAGAGAATGCTGCGCTCTGTGCACTTAAAAATTTAAACAGTGGTTATGCTTTATTTAATACTAATATAAAGCAAGTGATTTTAATTAACTTTCAAATATGCTTCATAAGAAAATTCTGGTTGTAAACCATTTATAAACCTTCCACAAGGTGTCCCCACTGCACTGTGTATGAAGCAGACATGTTTCTTATCACTCAGTCCGTCTTCACACTGAATACGGGCATGTAACCACACAAGGGAAAGGGGGCGTGGCCTACACTGCTGACTGCAGCTGGTGATAAAACAATGTATCAGATTACTTTGCTTAGCAACTGTGCTGTAGCCTAATGTCAGGATCACTACAAAGACCTCATTCCTTGGCACAAATGTCTGATCTGTCATCTGGCTCCACACAGCTCAGACACAATCTCTATTAACTCCTTCACTGCTTGGACCCTACACAGCTCAGGATCTCTGATCTTGCCCCTTCTCTACTATCCCATTGCACTGCTCCCCATCAGCTGTTGGCCATGCCCAGACAGACCTAAAATGCAGTTTTTAAAATAGCACAGAAAAATTTGAGAAAATAAGTCATATGGTACAAAAAAGCATTCTCGTAGTTGCTATGTGACCCATCATCAACAACCAGTGCAGTATTTTTTTCTTCTCCAATGAAATAACATTTAGGACAACTTTAAAGTGTAAATGTCAACACAAACATGGCTGCTTCATTTAGAAACAGCACCACCCCTGCCTGTGGGTTCTGTCAGGTATTGCAAGTCAGCTCCTTGAAAGTAATAGAGAGTATAGAGGGCTCAACGTATTAATATTGGGTGCACCAATGAAAAAAAGAAAGTGACAAGGGCTTAGCTGCGATAGCAATGATAACCAAAGACCAGGAGGGGCGCTGTTTCTGAAAGGAAGCCGCCATGTTTTTCTAATCCTGGATAACCTCATTAAGGGCACTGTATAAAATTGGTAAAACTTGCAGCTTTCTTCCAGACATGCACCACCCTAGTGCATGAGCTCTGTCTGGTAAAGTACACCTGACCGATACGAGTAGTGTCATCTGTGGAAAAAATAATATATTTTGGGACTTCTATTTAATCTTGTTATGTTGGTCTCATACACAGAATTATTTGCAAACATGCGACTCTTTATGGTGACTTACTACCAATACCTGCTGCAAAAAAAAACAAACAAAAAACACAGACAATGCAATTGTACCAATGCTCATGTAACTTGCCATCCACTATTTATTAGCAGGCTGTTCTGTCAGCACTATAGATGCTGGGACCTTCATTGTCCTCAATGAACTGAAAGCCTACCTGTTTGCTATGCCTGTATTTGTATTGTGACAGAGGTGCAGCAGCAGACAGAAGATTTCCCCCCCCCCATTCCTGTACAGAGACAAAGACCTACCATCTACACTCTGTAATCCTTCTCTGCTGGAGAGAGATTACACTTGAGAACAGGCAGGGGACAATAAATTACACAGAAGGGAGACCCCGTAGTGGTCGGCACTTTAGAGCAGGTTCTCTGGCATTACAAAGGAAAAAAAAAAATCAATCAAAAATCATCATTTATAAATATCATGATTTGGAGATTTTCTATTTAAAAGTACAAAGACCATTTACGGTAGGGACAGTTTTTGGCTCCTAGCACCCCCCGATAATTATGTAAAAAGCATTCATACTGCAAAATGTAGACGTTTATCCTGTACACAGCATTATCTACATTCAGCAGAACTGAGAGGACATCCACTTGCAGCGCCCCCTACTGGCTATAGTGTAAGTAGGGACCCATTATGAACCATGTTGGACTGGATAGTCAATATTCCCCCTGACTTGTGCCCACCCTATCAGGACCCCTGAGAGCGGAGAACAGACCTCATCAATAATGTACATGAGCAGAGGAGCAAGAATGAGGCACACTCGGTATGTGACGCGGCAGGTCTGTGCACCTGGATCTCATTGGAACCTGTACGTCCTGGCCGAGTGTCATGGCCGTCTCTCAGGCACTGGCGGTATGGTCCAATGTTGTGGATAATGGAAGAATATTGGCCAGTTGTTACATTGGTCGTCTTCCCTGAGATTGCACCTTATTAGCTGAGTAATATACTCAAGGGTTCCACCTCCGAGAATGAGGCATGCGCTGGTCTACTGCTTCGTTTTGTCGCGCTCGTCAATTTTCTCTTGGTTCCAGTCTTTTAACCCTTCAGGTAATGATGTGTCCTCTTCAAAGCTTCCCGTCCCTTCTACAAACTCCTCGTAGGAGGATTTCTCTGGGAAAGGCCTAGGACCCAACAGGTCGATCATGTCAGATTTTTCCAAAACTTCCTTCTCCAGCAACAACTTCCCAACCTGGGACAAGAGACAAAAAGAAAATGGAGCTTATTTCTTGCAGAATGGGGCACTGTGCGCATTCTATACAAGGCGGAGGACCGATGCCATACAATATCCCCCTCCCAGTACTCACCTGTTAGGCCATATACCCACAAAATGTTAACTATGCGCTTATTTCCTGTGTTATATTTATTTTTTAAATTTCTAAAAAATAGAAATCACAGTGGGAATTGGTCTTCATGAAATCACATCTAAACTCTAATGGTGGCTTCACACCAGGCGACGTCGCTAGCGACACCGCCGAAAAAGTGAAGTCGCGCTGTGTAAATGAGCGGTGCGACCGCATTTTATCGCCGGTCGCAGGTTGACAGGTTTACGGGAAGAACCGTAAACCTGTCAACCTGCGATAAGGCTGGATCGCGCCGTGTGACATCGCCAGAGCGATGTCGCACGGCGATCCAGCCTATACCGCAGCGTTGCTGCGGATCGCTCGCTGGGCTGAGCCCAGCCCAGCGAGCGATGTCACCGCCCGCATCGCTGCGGCATCGCCGGCCACAGCGATGCTGTGTGACAGCTGGCCAGCGATGTCGGAACCGAGCGGGCACCCGCGCATCGCTTCCGACATCGCTGGCCAGATCGCCTAGTGTGACGGGACCATAAGACGTCAATGAACTGATTTTTTTTTTTGTTTGTTTCTTACGTTTATTTAGGTTCCCCAGAACAAAGGTATGTTTTAAAGGAAAAACAAACTTAAAAATGGGTATCCCATCTCCAAGATCCTATTTCAATATGTCGTAGGTGTAATAAAGAGAATTTTGTTTACGTACCGTAAATTCTTTTTTCTTGAATCATCAATGGGAGACCCAGACAATGGGGTTTAGGGCTCTGCCCTCCGGAGGCCACACTAGGTACTACAAGTTTGTAGACACCGCCCCCTCCGCTTATAAACCCCCACCGCAGGGAATATCCTCAGTTTGGTCCATAAGCTGCGAGGAGACAAATAAACCACACCCGAAACATCGGGAAAGAAACCGTGCACAGACGGTCCAACAACCCAGAAGAAACTGTCCCAACAGGGAACAGATCAAATGCAAAACATGCAACGGAACAACTGGGTGGGTGCTGGGTCTCCCATTGATGATTCAAGAAAAAAGAATTTACGGTACGTAAACAAAATTCTCTTTTTTCTGATCATCATAATGGGAGACCCAGACAATGGGGATGTCCTAAAGCAATACCCCAGGGCGGGAAGAGTTCCTCAAAAGACTGATAACACATGGTCCCCCTCAAAGGTGGGCAACCGCCGCCTGGAGGACCCGCCTGCCCAAACTTGCATCCGCAGAGGCATGGGCATGCACCATATAGTGCTTAGAGAAAGTGTGCAGGCTGGACCAAGTGGCCGCCTGACACACCTGTAGAGCAGAAGCGCGATGTCGCAAAGCCCAGGAGGCACCGACAGCTCTGGTCGAATGCGCCTTCAATCCCACCGGGAGAGACAAACCAGAAGACTGGTAAGCCTCTTGAATGGGAGCCTTGATCCATCTGGCCAAGGTTGACTTTGACGCCGCGGACCCCTTACAGCGACCCGCCGTAAGGATAAACAATGAATCCGAACTCCGGAAGGAGGCAGTCCTGGACACATAAATGCGTACAGCCCTCACGAGATCCAGAGTATGGAGGTCGCGCTCAACCTGATGAACGGGAGCGGGACAAAATGATGGGAGAACAATCTCCTGGTTCAGGTGGAAAGTGGAAACCATCTTTGGCAAGAATTCTGGCCGCGGGCGCAACACCACCTTGTCTTGGTGAACCACCAGAAAGGGTGACTTGCACGAAAGCAATTCTGAGACCCTTCTCACAGACGTAATCGCCACCAGAAAGACCACCTTCTGGGACAAACGAGAGAGGGAAATGTCTCTTAGTGGCTCAAACGGCGGTTTCTGCAGTGCCGCCAGGACCATGTTAAGGTCCCAAGGGTCCAGAGGTCGCCTGTAGGGCGGAACCACCCGAGAAACCCCCTGCAGAAATTGACGGACCTTCGGGAGGAGCGCCAAGCGCCTGTCAAACAGCACTGAAAGAGCTGATACTTGACCCTTCAGGGAGCTGAGGGATAAGCCCAACTCCAAACCCGACTGTAGGAAAGCCAACAACGTCGGGATGGACAAGGGCCACGGGGACCTGTCACCCGAGGCACACCAGGTGAAAAAAATTTTCCACGTTCTGTGGTATATCTTCCTGGATACGGGCTTCCTGGCCCGATTCATAGTGGCAACCACCGTAGGAGAGAAGCCTCTGGATGTTAGTAGCCAGGCCTCAAGAGCCATGCAGTCAATCTGAGGGCCCTGGAATTGAGGTGGAAGAATGGGCCTTGCGCGAGAAGATCTGCGCGTTCTGGAAGAGCCCACCTGTGTCCGCCTGACAGTTGCCACAGGTCCGGATACCAGGACCTCCTGGGCCAATCTGGTGCCACTAGAATGGCTACTCTGCATTCCGTCCTGATTTTCCACAGGACCCTGGGAATCAGAGCCAGAGGCGGGAACACATATGGTAGATGGAAGCTGGACCAACTCAGGATCAGGGCATCCGCCCCCAGAGAGTGAGGATCCCACGATCTTGCCATGTATTGCGGCACCTGATGATTCAGCCGTGAGGCCATCAGATCCACGTCCGGAGTGCCCCATTTGCTGCAGATGTCCCGGAAGACGTCTGGATGAAGAGACCACTCTCCGGCGTCCATCCCCTGCCGGCTCAGGTAGTCGGCCTCCCAGTTCTCGACCCCTGGGATGTGAACTGCGGAGATCAGGCAGTCGTTGTCCTCCACCCAAGATAGAATGCGGTGGACTTCGGTGAGGGCCTGAGCACTTCTGGTCCCTCCCTGATGGTTTATATACGCGACGGCCGTCGCATTGTCGGTCTGAACCCGGATGGGCTGTCCTGACAGGAACTTCTGAAACGCCAGGAGCGCCAGATAGACCGCCTTGATCTCCAGCACGTTGATCTGCAACGTCGACTCCGACTGAGTCCAGAGTCCTTGAGCCCTGTGGTGTAAGAATACCGCTCCCCAGCCCTTCAGACTGGCGTCGGTGGTCACCACTAACCATGACAGTTTGAGGAAAGACCGGCCCCGTGACAAGTGACGTGGCTGGAGCCACCACTGCAGGGAATCCCTGGTCGATTGGGAAAGGGCCACCAGCCGATTCAGAGAGGACGTTCTCTTGTCCCATCTGCGGAGAATCTCCAGCTGGAGAGGACGGAGGCGAAATTGCGCGAAAGGCACCGCCTCTATCGCAGCAACCATGCGGCCCACCAGCTTCATCAATACCCGTAGGGATGATTGTGGTGACAGGAGGACATCTTGCACCCCTGATTGGATAGCCAGCTGCTTGGCTCGTGGCAGAGACACCAGGGCTGAGTCTGTGCGGAAGTCCATGCCCAGATACGTCAGTGATTGGGTCGGAACCAGGGTTGATTTCTGGACATTGAGAAGCCACCCAAACTGTTCCAGAGACTTCATGGTTACCTCCAAACTCTCCCGAAAAAGGTGTTCCGATGGCACCCTGACCAGCAGGTCGTCTAGATAAGGTATGACGGCGTGTCCCTGCACATGCAGGAGAGCCATCATAGAGGCCATCACCTTTGTGAACACCCGCGGTGCTGAAGCCAACCCGAAGGGTAGTGCCACGAACTGGAAGTGTTCGTCCCCCACTGCGAATCGTAACCAGCGCTGATGAGCCGGTGCAATGGGCACGTGAAGGTAAGCGTCTCGGATATCTATGGACGCCAGGAAGTCTCCCTGTGACACAGCCGTGATCACGGAGCGCAGGGATTCCATGCGGAACTTCCGAACCAACACATGACGGTTGAACAACTTGAGGTCCAGAACCGGGCGAAAAGAGCCGTCCTTCTTTGGGACGATAAAGAGGTTGGAGTAAAAACCCCGGAACCTCTCCCCAGAAGGCACTGGGACCACTACTCCGTCTCTGCGGAGCCCCTCCAACACCAGGTGAAAAGCCTGAGCCTTTTCTGGAGAAGGAACAGACCGATGGAATCGGTGTGCCGGCTGCAACGTCAGCTCTATCCTGTATCCTCGCGAGACTACGTCTCGGACCCACTTGTCTTGGACGTGGAGACGCCAACTGTCCTGAAAAAGGAACAGGCGACCCCCCACCTGTGGGGAGGCAGGACGAGAGAGCGAGTCATGCGGAAGTGGGTTTGGGGGTGGCAGCTGCTGCCCCCGTTGGCTTCTTTTGGCGACCCTTGGGGCGCCACTGAGTAGTGGGCTTGCCCCCTCGGTCCGCGCGAGCAGACGCTGCTGATGACTGTGAGCTGGAACGAAAGGACCACTGTTTTGGGTTCCTTTTAACGGTATACCGTGGCTTAGGTTTATTCGGCGGGATCTTAGACTCAGCAGAATCCTTTATCAGCTTGTCCAGCTCGGTGCCAAAAAGTCTGTCACCAGAGAACGGAAGATTTTGCAAAATCTTCTTAGACGTGGCATCTGAGTCCCAAAGACGCAGCCACAACAGCCTGCGAATCGCTATAGCGTTGGCCGAAGCCACAGCAGAGCGGGTGGCAGTTTCCAATGTTGCCGTCCTGGCGCCAGGACCTCAGAACTGGACCCTGCCAGGTCAGTGATGCCATCCAAGCAGGAGGTAATCGCTTGCAGGGTCCAGACCGTGGCAAAATTAGGGGCAAATGAAGACCCCACAGCCTCATAAGAAGACTTGGCGAGTTGTTCGACCTGTCTATCTGTCGCATCCTTCAACGAGGAGCTATCAGAGGCAGAGAAAAGGGAGCGTGCAGCAATCCTGGTCATGGAGGCGTCCACCTTCGGGGACTGCGACCACTCCTGAAGCACCTCCTGGGGAAAGGGGAAGCGATTGTCCTTAGATTTGCGGACATAACGCCGCCCAGGATGTAACCTGGGTGCTCTGACCACCCTTCCAAAGTTAGTGTGGTCCATAAAGGAGCCACTCGGTCTAGCCTCTGGCCGTAGCCATTGATAGACCTCCTTCGGGTGTACGTTCACCTCCTCAGGGGGTGTCACGAGACGTAAAGTCTCGTTGATGGAGGACACCAGATCCTCTACCCAGTCTGGTGGTTCTGACACAGACCCGAGTATTGAACCCCCATCATCCTCATCACCATCAGAGAGACGCTCCTCCTCAGAGAGAGCCTGGAGCTCGGGTGAATCCTCACGACGAGTCCGCTTAAGGGGTCTCACAGCAGAAGAAGGAGACACCCGGGGGTAACTGGAAGGAGTAGCTGGGCTTTCCAGTCTCCTATTAAGTGCCTCCAGGGATTGCGACATGGAGGACAACTGGGACAACAGAGATTCATTAATCTTATTCTGCGTTTCCCATGGCCCTGGGATCACCTGAACCTCAGGGTAAAGCACCGGAGCTGCTGTCTCAGCAGTATCAGTCCGGGCCTCTGGTCGTCCGCAGTTATTGCAGGACCCCTCAACCAGCGTCCCGTTGCATGTAGCACAGGCAGTGGTGGTGCTGGCCGCCTTAGCAGGACGTTTTCCAGCTGAGGACATTCCCACAGCAGGGGCAAATAAGCCAATCTATACAGACAAAAACCGGGGAGTCCGGTGGCTTACCGACCGCTGTAAAGCGGTGGGAGGAAGCGGTGTGCGTGTGTGGCCTCCACGAAGTTTCCGGTCTCCCCTTTTGGAGTGCAGACCTGTGCTGCAGTCAGACCCCAGCCGGGAAGTGAGGGGAAAAGATGGCCGCCGACAGACAAGCTGTGGGCGGTGCCGAAAATACGCGGGAAGCACACACGCACGCCCTCGATGACATCACCACCAGGGCTGCTTCGCATCTCCTCAGGCAGCCTCAGTAATGTAGGCGCCGGAGCCCGCAGCGCGGGAAGTATTGTGAAAGTACAATACTTAGACTGCATGTAAAACAAAACACCTGCAATCTACAGCCTCAGCCCCTGTGACACACAGGGCGGTCAGCCAGGGTGACCCCAGCACAGGATACACCGCCAGAACCGCGGACCCGAGGGTAGCGCGCGGTCTGAGTGCCAGAACACAAAGTGTCAGACACTACCCCCAGGCACACCGGAGACACTACCGTGCCTCAGTGCCGGTCCGGTCTGTAAGCACCATTTAGGGAGGCCTCGGACGGGGGTTTCAGCACCAGTCCGGTCTGTAAGCACCATTTAGGGAGGCCTCGGACTGGGCTGGCTCCAGTCCGGTCTGTAAGCACCATTTAGGGAGGCCTCGGACGGAGCGGAGCTGTGCGAGGCTCCTATCTCCCACCTTCCAGAGCCCCCCAGGGAGGGATGGAAAGGAGCGCGACAGCGTACCGGGGGGACACGCAGTGTCCAGGCCCTAGGCCCTCCGGTAGCTCCACCTGCGTGTTCCACAAGGGTGAGCAGGGAGACTGCCGAAGGTCCCGACCGGGACCATTTTACCTTGTCTTCAGACGCCATCACGTAAGCTGTGAGAATGCTGTGAAGTGCAAGCAAAGCGTGATCCTCCGAGCACACTAAGTTTAAAACTGAGGATATTCCCTGCGGTGGGGGTTTATAAGCGGAGGGGGCGGTGTCTACAAACTTGTAGTACCTAGTGTGGCCTCCGGAGGGCAGAGCCCTAAACCCCATTGTCTGGGTCTCCCATTATGATGATCAGAAAAATAATATTAGTATGGTAAATCCCTCCAGGTAGGAATGCAGTATATTTCTCCTGATTAGCAGAAAAACCTGGCACTACTGAGTATAGCAATGGGGGTACAAGAGCAGAGCTCCAGACCATGTAGTAGGTCTCAAAAGACAAGGCACTCCTGTTTTCAGATGCTTTAGGCTGCCTTCACACTTGCGTTTGCAAGCGCAGCGTACCGAACGCAGCCAAACACTTGCAGTGCACTGCGTTCCTATGTTTAAATGGGAATGCATGTGCCTGCGTTTGGTTGCGTTTGCGTTCGGATGTGCACAATTTGTGCGTCCTCCGAACGCAGCCTGTTGCATTTTTTGTGCGGTCGTGGGCACTTGTTTTATCTGCAAGCGCCCGCAAGCGCACAAACAATGCATGAATCTCAATGATCCGCAGTGTGCTCCGCATGACAGCGCAGGTGAACGCTGTGCATCACATTGAAATCTCTCCCGGTGGCCTCCGCTGATCACCAGCGGCCACCGGGAGATCAGCTGGAGCCTCCACTGATCTCCTGCCGGTGTCGGCGCGGGAGATTTGAAGATGCAGCTGATCTGACAGCAGTTTAAATCTCCCGCGCTGACACCAAATAGTTGATGTCTGCACAGGAGATTTGATACAGCGATCAGCTGTTTCATATCTCCTGCACGGATATCACCCTATTCGGTGTCAGCGTGGGAGATTTAAACAGCTGTCAGATCAGCTGTTTCTCCCTGCTAACACCGGCGGGAGATAGCTGTGCCGGGAGGAGGAGATCTCTGCTGCTGATCTCCTCCTCCCGACCGCCCCCAGAGACAGCTGATTGGCTGCCCGAGCACCATACTAATGTGAACGCATGCAGAGATTCTCTGCTGCATTCACATAAGTATGTTCTGTGTTGCACTGTGTTTGCGTCTGCATGCCCTACACATGCAGACACAAACGCAAGTGTGAAGGCAGCCTTAAAGTGTACTTTATTAAATCAGCCTTTTCAAACCAACTATAATGGTGGGTTTACACACACCAATCATTGTATCCAATATCTGAACCAATCTCTGGTTGCAGTGAAATCATGGACAGATTGCTCCATGTTGTACACAGCCACAAAATGGAACTATGTGTCCATGATTTCACTGCAACCAGAGATCTGTTCAGATATTGGATACAATGATTGGTGTGTGTAAACCCACCATTAAACCAAAGTTTTTGAGGAGTTTTCAGATTTTTGCTCCGTTTCTAAATGCTTTGAAAAGTCTTGTGTGCACACAACCAACTGTGGCATTTTATTCCTGCACCAAAATAAGTGATGGCTTTGCTTCGTTTATGGCGCTTTTGTGGCTTTTCCCATTTAGATGGATTTTTAGATAATGATATCTTGGTAGGGAGCAAGATGCGCATGGAGGCCGTACACCTCTGACTGTTCACCTAAAACTTCTTTTTTGACCTCTCAGCACATGGAAGATGGTCGGGCTAAGTGCCAGACACCTATTCTCTCCAAGAATGAAAGGATAGAGGTTGAAATTCAATCTTAGGAGTTGGGAGGTCTCCATACACACTACATTTTCACCAGTACCACTAAAAGGAGCAGGTTATGCCAACAATGTATACAGTGGCCTATAGATGACATTACCCCCTGATTGCAGAGCCCAGAATGAGGAGTCTTTACCTTCTCCACCTGCTCCTTGCACTGTGTAATCAGCTCCACGGTTCTCTCGTATGCAGAGTTGATGAGGTCTCTGGCCTCCTGGTCTATGAGCTCTGCAGTCGCTTCACTGTAGGGTCTATCTGCGATCATTTCCCCCTGACGTCCAAGGTCAAAGGACACCTGACCCAACTTTTTGCTCATTCCAAATGTCACTATCTGTAAGGACAAAATGCTGTAAATTCTGATCTCACTATAATACCCACAAATGGTAACAAAAACAAACAAACGCAATAACAGGATTTTTTCTTTCAGGGCATCCGTGACCACTTTCACATATGTAACTATTAATATGGACCTACAGGTTAAAGACCAGGGGTCCCCAACCTTTTTTGCATCGGGGACAGGCTTCACGCAAGACCATTTTTCCGAGGTCTTGGCGGGGAGGGTGGGAAAATGGCATAGGGACAAGGCTTTGGTCATATGGGGCGGGGCTATGTAGAAGGATTGGAGTGTAGTAACCGGTTTCCCCGAAAGATGCGTTACGTCCTATTTTCAGGGGATATCTTATTTTTCCATCCCCTTGCAGCCCCCAATATGGTATCCCCATCAACCCTTTGCAGTCCCCATCATCCCTGTGCAGCCCCCAATACCATATCCCCCATCATAATCCCTTTGCAGCCCCCACCGTCGTCCTCCTCTTGCAGCCCCCACCATCTCCTTGCAGCCCCCACCATCTCCATGCAGCCCCCAATACTGTGCCCCCCATCAACATCCCCATGCAACACACACACACACACACACACACACACACACACACACACACACACACACACACACACACACCGGTCCCCCACATGCAGCATTGCGGTCCCCCACATGCAGCATTGCGGTCCCCCACATGCAGCATTGCGGCGCATCTGCTCTCTTCCTCATCTGTGGGGGTAGATGTACGAGTGAAGCAGTCGGGCAAATCACAGCGCAGCAACCACTAATCCCGCCTGCTGCGCCACGATTGGCTGACTGCTCCACTCGTACACACGCCCACAGCTGAGGAATAGAGCAGAGGCCACCGTTCTGAGCCACCGCAGAGCACACTGTGTGTAATGCTCTGCGGCGCCACAGCCCGGCACAGATACCACCATGGCCCGGTCCGGTGGTTGGGGACCCCTGTTATAGACTGCTGAAAAAAAGCCTACCTGTTTGCCTCATATCAGATGCCTTGTTGGGGCAGCATCCTCCCCATAGCCTGGAACAGCTCATTTACATAAAGTGATAAAAAATGATTTCTCCACAAGGTATCGGATATGAGGCACATAGGTAGGATTATTTTCAGCAATCTATAACCTGTAGGTCCATATTAACAGTTTAAATAGGTCAAAGTGGTGACAATTTCCCTTTACATATATAATTTTCGGACCTGTGCGTACGCCGTCTGTGTGACCTTCTTCAGGTCGTCCTGTGCCCCCGTTGTGATGCGACCAAAGAAGATCTGTTCAGCCACACGGCCCCCCAGCATCATACACATACGGTCAAATAGCTGTTCCTTGGTGTATAGATATTGTTCCTTGGGGAGATATTGCGCATAACCTAAGCCTTTCCCTCTAGGAATGATCGATACCTGAAGGTGGAAGGAATGAGAGAGGATTTATCATGAGTGTGTGCTCTGCATTTATATCATTCACCAACATTAGAGGTAGAGGTGTTAGAAGTTAACCCTTTTAGCGTGTAGTGAAGAACATTACTACTATGCATCATGAGTGAGTAGTCACATTTGCAGGGTCATTATTTCATGGTTTCGTCACCTTGAGAAGTGGGTCTGCATGTTCCAAGAACCAGCCGACCACTGCATGTCCAGCCTCGTGGTACGCCACGGTCCGCTTCTCGTCTGGCTGAAGGACCTGAGTCTTCTTCTCCAGTCCTATAAGAAGAAGGGTTTCTAATGTAAGGAATTTTACAAATGGTAAGAATCTAAAACAAATTATAAAACAAGAGGTAAAGAAAAAACACCTTGTCCTACAGCCCATCATTCATGTACCATATTTTTCAGACCATAAGACGCACTTTCTCCCCAAAGGAAAGTGGGGGTGCATCTTAAATTATGGATGTACCTAGCTGTGGTTGGGGGGACAGCAGTGCAGGCGTCAAAGGAGGCAGGACCAGCATCGCAGGAGGCAGGAGCCGTCACTTGGGCAACACATGTGCCCTCTGTTTAAGAATATGAATATTCATTGCTCCCCACACCCGTAATCTCCTGCCCACCTCTCTGCACTGAAGTCGTTGCGGAGAGGTGGGCGGGATTATGGGATGGAGGAGTAGTGAATATACACTGTGCTTCTGCGATCTGTCTTCAATAAAAAAGGAGAATTTTGTGTACTCACCGTAAATTCCTTTTCTCTTAGCCTCTAACTGGGGGACACAGGACCGTAGGTGTTATGCTGCTGTCCACTAGGATGCGACACTCAGCAATCTGCAAAAGAGTAACAGTGGCTCCTCCTCTGCTGTATACACCCCTGTAGCAGGCACTGCCTCCCCATTTTTGTGCTAAAGCAGTAGGAGAAATAAACAAGGTTAACCAATACCAACAAAGCCTGGCAAGGCCTCAATGTAACAATAGAAGAGGAACAAAAACTACAGTAACAAGGCCGGTACGGCCAACAGGGTGGGTGCTGTGTCCCCCAATTAGAGGCTAAGAGAAAAGGAATTTACGGTGAGTACAAAAAATTCTCTTTTTCTCCTTCACCTCATTGGGGGACACAGGACCGTGGGACGTCCCAAAGCAGTCCCTGCGCAGGAAAGACAATGGAACTAATCATACTGAACAAGTCAATGAACAAATAAGTACCTACAGGTGGGCAAGTGCTGCCTGAAGGATGCACCTACCCAGACTGGCGTCCGCCGAGGACTGGGTATGAACACGGTAGTGTTTGGTAAACGTGTGTAAACTCGACCAGGTGGCCGCCTTACACACTTGTAGAGCCGAGACTTGGTGCCGAATGGCCCAGGAGGCCCCCACGGCTTGGGTAGAATGTGCCTTAATCCCCGCCGGAAGAGGAGCATTTTTAATTCTGTAGGCTTCTTGGATAGCTGATCTAATCTACCTAGCCAGTGTAGCTTTGGAAGCTGGCATACCCTTACGAGGGCCTTCCGTTAGGCTGAACAGAGAGTCTGACTTACGGAAAGGTGCAGTTCTGGACCCATAGACGCGCAGAGCCCTGACGAGGTCTAGAGTATGCAAGGCTCGTTCGAACCTGTAAACTGGAGCCGGACAAAAGGAAGGCAATGAAATTTCCTCGTTCAAGTGAAAAGAGGAGACAACCTTAGGGAGGAATGACGGCACCGGACAGAGTACAACCTTGTCCTGATGAAATATCAGGAAGGGCGGTTTACAGGAATGCGCTGAGAGTTCTGACACTTGGCGAAGAGAAGTGATAGCCACTAGAAAAACCACCTTCAGAGTCAGGAAGTGGAGAGAGATGTCCCGAAGAGGTTCAAAGGGAGGTTCCTGCAGAGCCGTAAGAACCAGGTTAAGGTCCCATGCATCTAAAGGTCATTTGTACGGAGGGACAATGCGATTAACTCCTTGGAGGAAACTTTTAACCTACGTTTTACCAGCAAGGCGACATTGAAAAAGTACTGAAAGGGCTGAAACCTGACCCTTAAGGGAACTTAGGGAGAGACCAGACTCTAACCCCGACTGAAGGAACCCCAGAACTAACGGCAAGGAATAGGGAAGCGGGGGTTGATCCCGAGAAAAGCACCATACGAAGAAAGCTTTCCAGGTGCGATGATAAATTTTGGCCGATGCAGACTTTCGTGCTCTGATCATGGTCTGGATCACGGCAGGAGAGAAGCCTGCTTAGGTTAGTACCCAGGTCTCAAGGGCAACGCCATCAAATTCAGGGAGTCTGAATTCTGGTGGTAAAACGGGCCCTGAGACAGAAGATCGGGACGACATGGGAGGCGCCAAGGAACGTCTGCCGTGAGCTGTACGAGATCGGTGTACCATGCCCGTCTGGGCCAGTCTGGGGCTATGAGAATGACTTGAATGCCCTCTTGCTTGATCTTCCGCACTACTCTGGGTATGAGAGGCAGAGGAGGGAAGATGTAAGGCAGCTGGAATTGTGACCAGTCCTGAACTAGGGCATCCGCCCGAGAGCTCGCGGGTCGTGAGATCTGGCTATAAACATGGGAACCTTCGTGTTGAATCGAGATGCCATCAGGTCTACGTCCGGAGTCCCCTAGCGACGGCATATTTGCTGGAATACGTTGGGATGTAGGGACCACTCTCCCGAGTCTATGCCCTGGCGACTGAGGAAATCTGCTTCCCAGTTCTCCACTCCCGGGATATGAACCGCCGACAACGTTGAGTTTTTCGATTCTGCCCAGTGTAGAATGTGTTGCACTTCATGCATGGCCTGGAGACTGCGGGCTCCGCCTTGATGGTTGATGTATGCCACGGCTGTGGCATTGTCCGACTGAATCCGGACTTGTGTCCCTGCCAGCATGGAATGAAAGGCCTTCAGAGCTAGAAATATGGCTCGGATCTCCAGGAGATTGATGGGCTTGGACGACTCCGCTGGGGACCATGTTTTCTGCGCCGTGTGATGACGATGTACCGCTCCCATCCGCTGAGACTTGCGTCTGTGGTGACTATCTTCCAGCAAACCGGTAGAAAGGACCTTCCCCTTGTGAGGGAACGAGGTTTGAGCCACCAATGGAGGGAACTCCTTGCTGCAGGTGACAATCGAAATAGTATGTCCAGGGCAGAAGGGTTTCTGTTCGAAGTCAGAATTGCCCGTTGGAGAGGCCTGAGGTGAAGTTGGGCGAACGGCACCGCCTCCATAGAGGCAACCATCCTGCCCAAGACTCTCATGGCGAATCGAAGCGATTGAGGAAATGGGCGCAGGAGACTGTGGACTCCCTGCCGAAGGGCCTTCGCCTTGTCCTGAGGAAGGAGGACCAGACCCCTGGGGGTGTCAAAACGCATCCCGATGAACGTCAGAGATTGGGGACGGGACTGGTGATGACTTCCGCAGATTCACCAACCAGCCTAGCCGACGCAGGGTGTCCACCGTGATGGAAACACTCTGCTGACACTCCCTGAAGGAGGGGGCCTTGATGAGCAAATCATCTAGATATGGCAGGACTACCATTCCTCTTGTGTGCAGTATGGTCATGACCGTCGCCTGGGAGCTGTCGCTAGACCGAACGGTAGGGCCACAAACTGATAATGGTCCTGGTGGATGGCGAATCGGAGAAACCGCTGGTGGATTGTCGCGATTGGGATATGGAGATAAGCATCCTGTATGTCGATGGATGCGAGAAATTCGTCCTTCTCCATGGACGCTATGATGGAGCGCAGTGACTCCATGCGGAAATGCCGAACCTTTACGAAGGAGTTCAACTGTTTTAGATCTAGAATGGGACGTACCGCCCCTCCTTTTTTGGGTACCACGAAGAGGTTTGAGTAGAACCCTGGAAGCGTTCGGCTGGCGGTACTGGCACGATGACACCAGCTTTCAGAAGGGAATCTACCGCCTGAAAGAAGGCACGAGCCTTGGGCAGCTAAGCGGGTGGGATTGACAGGAAAAAACGATTTGGAGGATGGGCCGTGAACTCTACGGTGTATCCGGAAGACACTAAGGTTGTTACCCACTTGTCGTCGGTAGTAGCGAGCCAGACCTGACGAAAGCGTGAAAGTCGGCCGCCAACCTGAATAGTGTCTTCGGAAGGGGGGGGGTGGGTCAGGAAGAAGAGAGTCTGGTGGGCTTTGAGCCCTTAGATCTGGACTGGCGAGAATGAGACTGCCAGTTTGCACCAGTCTTCCGAATTGTCTGGGTGTGCTCCCTACGGGGGGACCTGTTGCCCGCCGACGGGGGCTTCGAGACTCTGACCAACCAAAGGAATTCCGAAAGGACCGGAAACGGGTTTGTTGGCGATGATTGAAGGGTCGTTTAATCTGACGTTGCGGAAGAGAGGTACTTTTACCCCCAGTGGCGTCTGAAATCAATTGATCCAGCTTTTCGCCGAATAAGCGGCCACCATTGTATGGAAGACATGTGAGCGACTTTTTAGACGCTGCATCTGCCTTCCACTCTCTCAACCAGAGGGCTCGCCTGATCGTTATGGCGTTGGAGGCTGCCGCCGCAGCACAGTTGGCTGAATCAAAAGCGGCATGCATTGAATATCCAGCGGTAACTGATATTTGAGCCACCTGGTCTAACAAGGCTGGATCAACCTGCAAAGACCAAAGAGACGAGTGTACAGAATTTGCTCTGGTCATAATAGCCTTTGATGCCCAAACTGAGGCAAAGGCTGGCCCTAGAGCAGAGCCTGAGGCCTCAAAAACGGACTTCGCCATCTGCTCCAATTGACGGTCAGTGGAGTCATTTATGGATGAACTGTCCGGTAAGGACAGAAGTGTCTTGGTAGCGAGACGAGATATAGGACGGTCCACCTGTGGTGGATCTGTCCAAACCTAGGTGGCCTTAGGTAGAAGTGGATAACGTGTTTCCAGAGCCTTACGGTTACCAAACCTCTTGTCAGGGTGCAACCTATGTTTTTTGAGAATTTCCTGGAACGCTGGATGGTCTGAGAAATGTTTATGTGGTCTCTTGGCCCTTTTAAAAGACACCTTATGCTCCTGAGCATCAGCAGGAGGGTCTGACACATCCAGAACCTGGTTGATGGAAGTAATCAGATCCTCAACCAGCACCACCGTATTGGTCGCATCTAGGTCTAGGGACTCATCTAAGTGACCCTCTGAGTCAGAAGTACAGAGACCTTCGGACTCCTGCGAGTCTTCTTGACGCCTGCGGGCTGGAGAGGCTGCAGGGCCCTCAGGGGATTCTGGAGATGGAGACCTCTGTGGTCTCTTACGCCCAGAGTCAGAAACTGACGGGGCAGGGTCGGCAGTCTGTCACGTTCCCGACACTTCTGTCTGGGACGCAGATGCCTGAACGGCGGTTTCAGGTGTCGAACGGACTTGCATAAACTGCAGCAGTGTGGCAGACAATCTGTCAATGGACTGCGTCATATTCTGAGACATAACTGTGGCCCACGCAGGGGTAGGGTCAGGGGCACTAGTAGAAGCCCGGGTAGTGGGGGTCTCAGTATCTGCAGCCTGCGTGCAGCTCTCACAATGTGGCTAAGTGCATCCTGCAGGGAGGTCAGCCTTACAAGCAGTGCAGGTAGCATAGTAAATGCTGGCTGCTTTGGAGTTTTTCTTACTCCTATTGCCAGACATTGTGTATTGAAGGTGGGCTAAAAGCTATATGCCCCCTTTGTGAGGTGCCTGGCCCCTTAGTGGAGGGGGCTGAGAGGGCACTGTATGTTTAACAGTGCCTGCAGCAGGAGGAACGAAGCAGAGGAGACAGAGAACCTCTGAAGACCCTGCAGAGGTCTTACCAGCACCAGTGCCGCTCCTGTGGAGATGCTGCCCGGATCCTGTGTTCCCCCTTCGGATGGCTGAGGCGCAGGGGCTCCACGTGGAAGCCTAATGGCGGCGGTGGAGGAGAAGGAGGAAGGGGCGGGGCTAAGCAGGCGGGCTCCAGCAGAGAAAAAGCACCCTTTGCCTAGCTCCTCCCGCAGTATGACGCGCGTCAGCGTCATCCGGAGGGGCGGGACGGAGGCAGCCCAGAGGATGCGGCTTCCGCGCTAGGCCCGAGTCGGGGCCTCAATTAATTGAGGTTCCACGGAAATAGTGAGGGGCCGGCGCGGAAAAAGCGCTGGGGGGGTCCCAGAACCCTGGTGGAAGGGGCCCAGGGGCAGTGGGCATTGTGCTGGTGGTGAAACTGCAAGTATGGCAAGGGCATTCTCCCCACAATGTATGCAAAGCTGCTCCTAGGATGCAGCTTGCAAGTGCCCTGCTGCTGCTGTGCCCTTGCAGCCTGTACTCTTCTGCAGGCTGTGCATAAGAATTGATTTCAGCCTGCAAACCTGTATAACCCTGCGCTTGCTGCAGGCAGCCTGCAGCCTCAAGTCCATAGCAAAGTTATTCCCATAAGGGAAGAAAGACGATCATATGGTCATTTATATGAAAGTATTAATTTTTATTATTATACAAAAGACTACACGGTACAGGGGGTGAGAGTAAGGTAGTAAATCCACTGATACAATTGATGTAAAAATATATATTATACCATATGCATACTTCCAGTAATTAGAACCATTCATTTATCAATATATCAAGAGTATACATATTTCTATTTGGGGTACTGAACCATCACAATTTTTAATAAATATCCAGACACATGGGACTTTCATACTCCACTGTAGTATATATTATTATAAATCACCATAATACATGGTACATGAGTTTAATACTTGTATATGCTTTCATAATATGCGGATATAAGCGGGGTCAGGATTGGCATTATTATTATAGTGTCATACATACTTTACTCCCATTTTCATATCAAATAGTTAGAAATAGTCTACATATAATTCGGGTTAATACCCAGTATATATTATTACATGCAGACAGCAATTTATATTATTCCACAGAATTCAAAAAGAGGAGATATTGAATATCATAATATGAGAGTATCATATGTATTACATATAACCACCATTTAAGATGCAGCTGTGTGGCCCATATGAAATTCAGAGTCTCAAACAACACAGGCACTGCACAAAAAAGCCTATGCCTGCAGCATTATCAGCCTCTCAAGAGAGGACATGTGCTGCAGCCATCTCCAGAGCCCGTACCACATCAACTAGATGTAACCATAGATCATTTGACCACTATCCTCAGGCTCCAATATACACTACAGTTAGGAATGTCAGTAGAGTCATTATATCAAGGTTCAATACCTGTTTAGATTGAAGTTTGTATTAGGCGTGCGCCCTTATGCGCATTTCAGATTACTCCTTCGTCAGACAATGAAGGAGTAATCTGAAATGCGCATAAGGGCGCACGCCTGATACAAACTTCAATCTAAACAGGTATTGAACCTTGATATAATGACTCTACTGACATTCCTAACTGTAGTGTATATTGGAGCCTGAGGATAGTGGTCAAATGATCTATGGTTACATCTAGTTGATGTGGTACGGGCTCTGGAGATGGCTGCAGCACATGTCCTCTCTTGAGAGGCTGATAATGCTGCAGGCATAGGCTTTTTTGTGCAGTGCCTGTGTTGTTTGAGACTCTGAATTTCATATGGGCCACACAGCTGCATCTTAAATGGTGGTTATATGTAATACATATGATACTCTCATATTATGATATTCAATATCTCCTCTTTTTGAATTCTGTGGAATAATATAAATTGCTGTCTGCATGTAATAATATATACTGGGTATTAACCCGAATTATATGTAGACTATTTCTAACTATTTGATATGAAAATGGGAGTAAAGTATGTATGACACTATAATAATAATGCCAATCCTGACCCCGCTTATATCCGCATATTATGAAAGCATATACAAGTATTAAACTCATGTACCATGTATTATGGTGATTTATAATAATATATACTACAGTGGAGTATGAAAGTCCCATGTGTCTGGATATTTATTAAAAATTGTGATGGTTCAGTACCCCAAATAGAAATATGTATACTCTTGATATATTGATAAATGAATGGTTCTAATTACTGGAAGTATGCATATGGTATAATATATATTTTTACATCAATTGTATCAGTGGATTTACTACCTTACTCTCACCCCCTGTACCGTGTAGTCTTTTGTATAATAATAAAAATTAATACTTTCATATAAATGACCATATGATCGTCTTTCTTCCCTTATGGGAATAACTTTGCTAGTAATTTTTTGCGATTGGTCATGTCTGATTACAGTTAGGGCCAGAAATATTTGGACAGTGACACAAGTTTTGTTATTTTAGCTGTTTACAAAAACATGTTCAGAAATACAATTATTATATATAATATGGGCTGAAAGTGCACACTCCCAGCTGCAATATGAGAGTTTCCACATCCAAATCGGAGAAAGGGTTTAGGAATTATAGCTCTGTAATGCATAGCCTCCTCTTTTTCAAGGGACCAAAAGTAATTGGACAATGGACTCTAAGGGCTGCAATTAACTCTGAAGGTGTCTCCCTCGTTAACCTGTAATCAATGAAGTAGTTAAAAGGTCAGGGGTGGATTCCAGGTGTGTGGTTTTGCATTTGGAAGCTGTTGCTTTGACCAGACAACATGCGGTCAAAGGAACTCTCAACTGAGGTGAAGCAGAACATCCTGAGGCTGAAAAAAAAGAAAAAATCCATCAGAGAGATAGCAGACATGCTTGGAGTAGCAAAATCAACAGTTGGGTACATTCTGAGAAAAAAGGAATTGACTGGTGAGCTTGGGAACTCTAAAAGGCCTGGGTGTCCACTTATGACAACAGTGGTGGATGATCGCCGCATACTTTATTTGGTGAAGAAGAACCCGTTCACAACATCAACTGAAGTCCAGAACACTCTCAGTGAAGTAGGTGTATCTGTCTCTAAGTCAACAGTAAAGAGAAGACTCCATGACAGTAAATACAAAGGGTTCACATCTAGATGCAAACCATTCATCAATTCCAAAAATAGACAAGCCAGAGTTAAATTTGCTGAAAAACACCTCATGAAGCCAGCTCAGTTCTGGAAAAGTATTCTATGGACAGATGAGACAAAGATCAACCTGTACCAGAATGATGGGAAGAAAAAAGTTTGGAGAAGAAAGGGAACGGCACATGATCCAAGGCACACCACATCCTCTGTGAAACATGGTGGAGGCAACGTGATGGCATGGGCATGCATGGCTTTCAATGGCACTGGGTTACTTGTGTTTATTGATGACATAACAGCAGACAAGAGTAGCCAGATGAATTCTGAAGTGTACCGGGATATACTTTCAGCCCAGATTCAGCCAAATGCTGCAAAGTTGATTGGACGGCGCTTCATAGTACAGATGGACAAAGACCCCAAGCATGCAGCCAAAGCTACCCAGGAGTTCATGAGTGCAAAAAAGTGGAACATTCTGCAATGGCCAAGTCAATCACCAGATCTAAACCCAATTGAGCATGCATTTCACTTGCTGAAATCCAGACTTAAGACGGAAAGACCCACAAACAAGCAAGACCTGAAGGCTGCGGCTGTAAAGGCCTGGCAAAGCATTAAGAAGGAGGAAACCCAGCGTTTGGTGATGTCCATGGGTTCCAGACTTAAGGCAGTGATTGCCTCCAAAGGATTCGCAACAAAATATTGAAAATAAAAATATTTTGTTTGGGTTATGTTTATTTGTCCAATTACTTTTGACCTCCTAAAATGTGGAGTGTTTGTAAAGAAATGTGTACAATTCCTACATTTTCTATCAGATATTTTTGTTCAACCCTTCAAATTAAACGTTACAATCTGCACTTGAATTCTGTTGTAGAGGTTTCATTTTAAATCCAATGTGGTGGCATGCAGAGCCCAACTTGCGAAAATTGTGTCACTGTCCAAATATTTCTGGCCCTAACTGTATAAGTCCGTATTCTTTCCAGAATTATTTATACATTGCGAGACATTACTAATGGTATGGTATAGCCAGCCATAATGTACTGGACACAAAAACTGTGGTGTTTCCTAATCTCAAGTCCATGCAGCCAGGGCTGCTGATACCTGTGGTGCCACTACCTAAACACCCAGGGGGTGATTAGGGGGACGTCATCTTGCAGGCAATCCAGCTTCTACTTCACCTCAGACCGGAAGGGAGTGAGGAAGGAGGGTGTTATGCTGGGCTGTCTCGACTTTAACCCAGCAACCCAACAGTGGGAGGTCGAGAAAGGAGTACGGCATATGTAAGGAATTCTCAACGTCAACCCAGCGCCCCAACAGTGGGTGGCCAAGGAAGGAGCATGCCGGGGGCCACGCCGGACCCACTTTTTCTTCATTAGATGATGAAAAATCACCGAGAGGAAAAATGGTCGTGTGCCTCCTACGACACTAAGCAAAAAACTGGGGAGGCAGTGCCTGCTCCAGGGGTGTATACTGCAGAGGAGGAGCCACTGTTACTCTTTTGCAGATTGCTTAGTGTCGCCTCCTAGTGGACAGCAGCATAACACCCACGGTCCTGTGTCCCAATGAGGCGAAGGAGAAATTTTATTTTAGATAGTCAGACCACAGATACAAGCCATTTTCATTGCTTCCCACTCCTATAATCCCGGGCAGGGAGCAGTGTATACCCTGGCAGCTAATGTCGGTGTCAGTTGGCAGCATCAGTAGAGGAGTATACCACGCACCAGGGGAAAAGTAGAAAGAGGAGTAGAATCGTTTATTTTTTTTATGTCTGCAGCGTGATTGCAGCAATATATAGCAGGATGACTTCATGATATTGGGGCCGTATATATCAGGGTGGGCCCAGAATGAGGCCAGATGTATCAGGATGGGACCATATATACCAGGATGAGGGGACCTTATATACCAGGATGGGGCCATATATTCCAGCATGAGGCCATAAATACCAGGATGGGGGCTAGCTATTTTATTATATTGATAGCTGGACCATATATGACAGCATTTGTTACTATTACTTTTTGTGTCTCCCCTATTACCTCACAGATTGAAAGCTTGCGGGCAGGGACCTCACTCCTAATGGGCTCAGTGATGTATTTATTGTCTCATTTTATATGGTCACCCCCACCTGGTGCTTGGAGAACTAAATGCAGCATGTCTGCTGCATTCAGGGAAGGGGTCCCCCATGTCTCTAGCCCTTCTGTAAGCTTTAAAAAAAAAAGACTTTAGAAACCTTACAGTTAAGAGGTCGTCTGGGTGGGGTCTTAAGAGGTCCTTACTGCTGGCACAATCCTCCTTGCCTTCGCCTTGTGTATTCTGCCCCCTCTATGTGTCTGCCGCCGCCTCCTCTTCTCCTGGGTCTGCCCTGCTCTTCTCCTCCTGCTCTGTGTGACATCAGGAGCAGAAGAGGAGGAGGCGGCGGCAGACACATAGAGGGAGCGGAACACACAAGGAGCAGGCAGGGAGGGCTGTGCCAGCAGCGAGGACCTCATAAGATCCCACCCAGGCGACCTCTTAACTGTACAGTTTCTAAAGTCATTTTTAAAGCTTACAGGGGGCTAGAGACATGGGGGAACCCCTTCCCTGAATGCAGCAGACATGCTGCATTCAGTTTGCCATGCACCAGGGGTGTGACAGGTCCTCTTTAACAACAGATATAACTTGTTTACACAATTATATCAATATAACAGTCATGCCCAAATAATCACCACCAGTGTAAACCAACTCCAAACTGAATATTATAGGGGAGGGGGAGAGAAAGAGGACCACACAGAAGGAAAGGGGCAGCCAGGATTAGACACAAAAGGTAAATTAATGGATAGTGGGGTAGGGGAAGGGGGAAGGAATAAGCTTTAGCTTTGTTTTAAATATATTTGTATACCAATCTACTTATGAGAAGACTAGAGTCAACCAGGAAAAATATTAAAGCCATCCTAAGTGTGAGCTATCGCCAATCCAGAAGTCTCCCAAATCTCCCACTGGGGACTGACTCTTTCTTTTTGCTTTATCGAGTGAACCAAACAACATTCATGTAGATGATGAGAATTTATCCTACCAATGAGTTCCTCCTGTGTGGGGGTAGAAGCTTCCCTCCAGTGCCTTGCCAAGCTCTGACGGACCGCTATCAAAACATGGGTTATTACTGGAACTAAGTTTGTGGAAAGAAGGTCCAACCCAAAATTTAAACACTGCCAAGGGCCCCTCTAGAGTTAAAGGGAAACCTATTAAGGTCCTGATTAAGTCTGCCACTAGATTCCAGAATTCTCCTATCTTGGGGCACCACCACCACACATGACCCAGGTCCCCTTTACCACATCCCTCCCATCATAATGGGGAATATGATTTGATAAATTTGGAAATTTTGAAAGGGGTCAGATACCAGTTCATATGTATTTTCTTTAGTTTTTCTAGATAATTAATGCAGGAGGAGTGCCTTTGAATAAATGTGGCTGCAATCCACCAGTGTTCGGGGGTGGATGAGAAAGAGAGTGCCTCCTCCCAGACATTCATACAAGGGAGTTTGACCAACTCTGCTGGCGAATTAAGAGTTCTATAGAACAGAGACAATCCGTGTTCATTGGGGTATTCTTTTTTTTTTTTTTAAATCTCTGTTTATTATGATTTTGTAATTTCCAAGAAAGTAACATCAAAGCAATAGAAAAAAAAACATCAATTGTCACAATGAATCATTACAGATTAGTTTCAATTTTGTGAAAAACAAAAGTCAACTATAACATTCCCTTCTTTTTTTACCCCACCCCCCACCCCCATCGTCATGTCTGAGTATACCATTACTACATAACAGTTATCAACAAATTATTAATTCTCCACTTTAAGCTTTCCTAGAGTGCCTTCCAAATCCTCCAAACAATACCATTGAGTATTTCGAAATGGCAATACCAGTTCCTCTATCTCAGACCTAGACAGGTGATATACTATAAAGTATCTCCACGTAGCGAAAAAATTTTTCGTGTTGTTTTCTTTATCTGTAAGTGCCTCTAATCTTTCTAGTCTCATGACACGACCCAGCTCTGTTCGTAAAGCGACAAGTGTAGGCGGGCTTGAGTCCAACCAATGCCTCAAAATGAGACGTTTAAATGCTAGCAAGACTGTGTGTAAGAATGTACGCCATTTGACAGGTATACCATGTGCAGAAAAGTCATGGAACACCCATGCCATTTTATCTTGTGGTACTCTTAAGCCCAGGACATCTTCAACCCATTTTTGTACCAAAGACCACTTCCCCTTTATCGCTTCACATTCCCATATTCCATGGAAAAGATCAGATTTGGGCAATGCACACTTCGGGCACATCTGTCTCCTGTCTGGATTATGCACCGATGGAGGGATATTGAAACCCCATATTGCCCTATGAATCAAGCGATAAAATGTGTCACGCCATCGCTCATCAATTACATGGCGTCGTACCTCTGTCCATCCCGTAAGTATCTCCTCCCCCACTCCTTCCTCATCCAATCTCGTCTCCCACCCTTTGAAGATATTTGTTGTTCCAGAGGGAATCAGATTGCTTCGGAGGTTAAGATATATAGAGAAAATATTGGCCATAGGAGCCTCTTGAGACAGTAGATTGTCCAATGCCGACGCACGACATTCCGAACTGATATCGCGTAACCTCGAAAACAAGTGACCCCTGATTTGGGCATATTGCAGCATATTAGAAGAACCCAGTAGCCACTTCATGTTTATCTCTTCTAACGTCATCCATCTATTGTCGGGAGCCCAAATTAAATCCTTCATAGTCCTAATCCCTCTGTCCCGCCATAGGGAGAACAACGCGTTATCAGAGCCCTGTGGGAAGTCTGGGTTACCCCAAAGCGGTGTGTGTTTCGTAACTCTCCACGCTAGTCCCATCTTACATCTGACAGCCTTCCACGCCGCTCTAGTGTCTCGGAACAAGATAGAATGTTTGTTGCGTGGGTCGAGAACATTGGCCGGGGCGTGAAGAATTGCTCCCAGATCCCATGGCGTGCACCACTGCGCTTCAAGTTCATAGTCTGAGTGCCTACTCGTGCCTCTTAACCAATCTATTGCATGCCTGAATACGCAAGCCAAGTTGTAACCCCGTACATTGGGGAAGGCCAGGCCGCCTTCCTCCTTGGGAAACATTAGTGTTCGCAATTTGATCCTGCTTCTTCTCCCTCTCCAGAGGAAGCCGGAGAATGCTCTATTCAGCCTATTAACATCTACGTGGCGAAGCAGAAGTGGTATCGTCTGTAGAGGGTAAAGCAGGCGTTGAAAGCTCACCATTTTAATCAGATGTACTCTGCCTAGTAAAGACAACGGGAGAGATCTCCATCGTTCTAATTCTCGCTCAATCTTCAATATGATAGGTTGAAAGTTGAGACGGTATATATCTCTGGCATCGTTCCCCAAGGTAATGCCTAGATATTTAATTTCTTTAGTAGCCACTGTAATCCCCTTGTATGTGCCCTGTCTCCGCTCGTCCCGCAAGACCTTTCTGCCTTCCTCAGTGAGAGGCATGATCTCACATTTTGTCAAATTTAGACGGAACCCCGAAATCCTATGAAATTCATCAAACCTCTCCAGAACTCCCCCAAGATCCCCCGCAGGGTCATCCATATATAGAATAATATCATCAGCGAACAAGTTCGCCTGTAGCGTCGTCTTCCCCACCTTTATTCCTGCAAAACTACTTGGGCCGTTGAGGTATCTCGAAAGAGGCTCGATTGCTAAATTAAACAAGAGCGGAGACAGGGGGCATCCCTGTCTCGTCCCTCTTTCTAGTTTAATAAAATCCGATAGGAATCCCGGGGTGTGTACTCGTGCTCGTGGGTTGGCATATAGTACTCCCAGAAAACTCCGAAAGTTGCCCATCAACCCCATTTTGTCTAAGACTTGCTCCAGCCATGGCCACGCTACACTATCAAATGCTTTTTCTGCATCTAGTATGACCATGGCTGGAGCCCCCCCCCACTCTATTATCTCCCAACCTCACCGCCTCCAGCACCATCAGCGCTTTACGTACATTGCATACCGTCGCTTTTCCTTTGATGAAACCAATTTGCTCCTTTCCCACCCACCTTGGGAGCAGCTCTGCTAGCCTATCTGCCATTATTTTGGAGATAATTTTTAAATCCTGATTGATCAGGGAAATTGGGCGAAGTGAGGCCGGATCATCCATCGGTTTATTTCCTTTCATTGGGGTATTCTACTTTAAAGTATTTCTGCATCATGTCTGATGGGTAGGAAAGAAGATTAGCCGGCACCTGTTCCAGTGGACGTACTTGCTTTATTATTGTGAAATCATAACAAATACAATAAAAGCATCTTTAGTGGGCGAGTAACCCCATCAGACGCATTTCAATAAAATCTTTATCAATGACAAGGAGCTAAAACACTGATACACAATATATACATAAGAACAACAATACACCTGTGAAAGTCACTGGAACAGGTGCCGGCTAATCTTCTTTCCTGACCCATCAGACATGATGCAGAAATACTTAAGTAGAATACCCCAATGCTTTTATCAGTATCTCCAAATTCGTCATTTCATCCAGTCATGCACATTTCCAGATTGGTGGAGCCCTGACCCATCAGACATGTTGAAATGGGGAATGGGAAAAGCTCACCCCTACTGCTTGTTGTTAGAACCGATCAGGTGCACAGCGGTGGCCGGCCACCGCCCAGGATCTAAGAATCGGGAAAGAAGATTAGCCGTCACCTTTTCCAGTGGACATGCTTGTTTTATTATTGTGAAATCAGAACAAATACAATAAAAGCATCTTTAGTGGGCTTTCCTTCTACCATCTCCCTGTACACCTCCCCTAGTATCCCGCCCACTCCCGGTGCTTTATTATTAGTCAGAGAGCGTATTGCACGTTCCACCTCCTCCATACTCACTGGTTTCATCCAGTCTCAGCCTATCCTCATCTGACAATTTAGGTAGCACAGTGCCCACCAAAAAGTCCTCCACATCCCGCTCCGTAGCCTGCGTCTCTGAAGTGTATAATGCCGTGTAGAATCCCTTAAAGGGATCCTGTCACCCCCAAATCGCCTCCTAAGCTATTAAAACATGTCCCTGCAGCCTCCCATCAGTAATCCCACACTCCTTTTTGCTAATAAATGCATCCTGTAAAAGTGAAGAAAAACGTTATAGCACTTACTCATTAGTGATGATAATGAGTACAGTGGCTATTCTTTAGTCACTCAGGCGGGCCCATTTCATCATGATAGCACACCTTAATAGGCGTGATCTGCAAGGAATAATGATATCAGCGCCTCCCAGCGCTGGCGAGGCTGTAATGGGGCAGGAATGACGGGAATCGCGTCATTTCCGGTATCGGGTGACGTCAGTACACCCACGCCACTCTGCAGGCTTCAAGCACCACGCATGTGGCGTGGGTGTACTGACGTCACCCGATACCAGAAATGACGCGATTCGCTTCATTTCTGCCCCATTACAGCCTCACCAGCGCTGAGGAGCGCTGGGAGGCGCTGATATCATTCCTTCCAGATCAAGCCTATTAAGGCGTGCTATCATGATGAAATGGGCCGCCTGGGTGACTAAAGAATAGCCACTGTACTCATCATCACTAATGAGTAAGTGCTATAACGTTTTTCTTCACTTTTACAGTAATGGCCGATGGGAAGAAAGGCAAGAAGGGTTGGAAGGGAGAAAGGCCAGGGAGACTTTTCGTTGAGATGACACCAAGAAAAGAAAATCTTCCAGACCCTACGGTAAATCTTTGCCGATGCGGGTTTCCTGGCTTGTGTCATGGTTGCGGCGACTTCAGAAGAAAAGCCACAAGATGTCAGCAACCAGTCTTCAAGTGCCACAAAGTCAGGCTGAGGGCTGCTGAATTGTGGTGGAAGAACGGCCCTTGAGACAGAAGGTCTGGCCAGAGCGGGAGCCTCCACGGAGTTCCCGTCGAGAGTTGTAACAGGTCCGGATACCAGGCTCTCCTGGGCCAGTCTGGGGCGATGAGCAGGGCTTGACTACATTCCATCCTGAGTTTCCGAAGAACCCTGGGTAAAAGAGGAAACGGCGGAAACACGTAGGGAAGGCGATACCTGGACCAATCCTGGACCAGAGCGTCCGCCGCCACAGCCTTGCTGTCCCTAGAGCGAGACATGAACAGCGGAACCTGGTGGTTCAACCAAGAGGCCATGAGGTCCACGTCCGGTGTGCCCCATCTGTTGCAGATGTGAAGGAAGACATCTGGGTGGAGAGCCCATTCTCCTGCGTCCATACCTTGCCGACTTAGATAGTCGGCCTCCCAATTGTCCACCCCGGGAATATGCACTGCCGAGATGGACGAGTCGTTGTCCTCGACCCACTGTAGGATACGGTGGACCTCCGTGAGGGCCTGAGGACTGCGAGTGCCTCCCTGGTGGTTGATGTAAGCGACCGCAGTGGCGTTGTCGGATTGTATCTGAATCTGATTCCCCGCCAGGAATCTCTGAAATGCCAGAAGAGCCAAATAAATGTCCCGAATCTCCAGAACGTTGATCTGAAGGGAGGATTCCTGCTTCGTCCAGGTGCATTGCGCCCGGTGGTGAAGAAAAACTGCGCCCCAGCCTAGGAGACTGGCGTCCGTGGTCACTACCAACCAAGAGGGGGGCAGAAAGCATCTGCCCCGAGAGAGGGAGGTGGGAAGCAGCCACCAACGAAGAGACTCCTTCGTGACCGATAAGAGTGATATGCTGGTTGAGGTTGGAGGACCTCTTGTTCCATCCGCGCAAGATCTGCAATTGCAGCGGACGGAGATGGAATTGCGCAAATGGTACTGCTTCTATGGTCGCCACCATCTTTCCCAACACGTGCATCAGACGCCTGATGGATACTGAGTCTGACTGTATGAGAGACTGGACCTCCTCCTGAATCGAGATCTGTTTGTCGACAGGCAGGACGATCAGAGCCGGAGCAGTATGAAACTTCATGCCCAGATAAGTTATTGACTGAGCGGGAAGGAGAACCACTTGGGTATGTTGATCAACCACCCGAAGTGCTGCAGAGTGTCTAGAGTAACTGAGAGACTCAGTTGACACTGCTCCGCAGAGGGGGCTCTGACCAGAAGGTCGTCCAAGTAAGGAGTCACTGCATGGCCCTGTGAATGCAGAACCGCTACCATCTGCTGCCATCACCTTGGTGAAGACCCTCGGTGCGGAGGCAAGGCCGAAGGGAAGAGCCACGAACTGAAAGTGCTCCTCTCCTACAGCGAACCTCAGCCAACGCTGATGCGCAGGAGCAATGGGGACATGTAGATAGTTGCATCCACTGAGGCTAGGAAGTCCCCTGAGATAGAGACGCTATCACAGATCGCAGAGATTCCATGCGGAATGACCTGACTTTCACGTGCCGGTTGAGAAGCTTGAGGTCCAAAACCGGTCTTACCGAACCGTCCTTCTTGGGAACCGTGAAGAGATTCGAGTAGAGACCCTGGAAGCGTTCCCTGGAGGGAACCAAAATAAAAGAAGGAGGGGAACAAGAGGCGCAATAGTGCCCTATCACTGCGGCACTGAGTATATAAGTGGTGAAAACAGGGATTCACTCACCTGGGGCAGTTGTGTAACCCACAACTGGTTTGAAGGCGTATTCTATGATAATTGCTAGATAGCTGCTGCAGGACTTCCACCATCCACGCAAGTGTGGAGATATATCAGGTAATAGGGAAGAAAATGGTGTGTCACATTCCGCGCTGCCACGATCATTCACTCCAAAGAAAGCACTGAAGATGGAACTTCAAAACGAACTCCTTTATTTCCTCCTGCCTCCTACGCGTTTCGGTGCCCTCCTGAGGAAGATGCCAGGAGGGCACCGAAACGCGTAGGAGGCAGGAGGAAATAAAGGAGTTCGTTTTGAAGTTCCATCTTCACGTGCATTTCTTTGGAGTGAATGATCTTGGCAGCGCGGACTGTGACACACCATTTTCTTCCCTATTACCTGGAGGGAACCAGGGTCACCACCCGTCCGTCCCGTCTCAAGGCGTCCAGCGCCTGACGAAAGCCGAGGCCCTTGCCGGTGGGGGCGAGGAGAGACAGAAACGAGTCGGAGGACGCGAGGTCAGCTCTATTCTGTAGCCGTGGGAGATGACATCCACTACCATTGATCTTGGATCTGACAGCGCCAGATGTCTCCAAATTGGAAAAGCCTGCCACCGACCGAGGATGCTGCTGGGAGAGGCGGTGAGTCATGAAGAGGCAGCCTTGGCGGCTGTGGCGCTGGCTGGCTTCTTTTGCTGATTTTTGGACCTCCACGTCCGGCCTGAATTCTGATCCCTTGTCTGCACGGGAGGAGGAGGAGGAGGACGTCTTTGAGGAGGGACGAAAGGCCCGAAACTTGGCATGCATCTGACGCTGACCCGACTTTTGCACCTTAGTTTGAGGCAAAGAAGTTGACTTCCCACCTGTGGATTCCCTTTTATGATATCGTCCAATTGTTCGCCAAAGAGCCTGTTTCCCGCGAACGGGAGACCCTGGAGAAACTTCTTGGACGTGGCATCAGCCTTCCAGTCACGCAGCTATAGCATTCTGCGGGCTGCGAGTGAGTTAGCCGAAGCCACAGCAGTACGGCTGGCGGATTCCCATGATCGCTGATCTAGCGTAGTCATTAAATGCAGAAGCTTGAGACGTGAGGGTAATCACCTCGGGAATATCCTGAGCTACAACATTTAGTTCTGCCAAGCAGGCAGAAACAGCCTTCAGGGCCCAAACTGCAGCGAAAGCCGGGGCAAACGAGGCTCCTGTAGCCTCATAGATTGAACTTCTGCAGAGAAGTGGGGTCCTTAAGAGAGGAGCGATCTGCAACCGACATGACGGTATTGGCAGACAATCTGGAGACTGGGGGCGTCTACCTTAGGAGAAGCCGACCAACTCTTTACAACATCAGGGGGAAAAAGATAACGAGTATCCTTCTGTTTCCTGGAAAAGCGTTTGTCAGGACAAGTTCTGGGGGTCTGTACCGTTGATCTAAAGTTCGAATGATCAAAGAAAGAACCCCGGGGTCTGGATGGAGGAAGGAACTGATACAGTTCCTCTGAGAGCGAAGTCTCCACCGTGGAGGGGGAGCAGTTAAATCCAAAACCGTGTTAATGGAGGACACTAAGTCATCCACCAAGGAATCCTCCTCTGAGGTCTCGTCCGAGGGCCTCACGGAATCCAGACCATCAGCCCCATCAATCTGAGAACCCTCAGCATGAGACTCAGTGTGAAGAGAGGAGGCCGGAGATAGTGCTCTACGTGGCCGTTTAGGAGGTCTAGGAGAGGGAGCTATGTCTGAGACCCCTGTATTGTCTCCAGAGTCAAAACCCCCAGAAGGGGACGACTCGCTGTGGCGCCTGCGGCGAGAGGCAGAGGGACCGGGGGCACTTTCCCGGTGACAAGCCTGTACAGACTCCTGCAAAACTCTGGTTAGAGCCGTCATGGACTGGGCAAAAGATTCTGAAAAGGACCTAGTGAAAGCTACAGTCCAACGAGGGACAGCCTGGTCCCCCTGACTCGGGGAGGGCTCTGATGTAGCAGAGCTGGGGGGAGCCCCATGTGCCTCTTCAGATTCATGTGAAGAGCAGGCAGAGCAATGAGAGTAAATAGACCCAGCAGGCAGGGCAATCTTGCAAGCAGTGCAAGAAGAGTGAAATGTCTGCACCTTAGGGGCTTTGCTCCTGGTGGAAGACATGTCGCCCTTAGTATTAATCCTCCAAAGGGGAAAAACTAGAGGGGGAAATAGGAGTAGGAAGGCACCAACAGGAGACCCGTGGTGACTTACCAGGCTGAAAAGGGAGAGTGTGTGTGCCCTCCGGATGCTCCGCTCTGTACCAGCAGCCGCAGAGTGCAGGGAGAGACGCTGGGAGATGTGAGCAGCAGTCTCCAGCCCCTACATAAGATGGCCGCCGGAGCCGAGAGAGGGGGCGTGGCCTAGCGGTGCGGGAATCCGGAGGGCTACTCCCCTTCTCCAGCCAGGCTATGATGCGAGCCATGGCTGGGAGCGGCCGAGTTCCAAGACCGCCCCCAAAGGCGGCCGGGCCCGGCTCCTGTGGAGCCCGGGCTTATGGAGCAAAACAAGGCCGCAATGAAGCCGGGGCCTAAATTTAGACCGCCGGCCGGCGCTCGGGAGTACCCGAGCGCGGTAGTACCCTGCACCCCCCGGGAAACCCGCAGTGCTGCAGTGACAGGCCGCTAGGGACCAGGGGAAGGCCACCAGGGACCCCTCTAGTGTGTGAGCAGGGCTGCATACACATTATAGAGTCCAAAGGCCGATAAGGGCAGAAGGGCCAGGAAACTGCACACACAGATAGACATGTAAATCCCCCGTATGAGCATGTTCCAGAGACCACCCAGGTGGTTGGACCGGGCTGCAACTGTAGCATAACCCCCAAAGTACCTTAAGTAGGCGCAGGGGGCCGAGCCCTGTGGTCCACGACTCCAGCCGACAGGATCCAAAGGGGCTGTGGATGGAGTCAGAGCTCCAGAAGTTCTGGGAGCCCGTAACGATCCCACTTCTCCAGAGTCCCGAGGGGATGGAGAAGAAAACAGCATGAGGGCTCCAGCCCGTTACACCCCAAGGGTACCTCAACCTCCTCTGCCAAAAGTTGAGGAAGGAGACATGCTGGGGATCCGTAAGGATCCTCTTTGCTTCCATCCAACACTCTCCAGGGAGAGTGAGTAAGACTAAGTGATAGTGCATGAGCGCAGAGTGTGCCTCCTTCAACACAAAGCTAAGAACTGATGGTATTCCTCCTAGAGGGGGTGTATAGGCAGTAGGGGAGGAGTTACACTTCTTGTTTTAAGTGTAATACTTTGTGTGTCCTCCGGAGGCGGAAGCTATACACCCAATGTCTGGGTCTCCAAATGGAGCGAAAAAGAAAAACTGATGTGGATTATTGAGGGTTCCTTAGCCGAGCATTGTCCTACGCCAACAAGTGCGTTTCTTGAAGACAAATTACATCAGCAGTTTCTTTGCAAATATTCTTCCAGAAGATGGATCTTTTACCTGGCAAGTTCAAACCGTTGGCATTTATAGAAATAACCTTAATATGCATTGTTAATGCTATTTACTGCTTTATGTGAAACCACTGCTCCAAAATGAGTGACAAACATGGGGAGGACAGGGGGAGGGAAACAAATTTGCTTATAAACAAATGCAGGGTTTTCAAACCTAAATTCTTGCTTCACCATAAGAGGAAGTCTCCTTACAGTTCCAAAATCAAGCCAACAGTAAAGAAAAAGGAAAAAAGGTGAAAAAATAGTTTGAAAGAGTGAAAAAAAAAAAAGACACTCTGTGGGCAACTTTGCCTGGTTTCAACATCGTCATAGAGGCACCAGACAAAGAGTAGAAAGCAGGAGGCAGAGAACAGCTCTGCCGTAATCAATCATGCCGCAAACCAGTCTGGGTCCAGTCTTTTCTTTATCTGTGCCTGAGGAGCTCTTTTGTCATTTGGATATATAGGCTGAAAGGGATCCTGTCACCCCCAAAACACCTCCTAAGCTATTAAAAGCTGTCCCTAGAGCATATTAACACTTACCCTACACTCCTTTTGTCTCCTAAATGCATATAGTCAAACTGCATATAAACGTTTTATAAGTACCTCATTACTGATGATAATGAGTGACTATGGTATTCATAGTCACTCAGCCAGGCTGCCCCTCTTCATCATATCATGCCTGTATAGGCATGCGCAGTGCGGGACTTGAAGCTAACAGCGGCGCGGGTGTAACTACGTCACCCGGCGCTGGAAATGACGCGGATCGCGTCATACAGCCCACACTGAAGCCCGGACGGAATAGGAGAGTGGGGAGGCGCGCAGGGAGGCGGCGAATTTGAATCTATGATGAAGATCACGCCTATACAGGCGTGATATGATGAAGAGGGGCAGCCTGGCTGAGTGACTATGAATACCATAGTCACTCATTATCATCAGTAATGAGGTACTTATAAAACGTTTATATGCAGTTTGACTATATGCATTTAGGAGACAAAAGGAGTGTAGGGTAAGTGTTAATATGCTCTAGGGACAGCTTTTAATACCTTAGGAGGTGTTTTGGGGGTGACAGGATCCCTTGAATCCTCCATTTTAGCAATAAATCTCTCCCTTTTTCAGGGAATGTGCAGACAAATATGGAATTGTCCTTTAAGACTTTCAATTTCATGGGGAATCCCCAGTGTGAGTGTGATGCTGTCTGTGGACCTAAAGGACCGCGGACAGCATTTGCGGTGACTTTAAACTCGCCGGCTGTCAAAGCCGGCGAGTTTGAATTTACCACTTTGCCAGTACAGTAATCAATAATGTTCCAGTGCTGTCACAGCAGTGCTGAAACATTATTGTTTAATAAACGCAGTTAGAAAACAAAATAATAAAGTGCTGTGTGTTATTAATCATTTTAACCCCCTCTGCAGGCTCTGCGCTACATGTCGGCATAGAGCCTGCAGATGCGGCTAATAAAAGACGGTGTCAGGAGGGTTAAAATGCAGTAGGTGTGCTCCCATCATGTTTGCACAGCGTGTGTATACTCTGTGTAGATGTGGAGCCCACTGGGACGGGGTACTCGGTACCGGACCGGGGTACTGCTAGGGATATTACGGTGGTCTTGATCCGGACCGTGTCCCGGGTTCCGCAAGTAATGGGGGATATTTACAGGGGAGCTTGTCGTGACGCCACCCACGGGTTGTGGTCAGGGTGACCACCGCTGCTGCAGAACCTCCGGGGATGATGTTGGGCAGCTGGGGATGTAATGACTCTCCGCAAGTAGAGCTGGGTTCCCCGGGGCAGTGGTAGTAATAGTCTATAGATGGTGCTATGGATATTGCAGGATAGGGGTAGTAGTAGAGATGATAGCTGCTTGTGAGGGAACGCAGGGCTGGAGCACAAGGATCACACAGACTCACGGTTTTTAAGTCTTTCCAAAGCTTTACTGCATATGTTGGTAGCAGAGTACTGTCCACAGAGTCTGTACCGGGGCCGGGTTGCTCCCACCCTGTCCGGGTCCTCAGCTTCCCACTGCTGCGCTGTATGTGTGGCCCTGCTGCCGCTTTAGCTGGGCTGCTGGCTCTGATTCTCCTTACAGGTACCCCGTTTGCTAGGCAACTTTGAGTCTGTGTGCTTCTGACCCCCGCCGTGTTGCTTCGCTGAGGTACAGTGTAGATCTACAACCTCCACTATCCCGGTGTTTTCTGTGCTGCGTGTTTCAGTCACAGATTCGGATCCGGTATCCAGTCTCTGCGCTCCTCTGGGGCGAGTTATGAGGTAACTCAGTCTCCCAGATATGTTCATCTGTTTCTTGTACTCCTCTCCTTAGACCCTGGCTTCAGGCCTGAAAGTAGTCAGTGGACCCTGTCAGGAGCTCAGCACTGCTCCCATTTACAGGTCCTCCTCCTAGTGCTCCCTGCACTAAACTGAACTGCTGTCAACTATAAACTAACTACTTCCTCCTCAGACCAGAATATATCAGGGAGCTGCTTCAGCTCCCCCTCCTGGCCTAGAGGTGCTAGTGCAGTGTCCAGTGTTGAGCGGGGAGTTAACTCTTGTGACGTTACTGTGGCACATTAACCCCTGGGGTGCCACATAGACATAGTGACAACACACCCTGGCAGTGCAGGGATTAATACCTTTATTTTACTGATCCCGGCAAATGTCGTGTCATTTTACATTACTGACAAGCCGCTCTCCTCCTCCACTGAGCCGACCGTGGTCCTGAAGCTTCAGCGTGATGTTACAGTAATATGAAATATGCAGTCACCTTGTTTGGAGATCTCCTTCTTGCTGACTTGCCACGCACCATTGGAATCACTGTGTCCTCAGGTCACCAGGCAACTTCGGCTATGCCCCCCCCCCCCCCATTGTATTATATTTGTATTGTCTCACATGGTGTGTATAGTATTTATCTTATTATATTGTATCTTATATATTATTGTATTGTATCATATGCCCGCTGATTTGTAAAGTGCTGTGGAATATGTTGGCACTATAAAAATAAAAATTATTATTATATATTTGGACGGGACCAGCTTTGTAAAGTTTATCTGTTCTGCACATTATACTATAATATTTTACTTAGTCTGGGGCATTAAATGGTTCTCACCTCCAATGACACGTTCGATGGCCTTCTCAAAGTGCTTCTCCACTACATACTCATTCAGGTGTCTGGCTGCAATCAGAGCCGCCTCATTACAGACATTGGCGATGTCAGCACCTGAGACAAGAGACATAAGACGTCACGGTAAAGGAAGAAATCATTATATCACATATTTTGGGGATGTCCTTGCCTGTAAAGCCTGGAGTCAGAGCCGACAACTTCCGAGACAAGTCATCCTTGCTGATGTTGTCAGGCAACTTTAAAGGACGCAGGTGAACCTTAAAAATAGAGGCTCTTCCTTTGATATCAGGGGACCTACGGGAGAAAAAAAATGGATACACAGAGATTAGTAAGGAAAACCTTTTTTCTGTGATTTTTATTTTTTGGGGGGTGGGGGGATATGATATATATGTTATAGTGAATTGAAGTACTGTACATAAGTGACCATGACACGTTTCTCCTGGAGTTTCAGTCACCCTTGCAGGAATATATGAGACCACTATTTTTGTGTTTTTTTCGGTATTGGTATACCCCTGGTAATCTTACATTTATACCCTATCATGTGAGATGGTAATGTAATTTATGTGACCAAGATTTTGCCACTTTTCATACCCATTGCACCTAGCAGGAGGCTACTGGCTCCTCTGAGAGGCAACACATGTCTTTAAAGACACAAGGCTGCCATAGGGTGTCAGCTACATAGGTCTATGTGATATGTCTTTAAACACCACCAGTCTCCTCCCTGACAGCATGGCTGGTCGCAGATGCTACAATCGCCCCCATGCCTGGGTTGCAGGAGACTGAGCACCGGTGTCCAGACATGTGTTGCCTCTCAGAGGAGCGAGCAGTCTCCTGCTAGGTGCAATGGGTATGAAAAGAGGCGAAATCTTGGTGATTTTTTTAAATTTTAAGTCCTATTTTCGGTGAATGTAATTTATGTGACAATTCCAATCATACGTTACCTTCCTTTCTGATTTTTGACCTACCAATGAAGATTTGCCGATCAAATCGCCCAGGTCTCATTAAAGCTGGATCCAGTATATCTGCACGGTTGGTGCCAGCCAGGACCACCACATTTGTGTCAGAGTTAAAGCCTACAGCAAAGAAGAAGACAATCAATGCGATCAGAGGAGTATGGATAAGAGGATGTCTAGAACAGTGTTTCCCAACTCCAGTCCTCAAGGCACACCAACAGGTCATGTTTTCAGGATTTCCTTAGGATTGCACAGGTGTTAGTTTAATCACTTGCACAGGGGATAATTCCATCATCTGTCTAATGATAAGGAAATCCTGAAAACATGACCTGTTGGTGTGCCTTGAGGACTGGAGTTGGGAAACACTGGTCTAGAAGATCAGTGGTCTTTAGCCTGGGGTTCTCCAGAAATAAAACTCTCACCCCTCCACCATCATAGTTCCTTTGACCCCCCTGCAACACTATGATCACTACTCACCATCCATTTCTACCAGCAGCTGGTTTAAGGTGTTTTCTTGCTCACTGTGGCCTCCGAAGGACCCTTGTCCTCGTTTTCTGCCCACAGCATCAATCTCATCGATGAAGAGGATACATGGAGCGTTCTTACGAGCCAATACAAACATGTCCCGCACCTACGGGAAAAGGCCAGGTCTTGTATTAATGTAAAAACAATCAGAATTTGGATCGGCCCTCGGTTAGAGACTTACCCTGGCTGGGCCAACGCCGACAAACATTTCCAGGAACTCTGATCCATTCACAGTTATGAAAGGCACATTGGCTTCTCCTGCAGTTGCCTTGGCAAGTAGGGTCTTTCCGGTACCTGGAGGTCCAGTGAGCATTGCTCCCTAGTCAAGTAAATAGAACTCAGTTTTAAAGAATCGGATAACTCCTTTAAGATCTCAACAATCTTTGTACCTAGTGTTTAAGGAAAGCGGCCAAAAACTGACACTAGAAATCAGAAACCGAAGCCTGAAACGCAGTAATATGGCAGTGTATAGTGTGGACCCTATGTCCATAGTGTAATATTCCCACCTCTCCCTGCTCTCTTACCCGAGGTATCTTTGCCCCCAAATCATGATATTGTTTGGGATTTTTGAGGAAATTCACAAATTCCATTATCTCCAACTTTGCCTCCTCACATCCGGCCACATCACGAAACTTCACATCGATGTTTCCTTTCATCATCTTGGCGGTCGTCTCCCCGATGCCAAAAATTCCTCCACTTTTACCTCCTCGGACAGAACCCATAAGACCTTTCCGTAGAGTATAAAATAAATATCCAATGATGAGTAATGAGGGAATGATGCTCTTGAAGAAAGACCTGAAAAATAAGAGGATAAAAGACCCACGGTAGGAAAATAGCAAAACAATCCTTAATTCACATAGAGCCGTATAGGTGTCATAAAAATGTGAACTCTTGCTTTCTCTTAACAGCTATGTGAAGCCAGAAAAAGGCCAAGTGTAGTTTACGTTAAAGAGAATTTTGTTTACGTACCGTAAATTCTTTTTTCTTTAATCATCAATGGGAGACCCAGACAATGGGGTTTAGGGCTCCGCCCTCCGGAGGTCACACTAGGTACTACAAGTTTGTAGACACCGCCTCCTCCGCTTATAAACCCCCACCGTAGGGAACATCCTCAGTTTAGTCCATAAGCTGCGAGGAGAAAAATTAACCACACCCGAAACATCGGGAAGAATACCGTGCACAGACGGTTTGAACAACCCGGAAAACACTGTCTCAACAGAGAACAGATCAAATGCAAACATGCAACGGAACAACTGGGTGGGTGCTGGGTCTCCCATTGATGATTAAAGAAAAAAGAATTTACGGTACGTAAACAAAATTCTCTTTTTTCTGGTCATCATAATGGGAGACCCAGACAATGGGGATGTCCTAAAGCAATACCCCAGGGCGGGAAGAGTTCCTCAACAAGACGGATAATACACGGTCCCCCTTAAAGGTGGGCAACCGCCGCCTGGAGGACCCGCCTGCCCAAACTTGCGTCCGCAGAGGCATGGGCATGCACCATATAGTGCTTAGAGAAAGTGTGCAGGCTGGACCAGGTGGCCGCCTGACACACCTGTAGAGCAGATGCTCGATGTCGCAAGGCCCATGAGGCACCTACAGCTCTAGTAGAGTGTGCCTTCAAACCCACCGGGAGAGGCAAACCAGAAGACCGGTATGCCTCCTGAATGGGAGCCTTGATCCATCTGGCCAAGGTCGACTTCGAAGCCGCGGACCCCTTACAGCGACCCATCGTGAGGACAAATAAGGAATCCGAACTCCTAAAGGAGGCGGTCCTGGACACATAAATGCGTACGGCTCTCACGAGATCCAGAGTATGGAGGTCGCGCTCAACCTGATGAACGGGAGCGGGGCAAAATGATGGGAGAATAATCTCCTGGTTTAGGTGGAAAGTTGAAACCACCTTCGGCAAGAATTCAGGCCGCGGGCGCAACACCACCTTGTCTTGGTGAACCACCAGAAAGGGTGACTTGCACGAAAGTGCAGCCAATTCTGAGACCCTTCTCAGAGACGTAATTGCCACCAGAAAAACCACCTTCTGGGACAGACGAGAGAGAGAGATGTCTCTCAGTGGCTCAAACGGCGGTTTCTGTAGTGCCGCCAGGACCATGTTGAGGTCCCAAGGGTCCAGAGGTCGTCTGTAAGGCGGAACCACCCGAGACACCCCCTGCAGAAATTGACGAACCTTCGGGAGGAGCGCCAAGCGCCTGTCAAACAGCACTGAAAGTGCTGATACTTGACCTTTCAGAGAGCCAAGGGATAATCCCAACTCCAAACCCGACTGTAGGAAGGCCAACAATGTCGGGATGGACAAGGGCCACGGTGAGCGTCCACCAGAGGCACACCAGGAGAAAAAGATTTTCCACGTTCTGTGGTATATCTTCCTGGAGACAGGTTTCCTTGCCCGATTCATCGTGGCAACCACCGTAGGAGAGAAGCCCCTGGAGGTCAGCAACCAGGCCTCAAGAGCCATGCAGTCAATCTGAGGGCCTTGGAATTGAGGTGGAAGAATGGGCCTTGCGCGAGTAGATCTGCGCGTTCTGGAAGAGCCCACCGGTGTCCGCCTGACAGTTGCCAGAGGTCCGGGTACCAGGACCTCCGGGGCCAATCTGGAGCCACTAGAATGGCTACTCTGCATTCTGTCCTGATTTTCCACAGCACCCTGGGAATCAGAGCCAGAGGCGGGAACACATATGGCAGCTGGAAGCTGGACCAACTCAGGATCAGGGCATCCGCCCCCAGAGACTGAGGATCCCACGATCGTGCCATGTATTGGGGTACCTGATGATTCAGCCGTGAGGCCATCAGATCCACGTCCGGAGTGCCCCATTTGCTGCAGATGTCCCGAAAGACGTCTGGATGCAGGGACCACTCTCCGGCGTCCATCCCCTGTCGGCTCAGGTAGTCGGCCTCCCAGTTCTCGACCCCTGGGATGTGAACTGCGGAGATCAGGCAGCCGTTTTCCTCCACCCAGGCTAGAATGCGGTGGACTTCGGCGAGGGCCTGAGCACTTCTGGTCCCTCCCTGATGATTTATATAGGCGACGGCCGTCGCATTGTCGGACTGAACCCGAATGGGTTGTCCTGACAGGAATTTCTGAAACGCCAGGAGCGCCAGATAGACCGCCTTGATCTCCAGCACGTTGATCTGTAATGCCGACTCCGACTGAGTCCAGAGGCCTTGAGCCCTGTGGTGCAAGAACACCGCACCCCAGCCTTTTAGACTGGCGTCGGTGGTCACCACTAACCATGACGGTTTTAGAAAAGACCGGCCCCGTGACAGATGAAGTGGCTGGAGCCACCACTGTAGGGAGTCCCTGGTCGATTGTGACAGCGTCACCAGCCGATTCAGAGAAATCGTCCTTTTGTCCCATCGGCGAAGAATCTCCAACTGGAGAGGACGGAGGCGAAACTGTGCGAAAGGCACCGCCTCTATCGCCGCTACCATGCGTCCCACCAGCTTCATCAACCCCCGTAGGGAAGATTGTGGTGACAGGAGAACATTCTGCACTCCTGATTGGATCGCAAGCTGTTTGGCTTGAGGTAGGGACACCAGGGCTGAGTCCGTGTGGAAGTCCATGCCCAGATATGTCAAAGACTGGGTCGGAATCAGGGTCGACTTTGGAATGTTGAGAAGCCACCCGAACTGTTCCAGAGACTTTATGGTCACCTCCAGGCTCACCCGACAAAGGTCTTCCGATGGCGCCCTGACCAGCAGGTCGTCCAAATAGGGAATGACGGCGTGTCCCTGCACATGCAGGAGAGCCATCATTGAGGCCATCACCTTTGTGAACACTCGCGGTGCCGAGGCTAGCCCGAATGGCAGTGCCACAAATTGGAAGTGTTCTTCCCCACTGCGAATCTCAACCAGCGCTGATGAGCCGGTGCAATGGGCACGTGAAGGTAGGCGTCTCGGATATCTATGGACGCCAGGAAGTCTCCCTGTGACACAGCCGCGATCACGGAGCGCAGGGATTCCATACGAAACTTCCGAACCAACACGTGGCGGTTGAACAACTTGAGGTCCAGAACCGGACGAAAAGAGCCGTCCTTCTTTGGGACAATAAAGAGGTTGGAGTAAAAACCCCTGAACCTCTCTCCCGTGGGTACTGGGACCACCACTCCGTCTCTGCGGAGTCCCTCCAACACCAGATGAAAAGCCTGAGCTTTGTCTAGGGATGGAACAGACCGATGGAATCGGTGTGCCGGCTGTGACGTCAGCTCTATCCTGTAGCCTTTTGAGACTACGTCTCGGACCCACTGGTCTTGAACGTGGAGAAGCCATCTGTCCTGGAAAAGAGACAGGCGGCCCCCCACTTGTGGGGAGACAGGATGAAGGAGCGAGTCATGCCGAAGCGGGTTTAGGGGTGGCAGCTGCAGCCCCTGCCGGCTTCTTTTGGCGACTTTTGTTGCGCCACTGAGTGGAGGGCTTGCCCCCATGGTCCGCGCGAGCGGACGCCGCTGATGACTGCGAGCTGGGGCGAAAGGACCACTGTTTTGGGTTCCTTTTCACGGAGTACCGTGGCTTAGGCTTATTCTGCGGTATCTTAGACTCAGCAGAATCCTTTATCAGCTTGTCCAGCTCGGTGCCGAAGAGCCTGTCACCAGCAAACGGAAGATTTTGCAAAATCTTCTTAGACGTGGCATCTGAGTCCCAAAGACGCAGCCACAACAACCTGCGGATCGCTATAGCATTGGCCGAAGCCACAGCCGAGCGAGTGGCAGTTTCCAAAGTTGCCGTCCTGGCGTAATCCGCATAAGCCCTTGCTCTGTCGGAGAGTGCCAGGACCTCTGGGCTGGCCCTAGCTAGATCAGAGATACCATCCAAGCAGGAGGTAATCGCTTGTAGGGTCCAGACCGCGGCAAAATTAGGGGCAAATGAAGACCCCACACCCTCATAGGAAGACTTGGCGAGTTGCTCGACCTGTCTATCAGTAGCATCCTTCAATGAGGAGCTATCAGAGGCAGAAAACAAGGAGCGTGCAGCAATCCTAGTCATGGAAGCGTCCACCTTAGGGGACTGTGACCATTCCAGAAGCACCTCCTGGGGAAGGGGAAGCGAAGGTCCTTAGGTTTACGGACATAACGCCGCCCAGGATGTAACCTGGGTGCTCTAATCACCCTTCCAAAATTAGTGTGGTCCATAAAGGACCCACTTGGTCTCGCCTCCGGCCGCAGCCATTGATAGACCTCCTTGGGGTGAACAGTCACCTCCTCAGGAGGAGTGACCAGACGTAATGTCTCATTGATGGAGGACACCAGATCCTCCACCCCATCTGGAGGTTCAGAGACAGACCCGAGAGTAGAACCCCCATCATCTTCCTCACCATCAGAGGAACGCTCCTCCTCAGAGGGAGCTTGGAGCTCTGGAGAGGCCTCACGAGCTCGCTTAGGGGGTCTCACAGAAGAAGTAAGAAGCACCCGGGGGTAACTGGGAGGAGTAGCTGGGTTTTCCAGCCTCCTATGAAGTGCCTCCAGGGATTGCGACATGGAGGACATCTGGGACAGCAGAGATTCATTTATCTTATTCTGCGCTTCCCATGTCCCTGGGATCACCCGAACCTCAGGGTACAGACCCGCAGATTCTGATTCAACAGTAACTGTCCGGGTCTCTGGGCGTCCGCAATTATTGCAGGACCCCTCCACCAGTGAACCGTTGCATGTAGCGCAGGTAATGGTGCCATCTGCCGCCTTAGCAGCATGCTTCCTTACTGAGGACATCGCCACAGTAGGGGGAATAAGCCAAGTTGTAACAAACAAACCGGAGATCCCGGTGGCTTACCGACCGCAGTAAGCGGTAGGAGGAAGCGGTGTTCGTGTGTGACCTCCGCGAGTTCCGGTCTCCCCTGGAAAGTGCAGACCCACGCTGCAGCCAGATCCCAGGAAGAGAGGGAGAAGATGGCCGCCGACAGTAAAGTCATAGGCGTGGCCAGGAACACGCGGGAGAACACAAAACACGCCCATCGGTGATGTCACCTAAGAGCTGCTTCCTCCTCCTCCAGTCAGCCTCAGTAATGGAGGTGCCAGAGCCCGCAGCGCGGGAAAAGAGTGTGTAACAATACACATACACACACAGACTGCATGCACAAAACAAACATCAGCAGTCTACAGCCTCAGCCCCTGAGACACACAGGGCGGTCAGCCAGAGTGACCCCAGCACAGGGTACACCGACAGAACCGCGGACCCGAGGGTAACCGCGCGGTCTGAGTGTCATGACACCAAGTGACAGACACTACCCCCAGGCACACAGGAGACACACCAGGTGCCTCAGTGCCGGTCCGGTCTGTAAGCACCTTTAGGGAGGCCTCGGACGGGGGTACAGCACCAGTCCGGAGTGTAAGCACCATTTAGGGAGGCCTCGGACTGGGCTGGCTCCGTCCGGTCTGTAAGCACCATTTAGGGAGGCCTCGGACGGAGCGGAGCTGTGCAAGGCTCCAGGCTCCCCCTCTCCAGAGCCTCCATGGAGGGATGGAAAGGAAGGAGCTCGACAGCGTACCGGGAGAACATTTAAGTGTCCAGGCTAAAAAGCCCTCCGGTACCTCCACCAGCGTGTTCCACAAAGGGTGAGCGGGGAGACTGTCGAGGGTCCCGACCGGGACCATTTACCTTGTCTTCATACGCCATCACGTAAGCTGTGAGAATGCAGTGAAGTGCAAGCAAAGCGTGATCCTCCGAGCACACTAAGTTTAAAACTGAGGATGTTCCCTACGGTGGGGGTTTATAAGCGGAGGAGGCGGTGTCTACAAACTTGTAGTACCTAGTGTGACCTCCGGAGGGCGGAGCCCTAAACCCCATTGTCTGGGTCTCCCATTATGATGACCAGAAAATAAGCATTTATCATCATTATATAGTAGATATCTTTATAAAAATACACACACACACACACACACATATATTGTGAGGAGCTGGCCATGAACTAATGACTCACACTTTTACAGCACAGATCGCTGGTTACAGCAATATTTTTGTTCTTTATTAGGCTGGCTTCAAACTTGCGGTCCCCTCCGCAGCATCCTGCGGAGGGGAACCGCAAGCTGAGTGCAGGCACCGCAAGTCCCTATGTTTAACATGGGGACGCAGGTGCCTGCGCTCAGGTGCATATTGGCGTGCGCACCCATTCACTGACATGTATGATTTGTACGCAGGCGGATGCTTGTGCACAAATCATACATTCTCGTCCGCACCAGGAACGCATCAGCATGCGTACAAATCACTCACGGAAGTGAATGGGTGCACACAGGTTGCGCACGCCAACATGCACCTGAGCGCAGGCACCTGAGTCCCCATGTTAAACATAGGGACTTTGCGGTGCCTGTGCTCAGCTTGCGGTTCCCCTCCGCAGGACGCTGTGGACGGGACCGCAAGTGTGAAGGCAGCCTTATGGTACGGTCACACACCACGATATCACGAATGATATCACAGATACGACCCTTTTTTTAGGCGTGGCTATGATGTCCAAACGATATCGTAGCGTGTGACTCCTAGATACGACGACGATAATGCGTCGTATCGCTCATTGCAGATTTGAGAACATGTTCACAAATATGCCGATTTTCGACCGTACGATCTGCTGCATCGTGCTGTGTGACACCGTGCAAACAATCTCATTAACAATTAACAACAAAAGCTGTATAAAACATCAGAACATCCTGCATGGAGAGTGGAAAGATCATAGATATTCCTAACCTGTATGTTGATCATTACATGGATCTACAATGGTGACAGCACTTTTTTTTTTCCCCTTCCTGGATTATCCATCCACCGTTGGCATATCATATATATTCATCATCTCATCTGTCTCTGAGTGACTTCTCTGCCACATGGACCCCCCTGGCTACATCTGACCCCCAGCTACATCGGATCCTGGCTGCACCTCAGCATCTCGCCCCCAGCAGCACCTGATAGCATCCACGGCTGCATCTCATCTCCCCGGCTGCCCCACCTGACCCCGCGGACGCCACAGCCAATCCCGACTGCCTAAAATGATCCCCCAAGTGCCCCATCCGGCTCCCTGTATTACATCTCATCCCCGGTCAACACCCCATCCCGGGACCGCTCCCCACTGACGACCATTCAGCCACACCACAACTTTCCCCCTCTGCTTCTGACCTCTGCCGCCACCATCACTCTCTGCTCACCGTACACAATGTTCCCGCTACTCCTCACTCTCACTCCCATCCTTCTCCACTTCCTACTACCCCCACTTATTCCCCCTCCCAGCAACGAAATACTGCTCTCTTCCTCCATCCTGCCTAACCACCTCACCCACTTCTCCGACTTATTCATTCACTTTCAATCCTCAATCACCAAACAAGCACACCCGCCACCTGCTAACCCTCTGCCTACTCCTCCTCCTTGCCGGTGACATCTCCCCCAATCCTGGACCCCCCCCACCACATCCCACAACTACCTTCATCCCACACCCATGACCCATCGCCAACCCTTGCAACCTGACCACCACTAACCCTCGCAACCCCACCAACCTTAGACCTATTCCCCCAACCCCTGCCCCCCCCCCCCACTGTTCTACCCGGCGCACTCTGGAATGCCCGCTCAGTGTGCAATAAACTCCCAGACATCCACGAACTCTTTATCCCCAAGAAACTATCATTCCTTGGCATCACCGAGACCTGGCTCACCCCCTCCGACACAGCCTCCCCCGCTGCACTATCGTACGGCGGCCTCAGCCTGTCCCACACCCCCTGTCCCTTTGGCAAACACGGCGGCGGTGTCGGCATACTCTTGTCCAATTCCTGCACCTTCAGCCCTATTTCCCCGCCCCCCTCCGTCGCTGCCCCCACCTTCGAAGCCCACTCGGTCCGAATCTTCTCCCCCTGCAACCTCCAGCTAGCCATCATCTACCGCCCCCCTGGACCCATCGCCTCCTTCCTTGACCACTTCACCACCTGGCTACTTCACTTCCTCTCCACTGACATCCCCACCATCATCATGGGCGACTTCAATATCCCCATTGATACTCCCCGCCCAGCCGCCTCCAATCTTCTTTCCTTGACCACTTCCCTAGGGCTCTCCCAATGGTCCTCCTCTCCCACCCACGAACAAGGCCACACGCTTGACTTCATCTTTACCCGCCTCTGCTCCCTCTCCAACCTCACAACCTCGGAACTCCCCCTATCAGACCAACATCTTTTGACCTTCTCCGCCCTCTCTTCCCCTGCCACGCTACCCCCTCCCCGCAAACTTGATCACCCTCGCCGAAACCTAAGAGCTCTTGATCTTCCTTTATTCTTCAAATCCCTCCTCCCTCTCACCAACATACCCTCCGCTGGAGACATAGACACTGCCACCACCCTATACAACCCCACAATAACGAACGCCCTTGACCTAGCCGTCCCCCTCACATTCCACGCTCCACGCACTAACAGGCAACCCTGGCATACGACCCTCACTAAAAACCTAAGACGGGCGTCCAGGGTCGCCGAGAGGAGATGGAAAAAGTCCCACACCTCCGAGCACTTTGCTCTGTTCAAACAATCCCTCACTGACTTCAAGACGGCACTTGCTACTGCCAAGCAAGCCTTCTTCTCATCCCTAATAACCTTCCTGTCCCGCAATCCCAAACAGCTCTTCAAAACTTTCAACTCCTTACTCCGCCCGCCCGCTCCTCCCCCCTCTCCCCTCATCTCTGCTGAAAACTTTGCGACCTTCTTCAAGGAGAAGATCGACAAGATCAGAAACAGCTTTGGCCCACTTTCCCCACAACTCCCCCTCTCACCTACACTGCTCTCCTCCACCATTAGCCACTTCCCCCCCATAACTGAAGACCAACTCTCCTCCCTCCTGTCGAAATCACACCTCACCACCAGCGCCCATGACTCGCTCCCATCTCACCTCATTCCTAACCACACCTCCATTTTCATCCCAGCCCTCACCCACCTCTTCAACCAATCACTTACTACTGGCGCCTTCCCCTCAGCCTTCAAACACACCCCATCCTTAAAAAACCCTCCCTCGACCCTACCTCTGTCGCCAACTATCGCCCCATATCTCTTCTCCCATTCGCCTCTAAGCTACTCGAACAGCACGTCCACTCTGAACTGTCCTCCCACTTCTCCTCCTGCTCCCACTTTGACCGCCTACAGTCCGGCTTCCGACCCCTCCACTCCACCGAAACAACCCTGACCAAAGTCACCAACGATCTACTTGCCGCCAAGAACAAACTTCACTACTCCATCCTCCTCGACCTGTCCGCCGCTTTCGACTCGGTTGACCACTCCCTTCTTCTCCAGATCCTGGAATCCCTCGGCATCACCCACCTTGCCCTCTCTTGGATCTCCTCATACCTAGCAGACCGGACCTTCAGTGTCTCCCACTCCCACACCTCCTCCTCGCCCTATCCCCTTTCTGTCGGACTCCCCCAAGGTTCGGTCCTGGGTCCACTACTTTTCTCCATATACACTCTCGGCCTAGGGCAACTCATTGAGCCCCACGGCCTCCAGTACCACCTCTACGCCGATGACACCCAAATCTACTTGTCCGGCCCCGACATCACCTCCCTACTCTCCAAAATCCCACAATGCCTTTACCCCATCTCATCCTTTTTCTCTGTTTGCTTCCTTAAACTCAACATGGACAAAACTGAATTCATAGTCTTCCCCCCCAAGAAATTCCCCCCCACTTCCCAACCTATCCATCTGTGTCAATGACTGCGCCCTCTCCCCAGTCTCCCAAGCCAAGTGCCTCAGGGTAATCCTTGACTCCTCCCTATCCTTCAAGCCCCACATTGAAGCCATCTCCACATCCCTCCGGCTCCAGCTTAGAAACATCTCATGGATCCGCTCCTTCCTTACCCACGACACCGCTAAAACACTTATTCATGCCCTCATCATCTCCCGCCTTGACTACTGCAACCTCCTTCTCACTGGCCTCCCATCCAACTCCCTCACACCTCTCCATTCTATCCTCAATTCCGCTGCCCGACTAATCCATTTGTCCCCCCGCTACTCCCCTGTCTCCCCCCTCTGCCAAGCCCTTCACTGGCTCCCCGCCTCCAAGAGATCCCAGTTCAAAACACTAACCATGGCATACAAAGCGATACACAACCTGTCCCCACCATACATCTCTGCCCTGGTCTCCCGATACCTACCCTCACGCAACCTCCGTTCCTCACAAGAACTCCTCCTCTGCTCCCCCCTCATCTCCTCATCGCACAATCGCGTCCAGGACTTTGCCTGGGCATCTGCCAAACTCTGGAACTCCCTGCCCCAACACGTCAGACACTCTCCAACCCTGAGAAGCTTCAAGTGTCACCTGAAGACTCACCTATTCCTTCAAGCCTACAACCTGCCATAAGACCCAGGCGACTGCCCCGTAACTGACACTCCCCTAGCCTACTGTATCCCCACCCGCCCCTCGTAGACTGTGAGCCCTTGTGGACAGGGTCCCCTCCCCTCCTGTACCTATATGTCCTGATTGTCTAGAGTTATTGTAACTGTGCTCGTCTCCCCTATCCTCATGTAAAGCGCCATGGCACCTAATGGCGCTATATGAATAAATAATAGTAATAATAAAAATAATAATAAATAATAATTTCACCTATTGCTGACACTGGCTGGCCTTGATCGGTGGGTTGTGTGCTGGATCGCTGGCGTGTTGTCAAATGTGAAATCGTTAACAAGACCTATGCTTGTGACACCGCACAAGCGATATTGCAAAATTGTGCTAAAGATCTTGATCATGTGACTTTCAAGCCGATATCGTGATCGAGATTGAAGCGTGTGACGGTACCATTAGAGATTTGCTTGCTTGTCAGTTTTAAGGTCACTTGTCTGTACACAATTGGAAGGGGCAGGGGATTCTAACAGTGTGTCATCCAAGTCAGCCTCTAAAGGCCGGGCTACACGCAGCGACAACGCTACTGATGTCGCTGCAACGTCACAGGGTTTGTGACGTTGCCGCGAGCGACGTTGCTGTGTGTGGACATGCTGCAATGACCAGCGATCAGCTCACTGATCATTGCTGAATGGCCGGGACCATTATTCAATCGTTGGTCTGCCGCTGTCACGCATGTATCAGCATGTGTGACAGGGGCAACAACCAGTGATCCCCAGTCTGCGCCCGAGACCCTGAATGATCCAAGTGACCGTCGGGTGTCGGCGCATCGCTGGGTGATCGCTGGTAAGTATGCCTGTGTGCCATCTCACCAGCGATCACATAGCGATGTTCCAGCGATCTCTATGGGTACCTTTACACGCCGTGGTTGCGGCGAGAAATCTGACCGGTAATCTGTTGCCCCGTTACCATCGCCGTGAAATTGCCTCGCAATTGCGGCGTGTAATTGGGGAATTTGGCGCCGATAAAAAAGGTTGTGCCTGGTTCCGATTTCACAGCACTGCTCCAAAATCAGAGGAAATCATGAAGGCTAGATTCCCTGCTTTTGGCGTGTGAATGGACGATAGTGATGGAATCTGCATTGCCTCTTGATTTCCCGGAGGCATGCTACAGCGTGCTGGAGTCCGCACCCCGTCTGCGATGATTGGTGGTGGCTACTGTGTTTCCATTGGCTGTCAGTTGACACAGCGCCATATTTGAACAGCTGTCCATTCACCACCACACAATGGCAATGGAGTCATGTATTAGCCAGCCTCCTGCACAGGATGCCCAATCATAACGCTATTGCGTTGTCTAATCAGCGTGTTTGGGGCGCGGAATACACAAGTCTTTCATGCCTATGTTCTCGCGGAAATTGCGACGTGTAAAAGCGCTTTCGGCGTTCTGAGGCAACCATGAAAAATGTGCACGCGCACGTTAGATTGCCTTCTATTGCCGCCAAAAGTTGCGTGTAAAGGTACCCCATCGTTGGTCGGGTCGCTGGAACATCGCTACGTGTAACCCGGCCCTAAGGCCATAACGCAATCATTCCTACATTAACATTCATTGTCCTGCATCTAGTGGGGGAAACTGTCTTTGTTTCTCTTAACAGGTGGGGGAAGCTGCTGGATACACACCTTTGCAGACTGTCTGGAGACTTTATTGTGTTGAATTGAATGCACATATGGTTAAGGAGGTTAGATGTACTTGTCTTTACTCAACTAGAGGGCTGATTCCAAGAGACAGAGAGTAGAAGAAACATGCTTGGGGAGGTCAGTTGGTGCTGGCAATTGGAAGCAAAAAGCATCTGTGAGGTCAGGTTCTGAGCTTATGAATGGACTATAGAGTTTGGAGTTAAGGCCCAGTATCACATAACGACGCATCAGCGATCCCGATAACGATGTGCAGAGATCGCTGGTGCGTCGTTTACACATCGCTGGTGAGATGTCAAACAGGCATCTTACCAGCGATGTGAAAAACGACACATTAGCGATTCAGAACTATACAGAGGTCATTGTGAATTTTCTCTCCATAGAATAGCATTGAGATTGTTACTCATTATCTTTGTCAAACACAACGATGTAGCACTCCCAGCGGGAGCACAACGACACAGGAATGACCCAGAGCAGTGTGTAACGATCAACGATCTCACAGCAGGGGCCAGATCGTTGGTGCGTGTCACACAGAACGACATCGCTGTTGCGTCACGAATTTCGTGACGCAACAGCAATCCCAATAGCGATCTCATTAGCGATCTCTTTATGTGTGACAGGGCCTTTAGATACATGTGCTTGGGTCGTGATATCTACTGTTGTGATTAACTATTCTAAGGACTATTGTACTATTGTGGAGCTGGATACACGTGCTTTGGTCGTGATATCTACTGTCGGCACTTAAAGGGAACCTGTCACCTGGATCTAAGCCCCTACACTATCACTACCTGTCCCTGCACCTTCCTAGCTGCTCCCTATCTATCCCTCTCTGAGCTAAATCCGCCCTATAAAACTGCAGAAAAATAACTTATAACTTACAGAAGTCCCTGAGGCTGGGGACTGAGAAGGCAGCACCAGGCTCCATTCAGCCCCTCCTCCATGTAGCAGCACACGCCCCGCTGGGTGGCGTTATTCTTTCTTCATCGCCGCCTCCTCCATTTGGAATCTCCCGCCCGCTTTACACCTATCATGTTGTGGTGATGTGACCTCGATGTGTCCCCTGACTGAGACACAGCATATGGGAGATTGTATCTTCTGCTCGGTAGCAGCACACACAGGGTGAGGTGCTACTGGAGCTAAGTGCTGATTGAAATCACTGACCCCCAGGTGTGCGGGTGAATAGGAGATATGTGCTGCCCTGGGCTGTGGGGAGGGGGTGGAGTGTGTCAGGACAGCAGCAGGAGCTGCTGGGATTGTATGAGGTTCTACTCGGCTGTGCCCCGATGTAACAGGCCAGACTAACCCCCCCGACCAGAATATACTCGGGGTTAAAGTGGCCTAGGCCAGATTATACCCCTCCGTATACCACAGCAGCTGTAGATCAGGGCTCCAAGCAACACATGGGGGCCCGAGGCAGCACAAAGTGGCCCCAGGCAGCAGAAAGTGGCCCTACGCAACATACAGGGGCCCCAGGCAGTGCTAGGGCCCCAGGCAGTGCTAGGGCCCCAGGCAGTGCTAGGGGCCCCAGGCAGTGCACGGGGCCCCAGGCAGCACAAAGTGGCCCCAAGCAGCACAAAGAGGCCCCAGGCAACATACAGGGGCCCCAGGCAGTACTAGGGGCCACAAGCTACACACAGGATCCCAGGCTACACACAGGGGCCCCATGCAGCATACAAGGACCCCAGGCAGTGCACGGGGCCCCAGGCAGTGCACGGGGCCCCAGGGAGTGCACGGGGCCCCAGGCAGTGCACAGGCCCCAGGTAGCACAAAGTGGCCCCAGGCAACATACAGGGGCCCCAGGCAACATACAGGGGCCCCAGGCAACATACAGGGGCCCCAGGCTACACACAGGGTCCCAGGCTACATACAGGGGCCCCATGCAGCATACAAGGGCCCCAGGCAGTATAAAGGGGTCCCAGGCAGCGCATGGGGGCCAGAGGCAGCACACAGGTGGCCCACTGCCTGGGGCCCCTGTATATTGCTTGTGGTCACTTTGTGCTGCCTGGGGGCCCTGGTACTGCCTGGGGCCCCTGTATGTTGCCTGGGGCCACTTTGTGCTGCCTGGGGCCACTTTGTGCTGCCTGGGGCCTGTGCACTGCCTGGGGCCCCGTGCACTCCCTGGGGCCCCGTGCACTCCCTGGGGCCCCGTGCACTCCCTGGGGCCCCGTGCACTCCCTGGGGCCCCGTGCACTGCCTGGGGTCCTTGTATGCTGCATGGGGCCCCTGTGTGTAGCCTGGGATCCTGTGTGTAGCTTGTGGCCCCTAGTACTGCCTGGGGCCCCTGTGTGCTGCTTGGGGCCACTTTGTGCTGCCTGGGGCCCTGTGCACTGCCTGGGGCCCCTAGCACTGCCTGGGGCCCTAGCACTGCCTGGGGCCCCTGTATGTTGCGTAGGGCCACTTTCTGCTGCCTGGGGCCACTTTGTGCTGCCTCGGGCCCCCATGTGTTGCTTGGAGCCCTGATCTACAGCTGCTGTGGTATACGGAGGGGTATAATCTGGCCTAGGCCACTTTAACCCTGAGTATATTCTGGTCGGGGGGGTTAGTCTGGCCTGTTACAACGGGGCACAGCCGAGTAGAACCTTATACAATCCCGGCAGCTCCTGCTGCGGTCCTGACACCCTCCACCCCCTCCCCACAGCCCAGGGCAGCACATATCATCTCCTATTCACCCGCACACCTGGGGGTCAGTGATTTCAATCAGCACTTAGCTCCAGTAGCACCTCACCCTGTGTGTGCTGCTACCAAGCAGAAGATACAATCTCCCATATGCTGTGTCTCAGTCAGGGGACACATCGAGGTCTCATCACCACAACATGATAGGTGTAAAGCGGGCGGGAGATTCCAAATGGAGGAGGCGGCGATGAAGAAAGAATAACGCCACCCAGCGGGGCGTGTGCTGCTACATGGAGGAGGGGCTGAATGGAGCCTGGCGCCGCCTTCTCAGTCCCCAGCCTCAGGGACTTCTGTAAGTTATAAGTTATTTTTCTGCAGTTTTATAGGGCGGATTTAGCTCAGAGAGGGATAGATAGGGAGCAGCTAGGAAGGTGCAGGGACAGGTAGTGATAGTGTAGGGGCTTAGATCCAGGTGACAGGTTCCCTTTAAGGAACTATTCTACAGATTATTGTGGAGCAAGGTATATGTGTTTTGGTCATAACTACTGGTGGAATTTAAGGAACTATTCTTAGGATTATAGTGGAGCTAGATACTTGTGCTTTGGCCATGATCTCAGTCGTCTAGAGGCAACTAAGGACTATTCTTGCCAGCTGGTGTCTGATCTTTTGGGCTGGGGACATCACATTGTGGCCATCTACCCGGAGTTGCTGTAATAACATGTATGGATACAAATAAAACTTGTTATATCATTATCCTGCCTAAGTGATTACTACAACCTACAACTTCAGATCCTCACATATATTATATACACACACACTGTGTGTGAGTATATATATATGTTTATGAACTCACCCATCGCTCTCGGTGCTATATACTACAGTGATCCGATCAGCTGGTTCGATCCCCAGATCCTGCTGTGCTGTCTCCAGATTGCGCTCAAAGCTGTCCACGCTGCCGATATTAAACCAAGCTTGTGCCTGAAATGTACAAAGGATGGTCCGTGACATTTCTTATTCAACTACAATTCCCAAATAAGTTGGGACGCTTTCTCAAATTTAAATAAAGCAAGAAAGCAATGATTAAGAAAAACTCTTGGGCTATGTGCCTAGCGGTTATTTTATGCTTTACTTGCAGATTTTCTAAAATCTGCTCTTTAAAACACATCCCAGCAAAGTCAATGACAATTCTAAAGTGCTGTGTTTCCTTCAGGTTTTTTTCTGTACAGAAAAAAAATCAAAATGTTAATTGTTTCTGCGTTTTTCTCATACACTATACGATAGAAAAAAAACACACAGGAAACCGCATGGAAAATGCTAAAAAGTGTTTTTTTCTGCAGTTTTTTCTTGCCAGGAGATGCAGATTTGGTGCAGAAATAGTCTACTAGGTGGGCACATAGCCTTGCAGCCATATATTTTTTTTCATCATAGGACAAAAATCATAAGTTGAACATCGGCCATTTTTCTATTTAATTTGAAAATAACAAACTTATTTAGAAATTGGCTAAATCTCGTGTCTGTGTATAAAAAGAGCAGGTTAGAGAGGCAGAGTCTCACAAAAGCAAAGATGGTCAGAGGTTCAACAATCTGTGACTATCAGCATGTAAAAATTGTGAAAGATGTTCCCCAACATGACATTGCAAAGACTGAATGTCCCATCATCAATGGTACATAAGATGAAAAGATTCAGAGATTCTGAAGAAAACCATGTGAAGCAGGGTCGATATTCAACGCTAGTGATATACGGGACCTCTGGCGGGATTACATTAGTAACATTCATGATTTGGTCCTGCAAATCACTCCATGGGCTCCAAAATTCTGCCAGAAATCATTGTCTCTGCACTCCACAAATATGAGTGAGAGCTAAAATAAAAAGCCGCATATCAGCCCAATCCAGAAATGCATTTCAAACGGACGAAGGCAAAAAGAAAAACTGTTCTGTGGTTGGATTAATCAATTATGGACGACACATCCTGAGGACTCATTAAGAGAGGAACCATCCAGCTTGTTACCAGTGTACAGTTCTGCATCTCTGTTGGTCGGGGGGAGCATCATTTCCTATAGCAGGGGCAAATTAAGCCCCCGTCACACATACCGAGATTGTTAGCGAGATCGTACGTCACAGGTTTTGTGACATAACAGCGATCTCGCTAACGATCTCGCAAAGTTTGACACTTAGCAGCATCAGGCCCCTGCTGTGAGATCGCTGATTGTAACAAACTGCTCTGGGTCATTTTTTGGTTGTTGGTCTCCTGCTGGTCAGCACGCATCGCTGCGTGTGACAGCGAGAAACCAGCAATCAGTGACCTCACAGGCTGGTAACCATGGTAAACACCGGGTATTTAGGCAGCGTGCGCTGCCTAGATACCCGGTGTTCATAATAGTTACCAGCGTCCTCCCTGTTTACAGGCTGCGCTAAGCAGAGAGGACGCTGGTAACTATGATAAAACGGGTATCTAGGCAGTGCGTGCTGCCTAGATACCCGTTGTTTATCATAGTTACCAGCGATGTGGAGGTGGCTCCCTGGGGAGGTCTGCCTGTTTGACAGCTCCCCAGCGACCAGGTAACGACACACCAACGATCCCCTAAAGGATCGTTATCGTTGTCGGGATCGCTGGTGCGTCGTTGTGTGTGATGGGAGCTTTACACATGAAAAGTGCCATCAGTGCTAAGCATTAAATAAACATGTTAGAACAAACAACAATTACTCCAACCAGACAATGTCTATTTCAGGGAAGACCTTGTATTTTTCAGCAGGACAATTCTAAACCTCATAAGGCATCTATCACAGCAGTGCAGCTCCGCAGAGGAATGTCACAGCTGTCCAGATCCTTCACTAACAGAAAACATTTGGTGCATCATAAAATGAAAAGGAGCAGCGAGAATCCTACATAAAACAATGGGATAGTGTTCCTCTCCCATAAATCCAGTAGTTGTCTCGTCATATCCCAGTCATATCGCGTAAAGAATTGGGGATTAGTTTTTTTCAACTGAAATGGAAAAACATTCAACGTTCATCTTCTGATCTGTGTTCTGCTGTGAATAAAATATGGCAGTAAGAAATTTCTGAATCATTGCATTCTTTACACTAACAAGACTTTTTTGGAACAAGCACAGAAATAAAATCCACTGGAGATACTAGATGTAAAGTGGTGAATGCTACAGCTGCACCTTTGCCATTCAGCGGGCCAGGTGGATGATCGGTGCTCTTACCTCAGTAGAGGCCCCGTAAGCGGGAATCACTCTTACATATTGCTTATTGACAATTTCTAGCCGACCGACCTGCAGGGGATAGAAAATGAAATCTTAAGGACCAGATCAAGAAAGTAAGTACAGTATATACTCGTGTATAAGCCGACCCCCCTACTTTTGCCCCAAAAATCTGGAAAAACCTATTGACTCGTGTATAAGCCGAGGGTGGACCCCAGCACAGGTATACAGCCCTCAACAGTGTGGTATACAGCAGCCCCAGTGGTAGTATACAGCAGCCCCAGTGGTAGTATACAGCAGCCCCAGAGGTGTATACAGCAGCCCCAGAGGTATATAGAGCCCCAGTGGTAGTATACAGCAGCCCCAGAGGTAGTTATACAGCAGCCCCAGAAGTATATACAGCCCCAGTGGTAGTATACAGCAGCCCCAGTGATAGTATCCAGCAGCCCCAGAGGTATATACAGCCCCAGTGGTAGTATACAGCAGCCCCAGAGGTATATACAGCCCCAGTGGTAGTATACAGCAGCCCCAGAGGTATATACAGCCCCAGTGGTAGTATACAGCAGCCCCAGAGGTATATACAGCCCCAGTGTAGTATACAGCAGCCCCAGAGGTATATACAGCCCCAGTGGTAGTATACAGCAGCCCCACAGGTATATACAGCCCCAGTGGTAGTATACAGCAGCCCCACAGGTATATACAGCCCCAGTGGTAGTATACAGCAGCCCCACAGGTATATACAGCCCCAGTGGTAGTCTACAGCAGCCCCACAGGTAAATATAGCCCCAGTGGTAGTATACAGCAGCCCCACAGGTAAATATAGCCCTAGTGGTAGTATACAGCAGCCCCACAGGTAAATACAGCCCCAGTGGTAGTATACAGCAGCCCCACAGGTAAATATAGCCCCAGTGGTAGTATACATACAGCCCCACAGGTAAATATAGCCCCAGTGGTAGTATACATACAGCCCCACAGGTAAATATAGCCCCAGTGGTAGTATACAGCAGCCCCACAGGTAAATATAGCCCCAGTGGTAGTATACATACAGCCCCACAGGTAAATATAGCCCCAGTGGTAGTATACATACAGCCCCACAGGTAAATATAGCCCCAGTGGTAGTATACATACAGCCCCACAGGTAAATATAGCCCCAGTGGTAGTATACAGCAGCCCCACATATATATGCCCCAGAGGTATATACAGGCCCCCCCATCTATATACAGCCCCCCGCCGCAATCCTGTAAAGGAATAGATTAGTATACTTATCCATCCGCTGCAGCTGTCCCGCCGCCATCGCGATTCAGCATCTTCCGGCTTCCAGCGTCTCGCGTCTTCTTCCGGTTTCCTCCTCGGTCGCACAGGCAATGACGTCATTGCCTGCGACCATCGGAAGAAGACGCGAGACGCTGGAAGTCGGAAGATGCTGAATCACGATGGCGGCGGGGCAGCTGCAGCGGATGGATAAGTATACTAACCTATTCCTTTACAGGATTGCGGCGGGGGGCTGTATATAGATGGGGGCACTGTATACTGTATACATTGTATACAGTATACAGTGACTCGCGTATAAGCCGAGGGGGGGACTTTTCAGCCCAATTTTTGGGCTGAAAAACTCGGCTTATACGCGCGTATATACGGTAAAAGCCTCTCTGCGGATGAGCCGTGCAGGTGCCCGGCATCTGTTTTTGGCTAAGCCAGGAATAAGATGATTCGTTGGCAAATTTCCTGATAAATTAGCAATTAAAAATGGCACTTACCCTATGTAACATAATTATGGGCAGATATTTATGGTGGATCTCGGCAAATTCCACAAGGACTGCCAAAAATCAAACCTGCAATATGACAGAACAGAACAGAACAAATTGTCCAAATCTGTCTCCTTTGGAGAGAAGAGTTGCTCTCTTCGCCTATCAGCTGCTCATCTCCCTCCTTATACCAGGCTGATGTCCATTGTGCCAAAATGTAAATGAATATATCAACTGCCCATGAAACACAGAAGCCAGATGAACGGTCTTCAAGTGTAACATACCAGCCCTCTTTCCAGGTAGAAATGAACAAACTCCTTCCAACTAATTTCCTTGCCGGAGTCTCTAAGGTAAAAAACTGCAAATCCGGAGAGTAACCCAGCTGCGAGGAACATGAAGCTGCGGAAATTTTTATCATCCCATGGGAATTCGCCCTGTAACGACAAGTCAGGAGGAAGAATTGTTAATATCTGCACAGAAGATGCACATAACATGGAGTGATCGCCAACATCATCATTAGGACTTTTACACCAGTGTTTTTTCTGCAAAAAAACCCCAAAACCAGATCTTGTAAAGAAGCCATTTTTCGCTCATTCATTCTCAATGGATTCCGATAGCATCCGTTTGCATCAGGTTGCTACCTGATCTAGTTTATTGCTGCTTTGTGCCGAAGCCAAAAAACTTTAAAAAAAAACCTTTATTGTGGACTGTAGGGATCAGTCTCTATAGCAGCAGCAAGTAAGGCAGTGACACTCAGGCTCAGTCCAAACAAGTGTGTTTTATTGCACACAATGGCAAAATAACAGAAATAGTCCTTTCATCAGGATAACAGCGTCGGCGCTAAACCTGCTCCTCCTGGATCTCGCCTAGGGGTCCTACCCCACCTTGGGGTCCGGTACACACTCCCTGTGCTTTCACAGGCTACTTTCCCACAGGCTGCACTCCTCTGCCGTCTGATCTCATCTCACCATACCTTGACAGCCGTCTCCACCGGCCTAATCTCTCCCACCTGTCTTTCCCTCCCAGCTACTTCAAAAGCCTGGGGCGGGAGATGAGGAATGGAGGCCCGCCCAAAACCTTCCCCCATTCCTCATAGATGAGGTCCCATAACAGGCTCTACCAACAGTCACCGTTCTCAGTAACGCTGGCCATACCTACCTCACCTATGCTCATGTAAGCATCTCCTGTCCCATACATGCAGTAGCTCACCATCCTTGGGGAAACATAGCGTCCCTCTACCACCATTCCCCTTGCTACCTCCCCCCCCCTCCCCCCCCCCTCAGTTCAACCCTGGGGGGGGGGAGAACTTGTGACGCCAAACAGTGAGTCCGGGACAAAGCATCGGCATTGCCATGCAGCCTCCCGGCTCTGTGTTCCACCGCGAAGTTGAAGTTCTGGAGCGACAAGAACCACCTGGTGACTCGCGCATTCCTCTCTCTGGACTGGCTCATCCACGTGAGTGGGGAATGGTCAGTCACCAACCGAAACCGTCGCCCCAGCAGGTAGTACCTCAACGCTTCCAAGGCCCATTTGATGGCTAGGCACTCCCTCTCGACCACACTGTAATTTTTCTCTGCAGGCGTGAGCTTGCGGCTCAGGTAGGTAACGGGGTGTTCTTCCCCATTAACCTCCTGAGAAAGGACTGCCCCTAGCCCCACTTCTGATGCATCGGTCTGAACGATGAAGGTTTGGGTGAAGTTAGGTGTGATAAGGATGGGAGACCCGCATAACACCGTCTTCAAGTCCCGAAAGGCATGCTCGGCCTGGGGGTTCCATTTTACCATGACGGGCCGTCTTCCTTTCAGAAGGTCCGTCAATGGGGCTGAGAGTGTGGCAAAATTGGGGATGAACCTCCTGTAGTATCCCACAATTCCTAGGAAGGCTCTCACCTGCTTTACTGTCCTTGGTTGTGGCCAACTCTGGATGGCTTCGACCTTGTTGACCTGCGGCTTAATCATACCTCGCCCTATCACGTACCCCAAATAGCATGCCTCCTCCATTCCCAGAGCACACTTTTTGGGGTTGGCAGTCAGCCCCGCTGCCCGGAGAGAGTCCACCACAGCCTGTACCTTGGCCAAGTGGCTCTCCCAGTCGCTGCTGAAAACGATGATATCATCCAGATAGGCCGAGGCGTACCTCTGATGAGGCTTCAACACGATGTCCATTAATCTTTGGAACGTGGCTGGAGCCCCATGTAAGCCAAATGGAAAACCAGGTAGTGAAACAGACCCTCCGGAGTGATGAACGCGGTCTTCTCTTTGGCGCTATCCGTAAGGGGTACTTGCCAGTATCCCTTAGTTAGATCGAGGGTGGAGATGTACCGGGCTTTCCCGAGTCTTTCAATCAGCTCGTCTACTCGTGGCATTGGATAAGCGTCAAATTTAGAGACCTCGTTCAGCCTCCGGAAATCGTTGCAAAACCGTATCGTCCCATCGGGTTTGGGAATGAGAACAATGGGACTGGCCCATTCACTTTTCGACTCCTCAATAACCCCTAACTCCAGCATTTGACGAACCTCCTCTGAAATGGCCTTTCGCCGTGCCTCTGGTACTCGGTATGGCCTCATCCGAACTTTTACCTGGGGCTCGGTGACAATGTCGTGTTTAATCAACGAGGTACGCCCTGGCACCTTTGAAAACACATCCGTATTCCTGGCCACAAACTCTCGCGACTCTTGCTGCTGGTTTTTCGTGAGGGTTTCAGCTATCGTCACTTCTGCCACTGCCCCCTCAGGCACCACCTTGGCCTGTAAAGTCAGTGCAGGAGGACGGTCAGCTGTAGACCCTTCTGTACCCAGACCCTCTCTGTCTTTCCAGGCTTTTAGCAGATTTACATGGTATATCTGCTCAGTCTTTCTCCGACCCGGCTGATATACCTTGTAGTTGACCTCCCCGACCTTTTCTAGGACTTCGTAGGGCCCTTGCCACTTTGCCAAGAATTTACTCTCCACAGTAGGCACTAGTACCAGGACTCTGTCTCCCGGGTTAAAAGTTCTGACCTTAGCGGATCTATTATATACCTGACTTTGAGCTCTTTGGGCTTCCTCCAAGTGTTCTTTCACTATCGGCATCACAGCTGCCATCCGGTCCTGCATGGTCGCGATGTGCTCGACTACACTTTTGTGGGGGGTGGGTTCCTGCTCCCATCCCTCTTTGGCAATGTCGAGCAGGCCCCGGGGATGTCTACCATACACAAGTTCGAACGGAGAAAAACCTGTCGAGGCCTGTGGTACCTCCCGAATCGCGAACATCAGGTATGGTAGAAGACAATCCCAGTCCTTCCCATCCCTGGATACCACCTTTTTCAGCATGCTCTTTAGGGTTTTGTTGAAACGTTCGACTAAGCCATCTGTCTGCGGATGGTAGACCGAGGTGCGCAACTGCTTTACCCTCAACAGTTTACATAGCTCCTTGGTAACCTTGGACATGAACGGCATCCCCTGGTCCGTAAGTATTTCTTTCGGAATTCCTACGCCACCCGCTACCCGGAGGCGATTCCGTTACGCCGCACCTCGGCGAAACTGATTGCCTGGGAGCTGTTTGCTATGTTTTGTTGCCTAGGACTACCTAAGGAGATCCTCACGGATCAGGGGACTCCTTTTATGTCCAAAGTGACCCGGGAACTATGTAAACTGCTCAACATAAAACAGCTGCGCACCTCGGTGTATCATCCCCAGACCGATGGGTTAGTTGAGAGTTTTAATAAAACCCTGAAGTCCATGCTAAAAAAAAGTGGTAGCGAAGGATGGAAAGGATTGGGACATGTTACTGCCCTATTTAATGTTCGCCATCCGGGAGGTACTGCAGTCGTCTACGGGGTTTTCTCCCTTTGAACTGTTGTACGGCCGGCATCCTAGAGGGCTATTGGATGTCGCCAAAGAGACGTGGGAACAGGAACCCACTCCCTATAGGAGCGTGATCGACCACGTGGCGAAAATGCAGGACCGGATCACAGCGGTCCGGCCTATTGTAAAAAGAGCACCTAATGGATGTCCAAGGAGCTCAAAGCCGCAGGTATAATACACGGGCCACCGTTCGGACCTTTGAGGTGGGGGACCGGGTATTGGTCTTAGTGCCCACTACGGAAAGCAAATTATTGGCCAAATGGCAAGGGCCCTATGAAATCCGGGAAAAAGTAGGGGAGGAAAATTACAGGGTATACCAGCCCGGGAAAAGGAAACCCGTGCAGCTATACCACGTTAATTTGCTTAAAGCGTGGAAAGACCGGGAGTGTCTGATCATGGAGGCTTCCGATGCACCAGGAAACCCTTCCCCTCAGCCACGAGGGAGACCAACGGGGTACAAATAAGTGACACCCTCACTAAGGCCCAACGACGGGAGGCTCGAAAGTTGGTACAGCAGAATCACTATGCGTTCTCTGACCTGCCTGGGCGCACTTCTGTCATTCAACATGACATTGTCACTGAGCCCCGGGTAAAAGTGCGAGTGAAACCGTACCGGGTACCCGAGGCCAGACGGCAAGCCATCGCGGCCGAAGTTAAGCACATGCTCAAGTTAGGGGTGATAGAAGAATCCCGGAGCGAATGGGCTAGTCCCATCGTGCTCATTCCGAAGCCGGACGGATCGCTGCGGTTCTGCAACGATTTCCGGAAGCTGAACGACGTGTCCAAGTTCGATTTGTATCCCATGCCCCGGGTGGACGAGCTGATTGAAAGACTGGGGCAAGCCCAGTACTTCACAACGCTCGATCTGACCAAAGGTTACTGGCAGGTGCCGCTAACAGAGTCGGCCAAGGAAAAAAACGCCTTTGTTACTCCGGAAGGCCTCTATCACTACGTCGTGTTGCCTTTTGGTTTGCATGGAGCCCCGGTCACATTCCAGCGGCTCATGGACATAGTGTTAGAACCTCATCGGAAGTACGCGTCCACCTACCTAGATGACATCGTCATCTTTAGTCCAGATTGGCATACTCACTTGTCCCAGGTTCAGGCCGTGGTGGATTCTCTCAGGGCAGCAGGCCTGACGGCAAATCCAAAAAAATGTGCCATGGGGCTCCAGGAGGTCCGGTACCTGGGATATGTGATTGGGCAAGGGGTTATCAAACCCCAAATAAACAAAATTGAGGCCATTCAAAAGTGGCCCCGACCAGTGTCTACCAAACAGGTGAGGGCGTTCCTCGGCATAGTTGGGTACCATCGACGCTTCATACCCAACTTTGCTGGGCGAACGGCGGCCCTGTCCGACCTGTTAAAAGGGAAGAAATCTGCTTTGGTGCGTTGGAATCCCCAAGCAGAGGCAGCCTTTCAGTCCATGAAGTCGGCCTTGTGTGGACAGCCCGTCCTCATCAGTCCTAACTTCAAACACGCCTTCGTTGTGCAAACAGACGCCTCGGAGGTGAGGCTGGGGGCTGTGCTGTCGCAAGAAGTGGACGGAGAAGAGCATCCGGTCACTTACTTAAGCCGGAAATTGTCCCCGGCAGAAAAGAATTATAGCGTAGTGGAGAAGGAGTGCTTGGCTGTTAAATGGGCCTTGGAATCCCTATGTTATTATTTGCTCGGGCGACAGTTACGGTTGGTTACGGATCACGCTCCCCTGGTCTGGATGCGAAATGCCAAGGAACGGAACGCTCGGGTCACCTGGTGGTTCCTGTCCCTCCAAAACTTCAATTTTACGGTGGAGCATCGGGCTGGCAAGTTGCATGGTAATGCGGATGCCCTGTCCCGGGCACCCTGTTTGATGGCTGGGGTTCAACCCCACAAGTTTGAACCGAGGGGGGGGAAGGTGTGTGAGACAGTGCGGGGAATCATATGCGAGGGGCGCTATGTCTCCCCCAGAATGCGCACTGTTACATATTGAGCCTGGTATAGGGTGTGAGAGAAAGGGCCGGTCCGCTCCCTCCGCTCCGGGTCTTGCAAGGTCCCGGAAGGAGACACGGAGTTAAAAGCCTGGTTAGGAGGCAGGGCGGGGTTCCTTGTGGACAGATCTTTGCCTAAGCTGCTGCAGCAGCAGCAGAGATACACTGGAGAGGTCAAGAGTTCCATGGGCCGTGTGCTATACTAACACGGTCTAGCCCGGGAGGGCTGGGAGCTCGGGCGACACTATATTGGAAGGCTCATAACCTGAAGGAACCGGGTTACTTTGTGTGGGGACTGTATCCTGGTGTACCTGGCTGCGACCCGGACTCCGGCAGCTTGTGCCATCGCTGTATTTATCAGCAATAAAACCAGGTACTGTTTGAACTGTTACCGGGCTCAACGTATTTCTGACCTGCAATCCCAGCGCTGCCCCACAGTACCGAATTCATTTCTGTCCTGTATTTTCCTGGCTCCAAAATCAGAGACTGCTCTGATTATGGGCTCCGGTGAAGAAGAAAAAAAAAAAAAAAAATCAGACCAAACCAGACAGAAACAAATCCAGGGTGATCCAGCACACATAGCATGGGAGTCTATGGGTGTCGGATCCAGGAATAAAATCAGATCGTTTCCCGGATCCAGTTTTAGTGTACTGAGCATGATGCGGTCATGTGACCCATCAGCTGATCGGGTTACCGCACCCCTTCCCAGTCAGCGGATTAAGGTCCTTTAGCCATTGGAGGTGAATGCATCGCGGGACACACGGCAGACAGGTGAGAATTTATTTTTTTAATTTTTAACTATTCCTTTATTTAATTTCACCTTAGCAGTGTATGTAAATACACTGCTAAAGTGAAAGTGAACAGTGCCGACACCACTTGCCTGCGCTTTGCAGGCTCGGCTCCTCCTAGCTCTTTCTGTGTCCAGATCCCTCAAAAGCCCAGATCTGGACACAGAAATGGCATCCGTAGTTTACAATCCGGGTATGTCAGTTCCTGTCCGTGGGGTCCTGAAAACAACAGGATCCCATGGACAGGAACAAAACCATGGTGTGAAGCCAGCCTAAGGGACATCACGTTTGAGCCGTCAATGAGTGGGGGCGCCATACCATCAACTACTAGGGTGCGAAAAAATACAAAGTTGAGCTCCCCTGTCCCCAAAGGGTTCTGGATAAAATCAAAGAGATGCGGAAAAATAGAAGGCAATTCAGCACTATTAAAAGCGGCAAAACTTTATTCCATTCTTAAAAGCAGCATATAACTAGAAAATGGACAGAGAAAGAATCCATGATCATGGTTATGCGTTTCTAGGCAGTGACCTTCTTGATGAAAGGTGAAACCCTGATCATGGATTTTTTCCCTGTCCATTTTCTACTTATTTGCTGCTTTTAAGAATGGAATAAGGTTTTGCCTCTTAACTAGAGTGTCAACCTCAACATGACACATTAGGATAAGAAGGGTGAGCATTAGAACCCTACCTCTCGTTTCCTTGCCTACACCTGGAACCCTTGTATCTTATTTTTTAGATTTTGTTTCTCTTTTTGACGTTTTTTTTTTTATTTATGGACGTACTCAAACTTGTGGTTTTATTCATAAAGGGGTTTAAATGACCAATGAAAGTCCATGTACCCCCGCAATCCACCTGTCCTGCAGATAAACAGTGGAGAATAGAAATGGTCTAGAAATGTCTGGGTGACAGCTGTATGTCCAGGTCTATTTGGGTTTCTTACCTTCTGCACTCGTTGCCACCAGCCGGGCTCTTTCCTATTTCCATCCTTTTTACCATTGTTCTCGCCATTGTCTTGTGAACCCGATTCCTTGTCTGTAATAAAGATTGCATTAAAGGAGAATTTCAGAGGAAAAGGAGAAAAATGCAGCAATAATTCAATCATCCAGAGGAAAAAAAACGTAGCAACAGTCCAATCATACAATCTGGCATCTGATAGCTAAGGAAGAGGTGACAACATCCAAGTTGCTGCTAGAAGCATACGGACAAGATCCATATTAAAGGGATTATCCCAGAATAAAGGATATGTAACATTTCATTTCCTATATGCTCCCTAAAGCCCCAGTCACACATAACGATATCGTTAGAGAGATCGTTGTAACTGTGACGTTACAACGATCTCTCCAGCGATGTCGTTATGTGTGACACTTTGCAGCGATCAGGCCCCTGCTGTGAGGTCGCTGATCGCTGCAAAGTGCTCTGGGTCATTTTTTGATCGTTGGTTTCCCGCTGGTCAGCACGCATCGCTGCGTGTGACAGCGAGAAACCAGCGATCTGTGACTTCACAGGGCTGGTTACTATGGTAAACACCGGGTATCCAGGCAGCGCGCGCTGCCTAGATACCCGGCATTTACCATGGTTACCAGCGTTCTCCCTGCTTAGCACTGCCTGTAAGCAGGGAGAACACAGGTAACTATGATAAACAGCGGGTATCCAAGCAGCGTGCGCTGCCCGGATACCGCGCTGTTTATCATAGTTACCAGCGTTCTCCCTGCTCTGCCAAGACAGCGCTAAGCAGGGAGCGATGTGGGAGGTGGCTCCCAGGGCCTGATCGCTGGGAATCTGCCTGTTTGACAGCTCCCCAGCGATCAGGTAACGACATCCAGCGATCCCGGCAGGTCGTTATCGCTGTCGGGATCGTTGAGCGATCGTTATGTGTGACTGCACTGTTACTTACAAGTCCTGGCAATCAGGGGGAAGGGGGTCTGAGTGCAGACACCCCCAACAACTGCTCAGCAGGAAGAAGCCTTAACCTCCTCCAGCAGGAGCAGACGCCCCCTGTAGTGAACTGCCGTATTTCAATAGAAAGTCTATGAACCTGAACAGATTGGAGTAAGAGGGTCACAAACTTTCTACTGTTGTGTGCAGGTGAGAGTTGAAGTAACTGGTGACAGTCCAAGATCGGTAAGGGAATAGATTCTTAAAAAAAAAAAAAAATCTGCTTTCTTAGAAATATAGCACCACGCAGGATATACAGGATATGCGCGGTACTGCGGCTCAGTTCCATTCACTTCAGTATGACTGAACTGCAATTAATGACAACCCAATTTTTTTTTTTTTTAAATCTTGCACCTACACTTTATCCCTGTCGTTACCAGTGACACATTACATACCTCTATAAGGTTGAGAGCCCATGAATGATAACATCGGTGACGGCCTCCACTGGAGATTCTGCTGTAGCACCAGGCTTCCTCTCAGAGACTGCAACAAACAAAGCAGAAAGTGTCAGACGTCTATAGGGCAACAAAGAAAAAAAGAGCTCACTGAAACCATAACTGCAACTTTACCATTCTTAAAGGGTTAATTCACCTTACTCTCTATAATACACTGGCAATCAAAATTTGAGAACACACACAATTTCCTTAATCTAATAAGGTACCATCACACTCTTCCATATCGCCGGCAAGATCATTGGCAATTCCCAAATTTGGCTATGTGGAAACCACATTGCCTGTGCGTAGTGGCGTGTGACTGGGCGATTCTATGGCAAGAAATCGCTGGTGGAGCGTCGCCTGATTGCCCTGCAATGCAGAGAAATCAGGCGATATCCACCAGGCGATATCAGCGGATCGTGCCGTGTGACAGGGCGATAGCAACGTACACAGCGATCCTGAAATCGGTCCTGCAGGCGTGCTTGGATGTTGTGTTTTTCACATCGCATCTGCGGCGATTGGTCGGTGATACTGCGTTCTGATTGGCTGGCCGTGTCCGAGGCGCCTTATTTGATGACCCGTGCGTTCACGCAAGGCTGACCAATGGGAATGCAGTTCCGTCCACCAATCACAGTGATAGGGGCGCGGTGAAATCCACTCTAGCACGCCCCTATCGAAACAGTATGCCCACATCGCTGCTACGATTGTGGGGTGTGACGCAGCGATGTGTGAAGGGAAGGTCGCTTCCGGTCTTCTGCAGGCAATTTCCAGAACGCAGGATCGCCGAAGATCGCATGCGAGATCGCTACGTGTGACAGCTCCACAGCGTCTGAAAAAAAGTGTCCGAAACGTGAGTGCTCACGTCAAATCAACGGCGATATGGCAGCCATATGGCGGCGTGTGACGGTACCTTTAAAGTCACTGTGTTGTCCCAAGTGAAAGCATCCAAAGATGAGGACATTAGCAGTATTTTAAGCTCATTTCATAAATTGAACATATTCTAAAGCGCAGAATAAAAATCTAAATGAGATGAATGAAAAAGACACTGATCACAATTAAAGAACACTTTCAGATACCTGCAAGTTATTGGTGTTAATCTGGCACCTCGTGCCAATTTCCTTAATTATCTGACAAACCCTATGTACTTGGCAGCCTAACTTTCCAGTTTGCACTCAGTTTACAAAAATGGTGCGCCATTCCAAAGTGACTGAAACACTCCGGCAGCAGGCTGTTCAGATAAAGGCCAAAGGGGTCACCTTATCAGCCATAGCAACAGAATATGGTCGTTCCAAGTCTATGACTTCTAGAATATTGCAACTTTACAATCTCACACACTCCCAAGTCCCCCAAGAAGGCTGGTCGCCATCAAAAGGCAAATGCAAAAGAAGACAGGATAATTTGGAAAATCTACATGGGTAATCGATTCAACACTGCAGCTGGAATAGCTCGCCAGTTCAGTACTGAACAGTGTAAGGATTTGTCTCGTCATACAGTCACAACGTCTAAGAACATTTGGACTGAAAGCCCACTCTGCAGTGACCAAACCTCATTAGTAGAAAGAGTCAAAAGGTTAGACTCGCCTTTGGTGAGGAGCATGTTGTGTGGGCAGAGGAGAAATGGTTATTTTCTATAAATGCTGGCCCAAATCCTCATTTTTAGGACAAAACCAGAAGTTACACGCATGGTCAAGCTCCATAGTAAAAAAAAGAGTCAGAAGTATGTGAAGACTCTTGTGCAAACCTGTTTATTGGCACAGCTGATGGTTTGCTGCATCTGAGCTAGATAGTCCTCTGTGAGTTCATCATAGCAGCAGCAGGGATCTGTGCACTTCTGATGGTTCGCTATAATGTATCAGGTGACAGTTTAAGGCTGTGTGCTCACGGTCAGTACACGCAGCGTTTTGGACGCAGCGTCTTGCCGCTGCGTCGTACGGTATAGGCAAAGTGGATGGGATTTCAAGAAATCCCATCCTCACTATGCTTTACCCGACCACAGCGTGTTTGGAGCTGCGGTGCGGGTTGCCGCCATTCAGCTCCTCCTCCGCATGTTCATTTCATGCTTCGGAGTCGGAAGCGGCTCCCATCGGGTGACTGCAGAGAGTAGCCGCCCCGCACCGCCGCACATAGTGAGTACAGGGCGGCTGTGGTCTTCCTGCGGCTTCACTCAGGTCCGGAGGAGCAGCGTCTCCGGACCGTGAGTATGCAGCCTAATGCTCTGGCTGCAGAGAACTAACTGGAATTGATGCAACTGTAGCAAAACCTCAGCTGTGAAAACTATACAAACTGCTCAAGCTGTAGGCAAATGATGCTGTGGCGCCCCTGCGGTTCGGTCACCACAGTGGTACTGCACCTATCCAATAGATGCAGTCTCATGCTCGCAGATAAGATGGGAAAGCCCTGCTGAGACACACCTACAGACACCCAACACTATACAATCTCCTGGCCAGGGAGATGCTGTGCGGAAGAGGCTCTCTGATAATGCACTCTGATATCTGCCGGCAGGAGGGAGGAGTAAATCTAAGAGTTGGGAGAAGTTAGATAAGAGATATAGGAGGAGTGAACAAGATCATGGAGTGAGTTCTAGGGAGCTCATACAGCTGGGGAGAGAGCAGGGCCCATTCAGAAGGGTCGGCTGCTGATTACCATGCCTGAGGACCAAATCTACAGCTGACCGTCCGGGTGAGGTAGAGGAACAAGCTGCATGGAGGTACCATCCCCAATTTGGTCTGGAATCTGCAGGACCAGCTGACAAACTGGAGGTTACTGACCATCAAGTGCAGTGGCCACCACCGTGGACTCAACAAGGCGAAGTACTACAGAGAGTTGAGAGGACTTGCAAGGGAGTCGCTCGCAGGACCCGCAGTCGCCTGCTTTGAGACTTGAAGCACGAAGACACCAAAAAGGAAACGAGTAGCAAAGTGTCAGAGAGAACAGGGCAGCAAGGAAAGGCCTTACACTCGGTGTCTCAGTAGAATGGACACAGACTACTTGTGAGCCTGCCAAGCTGCACCCTTGGAGAATACAGTGCCCCGGCTGGGTTGTCTCTGCACTAACCTGCAAGTAAAGGTAACTGGCAAGAAGGGCAACCCCTGTGTCTGTCTACTCCTTCCTGCGCCTCTTGGCATTAACAACTACTACCACCATCATTCACATCACCACCTTACTACATCCCAGGGGCCTGCTCCATCTGAGGGGAGTGCTCCATCAACCTGCCACAACACCTATCCCTGGGGACCACTACAAGCAGCGCTGCTCCAATCTGACCAGAAACCTCAGATGGATACACAATAGACTTTATTTCCATTTTAAACTCTCCCCATTAACTTGCTCGATCACGGCTTCTGGATTCGCCACCGTGACTTCCATCAGACTGATACCTCGCCCTTGCGGCCGATGCAATGCCACAATTCACAGACAGCAAGCAGAGGTGGTGACAAAAATGCAAAGCGCACCGCAGGGGTACACAGACGCTCACACGCCGCACCGCAGGGGCACACAGGCCGCTCACATATCTCACCTGCCGCGTCCCAGATCCACAGGTCAGACCCCGCCACCAGCCGGCCCGACACCATCTCACCACCCCGGAGGAGAGCAGCCGCCCGGCACTCATCTCACTGCACTGTATGGGGATGAAGCAATGTCACTGAAACTAGTGGAGAACGAGCACCTTACTGCGCCTGTCAAATTTCAGCCAATAGAAAAACGGCAATCCGGGCAGGCATCAAATAGTCACACTGCAGGCCTTCACGGCCGGTCCTTCTGTGTCCGTCACATATTGTTGTCCGGTAAGGAACAAATTATGGATTTATTGGTTCCATGCTAGTTAGTATTATTTTTTCTGTTCCTAGACACCAATAGGGCGGGTGTGGCTCGTGGTGTGACTTTGTTGGCATATATGCGGTATTTAATGTATGTTTCTATGTATCTATAGAATGTATAGAAATAGATGGATTTGTGAGGGTTCATTAAAGGGGTTTCCAAAAAAAATAAATATGTACTTCACCCGCATCCCTGGGTCCATCACTGAATCTCCACTGCCTGTTTATTGTCAGCAGCGCTGCAGCCAGAGATAAGTGACTGCAGCATTGTCCATGTAACATCAGTGCTGCAGCCAGAGATAAGTGACTGCAGCATTGCCCATGTAACATCAGCGCTGCAGCCAGTCAGAGAGATAAGTGACTGCAGCATTGTCCATGTAACATCAGCGCTGCAGCCAGTCAGAGAGATAAGTGACTGCAGCATTGTCCATGTAACATCAGCGCTGCAGCCAGTCAGAGAGATAAGTGACTGCAGCATTGCCCATGTAACATCAGTGCTGCAGCCAGTCAGAGAGATAAGTGACTGCAGCATTGTCCATGTAACATCAGCGCTGCAGCCAGTCAGAGAGATAAGTGACTGCAGCATTGTCCATGTAACATCAGTGCTGCAGCCAGAGATAAGTGACTGCAGCATTGTCCATGTAACATCAGCGCTGCAGCCAGTCAGAGAGATAAGTGACTGCAGCATTGTCCATGTAACATCAGCGCTGCAGCCAGTCAAAGAGATAAGTGACTGCAGCATTGTCCATGTAACATCAGTGCTGCAGCCAGAGATAAGTGACTGCAGCATTGTCCATGTAACATCAGCGTTGCAGCCAGTCAGAGATAAGTGACTGCAGCATTGTCCATGTAACATCAGTGCTGCAGCCAGTCAGAGAGATAAGTGACTGCAGCATTGTCCATGTAACATCAGTGCTGCAGCCAGTCAGAGACATAAGTGACTGCAGCATTGTCCATGTAACATCAGTGCTGCAGCCAGAGATAAGTGACTGCAGCATTGTCCATGTAACATCAGTGCTGCAGCCAGTCAGAGAGATAAGTGACTGCAGCATTGTCCATGTAACATCAGTGCTGCAGCCAGTCAGAGACATAAGTGACTGCAGCATTGTCCATGTAACATCAGCGCTGCAGCCAGTCAGAGAGATAAGTGACTGCAGCATTGTCCATGTAACATCAGCGCTGCAGCCAGTCAAAGAGATAAGTGACTGCAGCATTGTCCATGTAACATCAGCGCTGCAGCCAGTCAGAGAGATAAGTGACTGCAGCATTGTCCATGTAACATCAGCGCTGCAGCCAGTCAAAGAGATAAGTGACTGCAGCATTGTCCATGTAACATCAGTGCTGCAGCCAGAGATAAGTGACTGCAGCATTGTCCATGTAACATCAGCGTTGCAGCCAGTCAGAGATAAGTGACTGCAGCATTGTCCATGTAACATCAGTGCTGCAGCCAGTCAGAGAGATAAGTGACTGCAGCATTGTCCATGTAACATCAGTGCTGCAGCCAGTCAGAGACATAAGTGACTGCAGCATTGTCCATGTAACATCAGTGCTGCAGCCAGAGATAAGTGACTGCAGCATTGTCCATGTAACATCAGTGCTGCAGCCAGTCAGAGAGATAAGTGACTGCAGCATTGTCCATGTAACATCAGTGCTGCAGCCAGTCAGAGACATAAGTGACTGCAGCATTGTCCATGTAACATCAGCGCTGCAGCCAGTCAGAGAGATAAGTGACTGCAGCATTGTCCATGTAACATCAGCGCTGCAGCCAGTCAAAGAGATAAGTGACTGCAGCATTGTCCATGTAACATCAGCGCTGCAGCCAGTCAGAGAGATAAGTGACTGCAGCATTGTCCATGTAACATCAGCGCTGCAGCCAGTCAAAGAGATAAGTGACTGCAGCATTGTCCATGTAACATCAGTGCTGCAGCCAGAGATAAGTGACTGCAGCATTGTCCATGTAACATCAGCGCTGCAGCCAGTCAGAGAGATAAGTGACTGCAGCATTGTCCATGTAACATCAGCGCTGCAGCCAGTCAGAGAGATAAGTGACTGCAGCATTGTCCATGTAACATCAGCGCTGCAGCCAGTCAAAGAGATAAGTGACTGCAGCATTGTCCATGTAACATCAGTGCTGCAGCCAGAGATAAGTGACTGCAGCATTGTCCATGTAACATCAGCGTTGCAGCCAGTCAGAGAGATAAGTGACTGCAGCATTGTCCATGTAACATCAGTGCTGCAGCCAGTCAGAGAGATAAGTGACTGCAGCATTGTCCATGTAACATCAGTGCTGCAGCCAGAGATAAGTGACTGCAGCATTGTCCATGTAACATCAGCACTGCAGCCAGTCAGAGGGATAAGTGACTGCAGCATTGTCCATGTAACATCAGCGCTGCAGCCAGTCAGAGACATAAGTGACTGCAGCATTGTCCATGTGACATCAGTGCTGCAGCCAGTCAGAGGGATAAGTGACTGCAGCATTGTCCATGTAACATCAGTGCTGCAGCCAGTCAGAGAGATAAGTGACTGCAGCATTGTCCATGTAACATCAGTGCTGCAGCCAGTCAGAGGGATAAGTGACTACAGCATTGTCCATGTAACATCAGTGCTGCAGCCAGTCAGAGAGATAAGTGACTGCAGCATTGTCCATGTAACATCAGTGCTGCAGCCAGTCAGAGAGATAAGTGACTGCAGCATTGTCCATGTAACATCAGTGCTGCAGCCAGTCAGAGAGATAAGTGCCTGCAGCATTGTCCATGTAACATCAGCGCTGCAGCCAGTCAGAGGGATAAGTGACTGCAGCATTGTCCATGTAACATCAGCGCTGCAGCCAGTCAGAGGGATAAGTGACTGCAGCATTGTCCATGTAACATCAGTGCTGCAGCCAGTCAGAGAGATAAGTGCCTGCAGCATTGTCCATGTAACATCAGTGCTGCAGCCAGTCAGAGAGATAAGTGACTGCAGCATTGTCCATGTAACATCAGTGCTGCAGCCAGTCAGAGGGATAAGTGACTACAGCATTGTCCATGTAACATCAGTGCTGCAGCCAGTCAGAGAGATAAGTGACTGCAGCATTGTCCATGTAACATCAGTGCTGCAGCCAGTCAGAGAGATAAGTGCCTGCAGCATTGTCCATGTAACATCAGCGCTGCAGCCAGTCAGAGGGATAAGTGACTGCAGCATTGTCCATGTAACATCAGCGCTGCAGCCAGTCAGAGGGATAAGTGACTGCAGCATTGTCCATGTAACATCAGTGCTGCAGCCAGTCAGAGAGATAAGTGCCTGCAGCATTGTCCATGTAACATCAGCGCTGCAGCCAGTCAGAGGGATAAGTGACTGCAGCATTGTCCATGTAACATCAGCGCTGCAGCCAGTCAAAGAGATAAGTGACTGCAGCATTGTCCATGTAACATCAGTGCTGCAGACAGTCAGTGACATAAGTGACTGCAGCATTGTCCATGTCAGGCCCCTTTCACATCAGTGTTTTTCGCTGATTGTGGCAGATTTACTGGATCTGCTGCCTAACGGTCGCACTTGCAGCAACCTCCATGCATTGTCTATAGGGCTTGCGGCAAGTATGGTATAGCTGCGGTTCCGGTACATGCGGCTGCAAAAAAAAACCGGTCAGCAGCGTTTTATTTCGCGGCAGCAACTGCCGGAACCGCAGCTATACCATATTTGCCGCAAGCCCCATAGACCATGCATGGAGCTTGCTGCAAGTGCGACCGTTATGCAGCAAATCCAGTAAATCTGCCGCAATCAGCGAAAAACACTGATGTGAAAGGGGCCTGACATCAGCGCTGCAGCCAGTCAGGAGATGTTGTGGAGACTCAACACTGAATCGGGGGAGAGGGAGTAAAGGACTGTGCGTTTTAGGCCACATACAAAAAGTTGAGTATTTGGTGAGTTTTTTTCAGGATTTGTAGCCAAAACCAGCAGTGGGTGATAAATACAGAAGTGGTGACGTGTTTCTATTAGGGCCACTTTACACACACCAACTTATCTGTCCAACATCTGAACAGATCTCTGGTTGTAGTGAAATCATGGACACATTGCTCCATTTTGTGACTGTGTACAAATAGAACAATGTGTCCATGATTTCACTGCAACCAGTAAGTTGTTCAGACGTTGGACAGATAAGTTGGTGTGTGTAAAGTGGCCATTATACTTTTCCTCTGATTGCTCCACTCCTGGTTTTGGCTACGAATCCTGAGGTAAAAAACTCATCAAATACTGAACATGTGCACATTGCCTTAGTGATATATTCCATCTTTATTAGGCTATGTGTACATGTTGAAGATCTGGTGAGTCTTTTACCTCAGTATTTATAGCCAAAACCAGGGGGAAAAGTATAATAGAAGTATGTCTCCACTTCTGTATTTATCACCCACTCCTGGTTTTGGCTACATATACTGGGGGAAAAAACTAACCAGATCATCAATATAGGCATACTTTTACAAAGCGCGTCTGGCTGTTGCAGAGCAAGAGCAGCTTAGGTGGTGGGCCTGGCTTGGTGGTTTCTTTCAAGAACCGAGTGTTCATTTATAAGCTCCTTTTGATTAAGGCTGGTCTCACATCGCGATTTTTTCCTGTCCGTAGGGATCCTGTCTTTTGCAGGACCCCACAAACAGGAAAGGCCTGGATCGGATGTGTGCCTCGGATGCCATTTCTGTGTCTGGGTCCGTGATTTTCACAGATCCTGACACAGAAAAACCAGAGCTTGCAAAGTGCAGGCAGGCGGGGCACTTTCACTCCCATAATGTATATACATACATTGCGGGAGTGAAGCAAGGGTTAAAAAAAGCAGTTTTAATCTCCCACCGATCGGTTTTTGGCGGACGCGCAATTTAAACCGCTCAGCTGATGTGGTCATGTGAATGATCAGATGATCGGGTAGCACCACCCCGCCAGGCCCTTAAGCTCTCGGAACTAGATGGCGTGCATTGCAGGACACGCCGGAGAGGTGAGGATCACTTTTTTTTATTTTTAACACTTACTTTAGTTAATTTTACTTCCGCAATGTATGTATATACATTGCAGAAGTGAAATTAAACAGGAACAGATCAGTTTTAGTGTACTGAGCATGCTTAGTACACTAAAATCGGGTCCAGGAAACGATCTGATGTTTTCCCGGATCCATAGGCCCCCATGTTAATTGCTACAGACCGGGTCGGATCCGATTCTGTCCAATTTGGTCCGCTGTGTCCAAAATCGGAGCAGTCTCCAATTCTGGGTACAGCAAAAAAATAGGACAAAATCGGCTCAGTGACAAATAGGACAGGAATAGAGCACCAATCCGTACTCATAGGGATACATGGAGGCCACATCGGATCCGTGGCTGCCAGTTTTACAAAGGACAGCCACGGATGCCCAATAAACTCAATATGAAACCAACCTAACACATTTGTTCCAAAGGCGGGAGGGAAAAGGTGGCAGTGAGTGGGCTCCCGTGACGTCACAATGTCATGAGCCCCAAACCGCGAATACTGACAGCACTGGAACGGCATCAGCATTAGAGATGAATACAGGATTTATTTTTTTTAACAGGTGGACACATGGAATCAGAAGGAGTTGTCCTAGAAGTGGAGAACCACTGTAAGTTCACCTTCCCACCTGCTGTTTTTCCCATCTTTCTCCACCCTCATCATTCTTTGATAGCTCTGCTTCATAGAGACAGAATGGCAAAGATAGATGAAAAATAGGCAGGCTTGGTGCACGATGCAGAGAACAACCATGCTTGGTTTGAACGGTGATCCTGTCCTGGCAGAGTCCCATTAAAACAAACTACAGCTGGTATACAGGGAAATGGAAAACTTTTCCACAAACACCAAAGATGCGTGGCTTTATTTTTTCTTTTTAGGGATAAGTCATGACACAAAAAATGCTTCAAAACAATTATGTGAAAATAACCCCCAATGTTAAAAAAATATATATATATGAAAATAAGGGAGGATATGGTTGTCAGAACGTTCTGTCAGAGCTGCGCGCATGTCTGCTCGCTGAACATGACTCCCCTGAGAAGGGAAAAAGTAATCGGCTCACCTGCCCACCGCACAATCCGAACGCCCAATAGAGATAGGCTAGGTACGCATGTTCACAATTTGCAGAAATTTCTGCACCAAACCTGCATCTTCTGGCAGGAAAAACGCACCAGAAACACAATGCATTTTTGATGTATTTTTCCATGAGTGTGGAAAAATGCTGCAAGAATTGACATGCTGCAGATTTATTTCTGCACCAAATCTGCAAGGGAAAAAACAACATGTGCATAAAACTTCAGGCTTCTCGTTGACTTTGCCGGCATAAGGATGTCCACACAGATTTGCACAAAACTGCACAAAAAAAAACACATAAAAAATGTGATAAAAACACACACATGTACACAGAACCAAATAGTCTCAAAAAAGATCAACACCCAGAGTGCTAAACTGCTGATCTCTTTTTGGACTAGGACTCCCCACTGATTTTCTGCTGTCTTGCCTGACGTCAGTCCTTACACTTCACCCACTGCTGACACTCCTATGGATGGGTAGGCCTGGAAAAGCAACATTTTTCCATCTAAGGCTGGCTTCACACCACGGTGTGATCCAATTCGGGGCTGTCCGGTGTAAACCAGACAGCCCCGGACGGGTTTTTGGCCACATAGTAGCCTATGGGGCCGGATGGAGGCAGATGGCAGAGAGCTGCCATCCGGTTTCCATCTCTCCGGATGAATCCGGGAGAATTTGGATTATTCTCACCGTACACAAAAATGTTGCTTGCAACATTTTTGTGTCCAGAGAGAAAAATCACCCCAAAGAGCTGGATCCCGGATTTGCCCGGATTGTCCCGGATCTGGGGCAATCTGGTTCTCCCTAAAGGTACCGTCACACGCGGCAATATTGCTAGCAATTTCACTGGCAATTTGCTGGTTGCAGTGAAATCATGGACAAATTGTTCTATTTTGTTGCTGTGTACAAATGGATCAATGTGTCCATGATTTCACTGCAACCAGCAAATTGCCCGTGAAATTGCTAGCAATATTGCCGCATGTGACGGTACCTTAACATGGGAGCCTATGGGGCCGGATTGCCCCGGTCCGGGCGAATCCGGGAGCCGGATACCGGCGGCCACACACCGCTGTTGTTTCAGGACCGCGGCTAGCCCATGCTAGCCGTGGTCTTGAAAAAACAGCAGCTGCGGCTGCAATTACAGCCATCCGGCTGCACACAGGACCGGAGGGCACATTTGGCCCTCTGGTTCTGTGTGCTGATCCGGTCCAGGGCTGTCAGGTTCATGCCTGTCAGCCCTGGACTGGACTGCACCGTGGTGTGAAGCCAGCCTTAGGCTGGCTTCACACCACGGTGTGATCTGGTCCGGGGCTGACCGGTGTAAACCAGACCGCCCCGGACCAGTTCTTGGCCCCATAGTAGCCTATGGGGCCTGATGGAGCCGGATGGCAGCTCTCTGCCATCCGGTTTCATCTCTGCGGTGGAATCCGGGAGTATTCGGATTATTCTCTCCGGACACAAAAATGTTGCTTGCAACGTTTGTGTCCGGGAAGAAAAATCTCCCCAAATAGCCGGATCCCGGATTGTCCCGGATCCAGGGCAATCCGGTTCTCCCTAACATGGGAGCCTATGGGGCTGGATTGCCCCAGTCAGGGCGAATTCGGGAAACGGATACCGGCAGCTGCAAGCCGCTGTTGTTTCAGGACTTTCAGGTCTTGAAAAATCAGCAGCTGCGGCTGCAATTACAGCCATCCGGCTGCACACAGGACCGGAGGGCACATTTGGCCCTCTGGTTCTGTGTGCTGATCTGGTCCGGGGCTGTCTGGCTTACACCAGACAGCCCCGGACAGGATCACACCGTGGTGTGAAGCCAGCCTAAGGGTGACAATTTAGGTCTGTCAAAAATAAGCCAAGTGTGCTCAGATCTGCAGAAGCACCAACAGCGTCTAAACAAAATCATGCATAAGGCAACTATCTTTATACATTAAAATTATGATTCTTATTTCTCTAAAGCAGGTTGTATAATGTGATTGCTGCTGCCATGATCAGATGATTGTAGAATGAGGATTTGGTTGAAACCATAGCACCCATTAATGATGTCACAAGGGCCAACTGGACGTGGCCCCTTCAACTGCCAAGTGGACTGATGAATTCTGCAACTACATCAGTGAGTGTCCAATTTAAAGGTAACTGTCCTGCTTTTCTACTTGTGCTGTGTGTGTGAGATCTACAACAGGGTTTGTCTAATATTACATGGTGTCTGTTAGGCCGGTTTCACATCATGATTTTAAGGCATCCGGGTGTATCCATTTCAAAACGGATACACACAGATGCGATTGTGGCTCCCATGTATCCATATGGGCTCGGATTGTGCTCGGATGTGTGCCTATTGGCATCTGATTTAAGCACAATCCGTAGACTTCCGATTTAGTCACAGATCCAAAATCGCAGCCTGCTGTGATTTTGGTGTCCGTGACTGAAATCGGACACCACGGATCCGTGATGGTCCATAAGGCTACACAATGTGTGCCAATGGACATCGGATCCGAGTTCACCTTGGATCCGATGTCGGCTCCGTGTTCCCTGCCTCTCCCTACATTCATCTCCTCTATTCTGTCCCGTCCCGTCCCCCCCGCTATTCTATTCTGTCCCCCTGCTCCTCTATCCTGATCTAATCCATATCCTGTTCCCTGCCCTGTTATATTCCCTGTGTGTTAAAAAAAAACAAACTCTGGTGATGTCAGAGAGCCGGTCAGCTGATGTGTCATGTGATCGGCTCTGACATCATCACAGGTCTTCCTGCCCTGATGGTGTCGCATCCTGGGAGCCGGTGACAAAGTGATGTATCCTCCGGGAGGAGTTGTTTTTTTTTTTTTTTTTAACACACAGGGAAGAGAACAGGGGACAGGATAGGGATTAACTCAGGATAGAGGAGTGGGGGGACAGAATAGAATAGTGGAGGTTAAGAAGATGGAGGCAGGAGCAGGGAGAGTCAGGGGACCGCAGGATCCACACGGATCCTGAATAGAATCGGATCGGATGGCTATTTGCCATCCGATTGCAGGGATATGTGGCTGTCCATGGGATCCTCCTTCAAACTCGGATCCCACGGACAGCCACAAAATCGTGATGTGAAACCAGCCTTAGAAAACAGGTTGAACTCAATGGACTTAAGGTACCGTTACACGCTGCAATATCGTTAAGATATCACCAACGATCTCGGTCGTTAGGACATCTTTTTGACATCGTTGGTGAGATGTCATTCGTATAGATATCGTAGACGACGCACCAACAATGCAGCGAGCAGGTATCATTCGCACAACCCAGTGAATGATACTTGTTCACTGTTGTGAATATGTGAAGTCATGAACGACATAGTTATCGCGGTGTCACACACAACGATGCAGTGGGTTGGCTGATCGAGGATCGTTTGATATGAGAACATGTGCGATCAGTGACCCAACAATTTATCGTAGTCGTATTTCGGTGTTACACAAAACGACGTCCTAACGATGACGTTTCAACGACTCCAAACCTGTGATGTTTCAGCGAAATAGTTCACGTACCGTGTAACGGGGCATTTATAGTCATTCAACCTCAACCATAAATCTATAAACGTTTCAAACTTTTTGCGCAACTATACACTCTGTGACCCCAAAAATAGCCTTCGGCATTTCCTGCAGTGACCCGTCCCTGTGTTCTGTTGTCGGAACTGCACATTACACTTCTTTATCTTAGATTTGTTGTTAATCCTCATTTGCTAGAACACAAACAACCTGTTTCATTCAAGGGGTTGCCAGTATTATGCTGGGTTCACACTTCACATATTTGGTTCAGTTTTCTTCTACAGTGAAAGCTTACATACTGCACGTAGATATTGCTGGGGTTTCCTTAAAGATTTGGTGTTGATTTTACCCTTTCCATGCCAGCATGAAATCTACACAAAATATGAATATGCTGCAGATTAATAAATAATAAATAAAAATCAGTAAAAGTTTTCTTGCATTTTTTTAAAATGCAGCATATAGATAAAAGTAGATATCACTTACTTATCCGATGCTGTAAAATGCTGCAGGTTTTACTTCCGTATACACAGCACCAAATTTGCAACATGTCAACGCAACCTTGGAGAAACATGATGGGTATTCAGACAGATTTTATTGAGCTAAGGGATGACATTTGGTGCCTTTACATTTCTATGCAGGGAGGTTCTAGAGGCAGACAGATAACCTGCTGCAAGGTCTCCTAAAGTGACAGTGACCGTTCTCCATAGAACTTTACAAGCTCCAACTGCAATTTCTTCTCTCAGTAATGGGAAAGTCTGTATTTGATTCTATAAATTTTGAGCAGGAATGATTAGTCCTGGCAGAAAAAGAAGCAGATTTCTCTGATATAAGTTGCTTATTGTCACATGCACTATTGATTTATGAACGCTATGGTTGATGTTTAGCTAGGCTGGGCATTTTTTGCATACAGAATGGGGTTTGAGGTTAAGCCCTTTCAGAAAGTGATCACAGGAGCAGACACAAAGCCGCTACTTATTAGTTAATAATATCCATGTCAAGCAAGTTCCTGGTTTGTAAAGCCACAGCTATGATTCATTATGATTCAACTTCCTTATGTTGTAAGCTCATTTAAAGAGTAAAATTATTATTTTTCCTTTTTTTTTTTCGGCACCACACAAAAATTTTACACTACAAAGCAACACAATATTTTAAGAAAAGGTCATTTTAGTCAATGTGATACAGCAAACGTTGGTTATAGATGCTTGGAGGCGCTCAATGCATCTCTGAGAGCCAGAACAAGGCCATTATGAGACCAGAACAGGCCATTATGAGACCAGAAGAGGCTGGGAGGATAGCCAGGATGAGACCAGAACGAGGGCAGGAGGAGACCGGGAGGAGGCCGGGAGGAAGTTAGTTAGATGAGTTGGTTAGATGAGTCTCGGATGATTAACTCGGAATGGCCTCCCCCGTCAGGACCGGAGTGTGAAGCTGCTTAGAAACACAAGCAGCTGACACTCCCGTCCATAGAGGGGGAGGCCATTCTGAGTTAATCATCTAAGACTCGTCCAACGGACTCGTATATCTGTCGTACATTGTGTCCCTGCCCTCTGGAGGCCAGGCCGAGGCTCAAGGAGGAGACCAGGCCGAGGCTCGAGGAGGAGACTAGAACGAGGGCAAGAGGAGGCGGGGAGGAGTCCAGGACAAGACCAGAATGAGGCCGGGAGGCCAGAAGGAGCCAAGAACAAGGCCAGGACGAGACTAGAATGAGACCAGAATGAGACAAGAACGAGGCCAGGACAGACCAGGAGGAGACCAGGAGGAAGCCAGGACAAGATGAGGACAGGAGCAGAACGAGGCCAGGACGAGCTCAGAATAAGGCTCTCATAAAGATGTATTGAAAAGTGATCTATGGCGTTCCATGATCCAGTGAATCTGCAATCAGGTCACTTTTCGCCGCACACCAACCGCAGCTCCGCTGGAAAAAAGTGAAGCAGTGAAGGGGAGTATAACACAAGGGGCAAGGACTTAAGGCCCCCCCTGTTACATGCTGCGACATGGCAGCGATCCGACCAACGATGTGGATCGCTGCCACATAGTGAACTGATCACTGGTGAGCTGTCACACAGGCAGACTCACCAGCGACCAGTGGACCAGCGACATCGTGGAAAAGAATAAAATATTCTTTCCACGATGCCTAGCTTCCGCTGCCAGGCTGGTAACCATGGTACACAGCGATGTCCCTAGTTACCCGCTGTGTACCTTGGATACCAGCCTATAAGCGGAGAAGGCTGGTAACCAGGGTATACATCAGGTAACTAGGCACTGCGCGCTGCCCAGATACCCGCTGTTTACCATGGTTACCAGCTCCCAGCACTTGCTGTGCAGCGCTGGGAGCTTGTTCATCGTTGGTCTCCCAATGTCACACGTGCTGATGCTGGGGCCGCCCAGCGAGAGACCAACGATAGATTTATGGACAGGACCATAAATCTACGATCAACGACGTATCGTTGATACGTGTCACACACAACGATGTCGACATCGATGGAACGTCACCAAACCAGTGACATTGCAATGATATCATTCATGATATTGTTGCGTGTAACGGGCCCTTTACATTTAAAGCACCACTACGGCAGTGCACCAAAACAATATGCTGAAGTGCGACTTTAAAGGGAACCTTTCAGGTCATGCTACTCCTCTAACTTATTTCTACCCGTCCCCCTGCACCTTCCTATCTGATCCCTAACAATCCCTCTCTGAGCTAAAGGGGCCCTATAATGAGGGAGAAAAGTAACTTACATACTTACTAGCATGCACCGTAGCCCGGCCCGTACCACATAATCAGGCCCACAATGCACCGGGCCAGATAGGACGTTCCGGCCCAGGCATCACATGATCACAAGAGGCGGGCATTTCGAATAGGAGTTGGCACAACCCAAGGGGAATGACGACACCCAGCGGGGCCTGTGGAGACAGCGCGAGGAGGGGAGAATGGAGCCCGCCTATCCAGTCTCCAACTGGAGACAGTTTGTAAGTATATGTTATTTTTCTCCCTCATTATAGGGCCCCTTTACCTCAGAGAGGGATGGTTAGGAATCAAATAGGAAGGTGCAGGGACAGGTAGTGGTAGGTTAGAGGGGTAGATTGAGGTGACAGGTTCCCTTTAAAACATGATGTCTGCAAGATATTTTACCTGCAGTGCAGGATTATACTGTCCCTATTAAATTCAAAAGATATTCGAGGACCATTTTACTCTTTGACTTAAATTTAGACACTGAAGACCAATTCCATGTCCAATCATGGCTGTTAAAAGCACCGATCGGCTATAAAGAAGCTAAATTGTTGGTTAACGGTCTGTTTAGACAGGACGAGAGGATTTCTATGTGCACAAAATGATCATTGATACAATCGTCCTGTGCACATAGACTCCCATCACTCAGCAGCTCATTACCTGTCTACACTGGACGATGTGCTGCCGATCACAATGATTTAACGTTGGCATTAATCATCCAATCATCCGACAAACGCGCAGTATTTGTCATTCTTCTGGTGATCGCCGACATGTTTACTCACACCGATAAAGTGTCTAAGCAGAGCCTTAAGAGCAAAAAAAAAAAAGGGCGACAAGTGACGACCGGATCTAAGGATTAACATCTCTTACAGGGGTGCACATAGGTCAGCAGAGGAGCTGTATACACAAAATGGTAGGAGATTTTTTAACCTTTTGTTAGCAAAGATGATCCATTTTTTAAACATTTCAGATTACAATAAGAAATTCATTTTTTCAGTTGATCACTTTGCTGTTAATGGTCAAATGAATGAATGACTATATGAATGAATGGATGGATGGAGAGCCTCTGAAGAAAAAAAATCAGTGATAATGTTGAATAGCATCAATTTTATTGACAAAATCAGTTTTAAAGGGAACCTGTCACCCAATTTTAAGCTCCTACACTATCTCTAGCTGTCCCTACACCTTCCTAGCAGCTCCCTATCTCTCCCTTTCTTATCTAAAGTCTCCCTATTAAAGAAGTGTAAAATAAGATTAAACTTACTGCAGTCCCCGTAGTTAGGGGACTGGGTAGGCGTGGCCTCTGTTCCTTCCTCACTCCTCCATGTGGTAATGCACGCCCCGCTGGGCGGCATTATTGTGTGTCCTCTCTGCCCCCATTAACAGTAATCCTCCGCCCTCTACACCTCTTTGCACCGGCCGGGCGTCACATCCGGCGCGGTGCATTATGGGCCGTCACGTGATCTGCCCTAGTGCATTCTGGGTCCGATCACGTGATCGGCCCCAGTGCATTATGGGCTTGATCACGTGATCGGCCCCGGCTCCGCGCATGCGCAATGCGCTTATTGAAGCCGGGGCCGATCACGTGATCAAGCCCATAATGCACTGGGGCCGATCACGTGATCGGACCCAGAATGCACTAGGGCAGATCACGTGACGGCCCATAATGCACCGCGCCGGATGTGACGCCCGGCCGGTGCAAAGAGGTGTAGAGGGCGGAGGATTACTGTTAATGGGGGCAGAGAGGACACACAATAATGCCGCCCAGCGGGGCGTGCATTACCACATGGAGGAGTGAGGAAGGAACAGAGGCCACGCCTACCCAGTCCCCTAACTACGGGGACTGCAGTAAGTTTAATCTTATTTTACACTTCTTTAATAGGGAGACTTTAGATAAGAAAGGGAGAGATAGGGAGCTGCTAGGAAGGTGTAGGGACAGCTAGAGATAGTGTAGGGACTTAAAATCGGGTGACAGGTTCCCTTTAATATACAAGGGGATAAATAATAGCAATAATTCTCTTAATAAATAATATTGTTCCTCTGGCTCACCCCCTCCACCTTTGTAAAGATTTTTGGATTCCACATGTTTTTCAATGATTGAGCGGTTTCAGAATAGAACGAATATTTTTGGCTCGCCATGATCAGTCCAGACCGGCATCAATTATATAACTGTCCATATTCCAGACCCCCTGCTATTTTACCAAACCAGTCTGTTAAAGGGGTTGTCTGTGACTTTAATATTGGTGATCTATCATCAATGTCTGATTGGTGGGGGTGCAACAACAGACTTCCTCAACTTATTAGCTGTCCCTGGTCCTGCTGCTGGCCAGAACTACTCATTCATCTATATAAAATAGCGGCAGCTGGGTACTCCATATCCACCCCTACTCCAATCAGCAGGGGTGAATGTGCTATACCCGGCGGCCACTATTTCATCTGTGAAGATCTGTAACTGAGAGGTTCCAGTTGGTGGCAGGATCAGGAACAGCCAATCAGCAGGGGTGCCGGGTGTTGTACCTCCACTTTTCAGACATTGACAATAGATTATCAATATTAAAGTCCCGGACAACCCCTTTAAAGGAAATCTATGACCAGGTTTTTGCTCACCATCTGAGAGCAGCATAATGTAGACACAGAGACCCCGATTCCAGCGATGTGTCACTTACTGAGCTGCTTGCTGTCGTTTTAATAAAATCACTTTTGCCTCATGCAAATATAGCAGTTCTTTGAATGTGGAGCACTATACCCCCTGCCCACACCACTGATTGGCAGCTTCCTGTGCATAACCCTGCCCACACCATTGATTGGCAGCTTCCTGTGTATAACCCTGCCCACACCATTGATTGGCAGCTTCCTGTGTATAACCCTGCCCACACCATTGATTGGCAGCTTCCTGTGTATAACCCTGCCCACACCATTGATTGGCAGCCTTCTGTATATAACCCTGCCCACACCACTGATTGACATCTTTTTGTATATAAACTCGCCTGTGTATAACCTTGCCCACTGATTACACTGTACACAGAAAGCTGCCAATCAATGGTGTGAACGGAGTTATACAAAGCTCATGAATGTGCTGGACTCCTGGCAGCTATGTTGTCCTCTAATGATAATCTCCAGCTGATTAACAGTGATTATATCAACTCTACTGAGCAGCTCAGTAAGTGACACATCACTGGAATCAGGATCTCTGGTCCTAAATTATGCTGCTCTCAGATTAGGTGGTGAAAGATTCCCTTTAACACCATAAAGTAAAACACACCCATCCCCCCACCACGGACATGCATTTTTGCATGTTTTTTTCCTCTTTTTCCCTTTTCCTCCCAGATCCAATGTTGTAAGATACCCTTAAGGTCTAATGGTGTGAAGAACGGAGTTTCACAGCATTAACGCTTTCTATACAAACCCATAGGGCTTTTTAAAACTTGCAAAATTAAAATGCAAGATAAGAAAAAAAGCAAAAAAAAAATCCCAGCACCTTAGTGAGAAGAGACATAGCGAGGCACTGAATATTCCTACTAGAGATGCCGGAGGCTGTACATTGTATACACAGCAGGTGGGAGAGGTCTATAGAGTAGTAATACACCTGCTTTCAATGATGTCATTCATGGCAGTGCCAGCAGGTAAGAGGAAGAAATGACATGATGGAGTCCTATAGATCGACCCTCCGCACCAGTAACACCTGTATAAGGGAATACCCATCTCATAAAGACGTGAGGTCCCTGTAGGAATGGTGGCTGTCTTGTCAGTCTGGAATGTCTTGTTATAACATATTCTTATCCATGGGTGTTAGATGGTTCCTTCCAAAATGTTGTGCCTCCTCAGCCCTCCCCAAATTATACAAGTGTCTCTGTACATAGTTGTCCAAAGTGTGGGGTTCTCTTCCTCACTGCGGCCATAGCTCCTCTCCAGGCTCCTGTGTCTGTCTCCGGAGATTCAGCCTCATACAGCGGGGGCAGCTGGTCGAGTTGTCATAATAGCAGTCCCTGAAATAAAAAAAATCAGCAAAAATAAAATATATAGAATATAAAAGTGACCTACACAAAATGTATTCACAGAGAGGGCAGGGGGTGCAGGTACATGTGTGGCTGATCCCTATAGGAAAAATGAACAGGATCAATGGGGACATAAAAGGAAATATTTATCTGGGGTTTTATGTAAAAATGACAGGGCATAAGCAGAATGCCTTCACCTCCCATTCACATGAGCAGTTTATAGAGGGTCTCACCTGTGGAAGACGGCGGCACAGTCCTGGCACACAGAAGTGTGGCTGTCAAATGGGAATAAAATGTCTCCTTCCTTGCACAGTTCACACACAAAGCCTTTTGCCTGGCAGCGCTGCAAATGTAAAGATCACATCATGAGCAGGACAAAACCTTTCCCTACATCAGCTGGAACTACAACAGCCCCAGGGCACCGACTAACTGGTTTCTTTTCCTTTGCAACAGCCAGGCTTGCCAAAGACCTACCCAACGCCCAAACATTAGTGGCCCTATGGAAGAATTTTATTGCAGCATTATTATCCTGTCTGCACTGAGTGACTGTGTAGCCAAGGAGAAGCTCAACAGTTCACGTGCAGCTTCTCTACATCCTTGCAACTGATGAGTTGTTATTGTGACTGGTCCCTTATCACCCATCCATGAGATAAGTGATCATTTCACAGTCCCACAGCATTCACCCAACTTGCTCAGTCATATAGGTTTTAAATGGAACAGTTTGACCACTGATGCACTGAAATCAGGGACAGAGGACCCCATTTTCATGAATGGTGGGAGTCCCAAAGGGGAGTTCTTCAGTTGTGTTGAGCAGGCACTACTATCCACAAGTGATCGCTACTTGTAGCAAGCAGTTGGACACACGGATGGGCATGACTTGAGTACAATAAAAGTCATTGGGAAGATCCTCCTGAAAAATACTCAAGTTTCCCTTTTGCTTTCATTATACTCGGTACTTGAGTTGCGCCCGTCCAAAAACCCACCTGCTCGTTACAAGCACCGAGCACCCGAATATTGTAGTCCTCACTCATCACTATTCTTCAGTAATGAGGCACTTATAAGGTGTTACTATATAATTGTCGGGCAACCCAACACTACAGCATTCAATCCATACTAGAAATGAATATGAGGGCAAAGTTAGTCACTGGTAGACTTTAGAGGTTATGGACTCCTTTGACATAGAATACATGATTTTAGTTACTACTGTTACACTTAGTTTAAGTCTGCAATCTACATTCCTTTATTACTTTTCAGTCCCCTGAAATATAGAAAGCAGATACATCGAAGTTTCAGATTTTCTTCTTTTGTGAGTGTCTCTGCCAGTAATAAAGGCTGGATGTGAAGTCTGTGTGTCTCTTCCAACAATATAGGCTGGATATCAGATCTGTGTGTCTCCCTAAAGGTACCGTTCCGATATCACTTAAACGTCACAGGTTTGGAGTCGTTCAAGCGACATCGTTAGGATGTCGTTTCGTGTGACATCGAGATACGACTACGATAAATCGTGGATCGCTGATCGCAGATTTGAGAACATGTTCTCAAATCAAACGATCCTCGATCAGCCAACCTGCTGCATTGTTCAGTGTGACACCGCGATAATGATGTCGTTCATGACTTCGCCCATTCACATCAGTGAACAAGTATAATTCGCTGGGTTGTACGAACGATAGCTGCTCGCTACATCGTTGGTGCATCGTCCACGATATCTACACGTGTGACATCTCACCAAAGATGCCAAAACGATGTCCTAACAACCGCGCGCCCATGAGATCGTTAGTGATATCGTTTCAACATTGAAGCGTGTAACAGTACCTTAAGTAATATTGGCTGGATGTGATGTCTGTGTGTCTCTCCCAGTTATCTAAGCTGGATGTAAGGACTATGTCTCTCTCCCAGTTATATAGGCTGGATGTGAGCTCTGTGTGTCTCTCCCAGTAATATAGGCTGGATGTGATGTCTGTGTGTCTCTCCCAGTTATATAGGCTGGATGTGAGGTCTGTGTGTCTCTCCAGTAATACAGGCTGGATGTGAGCTCTGTGTATCTCTCCCAGTAATATAGGCTGGATGTGAGGAATGTGTGTATTCAGGTTTATGTTGTCTTCATTGGCAAATATCTTCGCATTTATTTTCAGGCTGGATGTGAGGGTCTGTGTATCTCTCCCAGTAATATAGGCTGGAAGTGAGGTCTGTGTGTCTCTCTAGTAATACAGGCTGGATGTGAGCTCTGTGTATCTCTCCCAGTAATATAGGCTGGATGTGAGGTCTGTGTGTCTCTCCCAGTAATATAGGCTGGATGTGAGATCTGTATGTCTCTCCCAGTAATATGGGCTGGATGTGAGGTCGGTGTGTCTCTCCCAGTAATATAGGCTGGATGTGAGGTCTGTGTGTCTCTCCCAGTAATATAGGCTGGATGTGAGATCTGTATGTCTCTCCCAGTAATATGGGCTGGATGTGAGGTTTGTGTGCCTCTCCCAGTAATATAGGCTGGATGTGAGGTGTGCGTCTCTCCCAGTAATATAGACTGGACGTGAGGTCTGTGTGTCTCTCCAGTAATTTAGGCTGGATGTGAGGTGTGTGTCTCTCCCAGATATATAGGCTGGATGTGAGGAATGTGTGTATCACTAAAACACTTTTTGGAAAGTTACTTAACTTTTAAGAAGCAAATGAACAATAAAAAAAATCCTTATGAAGGCGTACTTATGCTTTAAACATTTTTCTGCTAACAGTTTCAGCTCTAGACAGGATAGGTTATAAATGTTAGATTGCTACGGGTCCAGCTACTGGGACCCCCAGCACCTCTAGTTGTATAACTACTGAGACCCCTACTATCCCTAGCTGTATCACTACAGGGCCCCCCACCCTCACTAGTTGTATAACTACTGGGACCCCCAGCACCGCTAGTTGTATAACTACTGGGCTCCCTGCTATCGCTAGCTGTATAAGTACTAGGACCCCCACCATTGCTACTTGTATAAGTACTGGAACTGCCATTATTGCTAGTTGTATAACTACTGGGACCCCCACCATCCCTAATTGTATAAATACTGGGTTCCAACACCATTGCTAGTTGTGTAACTACTGGGACCCCCATCACTGCTAGTTGTACAACTACTGGGACCCCCACCATTGCTAATTGTATAAGTACTGGGACCCCACCACCGCTAATTGTATAACTACTAGGACTCCCACCATCGTTAGTTGTATAACTACTGGGACCCCCACCATCGCTACTTGCATTACTGGGAACCCCACCATCAATAGCTGTTTAACTATTGGGACCCACCCTCATTAGTTGTATCACTACCGAGACACCACCAACGCTATTTGTATCACTACTGAGACTCCACCATTGCTACTTGTATTACTGGGACCGCACCATCGCTAGTTGAATAAACCAATGGCCGAGTGTGCAAGTTTCCGCTTTATATAACTCTATGGGCAGCACACTTGCTCATCTATATCTGAAACTACTAATGACATGAATAGAGACCCATGTACATGTGACCATTATTGAGGTCCCACCCTGTCATGTCACCCACCTCACAGTCCAGCTTAATGTGCTTAGCAAACATGGTGTGTATGTCTGTGAGGGAGGCGCCTAGCCGTCCGCTGCTCACATCCAGGAGATCCTGCAGGGAATACATGTCATCATTCTCCACAAAATGCTGCCGATCCTGGAGCTGTAAGAAGAACGCAGCGATAAATAAGAGAATACAATCACACCATGTAATGATATCTCCAGGGTAAACAACATCCTGACCTGCAGCAACAATCGCGCCTCCATCGCTTCCTTACAGGTGATGAAGTACGGCTTCATGAGCAGGATATCCTGACGTAACTTCTACACAGGGGACAAGGGGGCAGAATATAAAAAAAGACTGGTCACAAGAGGGATATTCTGCAATTCATTAATGATCCATAATGGATAGAGCAGAAAGTATGAAAGGTCTGACCAGCTCTTACCCGGATCTCTACAAGCTCTTCCACGTAGTTGAACAACAAAGGGTTAATTTCCCGCAGTCTCAGCACCGGTCGTCCCAACATCAGGGCCAGATATCGCATGCTGCAGCGCGAGACCTAGGGGTGGAAAGAGCACTTTAGGTCTAAATTCAGGAGTTAGAATCCCCTCTGTTCACTGCAAGAAGGGACAGGTGGGAACTTGTGGATTGTCGGGGGCCGACTGCTGGAATCATGTGACATAGTTAAAAGATGAAGGGGCATGGCACTTAAGGGGCCAAAATTACAATTTAACCTCTAGAATGGAGGGGACACATGCTCCATTTATTGTCTAATGTTTTTTTGGAGAAAGCAGATGACAGTGCTCTGTTTTCAGCAATCCTAGAGCGGAGGAGCGCATATGCTCAAAGGGGTCAGGATCACTAGTGGTCACAATAGTCAGACCCCCAGGGGTCAGTAAGTTATGTTCTATCTTAGGGTGCTTTCACATTATGATTTTCAGTCACCCGATTGTATCCGTTTCTAAACGGATACAATCGGATCCCACGTTCCCCTATGGGAATCGGATCGGATGTGTCACTATTGGCATCCGATTTTGGCACCATCCGATCCGATTTAATTACGGGCACAAAATCGTAGCCTGCTACGATTTTGTGTCCATGACTCAAATCTGACAGCATTGGATCAATGCTGATCCGAGTGCCCACAATATGGGAGCCTATGGACATCGGATCAGAGTTCACCTCGGATCCGATGTCGGCTCCATATTCCCTGCCTCTCCCTGTTCCCTGCCACCCCCCGCTATTCTATTCTTGTCTTCCCTGTGTGTAAATAAAAAAAAAAAAAAAAAACTCCCCCCTGTCAGCGGCTCCCACGATGCAACACCATCTGGGCTGAAGAGCCTGTGATGATGTCAGAGAGCCGGTCAGCTGACGGGTCATGTGACCGGCTCTGTGACATCATCCCAGGTCCTTCAGCCCCGATGGTGTTGCATCCTGGGAGCCAGTGACAGGTAATGTATACTCCGGGAGGAGGAGTGTTTTTTTTTTTTTTTTACACACAGGGAAGACAAGAGGGGACAGGATAGGGATTAGATGAAGACAGAGGAGCGGGGGGACAGAATAGAATAGCGGGGGGAAGAAGATGGAGGAGGCAGGAGCAGGGAAAGACAGGGGACCACACAGATCCTGCATAGAATCGGATCGGATGGCTTTTTGCCATCCGATGGCAGGGATCCGTGTGGATCCGTGCCTGTCCGTGGGATCCTCCTTCAAAGTCGGATCCCACGGACAGGCACTAAATCGTAATGTGAAAGCAGCCTTATGGATAAGGAATGTCTTATTTTGGGTCTCTTTAACCCCTACACCCCCGGTCAATTTTCTGTTTTTCCCTCCCCTTCTTTCAGGAACCATAACTTTTTTATTTTTACATTAATATAGACACATGAGGCTTGTTTTTTGCCAAGCCGAGTTGCACTTTTGATTGACATCATTCATTTTATCATATAGTGTACTGGAAAATGGGAAAAGATTCCAAGTGCAGCGAAATTGCTAAAAAAAAAAAAATATATATATATATATATATATATATATTTTTTTTTCAACATGTGTGGAGAAAGATGTGAGCTCAGCGTGGGAGCTTGCATCAAATATACTTCATCAGTCATGAAGGGGTTAATATTGAATCCCCAGAACCTGGGGTATCTCATCTGGCATCCACTATCATCTTTGTTTTGAATAACAGGGGTGAAGATAGTTGCAAGTGGTGATGGGCTAGAAATGTAATCTATGCCTACCTTTCGTGGTTCAAAGTCCCAGTTGTGAATGACGCGGGACGGGATGACAGCAAGATCATTCCAGTGGCAATTGCTGCAGTAATATTGCCCCGTGTAATCACACTGCCGGGCCTCGCTGGGGACGGCTCCTGGAACAGGAACATCAATCAAAAGTAAATGCAAAGCTGGAAACTGCAACGGAGAGCTACTGACAAGCTGCAGTAAGATTTACTGTCAGCCGTCCGTTAGGTTAACATCCTAAAACTTACATAGTTATTTGCAGAATCCAGGGGATAAGTGATGCTAATGGCAGGCAGCCACTTATCTCCTTCTATAGAAATAATGTGCAAGCTCTTCTGACCCACATCTGCATTTTTTTTTGGTAGTTTAGCAAGAGAGTTGCAATATGAATTAAAACCTGTATTAAAACCCATGTCTAGTGCAGGACGAGGAGACATGAGAAGTTAAAGAACACTCACATCATACACTGTCCCCCTCAGTTGAAAGAAAGCTTAGAAAACCATAATCGACAGCACATTGAGCAGTGTCAACAGGACATGTGCTGTCGAGAACTTGATGATCATCAATATTGACGATGGTCCTGTGCACTCGGGAGCAGTTGGTCTGCGAGCTCAGGAATGGTCCTCCTGCGAGTTCAGGAAAGGTCCTCTTGCGCGCTCGGAAGCCTCCTGCGCGCTCGGAAGGTTCGTTCTACGCGATCAGAAGTGGTCCTCCTGTGTGCTCGGAAGGTTCGTACTGCGCACTCGGAAGTGGTCCTCCTGTGTGCTCGGAAGGTTCATTCTGCGCGCTCGGAAGTGGTCCTCCTGTGCGCTCGGAAGGTTCATTCTGCGCGCTTGGAAGTGGTCCTCCTGTGTGCTAGAATGGTTCGTTCTGCGCACTCGGAAGTGGTCCTCCCATGCGCTCGGAAGGTTCGTTCTGCGCGCTCGGAAGTGGTCCTCCTGTGCGCTAGGAAGGTTCATTCTGCGCGCTCGGAAGTGGTCCTCCTGTGTGCCCGTAATGTTTGTTCTGCGCACTCGGAAGTGGTCCTCCTGTGCGCTAGGAAGGTTCGTTCTGCGCGCTTGGAATGTTCATCAGCTGGAATGTATTTTCTGTGCGTTCAGAATGTTTGTTCTGTGTGCTTGAAATATTTGTTGGCCATTAAACAGTTGCCAATCTGCTTGAATGTAACTGACTGGCTGTGGTCGGCTCGTGTAAATGGCTCATTAATATCCTGCAGTTTAACGTATTATTACATATAATCCTAGGCCTTTAGTTTTGACTGTAAAATGCACCTTCTCAGCTGATCACACCCATAGACACTGCCCTTTCTTGTTTTCATCCTTTGCTAACAACGAATAATCCCAATCAAACAGTGATTGTTTAGTGCTATCGTTATGGAACTGAAACGATGGGGTCTGACCAAAGGAAATATGTTCCATTGGTTAAAACAGACCAATTTTTTGTTGTAGATTACATGTGGTGACTGTAATGTTTAACCACTCATGGTGTGAAGACATACATGTCCATGTGAACGATATTTACAGCCTTTATATTTAATGTTGTGTTATCTGGTCCTTTTTGTTCCTGTCAATATAGACATATGAGGCTTGTTTTTTGTGGGACAAGTTAAACTTTTGAATCACAATTTATTTTTCCATATAGTGTACAGGAAAAGAATTCCAAGTGCGGTGAAATTGCAAAAAAATGCAATGACATTTGGTTTTTGGGTTTTTTGAATGAGATAAAAGACGGCACTCACCGGATCTCTTCAACATGCTCTTTATTCACAAAATGTGAGGGTACATAGTGCAGGGAGGGGTCGGCAGTGTGGGCAACGGCTCCATTTCGCGCGTATAGTGCTTCTGTGGATCCAGTACTGTCAGTGATTGACAGTGCAATCTAAAGGGTTAATCACTAATCCCATCGGTCCTGTTAGCTACACATCAGCTGATCAGATCAGATGATCTGTGCAAGGGATGATGCAAGCTCAGTGCATGAGCTTGCATCAAAGAGAGGGACCTGACCAAGGATGTACATGTACACCCTTGGTCGTGAAGAGTTAAAACAGTGTTCCCCGAAATCCTGCCCTAATGATTGGATATAACTTGACAAAAAAAAAGCTCTGCAGCTCAGTCTTCATGGAAGAGCATGCTTGATCCATACTCTGGCAGGGCTATGTCCGGCAGTCCTATAGACAATGAATGAAGCGAAAATACAGCATGTGCATTTCTGTACCATTAAAGACGGTGCTGTAGCCCAGATTTTGGAATCGTTTGCTTTTCCTGCAGTAGGACCTCCAGCGATTAGCAAGTTTGATTTTTAGGAAAGACTCTAAGGGTAAGTGCACATTACCCGGCGGTTCGGTCGGCGGCTGCTGGCGGGACCCGCCAGGAAGCTCCGGCGCCGTGCACCGGCTTCTTGGCGGGTATGAGCTGCGGGAGCCGGGCGGTATCCGGCGGCTGCCCAGCGTGTTCTCGGCGGCGATTCTGCAGCGGCTGGAAGCAGCACATGATTCTGCTTGCAGCCGCTGCAGGACCCGCCGGTTTTTAGAACTTGGTCATTCTTTGCTAACCTGCGGTTAGCAACGGATGACGCTGGGTAACCGCCGGTATGTGCACAGCCTTGGGCGGGTTACATTAGTTTCAATGTTAATCCAAACGCCGGTTTGGATTAACATAAATTTAAATAAAACTAATGTATGCAAAACGGCGGTTTACACAGGTAAACCGCCGAAAACCCGCCCAGTGCGCACATACCCTTAATCTTGAAATATCGATCATACAACTAACATCAGGCATGATGCATTCATTATATCTTGTACTAAAACTTTGGCTTTGTGATGGTCCTGTACTTACGTAGTGAGATGGGTGCCCGGCACTCAGCACAGCGGTAATCCTGACTGTCCAGGCCCGTCTCTGGACAAATGGTTAACTCATACTCGGACTGATGACTGACCTTAGACCTGACGCAGGGTTTGGTAATGAGGTTCAGACATTTACTATGACAACGATAATAGCAACCTACAAAGAAGAAAGCAAGAACGCCGGTCAGTTCACCATGTGGTCATATATGAAGGTTCTATATCATGTCTAACCTCACAAGGATAATGGACGACCCCAGAAAATGAAGGGTTATTCAACATTAGTTTGTCTGATACGGAGCTGTGAAGAACATTGACCCTGATGTGTGTATGACTTGATCGAAATGACAAAACATGGGTCTGACGTTACACAAAATGCTCCATATAACCGGTGCCTTGTGTCCCTCACCTGTACACGTGTACCAGGTCTGGATCAAGCCCCAGATAAATGTGCTGCACTTGTCACACACTTGTTTTACACTTTTACTCTTCTCCTTGTAGAATCGATGTTCTAATATAATTCGCATATTGGGCTCATCTTCATGTGGGTCCTGAAAAATGTAAGAAAGGTCAATAGCGGAGCCGAAAGGACAAGTTTAAGATTGTTCACCCATAGCATATTTTTTACTATGAATCCATTTGGTGGATAGATTCCAAGACATGTACACTGTCTGTGGCCACTGTTGGGTGCTTACGTCCCTAGGGTATCCAGCCGCCGGTGGGCACAGAGGCAGTGAATAACTACTGCTTACCTTCAGCTCCTGTAGCTTGAGTCTGAGATGAATGAGTCTGACCACTGCGTCCTTCTGCTTGTCCGATTGTTCGGGCAGCTCCAGAATCACCTGCTTACACTCCTCAATCGCCTGTCTCAACTGCTGGATGTCGGACGCCAGAAAAAGGCCCTATAACAAGATGACTTATTACACCCGCTGCGTGTACCTGTCTTAGGCTGGAAACACACTGGCGAGTTGAAAAAACGGTCCGATTGACAGATCCGAGAGTCGGATGAGTGTCATCAGTGTGGCTTCCATGTGTTGTCCGAGTGCAATCCGTTTTTTTTTACTCAGCAGCAATTTTCTGTATTCACATTTGCAAGAGCATTTTTTACAGTTGTCTAAGCTACAGAATGATAATGTATCAATTAAAAATTGCATCTGACTCGGATGGTCCGTGTGCGGTCCGAGTGTGGTACGTCTTTGTCGGACCCATAGACTTGCATTGGCAAGTCTCATCCGACACTCGCATACAATTGCAGCATGTTGTGACTGACTCATCTTCCATTAATCGGACGAGAAAAAAAACGTCCGACACTTGGAAATGTCTACTCTGACATCGACTTACATTGGTCCGACTGCAATGCGATTTTTACTCGCATTGCAGTCGTCGGAGTTTCACACCAGTGTGTCTAAGCCCTTATATGAGTGAGAGAAGATTGTGGTCAGTTTGCAGGAGCGCTCAGAGTGGGAAAAAAATATTGTAGAGATTAATGGAGCACAAACCTCCTTTATTCATAACACCAATACGCATTTCTACAGCGACCCACTGAGGAAGACAGTGGGTCGCTGTAGAAACGCGTATTGGTGTTATGAATAAAGGAAGTTTGTGCTCCATTAATCTCTACAATCTTTTTTTCCCACTCTGAGTGGTCCTGAAAACTGACCACAATCTTCTCTCACTGTTATAAATCCCTCTTGGGTTTGTGGCTGGAGCTGCTGGAGTTGTTGGATACCGTCCCTGTGAGCTAAGGACTTGCCGTGACGTCAGCGGTGACGCGGAGTCACATGATCACAATACCCACGTGACCAGGACCAGGAAGAAGCCTGTGGCGCGGTCCTCGCCATTACGTTAATTCCAAACGCATTACCGAGGTTGTGCAGGAATTGCACACCTGATCAGGTGAGCGGCACCTTGTCACACCGGTTTTAAGCCCCCACTAGACCAACAGGTTCCTCTCATGTGCGCTCTCTCCCCTTTTCTCTTTTTTAAGCCCTTATATGAAGCTGGATGCTTCATAATGGAGCTGTTGTACTCACCACTGGCCTGGAGAAGTGATCTTCAGAGACACCCAAATCCATCACTCGCTCCGGGTACTGGAATTCTGGTACACGCAGAGGAGATCCTGGTGGAGATTCTGAAAAAAGGGAAGAGGAGGGTCAGACCTGTTCGGGGTACAAAATTGGTGAGCAAATAAATCCCCAGGACCCTGATTCAGCAGCCATGTCGGTATTCCACTGGTCAGTAGCCCTGTAAACCCATTGCTACCTGCCAGCATCTTCGATACCTCTTGATTAGCTGAATCATCACGTCATGCTACAACAATGACATCGAACTAATCAAGAGAGGAGCCACATTGATGAGAGGTAGGAGATGGGGCCCCGAATATAGATTCACTTATCTGTAGTGACTCCACATTCTGAGCTTGTCCCTATAGGGGATGTCATGGAAAGGCCTCCTCCATGACATGGGATGGGGCTAACAATAAGGGGTACACGTCACTTTACAGCTCAGTCTCACACTTGCTCCTCACTCAGGCTACAAATTTAACATAGAACATTCCCCAACAAGTCCACATACCCAAGACACTCAATGCTGCCACCACTTACTGAAAGGGCAATAAGACCCAACATTGTGCACCCAATGTCCTCACAGGCCATACACAGATCACATTCCCAAACCACTACTTAGTCTTTATGGAGACAGGTTTTTTAATGCAACTAGGCAAAACTATTGAAGTTTTAGACTTTAATACTAGTGCTAAGCGAGTACTACAATGCTTGGGTGCACAGTACTCAAAATAAGCAGTTGGGACACTCGGATGGGTGCAAACTCGAGTATAATGGAAGTCAATGGGGAAATAAAGCATTTTCCCAGAAGATCTTCCACTGATTTCCATTATGGTCGATACTCAAGATGTGCCCATCCGAGCGTCTGTCTAATCATTTCGAGTACCGAGCACCTGAGCCTGGCAGTGCTCAATCATTAACATTCAATACACAAAAAGTACAGTACAAAAATAGGCAGATAATAGACAAGCATAAAAGGTGCAAAAAAGGAAGGTTCTATACTTAGCAGTGCTCTGTAAGAAAGTCCTCGTCTGCCCTCCATGGATATAGGTTAGAGAATGCACACAAGTCCAAACAGCTTGGGACCCCCAAATTGTGTCAGTATAAGGGAGATCATCCATTCATTGTATACAGTCCACTCAAGGGAGGGGTCTTCATTACCCCCATGCACGCTGCCCCCACCCCCTTCACCTATGATATATCCCACATACAATAGGACTCTTGCCTGAAGGATGTTACAATCTCAGGATGCCCCTCATTTGCTTTTGGCAGTCATATTCCCCCTCCCCCAGAAGGCCCTCTGAATTTACATAGTAAAGGTGAAATACATGTGCTAATTGTATTTCCCCAGGCAGGATAAGACACATTTACATTTCACAAGCGCCATTAGACATTCAGGAGTCAGTGGAAGATGTGAGGACACATTTTTATACAACATATCAATGACAGTGACCTATCGTTCACTACAGGGGAGTGATGTGTTACTACATAGGCAGATTTACCAAATAGTCTGGGAAAGCTGGGGAATATGTAGGAGATGATGTGGGCACATGGGAAGAATATACAGGGTGGGCCATTTATATGGATGTGTGGCGCCCCGGGGTCTGGTAACCACACTACAAGCTTGGAGGTGAGGCAAGGCATCCACCAGGTAAAACACACTTATAACATCTCCCACCCCGAGCCTGTAGGGGGAGCTTTAAAAACTGATGTTAGGTTAGCTGCTGACGTCAGTTGAGGTCCCCTATAAATACAGGTGCAGGGGGCGGAGCTAGTCAGTTCCAGTCAAGAAGCTCCGGTGACAGTTGAGTTCAAGAGAAGACAGTAGAAGCATCTTAGGGATGGCAGCCGTGTTAAGCCTGCCCTAGGGAACTGACAGTGTGTTGAGCCTGTAGCAAGGGTCTGAGGAGGAGAGAAAGAAGGTCTGGGGAGTGGTAGCAGTGCCAACTCGCCCAGTATCAAGCACAGTATGGTCACCGGAGACCGAAGTCATCAGGGATTCCATACCCAGCGACCAAATCCGGAGAGCGGATGATTTTATACTCCTCGTTCACTAAGAGAGTCCAGAGACACAGCCGCACTATAGACCTAAAGAAAGGCACGGCCAGAAGAAGGGTTCACGCTACCTGTCACACGGCTAGTACAGAGTGGAGAATCACAGCACCGCTTTATGCAGCCAGGGCCCACCGGACACGACACAGTAGGAAAATCTCAGGACTTGCCTGGCGTGGACAGCCTCAATTTGCCTCCAAACTTCAGACCACAAAAACATCTACAATCAGTACCTGGCAATACCTGAACTACATCATTAAAGGTAAAAGGACTGTTACTCTCGTATCCAGACATCCTTCTATGCACTAACTCCTGCATCCCCAAGGTCACCTCACAGTCACCTCACTATAAACTTATATCACCTGACCATGGGATAAACCAGCCTTGCCTGTGGAGGCCTCATCACCTTACTGTGTCACATCATCATCCCCCGGAGCTGAGACAAGCAGCAGCGGTCACATCTGGCCACATACCACGGTGGCGTCACAGTGACAAACTTATTATTTTTCCTATTTATGTTTTTCCCTTTTTAAATTTGTTGCAAACCCTCCGGGGCTACAGAACCGCTCCGCGGCCACTACCGTGACGTTCCCTTGTGACCAGACAGCAGGGACCGGTCCCAAGTAACCCACGGCCCTGGTGGGCAATGCAGATGCACCTAAATAAAATGGGAGTGGCTGGCGATATCAACTTCCTGTTTGTGGCACATTAGTATATGGGAGGGGGAAAACTTTTCCAGACGGGTGGTGACCATGGCGGCCATTTTGAAGTCGGTCATTTTGGACCCAACTTTGTTTTTTTCAATGGGAAGAGGGTCATGTGACATCAAACTTATTGAGCTTATTGAGATAAACTTTCATGAGTTATTTACAAGTTTATGACCACTTATAAAATGTGTTCAAAGTGCTGCCCATTGTGTTGGATTATCAATGTCAACCCTCTTCTCCCACTCTTGACACACTGATAGCGACACCGCAGAAGAAATGCAGCACAGGCTTCCAGTATCCGGTGTTCCAGATGCTGCACATCTCGTATCTTCACAGCATAGACAATTGCCTTCAGATGAGGGATGAGGAAAACTTATCTGTGAATGGTGAAGTTAACAAACAAAACCAGCGCTATTGTTCTGACACTAACCCACAGTGGATAGATCCCTCCAAGACTGTGGGAACACAAACATTGATGGTATGGTGTGGTATATGGGGTACAAAGATAGTGGGGCCATTCTTCATCAATGGAAACCTCAATGCCACTGGATATCTGACTCATGTAGCAATTTCAGATATCCAGTGGCATTGAGGTTTCCATTGATGAAGAATGACCCCACTATATTTGCAGGAGATCTCTGTAATCTCAGAGCTTTTGCTGGTGCTGGAAAAAAATCTAAATTACTTATCGGTAATGTTTTTTTCCAAAGCCACGACAGCACCACCTGAGAGATAGGACCGCCCATCCAAGACAGGAAACCTCGGAGATAAAAAGGGCGGTACCTCTCCTGCACCTCTGTTGGTTTACAGAGATCATAGAGGAGTACCAAAAAACATTAGTACACAACCACCACCAAATAAATCAGCAATCATAACACCCCAACCGTGAAACCCATCAACAGGAATAAAGGGAGGGATGCAGTGGTGCTGTCGTGGCTCCGGAAAAACCTATTACCAGTAAGTCATTTAGATTTTTCCATCATCGCCACGACAGCACCACCCGAGAGATTTCAGAGAAAAGAAACCTTAGGGAGGGACCACCGCTTGAAGAACCTATCTACCAAAGGTCATCTCATAAGTGGAAGAAATATCAAGTCTGTAAAGCCTGAAAAAAGTAGGAGGAGAAGTCCAGGTAGCAGCCCAACAGATTAAAGGGAACATCAACCTTCTATGCCCACGATGCTGCGACTGCCCAGGTAGAATGTGCAGTGACACCCTCGGGAACCACTACCTGACTAGCAGAATATGCCAAGGCTGTAGCCTCCCGTAGCCATCTGGCTAAGGTACCCTTAGATACAGGTTTACCTTTTGAAGCCCCCTGAAAGGACACGAAAAGGGTCTGAGCCACTCTCCAGTCTTCGGACCTGTCCAAGAAAGTAAGCCGAGCCCACCTGACATCTTAAGGTGTGCAAGGCCTCCTCCTTTTGATTAGATGAATGGTCACAAAAGGAAGGGAGCACAATCTCCTGCACCCTGTGGAAATGCTTAGCCACCTTCAGGAGATAGGAAGGGTCCAGTCTGAGGATGACCCGATCCTGCAAAATCTGAGTATAAGGCCCCACCACTGATTGGGCCTGCAGGTCGCTAAGCCGTCAGACTGACGTCAAAGGCACCAACACGACCATCTTCAGAGTAAGGACCTTTGGAGAAGCTGAAGACAAAGGTTCAAAGGGAGATTTGGTTAAAGCATCCAACACTAAATTTAGATCCCACTGAGGCATTTTTCAGACAGGGTTCGGAGATGCTCGTTTGTAGGACTGGATGAATCGGGATACCCAAGACAACCCATTCAAGTTAGAATTGTACAATGCCCCAAGGGCCAAGACCTGGAGTTTTAGGGTATTAACCTTCCTAGCGGTATTCTCGAGCCTGACTCAGGGTTAACATTCACTGCCAGAAGCGGTAACCCCGAGTCAAGCTCGGGCTTACCCGCGGTCGCGGCAGATGCGGTGAAAAAACCACATTTGCCACATAGCCGCCGCACTTGCGGCGCGGTTGCGGTAATTGCCATAGTAAGTATAGGGGGACTTGCGGCAGGTGCGGCAAGTGCGGTTTTGCACTTGCGGCAGGTGTGGCCACGAAAAAAACCGCACTTGCCGCACCTGCCGCAAGTGCAAAACCGCACTTGCCGCACCTGCCGCAAGTCCCCCTATACTTACTATGGCGATTACCGCAAGTGCGGCGGCTATGCGGCAAGTGCGGCAGATGCGTTTTTTTCACCGCATCTGCCGTGACCGCGGGTAAGCCCGAGCTTGACTCGGGGTTACCGCTTCTGGCAGTGAATGTTAACCCCGAGTCAGGCTCGGGAATACCGCTAGGAAGGCTAGAGTCTTCTTTGATCAGGTAATTACTAAGAATTGCAGGCCTACTGTACATAACACCAAATTTCCATGCCAAAAAATGGTACCGCTTTTAGCACAAAATTCCTGACATAATCATACCGCCAGGGAGGTTAACGGAGAGAACCAACTCCCTGTTGGCGTCTGAGCCCTTCCCCCTGAAGGTCGCGTGTGTGTAAGGCTGCGTTCACACATTCGCGTATTTTATCGCGTTTTTTTACGCGCGTCTTTTCAAGGGAAAAACGCGCGTTTAAAAACGCGATAAGAATACGCGAGAGAACAACTCGCTTCTACTTCAATCGCGCATTTAGACGCGCGTTTTTATAATGGGGCCTATGGAAACGCGCGCGTAAAAAAACGCAAAGAATTGACATGTTCATTCTTTTTACGCGCGCGTTTTTTGCTCCAAAAACGCTGCGTTTAATTACGCGATGTCTGCAAAGCACAAAGTGAATGTCCATTCACTTTGCTGTAAAACGCAGACGCACATGCGTTTTTGGAGCAAATACGCGCGTAAAAAAAACGCGCAAAATACGCGATGTGTGAACGTAGCCTTACTGAGCCCAAGGAACTGCAGGGATACATGAAGTGAGGGAGCCGAGGAGAGACATAGCCCTCCGTAATGTCAGTCGTGGAGTCTCTAAAATGGCCCTGACAAATGTCTGAAGGCGTTACTGCTTAACCTCCGGAAGCAGGTAAAGCTGAGACTGAGAGTCCAGAATCAACCCCAGGAACATTTGCATTGTGGTGGGGATTAACCTAGACTTTTCCCGGTTGACAAACCACCCGAGATCTTGTAAGGTGGACCGCACAATCAGCAGGTGACTTATGCAGTGTTCTCTGGAGTGTCCTACAATTAGGAGATCGGCTAAATGGGTGATTATCAGAATCTGCTGGTGACGAAGGTGAGCCATCACCTCTTACAACAAGTTTGTAAAATTTCATGGTGCTATAGCCAGCCCGAACGGCAGAGCCTCGGATTGATAATGGCAGAGGGCCCCCTATGTACAGGGCAAATCGCAGGAACTGCTGGTGGAACAGGAGGATCGGAACGTGGTAATATGCATCCTGTAGGTCTAGCACCACCATGAAATATTGTGGAAAAAGCAGTCTGATTGCCTATTTTATTTAGTGTCTGCATCTTGATTGACCATTGGACCAGAAAGCCGCTCCGGTGCTTCAGATTGAGTATCGTCCTCAACGAGCTGTCCGGTGTCGGAGCTAGAAACAGTGTGGAATAAAATCCCCTGCCCCGTTCGGCTAGTGACACAGGTGCGATAACTGCATTCTGCTCCAGGGACAGCATTTCGGCTATTAAAAACCAGCATGTTTCTGGGTTGCTGACAGACATGACTACCAAAGGCCCTACCGGGGCCGAAGCAAATACCCCCCTTAACCCGTCTCTGACAATACTTAGAGCCCAACCGCAAGCATTTATCCGGGGACCAGGCTGGGAGAAATCGGGAGTGTCTTCCTCCCACCTGGAGCAAGTTGTCATTTGGCTGGCTTCTTGTCAAAGGAGGACCCCTTGAACAAGAATCCAGACTTCATATTATCCCTTCTGTCATACCAGGAGTCTCAGGATTGAGTATGGGACTTCCGCCTGGAAATCCGTGGCCTACGAATGAACTACTGTGGAAGAAAGAAGGAAGAGAAATTCTACTTCTAATCACTAGCGTGTGCTAGGCCTTCATCCACTGGTTTACCAAACAGAAAATCCCCCGTACAAGGCAAAGAGCACAATTTAGCTTTTTACTGATTGTCCCCTGGCCAGGACTTCAACTATAAAGGTACGCAGTGCAGCATGGGAAAAGGAAGTAGCCTTCGCCAACATTTTGAGAGTCAGCAGAATCATCCGCCAAAAATGCAGAAGCCGAGTGCACCAAAGGAAGGACAACAAGATCTCCTCCAATGGTGCATCGTCCCTGACCTGGGACTCCAACTGCCGCAGCCAGATCATGAGAGAGTGCAACGGATGTGCCTGAGATTGAAGGCCAAAATATACTAGCAGTGGTCTCCCAAGAACTTCTCAGGTAACCCTCAGCTCTGCAGTCTAATTGGTCCTTAAGATTCCCTAAAACTTCAAAGGGAAGGGAGGAACGTTTTGACGCCTGGGCTATGGCCACATCAATCTTGGGGGAATAATCCCATGAAATAGTAGCTTCTGCCTCAAAGGGGTATGTCCTTTTTGCCAATAGGAAAGAGAACCCTTTTTATCAGGCTTCTTCCAGGATTCCATAATAAGATCCTGAACCCTCTGGTTTAAGGGGAAGCTACGTTTCTTTTTATCAGAGAGACCGGCAACATTAAATCATCAACTGAAGCAGGGCTAGTGCGTCAACCAGTCCCCTTGTGGAGCAAACAGCGTTAATTAAAAAATCAGAGTCAGTCATTGGAAAACATAGCTTGCCCTCCCCACTGTCATCAGAGGACGAATATCCCCAGGCAGAAGAAGAGGATGAACTGGATTCATGCCTTTCCCTACAGGATTTATGGGATTCATGGGTAGAAGCAGAGAAGCAATCACGAGATCGTCTCCTTTGCCGCCTCCTGACCTTCACCTTTTGAAGGGATCTGAATCCCTCCTTAACCAAGCCTCTAAGACTTGAACTGGGAACCTCCCCCCAGACAGTCATTTCAATACAAGGAGGACATAAATCCTATACATAATTCTCAGGAAGAGGAACTCTGCACATAGCACATGCCACATGTGTCTGCTTGCTCAAGTTTTTCTTTCAGTCCTAAGGGATCAATGCAAGAAAAGGAGAGTGTAAACACAAATAGCCCAGCGCAGGGCACTCACCCAGAACTGAAGCATACTGTTTTATGAGGCTGTGTAGGGTCCAAATCCATTTTGGCCCCCTTCTGGGAGGACTTGTGGATGCCACCTGTACATGTATTGTCCGCCAAGATTGAATCTAGAGAGCCCTGCTCCATCCTCAGGAGGCCCTTGTGGCCACCGCTCCCCTAAACAAGCCTCTGACCCCGCCAGGAATCCGCCCAGCAATACCGGGTTCCGACCGCTGGGCGCCCCCATCTTGGACCGCATGCACATGCGTGGGACTGCGTCACTTCTGGTCTCACCTCCAGACCTGAAGAAGCGATTCTGCGGTAGGAATTTCGATTCTAACCGGAGGGAATGCCGTCAGGGCGGCTCCTGCACCCCTGCCATCTTCAGAATGGAGGATTCAGATGCCCCACACCACCACCGGGCTGTGGACAGGCGTCTGCAGCAGTCAGGAGCCACCGTCATCACCTTCACCCAGTAGGGCAGGGCACACCGTGACAGGGCAAAGCCGTGCACGCGTGTCTCCTGGGCAGCGCTGGGGTCAAGTCCAGCACCTCCGAGCACTTTGCTCTGTTCAAGCAATCCATCACTGACTTCAGGACGGCACTTGCTACTGCCAAGCAAGTGTTCTTCTCATCCCTAATAACCTCTCTGTCCCACAACCCCAAACAGCTCTTCAAAACTTTCAACTCCTTACTTCGCCCGCCTGCTCCACCCCCCTTCTCCCCTCATCTCTGCTGAAGATTTTGCGACCTTCTTCAAGGAGAAGATCGACAAGATCAGAAACAGCTTCGGTCCACTATCCCTACAACTCCCCCTCCCATCTACACTGCCCTCCTCCATCAGCCACTTTCCCCCATAACTGAAGACCAACTCTCCTTCCTCCTGTCAAAATCACACCTCACCACCAGCGCCCACGACCCGCTCCCATCCCACCTCATTCCGAACCACACCTCCATTTTCATCCCAGCCCTCACCCACCTCTTTAACCTATCACTTAGCACTGGCGTCTTCCCCTCGGCCTTCAAACACGCCCTAATCACGCCCATCCTAAAACAAAACCTCACTTAACCCTACCTCTGTCTCTAACTATCGCCCCATATCTCTTCTCCCATTCGCCTCTAAGCTACTTGAACAGCAAGTCCACTCAGAACTGTCCTCTCACCTCTCCTCGTGCTCCCACTTCGACCGCCTACAGTCCGGCTTCCGACCCCTCCACTCCACTGAAACAACCCTGACCAAAGTCACCAACGACCTACTGACCGCCAAGAACAAACACCACTACTCCATCCTCCTCCTCCTTGACCTGCCTGCCGCCTTCGACACGGTTGACCACTCCCTTCTTCTCCGGATCCTGGAATCCCTCGGCATCACCCACCTTGCCCTCTCTTGGATCGCCTCATACCTAGCGCACCAGACCTTCTGCGTCTCCCACTCCCACACCTCCTCCTCACCCTACCCCCTTTCTGTCGGAGTCCCCCAAGGTTCGGTCCTGGGACCCCTACTTTTCTCCATATACACTCTCAGCCTAGGGCAACTCATTGAGTCCCACGGCCTCCAGTACCACCTCTACGCCGACGACACCCAAATCTACCTGTCCAGCCCTGACATCACCTCCCTACTCTCCAAAATCCCACAATGCCTTTCCGCCATCTCATCCTTCTTCTCTGCTCGCTTCCTTAAGCTCAACATGGACAAAACAGAATTCACAGTCTTCCCCCCAAGAAATTCCCCCCCACTTCCCAACCTGTCCATCTGCGTCAACGACTGCGCCCTCTCCCCAGTCCCCCAAGCTAAGTGCCTCGGGGTAATCCTTAACTCCTCCCTATCCTTCAAGCCCCACATCGAGGCCCTCACCACATTCCTCCGGCTCCAGCTCAAGAACATCTCACGGATCCACTCCTTCCTCACCCACGACACCGCTAAAACACTCATTCATGCTCTTATCTCCCGCCTTAACTACTGCAACCTCCTTCTCAATGGCCTCCCGGCTAACTCCCTCACACCTCTCCAGTCTATCCTCAATTCCGCTGCCCGACTAATCTACCTGTCCTCCCGCTACTCCCCTGTCTCCCCCCTCTGCCACGCCCTTCACTGGCTCCCCACCTCCAAGAGATCCCAATTCAAAACACTAAACATGGCGTACAAAGCCATACACAACCTGGCCCCACCACACATCTCTGACCTGGTCTCCTAATACCTACCCTCACGCAACCTCCGCTCCTCCCAAGAATTCCTCCTCTGCTCCCCCTCATCACCTCTTCGCACAACCAAGTCCAAGACTTCTCCCGGGCATCTGCCTTACTCTGGATCTCCCTGCCCGAACACGTCAGACACTCTCCTTCCCTGAGAAGCTTCAAGTGTCACCTGAAGACTCACCTATTCCGTCAAGCCTACAACCTGCCATGAGACCCAGGCGACCGCCCCTTACCTGACATTCCCCCATCCTACTGTATCCCAACCCGCCCCTCGTAGACTGTGAGCCCTCGTGGACAGGGTCCCTGCCCCTCCTGCACCTGTACGTCCTGATCGCCTAGATTTAGTGTACTTGTTCTTGTCTCCCTTATCCTCATGTAAAGCCCCATGGAACCTAATGGCGCTATATAAATAAATAATAATAATAATAAAAGATAAAGCCGCTTGTGACCCTCTCTGCCAGACGCCACGCCCTCCACCACTGAAAGTAATTACCCCGTGGAGGAGCTTCTGCCACCTGAGTCCGGAGCCACAGCCAGGTTAGACTGCTTCTTCCATCCACCGGGTCAGGCCAGGGAACCGCTTGAGCATCAGAGTCTCCCACCTTCAAGACAGGAAACCTAAACTGACGTGCAGGCGAGGTCCCGCCTTTTTTATCTCAGAGGTTTCCTGTCTTGGATGGGCGGTCCTCTCTTTCAGGTGGTGCTGTCGTGGCGATAATGGAAAAGAAGCTTTTTACAAAACTCCACTGAAAAATCCACTGCAAAAATACAACGTGCCAACATGGCCTAAATATGCTAAAAGGATCGGTGATGCACTGAAAAGCAAAAACGCACCACAGGTCAAAACAACGCACCGTGTGAATGAGAATGTAAGAATTGCATTCATTTCGCTGTTACTCGAAAACGAAGCATTTTTTCGATCTGGAAAAAAGTATCAAAAACACTAAATGTGAACAAGAGTCTTTGGGTACAAATTGTGCAGTCAGTGTCTGTAACATCTGTTGTTCGAGACTCAAATACAATCGCGAAACTGCTGCTCTGACACAAGGGATCTCTCAGGCTGATGGGATCACACATGGTGCTCAGCGCTGCACGGATCAGAGCTGCGTCTACTCACATGACCATTCCTGAATATTACTTTACTCTGCATCGTCATTAAAAATTGATTACTAATGGCTCGCCTATTTCTGCAAAACCATGAACAATTGGAACTTGCAACGTGTATTGAAAACAACGTACAACCCCATCCTGAAGGCCTAGTTCTGCTTTATGTCAGAGAAGGTTACACTTCATTAACATCTCATTTCTTAAATACGAACCCTTGGTAGGCTCCGGCTCTCTGTCCTCCTGGGGATTTTCCTCCTCTCTCGGTTTATTGAAAGGGTTAAGATGACCCTGACGGAAGCGGGCCAGCTTGTCATTGTATTCCATATCCAGTCACACTGCAAAACAAGGGTAAGAAAATATATAAATATAGATGACAGGCAGGACACACAACGTATAGGCTGAAGAAACACATATACAATATAGTCTGCAGCCTGCACGTACAATCATTCAGCGTCCCCATACTCAGAGCTCGTGTCAATCAATAGACTCCTGCAGCTGTTGAGGTTCTGCAGCAGCTGGGATCCTGTACCTTTTCTAGTAATGACCTCTTTAATGGAGAATGGGAAAAATGAAAAAAAAAATTAAAAGGAATGGTCCAAAATAAAAAGAAAAAAAAAAAAAAATCCTAAAATCAGCAAATATAATACAGTGATAGGACGCTTAGGTTGTGATCCCCAATGGGGACAGTGTTGTAAATGTATGTAAAGTGCTATGGAATTAATAGCACTATTTAATAAATATTATTAGTATTTTATAAAAAGAAACAACCACCACTTAGTGCAGTTTGCAGTCGTCCCCAGAGGTTCATGAACAGGACCGCTGCAGCCAATCACTACCCTCATTCTGCACATGCCGGCACGGTTGCTAAGTAAACACTGAGGGTACCTTTACACGTCGCAACATTGCATGAAATTTCACTGGCAATTTGCTGGTTGCAGTAAAATTATGGACACATTGTTCCATTTGTACACGACAACAAAATAGAACAATGTGTCCATGATTTCACTGCAACCAGTAAGTTGCAAGTGAAATTGCATGCAATGTTGCGACGTGTAAAGGTACCCTGAATGACGGCAGTAGAGCTGTGGCACACTTAACAAGCGACTCACGCTTGGGACTTTTTTTTTATTTTTGCACAATTGTTTTGTAACTTTTTCTGAAAAACTCTATTATATGGGAGCAGGAGCAAATGTTTTACAACTTTCTATTGTACTTTGGACCTGATTCATCAGTTTGCCTCATGTTAGGGGGAATAAGGGACCTTTGACATCAGCATTTTTGCTAATTCGCGGAAGATCCAATAGATTTTGCCGCATCTGCTGTGTAACGGCTCACCTGCGGTAAGCCCCATTCATTCTCTATGGGACTTGCGGTCATGTGCAGTAGTTGCAGTTTTGCAGCTAGCAGCGGTTTTTTTGCGCTGTCACAAGTGCCAGATCTGCCAGATCCGGTAACACTGCACTTGCCACACCTGGCCGCAAGTCCCATAGGGAATGAATGGAGCTTGCAACCAGTCGTTACGCGGCAGGTGTGGCAAAGCTTATGGATCTGCCACGAATTAGCACAAATGCTGATGTGAACGCAGCCTACATGGGTACAGGTAGTGGTGATATTACATGTGCTGCTAAATGCCATCCTGTACAGGCAACTCAAAACTATGGGCTACATCCAGTGCTACAATGGTATCCAATTCTGGCTCCAGACTGATGCTTGTACGATACATTGTATCATTTTCCACTGTTATGGTTTTAACATCTTGCACTTCCTTGCTTGGTTTTCTGATTGATTCCTCTATTCTTTCAACCCTCAGCAGGCCTCACACCAGGGGTGTAACTACAACAGATGCAGGGGTTGCAATTGCACCCGGGCCCTGGAGCCTAGGGGCCCCAAAAGTCCCTTTATGCTATACAAAAAGTCTATTTCTATAAAAGATTTGCAATATTTGGGGGCCCCATTGGAGCTTTTGCATCGGGGCCCATGAGCTTCAAGTTACACCACTGCCTGACACCATTGCAGTGAATACTCTGCATTGCTCCCCATGTGATCGCGGGAAAAAACGAGCGAGAGCTGCGCTGGCGGCAGGACAGAGGGGTGTGAGAGCTTATTATTATTATTTAGCCCCATACCAGTTATTAAGAGTCCAGAAAAAATGGCATTTACCAAAATTCAAAGAAACTGAATCCTGAAAATATCAGACTTTGTTGATTCTGAAATTTTCCGTAAACTTCAGAACCAAATTCAAATCTCTCTCATGTGGAGAGAAATGATGGATCCCAGTGTATATGTAATAATCGGATATATTGTTTATAAATAGAATTGTACCAACATTAACTGCAAAATATACAGGGGCATCGACGCTATAACTGGACGCCTGGTGCCCCTGATCACCCAAAACACCACATAACATCTAAAATGATCCTATACTGCTCAATTATTATTATTATTTATTTATAGAGCGCCATTGAGTCCATGATGCTGTACATGAGAAAGGGTTACATATAAACAAGTTAGGGTATGTCCTCACGGTCCGGAGGAGCTGCGGGAAGCCGCGGGTGGCTGCAGGGAGACCGCAGCCACCCTGTACTCACCATGTGGTGCGGGGCGGCTTCTCCCTGCAGTCACCCCATGGGAGCCGCTTCCGACTCCACAGCATGAAATAAACATGCTGCGGAGGAGCGGACTCCCGACAACCCGCACCGCAGCTCCAAAGACGCTGCGGGCGGGTTATGCATAGTGAGGATGGGATTTCTTGAAATCCCATCCACTATGCTTATACTGTACTACGCAGCTTTTTGGACGCAGCGCAAAGACGCTGCGTCCAAAACGCTGCGTCTCCTGATCGTGAGGATGCACCCTTATAAATACAATGAACAAACCAACAGTGACAGACCGATACAGAGGAGAGAGGACCCTGTCCTTGCGGGCTTACATTCTACAGGGCAATGGGGAGGGAGAGAGTAGGTTGGGTCTGCTCTGGTGGTGGTGGAGTGCCAGGTCCATAACACCCTATGTTACTGGATAACACCCCATGCTACACCCTATATTATTGCATGACACGTCATATCACCCTATATTACTGCTTGAAACCCCATATCACTGGATAAAACCCCATGCTTCACCCCATATTACTAAATGACACCCTATATTATTGCATGACACGTCATATCACCCTATATTACTGCTTGAAACCCCATATCACTGGATAAAACCCCATGCTTCACCCCATATTACTAAATGACACCCTATATTATTGCATGACCCCCCCATAAGATATTACTGGATAACACCCCATGTCACTGGATGACGCCCCATAATACCATATATTACTGGATAACAAACCATATTATTGCATAACACCCCATATTACTGCATGACATCCCATAATATCCTATATTACTGCATGACACTCCTCAATATCCTATATTACTGCGTAACACCCCATATTATACCATGACACCCCATATCACTGGATAACACCCCATGTTACACCCCATATTACCAAATGACAACCTATATTACTGAATGGCAACCCATAATACCCTATATTACTGGATAACTCTCCATATCACCTTATAGTATTGCATGATGCCCCATATAACCCTGTATTACTCCATGACACCCAATAATACCCTATTATTACTGGGTAACACCCTATATTACTGCATGAAAACCCACAATACCCTTTATCATTGAATAACACCCCATATTACACCATAGCACCCTATATTACTGCATGACACCCTATATTACCTGGTGACTGACACCCCATATCACCCAATATTACAGCATGACACCCCATCCCCATATCACCCTATATTACTGCATGACACCCTATATTACCTGGTGACTGACACCCATATCACCCAATATATACTACATGACACTCCATCCCCATATCACCCAATATTACTACATGACACCCCATCCCCATATCATCCTATATTACTACATAACACCCCATCCCCATATCACCCAATATTACTACATGACACCACATCCCCATATCATCCTATATTACTACATAACACCCCATCCCCATATCACCCAATATTACTACATGACACCACATCCCCATACCACCCTATATTACTACATGACACCCCATCCCCATATTATCCTATATTACTACATAACACCCCATCCCCATATCACCCAATATTATTACATGACCCCATCCCCATATTATCCTATATTACTACATAACACCCCATCCCCATATCACCCAATTATTACATGACACCCCATCCCATATCACCAATATCATTACATGACAACCCATCCCCATATCACCCTATATTACTACATGACACCACATCCCCATATCACCCTATATTACTACATGACACCCCATCCCCATATCACCCTATATTACTGCATGACACCCCATCCCCATATCACCCTATATTACTACATGACACCCCATCCCCATATCACCCAATATTACTACATGACACCCATCCCATCACCCAATATACTACTGACACCCATATTACTACATGACCCCCCATATCACCCTATATTACTACATGACACCCATCCCCATATCACCCAATATTACTACATGACACCCCATCCCCATATCACCCAATATTACTACATGACACCCCATCCCTATATCACCCAATATTACTACATGACACCCCATCCCCATATCACCCATATTACTACATGACACCCCATCCCCATATCACCCTATATTACTACATGACACCCATCCCATCACCCATATCTCATACACCATATACTATTACTACATGACACCCCATCCCCATATCACCCAATATTACTACATGAACCACCCCATCCACCTATATTCAACCCTATATATACTACATGAACACCCCATCCCTATATCACCCAATATTACTACATGACAACCCATCCCCATATCACCCTATATTACTACATGACACCCCATCCCCATATCACCCTATATTACTACATGACACCCCATCCCCATATCACCCAATATTACTACATGACACCCATCCCCATATCACCCTATATTACTACATGACACCCCATCCCCATATCACCCATATTACTACATGACAACACCCACTATCCCATATCACCATATATTACTACATGACACCCCATCCCCATATCACCCTATATTACTACATGACACCCATCCCCATATCACCCATATTACTACATGACACCCATCCCATATCCACCCTATATTACTACATAACACCTCATCCCCATATCACCCAATATTACTACATGACACCCATCCCCATATCACCCTATATTACTACATGACACCCCATCCCCATATCACCCAATATTACTACATGACACCCATCCCCATATCACCTCAATATTACTACATACACCCATCCCCATATCACCCAATATTACTACATGACACCCCATCCCCATATCACCCATATTATACTAACCATGACACCCCATCCCCATATCATCCCAATATTACTACATGACACCCCATCCCCATATCACCCAATATTACTACATGACACCCCATCCCCATATCACCCAATATTACTACATGACACCCATCCCCATATCACCCAATATTACTACATGACACCCCATCCCCATATCACCCAATATTACTACATGACACCCCATCCCCATATCACCCAATATTACTACATGACACCCCATCCCCATATCACCCAATATTACTACATGACACCATCCCATATCACCCAATATTACTACATGACACCCCATCCCCATATCACCCAATATTACTACATGACACCCCATCCCCATATCACCCAATATTACTACATGACACCCATCCCCATATCACCTATATTACTACATGACACCCCATCCCATATCACCTATATTACTGACATGACACCCATCCCCATATCACCCATATTACTACATGACACCCATCCCCATATCACCCAATATTACTACATGAAACCCATCCCCATATCACCTATATTACTACATGACACCCCATCCCCATATCACCATATTACTGCATGACACCCATCCCCATATCACCCATATTATACATGACACCATCCCCATATACCTATATTATACATGACACCCCATCCCCATATCACCCTATATTACTACATGAACACCCATCCCATATCACCCTATATTACTACATGACACCCATCCCCATATCACCCTATATTACTACATGACACCCCATCCCCATATCACCCTATATTACTGCATGACACCCCATCCCATATCCATCCCTCATATATTACTGATCATGACACCGCTCCCCATATCACCCCTATACCTTTTACTCCATGACACCCATAATACCCTGTATTACTGCAGGACACCCCATTATCCACATTACCCATGCCTCCTTCTGTCTGCTGGCCCGGCTCCTCCGGCGCTCACCTCGGCATGTCCCGTCTCGCTGAGGCCCTCCCGTCCAGGAGCGGCCTCCCCCCGGTCCTCCTGCCGCCCGGTGCCCTCTCTCCCCCCGGCCCGGTGTCTCCGGTTGTCAGACGGGGCGGAGCCGGCACCCCCAGGCTCCGGTCATTAGACGCTAGTGGCTCCTCCTCTGTGGGGGCCGCGCTGCCCTCTGGTGGTGTGACGCCGGTACTGCAGGCTGCCTTCTGGCGGTGTGATGTGGGTACTGCAGGCTGCCCTCTGGTGGGGTGATACCGTCACTGCAGGCTGCCCTCTGGTGGGGTGATACCGTCACTGCAGGCTGCCCTCTGGTGGGGTGATGACATCACTGCAGGCTTCCCTCTGGTGGTGTGATGTGGGTACTGCCGACCGCTCCCAGGCAGGGGATGAGTCGCCTCCAGGGATTTCTCAGCTGTTTTGCTGCTTGTAGCGGTCGCAGTGATCTCCCTGATAACAGACTGTAATGTACACTGATACTTAAATAGTATAAAGCTGCGTAATACTGGAAAGTCATTTTTGAGGTCCAACAAAAGTGATGCCTTCCATAGCAAGGAAAAAAAAAGGCAGGTCCTGTCAGGAGTTCCTGGTATACGGAGGGTCTTGTGGGGTGTTCTGTTCTCAGTATACGGAGGGTCTTGTGGGGTGTTCCCAATATACGGAGAGGTTTGTGGGGTGTTCTGTTCTCAGTATACGGAGGGTCTTGTGGGGTGTTCCCGGTATACAGCAGGTCTTGTGGGGTATTCATGTTATACGGAGGGTCTTGTGAGGTGTTCCCAGTATACGGAAGATCTTGTGGGGTGTTCCCGGTATACGGAGAGTTTTGTGGGTGTTCTGTTCTCAGTATACGGAGGGTCTTGTGGGGTGTTCCCAATATACGGAGAGGTTTGTGGGGTGTTCTGTTCTCAGTATACGGAGGGTCTTGTGGGGTGTTCCGGTATACAGCAGGTCTTGTGGGGTATTCATGTTATATGGAGGGTCTTGTGAGGTGTTCACAGTATACGGAAGATCTTGTGGGGTGTTCCCGGTATACGGAGAGTTTTGTGGGCTGTTCTGTTCTCAGTATACGGAGGGTCTTGTGGGGTGTTCCCAATATACGGAGAGGTTTGTGGGGTGTTCTGTTCTCAGTATACGGAGGGTCTTGTGGGGTGTTCCCGGTATACAGCAGGTCTTGTGGGGTATTCATGGTATACGGAGGGTCTTGTGAGGTGTTCCCGATATACGGAAGATCTTGTGGGGTGTTCCCGGTATACGGAGAGTTTTGTGGGGTGTTCTGTTCTCAGTATACGGAGGGTCTTGTGGGGTGTTCCCAATATACGGAGAGGTTTGTGGGGTGTTCTGTTCTCAGTATACGGAGGGTCTTGTGGGGTGTTCCCGGTATACAGCAGGTCTTGTGGGGTATTCATGGTATACGGAGGGTCTTGTGAGGTGTTCCTGGTATACGGAAAGTCTTGTGGGGTGTTCCCGGTATACGGAGAGTTTTGTGGGCTGTTCTGTTCTCAGTATACGGAGGGTCTTGTGGGGTGTTCCCAATATACGGAGAGGTTTGTGGGGTGTTCTGTTCTCAGTATACGGAGGGTCTTGTGGGGTGTTCCCGGTATACAGCAGGTCTTGTGGGGTATTCATGGTATACGGAGGGTCTTGTGAGGTGTTCCCGATATACGGAAGATCTTGTGGGGTGTTCCCGGTATACGGAGAGTTTTGTGGGGTGTTCTGTTCTCAGTATACGGAGGGTCTTGTGGGGTTTCCCAATATACGGAGAGGTTTGTGGGTGTTCTGTTCTCAGTATACGGAGGGTCTTGTGGGGTGTTCCCGGTATACAGCAGGTCTTGTGGGGTATTCATGGTATACGGAGGGTCTTGTGAGGTGTTCCTGGTATACGGAAAGTCTTGTGGGGTGTTCCCGGTATACGGAGAGTTTTGTGGGCTGTTCTGTTCTCAGTATACGGAGGGTCTTGTGGGGTGTTCCCAATATACGGAGAGGTTTGTGGGGTGTTCTGTTCTCAGTATACGGAGGGTCTTGTGGGGTTTCCCGGTATACAGCAGGTCTTGTGGGGTATTCATGGTATACGGAGGGTCTTGTGAGGTGTTCCCGATATACGGAAGATCTTGTGGGGTGTTCCCGGTATACGGAGAGTTTTGTGGGGTGTTCTGTTCTCAGTATACGGAGGGTCTTGTGGGGTGTTCCCAATATACGGAGAGGTTTGTGGGGTGTTCTGTTCTCAGTATACGGAGGGTCTTGTGGGTGTTCCCGGTATACAGCAGGTCTTGTGGGGTATTCATGGTATACGGAGGGTCTTGTGAGGTGTTCCTGGTATACGGAAGATCTTGTGGGGTGTTCCCGGTATACGGAGAGTTTTGTGGGCTGTTCTGTTCTCAGTATACGGAGGGTCTTGTGGGGTGTTCCCGGTATACAGCAGGTCTTGTGGGGTATTCATGGTATACGGAGGGTCTTGTGAGGTGTTCCCGGTATACGGAAGATCTTGTGGGGTGTTCCCGGTATACGGAGAGTTTTGTGGGGTGTTCTGTTCTCAGTATACGGAGGGTCTTGTGGGGTGTTCCCAATATACGGAGAGGTTTGTGGGGTGTTCTGTTCTCAGTATACGGAGGGTCTTGTGGGGTGTTCCCGGTATACAGCAGGTCTTGTGGGGTATTCATGTTATACGGAGGGTCTTGTGAGGTGTTCCCGGTATACGGAAGATCTTGTGGGGTGTTCCCGGTATACGGAGAGTTTTGTGGGGTGTTCTGTTCTCAGTATACGGAGGGTCTTGTGGGGTGTTCCCAATATACGGAGAGGTTTGTGGGGTGTTCTGTTCTCAGTATACGGAGGGTCTTGTGGGGTGTTCCCGGTATACAGCAGGTCTTGTGGGGTATTCATGGTATACGGAGGGTCTTGTGAGGTGTTCCCGATATACGGAAGATCTTGTGGGGTGTTCCCGGTATACGGAGAGTTTTGTGGGGTGTTCTGTTCTCAGTATACGGAGGGTCTTGTGGGGTGTTCCCAATATACGGAGAGGTTTGTGGGGTGTTCTGTTCTCAGTATATGGAGGGCCTTGTGGGGTGTTCCTGGTATACAGCAGGTCTTGTGGGGTGTTCCCGGTATACGGAAGGTCTTATGGAATGTTCCCGGTATACGAAGGGTATTGTGGGGTGTTCTGTTCTCAGTATATGGAGGGCCTTGTTGGGTGTTCCCAGTATACGGAAGGTCTTGTGGGGTGTTCCCGGTATACGGAAGGTCTTATGGAGTGTTCCCGGTATACGAAGGGTCTTGTGGGGTGTTCCTGGTATACAGCAGGTCTTATGAAGTGTTCACGGTATACGGAGGATCTTATGGAGTGTTGCCGGTATACGGAGGGTCTTATGGAGTGTTCCCTGTATACAGCAAGTCTTGTGGGGTGTTTCCGGTATACGGCAGGTCTTGTGTGTGGGGTGTTCCCAGTATAAGGCAGGTCTTGTTGGGTGCTCCCCATTTACAAAGGGTCTTGTGGGGTATTCCCGATTTGCAGAGAGTCTTGTGGGGTTTTCCCGTTATCAAGCAGGTCTTGTGGGGTTGTTCCCGGTATACAGAGGGTCTTGTGGGGTGTTCCCAGTATACAGCAGGTCTTGTGGGTTGTTCCCAATATACAGAGGGTCTTGTGGGATGTTCCTGGTATAGAGAGGGTCTTGTGTGGTGTTTCCGGTATACCTAGGGTCCTGTGTGTGCACAGTATACGAAGGGTCTTGTGGGGTGTACCTAGTATATAGCAGGTCTTGTGGGGTGTTCACAGTATACGGAGTGTCTTGTGGGGTGTTCCCAGTATACGAAGGGTCTTGTGGGGTGTTCCCAGTATACGGAGTGTCTTTTGGGGTGTTCCCAGTATACGGAGTGTCTTGTGGGGTGTTCCCAGTATAAAGGAGGCTATTTTCACCGATATTAAACAACAGGTTATTTCACTTTATATTTCACATTTGCGCACGCGTAAGGCATACCAGCCGCGGGGTTCTGCGTGTCTTTCATAGCTCACCCGATCACGCCTATACAAGTCTCGGTCTGGGTGACCATTGGGCAAATGCGATTGAACGTCTCTCCAGGAAACAAAAACTTCCTCATACAGTCCTTCCTCCCGTACGAAGCCCCAACCGTTTTCCAGATTAAAGGATGTAACTGTACCTTGTTTCCGGTGCTCAGGGGGAATGGGTGGCTGGCGGCGAGCCTGAGCTCATATCTGCAAGTTCTCCATTTCACAAGCCCACCATTTCTCTTTGCATCGCTGCCGCACCGCTTGGTCAGACTGGTACATAGCATAGGTATAGTCCAATGGGTTGGATGCACAGTCGGTGTCGTGGTTCTGTCGGTAGCTTTCTACAGTAGCTCTGATGTCGCCACCATGGATGGACTGGGTAGCGCCCCACCAGGCTCCCTGGGCCTCAGGCAGCGTAGCCCCCTCACGGTTCTCCTCCAGATCCTCTTCCTGCTTATCCTCCTCGGAGCTCGGCTGGTCTGGTTTCTCATCACGAAGCTGGTCAGAATTCTCCTCGACGGCCTCTATCACCAGGTCAGGCTCCTCAGCAGGTGGCTACACATCCTCCGGTTCTCTGGCATGTCTATCGTCCTGTACATCTAGGTCATCTGGTTAGTTTGGGTCGGCTGTAGTCTCGCTGTAGTCCTCCAGCGGGGCTCCAGGGCTGCCCGCTTCCTGTCAGTGGCTGGTGGCATCGAGTCTTCTCCTGTAACCGGGTGAACCTCTGGTTGCTGGTTGCTCACCCCCAGTTCTACTTCTGGATGGCCGGGCTGCCTCCAGGTGGCCTCATGGCGTAGCTGGCGGGCCACACCGGCGCTCCAGTGCTGGATTGTCCACTCCACCGCTTCTAAGAGTTGGACTTTCAAGTCTTGGAGAACGGTCCCCCAAAAGGCTGTATCCCCCTCATTAGTGTTGAGGGAGATCACCTCTGGGTTTCCAACTGTGGCGTGGGTCTCTTCCTCCTCTTCCCGCATTAAGTCTCTCAGCTGGATTAAGTCTCTCAGCCGGATTGCGCCATGACTCCAAGACCCGTACCTGTGTAGATCTCGTCCAGTTCTGCCACACCCAGTTCTTGTTCTTTTAAAGTCCATGGGCGGGTTAAAGTCTCTGGCCCGCCCCTTTGGTTTTCCTTCAGCAATCGGGGCGGGCAAGTAGTTTGGCGCCTATGCTATGGCCCTCCCATGACAAGGCGCCGAGGCACGCCCCTGGGCCAACACATTGTCCTTTACATTGCTGGACTCGCCATCTTGGGCCCAGTAGAAAATGGCGGGAAAGATTCTTTTAGGCAGAGTAGTAAAGTCTATAAGGCGCACAATACCCGTAGTTCACGGGTGGGTTCGATCCTGTTCGTGACGCCAAAGATGGTCTGGCCCACAAGGATCTGGGGCACTCAGATGTCGGGTGGTCGGGTGCAGGGATGTCAGGTGGTCGGTGCCCGAGCCTGTGCCCTTGGGGTGACAAGAAAAAGGTGTATTTACAGGGGAAAAAATTTATAAAGGAATGAATGTTGTGACGCCACCTGTAGATCCGGTGATGGCATCGGCGCTGCTGCAGACCTCCGGGGGGATGGATGGCAGCAAAGAGATGTAGCTCCCTACAGGTAGAGCAGGGTCCCCGGGGAAGTGTAGTGTTTGATGGAGGAATAGGGTAGCACGGTAGGAATGGGGCAGCGCAGTCTCTGCTTTGCGGTGTAGAATTACTTCCGTTCACCAGAAAGAAACACAGACACTTGCTCACCCTGCACGGGTACTTTACTCCGGTAATCTGCAGCTTACAGGGTATGCAGTTGTTATAGCTAGGGTAGTGGACTAGGTAGGCCTGGCAGTAGGCAATGTCTCTCTGAAGCTCCAGTGATGTTCCTTCTCTATCTCTTTCTCTGTCCTTCCTCTGCGCATTCCTTTTTCTTCACGCTGCCCTGCATGAATCCCGCTTACTACCAGGCCTTTCGGGTGATATGAGGATCCCTTCTCTCTCTACGGGGTGTTCAACCCGATTTGGTGCTTGTGGTGTGCTTGTGGTGGGAACCGTACGTAGGTCGGGCTGGATCGTGCTTCTATGAAGCTTTCAACCACGCCAGTGTTTGCGGCTCAGGGATTGTCCTCTGTACCACTTCGGACTGGGTCAGGGTATTCAGTTACCCTCTATCCGCCCCTCTCTGTCTGGATCACCAGGTTGAGGTGCCCTCCACGTTAATTCTCCTCTTTACTGACTCTCCTCCGACTGTCTTTTCTGTTCTGTTCCTACTACTGTTCCTACTAACTGCTTTCCACTCTTTCCCCACTCACTACATAACCTAGCTTTCCTCCCACCAGGAACGGTTACCCTGGTACCTGGTTGTCTGATTGGTCCACTATCACTAGGTGTGTGTGTGTGGAGCTTCAGGTTTCTATTACCCCCTACCAGGAGAAAGCATACTGCCCCTTCTGCTAGGGGTGCAGTACCCTTTTGTAGCACGCTGACTAGTGGGGCCCTACATTCACATTGGCTGCTTCCTGTGTGTATATATATCTACTATATAATTGTCTAAGGGTTTTTTCAGTCTGTCTGCGGCGGCCAATGAGCTCAGACTATGCAAATAGGCGCGAGAATTCAAAGTACGAATTTCGCGCCTATTTGCAGCCCGGCGAGAGCGGAGCATTAGCGCCGCTCTCGCCGGGATACACGGTGGCCGCAGCGGCGGCTCTACTCACAGCCCCCCCCGCGGCACCCCCGCTTGCTCCATTCTTCCCCGCTCGCTCCATCCCGCCCCGCCGGCTCCACCCTGCCCTCCCCCCGGCTCCACCCTGCCTCCCCCCCGGCTCCATCCTGCCCCCCCCCGGCTCCATCCTGCTCCCCCGCTTCATCCTGCCCCCCGCCACCATCCTGCCTTGCTCGCCACCATCCTGCCCCGCTCGCTCCATCCTGCCCCTCCACCACCATCCTGCCCCGCTCGCTCCATTCTGCCCCCCCCCGCCACCATCCTGCCCCCCCGCCACCATCCTGCCCCGCTCGCTACATCCTGCGCCGCTCGCTCCATCCTGCCCCCTGGCTCCATCCTGCCCTGCTCGCTCCATCCTGCCCCACTCGCTCCATCCTGACCCGCTCGCACCATCCTGCCCCGCCGGGTCCATCCTGCCCCCACCTCCGCCACCACCCTGCTCCTCCGGTTCCATCCTGCTCCTCCGGCTCCATCCTGCCCCCCACTCCAGGTTCATCCTGCCCCCCCCCCCGCTCCATCCTGCCCGCTCTCTGCATCCTGCCACCCCTCCACCCCCTGTCACCATGCTGCCCCCCTGATCCATCCTGGCCCCCTGGCAGTTAGCGGTCATGTGACCGATCAGCTGATCGGTTTCCCAGGTAACAACGGGTCCTAAAGGCCTGTAGGACCTAGAAGACGGAAGTGGAGCGAGCCGGCAGACAGGTGAGTATCCTCACTGAGGATTTTTTTATTTTTATTGTGCAGGAGCAGAGGGGAGCGGAGTATCACCATATACCATAGTGCTGCTATACATGTACTGTAATGATCTGCCATATACTATAGTGCTGCTATACATGTGCTATAAAATGCCACCTTATACTATAGTGCACCTCTACATATACTGTAATATACTGCCATATACTATAGTGCCGCTATACATGTGCTGTAATGTATCGCCATATACCATAATGCTGCTATACATGTGCTGTAATGTACTGCCATATACTATAGCGCTGCTATAAATGTAATGTAATGTACCACCATATACCATAGCGCTGCTATACATGTACTGTAATGTACCGCCATATACCATAGCGCTGCTATACATGTACTATAATGTTCCTCCATGTACTATAGTGCTGCTATACATGTGATATAAAATACCACCATATACTATAGTGCACCTGTACATATACTGTAATATATTGCCATATACTATAGTGCTGCTATACATGTGCTATACTGTACCGCCATATACTAGTGTTACTTTACATGTACTGTAATGTACCGCCATATACCATAGTGCTGCTATACATGTAATGTAATGTACCGCCATAAACCATAGCGCTGCTATACATGTTCTTAGAAACAAACTCCAAACAATACTAATACACATTTTTGGGAATTTTTAATTCCCAAACAGTTACCTGGACTACAATATTCGGTGGTCGCGATACCTACAATTTAACCATACAAAACTTCAGCGACACAACTCATGAATAGTATTGATTTCATATTTATTAAAGTGCAGTATAAAGTGCAATGTGCTATACAGACATGGTGACAGGGTATTTGGACTATATACATAATATGGCAGGGGTCACTGATATTATATACATCAAATATTATGGAACATTATTAAAGACATTATTACTATCCATAACTACATTCTCCTTGAGTGTAAATGATACATCAACACGCTCAAGGATATCAGGTGTAAGTGACATGCTCACTCATATGACAGACCAGACCTTCCCATATTTCGTGTTATACACTATGGGTGATATTTCCCCCCTCTCATATGGCCAAAGTATACTCTTTACAATAATATAGTGAAGCATCAACTGCATGGGTATAGCTATAAACTATATGTATAGAATTGCAATATATAAAAAACAGTGGGTAGGTCTTTGAATGTATAAAGTACCAAGTACCCAGCTTGGATGGTAATTATTTATTGCCACATACAACCTAATGTTATAACCTGGTAGCATTAATCAAATTATATAGTTTGTAGCTTATACCTCCATGCTGCACAATGTGCACTGTTGTGCCTATGCAATCCATTGCCTCATGACACTGAACATTATAGTTCAAGAGCAATCAACAAGGGTGTAACTTGTAGCTTACACCACCGTTCTGCTCAGTATACACAGCTATACCACTGCAGTCCATTAATAGCTTCACATTCACTATAAGATGTTGTGTGTATCAATTAGTAAGATATACCTTAAGTATGGCAGGGGAGAGTCTGGTGTGGCGTCCTATAACCCTGGTCCTTGCGCCCCAATGCGCATGTCGGTCCTCCTTCGTCAGGGGGCGTAATGTTCTGTAATGTACCGCCATATACCATAGCGCCGCTACACATGTACTGTAATGTATCGCCATATACTATAGCGCCGCTATACATGTACTGTAATGTACCGCCATATACTATAGTGCCGCTATACATGTACTGTACCGCCATATACCATAGCACCGCTATACATGTACTGTAATGTACCGCCATATACTATAGTGCCGCTATACATGTACTGTAATGTACCCCCATATACTATAGCGCTGCTATACATGTGCTGTAATGTACTGCCATATACTATAGCGCTGCTATAAATGTAATGTAATGTACCACCATATACCATAGCGCTGCTATATATATATATATATATATATGTAGTTCACTCACGTTGACTGAACAAGTTCTGTCAGTCACAGTATGTCAACTACACACATATTCTAGAATACCCGATGCGTTCGAATCGGGCCACAATCTAGTATATATATATATATATATATATATATATATATATATATATGTCCCCCACCCTGGCTGGACTCCTGCCTTACATATATGGACCCTGTCCTGTATATATACGGGGCAGGGCCAAGAAGTGCTAAGCATCTCTGGGAACTCCTTCAAGACTGTTGGAAGACCATTTCCGGTGACTACCTCTTGAAGCTCATAAAGAGAATGCCAAGAGCAGGCCTGGACTGATAGGCGGGAGAGGTGGGACTTTTCCCTATGGGCCGCCCACTTGTGGGGTGCTTGGGCCGCCCTCTCCTCTGGCTGCATCACTGCTTTAAATCATTGCCGCCGAGTGGCCACGACATGTAGGGGGCAGGGCCACGGACATGAAGGGGCGGGACCATTTCCCCTAAGCAGGGCCCCACTCACAGACACCAGTCAAGATGACAGGTGCCGATCCCAGGCACTCCCACCATCTTCATCATAGTCCTGATCCCGCCCTGAGCTGATCGTGTGACCCCTGTGCCTCCCCTCCATGTGACATCATCACAGGTCCTATTATATGTGAGTATGATGTCTGTGTATGTCTGTCTGTGAGTGTCTTTCTTTCTGTCTGTGTGTTTGGCAGTGTCTGTGTGTCTGTCTGTCTCTACACAACACTATAGAGTATATACAGGTCCACACGACATGCTGTATTAGTGTGCCTATATACTGTATGTATATAGTGTGGACCTGTATATACAGTATAGTGCTGTGTATAGAAGATATACACCAGCACTTTCAGATGTGCATGGAGCCCGCAGTCTGTAATGTGGTATACATCCCGAAGTCTGTAATGGGCACAGAGTCCACAGTATGAAATGTGGTATACATCCCACAGTCTGTAATGGGCACAGTGTGTAATGTGCAGAGCCTGCAGTGTGTAATGTGCAGAGCCTGCAGTGTGCAATGTGCAGAGCCCGCAGCGTGTAATGTGGTATACTTCCCACAGTCTGTAATGGGCACTGAGCCTGCAGTGTGTAATGTATAGAGCCTACAGTGTGTAATGTATAGAGCCTGCAGTGTGTAATGTGCAGAGCCCGCAGTGTGTAATGTGCACAGAGCCTGCAGTCAGGGCCGTATTTACCACTAGGCACCCGTAGACACGTGCCTAGGGCTCCAGAATGCGGGTAGGGCGGCACCTGAGCAAGGTTTTTTAATTTTTTTTTTCCTTTGGTCCGGGGATGGGAGGGAATAGGCTCCGCCCACCTCCGTCTGCTGCCCACCCACCTCAGTCTTCCGGCTGCTGCGGCCAGCGGGGCTCTCAGCTCAGGAAGGTCCTGCACTGTCATCGCGGCCTCATCTGATTATAGTGGAGACACCGGTGGAGGCGCCATTACTACAGTCACCATGGAAACAGCGCTCCCAGTCAGGAGGGGGCTGACGTGTGGCCCTAGGAGGAGGTGGTGGGGCGGCCTGTCTCCAGGGGGCTCTTGTGCAGCATCTCCAGGGGGCTCTCTGTCAGCGCTGGAGCGAGGGAAGCACTGCTGAGAGGACAACCGCCGAGGACCAGGCAGCTCATCGCATCGGTGGGGTATGTGGATGTCTGTGCTGCTGAGCTGTGCACACTGCAGCTCAGGCAAGTGAGGCAGGGTCCAGGGATGTGCACAGTGAGGCCCTGCAGGGATGCAATCCCTGGGCCCTGTGTGCACTGTGAGGTGCACTGTGAGATGCACATGGCAGGGCCCAGGGGAGTGCTGGGATGTGCATCACAGTGCATGGGGAGGGGGGGGTGATAGAATGTGCATGGCAGGCAGGGGGGAGTGATGGGATATGCATGGCAGGTGGGGTGTGATAGTATATGCATGGCAGGCAGGGGGGGTGTTGGGATATGCATGGCAGGGGGGGGGTGATGGGATATGCATGGCAGGCGGGGGGGGGGTGATGAGATATGCATGGCAGGCAGGGGGGATGATGGGATATGCATGGCAGGCAGGGGGGGATGATGGGATATGCATGGCAGGCGGGGGGGTGATGGAATATGCACTGCAGGCAGGGCGGGTGATGGGATATGCATGGCAGGCAGGGGGGGGTGATGGGATATGCATGTCATGCAGGGGGGGTGATGGGATATGCATGGCAGGCAGGAAGGGGGGATGATGGGATGTGCATGGCAGGAAGGGGGGGGTAATGGGATGTGCATGGCAGGAAGGAGGGGTGATGGGATGTGCATGGCAGGAATGGGTGGTGATGGGATGTGCATGGCAGGCAGAGAGGGTGATGGGTTGTGCATGGCAGGCAGGGGGGGTGATGGGATGTGCATGGCAGGCAAGGGGGAGGGGGGGTGCTGGGATGGATGTGCATGGCGGGAGGGGTGCTGGGATGTGCATGGCAGGCAGAGGAGGGGTTGCAGGGAAGGTTGTGGATGGGAGATAGGGTGCTGGGATCGGATGTGCATGGGGGACGTGGGGAGTGCTAGGACATGCATGGCATGGGGGGTGCTGGGATGTGCATGGCAGGGGGAGTGCTGGGATGTGCATGGGAGATGAAGGGTGCTGGGATGGTTGGATGTGCATGGGAGACAGGGGGAATGCTGGGATATCTGTACATGGCAGGGGGAGTGCTGGGATGTGTATGAGACACAGGGGGTGCTGGGATGGATGTGCATGGGAGACGGGGGGTGCTGGGATGGATGTGCATGGGAGACGGGGGGTGCTGGGATGGATGTGAATGGGAGACAGGGGTGTTGGGATGTGCATGGGAGATAGGGGGTGTTGGGATGTACATGGGAGACAAAGGGTGCTGGGATGGATGTGCATGGGAGACGGCGGTGCTAGGATGTGTGCATGGCAGGGGAGTGCTGGGATGTGCATGGGAGATGGCGGGTGGTGCTGGGATGTGCATGGAGATTGCGGGTAGTGCTGGCATGTGCATGGGAGATTGCGGGTGGTGCTGGGATGTGCATGGCAGGCAGGTGTGGTGCTGACATGTGCATGGCAGGCAGGGTGTGGTGCTGGGATGTGCATGGGAGACAGGGGTGCTGGAATGTGCATGGGAGATGGGGGGCTGGGATGTGCTAAGTTGGTGTACCCCTCTGTGTCATGTACCTGGCAGTGGTGGGGTTACTCTGGGGCTCAGTGTACCCCTCTGTGTGGAACCTGGCAGTGGAGGGGTTACTCTGGGCCTCGGTGTATCCCTCTGTGCTGTTTTGGTGGAGTCGGAGTTGGAGTCAGTAGAAAATGGACCAACTCCGACTCCTAAAATATATAACAATTTGGGTACAGTCAATTCCCCCTCCCCCTGTTTTTAATTGGTGTATGTTCATTATATAAAGAGAAATGTTATATGGGTCCTTAATTCCACTTGAGGAAGACGCTTGGAGAGCGTAGAAACCCGTTGCTGGCCTAAAGGACCCTGCCTTTTTATTGCACAAATAAAGCTGAGAGGTAATTATTCATAACAGCCTTGGTGCCGGTTGATTCCCCAGCACTCACACAAATACCTATTACTTTCTTGAAACACATTCTATCCTCCGCTTTGTGGAGAGGGTATGGAGCAGCTCCGGGCAATAGGACCTTGGATGACGTCTTAGACATGCCCACAGACCCGCTACGTGACGGCTCACGTGTGAGGAGTTAGGATCGAGGACGCCGAAAAATCTCCATTACCACAGCAGTTTGACAGCCGAAGGAACAGGGGGTTAAACATTATTGAACAAAGTATCTTGTTGTGCAGACAGCACAACGAGCACAGGTGAGATTCTCATTCATATAACCTGCTTCCAAAGATAGTCACAGAGTGGCGCAACAATATTATTTTTCTTGTCATAGCTTCTTTTTGACATTAGATGTATAGATAGAGAAGGGGTCTGGCAGACTGCTCATTTCCATAGCTTCTTTATGACATCAGATGCATAGATAGAGAAGGGGTATGGCTGACTGCTCATTTCTATAGTTTCTTTATGACATCAGATGCATAGATAGAGAAGGGGTCTGGCTGACTGCTCATTTCCATAGCTTCTTTATGACATCAGATGCATAGATAGAGAAGGGGTCTGGCTGACGGCTCATTTCCATAGCTTCTTTATGATTCAGATGCATAGATAGAGAAGGGTCTGGCTGACTGCTCATTCCATAGTTTATTTATGACATCAGATGCATAGATAGAGAAGGGGTCCGGCTGACTGCTCATTTCCATAGCTTCTTTATGACATCAGATGCTTAGATAGAGAAGGGGTCTGGCTGACTGCTCATTTCTATAGCTTCTTTATGACATCAGATGCATAGATGGAGAAGGGTCTGGTTGACTTCTCATTTCTATAGCTTCTTTATAACATCAGATGCATAGATAGAGAAGGGGTCTGGTGATGCTCATTTCGATAGCTTCTTTATGACATTAGTGCATAGATAAGAAGGGGTCTGTCTGACTGCTCATTTCCATTGCTTGTTTAATACATCAGATGCATAATAGAGAAAGGATCTTGATGATTGCTCATTTACATTACTTCTTTATTAATTCAGATAAGATAGAGAAGGGGTCTGGCTGACTGCTCATTTCCTTAGCTTCTTTATGACATCAGATGCACAGGTAGAGAAGGGGTCGGCTGACTGCTCATTTCCATAGCTTCTTTATGATATCAGATGCATAGATAGAGAAGATGGTCGGTTGACTGCTCATTTCCATACCTTCTTTCTGACATCAGTATATAGATAGAGAAGGGGTCTGGCTAACTGCTCACTTTCCATAGCTTCTTTATGATATCAGATACATAGATAGAGAAGGGGTCCGGCTGATAGCTCATTTCCATAGCTTCTTTATGACATCAGATGCATAGATAGAGAAGGGGTCTGGCTAACTGCTCACTTCCATAGCTTCTTTATGATATCAGATACATAGATAGAGAAGGGGTCTGGCTGACTGCTCATTTCCATAGCTTCTTTATGAATTGGATGCATAATAGAGAAGGGTCTGGCTAACTGCTCATTTCCATAGCTTCTTTATGACATCAGATGCATAGATAGAGAAGGGGTCTGGCTGACAGCTCATTTCCATAGCTTCTTTATGATATCAGATGCATAGATAGAGAAGATGTCCGGTTGACTGCTCATTTCCATCCTTCTTTCTGACATCAGATATATAGATAGAGAAGGGGTCTGGCTAACTGCTCACTTCCATAGCTTCTTTATGATATCAGATACATAGATAGAGAAGGGGTCGGCTGATAGCTCATTTCCATAGCTTCTTTATGACATCAGATGCATAGATAGAGAAGGGGTCTGGCTGACGGCTCATTTCCATAGCTTCTTTATGACATCAGATGCATAGATAGAGAAGATGTCCAGCTGACTGCTCATTTCCATAGCTTATTTATGACATTAGGTGCATAGATAGAGAAGGGTTCTGACTGACTGCTCATTTCCATAGCTTCTTTATGACATCAGGTGCATAGAGAAAGGGTCCGGCTGACTGCTTATTTCCATAGCTTCTTTATGACATCAAATGCAGAAATAGAGAAGGGGTCTGGCTGACTGCTCATTTCTATAGTTTCTTTATGACATCAGATGCATAGATAGAGAAGGGGTCTGGCTGACTGCTCATTTCCATAGCTTCTTTATGACATCAGATGCATAGATAGAGAAGGGGTCTGGCTGACTGCTCATTTCCATAGCTTCTTTATGACATCAGATGCATAGAAAGAGAAGGGGTCTGGCTGACTGCTCATTTCCATAGCTTCTTTATGACATCAGATGCATAGATAGAGAAGGGGTCTGGCTGACTGCTCATTTCCATAGCTTCTTTATGACATCAGATACATAGAGACGGGGTCTGGCTGACTGCTCATTTCCATAGCTTCTTTATGACATCAGATGCACAGATAGAAAAACGGTGTGGCTGACTGCTCATTTCCATAGCTTCTTTATGACATGAGATACATAGATATAGAAGGTGTCTGGCTGACTGCTCATTTCCATAGCTTCTGTATGACATCAGATTCACAGATAGAGAAGGGGTCTTGCTGACTGCTCATTTCTATAGCTTCTTTATGACTCCAGATGCATAGATAGAGAAGGGGTTCGGCTGACTACTTATTTCCATAGCTTCTTTATGACATTGGATGCATAGTGTGAGGCACAGCCGGCATGATCCTATGGCCAGGGTGCATCACATGGGTTGTCGGCTTAGGAACCTGTGCACATAAGCCCGTGTAACGGGCCAGACTAACCCCCCGACCAGAATATACCCGGGGTTAAAGTGGCCTAGCCCAGATTATACCCCGGGTATATTCTGGCCTAGCCCAGCTCATACCTTGGGGTATAAACTAGGCTAGCCCAGAATATACCCCCTGGGCCAGAATATACCCCGGGTACATTCTGGCCTAGCCCAAACTATACCCCGGAGTCAGTGGCGTAGCTAGCCTGCTCTGGGCCCGGGGGCGAGATCTGCACCCAGGGCCCCCATGTGAAGAGCGGGGGGGGGGGGGGGGGCTGTGCTGTCAGAGAATTCTCGTGCCACCCCAAGTGGCGTAGCAAGTGTTTGTGGCGCCCTGGGCGGTGGAAAAATTTGCCGCAGCTGCCGCCCCTAAGAATTGGGCCAAATGGCCACTCTCCTCCTGAACTCTCCATCCTTCTGCACTCCCCATGCTCTATCTTCCTGCACCCTCCATCCTCCTGCACCCTCCATCCTCCAGCACCCTCCATCCTCCAGCACCCTCCATCCTTCAGCACTCTCCATCCTTCAGCGCTCTCCATCCTCCTGCACTCACCATCCTCCTGCGCTCCCCATCCACCTGCGCGCTCCATCCTTCTGTGTGCTCCATCCTCCTGCACTCTTCATCCTCTTGCGCTCTCTGTCCTCCTGCCATCCTTCTGTGTGCTCCATCCTCCTGCACTCTTCATCCTCTTGCGCTCTCTGTCCTCCTGCCATCCTTCTGTGTGCTCCATCCTCCTGCGCTCTTCATCCTCTTGCGCTCTCTGTCCTCCTGCGCTCTCTATCCTCCATCCTCCTGCACGCTGCATCCTTCTGCGCTCTCCATCCTCCTGCACTCCCCATCCACCATCCTGCAGCACCCTCCATCCTCCTGCACGCTCCATCCACCTGCGCTCTCCATCCTCCATCCTCTCTTGCATTCCCTGTCCTCCATCCTCCTGCACTCCCCATCCTCCTGCAGTCCCCATTCTTCTGCGCTCTCCATCCTCCTGCGCTCTCCATCCTCCTACGCTCTCTATCCTCCATCCTCCTGCGCTCTTCATCCTCCTGCACTCTCCATCCTCTATTCCCTGCAGTGTCCATCCTCTATCCCCTGCAGTTTCCATCCTCTATCCCCTGCAGATCCCATCCTCTGTCCCCCTGCAGATCCCATCCTCTGTCCCCCTGCAGATCCCATCCTCTGTCCCCCTGCAGATCCCATCCTCTGTCCCCCTGCAGATCCCGTCCTCTGTCCCCCTGCAGATCCCATCCTCTGTCCCCTGCAGATCCCATCCTCTGTCCCCCTCCAGATCCCATCCTCTGTCCCCCTGCAGATCCCATCCTCTGTCCCCCTGCAGATCCCATCCTCTGTCCCCCTGCAGATCCCATCCTCTGTCCCCCTGCAGATCCCATCCTCTGTCCCCCTGCAGATCCCATCCTCTGTCCCCCTGCAGATCACATCCTCTGTCCACCTCCAGATCCCATCCTCTGTCCCCCTGCAGATCCCATCCTCTGTCCCCCTGCAGATCCCATCCTCTGTCCCCCTGCAGATCCCATCCTCTGTCCCCCTGCAGATCCCATCCTCTGTCCCCCTGCAGATCCCATCCTCTGTCCCCCTGCAGATCCCATCCTCTGTCCCCCTGCAGATCCCATCCTCTGTCCCCCTGCAGATCCCATCCTCCAGCCTCCCTGTATCCTTCATCACCCTTGCACAGCCTGACACCCTCAGCACCCCTCTCTCACACACCTCTTGGGGGGGCGTTGCAGACTTACCGCGGCTGCCGTGTGCGTCTGCTGTAAGGAGGAGGTGAGGAGGGGCGGGCAGACTGCAAGACAGGAAGTCCCGTCTGCGTCCTCCCTCCTCTCCGGCCGGCACGGCAGCCGGCTGGCAGCACGGGGCACGGTGGCCCCCCAGGGGGCGGACAATGGGCCCCTGATGTCGGGGGGGCCCGGGGCGCTCGCCCCCCCTGCCCCCCCGCTAGCTACGCTACTGCCCGGAGTATAAACAGGCCTAGGCCAGATTATACCCCTCCGTATACCACAGCAGCTGTAGATCAGGGCCCCAAGCCATGCACAGGGCCCCAAGCAATGCATGGGGGCCCGAGGCAGGGCAAAGTGGCCGCAGGCAGCACAAAGTGGCCCTACGCAACATACAGGGGCCCCAGGCAGTGCTAGGGCCCAGTGCTAGGGGCCCCAGGCAGCGCATGGGGGCCCGAGGCAGCACACAGGGGCCCCAGGCAGCACACAGGGGCCCCAGGCTACACACAGGATCCCAGGCTACACACAAGGGCCCCAGCCAGCATACAAGGGCCCCCAGCAGTGCACGGGGCCCCAGGCAGAGCAAAGGGCCCCAGACAGCACAAAGTGGCCCCAGGCAGCACAAACTGGCCCCACGCAGTACAAAAGGGCTCCAGGCAACATACAGGGTCCCCAGGCAGCATACAAGGACCCCAGGCAGTGTTAGGGGCCCCAGGCAGCACAAATCGGCCTCAAGCAGCACAAAGTGGCCCCAGTGCCCTTCTTTGCTGCTGATGCCTGGGACCTACTCGGGGCTGTTGGTGTTTGGTACTGGTCGGGGCCACTTTGTGCTTGGCCTTGGCGGGCCCCATGCAGCTAGCATGCCTGGGCCCCTGCACTGGCCTTGGGGCCCTTGTATGCTGCATGGGGCCCCTGTGTGGTTGTTTCCTGGGATCCCTGTGTGTTAGCCCTGGCTGGGCCACTTGTGTGCTGCCTTGGTGCACCCTGTGTGCTGGTCCTTGGGCCCCCTAGAGTGGCCTTAGTCCCTGGGATGGCCCCCTTGGCAGTGCCTGGGGCCCCCTGTGTGTAGCCTGGGGCCTTTGTGCTGCCTGGGCCCTGTATGCTGCCTGGGGCCCCTGTGTGTGCCTAGGCCCTGCATCTTGGGTCCAGCCTGGGGGCCAAGTACTGCCTGGGGCCCCTGTATGTGCGTAGGGCCTCTTTGTGCTGCCTGGGGCCACTTTGTGCTGCCTGGGGCCCTTGTATGCTGCATGGGGCCCCTGTGTGTAGCCTGGGATCCTGTGTGAGCCTGGGGCCCCTAGTACTGCCTGGGGCCCCTGTATGTTCCCTGGGGCCACTTTTGCTGCCTGCGGGCCCTGTGCCTGCCTAGGGGCCCGTGTACTGCATGGGGCCCTGTATGCTGGCTGGGTCCTGTGTGTAGCCTGGGATCCTGGTTTTAGCCTGGGGCCACTGTGTGCTGCCTGGGGCCTCTGTGTGCTGCTTCAGGCCCCCATGCACTGCTTGGGTCCCCTAGCACTGCTTGGGGCCCTAGCACTGCCTGGGGCCCCTGTATGTTGCGTAGGGCCTCTTTGTGCTACCTGGGGCCACTTTGTGCTGCCTGGGGCCCTTGTATGCTGCATGGGGCCCCTGTGTGTAGCCTGGGATCCTGTGTGTAGCCTGGGGCCCCTAGTACTGCCTGGGGCCCCTGTATGTTACCTGGGGCCACTTTATGCTGCCTGGGGCCCCTTTGTGCTGCCAGAGGCCCTTGTATGCTGCATGGGGCCCCTGTGTGTAGCCTGGGATCCTGTGTGTAGCCTGGGGCCCCAAGTACTGCCTGAGACCCCTGTATATTGCCTGGGGCCACTTTGTGCTGCCTGGGGCTCTTGTATGCTGCGTGGGGCCCCTGTGGTTAGCCTAGGATCCTGTGTGTAGCCTGGAGCCCCTAGTACTTCCTTGGGCCCCTGTATGTTGCCTGGGGCCACTTTGTGCTGTCTGGGGACCTTGTATGCTGCATGGGGCCCCTGTGTGTAGCTTGGGATCCTGTGTGTAGCCTGGGGCCCCAAGTACTGCCTGAGGCCCCTGTATGTTGCCTGGGGCCACTTTGTGCTGCCTGGGGCTCTTGTATGCTGCATGGGGCCCCTGTGTGTAGCCTGGGATCCTGTGTGTAGCCTGGGGCCCCTAGTGCTGCCTGGGGCCCCTGTATGTTGCCTTGGGCCACTTTGTGCTGCTTGGGGCCCTAGCACTGCCTGGGGCCCCTGTATGTTGCGTAGGGCCACTTTGTGCTGCCTGGGGCCCTGTGCACTGCCTGGGGCCCTTGTATGCTGGCTGGGGCCCCTGTGTGTAGCTTGGGACCCTGTGTGTAGCCTGGGGCCCCTAGTACTGCCTGGGGCCCCTGTATGTTGCCTGGGGCTACTTTGTGCCGCCTGGGGACCCTTTGTGCTGCCTGGGGCCCTTGTATGCTGCATGGGGCCCCTGTGTGTAGCCTGGGATCCTGTGTGTCGCCTGGGGCCCCAAGTACTGCCTGGGGCCCCTGTATGTTGCCTGGGGCTACTTTGTGCTGCCTGGGGCCCCTTTGTGCTGCCTGGGGCTCTTGCATGCTGCATGGGGCCCCTGTGTGAAGCCTAGGATCATGTGTGTAGCCTGGGGCCCCTAGTACTGTATGGGCCCCTGTATGTTGCCTTTGGCCACTTTGTGCTGCCTGGGGCCCCTTTGTGCTGCCTGGGGCCCTGTGCACTGCCTGGGGCCCCATGCACTGCCTGGGGCCCTTGTATGCTGACTGGGGCCCCTGTGTGTAGCCTGGGACCCTGTGTGTAGCCTGGGGCCCCTAGTATTGCCTGGGGCCCCTGTATGTTGCCTGGGGCCACTTTGTGCTGCCTGGGGCCCCTTTGTGCTGCCTGGGGCCCTTGTATGCTGCATGGGGCCCCTGTGTGTAGCATGGGATCCTGTGTGTAGCCTGGGGCCCCTAGTACTGCCTGGGGCCCCTGTATGTTGCCTGGGGCCACTTTGTGCTGCTTGGGGCCCTGATCTACAGCTGCTGTGGTATACGGAGGGGTATAATCCGGCCTAGGCCTGTTTATACCCCGGGGTATAGTCCCCGGCCTAGGCCACTTTAATCCCGGGTATATTCTGGTCAGGGGGTTAGTCTGGCCTGTTACACCGGTTTTACTGTGAGCTAACAGCTGAGAACAAGTGCTGTAATCCTGTCCAGTACACAGTGTGTTAATAGCTGTAGGAATCATGAGACCAATGAGCGGCTGAGAGAGCGATGTGTACTGATTGCATAGCAGCCCAGGTGGGTGTGTCAATGTGGGTGTGGCAGCTACCATGCAAGCTAGCCAGGTGTCTGTGTGAAGGAGATCAGACCAGACCTGAGATGCATGGGAATGAGAGCAGTCCTGAGCTCTGTGATGTGCGGTTGTGAAGGGAGCATGCCAGCTCCATACCAGTGGCTGGGAATGGGGCGTTATGGCTCCTAGAGTAGGGAAGCCGTGGCTGAACCAGGTGGATACTGGTCTTGACATGTGGCGAGACACGTCCGGGAAGGAGCCTTGGGGATGCATGGTGTACCCGTGACTCAGGTTGCTAGACCCTGATCTGTGCCCGGTAAGACAGCAGTTCTCATATGCTAGAATGAACTGTGTACCATGTGTGAATCATGCCAGGCGGGCATAGCCGCCATTGGGTCTGACTAAACAGTCAGTGAAGGGACCCGTTGAAGTATATGTGTATGTTATGGCTCAGGTAATAGGGCCATGTATGAGGTCGGTGGGAGAGACCCATCTTGTGTGGATGGTATTGGAGGTGATTGTCCCGAGAGGACTAGAGGGAGGCTTGGCCTGCTGCTTGCAGTGGGTGCCTGTCCCTCTAACACTGCCTCTAGTGGTGTGTGTGAACCTGTGGCCAGACGCAGGGGTTAGGAGGGCTCCTAGAGAGGGGGACCGTAGCTGATCCAGGGGGACGGTGGTCCGGACGTGTGGCGAGACCCGTCCGGAGGGAGCCCTTAGGGGATGCTTGGTTTACCCCGGATACTAAGGTTGGCCAATCCCTGTTATGGTTTCAGAGGAACCGCAGTCCATGGATGATGGGCTGTGAGCATGTGTAAGGATGTATGTGATCCATGGATGTGTTATGATGGATCACATACGGTGTGTAAAGCCCCAGCCAGGCTGGTCCGGACGTGTGGCGAGACACGGCCGGAGGGAGCCAGTACTAGGGGTTAGTATTCAAGTGTTGTGCTGGGTAAATAAAGCCAGGGGGCTGGTTCTGCCATTGGGACCAATAGGGCCATTGATAAGTGTGGATAACTATTTGTGTTGTATCATTAGGGCTTATGTAAAACTAGCTGGGTGCCTGATGCACATGCATCGGGATTCTAGAAGAGCGAGTCTCTGACTCGCAATGGCCGCTTCGCGCTGCTAAGGCGACTCGCCATGCCCGCTGCGCGGGCATAGCGAGTCGCCTTAGAACTGCTCGCAATGGCCGCTGCGCGGCCAATGCTTCGGGCGTATCCACATGACCACGCCGACTCGCATTGCGAGTGGACTCAGAAGGGGCAAAAAACCCATTCGCAATTATATAATAGATTACCCTGAGTGATGGATGAACAGGGCTTATGTAAAATTACCCTGGGTGATCAAAGGGAAAGGTGGTGTATCGTGGGTGACTCATGATGGCTGATGATGTAAGGGCCGTACATGAGGTATCCACAAGTTATCCGCCATTGTGACTGACAGTTAGGTCACAAAGGTCCCGGTGATAGTTATGGTGAACAACAAATAGCTTTATGAAATCAGGTGCATAGATAGAGAATGGTCTGGCTGACTGCTCATTTCCATAGCTTCTTAATGACATCAGGTACATTGTGAGGGAAGGAGTCTGGCTGACTGATCATTTACATAGCTTATTAATGACAGGTGCATTAATAGAGAAGGGGGCTGGCTGACTGCTCATTTCCATAGCTTCTTAATGGCATTAGGTCAGTGATGGCGAACTCCAGGCCTCGAGTGCCACCAACAGTGCAGGGGTTCAGGTTTTCAGGATTTCCTCAGCATTGCACAGAGGTTGGAATCATCACCAGTGCAGGTGATTATATTATCACCTGTGCAATATAAGGAAATCCTGAAAACCTGCACTGTTGGTGGCACTCGAGGCCTGGAGTTCGCCATCACTGCATTAGGTGCATAAATAGAGATGGGGGCTGGCTGACAGCTCATTTCCATAGCTTATTAATGACATCAGGTGCATAAATAGAGATGGGGGCTGGCTGACAGCTCATTTCCATAGCTTATTAATGACATCAGGTGCATAAATAGAGAAGGGGGCTGGCTGACTGCTCATTTCCATAGCTTCTTTATGACTTCAGATACATAGAGGAGGGTTTGGCTGACTGCTCATTTCCATAGCTTCTTTATGACATTAGGTGCACAGATAGAGAAGAGGTCTGGCTGACAGCTCATTTCTATAGCTTCTGTATGACATCAGATGCACACATAGACAAGAGATCTTGCTAACTGCTCATTTCCATAGCTTCTTTATGACATTAGGTGCATATGTGGCGCCCCACTATATAGGTGCCACAGAGGGGTACTGCACCCGTGAAAGAGGTGTAGTCACCCAGCTGCAAGTGGATTTCAGGATGATAGGCGGAACCCTAAACCCACCCAAACTAGGTCACACAGTGGGAGGTAACTGGGAGGGGGTACAAAACCACCTCTAGGGGGAGTTGGAGTGGAGTTCGAGTTGGAGAGGCCAGGCGGATGACCTGAGGGAGCAAGGAGTGTCTCTCTGCTGAGGGACCCGGGAACAACAAGGACAGATCCCAGATACAGAGAGCGAGAGGGGGACAGAGGAACTTGAGAGAGTTCGCCCCAGGAAAGAAACTGGGTACCGGAGCCCGCACCTGTGGGAACTTTTGAGACCCGCATTAAATCCAATGTACGGGGGTATATCTATATACTGCACGACTCTCAAGCGACCAGAAGAGGGCCTGATACCCAAATACCCCATACCCTGGGGCGACACACGTGATGTCATGAAGAAGCTATGGAAATGATCAGTCAGCCAGACCCCTTCTCTATTAATGTGTGTCGCCCCAGGGTGTGGTGTACTCGGGTATCAGGCAGCAGAAGGGGTTAACTGTGTCACAGGGAATGGCGGCCGCGCCTGATCCCGTATTCCGGGGGACGGTTATCTTGACCTACGGGGCAGCAACCCTGTGAAAGGAATGAGTTCATGGAAAGTAGATGCAGCAGAGTCAGTCACTTCACCCGGGTACTTTCCTGGAACTTTAGCAGCGTTATTGGTATGTGCAGACTGGCCGGGTTAGGGTCGGATTAGGTGTGTAACCCGCCGGTCGGTTTACATAAATTTCATGTAAATTTATGTTAATCCAAACCGGCGTTTGGATTAACATTAAAACCTATGTAAACCGACACCCGGTGTCCACACACCAGCGGTTTACACATGCTCATCCGTTGCTAACCCGCTGGGTTCCCAGCGGGTTAGCAACGAATGAGCATGTTCTATAATCCGGCCGGTTCTGCAGCGGCTGCAAGCAGAATCATGTATGCTTCCAGCCGCTGTAGAACCGCCGCCGCTAACCCGCTGGCCACCCGCCCGGCACCCGCCCGTCACCCGCCGCACATACCCGCCAGGATGCCGGTGGACGGCTCCGGAGCTTCCTGGCGGGTCCGCCCAGCCGCCGACGACCAACCCGCCCACCAGTCTGCACGTACCCTTACAGTCCTCAGTGCAGTTAGATGTTAAATAACAAGTGGCTACGGGTGGCTGCAAGCGGATCCCCCAGCGTGTGCCTTTCCTGTTCCAATTCTTCCTGCTTCCCAGAAGTCAGTGTGAAGTGTGTCCCCATAAAGTAGATCTGACCTCCTGCTGTCTCTCACTCTCCTCGCTCCGTCGGGTTACCTTCTCTGGACACTGCGGCTCTGCCCTTGCTGTGTTTGGTACCATCTTCTGGTCGCTTGACAGTCGGGGCCGTATATAGATATACCCCCATACATTGGATTTAATGTGGGCCTCAAAGGTTCCCACAGGTGCGGGCTCCAGTACCCGGTTTCTTTCCTGGGGCAAACTCTCTCAAGTTCCTCTATCCCCCTCTCGCTCTCTGTATCTGGGATCTGTCCTTGTTGTTCCCGGGTCCCTCAGCCGAGAGACACTCCTTGCTCCCTCAGGCCATCCACCTGGCCTCTCCAACTCGAACTCCATCTCCCCCTAGAGGTGGTTTTGTACCCCCTCCCGGCTACCTCCCACTGTGTGACCTAGTGTGGGGTGTGGGTTTAGGATTCCGCCTATCATCCTGACATCCACTTGCAGCTGGGGTGACTACACCTCTTTTACGGGTGCACTGCCCCTCTGTGGTACCTACATAGTGGGGCGCCACATATGCATAGGTAGAGAAGGGGTCTGGCTGACTGCTCATTTCCATAGCTTCTTTATGACTTCAGATACATAGAGAAGGGGGCTGGCTGACAGCTCATTTCCATAGCTTCTTAATGACAATAGGTGCATAAATAGAGATGGGGGAGGTCTGGCTGACAGCTCATTTCCATAGCTTCTTAATGACATCAGGTACATTGTGAGGGAAGGGGTCTGGCTGATTACTCATTTCCATAGCTTCTTTATGACTTCAGATACATAGAGAAGGGGGCTGGCTGACAGCTCATTTCCATAGCTTCTTAATGACATCAGGTACATTGTGAGGGAAGGGGTCTGGCTGACTACTCATTTCCATAGCTTCTTAATGACATCAGGTACATTGTGAGGGAAGGGGTCTGGCTGACAGCTCATTTCCATAGCTTCTTAATGACAATAGGTGCATAAATAGAGATGGGGGAGGTCTGTCTGACTGATCATTTCCATTGCTTCATTATGATATCACATGCATAGATAGAGAAGGGGTCCTGCTGACTGCTCATTTCCATAGCTTCTTTAAGACATTGGATGCATAGATAGAGAAGGGGTCTGGCTGACTGCTCATTTCCATAGCTTCTTTATTACATCAGATACTTAGAAAAGGGGTCTGCTCATTTCCATTGCTTCATTATGATATCAGATGCATAGATAGAGAAGGGGTCTGGCTGGCTGCTCATTTCCATAGCTTCTTTATGACATCAGATGCCTACATAGAGGAGGGGTCTGGCTGACTGCTCATTTCCATAGGTTCTTTATGACATCAGATGCATAGATAGAAAAGGGCTCTGGCTGACTGCTCATTTACAAAGCTTCTTTGTGACATCAGGTGCCTAGATAAAGTAGGACTCTGGCTGACTGCTCATTTTCATAGCTTCATCACATCAGCTGCATAGATAGAGAAGGGGTCTGGCTGGCTGCTCATTTCCATAGCTTCTTTATGACATCAGTTTCATAGATAGAGAAGGGGTCCTGCTGACTGCTCATTTCCATAGCTTCATCACATCAGCTGCACAGATAGAGGAAGGGTCTGGCTGGCTGCTCATTTCCATAGCTTCTTTATTACATCAGATACTTAGAAAAGGGGTCTGCTCATTTCCATTGCTTCATTATGATATCAGATGCCTACATAGAGGAGGGGTCTGGCTGACTGCTCATTTCCATAGGTTCTTTATGACATCAGATGCATAGATAGAAAAGGGCTCTGGTTGACTGCTCATTTACAAAGCTTCTTTGTGACATCAGGTGCCTAGATAAAGTAGGACTCTGGCTGACTGCTCATTTCCATAGCTTCTTTATGACATCAGATGCATAGATGGAGAAGGATTCTGGCTGACTACTCATTTCCATAGCTTCTTTATGAAATCAGATGCATGGAAGAGAATAGGTCTGGCTGACTGCTCATTTCCTTAGCTTCTTTATGACATTGGAAAACTAAATGGGGATGGAGGCAGGCTGACAGCTCATTTCCATAGCTTCTTTATGACATCAGATGCATAGAAAGAGAAGGGGTCTGGCTAACTGCTCATTTCCATAGGTTCTTTATGACATCAGTTTCATAGATAGAGAAGGGGTCTGGCTGACTGCTCATTTTCATAGCTTCATCACATCAGCTGCATAGATAGAGAAGGGGTCTGGCTGACTGCTCATTTCCATAGCTTCATCACATCAGCTGCACAGATAGAGGAGGGGTCTGGCTGGCTGCTCATTTCCATAGCTTCTTTATTACATCAGATACTTAGAAAAGGGGTCTGCTCATTTCCATTGCTTCATTATGATATCAGATGCCTACATAGAGGAGGGGTCTGGCTGGCTGCTCATTTCCATTGCTTCTTTATGACATCAGATGCCTACATAGAGGAGGGGTCTGGCTGACTGCTCATTTCCATAGGTTCTTTATGACATCAGATGCATAGATAGAGAAGGGGTCTGGTTGACTGCTCATTTACAAAGCTTCTTTATGACATCAGATGCCTACATAGAGGAGGGGTCTGGCTGACTGCTCATTTCCATAGGTTCTTTATGACATCAGATGCATAGATAGAAAAGGGCTCTGGTTGACTGCTCATTTACAAAGCTTCTTTGTGACATCAGGTGCCTAGATAAAGTAGGACTCTGGCTGACTGCTCATTTCCATAGCTTCTTTATGACATCAGATGCATAGATGGAGAAGGGTTCTGGCTGACTGCTCATTTCCATAGCTTCTTTATGAAATCAGATGCATGGAAGAGAATAGGTCTGGCTGACTGCTCATTTCCTTAGCTTCTTTATGACATTGGAAAACTAAATGGGGATGGAGGCAGGCTGACAGCTCATTTCCATAGCTTCTTTATGACATCAGATGCATAGAAAGAGAAGGGGTCTGGCTGACTGCTCATTTCCATAGGTTCTTTATGACATCAGTTTCATAGATAGAGAAGGGGTCTGGCTGACTGCTCATTTTCATAGCTTCTTTATTACATCAGATACTTAGAAAAGTAATATCATAAAGAAGCTCATTTCCATTGCTTCATTATGATATCAGATGCCTACATAGAGGAGGGGTCTGGCTGGCTGCTCATTTCCATTGCTTCTTTATGACATCAGATGCCTACATAGAGGAGGGGTCTGGCTGACTGCTCATTTCCATAGGTTCTTTATGACATCAGGTGCCTAGATAAAGGAGGGCTCTGGCTGACTTCTAATTTCCATAGCTTCTTTATGACATCAGATGCATAGATAGAGGAAGAGTCCTGCTGACTTCTCATTTCCATAGCTTCTTTATGACATCAGATACATAGAGAAGGGGTCTGGCTGACTGCTCATTTCCATAGCTTCTTTATGACATCAGATACATAGAGAAGGGGTCTGGGTGACTGCTCATTTCCATAGCTTCCTAATGACATCAGATGCCTACATAGACGAGGGGTCTGGCTGACTGCTCATTTCCATAGGTTCTTTATGACATCAGATGCATAGATAGAAAAGGGCTCTGGTTGACTGCTCATTTCCATAGCTTCATCACATCAGCTGCATAGAAAGAGAAGGGTAACAGATAGCAGACAAGAGAAAATATGCGACAGTCAATGTAATGCAAAAGTATGTTTTATTCAAGGTTAAAACCAGAGGAACCAGGGAAGGGGGCAGAGGGACCTGGGTCTACAAACCTCAGGTGGGAGGTAACCTCACTGCTGAACTAGTTGCCAGCTGAGACATGCAAACAGATGTAAATTTACAAATAGGTGACAACAAATTACTGTGGGTGCACACAGCCACAAAATACAAGGCACAAAGAAATGATTATAGTTGAACAAATGTATAATACCAAAGTGTACCATGGTATAAAGCAAATAATAATATAGTAATTTTGTCAGGGTTTACATAAACAATGATCATTGTACCTATATTGATGGCAATGGCAGAGATCCACAGTGCACATAGTAAGAAAAGAGCAGTCTCTGGCAGTTTGAACAGTGGAGCTATTGCTCCAATGTCACATACCTAGTGGCAGTAGCTTCCAGGAGGAGGGTACCGGTGCCATTGCTATCAATATAGGTACAATGATCATTGTTTATGTAAACCCTGACAAAATTACTATATTATTATTTGCTTTATACCATGGTACACTTTGGTATTATACATTTGTTCAACTATAATCATTTCTTTGTGCCTTGTATTTTGTGGCTGTGTGCACCCACAGTAATTTGTTGTCACCTATTTGTAAATTTACATCTGTTTGCATGTCTCAGCTGGCAACTAGTTCAGCAGTGAGGTTACCTCCCACCTGAGGTTTGTAGACCCAGGTCCCTCTGCCCCCTTCCCTGGTTCCTCTGGTTTTAACCTTGAATAAAACATACTTTTGCATTACATTGACTGTCGCATATTTTCTCTTGTCTGCTATCTGTTACCTTAAGGTGCGATTTCTTCTTCCTAGTGTGAGCTCCTCATTATAGGGGTAATAGACATGCTCTTTGATGAAGTCTGCTAACTATAGAAAGAGAAGGGGTCTGGCTGACTGCTCATTTCCATAGCTTCTTTATCACATCAGCTGCATAGATAGGGAAGGGGTCCTGCTGACTACTCATTTCCTTAGCTTCTTTATGACATCAGATACATAGAGAAGGGGTCTGGCTGACTGCTCATTTCCATAGCTTCATTATGACATCAGTTGCATAGATAGAAAAGGGGTCTGGCTAACTGCTCATTTCCATTGCTTTTTTATGACTTTAGATGCATAGATAGAGAAGGGGTCTGGCTGACTGCTCATTTCTATTGCCTATTTATGACATCATATACATAGAGAAGGGGTCTGGCTGACCATTTCCATTGCTTCTTTATGACATCAAATGCATAGATAGAGAACAGGTTTGGCTGACTGCTCATTTCCATAGCTTCTTAATGACATCAGGTACATTGTGAGAGAAGGGGTCTGACTGACTTCTCATTTCCAAAGATTCTTTATGATATCAGATGCATAATGTGAGGCACAGCCGGCATGATCCTATGGCCGGGGTGCATTAATTGGGTTGTCGGCTTAGGAACCTGTGCATATGAGCCGGTTTTACTGTGAGCTAACCGCTGAGAACAAGTGCTGTAATCCTGTCCAGGACACAGTGTGTTAATAGCTGTAGGAATCATGAGACCAATGAGCGGCTGAGAGAGCGATGTGTACTGATTGCATAGCAGCCCAGGTGGGTGTGTCAGTGTGGGTGTGGCACCTATGATAAGAGCTAGCCAGGTGTCTGTGTGAAGGAGAGGAGATCAGATCAGACCAGACCAGAGATGCATGGGAATGAGAGCAGTCCTGAGCTCTGTGATGTGCGGTTGTGAAGGGAGCATGCCAGCTCCATACCAGTGGCTGGGAACGGGGCGTTATGGCTCCTAGAGTAGGGAAGCCGTGGCTGAACCAGGTGGATACTGGTCTTGACATGTGGCGAGACACGTCCAGGAAGGAGCCTTGGGGATGCATGGTGTACCCGTGACTCAGGTTGCTAGACCCTGATCTGTGCCCGGTAAGACAGCAGTTCTCATATGCTAGAATGAACTGTGTACCATGTGTGAATCATGCCAGGCGGGCATAGCCGCCATTGGGTCTGACTAAACAGTCAATGAAGGGACCCGTTGAAGTATATGTGTATGTTATGGCTCAGGTAAAAGGGCCATGTATGAGGTCGGTGGGAGAGACCCAGCTTGTGTGGATGGTATTGGAGGTGATCGTCCCGAGAGGACTAGAGGGAGGCTTGGCCTGCTGCTTGCAGTGGGTGCCTGTCCCTCTAACACTGCCTCTAGTGGTGTGTGTGAACCTGTGGCCAGACGCAGGGGTTAGGAGGGCTCCTAGAGTGGGGGACCGTAGCTGATCCAGGGGGACGGTGGTCCGGACGTGTGGCGAGACACGTCCGGAGGGAGCGCTTAGGGGATGCTTGGTTTACTCCGGATACTAAGGTTGGCCAATCCCTGTCAAAGGAGCCACAGTCCATGGATATAGTATGATGAGCTGTGAGCGTGTGTAAGGATGTATGTAATCCATGGATGTGTTATGATGGATCACATGCGGAGTGTAAAGCCCCAGCAAGGCTGGTCCGGACGTGTGGCGAGACACGGCCGGAGGGAGCCAGTACTAGGGGTTAGTATTCAAGTGTTGTGCTGAGTAAATAAAGCCAGGGGGCTGGTACCGCCATTGGGACCCATAGGGCCATTGATAAGTGTGGATAACTATTTGTGTTGTGTATTGTCGGGCCCACTGGGACAGGGGTACTCGGTACCGGACCGGGTTGCTGCTGGGGAAGTCACGGGTGGCTCTGGTCCGGGCCGTGTCCTGAGCTTGGCAATAAAAGGAGGTATTTACAGGGGTTGTCAGTCGTGACGCCACCCACTATATGCGGCCAGTGATGGGGCCGCCGCTGCTGCAGAACCTCCGGGGATGATGATGGAATAGCAGCGTAGATGGTATAGTTCCAGTGGGTAGAACTGTGTTCCCTGGGGCAGTTGGGGATAAGTATTGTGGAATGTTCAGTACACTTAATGTGCAGACGCTGCAGGGATCTCTCCTCAGTGCTGGTGCTGACAGGCTGTGCTGTGGCTCTGCAGGTGGGAGAATCGTTGTAATCCTGTATGGAGATAATAGCTTTCACGCAGAGACACAAGGGAGGCTATCTCAGGGTTTTCCGTGCTTTACTCTCCAGTTCTTCAAACAGTTCACAAGTCATTTACAGTTCTTACAAAGTTCAGTACAAGTACACGGGCAATCTCTCCCTCTCCGGGTTCCCTTTGCTCTGCAGCCAGGCCTCTCTCTCTGTGACCCCTCACACAGTCTCTGTGTCCTTTCCGGGCTGTTAACTGTCTCCGTCTCCACGGGTGTGTGAAACGCCGGACAGTATGGCGGGGACTCGGATCCCTGTGGGTCCTCCTGTTTGTCACTGAGCTGCCTGTCCTTTGGGGTAGGGACCCTAACGTGAAGCTGTGGTCCCCCGTCGTATTGTCTGGGGATGCCGGGTAAACTACAGTCCCCTCTAGAGCCGACACTCTACTCAGCCCAGCCTCCAGCAGACCTCAGCTGTGAGGCTCTACCAGGCTCCTTTCTCTCTGTTTCTCTCGGTATCAGGAGGGCTACTCCTCCTGCAGTCAGTGGCTTCAGCTGCGTTCCTAGGGCCCGGGTATCACCGTCCCTCTGTCCTCTCACACTCCTGGTGGTATCAGCTTCGGACGTGCTTTCTCTCTCCTCTGGCTCACACTGGCTCGGTACAGATTCTGTGCTCCTACACCTTACACTCACAGGACGTGTGATTTCCAGTCTTTACAGCTCAGCTCAGCCTACTCTTGGTCTTTGCTGGTCAGCTCACTTTGGCCTACTAACTTCCTTCCTCCTCCCCCTTCCTATATACTGTCAAGTCACCTGACTACGTGTGTGCCCAACCCACTCCTCCAAATCCACCACCCCTCAATTGCCTAGAGTCTTCCAATCTTAGGCTACCTTCACATTACAATTTATAGGGAGCCTATGCTGTCCGATATAAATCGGACAGCATCGGCTCCCTTCTGATGCCTGGAATCGGGTGCCAAATAGGCACCTGATTCCGGCATAAAATCGGCGCCTCCGGGCTGAAAAAAAGAAAAAAAAAAGTTTATTCTCACCTTCTCCCGAGCCCCCGCCGTCTCCCGCCGTCTTCTTTGAGGCTCCCGGTGGCTCCCGCAGGCTCCCGGTGTCAGCAGAGGTCTTCCTCTGCTGTTCAGGACCTGCGGTGATGTCACAGTCACGTGACCGCGGGTTCACCATGGTAACCCGCAGTCACATGACTGTGACATCACCGCAGGTCCTATACATCAGAGGAAGACCTCTGCTGACACCGGGAGCCTGCGGGAGCCACCGGGAGCCTCAAAGAAGACGGCGGGAGACGGCGGGGGCTCGGGGGAAGGTGAGAATAAACTTTTTTTTTTTTTTTTTTTTTTTTTTTTACCCCTGCGCTCCCAGTCTCACAGTTGAGCATTTTTACTGTACTGAGCATGCTCAGTACAGTAAAATGGGGTCCGAGGAGACATCAGATGTTTCCTCGGACCCTTCTCCATAGGGCCCCATGTTATAGGGATCGGGTCAGATCGTATGTGCACTAAATGCCATCCGATTTGGTCCGATCCGAATCTGTCAGATTTTATTTTCGGTGCAAAAATCGGAGCAAGCTCCGATTTTTGCAATAAAATCGGACACAATCGGATCTGACCAAATCGGATGGCATTTAGTGCACATCCGATTCGGTCCGATGCCCATAGGGCTGCATGGGGCCAAATTCGGATCCGATGCTGTCCGATTTTGATCGGACAGCATCGGATCTGAAAAATCCGTGATGTGAAAGCAGCCTTAGGGCTGGATGCCTACCTTCCCTTACACGTGGGTTGTGTGGGTTGTGTGGGCTGTGAGGGTGTTGATGTGCAACAAATGTCCTGCCTGGCTGCAGCTCTCTATTGTGGCCTTCTGGTCGCAGGGGCGCCACATGTATCAACAGGGCTTATGTAAAATTACCCTGAGTGATGGATAAACAGGGCTTATGTAAAATTACCCTGGGTGATCAAAGGGAAAGGTGGTGTATCGTGGGTGACTCGTGATGGCTGATGATGTAATGGCCGTACATGAGGTATCCACGAGTTATCCGCCATTGGGACAGATGGTTAGGTCACAAAGGTCCTGGTGATAGATAGTTATGGTGAATGTAAGTGTTCTATGTTATATGTAATGTAATGTATTATGTGATGTGTTATTCTAGTGTAATGTAATGTGTTGTGCTTATGATCAATGTTTAATGTACTACCCGGGTTATGATCACAAATGTGAGAAATAAATGGGTAGTCATTTGAAAAATTATAAGCACGTGTCGGGGTCATTATGCAGCAAGCGAATTCCCTGGGTCGCTACCTCACAATAGACAGAGAAGGGGTCTGGCTGACTGCTCATTTCCATAGCTGCTTTAGGACATCAGATGCATAGATAGAGAAGGGATCTGGCTGATGCTCATTTCCTTAGCTTCTTTATGACATCAGATGCATAGATAAGAGAGGTCTGGCTGACTGCTCATTTCCTAGCTTCTTTATGACATTAGTGCATAGATAGAGAAGGGTCTGGCTGACTGCTCATTCCTTAGCTTCTTTATGACATTAGGTGCACAATAGAGAAGAGGTCTGGCTGATGCTCATTTCAATAGCTTCTGTATGACATCAGATGCACACATAGACAAGAGGTCTTGCTAACTGCTCATTTCCATAGCTTCTTATGACATCCTATGCATAGATAGAGAAGGGGTCTGGCTGACTGCTCATTTCCATAGCTTCTTTATGACATTAGGTGCATATGTGGCGCCCCACTATGTAGGTGCCACAGAGGGGTACTGCACCCGTGAAAGAGGTGTAGTCACCCCAGCTGCAAGTGGATGTCAGGATGATAGGCGGAACCCTAAACCCACACCTCAAACTAGGTCACACAGTGGGAGGTAACCGGGAGGGGTTGCAAAACCACCTCTAGGGGGAGATGGAGTGGATTTCGAGTTGGAGAGGCCAGGCGGATGGCCTGAGGGAGCAAGGAGGGTCTCTCAGCTGAGGGACCCTGGGAACAACAAGGACAGATCCCAGATACAGAGAGCGAGAGGGGGACAGAGGAACTTGAGAGAGTTCGCCCCAGGAGAGAAACCGGGTACCGGAGCCTGCACCTGTGGGAACTTTTGACTGCTCATTTCCACAGCTTCTTTATGACTTCAGATACATAGAAAGGGGTCTGGCTGACTGCTCAATTCCATAGCTTCTTAATGACATTAGGTGCATAAATAGAGAAGGGGTCTGGCTGACTGCTCATTTCCATAGCTTCTTTATGACATCAAATACATATTGAAGGTGTCCTGCTGACTGCTCACTTTCCTTAGCTTCTTTATGACATCAGTTTTGCATAGATTGAGAAGGGTCTGGCTGACTGCTCATTTCCATAGCTTCTTTATGACATCAGATGCATAGATAAGGTGTCCTGCTGACTGCTCATTTCCTTAGCTTCTTTATGACATCATATGCATAGATAAGAGAAGGGGTCTCTGGCTGACTGCTTATTTCCATTGCTTCTTTATGGCATCAGTTGCATAAATAGAAAAGGGTCTGGCTGACTGCTCATTTCCATAGCTTCTTTATGGCATCAGGTGCATAGATAGATAAGGGGTCTGGCTGACTGCTTATTTCCATTGCTTCTTTATGACATTAGGTGCATATATGGCACCCCACTATGTAGGTGCCACAGAGGGGTACTGCACCCGTGAAAGAGGTGTAGTCACCCCAGCTGCAAGTGGATTTCAGGATGATAGGCGGAATCCTAAACCCACACCCCACACTAGGCAACACAGTGGGAGGTAATCGGGAGGGGGTACATAACCACCTCTGGGGGAAGTAGTGAGTGTTGGAGTTGGAGAGGCCAGGCGGATGGCCTGAGGGAGCAAGGAGGGTCTCTCGGCTGAGGGACCCAGGAACAACAAGGACAGATCCCAGATACAGAGAGCGAGAAGGGGATGAAGGAACTTGAGAGAGTTCGCCCCAAGAGAGAAACCAGGTTCCGGAGCCGCACCTGTGGGAACCTTTAAGGCCCGCAGAAAATCCAATGTACGGAGGTATATCTATATACGGCCCGACTCTCAAGCGACCAGAAGATCGTACCAATCACAGCAAGGGCAGAGCTGCAGTGTCCAGAGAAAGCAACCTGACGTGAGCGAGGAGAGTGAGAGACAGCAGGAGGTCAGATCTACTTCATTGGGTCTGACTTCACACCGACTACTGGGAAGCAGGAAGAATTGGAACAGGAAAGGCACACGCTGGGGGATCCGTCCAGCTACCAGAGATCCGCTTGCAGCCACCCGTAGCCACTTGTTATTTAACGTCTAACTGCACTGAGGACTGTAATAACGCTGCTAAAGTTCCAGTAAAGTACCCGGGTGAAGTGACTTTGACTCTGCTGCATCTTCTTTCCATGAGCTCATTCCTTTCAAAGATTGCTGCCCCGGAGGTCCCAGTCCTGCCTGCAGAGGACTACAACATCTCAGCCGCAATGCCACCGACCTCCGGAGGACTGTGGAGGCGCTGGTGACATCTCACCAGGTACTGCAGGTGGCGTCACAACGACCATGAACTTGTAAATAGTCCTTGTACATAATTCCCCTTTTCAAGAGAACCGTCCCCCGGATACGGGATCAGTCGCGGCCATTATTCCCCGTAACACAGTTAACCCCTTCTGCTGCCTGATACCCGAGTACCCCATACCCTGGGGCGACACACATGTGATGTCATAAAGAAGCTATGAAAATGAGCAGTCAGCCAGACCCCTTCTCTTTCAATGTGTGTCGCACTAGGGTGTGGGGTACTTGGGTATCAGGCGGCAGAGAAGGGTTAACTGTGTCATGGGGAATGGCGATGGCGCCTGATCCCGTATCCCGGGGGACGGTTCTCTTGAAAAGCGGAATTATGTACAAGAGACTACAAGTTCATGGTCGTTGTGACGCCACATGCAGTACCTGGTGAGATGTCGGTGGCATTGCGGCTGAGATGTTGTAGTCCTCTGCAGGCAGGACTGGGACCTCCGGGGCAGCAATCTTTTGAAAGGAATGAGCTCATGGAAAGAATATGCTGCAGAGTCAAAGCCACTTCTCCCACGTACTTTACTGGAACTTTAGCAGCGTTATTACAGTCCTCAGTGCAGTTAGATGTTAAATGACAAGTGGCTACGGGTGGCTGCAAGCGGATCTCTGGTAGCTGGACGGAACCCACAGCGTGTGCCTTTCTTGTTCCAATTTTTCCTGCTTCCCAGAAGTCGGTGTGAAGTCTGTCCCCATAAAGTAGATCTGACCTCCTGCTGTCTCTCACTCTCCTCGCTCCCATCGTGTTGCCTTCTCTGGACACAGTGGCTCTGCCCTTGCTGTGTTTGGTACCCTCTACTGGTCGCTTGACAGTCGGGGCCGTATATAGATATACCCCCGTACATTGGATTTAATGTGGGCCTTAAAGGTTCTCAAAGGTGCGGGCTCTGGTACCCGGATTCTCTCCTGGGGCAAACTCTCAAGTTCCTTCATCCCCTTCTCGCTCTCTGTATCTGGGATCTGTCCTAGTTGTTCCCAGGTCCCTCAGCCGAGACACCTTCCTTGCTCCATTAGGCCATCCGCCTGGTCTCTCCAACTCCAATTCCACTCCAACTCCCCCTAGAGGTGGTTTTGTACCCCCTACCGGTTACCTCCACTGTGTAACCTAGTGTGGGGTGGGGTTTAGGGTTCTGCCTATCATTCTGAAATCCACTTGCAGCTGGGGTGACTACACCTCTTTTACGGGTGCAGTACCTCTCTGTGGCACCTACATAGTGGGGCGCCACATATGCATAGATAGAGAAGGGGTCTGGCTGACTGCTCATTTCCATAGCTTCTTTATGACATCAGATGCATCGATAGAGAAGGGGTCTGGCTTACTGCTCATTTCCATAGCTTCTTAATGACATTGGATGCATAGATAGAGAAGGGGTCTGGCTTACTGCTCATTTCCATAGCTTCTTTTAATAATAATAATAATAATAATAAAGCTTTATTTATATAGCGCCAACATATTCCGCAGCGCTTTACAATGTAGGGTTAGAGTACAGAAAATATACAGTAATTACAGTAGAGAACAAATAAAGTACAATAATTGGGTACAAAACAATAGGCATAGAATCAATGTGAAAAAAAATACAATAAATAAAGCAAGAAATGAAGGTGACCCTGCTCAAAAGAGCTTACAATCTACAACGGGATAGGGGTTGCACAAGGTACAGGGGCTTATTGCACTGATGGTCCAGGCATCTTGAGGAAATGGGGCATAGGGCTAAGCTTACATGAATGGTCATCAGACAGTCTGTGTAGACCTTTATGGTTTGGTGGAGTTTGTAGAAGAGTAATGTCCAGAGGGATAGCCCATTCACTGTCTACAGTACAATGGACTTCTATTAGGGAGTATGATAGGCCGCCTTAAAAAGATGTGTTTTTAGGGATCGTCTGAAGCCATGCAAGTTGTGGATAGTCCTGATTTCTTTGGGTAAAGCATTCCAGAGGTTTGGTGCAGCTCTGGAAAAGTCTTGGAGCCGGGAGTTGGAGGATCGGATTAGTGCAGATGTTAGTCGAAGGTCATTTGAGGAACGTAGAGAGCGGGTGGGGTGATAGACAGAGATGAGGGAGGAGAGGTAGGGGGGTGCTGCTCTGTGAAGAGCTTTGTGGGTGAGAACAAGCAATTTGAATTTGATCCTGTAGTATACGGGCAGCCAGTGGAATGACTGGCACAGAGCAGAGGCATCTGAGTAACGATTGGCCAGATGGGTGATCCTGGCTGCTGCATTAAGGATGGACTGGAGAGGAGAAAGTCTGGTGAGGGGGAGGCCGCTTAATAGACAGTTGCAATAGTCAAGGCGGGAATGGATTAGGGCCACGGTGAGGGTTTTTGTTGTTTCCAGGGTGAGAAAGGGGCGGACTCTAGAGATATTCTTCAGGTGTAAGCGACAGGAGCGGACGAGAGATTGCGTGTGGGAGGAGAAGGAGAGATCGGTGTCAAACATAACACCCAGACATCGAGCCTGCTGTCTAGGCGTTATCGTGGTGCCGCATACTGAGAGAGAGATGTCCGATTTAGGGAGGTTAGTGGATTGGGGGAGCAGAAGAAGTTCAGTTTTGGAAAGGTTTAGTTTCAAATAGAGAGTGGACATGATATTGGAAACTGCAGCTAGACAGTCATTGGTGTTCTTTAATACCGCAGGGGTAAGGTCAGGGGCTGAAGTGTATAGTTGTGTGTCATCAGCATAAAGATGGTACTGAAAGCCAAATCTGCTGATGGTCTGTCCAATCGGGGCCGTGTAGAGAGAGAAGAGGAGAGGGCCAAGGACTGAACCATGAGGGACCCCAATAGTGAGGGGAAGAGGGAAAGAAGTGGAGCCAGCAAAAGATACACTGAAAGAGCGGTCACAAAGATAGGAGGAGAGCCAGGAGAGAGCAGTGTCCTTTATGCCAATGGAGTGCAACATAGAGAGTAGGAGCTGATGGTCGACAGTGTCAAAAGCTGCAGAGAGATCAATGGAATAAGCAGAGAGTGGTCACCATTACGTCTTGATGTCAGAAGGGCATTGGTCACTTTGATGAGGGCAGTTTCTGTAGAGTGAAGGGGGCGGAAACCAGACTGTAATGGATCTAGAAGAGAGTGAGCGGAGAGGTAACGGGTGAGGCGGGAATAGACCAGGCGCTCCAAGAGTTTAGAGATGAAGGGGAGATTGGAGACTGGTCTGTAGTTATTTGTGCAGGTTGGGTCCAGAGTGGTTTTCTTTAATAATGGAGTAATGATCGAGTGTTTGAAGGAGGAGGGGAAAATGCCAGAAGAGAGGGAGAGATTGAAGATTTTGGTTAGATGAGTGGTGACGACTGGAGAGAGGGACTGGAGCAGGTGTGAGAGAATGGAGTCAGTAGTGCATGTGGTGGGACAACAGGAAGAAAGGAGCCTGGAGACGACTTCTTCTGTGACTGGGTCAAATGTGGAGAGTGAACGGGAGGAGATGTGGGGAAGAATGGGGGTGGCAGAGCTTGGAGGCTGAGAGCTGATTTCCTGGCGGATGTTGTCTATTTTCTCCATGAAGTAGGAAGCCAGGTCATCAGCACAGAGGTCAGTGATGGGGGCCTGCACTTTAGGACTGAGGAGACTTTATGACATCAGATGCATAGATAGAGAAGGGGTATGGCTGACTGCTCATTTCCATAGCTTCTTTATGATATGAGATGCATATGTTGCACCCAGGCTTTGGGGTACTCGGGTGCGGGCTGCAAGGGTTAATGCTCCGGTTGTCACGGGGACTGGTGGCCGCATCTGACCCAGTCCTGGGCCTATCTTTCAAAAAAGGGGTTATATGTACAGGAGATTATTTAAAATGTTTGTCGAGACGCCACCTGTAGCTTCTGGTGAGATGCCACCAGCGTCGCCACAGTCCGCCACAGGAAGATGGTACTGCGGCAGGTTGGTGAAGTCCTCCACAGGGAGGACTGGACCTCCAGGGCAGCGTAGTGAGAAAGGGCAGCTTGGATTGGAGTTGTGCCTGGAATGGGGAGTTTTGGAACAGTCTATGACAGGAGCCGGGAACGAAGAAAATGACACGCACACTGCAAAGTCTTTTACCTTTTTACTGATGTTCGGCAGGTAAAGTTGTCCAGGGCACTGACAGGTGACCAGGTTGCACAGTGTGTTCCCACAGCAAGTGGATATAAGGCCTCCTCTGTTCCTGTGTAGTGATTGAAGCACAGCCTGCATGCAGCCAGACTTGCCTCCTCTCTCTCTCTCCTCTTCCTGACTCTGGTTGCTGTCTCTCCTCCTGTATGGTCTCCGTGTTACTCTCTCTGATCACTGCGGTGATGTACTGCTGTGTCTAGCTCCCTCTCTTGACCCACAGGGGAAAACCGGGTTGCTGAGGCATCCACGGTGTAATGGGGTTTTCTGTGGTCCTGAACTATCCCACAGGTGCGGATCCCCAATATCCTGTACTTCTTTGGGGGAACCTCCTTAAGTTCCTCACTCCCTCTTGGCTAAGTGCTCCTTGCCTTCTGTCCCCACTTAGGCTTGCGGGACGTAGAAGGGCCACTCTAGGTCACTGGTTCGGGCCTAACCACGGCACCGACCACCAGGACGTCTTCGCAGCTCTCCTAGCGTCTGCACACTATGACTAACTCCTCCCCCAGCAGCAGTATTTAGAGGTGACCTTGCCTATGGGCAGCAAGTTGGGCTCCCCCTACTGTGTCGGGGTGGAAGATGTTGCATGTAGTAGGTACCTGCTGTGGAAACCCAACTGTGCATTAGAGAAGTCTGTGGCTACCTGTGTGAGCAGGGCGCCACATACCCCCCACCTAGGTAACATCAGTACTCCTCCTGGACTGAGCATTTTTGTTTAAACAAAAGAAATACAATATCAACAGGTAACATATTTACATAGTCTTACAATATGAAAAATTTACAAAAAGACACTGAAAAATATTTGAAAAATGGAAAACAGTTAAGTCCGTACTGTGCTAGTCCATTCACCGCAAGCTTTGAAAAGTTTGTGGCTACAATAGTCCAATAACTGTAGTTCTTTTTAAATTTGTAAAGTTCAAAAGTTCAAAGGGGGGGAAAAGTTCAGAGTCCTTACAGTCCATTTTCTGTACACTCAGAGTAAGAAAAAGGGGAAAAGTCTTTCAAAGTGCACATTTTTAACAAACACTTGTCCCTGTGGGTGTCTCGGCTTAGAAGACCTGGTACCTCCCTACCCCAGGCACTTTCTGTTCCTAACTTAATGTGCTTGGGGCTAGGCCCAGTTCCTCCACCTTTCTGTACACCACTACTATTTACACTCTTATTGTACAGTGACTATTTACAGGTTACCTTAGTGAACTCTACCTTACATTTTACTGTGCCCACTCTCCATACCTAGACAGGGGTTGACCTTTTGTGTTTCTGTGTGATTTACGCACTACAGGTGTCATTGTGTCAGGTGAGGTGTCTAGTAAAGGGCATGGTGTAGGCATGTCGGGTAAACTTCTGCGTTGCCTTAGTCTCACTAAAGGGCTAGCAGGCATACCGATTGCAGCATCCTCAGGTTCTCTAGCAACGGGTATTTCTTCCTGATTCCTTTGTACCACTTCATTGGGCTGGTAGAAATTCTATATTGGCACTATGATGGCTCCATCTTGTTGAAGCCAATCTTTTGGGAATTCTCCGAAGATGGTAGGGATGACCTTCTTTTTTGATTCTTGAGTAGAGCTTCGTTCTTGTACAGGTTCAGACTCTTGAATAGGTTGATTAGAGGGATCTTGGTTTTTCTAATCCATTGGACATTTTTTAATGTGATCCCTGGATACAGTCTGTGTGGCTTTTCCACCGTCCTTGCTGATAAGGCAGACTTCTGCTGATGTCAATTCCAGAATCCAATAGGACGTAGGGTTCTTGTTCCCACCGATCATCTAACTTGTGTCGAGTTCTTTGTCTCTTGAGGACAATACTTCCAGGTGTAATTGGTTCTGCTGGAGCATGTTTATTATGGTCCCTTTCTTATTTTTCACAGGATTTCTCCAGGTTGTCTTCGACACTGGCTTGAATCTTTTTGTACTGTTTGAGGCGATGGCTTTTCCAGTTTGAAATGGTGTTATCTGCTTCAGGATCTATTACTCCGAGTTCCAAGTCTATGGGTAACTTTCCTGTACGGGCTCTCATTAGGTATGCTGGTGTACAGTTTGTAGAGCTTACTGGTATGTGGTTGTACATGTCAACCAAATCAGGTAGTTTCTCCGGCCATTCGTTTCTTTCTTCTAATGGTAGGATCTTCAACATGTCAATGATTATGTAATTAATTTTCTCACAGAGTCCGTTGGTTTGGGGATGATACGGGGTCGTTTTGATCTGTTTGCACTTATACATGTGGCAGAACTCTTGGAAGATCTCCGCTTCGAAGGCTGATCCTTGATTTGTTAAGACCTGTTCAGGATATCCCAATGGTCTGCAGAAGACATTTTGGAAGGTTCTAGGAGCTGTTGCAGCTGTCAAGTCTTTTACGAGGGGACCATTAAGAATCTCGAGTAATTGTCTACCATGGTCAACGCGTAGGTATAGCCGGATCTACAAAGTCAGTTTTACATGGTCCAAGGCTACAATTTCCAGAGGTTGCTTTGTTACGATTGGATGAAGCTGGGCTTTCTGGCTCTAAGTCCTTTCTTCTCAGGCTGCAGGATTTACAATTCTCACACCATTTTTCAATAGATGTCCGAATGCCGACCGCAAAGAACCTATACTTCAGTAGCATCTCGAGCTTCTTCCATCCGAAGTGATCAGTCTGGTTGTGATAGGCGTTTAAGACCACGGGGATTTCTGATTTTGGCACAATGATTTGCCAGGTCATCTCGTGAGTTCTTGGATTGATGTACCTCTGACAAAGCTTATCTTGGTATGTGAACCGCTTACTCCGCTCGTTCCACAGATGTTTAGCTTCAGATTGGGGGTTTTCAGGCAATTTCGCTGACTCCTGGGTTATCAGTTGTTTTATTAGACTGACAGCCAGGTGCATGTCTTGCACCTCTCTCCAACCGAAGTGGGGCAACGGGTTTACTGTCCTTGTGGAAGGGTCTTGACGGGTTTGCTGGCATTGGGTTACTCCTACTTTTAGTTGATGGTAGGCAGGTAACTCCACTTCTTCCAGCTCCTCTTCATCTGCACCTTCTTCTGATAAGTGGGGCATTCTGGATAAAGCATCTGCGTTTCCATTCTGGTGCTCAGTCCGGTACTTAATGGTGAACTGGTAGTTGGACAATCTGGCTATCCATCTCTGCTCCATGACTCCCAACTTTGCAGTTTCCAGGTGGGTCAGCGGATTGTTATCTGTGCAGGCTGTAAATTTGCTGGAGGCCAGATAGTGTTTAAACCTCTTTGTGACAGCCCAGTCCAAGGCCAGGAATTCCAGCTTGAAGGAACTGTAGTTTTTCGGGTTCCTCTCTGTGGGGCGCAGCTTTCTGCTGGCATAGGCGATTACCCTCTCCTTACCGTCTTGCTTTTGGGAAAGGACAGCTCCAAGTCCCACATTGCCGGCATCCTGTGTACAGCAGGAATGGCAGGTTGTAGTCCGGGTAAGCAAGGATTTCTTCTCCTGTCAGGGCTTCTTTCATCGACTGGAACACTTCCTCTTGTTCCTTACCCCATCTCCACGGAGAATCCTTAGACTTGCCCTTCGTGGGTTGGCCTACTAGGAGGTCTTGCAGGGGAGCAGCTTTCTTGGTGTACTCCTTGATGAACCTCCTATAGTAGCCCACCAAACCCAGGAATTGACATACTTTCTTTAAGGTCTTGGGTTATGGCCATTCTTTGATTGCTGTCACCTTGTCTGGATCAGGGGCCACGCCTTCAGCACTGACTATGCATCCCAGGTATTGTACTCTTGGCTTTAACTGGTGGCATTTTGATGGTTTTAGCTTCATCCTGTATTTGGCCAGAGCTTCAAACACCTCTCCTAGATGAGTGACATGTTCCTCGTAGGTCTTGGAGTACACGATCACGTCATCCAGGTAGAGCAGTACCGTCTCAAAGTTCTTATGTCCCAGGCAACTCTCCATTAATCGCTGGAAGGTTTTGGGTGCATTACATAGTCCGAAGGGCGTGCTGTTGAATATCCATAGGCCCATAGGTAAATGCCATCTTTTCTCTGTCGTCCTCGGCTACGGACACCTGCCAATACCCACTATTGAGATTTAAGGTTGAGAAGTAGTTGGTAGACTTCAACGCAGCTAAGGATTCCTCTATACAAGGTAACTGGTAAGCATCTTTGTGTGTTATGTGGTTTATTTGCCTATAGTCTACACACGTTCTCACACTGCCATCCTTTTTCCTGACTAGGACTAATGGAGCTGCCCAGGGACTACAGCTATCTTGTGTAACCCCTGCATCCTTCATGTCCTGTAACATTTCTTTTTGATAATGTGCAGGTGGAATAGATCTATACTGCTCTTTGATTGGTGGATGTGTACCTGTGGAGATGTGATGTTGGACCCCTTTTATCCTACCAAAGTCAAGTGGATGCTTACTAAAGACTTGTTCAAATTCTTGAACTACCCGGTACACATCTTGCTTTTCATACACAGGAGTGGTGTCAGTTCTGACATGGAGCTGCTGGCACCAGTCCTCCAGTAGCCCAGTGGTTTGATCAAGTTTTGCCCCTTTGGTATAGTGACTGGGTTGCACTGTTTGGATCTTGTTGTTACTGACTGTGTATAATTTAGCAACGGTTGTATACCTGGGCAATTTAACCCCCTCACTGCCACTGCCACAATTTAAGATGCGAACAGGTACGTCATTGTTAACGTCCACTACCCCCTAGCTGTCAACAGTGTAGGTCTGTGCTCAGTGCTGATGGGCTCCACTAATGCTTGATAGTCCTGCCCTCTCAGACCTATAGCTTCCCGACACCAAATCATCATTTCACTCATTGGGGGAATCACAATAGGCAACGGGTCTGTTACCCGTGCAGTACCATTTTCGCCACCTGTAATTGTTACCTGTTGGTGTAGGATGGCTCTGATCTCACTCTGGAGGACCTTCCTTTGACTTTGAATAGACTGAAGCCCTAGAGCTGAATCTTATGTGAACATAGTTGAAGGTTAGAAGAATAATAACAACGTCTTCTTTATCATACAAATGGTCCTAATGTCAGTAGGACCACAGACAGGTGGACGCCTGGCAGACATTCCGACTGTTAGTCACACTAATTAATTTAGTATTGTTTATCATATGGATTAGATGAGTGACGGCATTGGATGATTTTACACTGATTATGGAGCATATTTCACATTTTATTTCTGTACCATATTGCCACATTTTACTTTTTGTTACATATTAAGAACCTTGAAAATTATATAAAAACTGTTCCCTTGAATAAATGATTATGATCTCTCTGAAAGACTCTGGATGCTGCGTCTTTCTTGAGTATCGTCAGGACTGGTATACCAGTGTCAATTCCTTTAATTTCTCTTATTAATCAGTCTACTCTGGTTAGAGTGATTTTTTTTTTTTTTTTTTTTTTTTTTTTTTTTTTTTTTTTTTTTTTTTTTTGCTTTCACATTCTTGGAGGCCCTTAGCGAGATATATTTAATTTATTTCCTCTTTATGTTAACCTTGTACTGAACAAAGCCCCCTCCACCCCCCTGGATGGAGAGGTGCAAGACCCGCGGTAAGTTGAGCCATTGACTCACACAGTGTGTCTCTCTCCGAGAAGGGTGGCACGCGTCAGTCTGAGGGGACCACGAAACGGGAAATTCTCAGGTAGACTGGTTTATATTTTTTTTATCTTGTTTTCTTTTCACTTTGGCTCTTTAATTCTTGTCTTGCTTTGTAGAGTCTGTAATAAGTATTAATAAGTATTGTTATTTGTTTTCTGGTTATATAAGTACATAAGTTGCTATATGTGATAATTTGCTCAATAAGCCGCTTGTTTTAAATATACTGGTACTTTGTTTATTTCCCTGCCCAAGAATTACATTAATTCATTAATTCAGTTAAAGTAAGCTGTTATAGAACAGCACGGTAATTCTTTTCTGTTATCTGGTGTTTGTTTATGATCTGCTCTGTTGGAATGTTCTGAGCATAAGCAAATCTGCCGCGTTGACCTCTCACTCACTTGTCTTCTCCCCCCCCCCCCCCCCTCCTTTTTTGTTCTTCAGCTCTCAGGCGCTTGGTAGCTGTGGAAAAAAAACCAGCACTGAATTGTCTTTATGGTGTAAGGTTATGCGGTGCAATAGGTGCACTTGCAGTTTGGTATTCCACTGGCACACAGGCTGGCAAGATGAACCAGTGATCAGATTATTTAATGTTTCACCTACCCTAACGGGACCAATAGGTTGGGAATCCACGTTTACCCAGGAAGGAGTCAGGAGGGTTGTTGAAGTGAGGATCAATTCTCACTATATCCTCTCAGCGGGAGGCATTGGATTTATACTTGGGCAAATGTTTAGAGAACTTAGATTTACAACTGGTGCATCTGGGGAATTGCTTTGCCCCACAGCGGTGGAGGAACTCAGATTTGTAATTGAAACTTTTCCTGCTACCGTCCATGTTTTGCTTAACACATATGATGTGTGATGGTTGTTCCATGCTTCAACCCTGTCGAGTGAAGGGGGCCTTGCTCTCCCTCTCTCCCTCTCTGACAGCTGTGGCTGCGGACAGGGAGAGGGGAATTGTACCGTCTCACCCCGCTCACCCCTCTCTTTCTCCTTTGCTCAGATGTGCTGACAGCTGAAGCCAATGTATTACTCTGATTGGGGCTATAGTTTGGGAACCTGCATATGGTTCTGATCCGCTAATTAGATTATATACAATAATGTCAGTTTTTGTCAGATTCTCAAGATTGGGATATTACTAACATTTTGAAGATTGTATGCATGTGAAAAAAAGGTGTGTGCAAAGAGAATAACAGGTATGAGGTTCCTTGACTGCAATGAATGACCGTGTGCATGAAATAAGGATTTACGCATAAAAAATCCTGCTTGATAAAGGAGCCCAGAGGTGTGATTTTACGGCCATCTGGCGCCGGAGATAAAATGTAGGCACATTAGTACGTAAAAGCACATAGTCGCAATTGTACGAGTGTTATAAGCTGAAACCAGATATTTTGTTAATATTGCAAGATTAAGGAGAAAGACTGGAAAAAACGTAGTTGGGCTTCTCCTGTCCGTGGTTTCCGGTGGCCTATAATTTTGCGATATAAATAACTAATATTTCGGGAAACTACATGTGAAACGCTTGTGTTGCAGGACCTGTTTGGGTTATGATCGTGTCTTGCTGACAGGTGATTACTAACCAAAGCATTTCCAAAAAAAAAACACGGGGAAAAGCAAAGATTTGTAAAACCGGATACAAGGTATTATGTGAATTCATAAAAAAATCAAGTTCTAATCATTATCAACAACCATTGAAATATGTTAATCTACATTGTACCAAAGGCACTGCTATTGTTTTTTTGGGAATTGTAATATCTGCATTGTATCTAGCAGTTAAGATTACCTGGAATACAGTGAAAGGGTGACTTCCGGCAGATATTGTATAGATGTCGTGCCCTGAGGGTAAATTTGGATTGATGTTAGCTATATCTGCTGGAGGTTGGAGAATTGTTAAAATTATTGACCACGGTTATAGTCAAGTGTGCACTGGGTTTGGACCTCTGTCAGTAAGATACCCAGAGTATAAAGTATTCCGACTCAATGTTCATGGGAGTCCCATTTTTCAGTGGCCCCTTGGAGCATTAAATCAGATGGAGGAGTATGAACTCTGGTATCCTGCTGACATATCATTCAGGTATCCCCTGAATAATGGAAATCCAGAAGATTATATTCAGTCTGCAAATATTTCTGCCCTCCTCAGTGGATTCCAACTATAAAATGAGTAATGTGTCAGGTAAAAGAATAAAATGTGATTGTTTGATGTTCCACAAGGACAGACCACTAGCAGGTGATGTTACGTTGATCCAGAATGTGTAAATTATGTTGATGGGAGGCAGAAGAGGTATGGTGTCAAAAGGAACACTCAGTTTGAGTCTGTGTGAGATGTTGGTGAAATTGTTTGTAAAAGTAAAACAATGGAGGTAAACAAAAGTGACCTGTTACCTCTGTGATAAGCAGGTATATTCTGGTACGAATAAATTCTCATTTTTGCCCATCTGGAGGTAGTGATGGATTGTCAATATGGCAAGTGTATAGAAAATTTAGGGACAACAGTACAGACACAGACTTTGTCTGTCCAGAAGCTCTTGTTTCTTTTTTGTTTTTTTTCAGCTCTACATAGAAGGCCTTTCAAGATGTACTTGTTATGTAAATGTGTTGACTTGACATGACGTGTAGGAACTGCCTTTGTACAGTGATGTTGATACAAAGGGGCAGGTCCAGGAGTTGGTTTTTTGGAATAGATCTATCGGGAACCTTTGTCAGTGTATGAGTATATAAACAGGAGAGGTAATCATTGTAGAGTTTTCTTCCTATCCACGTGGTGCCCCATTCGCATACAATAGGGAAACGTTGGACTCAGGTGGTCCGATATAGGTGGTATACACCAAGGTGTAGGGACCAGGTAACACATAATTACAGGTACTCGGAGGAAGACGTGGATTCAGGAATAGAGGTGTCTGCTTCACATGATTCTGATGCTAATGAATGAAGGATACATAACAGTCACTTTTGGGATTGCATTGTATGTTTTGTTTCTTTACCTACTTGCTTAGACAAGTGTACAATAGACTTAAAGCAAACTGAGCCCTCTGATCTGTTCTAACTGTCCGTGAAGTTGGGACAATTGGTCCAGATGCCAAGTCAGAGCCTATTTCAAGAATTTAAGGCGAACCAGCGCAGGTCTAGCTTGGTGTAGCAGAATACTGAAGATAGGGATCGCTACCCATGACAGTAGCTATTGGAACCAGGTAATTGGTTCGGATGACAGGCTAGAGGATATTGCTGGTTCAGGGCGAATTAGATCTGGCTTGGTCATAGTGAGAGGCTGAAGATGGGGATCGCTACCCGTGACAGCCGCCATGGGGACCATTGTCGGGAGGCTACTCACCAGATCGGAACGGGTTGTAGACCCAAGACTAAAGATGATTGATTTAGTGAGAGCACAGCATGGACAGAGGGCAGTTAAAGATGCAGCAAAGATTTTGAACCATGTTGCCTTGAGAATGACCAGTGGATTCGGAAGCACGGATACGGGTACCAGATATGGTCCTGGATCCGGACTTCTGAGTGTCACTGTCCCTTTGTAGATACGTTTGGACATAAAAGCAGACTGAACAAAGCAACCCCACTACCACCACCTGCACCTGCACCTAGTGACCAACCCCCTATGTCACCAACCACAAGTGGTCAGCAAAGTCCTACAATACCAGAAGTACAGCTCCAAGTCCAATAAAGGCAGATCTAAGCCTGTCACTAGACTCTGCATCATGTGCTAGAACAATGCCATACACATCTGCCCCACCAGATGCACATGGGACTGACTATCACCAAATATATAATGAACCTTTGTTCAGTTATCAGCTGATGGGAATAAGAGAGCGTCCCACCATCGCCATGATTACAACGTGTATGAAGAATTTAATATTTAATATATATTATTTTGGTTATATAATATGTTATATGTACGGGAATGAGTTGGTGGGTATCTATGTATGGTGGTATTTAGGATGATATATGTATATGTAGGAGTAGTGTAAGGTATATGATGCACAGGAGGCGGGAAGATTATGGTTAGTAGAAGATAGGTATATAAAATGAGTTATGAACAGAGCCATAGGGTTATGGGCCATTGTTGATATAGAGTGTATTTAATATGTGGTAAGGTTCGAATATGAATTAGATGATGATAATAAATTATATGGGCACTATCACTTTAACTAATTAGTTATTAAATTAACTTAGTTCACAAATTGTTATTTAGGTTGCATATTTTCTTCAGAGCACTGTCACTTTCTTTGTCAATTTTGTTATATAGGGTTGCATATTGGTCAATATATGTAGACCATATATATTTTAGCACAATCACTTTATTATGATGCACTCATTATTGATTTTACCAATATTATCACTTGTGTAGCACTTTATATGTATGTCTTGTATGACATATTGAAAGAAAAAAGAGAATGTTGCGCCACACTGTGTGATTAGATGAGAGAAGGTAGGTGAACAATTCCCCTGCTCACCTGGTTCTGTTGTGCCGACCGCACAACAGGTTGATGAGCTGTGGTTATTGCGCTGGTCTCCACGTTGATTCAAGGCTCGATGTGATCCACGTCAACCGCCGGTGTCCGGTGCACGTGACCGCTGAAGGGGAGTGTTGGTGTTACGTCTGAGAGGTCCTGGGTGCCGAGCTGCAGCTTATCACGCTTCCCAAAAGGGAAGAAGTAAGTGACCGAGAATAGAAGTGATATTGAATCAGCGCTCGAGGCAAGGACCAGGACACCACTCTAATATAAATTACCTTCAGGCTTTATTAGTACTGTTAGGGAATCCAGTCTCCACAACGCGTTTCAACGCACTAAGCGTCTTTATCAAGTGATTGTATGACATATTAGCACTTTATATTATATGTACAGTATGGTAATATCATATGTTAGGAGAATCATTTTAACATGTATATGTTGGCACTTTGAATGTATATACTGTATGGTATATTGGCACCTTATATTGGATGTACTATATTAGCCCAATCACTTTAACATCATAGTTACCTATATATATTATTTTTTCCACTCTGAATTTTTTATATATATATATATATATATATATATATATATATATATATATATATATATATATATATATATATATATATATATATATATATATTCATATATTCGTAGTAAGATGTAAAATAAACATTGTCACTTTAAATGGCGGACGGAGATCCGCCAGTTATACATCCTTAACAGCCATGGAGATGTTAGTGAATGGCTGCAGTCAAGTGCGCATGACCATCGGGGAAACGCTTTGCTTCCTGCGTCCGGTCACTATGGCAACGTCTGCACGCAAGCAGCGTGTCACGGACCGGATACAGGAAGTCATGTGACAGAGGAGCGTGTACCCGGAAGTCATGCGCCAACAGGTGATTGCGGCCACACTTTATCAGGGGATTTAGTATATAAAGGGGGAATATTGACAGTAGTACCGTAGTACGCCCTGAAAAAGATCATATAGAAACATATGTAGGCGGCACAGAGGGTGGCACTCTGCAAATACATGCTGCCTTTCTTACCTCTAACCTGTGCAGTAGCGTCCACGTTGTAACTAGATAAAGCACAGGAGGGGGGCAGCAATAGTGTGCATAGCTCCTGTGTAATGCTGTTATAGATAAGAGAGCACCTCACCTGTAATGAGCATATAGTGGAAAGATCACTAGGGGTAAATGGTATTGCATAGTGCTGTCTTAAACCAGGGAGCACCTTATTAATAAGGAATGCATAGTAGAAAGATCACAAGGGGTGGATGGCATTGTATAATACTGTTCTAAACCAGAAAGTACCTCACATATAAAGAGTGCTAGTGATTATAGGTTTTGTATAAAAACTATATGTGTATATAATCAAAGGTAGTCCACAAATAATATGATATGTTAATTGCAGAGTGGACCTGTATAATAATAATATTTTATGTGATATTTTTATTCTAATTGCTTGTAATCGGTACCTGAATAAATTGTAAATCTATGAAATTATAAATAACTGAATTTTGTATGACAGTGGCCAGTTTCATATGTCATCAGTGCACCTCAGGTGAGGCAACAGATGATTTTGGGTATACCAAATAGATGTACCTTGGGCAGGGCCCTGTCAAGCATCCCCTATTGTCCTGTAAATTTGATAAGTGCTGGCATGTTGAATGCTATGCATGCTGTGATTGCCTATGGAAAGAAAGGTATCACTGTGAAGGGTCCTTTATCTGAATAAATGCTTATTGTAATAATGTCTTTAATCCAGTTAGATGATGACAAACTGAATACAAACTTTGATGAAAAGCAGATGCTGCAAGAGATACCAGCCGCACTATGGGTAACAGATAACACTGATGTTGGTTTATTGAAAATAACACCTGTAAAAATTAAATCTAAACCAGGAATTGTGTTGGTATGTATAAGACAATATCCCCTGAGCTGAGACCAAGACACTGCTGTTTCACATCAGGTGGCAGATGAGGAAAAGTTGATCTCTTTACCGGAAAAAGAGGTTTATCATAAAGAAAAAGCAAATACCAGGCCAACCTGTTGTGTACAGAATGGTTCATGATTTACGTGAAATTAAGGAATTGATGATGATTGACACCCACCCCCATAGTGCCTAATCCATATACCTTGTTAAATCAAATTCCTGCAGAAACAAAATTCTTTACAATGATTTGCGTCATGTCTTTTTCTCCACCTCCTCCTGATTACTATGTCTTGTGTTTTTATTGTTTTAAGGCTGGTGGGCTATTTGCAGGGAATGGATTCCTTCAGCATCATAGAAAATGCAGCCATTATATGATGTGTTGGCAGCATGTAACAAGGGCAAACCCTATGAAATGACACCAGAAGTAAGAGGGGTTTGACATGCTGAAGAATGACATTCCCTCCGCCCCAGCACTGGGAAATCCAAATTATGATCTCCCATTTTATTTATTTTGTTATGAATTAGGGGGACATGCCAAAGGAGTATTGACACAAACATTTGTTACCTGATATTGATGATAACTTGGCAAATGAAATTGAACACAATTGTTTTGATATAATGAACATTGAAACACAATCACTAGCAAATGTTCAAGAGACCCCAATCCATAATAGAGCTTTAGAATTTTCTGTAGATACTTAGGAAGCTGAACTAAAGGCTCTGACAGAAGCTTGTATCATGGGCGAGGGGCTTGGCATGAGCATTTTTACTGATGGCCATTAAGCTTGTTGTATTTGCACTGATTACGGCCCTGGATGGAAAAGCAGACAGTTTATGAGAACGTCAGGGAAGCCCATTAAGAACGCAGACTCAGTGGTCACTCCTCAGAGCACTAGAGTTACCCAAAAAGGTTGCTGTGGTTAAGGTGCGAGCTCACTCAAAGGAGGCACCAAGGAGGCCGAAGGAAATAACCATGCTGACAGGGCGGCTAAAGCTGCAGCCCTGCTCCCTCTCCCGATAGGGATGTACACTGTGTGTGTCTCTGGGAGGGTGGACCTTGAACTCCTAGGGCGCCTGCAAGCTCAGGCCTCTAAACAGGAGAAAGATGAATGGAAAGGTGCAGATGCCCGAGAAGAGGATGGTGTGTGGAGGGTGGGTAGGAAATACTGCCTTCCCAGTGTGCTCTCTCACACGGGCCAACTCCCAATCAAAGGATTCCATACTGGAACAGGTGAAACATCAGTGGGTGGCATCTGGGTTCCACTATGCTGCTGCTGAATATATACAGAGTTGTGTGATCTGTGCATGCCATAATACGTGGAAAAATGGCTAAGGTAGATGTATGCCTGGGCACTCTACCTGGTTCAGCGACTGCAGATTGACTTTGTTCAGCTTCCGAAGGTAGGCACCTATGAGTATGTATTGCATAGACCTATACCTGGATGGCCAGAAGCATGGCCCACTGCCAAGGCCACCGCCCAAACTGTTGCTAAGAAGTTACTGTCTGAAGTTGTGTGCAGGTATGGGGTACCAGAAGTAATAGAGAATGACAGAGGTAGTTATTTCACCTCCCAAGTTTGCCTGGAGGTACTACAGGCTCTAGGAATAGAGCCGGCTTTTCACAATCCGTACAGGCCACAAAGCTCTGGAAAAAGTAGAACACCTAAATGGCAGTTTAAAGTAGAAAATTCAAAAGGCCGTGGCAGAAACAGGGAAGTCATGGATAGTGTCTCCCAGTAGCATTGTATTCTGTGAGGGTTACTCCAAACTAAAGGACTGGGTTGTGTCCTTATGAGATATTGTTTGGAGAACCACCAAAGACAGGATTGTACTTTCCTCGGCAGTTGCTAACATTGCATTCTGACATGACAGCCTATGTGGGAGCTTTACAAAATGTATTGCATCAAATTCACAAATGTGTTTTCAGTTCCATTCTAGATCCCTTCTCCTTGGAAGGTACACGCTCTCTAAAGCCAGGAGATTGGGTGACAGTAAAGAAATGCGTGAGGAAAAACCTGGAAGCCAGATTTGAAGGTCGATAACAAGTTCAGCTCACTACTCCAACCTCAGTGAAGCTTGAAGGAAAGTCCATCTGATCCAGCATCCCACTGCAAGAAGTTTCACAAAGACTAAATAATGACCTTGGGGGAGTATTGTTTATTACTTTTGTTCCTCTATACTGCTTTTCTGCCCCAAACAGCAGAAGGTGAGAACGGGCTTGAACAGTGGGAAAGAGGAGTACTTCAGCAGAGGGAAGCTGCTGAAAGGAGTAATTTTATTAGTGAATGAGGAACCCATAAAGCAATGGGATAATAAATTTGTTAAATATCATGAGTACATGTCAATAGCTGGATATGTTCACATGCACCTATTGCAGCCAATACTATGCCCTATTTAGTCAAGCCCATCTCAGAAAAAGAATTAATGGGTTCAAATTGCTGGAAAATGAATCCCCTACAATTAGATGACAAACAAGGCAAGACCTCTGCCCCTTTACCTATAAGGGTATGTGCACACTGGCCGGGCGGGTTGGTTGGCGGCGGCTGGGCGGACCCGCCAGGAAGCTCCGGAGCCGTCCACCGGCATCCTGGCGGGTATGTGCGGCGGGTGCCGGGCGGGTGGCCAGCGGGTTAGCGCCGGCGGTGTTGCGGCGGCTGGAAGCAGTACATGATTCTGCTTGCAGCCGCTGCAGAACCGGCCGGATTATAGAACATGCTCATTCGTTGCTAACCCGCTGGGAACCCTGCGGGTTAGCAACGGATGAGCATGTGTAAACCGCCGGTGTGTGGACACCGGGTGTCGGTTTACATAGGTTTTAATGTTAATCCAAACGCCGGTTTGGATTAACATAAATTTACATGAAATTTATGTAAACCGACCGGCGGTTTACACAGCTAAACCAACCCTAACCCGGCCAGTGTGCACATACCCTAATGGGGTGGACTACACCACCTTGGCTCCAGCTTAATTTAACCTCACCCCGAGGGGGCCAAGGTAGAGATACCAGTAAGATATTATAGATCCATTACTACTAATGTGGAAGGCTCATGATGCTTGTATACAGGAACTATGAAGCTCACTTCTGTAGCTATGGCATTATTAAATGAATATCAGTTTGAACTCCCAAACGGTGTATACATTGTATGCGGCGATAAGGCCTACAGAAAGCTCCCAGTGGGAGCTGAGAGATTTTGTATGCTAGCAAGACTAGGACCAGCAACGTGTGTGGGAGAATGAGGATTTTAAACATCCTCATCACCCTGACCAGAACCCCATGGTATGCTAAAGCAGGTATGGTCCTTGCAGGCCCACTTGGAGCAATGTTTGGGGCAATGAGAAATGCACAAATGATAGAAGAGTTAGGATATCTTTGACAATTTAACTGATCTTCTATTTGATGCCATAGATATAGAGTCAGCAGTCACAAAGCAGCTTATTGTGATAACAATCAACATTCAATGGTTTTAGATTATCTTACTGCCTCCAGTGGCGGATTTTGTATTAATCCATTTTTATAATCCAGAGGGCATTTATAATATTGGTTATTGCTGTCCTGGTAAAGTTGCTTGTGATGCTTGTCAAGAAAATTCTAAGAACTAACTGCAAATGTTTTTCAGGTAAAATACAAAATGAAAAAGAATAAAGATAATGATACTGACGCACTGCGTACTCAAGTGCTCCGGACTATGGTCACCACCAAAACCTGCAAGTGCATACTCTGCGGCAAAGAAGCACTGGCGGAGCTTGCTGATTGCTCCCATTGTGGGAATCCTTTGGAACTGCCTCCATCACCGGGGATGCAAGAAAAAGAGAACTATAATGCTGTGTAAACCACACAGTCCCTCATATGACTATTAATCATGATTGTTATATTATGTATGAACTGAGTTTATAATCAAAAGCATACAACCCCTGGCAAAAATTATGGAATCACCTGGCTCGGAGGATGTTGTAGAAAAAAAGCAGATCACAGACATGGCACAAAACTAAAGTAATTTCAAATGGCAACTTTATTTCTTTAAGAAACACTAAAAGAAATCAAGATAAAAGATGTGGTAGTCAGTAAGGGTAATTTTTTTCAGACCAAGCAGAGGGAAAAAATTATGAAATCATAAAACAAACACAAAAGATCACTCCAATACATTACTAGTATTTTGTTGCACCACCTCTGGCTTGAAGAACAGCTTGCAGTCTCAAAGGCATGGACTTAATGAGTGACAAACAGTACTCATCATCAATCTGGCTCCATCTTTCTCTGATTGCTGTTGTCAGATCAGCTTTGCAGGTTGGAGCCTTGTCATGGACCATTTTCTTCCACCAAAAATTTTCAATTGGATTGAGATCCGGACTATTTGCAGGCCATGACATTGACCTTATGTATCTTCTTTCAAGGAATGTTTTCAGTTTTTGCTCTATGGCAGGATGCGTTATCATCATGATAAATGATTTCATCATCCCCGAACATCCTTTCAATTGATGGGAAAAGAAAACTGTCCAAAATATCAATCTAAACTTGGGCATTTATTGAAGCTGTAATGACAGCCATCTCCCCAGTGCATTTACCTGACATGCAGCCCCATATCATCAATGACTGTGTAAATTTGCATGTTCTCTTCAGGCAGTCATCTTTATAAATCTCATTGGAAGGGCACCAAACAAAAGTTCCAGCATCATCACCTTGCCCAATGCAGATTCGCGATTAATCACTGAATATGACTTTTATCCAGTCATCCACAGTCCACGATTGCTTTTCCTTAGCCCATTATAACCTTGTTTTTTTCTGTTTAGGTGTTGTTGATGCCTTATGTTTAGCTTTTCTGTATGTAAATCCCATTTCCTTTAGGCAGTTTCTTACAGTTCAGTCACAGACATTGACTACAGTTTCCTCCCATTCGTTCCTCATTTGTTTTGTTGTACATTTCCTGTTTTGGAGACCTATTGCTTTAAGTTTCTGGTGTTGACTCTTTGATGGGTTCCTTGATATACCAGTATGTTTTCCGTTAAAAAACTTCCCATGTTGTTTGTACTTGGACCAGATTTTAGACACAGCTGTCAACAACCAACATCTTTTGCAACATTGTGGGTTGATTTACCCCCTTTTAAGAATTTAATAATCCTCTCTTTTGTTTCAAATGACATCTCATGTTGGAGCTATGATTCATGCCAGTCCACTTGGTGCAACAGCTCTCCAAGGTGTGATCACTCCTTTTTAGATGCAGACTAACGAGTTGATCTTATTTGATGCAGGTGTTGGTTTTGGGTATGAAAATTTACAGGGTGATTGCATAATTTTTTTCCTCAGAAATGAGTGATTCCATAATTATTTCCCTCTGCTTGGTCTGAAAAAAATTACATTTACTGACTACCACATTTTTTTATCTTGATTTTCTTTTAGTGTTTCTTAAAGTCATAAAGTTGCCATTTGAAATGACTTTAGTTTTGTGCGATGTCTGTGATCTGCTTTTTTTTCTACAGCATTAAACAACTGAATGAACATCCTCCGAGCACGGTGATTCCATAATTTTTGCCAGGGGTTGTAGTATACAGTATATCTAGTTACAATTCCCCTTAGTATAACTATTAATTTTCCTTAGGGATTAGAGAACGAGGGAAAGCCAGGGCCGACCAACAGGGTCTGTCTGAATGGTGATGCCCCATGATATACATAGGAGAAGCCTAGTGTATTATGAAGTAGGACAGCGCTGCGGACTTGGTATAGGCAGGGAAAGGTGAGGAATAGAAATGATAAAAAGAGGGGAGCTGTTAAAGAAGGTATCATGTTCTACACACTGTCAGCCATCTTGTTCTCTATTTTGCTTACTGTGAACCATTCCTAGTTTATCATATCTATTTACTCAGAACATTGAATAGACTGAAGCCCTAGAGCTGAATCTTATGTGAACATAGTTGAAGGTTTAGAAGAATAATAACAACAACGTCTTCTTTATCATACAAATGGTCCTAATGTCAGTGGGACCACAGACAGGTGGACTCCTGGCAGACATTCCGACTGTTAAGACAAACTAAATTAGTATTGTCTATCATATGGATTAGATGAGTGACGGCATTGGATGATTTTACACTGATTATGGAGCATATTTCACATATTTTATTTCTGTACCATATTGCTACATTTTACTTTTTGTTATGTATTAAAGACCTTGAAAATGATATAAAAACTGTTCCCTTGAATAAATGATTATGATCTCTCTGAAAGACTCTGGATGCTGCGTCTTTCTTGAGTATTGTCAGGACTGGTATACCAGTGTCAATCCTGTTAATTTCTCATATTAATCAGTCTACTCTGATTAGAGTGAATTTCTCTGCTTTCACACACTTAACCCTTTGCAGCCAGGCTGTCTCTCTGATACCCCTCACTCCTTCTATGTGTCCTTTCAGGCTGTTCCCTCCTTCTCTGTTCTCTCCGCGGGTTGTAGGGCGGCAGCTCGGCCCCTTGTATACAACTTCCCCCTAAGGGTCTGGGCGGTAAACTGGGTCCTCGTGGTTGCTGCTGTGCCTCCAACCCTGTAGTGGGAACACGGACCTGGAATCTGTGTTCCCCTCCGGTTTGTCTAGGGAGCCAGTAACATGTCCCTGAGGAAGGAGTTCGGGATATGACTCCGAAACGCGTCGGAAAATAAACAGCTACCACTACACCCAGACATACTGCTGTAACTGTTTTTTCTATCATATGAACACAGCAGCTCGGACCACGAGGTACATTGTCCTGAAAAAGCTTGGCTCCCACTCTTGACCCACAGGGGAAAACCGGGTGGGCGAGGCCTCCACTGTGTGATGGGGTTTTCTATGGTACTGAAGTATCCCACAGGTGCGGATCCCCAATATCCGGTACTTCTTTGGGCGAACCTCCATAAGTTCCTCACTCTCTCTTGGCTAACTGCTCCCAGACTTCTGTCCCCACTTAGGCTTGCGGGACGTTGAAGGGCCACTCCGGGTCACTGGTTCGGACCTAACCGCGGCACCGACCACCAGGACGTCTTCGCAGCTCTCTTAGCGTCTGCACACTCTGACTAACTCCTCCCCCAGCAGCAGTATTTATAGGGGATCTTGCTTAAGGGCATCAAGTTCGGCTCCCCCTACTGTGTCGGGCTGGAAGATGTTGCATGTAGTAGGTACCTGCTGTGGAAACCCAACTGTGCATTAGAGAAGTCTGAGGCTACCTGCGTGAGCAGGGCGCCACACACAGATAGAGATGGGGTCTGGCTGACTGCTCATTTCCTTAGCTTCTTTATGACATGCATAGATGGAGAAGGGTTCTGGCTGACTGCTCCTTTCCAAAGCCTCTTTGTGACATCAGATGCATAGATAGATAAGGGGTCTTGCTGACTGCTTATTTCCATAGCTTATTTATGGCATCAGATGCATGGATAGAGAAGGGGTCTGGCTGACTGCTCATTTCCATAGCTTCTTTATGGCATCAGATGCATAGATATCAAAGGGGGCTGGCTGACTGCTTATTTCTATAGCATCTTTATGACATCAGTTTCATAGAGAAGGGGTCTGGCTGACTGCTCATTTCCATAGCATCTTTATGACATCAGATGCATAGATAGGGAAGGGGTCTGGCTGACTGCTCATTTCCATAGCTTCATTATGACATATGCATAGATAGAGAAGGGGGTCCAGCTGATTTCTCTTTTCTATTATATGCATAGATGGAGAAGGGTTCTGGCTGACTGCTCATTTCCATAGCTTCTTAATGACATCCGTTTCATTGATAGAGAAGGGGTCTGGCTGACTGCTCAATTCCATACCTTGTTTATGACATCAGATGTATAGATAGAGAAAGGGTCTGGCTGACTGCTCATTTCCTTAGCTTCTTAATGACATCCGTTTCATTGATAGAGAAGGGTCTGGCTGACTGCTCAATTCCATACCTTGTTTATGACATCAGATGTAAGATAGAGAAGGCGTCTGGCTGACTGCTCATTTCCATAGCTTCTTAATAACATCAGTTTCATTGATAGAGAAAGCGTCTGGCTGACGGCTCATTTCCAAAGCTTCTTTATGACATCATGTTGCACAGATAGAGAAGGGGTCTGGCTGACTGCTTAATTCCATTCCTTCTTTATGACATCAGATATATAGATTGAGAAGGGGTCTGGCTGACTGCTCAATGCCATTCCTTCTTTATGACATCAGATATATAGATTGAGAAGGGGTCTGGCTGACTGCTCAATTCCATTCATATGTTCTTATCATTAGATGATAGATAGAAGAAGGGGTCTGGCTGACTGCTCATTTCCATAGCTTCTTATGACATTAGTGCATAGAAAAAAGGGGTCTGGCTGACTGCTCATTTCCATAGCTTCTTATGACATTAATGCATAGATAGAAAGGGGTCTGGCTGTTGCTCATTTCCATAGCTTCTTTATGACATTTAATGCATAGATAGAAAGGGGTCTGGCTGACTGCTCATTTCTATAGCTTCTTTATGACTTCAATGCATATAAGAAGGTCTGCCTCATTTCCCTAGGCTTCTTCTTTATGACATCAGATACATAGAGAAGGGGTCTGGCTGACTGCTCATTTCCATAGCTTCTTTATTAAATCAAATGCATAGATAGAGAAGGGGTCTGGCTGACTGCTCATTTCCATAGCTTTTTAATGACATCAGATGCTAATAAATAGAAGAAGGGGTCTGGCTGACTGCTCATTTCCATAGCTTCTTTATGACATCAGATGCATAGATAAAGGGTCTGGCTGACTACTCATTTCCATAGCTTCTTTATGACTCAGATCATAATAGAGAAGGGTCTGCTGACGCTCATTCCATAGCTTCTTGATGACATTAGGTGCATAAATAAAGAAGGGGTCTGGCTACTGCTCATTTCCATAGCTTTTATGACATCAGATGCATAGATAGAGAAGGGTCTGGCTGACTGCTCATTCATAGCTCTTATGATATTAGGTGCATAAATAAAGAAGGGGTCTGGCTGACTGCTCATTTCCATAGCTTCTTTATGACATCAGTTCATAGATAGAAAGGGTCTGGCTGACTGCTCATTTCCATGCTTCTTTATGACTTCAGATGCATAGATAGAGAAGGGGTCTGGTGACTGCTCATTTCTATAGATTCTTTATGACATCTAATGCATAGATAGAGAAGGGGTCCGGTGACTGCTCATTTCCATAGTTCTTTATGACATCAGATGCATAGATAGGAAGGGGTCTGGCTGACCATTTCTATAGTTCTTTATGACATCAGATGCATAGATAGAGAAGGGGTCTGGCTGACTGCTCATTTCCATGGCTTCTTTATGACATCAGATACATAGAGAAGGGGTCTGGCTGACTGCTCATTTCCATAACGTCTTTGACATTTGGTGCATAAATAAAGAAGGGGTCTGGCTGACTGCTCATTTCCATGGCTTCTTTATGACATCAGATACATAGAGAAGGGGTCCTGGTGACTCCTCATTTCCATAGCTTCTTAATTACATCAGGTCAATAGATAGGTGAGGGTCTGGCTGTCTGCTCATTTCCTTAGCTTCTTTATGACATCAGATACATAGAGAAGGGATCTGCCTGACTGCTCATTTCCATAGCATTTTAATGACATCAGGTGCATAAATAAAGAAGGGGTCCGGCTATAACTGCTCATTTCCATAGCTTCTTGATGACATCAGATGCATAGTATAGAGAAGGGGTACGGCTGACTGCTCATTTCCATAGCTTCTTTATGACAACAGATTCATAGATATAGAAGGGGTCTGGCTGACTGCTCATTTCCATAGCTTCTTTATGACATCAGATGCATAGATAGAGCAGGCGTCTGGCTGACTCCTCATTTCCATAGCTTCTTTATGACATCAGGTGCTTAGACAGGTAAGAGGTCTGGCTGACATATCATTTCCTTAGCTTCATTATGACTTCAGATGCATATATAAAGAAGGGGTCTGGCTGACTGCTCATTTCCATAGCTTCTTTATGACATCAGTTTCATAGATAGAGGAGGAGTCTGGCTGACTGCTCATTTCCATAGCTTCTTTATGACATCAGGTGCATAGATAGAGAAGGGGTCTGGCTGACTGCTCATTTCCATAGCTTTATGACATCATATGCATAGTTAGAGAAGGGGTCCAGCTGATTTCTCTTTTCTATTGCTTCTTTATGACATCATATGCATAGATAGAGAAGGGTTCTGGCTGACTGCTCATTTCCATAGCTTCTTTATGACATCAGATGCATAGATAGAGAAGGGGTCTGCCTGACTTCTCATTTCCATAGCTTTTTAATGACATCAGGTGCATAAATAAAGGGGTCTGGCTATAACTGCTCATTTCCATAGCTTCTTTATGACATCAGATGCATAGATAGAGAAGGGGTCCAGCTGACAGCTGATTTCCATAGCTTCTTTAAGACATCAGATGCTTAGATAGAGAAGGGGTCTGGCTGACTGCTCATTTCTATAGCTTCTTTATGACATCAGATGCATAAATAAAGAAGAGGTCTGTCTGACTGCTCATTTCCATAGCTTCTTTATGACCTCAGATACACAATTAGGGTATGTGCACATCAGTCGTTTTGTGGGCTGCTTTTTACCGGTTTGCGTCGGCGTTTTCCGCTCAGTTTTATGTTAATTTTTGTTAATCCTAGCCACCGGCTGGATTAACATGATACTCAATGGAGTTTAGAAAACGCTGTTTTTTTCTGGTCGTTTTCAGTTTTTCCACCAGTTTTCCACCGGTTTTCAAAAATAGAGCAAGTGACTTCTTTTGGTTGTTTTTCCAGCGGTTCCAGCATAACAAGTGCACCAGAGACCAGTCTGAAAAAACAGCAAGAAAATCGCCGAGAAAAACGCTGTAAAACCGGGCGGAAAACGTGGAAAAAACGCTAGAAAAACGAGGAACAAAACTGAGCACAGAAAATTCAGTTTCTGCTAATCTACACCGGTTTTTGGACGTTCTGCAGAGATGCACAAACGTCAGATGTGCACATACCCTTAGAGAAGAGGTCCGACTGACGGCTCATTTCCATAGCTTCTTGATGACAGTTGCATAGATAGAGAAAGGGCCTGAATGACTGCTCATTTCAATAGCTTCTTTATGACATCAGTTTCATTGATAGAGAAGGGGTCTGGCTGACTGTTCATTTCCATACCTTGTTTATTACTTCAGATGCACAGATAGAGAAAGAGGTCTGGCTGACTGCTCATTTCCATAGCTTCTTTATGACATCAAGTGCATAGATAGAGAAGGGGTCTGGCTGATTGCTCATTTCCATACCTTGTTTATGACATCAGATGTATAGATAGAGAAGGGGCCTGGCTGAATACTCATTTCCATACCTTGTTTATGACATCAGATGTATAGATAGAGATGGGGTCTGGCTGACTGATCATTTCCATAGCTTCTTTATGACTTCTAATGCATAGATAGAGAAAGGGTCTGGCTGACTGCTCATTTCCATAGCTTCTTTATGACTTCAGATGCATAGATAGAGAAGGGCTCTGGCTGACTGCTCATTTCTATATCTTCTATAAGACACTGGATGCATCTATAGGGAAGGGGTCCGGCTGACTGCTCATTTCCACAGCTTCTTTATGACATCAGGTGCATAGATAGAGAAGGGGTCTGGCTGACGTATCATTTCCATAGCTTCTTTATGACATCAGATGCATAGATAGAGAAGTGGTCTTGCTGACTCCTCATTTCCATAGTTTCTTTATTAAATCAAATGCATAGATAGAGAAGGGTTCTGGCTGACTACTCATTTCCACAGCTTCTTTATGACATCAGGTGCAAAGATAGAAAATGGGTCTGCCTGACTGCTCATGTCCACAGCTTCTTTATGACAAAAGATGCATAGATAGAGAAGGAGTCTGCCTGACTGCTCATTTCCATAGCTTTTTAATGACATCAGGTGTATAAATAAAGGGGTCTGGCTATAACTGCTCATTTCCATAGCTTCTTTATGACATCAGATGCATAGATAGAGAAGGGGTCCAGCTGACTGTTCATTTCCATAGCTTCTTTATGACATCAGATGCATAGAGAAGGGGTCTGGCTGACTGTTCATTTCCATAGCTTCTTTATGACATCAGATGCATAGATAGAGAAGGGGTCTTACTGACTCCTCATTTCCATAGCTTCTTGATGACATTGGATGCATAGATAGGGAAGGGGTCTGGCTGACTGCTCATTTCCATAGCTTCTTGATGACATTGGATGCATAGATAGGGAAGGGGTCTGGCTGACTGCTCATTTCCATAGCTTCTTTGACTTCAGATGCATAGATAGAGAAGGGGTCTGGCTGACATCATTTCCATAGCTTCTTGATGATAAAAGGTGCATAAATAAAGAAGGGGTCTGGCTGACTGCTCATTTCCATAGCTTCTTTATGACAGTTGCATAGATAGCAGTCATTCAGACCCTTTCTCTAATTTCCATAGCTTCTTTATGACATCAGATGCATAGATATATAAGGGGTCTGGCTGACTGCTCATTTCCACAGCTTCTTCATGACATCAGATACATAGAGATGGGGTCTGGCTGACTGTTCATTTCCATAGCTTCTTTATGATATCAGATGCATAGATAGAGAAGGGGTCTGGATGAATACTCATTCTTATATATTCTTTATAACATCCAATGCATAGATAAAGAAGCTATGGAAATGAGCAGTCACCCGGACCCCTTCTCTAAGACCTTGGATGTATAGATAGAGAAGGGGTCCAGCTGACTGTTCATTTCCATAGCTTCTTTATGACATCAGATGCATAGATAGAGAAGGGGTCTTACTGACTCCTCATTTCCATAGCTTCTTGATGACATTGGATGCATAGATAGGGAAGGGGTCTGGCTGACTGCTCATTTCCATAGCTTCTTTATGACTTCAGATGCATAGATAGAGAAGGGGTCTGGCTGACATTTCCATAGCTTCTTGATGATAAAAGGTGCATAAATAAAGAAGGGGTCTGGCTGACTGCTCATTTCCATAGCTTCTTTATGACAGTTGCATAGATAGCAGTCATTCAGACCCTTTCTCTATTTTCCATAGCTTCTTTATGACATCAGATGCATAGATAGAGAAGGGGTCTGGATGAATACTCATTTCTATATATTCTTTATAACATCCAATGCATAGATAAAGAAGCTATGGAAATGAGCAGTCACCCGGACCCCTTCTCTAAGACATTGGATGTATAGATAGAGAAGGGGTCTGGCTGACTGCTCATTTCTATTGATTCTTTATGACATCTAATGCATAGAAAGAGAAGGGGTCCAGGTGACGGCTCATTTCCATAGCTTCTTTATGACATCAGATGCATAGATAGGGAAGGGTCTGGCTGACTGTTCATTTGTATAGATTATTTGACATCTGATGCATAGATAGAGAAGGGGTCTGGCTGACTGCTCATTTCTATAGCTTCTTTAAGACATTGGATGCATAGATAGGGAAGGGGTCTGGCTGACTGTTCATTTCCATAGCTTCTTTATGACTTCAGATGCATAGATAGAGAAGGGTCTGGCTGACTGCTCATTTCTATAGATTCTTTGACATCTAAAGCATAGATAGAGAAGAGGTCCGGGTGACGGCTCATTTCCATAGCTTCTTCATGACATCAGATGCATAGATAGGGAAGGGGTCTGGCTGACTGTTCATTTATAGCATTCTTTAATGATACTGATGCATAGATAAGAAGGGAGTCATGGCGACCTGTCTCTATCTTCTATATAACATGGATGCATAGATAGGAAGGGGTCTGGTGACTGCTCATTTCCATAGCTTCTTTATGACATCAGATTCATAGATAGGAAGGGGTCCGGCTGACTGTTCATTTCATAGATTATTATGACATTAGATGCATAGATAGAGAAGGGGTCTGGCTGACTGTCTTCCATTGCTTCTAAATCTATGCTAATTAGAGAAGGTCTGGTGATGCTCATTTCATAGTTCTTTAGACAAGATCATAGACAGAGAAGGGGTCTGGCTGACTGTTCATTTCCATAGCTTCTTTATGACTTCAGATGCATAAAAGAGAAGGGTCTGGCTGACTGCTCATTTCCATAGCTTCTTATGACATCTAATTTCATAGATAGAGAAGAGGTCTGGGTGACGGCTCATTTCCATAGGCTTCTTTATGACATCAGATGCATAGATAGGAGAAGGGGTCTGGCTGACAGCTCATTTCCAAACCTTTTTATGAATCATGATGCACTAGATATAGAATGAGGTCTGGCGACGCTTATTCCATAGCTTCTATTATGACATCTGGATCATCAATAGAAGAAGGGGTCTGGCTGACTGCTCATTTCCATGGCTTCTTTAGACATCAGTGCATAGATAGAGAAGGGGTCGTGGCTGACAGCTTATTTCCAAACCTTCTTTATGACATCAGATGCACAGATAAAGAGGTTTGGCTGACTGCTTCATTTCCATGCTTCTTTATGACATTAGGTTCATAAATAAGAAGGGGTCTGGCTGACTGCTCATTTCATAGCTTCTTTATGACATTCAGATTGCATAGAAGAGAAGGGGTCTGGGTGACTGCTCATTTCATAGCTTCTTTATGACTTCAGATGCATAGAAGAGAAGAGGGTCTGGTGACTGTTCATTTCCATAGCTTCTTTATGACATTCAGATTCATAGATAGAGAAGGGGTCTGGGCTGACTGCTCATTTCATAGTTCTTTGTGACATTAGATGCATAGATAGAGAAGGGGTTGGCTGACTGTCATTTCCAAAGCTTTTTATGACTCAGATGCATAGATAGAGAAGGGTCTGGGTGACTGCTTCATTTCATAGATTCTTTATGACATTAGATGCATATAAGAGAAGGGGTCTGGTGACTGCTCATTTCCATAGCTTCTTTTGACATTAGGTTGCATAGATAGAGAAGGGGTCTGGGTGACATGCTCATTTCCAAAGCTTCTTTATGACTTCAGATGCATAGATAAGAAGGGGTCTGGGTGACTGCTATTTCCATAGCTTCTTTATGACATTAGATTCATAAATAAGAAGGGGTCTGGCTGACTGCTCATTTCATAGTTTTTTATGACATTATTGCATAGATAGAGAAGGGGTCTGGGTGACTGCTCATTTCTATAGCTTCTTTAGAACTTAGATGCATAGATGGAGAAGGGGTTCTGGGTCGACTGTTCATTTCCATAGCTTCTTTATGACATCAGTTTCATAGATAGAGAAGGGGTCTGGCTGACTAGCTATTTCCTATAGCTTCTTTGTGACATCATTTCAATGCAGTAGATAGAAGGGTCTGGTTGACTGTCATTCCATAGCTTCTTTATGACTTCAGATGCATAGATAGAGAAGGGGTCTGGGTGACTGCTCATTTCTATAGATTCTTTGTGACATATAATGCATAGATAGAGAAGGGGTCTGGGTGACTGCTCATTTTCCATAGCTTCTTTATGACATTAGTTGCATAGATAGAGAAGGGGTCTGGGTGACTGCTCATTTCCATAGCTTCTTTATGACTTCAGATGCATAGATAGAGAAGGGGTCCGGCTGACTGCTCATTTCCACAGCTTCTTTATGACATCATATGCATAGATATAGAAGGGGTCTGGCTGCTCATTTCCACAGCTTCTTTATGACATCAGATGCATATAGAGAAGGGGTCCGGCTAACGGCTCGTTTCCATAGCTTATTTAAGACATTGGGTGCATAGATAGAGAAGGGGTCTGGCTGAATTCTCATTTCCATAGCTTCTTTATGACATCAGATGCATAGATAGAGAAAGGGGTCTGGCTGACTGCTCATTTCCATAGCTTATTTAAGAGATTGGATGCATAGATAGAGAAGGGGTCTGGCTGACTCAGGGGCGGACCTACCGTGGTGCAGCTGGTGCAGCTGCACCAGGGCCCTGACTGGCTAGGGGGCCCCTAAAGCCTGCAGGGGGGCCCCCAGCCGACCCCCGTAACCCGTTGTCAGAGGAGAGTCAGGCAAGGGAAGCTTCATGCTTCCCTTGCCTGATCCCGCCCTTCCTCTGCCCAGGATCCCGGCTCCCAGCAATGCATGCGCCCGCTCAGCATCGCAGGGCAGGTAGGAGAGCAGATGGCCGCCAGCACCCCCCCTGGACCTCGCCGCCAGACGCCAACTCCCCTCCCCCCACAATTTTCACCAATGGCCGCCAGCACATCCCCCCCGGTCCTCGCCGACGGCTGCCAGCACCCCCGCTGGTACCCCCCCCCCCCCCCCCCCCCGCTTCTCAGTACGGCTGCACCAGGGCCCCCGGGGCCATAGGTCCACCACCGAATCTACCACAGCTCGTTCAATGAAGTTCACAGCAGATCTGAAATCTATTTGGGCCGTTAGAGGACCCAGTACCTCCATACGATATGGATACTCGCACAGTCAATGAGGGAGAGGATTTGTTTTCACCTAGATTAGGTCCTCCAACAGATGCCATGCAAAGTAGTCCCAGCCTTATGGGACATGCATGGATCAAGTGTTCCGGAGAAGAAACACAGACAGCTGGCTCAATGGTATTCTCAACATTGCAGGGTCATCTTAATGTGGTCCACCTGCATAGGTTCAGGAGCAGGAAAGGCATTTGTAAATTGGGAAACCATTGGCATCTGGAGGGATGAAGCCAGATGTGTAGGTATCTGGCCCACTGGGACGGGGTACTCGGTATCGGACCGGTCTGCTACTGGGGAAGTCACGGGTGGTCCTGGTCCGGACCAGTCCCGGGCTCGACAATGAAATAGGGGAATATTTACAGGGGATTGTCAGTCGTGACGCCACCCACTATATGCGGCCAGTGATGGGGCCGCCGCTGCTGCAGAACCTCCAGGGATGATGGAATGGCAGCGTAGATGGAATTGTTCCAGTGGTAGAACTCTGTTCCCCGGTGCAGTAAGAGTTAAAGTCTATGGTGCGGTGTGTAGGCTTTGTGCTGAATGCAGCTCACTTACTATGCAGACGCTGTAGGAATCCTTCCTCTGCGCTGGAGCTGACAGGCTGTGGCTTTGCAGGTGGGGATTTGCTGTAATCCTGTATTAAGGGAATAGTACTCAAGTAGATAGAAGCAGACAAGGGAGGCAAGTTCAGGGTCTCCGTGTTTACTCTCAAAGCTCTTCAATACAGCTCACAGGTTAGTTACAGTTCTTACAAGTCTCAGTTCAAGTACACGGGCTCACTCTCCCTCTCCGGGTTCCCTTTACTCTCTGCAGCCAGGTCTCCGTTCTCTGCGACCCCTCACACTGTCTCTGTGTCCTTTCCGGGCTGTTAACGTTCTGTGTTCACTGGGTGTGTGTCTCCGGACAGTATGGCGGTCACTGAGCTGCCTGTCATTTGGGGTAGGGACCCTAACGTGTAGCTGTGGTCCCCCGTCGTGTTGTCTGGGGATCCTGGGTAAAACTGCGGTCCCCTCTAGAGCTGACACTCTCCTCAGCCCAGCCTCCAGCAGTCCTCAAGGTGAGGCTCTACCAGGCTCTCTCTCTCTGCGTCTTTCAGTATTATAGGAGGGCTACTCTGCCTGCAGTCGGTCGCTTCGCTGTAAGTCTAGGGCCCGGGTATCACCGTCCCTCTCTTTCCTCCACACTCCTGGGGTACTGGCTCCGGATAGGTTTTCTCTCTCCTCCGGCTCACACTGGCTTGGTACAGATTCTGCACTCCTTACACCCCACTTTGCCAGGACATGTGGTTCCTTCTCCTGCTCAGCTTAGCTCGGCCTGCTGCTGTCTCTTGGTCTGTGTCGTGTTCCTCAGCCTGCTGCTGGTCTCTGTCTTTGCTGCTCTTGGTCTTTTCTGGTCGGCACCCTGGGCCTACTGACTCCTTCCTCCTCCCCCTTCACTATTTCTACTGTCAAGTCACCTGACTACGTGTGTGCCCAATCCACTCCTCTAAATCCACCACCCCTCGCTTGCCTAGAGTCTCCAAGCTCAGGGCTGGATGCTGCCCTCTACTGTTCGTGGGTTGTGTGGGCTGTGAGGGTGTTGTTGTGCAAATGTCGTCCTACCTGCCTGGCTGCAGTTCCCTTTGTGGCCTCCTGGACGCAGGGGCGCCACATAGGTTCCCTCTCTTGTGTCGCCTATGTGGATCATTCCTGGAACCTGCAGTCAACATGGGTAGCCAAGGAGATTAATTTATTCATAGTAGTGAGAATATCACGGCATGCCAGTTCATTCTTAATTTTCCTGGGTAAACCTTCTCAAAAGGCGTCTGACAGCGCCTGATTACTCCAGCCTAGCTCTAAGGAGAGGGTGCAGAATAGAACTGTGTACTGTCCGATTGTCTGAATACCCTGACAGCTGCAGAGGCGAGGATGCCGCAGGGCCAACAAAACTCAGTTAATTGAAAATTTTCCGGAAGGCTTTCAGGAAGTACAGGATGTTGGAGATACAAGATGTGTTCTCTTCTATAGGGGATTGACCCAAGAAAGAGCTTCCCACCAAGGAACAACATCAGAAATGCCACTTTGGCCCAGTCTAAAGTGAAACGGTGGGTTAAAAGTTCAAAGTGCATGATGCACTGGTTGATAAACTCTTAGCTTTGCCTAGGGTCACCGTCGAAATGTGGAGAAGCAGACAGGCATGGACTAGAATCAGAAGCTGGATTATCCACCGGAATAAATGCTAGTGTTGGTGGAGCCATAGATGTTAAGGCATCCAGTTGTGCTTCTACTGACTGCAAATAGGATCACCTCCTGCTGCAGGGTGACGATGGAGCTAGAAGGGTCTATGGCCTGAGCAAACTGCTATGCGTGCCGAGGGGCAGCAAGCATCCAGGAGTGGACCCACTGGACCGAGGCACTGTTCACCCCCTGGGGGAGCGAACCTAAGCAGACGCCTAGCAAAGTAGAAGACAAGTTAGGTTCAGAGGATCTTGGTACCATGGCAGCTAACTCCTGGGGTTGGGCTCCAATGAGCAGGCACAGGTACAGGTAACAGACAGACAGATGATGAAGGGATGGCTGTAGAAGACAGGATGAGAGAGCCAGGCTGGTACAGCAGGCAGGTTAGGTGAGGTCAGGTATGAGAAGGCAGGCACAGGCATAGGTAATGGTCAAAGGGCAAACAGGACCTGACACCTAGCTAGACTGAAGGCAAACTATTGACTAAAGGCATTGCTTAGGCACCTCCACTAATGGGAGGATTACTTAAATACCTAGTGCTTCTCAGCCATAGCCCTTTAATCACTGCTCATGCTCGACCACCAGTCCATCCATTTGCTATGTGGTGGCCTATGGAGAATGAATGGAGCTTCAGTTGTTCGCTCAACTTTTGGCTCCATCTTGAAACAGGATTAAAAGTGGCCCATCCATGATAAAACCTCACCAATCTGCTGCCCAATGTGGGACGTCCCCTGATCAGGACATTATTGCCCCTCCTGTGATGACGACTGCCATTCACTGAGCAGCCACTTTAACCCCTTCACGATGAAGGGTGTATATGTACGCCATAGGCTGCCTCACTCCCATTGATGCGAGCTCACGCGCTAAGCTTAGCCAACATGTGCAGCTCACAGTGTTAACCCTTTAGATCGCATAGTGCGTTCTAAAGCACTGCAGCAGTGGTAGCGCTGTTCCCCTCCAGCATGGGTGGCCCTCTGATGTGATCACAGGGCCTCAATGCGTTGCCATTACAATGCCTGGTCGGCTGATGACCCCAGATACTGTTGTGGAGCCCCCAAGGGACGGGGGTACTCGGTACCGGACCGGTGCCGGGGAAGTCACGGGTGGCTTGGTCCGGACCGTGTCCCTGGACCCGCACAATAAAGATGGGGAATATTTACAAGGGAAATGTCACGGGTGACACCACCCACTTGGTGCGGCCAGTGATGGGGCCGCCGCTGCTGCAGAACCTCCGGGGGTGATGGAATGGCAGCGGAGATGGTATAGTTCTAGTGGGGAGAACTGTATCTGACTCACCGTAGCCGGGGGGTACACGTAGCGGGCGTTGTTTCTCCTCCAGTCACGGAACCGCGCCTGCGGTGGTGTAGGCCCGGTGGTCCAGATCAATAGGGGAATGGCGGAACAGTGGGGTGATTTGTCTTCGTGACGCCACCTGCGGGTGTTCTGGTAACTTTACCAGCGCTGTTCGGGTCTCCGGGGGATGGTACACAGCGAGATGGAACGCTCCCCACAGGATGAGCGGGAATCCCCGGAGCCGGGAGCTGCGCAAGATGTTGTGAGGCAGCTGCGGGACGCTGCGCTGAATCCAGGAGTAATGCACAACCACACAAAGTCTCTTTTAGGTACCTTTACTGGTTGGTAGTCAGGTACACTCGGACCGGGATAGTGAAGTTGGCACTTCTGGAGTTTCACAGCAAGCAGCGTTAGGCTTCCTTTCTCTACTTCTGGTGCTAAGGTCGGGTGGATGTGGAATCCAGCCGGACCGGGCAGGGTGTTCAATGGAACTTGCTTCACCTGGTTGTCAGCACTGAGGGCACTGTAAAAGGGTCTGAGCAGGATCAGTACTCTTCCCTGGGCTCTCGTGGATGGGTGCATCAGGTGGAACAGGTGGCTAAACCTCCTGTTGGATGTGCTGGTTCTCTGTGAGGGCTTTGTAGCTTCCACAGCTTCGGTTCCAGTAACCGGATGGTTTGGAAAGAGTTGGATTAACTCTGTATTCCTGAGAGGTGATCTCCTTCTTCCTATTATCCCAATTGCAGGGATCTCCACTGGCTAACAGGCTAGCAGGGCCTAGTGTGTTCCTCATAGGGTGGAGGTTTCACACAGGCAGGCAGCTCTTGTAGCGTCTACCACACTCTGAAGTTTCTCCCTCCAAGACTCTATTTATAGGGGGAACTGGTTAGAAGTCACCAGTGTTAGCTCCCCCTAGAGGCTCGGGGTTGAAACCAGGTGTTCTAAGTGTTGTTTGTGTTGTGGTTTTGCTGTGCTGTTACTTACTCCATTTGTACCTAAGGATTTCTGTGGTGCCCAACAGGTGCCAGGGTGCCACATTCCCCCTTAGTTAACCTCAGTTCTCCCGGCTGAGCAAAAGGTTCTTTTTACAACTTACCACTAAGCATTTATAACATTCAATTTACAAGTCTTAAAGAAAAACACAAAAATCACTGAAAAGGAAGTGAAAAATGTGGAAAAAGTGAAAAGCAGTCCGTACGGCACTAGTCCATCTGCCGCAGGCTGGAAAAAGGTAAAGTTAGTGGTCACACAAGTCCTGTGACAATTGTTCAAAGTTTATGGAAAGGGGAAAAAGGTAAAGTCCAGGGATACATGGTAAACTTTATACATTCCCTACGGGTGTCTCTGCTTGGGAGGCCGGTACTAACCTTCTATACCTTACCAGGCGCTTTCTGTTCCCAACTTAGTATACTTGGGACATAGCCCAGTTCCTCCACCCTTCTGTACACTACTTTTTACAGGTTTTGAAAAACAGTATTATATACAAACACTTACAGGTTATATTTTCCACTACATTTTAAACCCATTCTCCAAGTTTATGTGGGGGTTGACCTAATGTACTACGTGTGGATCTGCGTAGTGTGGGTGTTTCCAAAGCTGTTGGTGTAGTGTACGAAGTGGTTGGTACTTCTCTATGTCTGCTTTGTGTAAGACCATAGTAAGTGCGGAGTCTATCAACTGGACTGACCTCTGTAGGTAGTTGATTAGGAATGGCTTCTCTTACTGTGGGACTAGTAGGCTGACCGATTACAGGAATCTCAGGTTCCATGATAACAGGCTGCAATTCTTGCACTTGAACTTCTTCTTCTTGGACTTGTGGAATTGGATTAGGCTTTGGCTGATCTTCTGTAGGCTGGTAGAAGTGCATAACTGGTATGAGGAATGCATCACCTATTTGTGGCCAATCAGCTGGTAAGTATCCAATTTCTGTAAGGACTAGATTTTCTTTTGTTTCTTCATCTTGAGTTACAGTAGGGTAACTGGTTGCTTGTGGGATTAACTGTGGCGGACATTTCTTCAAATGATCCCTTGAAACAGTCGCAATAGTATTCCCATTGTCTTTGCTAATAACACAAGTTTTTGAGTTATCAAAGTGTGACGGCATAACGGTGTAGGGTATGGATTCCCAACTGTTATCCAATTTGTTGGTTTTTCTTTTTCTTTTCAGCACTACATCACCTATAGCTAGTGGTTCAGCTGAGGCATGCTTGTTAAAGTCTTTCTCTTGCTTGGTTCTACTGATTTCTAGGTTCCTTTCAACACTCTCTTGTACTTTCTTGTACCTTTCTTGGCGTTGACTGACCCAGTCTTCGTCAGAAGAATCTTCTGTGGGTTCAACGGTTCCCATCTGCAAATCAATAGGCAGTTTACCTGGTCTTGCTCTCATCAAGTAAGCAGGTGTGTAATTTGTCGAACTGACAGGTATGTGGTTGTAGATGTCCACGAGATCTGGAAGTTTCTCTGGCCATTGATTTCTCTCTTCAACTGGTAAGGTCTTGAGCATGTCAATGACTATGTGGTTCATCTTCTCACATAAACCGTTCGTCTGAGGATGATAAGGTGTTGTGCGGATTTTCTTACACCCATACAGCCCTAAGAATTCTTGGAACAGAGCTGATTCGAAGGCTGGTCCTTGATCAGTTAAGACCTGGTCTGGATACCCATGGGGGCGACAGAAGTAACTCTGGAACGCTTTGGCTGCTACCTCAGCAGTTAAGTCCTTAACTGGAACGACTACCAGGAATCTTGAGTAGTGATCAACGATGGTGAGAGCGTAGGTGTACCCGGTTCGACTTGGGGTAAGCTTCACGTGGTCGAGAGCAACTATTTCAAGAGGTTTGGTGGTCACAATTGGTTGCAACGGAGCTTTCTGAGTTAGATGGTCTTTTCTTCGAAGGTGACATGGTCCACAGTTTTTACACCATTTGTCAATGGAACCTCTCATACCGACCCAGTAGAACCGATCCTTCAGGAGTCTCTCCAGTTTCTTCCATCCAAAGTGTCCGGCATCATCATGGTATGCTTCAAGGATCATTTGGACTTCAGTCTTGGGAACTACAATCTGCCAGATGAGTTCATGGGTTCTCGGATTGAGGTATCTTCTGCATAGTTTACCTTGGTAGACGAACAACCTCCCTTTCTCCTTCCACAGGCGTTTAGCAATTGGTGAGGCATCAGAGTCCATATTGGCGTGTTCTTGAGTGATGAGATCCCTTACCAGGCTGACATCTGGGTCATTGGCTTGAGCCTCCTTCCAGTCATGGTGAGGTAACGGGTTCACGGTCCTCTCTACACGTGTCTGGTTTCTCTGATGACATGTTGCTGTACCGGAACGGTGGAAAGCAGGTAGTTCAATCTCTTCTAGGTCATCTATGTCTTCTCCATCTTCGGGAAGATGGGGCATTCGGGACAGGGCATCAGCATTGCCGTTCTTGTGACCTGCCCGATACTTTACAGTGAAGTCGTAGTTAGCGAGTCTTGCTACCCAACGCTGTTCTAGGGCTCCCAGCTTTGCAGTCTCTAAGTGTGTTAGAGGATTGTTGTCTGTGAAAGCTGTGAACGGGGCGGATGCCAGGTAATGCTTGAAACGCTCTGTGATCGCCCAGACCAGGGCCAGGAACTCCAGCTTGAAGGAGCTGTAGTTTTCCGGGTTCCTTTCTGTGGGACGAAGCTTTCTGCTTGCGTAGGCTATCACCTTCTCCTTGCCCTGCTGACGTTGAGATAGGACTGCTCCTAAACCTTCATTACTTGCGTCAGTGTACAACAGAAACGGTAGATTGTAGTCAGGGTAAGCCAGGATTTCTTCTCCAGTTAAAGCATCTTTTAACGTTTGGAAGGATTTGTCCTGCTCTGGGCCCCAGTGGAACGGGGGTCCCCTGATCTTGCCGTTTTTGGATTGACCTACTAGGAGATCTTGCATAGGTGCGGCTATCTTGGTATAGCCTTTGATGAATCGTCGGTAGTACCCGACCAGTCCTAGGAATTGACGTACCTCCTTGTGGTTGATGGGTGCTGGCCAGTCCTTGATGACGGTTACTTTATCCGGATCCGGTGCTACGCCTTCGGCGCTGACCACATGTCCTAGGTATTGGACCTTGGGTTTCAGCAGGTGGCACTTGGACGGTTTCAGTTTCATCCCGTACTTGGACAGTGACTCAAACACTTCACTCAGGTGTTGGAGGTGATCTTCATAGGTCTGAGAGTAGACAATGACATCATCAAGGTATAACAAGACAGTCTCAAAGTTCTTGTGGCCCAAACAACACTCCATAAGTCTCTGAAATGTGCCTGGGGCATTGCACAAACCGAATGGCATACTGTTGAACTCGCATAAGCCCATGGGAGTAGTGAAGGCTGTCTTCTCACGATCCTCCTCTGCAACGGCAACCTGCCAGTACCCACTAGTAAGATCTAATGTGGAGAAGTAGTTGGCAGATTTGAGTGCAGCTAGTGACTCTTCTATGCGGGGTAACGGGTATGCATCCTTGTGTGTGACTTTGTTGATTTGCCTATAATCTACACACATCCTCATACTACCATCTTTCTTTTTAACCAGGACTAGTGGTGCGGCCCAGGGACTACAGCTATCCCTAATGACTCCTGCATTCTTCATGTCCTGAAGCATCTCTTTTGCTTTCTGGTAGTGTGTGGGTGGTATAGGCCTGTACCTTTCTTTGATAGGTGCATGGTTGTTTGTGGGGATATGATGTTGTACCCCTTTAATCCTCCCAAAGTCAAGTGGGTGTTTGCTGAACACTTGCTCATACTCCCGAACCACCCGGTATACTCCATGTTTCTGGTGAGAGGGTGTATTGTCAGTTCCTACACTGAGGTCTTGACACCATTTCTCTAACTGATCTTTGGAGTGAGGGGGTTCATCAGTGACTGTTTGGTTTGAGGATTTTACATCAATCACAGCATCATCTTTTACTTGGTACAATTTAGCAACAGTTGCATATCTTGGTAGTCTGACTTCGTCATCACCATAATTCAATATGCGTACGGGGACTCTCCCCTTTCTTACGTCGACTAACCCTCTGGCTGTCAAGAGCGTAGGACTACTGTCGGACATTACAGGTTCTACTACAGCTTGGTAGTCCTGCCCTCTGAGGCCTATGGCTGCTCGACACCAGATCATCATTTCACTTCTGGGTGGTACCACAATTGGAATGGGATCTGTGACCCTTACTCTGCCAATCTCACCATTTGACAAGGTTACCTGTTGTTGATACACCAGAGCTCTGATCTGCTTTTGGATAGCCCTCTTTTCTCTGGGTTTACCGGCTTCAGCACTCTGTTGGAGCAAAAACAACACTTCATCGAGGCATTTGATCATGACATTGGTACCCAATATGACATATGGATCCTTGTGGTTAGGTTTATCCTGGACCACTAAGATACCCTGGTTTTTCAACTGCACCCTCCCCACCTTTACTGTAGCTTCCCACTGTCCCTCTATGGTAACCGGTATACCGTTAGTGGCTTCAAGGTTCAACTCGGGATTTGGGGGTTCTAGCTTAACATCTGGCCAGAACTGCTTGTAAAGGGTACTGGGGATGGATGTCACCTGGGATCCAGTGTCTATCAAGGCGGAGATAGCGATGCCATCGATGACGATTGGTAAGTATGGACAGTCTCCCACATACTTGTGTTCCCAGCTGGACGTAGGGCCTGCACAGTCTACTCCTGGGGTTGGCCCTTCTCGCCCAGGGGTTGCTCGTTTAAAGGACGGGATTGCAGATTGCGTCCTCCTAAGTCGTTCTGCTGACTGTTGCGGCGTCTGTCAGGACTGCGGCGGTCTGCAGGTTTTCCTCGCGACGGCTGTGTCTTTCTCCTCATCCAGGGGACGTCATCCGGGCTGTCGGCGAGTTGAATCTTGTCCGATGGCCTTGCATCTGTCTTGGGTCTTCTCCCAGCTTGTAGCTTGGCCACGTCTTTCATCAGCTGCTCGACATTAGCACACAGTTGGTCAAACCGGTCAGGTGTTACAGTCTGTGCACTGGACTGAATCGCAGGGATTGGAGATGTTGCTGCCGGCACGGAAGGGGTGTCAGCGTACTGCTGCTGCTGCGAAGCGGGATCAGGTACTTCAGCGAGTCGTTGTCCCCAAACTGTTAAGTCTCTCAAGGTATCAAACTCTGCGCCTGGATTCTGTATGGACCACCAGCTTGCTTGCTTCCTATCCTCAGATAGTTTAAGGCCCACAATAAATTGTCCAATTAACGCTTTGTTCTCATCACGAGCACTATCAGGATCGACTTGTTTTAACAGTCTGTATGCTTCTTGCAAGCGCAGTGAATAATCAAGGACAGTTTCTTGTGCCCCTTGGTTACAACGATAGAATGACAGTCTTAATCCAGCTTCGGTATGGCACTCAAAAACCCGAGTTAATCTAGCGAATATCTGTTCCACAGATTCCTGAACTTCTATAGGCCAGCTGCGGCTCTGCAGTTCGGCTGCACCGGTTAACTGTCCCATAATAACTGAAGCTCTTTGCTTACCGGTCATCGGGTACATGTCCAGGGCTTGGCATATCTTCCTCTGGAAGTTCTCCAAGGTGCTGGTACGCCGCTGTACTTGGGTAACCAGGTCGCACTAGGAACGTAGGGTAGAGACATCGGCATAATCGGAGCGGGTTGTGGTAGCATACCGCCGACTTGTTGCTGTCCATCAAGTTGTATATTTTGAGGTGCCGCTTGGTTTAGCGGGGGCACCGCGTGATCGGGAGCCGGGTTACTCATGGTCGCTCCCCCTTAGTTAAGCGTAGCCTTTCCCTCGGTTGCAAACGGAAGTGTCGGCCTCGCGGTGAGGAGTGAGGCACCACGGGAGTTTCCGGTTCCTGCTGCGTACGGAGGAAGTCGTCAGAGCGTGGGGGTGGGGCCAATCTTCGCGCCCTCTGCACAGTCACGCCCCTTCTTTTCCCGCCTTTTCGCGCAGCAATGGCGGACCAAATGTACAGTTCGATATTTACAGTCAATAAATAGCACACAATACCCGTGATAACGGGCCTGCTCGTATCCTGTTCGTGACGCCAAATTCTGACTCACCGTAGCCGGGGGTACACGTAGCGGGCGTTGTTTCTCCTCCAGTCACGGAACCGCGCCTGCGGTGGTGTAGGCCCGGTGGTCCAGATCAATAGGGGAATGGCGGAACAGTGGGGTGATTTGTCTTCGTGACGCCACCTGCGGGTGTTCTGGTAACTTTACCAGCGCTGTTCGGGTCTCCGGGGGATGGTACACAGCGAGATGGAACGCTCCCCACAGGATGAGCGGGAATCCCCGGAGCCGGGAGCTGCGCAAGATGTTGTGAGGCAGCTGCGGGACGCTGCGCTGAATCCAGGAGTAATGCACAACCACACAAAGTCTCTTTTAGGTACCTTTACTGGTTGGTAGTCAGGTACACTCGGACCGGGATAGTGAAGTTGGCACTTCTGGAGTTTCACAGCAAGCAGCGTTAGGCTTCCTTTCTCTACTTCTGGTGCTAAGGTCGGGTGGATGTGGAATCCAGCCGGACCGGGCAGGGTGTTCAATGGAACTTGCTTCACCTGGTTGTCAGCACTGAGGGCACTGTAAAAGGGTCTGAGCAGGATCAGTACTCTTCCCTGGGCTCTCGTGGATGGGTGCATCAGGTGGAACAGGTGGCTAAACCTCCTGTTGGATGTGCTGGTTCTCTGTGAGGGCTTTGTAGCTTCCACAGCTTCGGTTCCAGTAACCGGATGGTTTGGAAAGAGTTGGATTAACTCTGTATTCCTGAGAGGTGATCTCCTTCTTCCTATTATCCCAATTGCAGGGATCTCCACTGGCTAACAGGCTAGCAGGGCCTAGTGTGTTCCTCATAGGGTGGAGGTTTCACACAGGCAGGCAGCTCTTGTAGCGTCTACCACACTCTGAAGTTTCTCCCTCCAAGACTCTATTTATAGGGGGAACTGGTTAGAAGTCACCAGTGTTAGCTCCCCCTAGAGGCTCGGGGTTGAAACCAGGTGTTCTAAGTGTTGTTTGTGTTGTGGTTTTGCTGTGCTGTTACTTACTCCATTTGTACCTAAGGATTTCTGTGGTGCCCAACAGGTGCCAGGGTGCCACATATCCCCCGGGGCAGTAAGGGTTAAGTCTATTGTGTGTAGTTGTAGCACACTTACTTTGCAGGCTGCAGGGATCTCTCCTCCTGGCTGGTGCTGACAGGCTGGATCTGTATGAGGGAGAATGGTGTACAGATAGATGCAGACAAGAGAGGCAATTCAGGGTTTTCCAAAGCTTTACTCTTTGTTCTCTCTCAGCAGGTTACAAGTCATTTGCAGTTCTTACAGCACAGTTACAGTTCTCAACACACGGGTGCTTTCTCCCTCTCCGGGTTCTCTTTTGCTCTGCAGCCAGGCCTCTTATTCCCTGTGACCCCTCACACAGTCTTTAGTGTCCCTTTCCGGGCTGTTGCATTCTCTTTCTCTATGTTGTGCGACACTGGACAGTATGGCGGTGACTCGGGCTTCTGTGAGTCCTAGTATGTCACTGAGCTGCCTGTCCTTTGGGTTAGGGATCTCAATCTGGAACTCAGACCCCTCGTCGCGTTGTCTGGGGATGCCGGGTGAACTACGGTCCCCTTTAGAGCCGACACTCTACTTTAGCCCAGCCTCCAGTAGTCCTCAGCACGAGGCTCTACCAGGCTCCTTCTCTCTGTTCCTTCTGGTATTCTAGGAGGGCTTCTCCACCTGCAGTCAGTGGCTTCAGCTGCTGTCTAGGGCACGGGTTCCACCGTCCCTCTCTGTCCTGTCACACTCCTGGTGGCATCAGCATCGGACGGGCTTTCTCTCCCCTCTGGCTCGCACTGGCTCAGTACGGATTCTGCGCTCCTAGCCTTGCACTCACAGAAGTGTGATTGTCCTTCAGTCTTTACATATCAGCCTACTGCGGCCTACTGCCTTCCTTCACTCCTCCCCCTCACTATATACTGTCAGTCACCTGACCTCTGGTGTGCCCAACCCACTCCTCTGAATCCACCACCCCTCCGATCTCATATAGTCTCTAATCTCAGGGCTGGATGTAACCTCTCTGACACGTGGGTTGTGTGGGCTGTGAGGGTGTTGTTGTTCAACAATGTCCTACCTGCCTGGCTGCAGTTCCCTGTGTGGCCTCCTGGACGCAGGGGCGCCACACTGTCCTGACTCACCTTCTCCCAGCAATGCCCAAGTAACTTCACCGGCACAAAGTGATCATTTGTGCTGAAGCCTCTGTACATAACACAAGCCATCAGTCCGTGCAGTGCTGAGGCCCCCTAGGGTGGGCCATTTATATGGATGCACCTGAATAAAATGGGAGTGGTTGGTGATATCAACTTCCTGTTTGTGGCACATTAGTATATGGGAGGGGGAAAACTTTTCCAGATGGGTGTTGACCACGGCAGCCATTTTGGAGTTGGACATTTTGGATCCAACTTAATTTTATTCAGTGGGAAGAGGATCCTGTGACTCATCAACCTTAATGAAAATTTCATAAGAATAACAATGCTGTGCTTGGTTTTAATGTAACTTTATTCTTTCATGAGTTATTTACAAGTTTATGACCACTTATATAATTTGCTCAAAGTGCTGCCCATTGTGTTGGATTGTCAATGCAACCCTCTTCTCCCACTCTTGACACACTGATAACCACACCGCAGAAGAAATGCAGCACAGGCCTCCAGTATCCGTGTTTCAGATGCTGCACATCTCGTATCTTCACAGCATAGACAATTGCCTTCAAACGACCCCAAAGATAAAAGTCTAAGGGGATCAGATCAGGAGACCTTGGTGGCCATTCAACTGGCCTACGACGACCAATCCACTTTCCAGGAAACTGTTCATGTAGGAATGCTCGGACCTGACACCCATACTGTGGGGGTACATCCATCTTGTTGGAAAAATTCAGGCAACGTGCCATCTTCAGTGCATAAAGAGGGCAACACATCATCATGTAGTAATTTCAGATATCCAGTGGCATTGAGGTTTCCATTGATGAAGAATGGCCCCACTATCTTTGTACCCCATATACCACACCATACCTTTAAGTTTTGTTTTCCAACAGTCTTGGAGGGATCTAGCTAATATCAGCGGAAGGGATGTTGGACTGATACCGCTCTCCTGTGACATGCAGCGAGTGCTACGCTGTGGGCTCTTGCTGAATGAAGCTAGGACAGACACTGATGTTTCTTCATTATTGACAGTTTTCTTGGTCCACATTTTGCAAATCCAACACTGAACCTGTTTGACGAAATGTGGCAAGCAGTTTGCTAACTGTAGCATGGGAGATGGGTGGTCTCGTAGGGTGTCTTGCATTGAAATCTGCTGCAATGACCCGGGTACTGCGTTCACCAGACATCAACACAATTTCAATCCGCTCCTCACGTGTTAACCTCTGCAACATGTCAATGGCTGTAAACAAGGAGAAACTTGTAAATAACTCATGAAAGAATAAAGTTACGGTAAAACCAAGCATGCCATTGTTTTTCTTATAACACAAAGCAATCACTGATCTCAGGGAGACCAGTCCAAGAAAACACTGCGGGCAGCCGGCTAAATCGCTCAACACAGTGAATTCCTAGGCGCATTGCCCCCTGGGAATTTCAAATATGCAAATAGAGTCTGTGGAGCCTGTTTAGGAGTCTCAACACAGGACTAGCCAGATATCCCTCCAGGGAAGGACTTAGCCATGGGGTGGCTCATTGAGGAGACCACCATAACCACCATATTAAGTGGCCCTTACAGTCAATATCCGGCTCTTTACAAGCTTAAAGATATGACAAGGGAATACCAAGGTCTGGTATCCATCCACAGACAGCTGTTTGGGGTGTTGCTAGATGAATATTAATCATCTTATTACTCCTGATTTAAACTTCGTGTTTTACAGGCAGTCGATACACCCCAGCACATTATTATTATTATTATTTTTTTTTTCTACAATAATTTTTATTGAAATATTTTGCATAGGTTAAGAAACAAACATAACAGTGTCAGTTCTCTGTTGGAAACATATCCGGGAGAACAAACAAAAAAACAACATAAAGTGCCAATATTACGCGAATAAAAGTCGTAAGGGGGGAAAGTGAAGATAGAAAGAGAAGAGAAAGTGGGAGGGGAGAAGGGAGGTGTCTTTGGAGTCGGGGGGGGGGGGGGGGGGAGGTAGGTCGGGGAGGAGGGGGTTGGGAAACTCGCACCGACTGCCGCACAAGCCGAATAAAGCTCAACCTTCTGTTTGACTAGAGTATGCATTAAGCCTATCAAGCGGAAATCATCAGTTGTGGCAATGTTCTCTGAGCAATCACTCACAGGGAAGACCCCCGCTATCAGGTGGGCCTGCGGGGCAAGAGGGCGGGAGGAGGCCCCTAGGGACCAGTGCAGCTCCTGGGTGGCATTCCCAAACACTCCATCTGTTGTGAACCAACCGTCTGGCCGACCCGTTTAGTGCTAGATAATATTCCTGATGAAAGATCCAGTTGATCTTGTGTAACAACTCAGTTAAGGTGGGAGAAGAGGAGGCCTTCCATTTTGCAGCTAGGCACAGGCGGGCAGCAACAAGGATATATGATACCGTTCCCCTCAGCGGGGTGGGGAAGTCTCAAATGTCGATATTCAGAAGTGCTAGTTGAGATGTCAAATCTTGTCTGATGCCAGTGACTGAATGAATTAAACTTTGGACTAAAGTCCAAAAGGGGCGTATATTCAGGCAAGACCACCACATGTGCGCTAGGTTGCCCCTCTCTCCGCACAGTCTCCAACACTGCGGGGACTGTCCCCCAGTGAAATGAGCAATGCGAACAGGAGAGAGGTACCATTTCAGATGAATTTTCTTTCTTTTCAAGATGATTTACACATCTGGTGGACCTGCTCACCTCCCTAGACGCTGCGTGCCAGTCCTCGACATCCGAAGCAAAACCAAGGTCTCCCTCCCATTTTTTCATGTAAGGGAGATTCACCTCACGATCTGCGGGCACCAACCCTCTATACATTCTGGACATTGTTCGTGGTTTGGGGGGATCTGCCTGAACAGCACCAAGAAGAGTCGATGCAGTGGGGGGGACACAGGTAGCGGGACGTACGAGGCCCTAAGCCGAAGATGGTCTAGTTGAGAATATTGCAAGAATGCCGAACGGCACTCAGGAAACCATCTGCAAAGAGACTCAAACGTGGGCCACGTCCCCTCCTGACAGAAATCTCCCAAGGACATCAATCCTGTATCCTCCCAGGTCTTCGTCTGGATCGACGGAACAAGAAGTCGCAGCGCCCGGACAGGCACATACTCCGGTGGAGCACGGGTCCAGGTTTGCGGCAGCGACCTCCAATAATGTAGGAGAGTTTGGGAAGTCTCGAGCTGGCGAGTCCGTGCAACTGGCCGAACCGACTCAGCCGCCAGGAGATCTCCCAGAGTGCCACCCCCCCAAGTGGGAAGTCTCAATAGAGATCCACCTGAGATGGTCAGGGCTACGCCACCAAGACCCGGCCTCCTCCAAGACGATAGCTCTATGGTATTCCAAAATGTTTGGCATTCCCATGCCACCCTCCCCTATCGGAGCATACATCGTCTCTCTGGCTACGCGCGGGATCTTATTAGCCCTTAATGAATGCATTCACTGCGTTCTGTAGTTTAGTTAAAAAGACTTTGGGAATCCTAAGAGGGACACACCTAAATAAATATATTATCTTTGGTAAAGTCATCATTTTAAAGGCGTGTAAGCGAGCAATCCAAGATAGGGTCTTAGCACCAAAGGCAGCTACATCCGAGAGGACTCTCGTCAACAGTGACTCATAATTAAGTCACATAAGTTGGTCGGAGGGCGCCAGTGTGATCCCAAGATAGGGTATGCCGCCTCTGGACCAACGAAATGGCAAATCTCTGAGAGAGTGGCTACCTCCGAGTCTGGAACTCCCAGGGGGAGGAGAATTGATTTAGCCGCATTCAATTTGTAGTACGAAACCATCAAGTAGTCCTCCAAGATACGCATGACTGCTGGGAGAGACCGAGACACCTCCGTGCAAGTGATGATAATATCATCCGCGTACAGACCAATGATATGGACATCCCCACCTACCCGAACATCCGACACGTCCTGGGCAGATCGAATTTTTTCAGCTAAGGGCTCCACTGCCAGGGTGAAAATCACCGGTGACAGCGGACAACCCTGTCGAGTTCTGTTCGTAATCTGGAAGACAGGCGAAAGAAAACCAGAAGTAAAAATCCTGGCATTAGGGTTGGAGTATAGGGACAAAATGGCCTTTAGGAAGCAGCCCACAATGCCAAATATTCGAAGGACCCCCTCTAGATAACCCCAGTGAACCCTGTTAAATGCCTTCTCTGCATCTAAGGACAGGAATGCACTGGGGGTCCCCTTCAGCTCCATGGACCCGACGAGATCTACCATTCTTCTTGTCCCGTCTTTCGCCTGTCTCCCAGCCACAAAACCAACTTGGTCCGGATTTATCAGTTTGGGTACCACTCCCCTTAGTCTGTAAGCAAAGACCGCAGCAAAAACTTTAAGGTCGCAGTTCAGAAGGGAGATGGGTCGGTAGCTCCCAGGGAGGTCAGGGGCTTTGCCTGGTTTGGGGATCGTGATTACCGTAGCTTGAAGCTGGAGCAGGGCAATCGTGCCCGTATCCCTCCACTGCTAAAAGGTTCGTAGGAGGTAAGGAGCCAATGCCTCTCTAAAAGTCTGCAGATATTCATTGGGTAGGCCATCTGGGCCAGGGGCCGAATGAAGCTTGGTATCTCTGATTGCTCGTGTAACCTCATCCAAGGAAAAAGGAAGGTTCAAATATTCCAGGTCTGAGGCTGAGACAGAGGGCAGGCTCAGTCCCTCCAGAAAGTTCCCAATCAGTTGAGGGGTGGGCTGAGGGGTCTCAATATCATGTTGTAGATTATAAAGATCCGAGTAATACCGTTGGAACACTGTTGCTATATCAACAGGGTTTCTTACTACCCGGCCTGTTTTGTCTTTGATGCTGTCTATCGTGGAGCGAGCAGTCCTCTTTTTTAAGCGTCTTGCTAGAATGGCGCCCGCTTTATCTCCAGATTCGTAAAAAGCCGGTTTTGAGAGGCGTAAAGCTCTCTCATGGCTGGACAAGAGGAGTGATCTCAGCTGCATTCTGGTCGATGTCAGCTGGGAGGCCACAGTGGAGGTAGGATTAAGCTTATTCTCCGCTTCCAGAATGGAGAGTTGACTAATCGGTTCAGTCCTCTCTTTCTCACATCTCCCCTTAATCTGTGCAGCATTGTTGAGGAATAGGCCTCTGACAAAAGCCTTATGGGAGGCCCAAAGGGTCTCATCCGACACACAGGCATTGTCATTGAATTTAAAATATTCAATTATGCGGGCTCTAATGTCCTCCACAAGGCCGTCATCAGACAGAAGAGCGCAGTGTAGCCTCCACGAGCCCGGTGGTGCGTGGCGGGAGTGCACTGACAGGTCAAGGGACACTGGGGCATGGTCAAACCACGTTATGAGCCCAATCTCAGCGCAGGCACAGGCCGTAAGTGTATTATCATCCACCAGAAAGTAATCCAGTCTAAAATACAACCTGTGCCTGTGCGAGTAAAAACAGTAATCTCTTTCGGTTGTGTGCAGGTACCACCACGGATCATGGAGACGGTATTCCCTGCATATAGGCCCCGATGCTCTGCCAGCCCCGGGTGCCTCTCGCGATCTATCTAGGAACCTGTTTTGGACTAGGTTAACGTCGCCACAAATAACTTTAAATCCTCCCGAGATTGCAGAGACCCTGTCCAATAGCAGCCTGAGGAACTTCACCTGACCCTCGTTTGGGGCATATGTGGCGCCCCGCAACGAGTGCGTCACAGGAGGGTATTGCAGCCAAGACAGCAGCAATATTCTCTGACTAAGTAATGACACAGTTAACTCAGAGATCCATACCCTACATGCATCATCAGCATAGAGGGCCAATAAGGTCCTGGTGGGCAGAGTGTAGACGTAGTGTGAGTGGAAAAGTTTAGAAAAAAACTCTCTGCAACAACGTAGGAGAAGGGAGCAAAAATAGCTAGCTCTGCAACCTAGGAGAGGGGGCCTGCACAGTTCTGTGCAGCCCCCTGGCCGTCACCCCGGTTGAGCGCCATTACTCCCGGTGCCTTAACAACCGATCTACGGGCATCTACATGCGGGTTCAAAAACATCCCGTGCCCATCTACTACCGGTCTACTGGTACCGAAGCTAGTAGTTGTTCAGCACTGCTACGCGAACCAGGAGGGACCGCTTTACAGGAGCACCCCACCACCGCCGCTTAAAACAAGTCGTCTAGCCAGCGGAGTAGGGCAATTGAAGCAGCCTCCTTGTACCTGACCTGGCATTCCATGGCGACCTCGGCAACACAGCTTAGTTAGAATGGAGGAACACCGCGGAGCTCTGAGAAACACTGGTCATTGCTAAGTCCACCAGGTCCGTTACCTGAGAACTGTATGCCATGTATCACCTGCTGGTTACAGTAAAGAACCCGTTGCAGAGACTTTCAGTGTCCGTGCTTTCTTAAGAACTGTCTATCTCGGCACACTAAGGTAACCGCAGCTGCATCAGAACATCTTGTGCAGCTCCTGGCTCCAGGGATCACCGCTCAGCCTGTGGGGAGCGTTCCATCACCGGAACACTCATAGGTGGCGTCACAAAACAATTAACCCCTTAATCTGTTCAACCAACAACGTCTCTATTGAATCTGGACCACCGGGCCCCACTACCGGCAGGCGCGGTTCCCGTGACAAGGAGGAGGAGGAGGAAATGCCTGTCCCTCGGAGTCCCGGCCACGGTGAGTCACATATGCATTCACCAGGGTCAGGGCCACCCCAGATATTACACAAGAAAGCACAATGAATCTACCAGCTGGGTCAACATCTACGCTGACTAGAGTGAATTGCAAGGAGTGCTTAACAAAAATGCACACCCCAGCCCTCTTGCCCGTTGAATTCGCAAAGTATGCTGTGGGAAACATACGATGGTGTAATCTGTGGTTGTCTGCTTGTAGAAGATGTGACTCCTGAATACAGAGAACATCTGCCCTTGACTTCAGAGCTTCTTTCCATAGGAGGGAGCGCTTAAAAGGGGAATTCAACCCCTTAACGTTAAAAGACACAATTTTCATGATAAGTGTAGTAAACTTTGATGATATTACCTGATGTTGGCTTCAAATTTCGACCAGAGCAGGCAGTCCGCGCGAGTGGGGAAGAAAAAGGAACAACTTTATTTGTAGAGTAACAACCCGAGAAAGGGTTAGGAGGGAAAAGAATGGGGATAAGGGACGTGAAAGGTGCAGCTGTGGATGGAAGAAAAAAGAGGGGAAGGTAGAAAAGGAGCATCAGAAGTAAAAGATAAAAAGAAGAGCAGGCACTAAAAACAAGCTGTAAGAAATACAATAAAGAAAACAAACATATATGACATAAGAAACACAGAGGTAGATGTGATAACTAGCACAGGTCCACATAAGGGGACCTCTCCGTCTCGGGGGGGGGGGGGGGGGGGGGGGGGGAAGTGGGGATAGAGCAAACAGTCCCCTAAACAGGCCGAAAGGAATAAAAGGTTTCTCGGCTCCAAACCAGCTTCAAAGGGCTGGAAACAAAGGGTCTCTTAGACGGAGAAGAAGAGAATCCCAACCAATTTACAGAAGAATGATAAGTTCCCCCGGCTGGGGTCCAAGCTATGACCTGAGGTAAAGTATTGTAGAGGTGCGTCCCAAAAATTCAAGTAGTGGCTGAGGAGGAACTTTCTTTTCTAGCTGGCGAATGGCGAGACAGAGGGGAAGAGGGATGTCCCCCCTGCGAGGCCGGCGAGCGTTGAGGAGACGACCCTGGGCCTCCAGTAAGATTCCACTGCTTAAGAGCCTTTCCCAGTTGGCTGGGGGACAGGAAGAGATGTGCCGTTCCTTTGTATCGAAACTTGATCCTGACTGGAGAGCCCCAGCTGTAGGTAATCCCTTTGTCTCTCAAAACTTTGCAATGCGGGGCAAATTCCCTCCTGCAGGCCAAATTCCAGGGGAGAGATCTAGGAAAGCTTGAATGTCAGAGTATGGTGCCGGGAGGGTGCCCACACGTCTTATCTTTTGCATAATGACTCCTTAGCCCTTAGGGTAAGTTCACACATACAGTTTTAACCTCGGTTTAGCAGCGAAAACCGCCGGCGGTTTAGCATAGGTTTTATTTAAATTTATGTAAATCCTTAGCAGCTTTAGGACTTACAAGTAACCCTATGCAATTTAGAAACCGCTGTGCACACATAGTCGGTTTATGTGAGCGGATCCGCCAGCGGTTGAGCGGTTTCCGAGCGGTTTAGCAGCATACAACATGTCAATTCTTCCCAGCGGTTTTGGATCGGTTCCATGAACAAAATCCTTCATAGAAAACCGCTGGAAAAACCGCTGGGAAAAACTACTATAAACCGCTGTGCACACGCTGTAAAAAACCGCCGGAAAACCGCCGGAACACAGCTGGAGACTTCAGAGCTCAGAACTGATCATTTCCAGCAGTTTTCTGACGGTTTGCACGCCACTAAACCTTCCTGTGTGAACTTACCCTTAGTGGAAAAGGAGACCAGAACAGGGACTTGATGTGAGGGGGTTTTGGGATGCGATGTGCTTTGTCATATTGCAGCTCATCTCCTGGAGTCTCTGGGAGGTTTCTGCAGAAATTGACTCACTGTTTCACATAAGTCCTCATCAGCTTCCCCCCCCCATCCTCAGGGAAACCTCTAAAACGCAGGTTATTAGCTCTAGCTTTATCTTCCAGATCCCATAATTTCAGCATTACTAATTTCATGTCATCAGCTATGACAGAGTAATCATCTGCCAGTTCATTATGTGCTGTGGCATATTCCGCCATTTTCTCTTCTATATGCTGAGTCCTCTCCCCCAGAGCCGACATTTCTCCCCTCAGCTCCTGTAAGATATTTCTGGTGTCCTCCTGAATGGATTGTCTAAGTGCACTCACCACCTCTATAAGAAAGCTGTGTGTCACCTGCGTCTCTCCATCGTTCCCCATCGGGTAGTCCCCGGAGCTCCGGGGTCCATGCAGACCAGCAGCAGGCTGGGAAGAGAGGGAAGGTGAAATCCGTAAAGCCTTGCGGGCTCTCCGCGCTTCCGGGACGACTGCCTGGGCATCTCTGGCGTCTCCCTTATGCTGTGGGCGGAAGGTGGAGGACCATTTCAGGCGAGAGCGTCTATTAATGCCGCCAAAACCTCAGGCACGGGCAGGAGCTCAGCAAGATGCGGCCGGCGCCATCAGCTCCCAAGCCACGCCCCCATTATTATTATTATTATATATTTATATAGCACCATTGGTTCCATGGTGCTTTACATGTGTAAAGGCAGACGAGAACAAGAACATAAAAAATAACGACAATTAAATTATACAGGTACAGTAGGGCAGAGATCCTGTCCTCGAGGGCTCACAGTCTATAGGGGATGGGTGGGGAGACAGTAGGAGGAAGAGAGGTGGGGGCCAATTGGTGCAGCGGATTAGGTCTCAGTGTGGGTTATAGGCTTGAAGGAAGAGGTGGGTCTTCAGGTTTTTCTTGAAGGTTCCCAGGGTAGGGGAGTGTTTGATGTGGTGTGGAAGAGAGTTCCAGAGTATGGCGGATGCACGAGAGAAGTCTTGTATGCGGTTATGGGAGGTGGAGATGCGGGGGGAGAAGAGAAGGAGCTCCTGAGAGGAGCGCAGATTGCGTGAGGGGAGGTATCGGGAGACAAGTCGGAAATGTATGGGGGAAACAGGTTGTGGATGGCTTTGTATGTCAGGGCTAGGGTTTTGAACTGAGCTCTCTGGGAAGTGGGGAGCCAGAAAAGGCCTTGGCAAAGGGAGGAGACAGGGGAGTAGCGGGGTGACAGGTGGATGAGTCGGACAGCAGAATTGAGGATGGTTCAGAGAGGTGCAAGAGAGGTTGCTGGGAGGCCGGTGAGCAGGAGGTTGCAGTAGTCGAGGTGGGAGATGATGAGGACATGGACAAGTCTTTTGGCAGTGTCATGGTCAAGGAAGGAGCGGATTCGGGTAATGTTTTTAAGCTGGAGTCGGCAGGCGGTGGCGAGGTCTTGGATGTGGGGCTTGAAGGAGAGGGAAGAGCCGAGGATTACCCCGAGGCACTTGGCGTGGGGGACAGGTGAGAGCGTGCAGTCATTGACAGTGATGGATAGGTCGGGTAGGGGAATAGAGTGACTAGGGTGGAAGACGATGAACTCTGTTTTGTCCATGTTGAGCTTGAGAAAGCGAGCAGAGAAAAAGGATGAGATGGCAGACAGGCAGTGTGGAATTTTGGATAGTAGGGAGGTGATGTCGGGGTCGGACAGGTAGAACTGGGTGTCATCGGTGTAGAGGTGGTATAGAAAGCCATGGGTCTCGATGAGTTGGCCTAGGCCGAGGGTGTAGATGGAGAAGAGTAGTGGTCCCAGGACCGTGCCTTGGGGAACTCCAACAGATAGGGGGTAGGGCGAGGAGGTGTGGGAGTGGGTGACGCTGAGGGTCCAGTCTGTTAGGTAAGAGAAGATTTAGGAGAGGGCTAGGTCAGTGATGCCGAGAGACTGCTACTACTCCTTGCCTCCAACCCTTGCTCTAGGTTCCCTCACTCAGGCTAAGGGCTCTCGCTGGTACGGCCTTAGCACACCTCAGTCAGCAGGATATTTTCACAGTCCTCCCTGGAACTGCACTGCCTGGCTCCGCCTCCAGGGCTGAATTTATAGGGGATCTTGCCTGAACTCTGCTTGTAGAGCTCCTCCTTCAGGTCTGGAGTGGAAGGTGTTGTGTGCAGGCTTAGCTGATGTGGAGATCCTTCTCTGTCGAAGGTGTATCTGTAGCAACCAGACCCTGGGTGCCACACAGACGTGTGTGACTGGCGCCCTATGGGAACCTCATTCTGTGAGTATAAAAAAAACAGAAATCACCCTCTCCAAGAGAAGGAGGTTGAGAGTGGCATTTTGCACCTGTGTTGCCTTTTCCTATAGAGCCTTACTGCATCCTGCTGAGTGCATTTGGTTATAGGCCATATAGCTGCTCTTTGTGAGTTGTAAGGGGTTCCCTGAAAAATGCCCACAGGAAAAATGCCCACAGGAAAAATGCCCACAAGAAAATTGCCCACACGGAAAATTGCCCACACGGAAAAATGCCCACACGGAAAATTGCCCACAGGAAAATTGCCCACATGGAAAATTGCCCACACAGAAAACTGCCATTTGCAGCATCACAAAGTTTCAGATCTCTGAGGTGCAAGATGAGGATTCCCATGATCTGTGATCATCTTGTGAATTACAGTTGACCTAGTGCAGAAATGCTGAAGATCTGTGGTTTGTAGCAGTCGGTCATTATCTGCAATAGATAGATCCAGTCTGCTCTCATCTCTCAGTGATTCTGCCTTACTCCTCCCTCCCACCAGCCCAAAACAGCAGAACCGAACCAGTAGCAGATTCAGAGAAGCCATCACTGCTATCTGTACTCACAGGAGTATCACTGGATTATCTGTGGAGTTACATGGGACTGCAGGTCTAATACATTATCATCCTAGTGGGCAATTTCCGCTGACATTCTTCTTTGCTGCACAGCATCTCACCTATACTTCTATACCATTCTTCTGCCTGCAGAACATCTCACCTACAGGGTACAGGCACACTAAAGGTCCCGTTACACATAGTGATGTTTCAACGATCCCACCAGCAATCCCACCTGACCGGGATCGCTGGAACATGGCTATGTGATCGCTGGTCTGCAGTCACACTGGGTGATCCACATACCGATGCTGCGTCCCCTAACGCTCACTGAGGTTGCTCAACGTCTCGGGCGCAGAATGAGGATCGCTGGTTGTTGTCCCTGTCTCACATGCCGATGGATGCTGGACAGCGAGAGACCAACGATGGGAAAATGGTCCCGGCCAATCCGCAGCGACTAGCAATCAGTGAGCTCATCGTTGATTGCTGCGGCATGTCACTCGCAGCGACTTCGCTAGTGAGGTCGCTGCAACGTCACAAAACCTGTGACATTGCAGAGATATTGTTAGCGATATCGCTGTGTGTAACACGGCCTTAAGGTATGCATTATCAGAGGGATTTTGATGATTGACAGTCGCGTGAGTGCTTTCCGTATGGTCACGCGACTGTGGTACGAGTGTGATGCAATTATGCATTTTTTTATCAGCTACCATCAGTGTGACATCCATGTGACCTATACCTCTATACTATCCCCTGCCCTGCAGAGCATCTCACCTACACCTATACTGTTCCCTGTTCTGCAGAGCATCTCTCCTACACCTCTATACTATCCCCCTGCCCTGCAGAGCATCTCACCTATAATTCTTTATTATCCTACCCTGCAGAGCATGTCACCTACACCTATACTGTTCCCTTTTCTGCAGAGCATCTCACCTACTTCTCTATACTATCCCCCAGTTCTGCAGAGCATCTCACCTACACCTCTATACCATCCCCCATCTTGCAGAGCATCTCATCTACAGCTCTATACCATCCCGTCTTGCAGAGCATCTCACCTACACCTCTATACCATCCCCATCTTGCAGAACATCTCACCTACACATCTATACCATCCCCATCTTGCAGAGCATCTCACCTACACATCTATACCATCCCCATCTTGCAGAGCATCTCACCTACACCTCTATACCATCCCCATCTTGCAGAGCATCTCACCTACACATCTATACCATCCCTATCTTGCAGAGCATCTCACCTACACCTATACTGTTCCCTGTTCTGCAGAGCATCTCTCCTACACCTCTATACTATCCCCCTGCCCTGCAGAGCATCTCACCTATAATTCTTTATTATCCTACCCTGCAGAGTATGTCACCTACACCTATACTGTTCCCTTTTCTGCAAAGCATCTCACCTACATCTCTATACTATCCCCAGTTCTGCAGAGCATCTCACCTACACCTCTATACCATCCCCCATCTTGCAGAGCATCTCATCTACACCTCTATACTATCCCACAGTTCTGCAGAGCATCTCACCTACACCTCTATACCATCCCCATCTTGCAGAGCATCTCACCTATACATCTATACCATCCCCATCTTGCAGAGCATCTCACCTACACCTCTATACCATCCCCATCTTGCAGAGCATCTCACCTACACATCTATACCATCCCTATCTTGCAGAGCATCTCACCTACACCTCTATAACATCCCGTGTCTTGCAGAGCATCTCACCTACACCTCTATACCATCCCCATCTTGCAGAGCATCTCACCTACACATCTATACCATCCCCATCTTGCAGAGCATCTCACCTACACCTCTATACCATCCCCATCTTGCAGAGCATCTCACCTACACATCTATACCATCCCTATCTTGCAGAGCATCTCACCTACACCTCTATACCATCCCCTGTCTTGCAGAGCATCTCACCTACACCTCTATACCATCCCCATCTTGCAGAGCATCTCACCTACACCTCTATACCATCCACAGTCCTGCAAAGCATCTCACTTACACCTCTATACCATTCCCTGTCTTGCAGAGCATCTCACCTACACCTCTATACCATCCCCTGTCTTGCAGAGCATCTCACCTACACCTCTATACCATCTGCAGTCCTGCAAAGCATCTCACTTACACCTTTATACCATTCCTCGTCTTGCAGAGCATATAACCTAAAATTCTATATTATTCTCCAGTCCTGTTTTCCTGTTTGCATTCATGTCTGTGGGCATTTTTCACATATCAGGTGAACATCCTCACTTTGCACCTCAAATATCAGAGATCTGAAACTTTGTGATACTGCAATTAGCAATTTTCCTGTGGGCAATTTTCCATATGGGCAATTTTCCATGTGGGCAAATTTCCGTGTGGGCAAATTTCCGTGTGGGCATTTTTCCATGTGGGCATTTTTCCTGTGGGCAATTTTCCATGTGGGCAATTTTCAATGTGGGCAATTTTCCATGTGGGCAATTTTCCATGTGGGCATTTTTCATGTGGGCATTTTTCATGTGGGCATTTTTCTGGTCACCGTTGTAAGGATAGGCCTGCAGTTTTGTGACAAAAAGTGACACAAGAACGGTGCAAAAGTGCCCTGATCTCCATAGATATAGGCAGGCTATACTTTTTAATACACTTTTCCAAGCAAAGTTTAAAAGAAGATTTCCAGACAAAACTGTCTGTTTGCTCCAAATCTTCAATATGTTGCATGAAATATACTGAAATTGCCGCCAATTTGAGACAACCCAGGAACTTGTAAGTGAATAACAAAATCAGCTACTGACGGTCAGCAGAAAATACATATTTATTATGGCCATAGAGAAAGACAGCAAATATTTCCTATATTTTTTGCATTTCAAATAGTACAAAGTGTTAACATATCGCACCATTGTACACAAATAGCAAATTCTTAGAGTAAAAAGTGAAATAAATAAAAAACAAAATAAAACCACGCAATCACCCAAGAAAAACTAAGTATAGCAATATAAAAAGCCCAATAAAATAATGAAAAAAGTAAAAAAAGTAAAAAAAAAAAAATTTTTAATATCAAACTGTATAATGGTTTAAAAAAAATTAAGATTTTCAACTTGTAAATTAGGCAAAATAAGTGTAATTCTTTTATAAGATCATCATATATTTTTGCTGTTTTCTAGAGTCTTGGCTCTGAGGTTCCAAAAAAAATTAACAATCACTCAATTTATAAATTTAGATTACGCTGCCATCTTTAGGGGAAACTAAACCTGCACTTACAGAGAGGATTATGTGTGACTAGATGGTGGCCCGATTCTGAAGCATCGGGTAGTCGGAGAATGGTGACCAGAAAATTGCCCACATGGAAAAATGCCCACACGGAAATTTGCCCACACAGAAACTGATATGCGAAAAATGCCCACAGACATGAATGCCAACAGGAAAACAAGGCTGGAGAATAATATAGAATTTTAGGTTATATGCTCTGCAAGACGAGGAATGGTATAGAGGTGTAAGTGAGATGCTTTGCAGGACTGCAGATGGTATAGAGGTGCAGGTGAGATGCTCTGCAAGACAGGGGATGGTATAGAGGTGTAGGTGAGATGCTCTGCAAGACGGGATGGTATAGAGGTGCAGGTGAGATGCTCTGCAAGACAGGGGATGGTATAGAGGTGCAGGTGAGATGCTCTGCAAGACAGGGGATGGTATAGAGGTGTAGGTGAGATGCTCTGCAAGACAGGGATGGTATAGAGGTGTAGGTGAGATGTTTTGCAGGACTGCAGATGGTATAGAGGTGCAGATGAGATGCTCTGCAAGATAGGGGATGGTATAGAGGTGTAGGTGAGATGCTCTGCAATACAGGGATGGTATAGAGCTGTAGGTGAGATGTTTTGCAGGACCGGATGGTATAGAGGTGCAGGTGAGATGCTCTGCAAGACGGGGATGGAATAGAGGTGTAGGTGAGATGCTCTGCAAGACGAGGAATGGTATAGAGGTGTGAGATGCTTTGCAGGACTGTGGATGGTATAGAGGTGCAGATGAGATGCTCTGCAAGACGAGGAATGGTATAGAGGTGTAAGTGAGATGCTTCGCAGGACTGCGGATGGTATAGAGGGGTAGGTGAGATGCTCTGCAAGACGGGGATGGTATAGAGGTGTAGGTGAGATGCTCTGCAGGGCAGGGGGATAGTATAGAGGTATAGGTCACATGGATGTCACACTGATGGTAGCTGATAAAAAAATGCATAATTGCATCACACTCGTACCACAGACGGAAAGCACTCGTGCGACTGTCAATCATCAAAATCCCTCTGATAATGCATACCTTAAGGCCGCGTTACACACAGCGATATCGCTAATGATATCTCTGCAATGTCACAGGTTTTGTGACGTTGCAGACCTCGCTAGCGAAGTCGCTGCGAGTGACATGCCGCAGCAATCAACGATGAGCTCGCTAACTGCGGAATGGCCGGGACTATTTTCCCATTGTTGGTCTCCCGCTGTCCAGCATACATCGGCATGTGTGACAGGGGCAACGACCAGCGATCCCCATTCTGCGCCCGAGACGTTGAGCGATCCCAGTGAGCGTCAGGGGACGCAACATCGGTATGTGGATCACCCAGTGTGACTGCAGACCAGCGATCACATAGCCATGTTCCAGCGATCCAGGCCAGGTCGGATTGCTGGTGGGATCATTGAAACATCACTATGTGTAACGGGGCCTTTAGTGTGCCTGTACCCTATAGGTGAGATGTTCTGCAGGCAGAAGAATGGTATAGAATTATAGGTGAGATGCTGTGCAGCAAAGAAGAATGTCAGCGGAAATTGCCCACATAGAATTGCCCACTAAGTTGATAATGTATTAGACCTGCAGTCCCATGTAACTCCACAGATAATCCAGTGATACTCCTGTGAGTACTGTACATATAGCAGTGATGGCTCCTCTGAATCTGCTGCTGGTTCGGTTCTGCTGTTTTGGGCTGGTGGGAGGGAGGGAGGAGTAAGGCAGAATCACTGAGAGATGAGAGCAGACTGGATCTATCTATTGCAGATAATGACTGACTGCTACAAACCACAGATCTTCAGCATTTCTGCACTAGGTCACTGTAATTCACAAGATGATCACAGATCATGGGAATCCTCATCTTGCACCTCAAATATCAGAGATCTGAAACTGTGATGCTGCAAATGGCAGTTTTCTGTGTGGGCAATTTTCCGTGTGGGCAATTTTCCGTGTGGGCAATTTTCCATGTGGGCAATTTTCCGTGTGGGCAATTTTCCGTGTGGGCAATTTTCCTGTAGGCATTTTTCCTGTGGGCATTTTTCAGGGAACCGCTCGGTGCCCTCCCTGTTAGCTGTTCCTCCTGTCACGACTCGACTTCCCCTTGCTCTTGTCTCTCCAACTTTCTAACTCTCTTCTTCTCTTCCCCACTGCTATATACCCAACTCTCCTCCCACCTGGACTGGTTGCCCAGGAAACAGGCTGTTACCCCTCGGGGGTCTGCCGCTCGTGCCCGCGGCCTGCAGCCCTTACTCCCTCTGCTGGAGCAGCACTGCTCCTCTCACTTCCGGTACCACTGCTTGTGCTCCTGAAACCGTCTCCTATTCAGTTTCTGCTGGAGAGGCTGCAGGGTTCTGGCTCCTCCCCTCAGCCAATCACCAGGTCTCAGTGCCCTGCCAATCAGGCCTGCCCTGTTCTGATTTAAACCTCCTGTTTGCAATCAGTCGGGGCCAGGGCAACTTCAACCTTCTCCTTAGTGAAGCTGCCACTACTGGTCTGTCAGGTCGCTCCCCGTTTGGTCTGTTACCTGACCCGCTCTGTGTTACCTCCTCCAGATCTCGTTCCTGCCGCCTGCCGGTGTCCCTGATGGCGTCCTGCCGCCTGCCGGTGTCCCTGATGGCGTCCTGCCGCCTGCCGGTGTCCCTGATGGCCTCCTGCCGCCTGCCGGTGTCCCTGATGGCGTCCGGCCGCCTGCCGGTGTCCCTGATGGCGTCCGGCCGCCTGCCGGTGTCCCTGCCGGTGTCCCTGATGGCGTCCGGCCGCCTGCCTGTGTCCCTGATGGCGTCCTGCCTGTCGGTGTTGGACGGGCTCCTCCTCCGTGTTCCTGGGGAGTCTCCAGCCTTGATCCGGTCGCTGTCCCTGATGACGTCTTGCCTGTCGGTGTCCCTGATGATGTCCCTGATGACGTCTGGCCTGTCGGTGTCCCTGATGACGTCTGGCCTGTCGGTGTCCCTGATGACGTCCTGTTCCTCCTGTGCTCGTCACATGACGCCCGAGTAACCACCCTCGGGTCCCTTCTGTCCTTGGGATCGGGGTGGGGGACGCCGATGCCCCGAGCCCCCTGCGCGGGTTCCGGGCCGGTCTCCGTCCGGGGAGGGGGCTAGAGGGGGGGGTACTGTTACCCCTCGGGGGTCTGCCGCTCGTGCCCGCGGCCTGCAGCCCTTACTCCCTCTGCTGGAGCAGCACTGCTCCTCTCACTTCCGGTACCACTGCTTGTGCTCCTGAAACCGTCTCCTATTCAGTTTCTGCTGGAGAGGCTGCAGGGTTCTGGCTCCTCCCCTCAGCCAATCACCAGGTCTCAGTGCCCTGCCAATCAGGCCTGCCCTGTTCTGATTTAAACCTCCTGTTTGCAATCAGTCGGGGCCAGGGCAACTTCAACCTTCTCCTTAGTGAAGCTGCCACTACTGGTCTGTCAGGTCGCTCCCCGTTTGGTCTGTTACCTGACCGCTCTGTGTTACCTCCTCCAGATCTCGTTCCTGCCGGTTCCTGGCTGATCACCGTGTTCCTGGATGGTCTCCTGATTCCTTCCAAGCTGATCGCTGGTTCTCGCCCGGCTCCGGATCTCCCTGTGTTCCTGGATCTCCCTGTGTTCCTGGATCTCCCTGTGTTCCTGGATCTCCCTGTGTTCCTGGATCTCCCTGTGTTCCTGGATCTCCCTGTGTTCCTGGATCTCTCCGTGTTCCTGGATCTCTCCGTGTTCCTGGTTCCCCGTGTTCCTGGTGCTCTGTGTTCAACGGTTCTCGTTTCATATTGTATTCCCGGGTGCTGTTTCATTACCACGTCGCCTGGGGTCGGTTGAACACTCGTGTCCGTTGCATTGGCCCCTTCGAGGCTGATCCCGGCGATACCCCTGTATAGGGGTCAAGCGCTCCGGGTCTCCCTCGCTGGGTCTCCAGTGTTGCGGCCTTGTGGCCCTCTCCAGGGGCGTGTGGTTCTGTGTTTTGTTGTCTTTAATAAACCCGTTAACTCTACGGTACCTGTCTGCCTCTCTGTCACCCGGTGTCAGCATCCGCTTTACGCGGTCCAGTGGGTCCACGTGTGAGTCCGTCAGTAGGACGTGACACAGGCGCTTAATTGGTCCTCTGCCTCTAGGTGTTGCATGTGGTACATGGAGCCTTGGGATTATTCACCACTCGGACAGAGGATACAGCACCTTCAGTCAGGGGTACAGTACCCTCCTGTGACGCACTCTTAGTGGGGCGCCACACTCGCAGGTCAAGGGGAGTGGACCACTGGGCTGCAGAACCTATCACAGTCTAGAGATGCATAGTGATTACCTCATCTTCACTAGAGCCTCTGATGGTGAGGTTAGGCTTGTGCTGGAAGGTAGCTGCCAGGTGCTACTCCAGGGAATCTCGATACTGTTACAGCTGGCCCCAGGGGTCGGGGATGCAGGCAGATATGTCTCTGGTGCAGTCGTTTACAAATGGCTGATGCGGCAAGTATGGTGGGCAAAGAAGGTACGGCAGCAAGGCTGGTGCAGTGGGTATGGCAGCATGGCGGGTTCAAACTGCTGCAGTGGTAACACACCCCTCCAGGGTCTTAGGATAATCAGAACCAGGCTGTTTTGTGGCTTCATTACGGGGATCACAGGGACAGAGACCCGGCTCCGTGACCCTGGCGGTGTCATTAAAAGTTTGGTGTGGGTGGCTCTCTCTTACGGATAGGGATCTAGCGTGGAGGGTTCATTCTGGGCAGGGATGACTGGACCTGGCGATACTTGTTAATTTACACGTGACGCCACTCGCAGGTTGTGGCTATGGATGGCCACCACTGCTCGACAGTTTTCCTAGGGGTCCAATGGTTGGGAGGCAGCAATGTTCTTAAGCCCTCTATGGGTAGGGCCTCTAAGGTGGCCAAAGGTACCTGAGTGAGTTGGTAGTGGTAGTATCTAGTGCTCTCGACGCGTAAAGAAAGTTCACAGACACAGCGGGTTGCAGTCTTCAGTTCTTTTACGCACAGTCTTTGTGCAGCAGCCCGCTGAGCACTGAGTTCTTGGAGGCAGGGATCCAGCTTCTCACTGGTAGTAAGATGGTATGTAACCGACACCCCTTCTCTGTCCTTTCCAGGTCATCTCACACAGCGCATGCCTCGCCCGTCCTGCCTTGCGCCTCGCCACACAGAGCTCTGAGCCAGTGACTGTGGGCTTTTCCTAGGGGTTGCTAGCGGAGCCTGGTCTTCTCCACTAGTCTTTTGGGTTCTCAATGCCCCTTGCAGCCTAGTGCCTCCACTTACCTGCACCCAGAGCTGCCGATAGGGCCTTGCTGATTAAGGCGCCCCGGGAGATCGCACAATAGCCCCGCTACTTTCACCCCACCCCCTACACCCCCCCTCCGACTACCCGTGGGTCCCCCCCACCAAAGCCCCCGGGCCCTGCTACTAAGCATATCCGGCGTGCATGGCACGCCGGATATAATTAGTCTCCGCAGGGTTCAGGACTGAACAGTGCACAGCAGGGAGACGTGATCTCCCTGCTTGTATACTGCTGCCTCCTGTGTGTGCACAGCGACGTTGCTGGGCCGCCGCGCGTGCACAAGAGGTCAGAGTCTCAGAGGGATTACATCATCGCTCCGGGACTCTGCTCTATGTGCGCGCCAGCCCGGCAGCGTCGCTGTAATCCTCCAGCGCTGGAGTCTGCTGGATCGTTGGTGTGAGGTGAGTAAAGTGTTTTTTTTCTTTTTTTTAATGCAGAATTTGAACACCAGGAGGGGGGACATGTATATGGGGCAGGGGCCCAGAAAGCATGGGGGTGGGGATATATATACGCACACAGGAGAGGGCCCCAATGTATATGTCCCCCATCCTGGCTGGGCCCCTGCCTCATGTTCATTGGCCCCTTTCTGTGGGCCATCCTGGCTGGGCCCCTGTCTCATATACATGGGCCCCTTTTTATATATATATATATATATATATATACATATGTCCCCCATCCTGGCTGGATCCCTGCCTCATATATATGAGCCTCTTCCTGTGTATATATGATTCAGGGGCCTGGGGGGATGGATGGCAGCAAGGTGATGTAGCTCCCTACAGGTAGAGCATAGTCCCCCGGGGCAGTGTATTGTTTGATGAAGGAATAGGGTAGCATGGTAGGAATGGGGCAGCGCAGTCTCTGCTTCGCAGTGTAGAATTACCTCCGTTCACCAGGAAGAAACAAAGATACGTTGCTCACTCTGTAAGCTGCAGATTAACAGAGTAAAGTACCCGTACAATGTATGCAGTTGTTACAGCTTGGGTAGTGGACTGGGTGGTCCTGGCAGTAGGCAATGTCCCTCTGAAGCTCCAGTGATGTTCCTTCTCTGTTTCTTTCTCTGTCCTTCCTCTGCGCATTGCTTCTTCCTTGCGCTGTCTTGCACGAACCCTGCTTACTACCAGGCCTGTCGGGTGATATGAGGATCCCTTCTCTCTCTAAGGCCGGTTTCACACATCCGTGTCACCACGGACGTGTGGAACAAGGCCGTTTGGGGGCGGGGCGTGCACACGTGTCACGGACTTATGACACGTGTGCAGTCCATGCGCTGTCCGTGGGGCCATGGATAGCACACGGACAGCCTTTCACCCGCATACTTGCCTCCCTCCAGCGCCGCTGCTCCTCTCTCTTCCAGTCCGCTCTTGGGCTCAGTGAAGTGAATATTCATGAGCCCTAATGAGCGGCACCGGAAGTGAGAGGAGCAGACACTGCTGGAGGGAGATGAGTATGAAATTGTTTATTTTCATGCTTTTTGGTTTTGTCCATGGTCCGTGCACACGGATGTCACACTGTGAACATCCGTGTGCAGGATGTTTGGACAAAAATGCGGTTCGTGGCTCCGCAAAAAAACGGACTTGTCGCCGTGTGGAGCACACGGACACGCATGTGCTCCACACGGAGACACGGTCCGTGCAGAAGCATGGATGAGTGAATTTGCCCATAGGGGAACATGTGTCCCCGTATGTCAGTGCCACGGACATGTGTCGGCACGTACTGCTTACGTGCCGGAGGCACGGACATGTCAATGAGGCCTATGGGATGCTCAACCCGGTTTGGTGCTTCTGGTGGGGACCATGTGTAGCTCGGTCTGAATCATGCTCCTATGATGCTTTCGACCACGCCGGTGTTTGCAGCTTAGGGATTGTCCTCTGTACCACTTCGGAGCCGTTACCCTGTTTCGGACTGGGCTATGGTAGGGCCATATTTGCCCTTAGGCTCTTGAGGGCACGTGCCTAGGGTGCCAGTACGCGGGGGCGGCGACGCCTGAATGTGATTTTTTTTTTTTGGTCTCCGGGGTTGGTTGGTTCACCCTTGCCTCTCACCTGAGTTATTGACCAGCCTGCCCGCTCTCCTACCTCAGCCTGCTGCTGCATCTCGGATCCAGCGGCCGCTCACTTTACAGGCCGCTGAAGGGACAAGGAGGGGTGAGGAGGACTGCTAGAGGAGGAGAATTGAATTTCTGTGAAGTGATGGTGGATGAGGCTGAACAGCTGCATCATGATTGATTAGGTGGTGGGATAGCTGTGTACTGTCTATGCTGTGCACAGGCAGTGACAGCCTCTGCTCTAGTCAGAGGACATGATGGTGGACTAGTGCGGGGATCAGGGATGCGATCTGTCTAGCTGTCTGCTGCACAGAGCACTCAGGTGAGAGGGGGTGGGGGCTCATATCACTGCTGCCATCCTGTTTTGCACTTTATATGCGGGCTCAAGTGTGCAGGGGGCTGACTGCTGAGGACACAGCTGACAGATAGTGGGGTACATAGTGTGGGATAAGAGGCAGAAGAAGGGTTAAAAGTGTTTGTCCATACAAAAGTTAACCCATCTCATGCCAGAGCAGCACACTGCTCTGTGCTTACTGGACCTGTGATGATGTCACATGGGGGAGGAGTCAGAGGTCACATGATCACCTCCTCCGTGTAAGCAGGACTCTGCTGTGCTGGTTGTCGTGGTCCTGGATGAGGTAAAGTTTATGTGTGGGGTCAGGAGGGATTTACAGTGTGGATGGAACAGAGTCGCGTGTGTACGAGGTGTATGGAGTGGAGCCGCGTGTGTACAAGGTGTACAGAGCAGAGCAGAGCTGTGTCTGTGTGAAATGTACGGAGCGTAGCCGCGCGTGTATACGAGGTGTACGTAGCGTAGCCGCGCGCGCGTGTATACGAGGTGTACGGAGCGTAGCCGCGCGCGCGCGTGTATACGAGGTGTACGGAGCGTAGCCGCGCGCGCGTGTATACGAGGTGTACGGAGCGTAGCCGCGCGCGTGTATACGAGGTGTACGGAGCGTAGTCGCGCGCGCGTGTATACGAGGTGTACGGAGCGTAGTCGCGCGCGCGCGTGTATACGAGGTGTACGGAGCGTAGTCGCGCGCGCGGCGCGTGTATACGAGGTGTACGGAGCGTAGTCGCGCGCGTGTATACGAGGTGTACGGAGCGTAGTCGCGCGCGTGTATACGAGGTGTACGGAGCGTAGTCGCGCGCGTGTATACGAGTTGTACGGAGCGTAGCCGCGCGCGCGCGCGGTGTATACGAGGTGTACGGAGCGTAGCCGCGCGCAGCGGCGCGTGTATACGAGGTGTACGGAGCGTAGCGCGCGCGCGCGCGTGTATACGAGGTGTACGGAGCGTAGCCGCGCGCGCGCGTGTATACGAGGTGTACGGAGCGTAGCCGCGCGCGCGTGTATACGAGGTGTACGGAGCGTAGCCGCGCGCGCGCGCGTGTATACGAGGTGTACGGAGCGTAGCGGCGCGCGCGCGCGTGTATACGAGGTGTACGGAGCGTAGCCGCGCGCGCGTGTATACGAGGTGTACGGAGCGTAGCCGCGCGCGCGTGTATACGAGGTGTACGGAGCGTAGCCGCGCGCGCGTGTATACGAGGTGTACGGAGCGTAGCCGCGCGCGCGTGTATACGAGGTGTACGGAGCGTAGCCGCGCGCGCGTGTATACGAGGTGTACGGAGCGTAGCCGCGCGCGCGTGTATACGAGGTGTACGGAGCGTAGCCGCGCGCGCGTATACGAGGTGTACGGAGCGTAGCCGCGCGCGCGTATACGAGGTGTACGGAGCGTAGCCGCGCGCGCGTATACGAGGTGTACGGAGCGTAGCGCCGCGCGGTATACGAGGTGTACGGAGCGTAGCCGCGCGCGCGTATACGAGGTATATCAGAGAAAATAAGGTGATTTATGCAGTAAAAATACAATTTTATTGAAAATGTTTAAAAATAGTACATGCAAAAAAAAACAATACTACTATTAAGGTTTAAATAGGAATACAGAGATAATAGTATAAAAATACCAAGAAATGATAACAAAAAAATCAAAACAATAATATGTATATATCAGAAAAAATTATATAAAATCTGTAGAAAACACCCTACAAACTAAGAAGTGATCTTCCCAGGTAAACCTATAAACAAATCTCAAAGCCTAATCAACAAAAGTGTCAAAACAACAGATAAACTTGCAATAGTTCCCTATCTCTCACATAGGAGGCTATTCAAAAGTAAAAGGCCCAAACAGTGAAGATCAAAACAGAGGGTAATTACCTGGTGTGTCTACAGACTCTGCTGCACTCTACATGCACGTTTCAGCTTACGCCTTCATCCAGGACTCCTGGATGTGAGAATAGCCTCCTATGTGAGAGATAGGGAACTATTTCAAGTTCTATTCCGACTGTTCTGTTCCTACTAACTGCTTCCCGCTCTTTCCCCACTCACTACATAACCGTTACCAGGGTAACTGGTCCCAGTGGGAGGAGAGCTAGGTTGTCTGATTGGTCCCCTATAACTAGGTGTGTGTGTGTGGTTGTGGAGCTTTAGGCTTCTATAACCCCCTACCAGGAGAAAGCCTACTGCACCTTCTGCTAGGGGTGGAGTACCCTTTTGTAGCGCGCTGACTAGCGGGGCGCTACATTCACATGGGCTGCTTTTTGTGTACCGTATTTTCTGCACTATAAGGTGCACCTAAAAGACTAAGATTTTCTTAGAAATCAGAAATGTGCCTTATATACGTTTTTTTTCCAATTGCTGCTAGGGGGTGCCATGTGCCTGCAAATATAAGGCACCCCCCAGAAAATAAGGCATACCTGATCAGCATGACACGATCACAAGACCGGGGCATGCAGCTGGGCTTCATCCTGCTGTCCCCGCTGTCCGGTGCCTGCTCCTGTGTTCAGCAGCAGCCGCGCCGCTCACAGCCCAGGAGCCCATCAGCCAAACACAGCTCCGGAGCTGTGTATAGATCTCCGCCCAGGAGCCTTGTGCCAATCACAGCGCAGGAACTGTAAGCCAATCCGAGGCCAGCTGACGTCAGTCCATAGCCTCTGATTGGCTCGCGGTTCCTGCGCTGTGATTGCCTCAGGGCTCCTGCGATATAATTGGCTGAGGGCTCCTGCGCTGTTAGTGACTTACTGTACCACCAGCGCAGGACGGCTGAGGCACAGTAAGCAACGAGTAAGAATCAGTTTATGTGTGTGTCTGACTGTGTGTGTGGAGGAGGATGGGTGGTTTTACAGAGTGATACTGGAAGGTGATGGGGGGCTACGGAGGGATACTGGAGGGTGAAGGGGGGGCTACAGAGGGATACTGGAGGGTGAAGGGAAGCTACAGAGGGATACTGGAGGATGATTGGGGGGCTACAGAGGGATACTGGAGGATGATGGGGGGGTACAGAGGGATACTGGAGGATGATGGGGGGCTGAGCTTTGTTTCTTTTATGGTAATAAGGTGCGCCTTATAATCCGATGCACCTTATATATGAACCAAGACAGCTTAGCAACCCTTTTTTGATGGTGCGCCTTATAATCCGGTGCGCCTTATAGTGCGGAAAATACTATGTATATATATGTATATATATATATATGTATATCCCCCACCCTGGCTGATCTCCTGCCTTATATATATGGGGCCCGTCCTGTATATATACGGGGCAGGGCCAAGAAGTGCTAAGCATCTCTGGGAACTCCTTCAAGACTGTTGGAAGACCATTTCCAGTGACTACCTCTTGAAACTCATCAAGAGAATGCCAAGAGTGTGCAAAGCAGAACCTAGAATATAAGACATATTTTCAGTAGTTTCACACTTTTTTATTAAGTATATCACTCCACACGTGTTAATTCATAGTTTTGATGCCTTCAGTGTTACTCTATTTTCATGACTATGAAAATTGTAAAGAAAACTCTGTGAACGACAAGTTGTGGCCAAACTTTTGGTCTGTATTGTGTTTTTATATATATATATATATATATATATATATATATATATATATATATATATATATTAGAAAAAATTAAGAGCAGCACTTAATCCCCTATAGGGTTGGTGCAAATCAGTCCAGGGATTAGTTCCTTCACCCCCCTATACAGACCAATAACGACTGCAGCACTCCAATATCGATGTATTTTGCCTTTAATGGCCTTCAGGCATCTATGTGGGACGTTTCGGTCCTCAGACCTTCTTCCAGCAAGCACCTTTTACAAATGCTGGGCTTTTTATACATCATATGTACATTAAATCAATTACATTTACAATTTCATTTTCAATAATAATAATAATAATACTCATCTCCACCTCTATACACATACTCCAAGTGTTTATCTATTAGATACTTTCTTATCATTCCTCTGTGTCTTTTGTATTTACAATACAAGCCTTTCATATGTCCCAGATTACTATATGTACTCCATTGATTCCCTATTTGCACACCTGCCGCTTTGTTTATAATCGCCATACTTTACTGTACCCCCATGCACTCACCGCGTGTGCTTGTTGATCTCGGCGTTGCGGAAGTTGCAATGCGCATGCGGCAGGCTCCCTCTGACGTCGCCATTACCCGGGATACCGGATGTTTGGCGGCAGCCATCTTAGGACTCCCGCACATGCGCACTAGGTGTTCCGCGTCTCAATACACCCAATGCGCAACCCAAAACGATTCCCCCATGTTATTACATCCTGCTGGCACCAAATGTATTTAACCGTTATCCTAATGATCTGTTACTTGTGTAATATATCCTGTAAAGTTGTTAAAAGGGTTTCTTTTATTTTCATTAATATTTAGGCTGCCTTCAGACTTGCAGATGCATCTGCAGCGTTTTGCAGATGCATCTGCAAGTATTTGCATGCAGACCGCGGCCCCTATGTTTATAATGGAGCGCACGGCGGTCTGCAGATGCTTGCAGACCGCCGTGCGCTCTCATTGCCCGCCATTAGTGATCTGTGCGCACACGGATGCCTGCGCACAAATCACACACTCCCGCCCGCACCAGGGACGCAACATCTCGCGTCCCTGGTGCGGACGAGAGTGTGTGATTTGTGCGCAGGCATCCGCGTGCGGACAGATCACTAATGGTGGGCAATGAGAGCGCACGGCGGTCCGCAAGCATCTGCAGACCGCCATGCGCTCCATTATAAACATAGGGGCCGCGGTCTGCATGCAGATGCTTGCAGATGCATCTGCAAAACGCTGCAGATGCATCTGCAAGTCTATATCAAGTAAGGCTGGCTTCAATGTGCGTTTTCTTTGTAGTGAAGTATAAATACTTATAAAAATAAATTAAAGTGCTTTAGTGCTTGGAATATTATTAATAAAAGGCATACTAGTATTCTATGGGGCTAATTCACATATACTCGTTTTTTCATCAATGATGTTTATATTTATATGCTTATTTATTTCTTTTCCATCTTGTCTCCCATTCACATAATTAAGGTGTTTTTTCTAATCCACTAGTATCCCACATTCCTGTGGTGTATACTATCCTTGTCAGTATGTACATATAAGAGATATTAATCCCTCACATCCACTCCTGCCCAAAGTTCGGATTGCTTACACAAGTAACGGATCATTAGGATAAGGGTTAAATACATTTGGTGCCAGCAGGATGTAATAACATGGGGGAATCGTTTTGGATTGCGCATTGGGTGTATTTAGAGGCGGAACACCTAGTGCGCATGTGCGGGAGTCCTAAGATGGCTGCCGCCAAACATCCGGTATCCCAGGTAACGGCGACGTCAGAGGGAGCCTGGTGCATGCGCATTGCAACTTCCGCAACGCCGAGATCAACAAGCACACGCAGTGAGTGCACGGGGGTCCAGTAAAGTATGGTGATTATAAACAAAGCGGCAGGTGTGCAAATAGGGAATCAATGGCGTACATATAGTAATCTGGGATATATGAAAGGCTTGTATTGTAAATACAAAAAACACAGAGGAATGATAAGAAAGTATCTAATAGATAAACACTTGGAGTATGTGTATAGAGATGGAGATGAGTATTATTATTATTATTGAAAATTAAATTGTAAATGTAATTGATTTAATGTACATATGATGTATAAAAAGCCCAGCATACCCGGCTACGCCCGGGTTAATAAATAACTGCTGTTAGCTATAACAAAATAGAATTTGAATATGTCATATTAATGACCTGTAGGAAAATAGAAGCTGAGCTGTGATTGGTTGCTATAGGCAGCCTGATAAATCTCCAGCCAATAGTAAACCCTCCCCCTGGCCGGGCAGTATATGTTACCTCACACATACACATAATAGACAGCTCATGTGACTGACATCTGCCTTAATTCCCTATATGGCACATGTGTTGCACATTGGCTGTTTTTAATCAGATGTTTATGTTTGGAAATTAAAGATAGCACACGCATGAGGCGAGTTGTGTGAGGTGACTTGTGCACATCTGTGTCTGTCTGTGTGGTTTGTGTGTCCCTGGGGTGTGTGTGTGTCCCTGTGGGGGGGTCTGTGTTGTGTGTGTCTCTTTGTGGTGTGTGTGTGTCCCTGTGGGGTGAGTGCATGTGTCCCTATAGGGTGTGTATGTGTGTGTGCCCCTGTGGGTGGGGGGGGGGTCTGTGTGGTGTGTGTGTCTCTTTGTGGTGTGTGTGTGTCCCTGTGGGGTGAGTGCATGTGTCCCTATAGGGTGGCTATGTGTGTGTGTCCCTGTGGGGAAGGGGGGTCTGTGTGGTGTGTGTGTCTGTGTTGTGTGTCTCTTTGTCGTGTGTGTCCCTGTGGGGTGAGTGCATGTGTCGCTATAGAGTGTGTGTGTGTCTCTGTGTTGTGTGAGTCTCTTTGTGGTGTGTTTGTTCGGGTGAGTGGTGAGTATACAATGTTGGGGCTGCACCTTAGCGACTATACACTTGCTGTTACTCTTTGTCTGCGTGTGGTGTGTATACATGTCCCCGTATGTGGTGAATATCTCATGTTGGGGCCCCACCTTAGTGACTATATGCTGTTAGTCTTTGGCTCTATCATTAAGCCCCTCTCATTCACAACTGTCAACTGGTAACTGTCACTTTTTCCCCATTATGTAGATAGGGGCAAAATTGTTTGGTGAATTGGAATGCGAGGGGTTAAAATTTCGCCTCACAACACATAGCCTATGACGCTCTCAGGGTCCAGACATGTGACTGCAAAATTTTGTGGCTATAGCTGACAGCTGTCGATTTTCCTGCAACACTTTTCCATTCACTTTTTCCCCATTATGTAGATAGGGGCAAAATTGTTTGGTGAACTGGAACGCGCAGGGTTAAAATTTCACCTCACAACATAGCCTATGACGCTCTCGGGGTCCAGACGTGTGACTGTGCGAAATTTTGTGGCTGTAGTTGCGACGATGCAGATGCCAATCCCGGATATACATACATACATACACACACACAATTCAGCTTTATATATTAGATATATATAAGGAGCCCATTTATATTAGGCAGGGGCCCAGCCGGGATACATATATATATATGAAGAGGCCCATATGTATATATCTGCCACCTTGGCTGGGCCCCTGCCTCATATACATGTGCCCCTTCTTATGTATATATCTGCCATCCTGGCTGGGCCCCTGACTCATATATACAGGAAGAGCTCATATATATATCATTCAGGGGCCCAGCCAGGATGGGGGACATACAGGGGTTGGACAAAATAATGGAAACACCTGGAAAAAATCAACAAAAGTTAGTTTAATATGGTGTAGGTTCACCTTTTGCGGCTATTCCAGCCTCAATTCTCCGAGGTATGGATTCATACAAGGTGATATCATTGGCCGGCAGATCTCCATGAAATGGCACCCCAGATCATCACAGAACCTCCGCCATGTTTTACGGTTGGGAGAAGGCAGTCTGGATGGAATGCTTCTTTCGGCTGTCTCCAAACGTACACTCAGCCGGAGTGAAAATGGGGTAAACTATGATTGGTCTGAGAATATCACATGTTTCCACTGCTCGAGGGACCAATTCTGGAGGTTTCTACAGCACTCTAAACGCTTGGAAACATTTGTCATTGAGAGCAGCGGTTTTCTAATTGCAGATCTTCCGTGGAATCCAGATATGTGCAGCTCCCGACGAACAGTTTTGGTGAACACTGGGTTCTGTAGGTGTTCATTGAGCTCAGCAGTGATTTTGGTGGACACTGGGTTCTGTATGTGATCATTGAGCTCAGCAGTGATTTTGGTGGACACTGGGTTCTGTAGGTGGTCATTGAGCTCAGCAGTGATTTTGGTGGACACTGGGTTCTGTAGGTGTTCATTGAGCTCAGCAGTGATTTTGGTGGACACTGGGTTCTGTAGGTGATCATTGAGCTCAGCAGTGATTTTGGTGGACACTGGGTTGTGTAGGTGATCATTGAGCTCAGCAGTGATTTTGGTGGACACTGGGTTCTGTAGGTGATCATTGAGCTCAGCAGTGATTTTGCTGGACACTGGGTTTGTAGGTGATCATTGAGCTCAGCAGTGATTTTGGTGGACACTGGGTTTGTAGGTGATCATTGAGCTCAGCAGTGATTTTGCTGGTACCACATGTTCTGTAGGTGATCATTGAGCTCAGCAGGATTTTGGCTGGACACTGTTTGTCGTGATCATTGAGCTTCAGCAGTGATTTTTGGAGCTGTGGTCTTGCGATCCTCTCACAATTCTCTTTAGAGTCTGACGGTGTCTCTCAGTCAACTTCCACTTTCGGCCGGACCTGTGCTTTGCTGCGGACGTTTTTCCTTCTCATTACTTTGGAGACAGTACCTCTTGACAGGCCAAGCATTCGGGCACTTTCTGTTACACTAGCGCCTGCCATACGAGCACCAACAATTTGGCTTTTTTGAAAATCCGAAAGGTCTGCCATTGGTATCAGGTTCTCATCAATGTTCTTACAATTCGGCAAAACAGTTAATTTACATACACATCACTTAAAGCAAATAATCAACTACAAAACATTAACATGTCACGGTTTACATGTTTATCGCATGTTCGAAGATTATGATGCCAAAATGTTAGGTGTTTCCATTATTTTGTCCAACCCCTGTATATACACAGGAAGGGGCCCATGTATATGAGGCAGGGGCCCAGCCAGTATGACTGACATATATATATATATTTGGGCCCCTTCCTGTGTGTGTGTAAAGAGAGCAGCACTGCTTCTGCAGTGGGTGCAAATCAATCCCAGCAATACTTCTGTTTGCTATTCATACGATACTAAAAGGAATGCAGCACTCCAAGTCAAGTGTCCAAATCTGCCTTCATTAGGCCATCAAGTGCAATGTACAACGTTTCAGGCCCAGTCATCCTTCTTCTAGCAACTAGTCATAGCTAGGCTAGTCCTTATATACATAATCATTTGCATAATCAATCAAATTGTGTGTAAACCAAAGTGCATCTAAATCATTTTACTTATAAATATTAAAGTGCTGTTAGTGCGGATCTCTTTATTTTTGACCAATAAGTGGATGTAATATAGCTATAGTAGGAATTTTAACTATTTCTCATTTTATATTAACCCTTTCATAGGATCCAATGTACTCCATTACTATGTTATAGGTGACTTCATTTATTCCTATAGGGAATTCTCATATACTTAAATTACCCTTCACCTAGACTTCACTGACTAAGGTGACCTGATCAGAGGTGCTAGATATTGGCACCAATCAGCTATATAGGGATAAATGTCCATATCATGGGCACCACCCCTATCAGCTAGTCATAGGATCTATAGGGTTTCATTCATTAAAAATCCACAATATACATTCACTCCACCACCACATTATAAAATCATTAGTCTTTTAATAGTTAATATCCATTTTTTTATTGTTGTTCTTATCATATGTATTTTTCTTACATATCCCTCTTATACGTAGTCATTAATAATCATAGTCAATTTTTTCTTTGTTTAAAGTGCTTTCAGTACAAATAAGTGCTTGTATTATAAAGTGCTTTCAATATAAAGTGCCATATTAAGGTGCCCATAAGTTGTATTTATTTGGGGATCTGGTGGTGCATAATTATCGGCTCCACATTTATCCCCTGAGCCTCATATTGATATGATGCTTCCTTTTCACTGCAAATCTTCATCTCCAAGCAATATTTACAGCTGTAAAATATAAATAACAAAAGGACAATCATTGTTTCATATATAAAACACATTGCATAAATTCACTTTCAATTTCTATTTTTTCTGTAAGGCTGCCTTTACACTACGGATTTTTCATTTCCGATGCTGTCCGATCAAAATCGGACAGCATCGGACCGATTTTGGGCCCCATGCAGCCCTATGGCATCGGACCGAATCGGATGTGCACTAAATGCCATCCGATCTGGTCCGATCCGAATCTGTCCGATTTTTTTATCGGTGCAAAAATCATGTGACCAATCATCCATAGGCGATTTTTGCACTTATAGGTACAGTGACTGCTGGAACCAACAAGAGCTGTTTCTGGCAGTGAGTACATTACACGTTGTTAGGAGTGGGCTAAGGTGTTTAATGTTATAATTAAAGGGCTTGTCCAGGTTTGAGATGAAAGTCTAGGTGACTGCAGGCCTCCGAATTCTCATGGCGCGTGCACTGCACACTTTCAGGATTCTCCCATGTCAATGGTAATATTGGACGGTCATCTGAACACAAGTATGCGATTTATATACTTCTGGCCACATTCTGACTAGACGTGTCCAGCCTCGCTCAATTCATTTAATTGATCGAAGCCTCGCATGTCTAGTCAGCACGTGACTCCATGTATGTAAATTGTATACCTATGGTTACGTGAGCTTCCACTCTCACCGCCAGCACCAGACAATCCTGACAGCAGGCAGTGTGCGTTCTGTGAGAAGTCAGTCTGCAGTCACATAGAGACACACAGAGTGACTGCAGACTCATCACAAGCTTGGGACAACGAATTTAATGCTCCTAACAAATAAAATACATAGAACCCTTAACTTGTTAGAATGCACAACACTTTATTAACATAGCCATGTATCAAGAAAGCTTACAAGTTATGGATTATTACATGTGTACAGGATCAGAACAATTGACACAAAACCACATCACCAGACGCACCAGAGGTGCTGAAATACATCCATATAACCCCCATCAGGACAGAAATACATCACCAGACGCACCAGAGGTGCTGAAATACATCCATATAACCCCCATCAGTATAGAAATTACAACCCTTGTCTGTAACAAAATTCATCATCAGAGCCACCATCAGTACATGGTTAAACAATTGTAATGTCGGGTCAGACCCATACACATTTGTACTGCATGAACCTACAACTCCTACCACATCATTAGCAATGGTGAGGACATACTGGGAGCTGTTGTTACCAGCCGTCAATAAAAGCATACAGGAACCACTATACTGATGAGAATTAGTCATTATCACAAATAATCATTTACGTCCTGGTACCTTATACATGACCTTGTCTCTGATCGGGGTCGTCTTTTTCTTTTCTTCTCCATCTTGTCCAGACACCATGATGACTTTTCCCATCCACAGCTCGTGTCTGGAGACGTCCATCTTCTCCGGTTTACTTCAACACATCCTGGCACAATACCTTTAAAAATAGCAGAATGATCATCATTTTCCTGAGTAAAAATATCTGCCCTAAACTGACCCCGGAATAAATAATTACTCCTCAGTGTTACCTGCACAAAATATGATTTACATACTGTCCCTCTTCTGGTGCATGCCCTCCACACTGCCCCCTCATCACACTGCCCTCCACACTGCCCCCTCATCACACTGCCCTCCACACTGCCCCCCCCCATCACACTGCCCTCCACACTGCCCCCTCATCACACTGCCCTCCACACTGCCCCCCTCATCACACTGCCCTCCACACTGCCCCCTCATCACACTGCCCTCCACACTGCCCCCTCATCACACTGCCCTCCACACTGCCCCCTCATCACACTGCCCTCCACACTGCCCCCTCATCACACTGCCCTCCACACTGCCCCCTCATCACACTGCCCCCTCATCACACTGCCCCCCCCATCACACTGCCCTCCACACTGTCCCCCCCATCACACTGCCCTCCACCCTGCCCCCTCATCACACTGCCCTCCACACTGCCCCCTCATCACACTGCCCCCTCATCACACTGCCCTCCACACTGCTCCCTCATTACACTGCCCTCTCCTTTCCATACTGGGCTCCATGGTCACACTATCCTCTACACTGTATCCTCCTATACTGCCCACTGTTTATACTGTTCTCCCTCATCACACTCCCCAAACTCGACATACTGTCCCCGCATGCTGCCCAAGAGGCGGCACTGGACCTTGTGTGTAAGTTATGGCCAATCAGTTGTGCAGCAGAGAGACAATGCATCCTGCACCAGGGGCCTACATAAAAATCATGGGGCCCCTTAATAGAAGTTCTTATTGCCCCCCAAAAAAAATATTTGTCTGGGTCACATAATTACATCTCTCACTAATTTTCAGCCCTTAGGGTGGCTTCAGACTTGCATTTGCGTCCGTAGCATCTTGCGGACAGCGAAAGCAAACTGAGCGCAAGCACCACCCTTCCCTATGTTTATAATGGGGACGCACGGTGATGCGCTCGGCTGCGGATTGCAGTGCGCACTGATACACTTCAATGTGTGATTTGTATGCATGCAGATGCTTGCGTACAATCATACATTCTCGTCCGCACCATGAACGCAACATGTCGCGTTCATGGTGTGGACGAGAATGTATGATTGTACGCAAGCATCCTCATGCATACAAATCACACATTGAAGTGTATCAGTGCGCACTGCAATCCGCAGCCGAGCGCATCACCGTGCGTCCCCATGATAAACATAGGGATGGGCAGTGCTTGCGCTCGTGCTTGCGCTCGGCTTGCTTTTGCCGTCCGCAAGACGTTGCGGAGGGGAACGCATGCCTGAAGCCACCCTTACAAAGTCATTTTCCTCCTATTGAAGCCCCATGATTCCCCTTTCGTAACAGCCATAAAGTGTGATGCCAACAAAAGTGCCCCCCAAACACTATATGATGCCTCACAGTGAATTCCTCCACACACACAGTATGATGACCCTACTGAAAGCCTCTCAACTACACTGGCACAGTATGATCTCCAACTATGACCCCCATACAGCCCTCCACACAATATAATGGACCTACATACAGTATAATGGCCCCTACACCTCTTCATGCTGTATAATGGCCCCAACACAACCCTCAAACAGCCCTGCATAAAGTATAAAGGCTCCTCACACCCCTCCAAGTACTATCATGCCCCCCACAGAGCCCTCCATATATTATAATGGCTTCCATATACTTGTAATATAATTGGCTCAATATATTATAAATACATCATTCATAGTTCTCCATAGAGTATAATGCACCCTATGACCCTCCATATATTTTAATGCACCCCCATAGTCCTCCATATAGTATAATGCAACCCCACAATCCTCCATACCTGTATATAGTATAATGCACCCTATAACCCTCCATATATTTTAATGCACCCCCATAGTCCTCCATATAGTATCATAGGCCCCCATAGTCCTCCATATTGTATGGTGCACCCCCATAGTCCTCCATATAGTATAATGCAACCCCACAATCCTCCATACCTGTATATAGTATAATGCACCCCATAGTCCTCCATATAATATAAAGCACCCCCGTAGTCCACCATATAGTATAATGCACCCCTATAGTCCTCCATATAGTATAATGCTTCCCTATAGTCCTCCATATAGTATAATGCACACCCCATAGTCCTCCATATAGTATATTGCACCCCCATTGTCCTCCTACATAATATTGCACATTACATAGTTTCTCATCAGTGTACTCACCTCTCTTCTTGCTGCTCCGGTCTCCTCAACATCTGCTCTGCACGTCTCAGCACAGTGGCCCTCAGTGATGACATCATTGTGCCCCGCCATGCTGAGCTGCAGAGGGCAGACAGCGGCAGCCGGGACTCGGGAAAAGAATGCTGCCGGCAGAGGCGGCCAGAACTGTAGGAGCAGGAGCAGCATCTGTTGGGAGCAACCACTGGTACACACACCTTGTACGCACACGGCTCCACATGCCCCATACACACATGGCTCTGCTCCGTACGCCACATACATATGTGGCTCTGTTTCGTACACCTAGTACACACTCAGCTCTGCTCCATGCATCTAGTACACTCTTCTACACTCTTAGCTCTGCTTCATACACGTGGCTCTGCTCCATAAGCACCATATACACTCGGCTCCGCTCTGTACAATTCATACACACATGGCTCTGCTCTGTACACCTTGTACGCACACGGCTCTGCTCCATACACCTAGTACACTGTTGGCTCTGCTCCATACACCTCGTACATACATAGCTCTGCTCCGTACGCCCTGTACATACACAGCTCTGCTCTGTACACCTCGTACACTTGGCTCTGCTCCGTACACCTCGTACACACTCGGCTCCGCTCCGTACACTTCGTACACACTCGGCTCCGTTCTGTACACCTTGTACACATGTGGCTCCGCTCTGTACACCTCGTACACACTCGGCTCTGCTCCGTACACCTCGTACACACTCGGCTCCGCTCCGTACACCTCGTACACACGCGGCTTCGCTCCGTACACCTCGTACACACGCGACTCCGCACACCTTGTACACACTCGGCTCCGCTCCGTACACCTCGTACACACGCGGCTTCGCTCCGTACACCTCGTACACACGCGACTCCGCACACCTTGTACACACGCGGCTCCGCTCCGTACACCTCGTACACACTCGGCTCTGCTCCGTACACCTCGTACACACGCGGCTCTGCTCCGTACACCTCGTACACACGTGGCTCCGCTCCGTACACCTCGTACACACTCGGCTCCGCTCCGTACACCTCGTACACACGCGGCTCTGCTACATCCACACTGTAAATTCATCCTCACTCCACACATAAACTTTACCTCATCCAGCATTATGATGGCCAGCGCTGCAGAGTCCTGCATACACCGAGGAGCTGATCATGTGACTCCTGACTCCTCCCCTCCAGTGACATCATCACAGGTCCTGTCAGCACAGAGTGTGCAGCTGTGCAGTGGACAAGAACGGGCTCACACTGCAGGGGGGGGGGCACCATGCGGGCGGAGGGGAGAGACCCCACCCTCCCTCCCTGTTATTATATAGGTATGTTTATAAAAATAGTTTATGATTATTTTATTTACACCTAAGAACTTAGTCTACTAGAGAATTTGTGCCAAAAATAGAGAATGCACTCAATGCTGCCATATATTGCATAAATAATTTTATTAATGCTGGTTATTAAAAGGCAAACAAAAGTGACTTACAGTACAGATTAAAGTGACATGTGCGACTCAGTACAGAGGAGTATGACCATAGAGGGCCTGTACAGCAGTTCCTATAGGCAATTACATGGTGTAGGTATACTATGTTCAGTACCCATACTTAATCCATTCCTTCTAATCCAAATTAAAGTATTATATTGATTGCCAATGGCTAATATAACCACACATGCGCAGTGCGGTGCTTGAAGCCTGCAGAGTGGCGTGGGTGTACTGACGTCACCCGCTGCCGGAAATTACGCCATTTGCGTCATTACAGCCCCATTACAGCCTTGCCAGCGCTGAGGAGAGCTGGGAGGCACGGAGTGTAATACGATAGCATGCCTTAATAGGCGTGATCTGCAATTCCTGACGACATGGGCCCGCCTGGGTGACTAAAGAATAGCCACTGCTCATTATCATCACTAATGAGTAAGTGACATAACGTTTTTCTATACTTTCACTGAATGCTTTTATGACCAAAAAGGAGTGTGGGATTACTGATGGGAGGCTGCAGGGACATGTTTTAATAGCTTAGGAGGTGATTTGGGGGTGACAGGATCCCTTTAACCTATAACATAAGTACAGTGTTAGTACACCTACCCATCACTTTATGCTGGATCACTCAGTTGACAGGTCCAGGGATGCCCCGACGTGTTTCCCTAATCCTAGCTTCTTCAGGGGGCATGCTCTACTGCTCTATTCACCCCTTTATATCCGTCACTTATTACTTACAGCTGGGGGCCACTCCCCTGCCGCACGTGCGCTCCCGCATCATCCCGCCGTGGCCACTTCTGGTAATTTGTGAACCGGAAGTGCTAAATGACGGGTTAAATGAAAAGCTGGGCTTTGCTTCCTTCTTATAAGGAGCTTGACGTGATCCATATACGCCTCTTTTGGTGAAATATGTCTAAAAAGATGTCATTGAGGTCATGGCCTGTTGTTTTTAGCACCTATGGAGCCCCTAACATATAGGGTTTCATTTGTAATTTTGCAATGGTTTTAACTTTTCTTTCTTTTTATTGCACCTCTTTTGTTTTTAGTTACCCTGGAATTTCCTTGCTCATTTTTAACATTGCCCATCTACATATGAAAAACTGGATGGAATCAGCCCCTAAGTGCCGCTGTATAATGCCCGGATATTGGGGGAAAAAGAACAAAAGCCTCATAGCAGTATATTCTCTAATGTACCTTCATTGTGAACTGTCATGCCATTATAGGTTATTTAGTAATCTTGCACAGCATAATGGCGAACTATATGTATGATACGTAATCCATGTTATTGTCTTTCTTGTTGATCGCCATACTGTGATAGGATTTTCAATAATAATGTGTAATCTAAAGGTGAACTGGCATACAGCCCCTGAAGGGTAGGTAGTAATAACAACTCTTTACTTGGTGATCCCTAATGTTTTATTCCGTTGCGCTATTGTAATGCGGCGGGCTGACGGTGATTTTTCATAATAATATCATGGGCATTAATAAGTATAGGGCATTGAGGGCATTGCCCTAGTCCAAAATCGGTCCTCGCATGCACTCTGGCTCATTTCTGGGGTGGCACTGAAGGTTTCTGTAGTGGGCGGAAGTCACATCAAATGACGCACTTCCGGTTCACGGAATACCGGAAGTGGCAGTGGTGGGATGGAAACGCATTGGGGTGTCCCTGGACCTGTCAACAGAGTGATCCAGCATAAATGGTGTAGGTGATGGGTAGGTGTACTAATGCTGTACTTATGTTATATGCTAAGGAGCTGACTCTGCAATTTCTATGGGAATGGGAGGTGGGATGTGATGACACCTCTAACCCTGATTTATGCAGCCATTGCACCAAACCCATTTAATACCAAACCCGACTTCCTGTCCAGTCCGGATTGGTTATATTAGCCATTGGCAATCAATATAATACTTTATTTTGGATTAGAACGAATTGATTAAGTATGGGTATTGAACATAGTATACCTACACCATGTAATTGCTTATAGGAACTGCTGTACAGGTCCTCTATGGTCATACTCCTCAGTACTGAGTCGCACATGTCACTTTAATCTGTACTGTAAGTCACTTTTGTTTGCCTTTTAATAACCAGCATTAATAAAATTATTTATGCAATATATGGCAGCATTGAGTGCATTCTCTATTTTTGGCATAAATTCTCTAGTAGACTAAGTTCTTAGGTGTAAATGATGTATAGGAGAAGCCACTATATATTTAAATATTGTCCAATTGGATTCCATTTAGTAATACTATGATTATTTTATAGTGATAACCTTTTCTTGTTCACAGTTGTGGCATGTCGCCTATAAGTCACAGCGTGATGTTTTCAATAATAACGGAGAAATGGTGATAGAGCGGTGTCACGCCGTGTGTTGAGCATCGGTTATCTCTTCTTATCAAGGAGTTACTGTATGTTTGGTTAAAAAATAATAAAAGTGTTTGAGAAATGTAAAGATGTGACCAATATCCAACAAAGTTATATGTGCAGGTCGCCTTCTTTGTCAGCGTGGGGGGGTAAGAGGAGGGGTCGGCTTGTGCCAATCTCGCATTGCGCAAAAAGATTGTAACACATTTTTATGCCAAACTTCTAGCATAAAAACTGAATTGGGCACTATGTGTGACATCTCCACCAAAGCCAAATCCTGTGGGGTCCGAGTGTCGCCACACACCGCCAAGTTCACTCTGAGGGGGGGTGCTGGTAGAGCACATATCAAAAGCAGAAATTCTGGATGTGGAAAGCTCTGTCCAGCCACTAAGAGGAGAGTGGTTGGCACCTGCAGTGCTGTCCAGTCTAGCTGTATGGGTGTGTTGTACAACTGAAGTCATCAGCTCCTTGCTTCAGCCAAAATGAGAGAACCACAACCTACTAAAGCTTCCAGTGTACCGGTGGAAGCTGTCATGTACATCCATGTGCTCATTTGGTTAAGGTCTTTGTTTTCCTGTTTTCACAGTGACTTGTTTATTGACTTGTTTATTGAAGTGTGGCACCCCTGCGGATCGGTCGCCACTAGATGGCGTGTAGCAGCCAGGATCGATATGTCCAGTCACCACAAACACACACCCAACACACTCTGATCCCAAGACTAGGGACTCTGTGCCCAGCAACGGGATAGCAGAAGGAGACAAGTGGAGGGTGGAGAAGTTAGGACAAGGCCCAGTTAGGAGAGGCAATAAAAGGAGACAACACCAATTTCAGAAAGCCAGTCAGCCAAGAGACACCATAGAGTCTAGTTCAATCAGAAGGAGAGGCGAGAACACCATCATACAGGACTGAGAGGACATGGAACCGGCGGCCTGTGCCACCTTGAGGCTTGTCTGGGTCCCGGACTGTAGACCGTGCTGAGAGAAGGAAGGAGTCGAAGGTGTACTCAAATCAGCAGGGACACTGAGGGACTGGGCCGGAACCAGAGTGCCGGCTCTGCTGAAGTGGCCAGGAAGCTCTATGCTCCAACCACAAACCCTGGCGGGGTGCGGAGTATTTATGTCCCCCCGACCCAACCTCCGTCGCAGGGAAAGGAAGGCCGCCGTATTAGGACTAGGGGACCTGGCAGGTCACCCACTGACAGCCTGTGGCTGCTGGACCGTAGCTAGCGGGCGGGCAGACTGAAAAGGAACATGAAAGGAACACAAAAGGAGGAGATTTTGGTGAGCCATCCTGACTGCTTAGACCACACCGGAGCTGCAACTGTACTGTTTGTAAACTAACCATCTGCCGAGAAAGAGAGTAAACCCGGTTTTGCTGTGCGGGACTGTGATTACTGTGCCTGAAGGGAGATAAACTAATTTTGTGAACCAGCAGCAGGAGACTGCCTGACTGTATCGTGAATCCTACACTCCCAACAAGCCCTGCATTACAACAGACTATTCGGTTGCCCTGGGGACCCGCTCTTCCCGTGGAAAACTCAACCATCCTCGCTGCTATTCCCATCATTCCCAGAGGTCCAGACTGCAGTATCGGCTATACCAGCCGCATTCCACTGGTGGTGTCACGACACTCTTTGATTAAACTTTTATTTTTCTCCATTTTTCTAATTCCCCTTTTTACTGATTGCCCGAGGGGATCACAGACCGGGTCACGCCACCGTGACATCCCGCAGCCCCATATGACGATGAGAGGGCCTGGTTCTGACCACCCCACGGTCCCCGCCAGGGGGCGGGTCAGACGCTTCTCCTGAATGACGATTTTGAACCTTTGCTGCCTTCTTGGCTTTGACCCAGCTCCCTCACCCCTGCCAGCCTGCTCCACCGTACAGTAGCTTGTTCAGTGGCCTCAGCCCTGGTGCCCCTGTTTAAGTCCAAATCCCTATACAGGGGTTAAAGTGTGAAGGCATGCACAACCTCTGGAATCTGGTGAGTCTATCCGTGGTAGCCAGGTGATTACTGACAAAGCCCTACTGCATCGATTGTTTTTTTAATTAATTTTCTCATTAGAATATTAATAGAATTCATATAAAATAAAATCAATATACTTATTACAAAAAAAGTCCAAAATAGTGAAATTCTCAGTCAACCGTTGCTTGTATACATAGCATATGACAAAATACATAGTACAGTGCAGATTATATTAGTGTTGCCTTTTGGGGGGAATTGAGGAATTAAGATATACAAACACTTAAAAATAGTCCATGCATTTAAATATGCTACATTAATCCCAAACATGCCTTACTCAACCACAAGCCTGCAGGTCAATGACCATAGTCATATATGCACAATGACAGATTGGTAATAATAAGTCAGAATATATGAGTATACATTGCAGTTTACCAACTCATTGGTTCTATCTGGTATAAGCAGTCTTGCAAAGGATTAATTGTCCACATCAAAATCTTCTTTGATGCAACTCCACTGTTCGTGTCGTGTCCTGTGCACATAGTACAACTAGAGACTCAATGTAAATTCACTCTTAGGCTGGGAACGCACTAGCGTATGACTCGTGCGAGGATTGTATCACACAGCCCAGGCTGGCCGTTGGCTCTCCCGAGCGTGACAGCTGCATAGAAATATATGAAGCTTACACGCTACGGTCAGGAGAGCCATCGGCCCATCCGGGCAGTGTGATACAATCCTCGCACGAGTCATTTGACCAGTTTAAAGAGTCGAATCAAGCAATCACCAGCAGAGTTCACCGATAGACTTTCAAAATGCAAAGGAGCAGAAACTGACGACATTGGACACCAAAAGCTACTCAAGAGGTTGTGATGTCACATGTGAGGACCTTTCTGCTGAGCTACTGGCCACAGCACACTTGTCTCCTAGTCTATGCACTCAAGAAAAATCTCAAAGACAAAGAAACAGCCTGAACAACACCAGGTCACCTTACCAAAGCACTAGCAGGATGCTGCAGAAGCCGATGATAAAGTGCACAGGTGTAAAATACTGATAAACCAAACACTCACACCTACCATTTCACAGAGGAGGTGGTTACCTCGTATTAAAAATGCAGATGAGGCTTGCATAGGACACAGTTACAGAGCGTTCACCCTTGTCTTCCAGTGCTTTTCCACTAGTGATTCCTTGGTTCTACTCTTAACTCTAACATTCAATCTCATATTGTACTATATGCATGGACACTAGCAGGGGAGTTACATCAAAACACAAAATATTCTGACTCACCGTAGCCGGGTTCTGCACGTCGCAGGCGTTGACTCTCCTCTGTCACGGAACCGCGCCTGCGGCTGTGGGGCCCGGTGGTCCAGATCAATAGGGGGGATGGCTGAACAGTAGGGATTAGTTGTCTTCGTGATGCCACCTGTGAGAGGTCCGGTAACTGTACCGGCGCTGCGGGGCCTCCGGGGGATGGAATGCAGCAAGATGGGACGCTCCCCACAGGATGAACGGGAGTCCCCTGGGCCAGGAGCTGCGCAAGATGTCGTGAGGCAGCTGCGGTAATACTGCTGTTAGGCCCAGGAGTCAGACACAGACACACCAAAATCTTTTGAGTACCTTTACTGGTGGTTTTCAGGTACGCTCAGACCGGGATAGTGAAGTCAGCACTTCTGGAGGTTCACAGCAAGCAGTTAAGTGTAGGCTTCCTTTCTCTTTCTTCTAAGGCTAAGGTCGGGTGGATATGGAATCCAGCCGGACCGGGCAGTGTGTTCGATGGAACTAGATTCACCTGGATGGCAGCACTGAGGGCACTGTAAAAGGGTCTGAGCAGGATCAGTACTATCCCCTGGGCTCTCTTCGGTAGGTGCTTCAGGTGGAACAGGTGGCTAAACCTCCTGTTAGACGGGCTGGTTCTCTGTGGTGGCTGAGTAGCTCTCACAGCTTCGGTTCCAGTAACCGGTTGGCAAGGGAGAGAGTTTGGATTACTCTGGTGTCCCTGAGAGGTGTCTTCTCCTTTCCTCTGACCCCAATTGCAAGGGTCTCTCTCACTGGCTAGCTGGCTGATTGGGCCTAGTGTGTCCCTCATAAGATCGAGGTTACACACTGCCTGCAGCTCTTGTAGCGTCTGCACACACAAGTTTCTCCCTCTAAGACCCTAGAGGGAACTGGCTCAAAGTGACCAGTGGAGCTCCCCTTACAGGCTCGGGGTGAAACCAGGTGTCCTAAGGTGTTGTAAGTGTTGTTAGGTATTTGTGAGTGATGCTTGCTGTTAGCTCCATTCATGCCCCAAGGAGTTCTGTGGTGCCCAACAAGGTGCTAGGGTGCCACAATTCACCATCCACAGGATTATGATGGACAACCAATTGATTGGTAACAATCTTTGCATATATGGCTATGGTCATGAACCTATTAGCTTTTGTTTGAATTGAGCATTTCTGTTATTAATGTATGATATTCAAGCAAGATTAATGTAATGTGTTCAAGCGTAGATTGTTTTTAATGGGTTATTAGGTTAATTAGACGGTCTAACAGGTGTCCGCATTATCCATTGCTGCAGTATAGTTATAGGTGGAGATGCCTAGAGTAGTATTATCCAGAGGAAGAGAAGCAAAACTTAAACAGGCAATAACCGCCTATTTCGACAGATACAGTTGCATTCCCAGATCCTTCATCTTGAGCGATTACTGCACCAGATCCTTCAATGCCAGATCCTTCATCTTGAGCGATTACTGCACCAGATCCTTCAATGCCAGATCCTTCATCTTGAGCTGTTACTGTACCAGATCCTTCTTCTGGAATGATGACAATGCCAGATCCTTCATCTTGAGCGTTTACTGCACCAGATCCTTCATCTTGAGCTATTACTGCACCAGATCCTTCAATGCCAGATCCTTCATCTTGAGCGATTACTGCACCTGATCCTTCAATGCCAGATCCTTCATCTTGAGCTATTACTGCACCAGATCCTTCTTCTGGAATGATGACAATGCCAGATCCTTCATCTTGACCGATTACTGCACCTGATCTTTCAATGCCAGATCCTTCATCTTGAGCGATTACTGCACCAGATCCTTCAATGCCAGATCCTTCATTTTGAGCGATTACTGCACCAGACCCATCTTCTGCAATATTACAAGAAGTGAAATTGCTGCAACACTAAACATAATAGGAATGTGGAAAAGCTAATGGCTAATGACTACAATGAAACACAGGGCTATATGCATAGCTAAAAGGGGATATATGAAATGGGATCACAGTAAATACTGCACTAGAAAAAAGAAAAGAGAGACTTAGCTTCAACATTGGCGCCACTGTGGAAGAGCCCGGTAACTACGACAAAGTGCTCTCATCTTACCGGGTCCTACGCTAACACTCTATGCTGTATACTACTGCTTGGATGAATTTATAAGTGTGTGAATGCAGTTAAAATCAGCTGGGATGGTGTGTCCCAGGACCTAGGCTACAGCAAAATGGAGGGGCAGTTGTAGCTACAGGGCGGGGGAAGGGTGCACAGTCCAAAAAATGTCTAATATTATATAGTGAAAGAACTGGCAACACCTAATGTTAGGTGCAAGCAAAAAAACAAATATATTACAAGAAGTGAAATTGCTGCAACACTAAACATAATAGGAATGTGGAAAAGCTAATGGCTAATGACTACAATGAAACACAGGGCTATATGCATAGCTAAAAGGGGATATATGAAATGGGATCACAGTAAATACTGCACTAGAAAAAAGAAAAGAGAGACTTAGCTTCAACATTGGCGCCACTGTGGAAGAGCCCGGTAACTACGACAAAGTGCTCTCATCTTACCGGGTCCTACGCTAACACTCTATGCTGTATACTACTGCTTGGATGAATTTATAAGTGTGTGAATGCAGTTAAAATCAGCTGGGATGGCGTAGGACCCGGTAAGATGAGAGCACTTTGTCGTAGTTACCGGGCTCTTCCACAGTGGCGCCAATGTTGAAGCTAAGTCTCTCTTTTCTTTTTTCTAGTGCAGTATTTACTGTGATCCCATTTCATATATCCCCTTTTAGCTATGCATATAGCCCTGTGTTTCATTGTAGTCATTAGCCATTAGCTTTTCCACATTCCTATTATGTTTAGTGTTGCAGCAATTTCACTTCTTGTAATATATTTGTTTTTTTGCTTGCACCTAACATTAGGTGTTGCCAGTTCTTTCACTATATAATATTAGACATTTTTTGGACTGTGCACCCTTCCCCCGCCCTGTAGCTACAACTGCCCCTCCATTTTGCTGTAGCCTAGGTCCTGGGACACACCATCCCAGCTGATTTTAACTGCATTCACACACTTATAAATTCATCCAAGCAGTAGTATACAGCATAGAGTGTTAGCGTAGGACCCGGTAAGATGAGAGCACTTTGTCGTAGTTACCGGGCTCTTCCACAGTGGCGCCAATGTTGAAGCTAAGTCTCTCTTTTCTTTTTTCTAGTGCAGTATTTACTGTGATCCCATTTCATATATCCCCTTTTAGCTATGCATATAGCCCTGTGTTTCATTGTAGTCATTAGCCATTAGCTTTTCCACATTCCTATTATGTTTAGTGTTGCAGCAATTTCACTTCTTGTAATATATTTGTTTTTTTGCTTGCACCTAACATTAGGTGTTGCCAGTTCTTTCACCATCTTCTGCAATGACTGCAATGCCAGATCCTTCATCTTGAGCGATTACTGCACCAGATCCTTCAATGCCAGATCCTTCATCTTGAGCTGTTACTGCACCAGATCCTTCATCTTGAGCTATTACTGCACCAGATCCTTCTTCTGGAATGATGACAATACCAGATCCTTCATCTTGAGCGATTACTGCACCAGATCCTTCAATGCCAGATCCTTCATCTTGAGCGATTACTGCACCAGACCCATCTTCTGGAATGACTGCAATGCCAGATCCTTCATCTTGAGCGATTACTGCACCAGATCCTTCAATGCCAGATCCTTCATCTTGAGCGATTACTGCACCAGATCCTTCAATGCCAGATCCTTCATCTTGATCGATTACTGCACCAGATCCTTCAATGCCAGATCCTTCATCTTGAGCGATTACTGCACCAGATCCTTCAATGCCAGATCCTTCATCTTGAGCGATTACTGCACCAGATCCTTCAATGCCAGATCCTTCATATTGAGCAATTTTTATAACAGATTGCAGGCCAGATCTTAATCCAGATCCTTCAAAAACTAAAAAGATCAGTATTTAGCCGCCATCAACTTCATAATCAGTTACAAAAACATAAAAGAAAAAGAAATTCAAGAACAACAATCAAATTCGAGTCCTATGTGTCTTATAATACACAATGACCTGGGAATTAATGTAGGAAGAAATAGAACAGAACAATAGGGGGAACCTGTAAAAACAGAGCATACGTTTACTGTAATTAGTGACATGTTCACACACCAGTAAAAGATTCCCTATGGTGGAATCTGTAGAAAAGATCCAGCACCGGATTTCCATTTTCATATTAAAACATAAAAGCTTTTATTGAAAGGATAAATGCATCAAACATATGGGGCACACAGCCCGTTACACTTAATCGTAATGACCAGAACAACACAGTGATCAGATTATTTACTGTCATTGGTAAATGCCATAAAAAATGGCATGATTGACTTTTTTCTCCATTAAGCCAGGGTCACACTTGCGTTTTTAGACATTTCCACATGCATGACGCATCTGTTAACGCACCTATAGACGCCAATGCAAAAAATGCAATGCAAAAGTGCATTGCGTTTAGCGGATTGCATTTTTGCTACCAGCGCTAAAAACATGGTCTGCAACATTTTTGGGTGCATGCGTTTTTTAACATGGGACCCTATGGGCAATGCATGCGTTAACCTTTGTGTTAATGCAACATATATCTAAAATGCGTTAACTGAGGCAAAAATGACATGAAAATGGCAACTTAAAAAACTGGATCCATTAATGCATCCAATAAACGGGTGCAGGCTCCCAGGTGTGACCCTAGTCTTAAAGCTATAAAAAAGGTTATAAAAATGTAATGCTAAGGTCCTGTTCAGATCCGGACTGTAAGTGCTGCACGTTTTCTACTGATTTTTTTCTGCAGATGTCTGGATAGAAAGAAACTGAAAACAGGTGTGGCTTGGTGTGTTAGGGGAGTGGACAAAATCTGCACAAACGCCTTATGGTTTGTCCCTTTTTGTTCTGTATATGATGGGAGGTGCAGCTGACACAGAAAGTATTCACACCCCTTTACATTTTTCGCTTTTTCTTTCATTGCAGCCATTTAGTAAGTTAAAAAAGTTCATTTTTTTCTCATTAATGTGCTCTCTGCCCCATCTGGACTGAAAAAAACAGAAATGTAGACATTTTTGCAAATTTATTAAAAAAAAAAAACAACCTGAAAAACCATTCCCATTTTATTTCGGTGTATCTATATAGATGGCCCACCCTATACTTTGTGTCCCATTACAAATTTTGCACTGGTCCGAGCAGGGCTGAGATGAAGGATAGGCAGGGTAGACACCTGCCTAGGATGCTACCTATTGTCTACTTGAGGTGGGGGGTGTATTTTTAGGAAAAAACCTAACATTTGTGAATGCTTGAGGCCACTCAGTACCTTCCTCTGGCCACAGGCATTCAGCATTTACATCCAGGACACAGGCACTGCTCACTGTCACTCTGCCTGCACCCCGGCCATCGCTCCCTGCCTGCCCTCAATTGTATTTTTGTCTATAAAGCCCCCGTCACACTACGCGAGATCACTGCTAAGTCACAAGCTTGGTGATGCAACAGCGACCTCGCCAGCGATCTCGCTATGTGTGACACTTAGCAGCGACCAGGCCTCCCCTGTGAGATCGCTGGTCTTGTCAGAGTCACCTGGACCATTTTTTGATCGTTGGGGTTCCTCTGGGCAGTATGCATCGGTGTGTTTGACAGGGACAACGACCTCAATACTACAGGTCTGAGAAACAGGATCCCAACGACCTCAGTATCATTCCGGATCGTTGTTGCGTAGCTGGTGAGATCCGACTGTTTGACATCTCACCAACGATCCCTACCAGGTCGTATCGCTGTCGGGATCGCTGGTACGTTGCCAAGTGTGACGGTACCCTAAGACGACCCATAGGGGAAAGACTGCTCAAAGGAGAGAGCACATGAAGGGAGAAGACAACATACATGGGGGAGACAGGTCAAAGGAGAGAATTCATTAGGGGAGAAGAAAGCACACAGGGGGAAGACAGGTGAAAGGAGAGAGCACAGAGGGGAGAAGACAGCACAAGGGGGAAAGAACACACAGAGGAAAGAGCACACAGGGGGGAGAGAGAGCAGACAGGGGGGAGAGCGCACATAGGGTAGAGACAGCTGCAGCCTCTATTGTGACATCTCCACCTTCCCGATAACCTCGGGCACCCATCTAGTTGGACATTAAGTTCCAAACCAATACATATAGGCCCTTTTCACATCTAAGCCTGGTCTGCGTTTTGCTTCATTTGTGTTTCAATGCATTTTTACCGCTAAAAACACATCCAAACGCATGCGTTTTTTTCCCCATTCATTTCAATGGAACTGCATGCAAAAATGCATGTGCATTTTCAAAATGCAAAAACGCATGCGTTTTTTCAAATGCACACGTTTTTGGCTGCGTTTTTGCATGCATTTACATTGAAATCAATGGCGGCAAAAACGCATGCGTTTTGGATGCATTTTTAGTGGTAAAAACACATTGAAACGCAAATGAAGCAAAACGCAAACCTGCTTAGATGTGAACTAGGCCATACAGTATGTGGAGGGGGGACAATCTCAGGAATTTTTTCTTTATGAAGACTCATAAGAAAAAATGATCTTGCCTATTGGTGTCCACAGAAATACCATTACATGTCTAGTTCTCTATTTTTTCCAGCCACCTCTGCATCATTTGCCATTTATTTTATGTTACATTCAGGCAAAGCAGCCAAAGCTGTGCCCAAAGGTAAAAATCATCATTCTTGGCAGCACATCATTCTGTATAAAGAGGGTGTGTGCTGCCGAGAACAATCATATTTTATCCACACATAGCAATAGGAATAATAATCATTCTGTGTGTATGAAAGCACGGTCAGCAGGCTATTACATGGCAACTGATAGGAATCTACAGTATGTAGCCAATTATCAGTCATCAGTGGCTGTGTGAATGCACCATAAGGAGACAAGCTATAGATACATAGAAGGGAACGTGGTGTATTGGAATCTGTAATTAATGGAAGACATTGATATTGGATTTATATTCTTACAGGACTACAACACTGTATGATAGTACATGTCATATTTATATCACATATTAAGAAGTTGGAAGACACGAGAAGAGATACACATAATGGAACTGGACTTACCAGGAGCGGAGAGTATGCGGGTGACAGCGCAGAGAATGAGAAGGTAAGTGGCCTCCATGGTGGTCCTCATCTCTGTACGACTACAGGTAAGGGTGCCTTCACAGTGCGGCGTGATCTGGTCCAGGGCAGTCTGGGATGACCCTGACAGCCGCGGACTGGACCAGCACACAGGACCGGATGGCTATTATGCCCTCCGGTCCGGTGTGCAGCGCACGCAGTTCCCGCTGCTGATAAGTCAGGACCGCGGCGCCCTCCGGTCCTGTGTGCTGATCCAGTCCGCGGCTGTCAGGGTCATCCCGGACTGCCCCGTACCAGATCACGCCGCAGTGTGAAGGTACCCTAAGAAGTGAGGAGCAGATGGAGGAGGCCTCTCTATATAGGACAGGGACACTATATTGGGGGAGGGGCAGTGACCGGTAATAGCTCCGCCCCCGAGTACAAACACAATGTTATCACATTCTAAAGTAAATGACCCCAATGGTGACGTAGTGACATCACATCTGGGCTTTACTCTTCGTTATAGATTATATAATTTACATAGTAATTTATATTATTTAAATTGTAACCTATAGCGAATGCATATGTAGCGCCCAGGCTTTGGGGTACTCGGGTGTCAGGTGGCAAAGGGGTTATGTGTCACGGGGAATGGCGGCCGCGCCTGACCCTGTTGTCCTGGGGTATCTTTTGGAAAGGGGGGTGATATTTACAGGGGACTATTTACAGAGTTTGTCGTCGTGACGCCACCTGTAGTTTCTGGTGAGTTGCACCAGCGCCGCCACAGTCCGCCGGAGGTGAATGGTACAGCGGCAGGTTGGTAAAGTCCTCCACAGGTAGGACTGGACCTCCGGGGCAGCGTTCCTGTATGGGAGCAAGTTCATTTAAAGAAAGCAAACTGAGTCCACAGTCACTGTTTCTCCGGGTACTTTACTGGCATTTATATTAGTTGCATACAAAGTTACAGTGCTGTACTCCTGATGGTGTGAGGACAGGTAGCTGAACGGGTGGCTGCAGGCAGATCTTAGGTGGTATGGTGGACCCTTGGTGTGTGCCTTCTCTACTTCCCAGTGGTAGTGTGAAGTCTGGTTGCTTAAAGCCAACCTCCTTCTTTCTCTCTCCTTTGCTCTCGTCAGATAACCCTCTGCTGGCTGACCGCTCACCCATCAAGCAGTGCCTGGTTCCCTCTCTCGGTCACTCAGGTGCCCGGGAGAAGTGTTGACTTCACGGGTCTCCGGATTTTCTGTGGTTCTGAAGTATCCCACAGGTGTGGGCTCCGGTGCCCGGTAAGCTTTCAGGGCTGAACCTCCTCAGGTTCTTCCTAACTCCCTTCTGGCTGTCTGCTCCTGGGATCTGTCCTTTCTCCCACACTCCTGGTCCCTCAGCCAAGAGACCCTCTCCTCGTTCCTAGCTTTCCATTCAGCTCCGAGACTTTGAGGTAGAAGTCCCCCTTGTTCCCCCTAGAGGTGACTTTATTCCCTCCCGGGTAACCTCCCGCCAGGTGATCTAGTGTGGGAGTGCTGGTTAATGGGTTCCACCCACCATCCTATAATCCACCTGCAGCTGGAGTATCTGCACCTCTTTTACGGGTGCAGTACCCCTCTGTGACGCCTGATTGGCGGGGCGCCACACATACAATTCATATAAGTTGTACATTCAAAAAGCCATAACATGTGCCAAAGTACCCCAGATGAAGTACCAGGAGATATCTCATAATGCAATGGTGAAGACCCTATTATAGACCTATAACACTACCACGTCCAGACAGATCCCAACCTAATGCCATTGTTGCACTTTGCTGCCACATTGTTCTATACACCAACACACGATTCAATTCTTCTTCAACAAGAGATCAGTGTTCTCCCATTATGTACAGAAAATAAACCTTGTTATAAAAATAAAGGGGGACGATTAGGTATTAATTAGGGGATAATTGTTAATTAATCCAAGTGGGCAGTTTGGCAGTTGGCATACTGTAGAGATTGGATTATGCTTGGTGTGGACATTGACATTATTCATAAAGGTGTTTTTACATCTGCATTTTTGCAAATCCGGCAGAAATCAGCAATTTTTGCAAAAACGCAATGTGGTACACCTGCGGCAAAGCTGTGCGTGTGCTTAATGCATTGCAAAGGGACCTCCGGACATGTGCGGAGGATTGCGGTTTTGACAGTCATCCGGCACTACCGGCACCTCCAATGTTGGACGAAAACCCCTGCTAGAGGGAAGTGGGAAGTGCCAGAAGTGCGGGATCGTGGGGAAAATGTTAGTCTCCACACATGTCCGGAGGTCCCTTTATAATGCATTAAGCACAAGCACAACCTTGTAGCAAGTGTGCCGCAAAGTGGGGTGCATCTGCTTTTTGCAAAGAAAAACGAATTTCGCCAGATTTGCAAACGGCAGATGAGGCAAACCTGAAGTTCAAAAGGTCAAGTTTGCCTGATCTGCGGAAGTGAACACACAGCAGATATGAACGCAGTCTTGTATGGACATTTACTTATGTTACAACATGGCAATCCTAGCAGTTTATGAACCAAATTTTTTTATCGGGCCTCCTGGGCAAGCCCGACCCGGCTAGGGTGAACAGAGCTTGAAATAAGCAAGTCAGACACTCACATGGGCTTGACTTGTTTACTGAGTATCTTATAAGTCAATGGGAAACTCGAGCATTTTCTGGAAGATCTTCCCATTGATTACCATTACATTCTGTGCACAAGTCGCACCCGTCCGAATGTCCAACCTGCTCGTTATGAGTACCTAGCACCCAGGCATGGTAGTGCTCGCTCATCACTAGTCTCTACTACCCAAAAACTCTTTTTTTAAATCTGTTTTGTCACTTTCATTTTCTATGGGAACTTAGACATTTTTTACAACATTATTTGAAATTGACCAAAAAAACTGAAAAATTCTAAAAATTTTCAAAGTTCAGATTTTATTTCTAAAAACAACTCGGCGGCACGTCACACAAAAGAGCTGACAGATAACTTTTACCACATGTCTACTTTATTTCGGCATCATTCTAGAATACCCTTTTATTTTCTTAGTATCATACTAAACTTTTAAGTCTTCAAAGAATTTTTCTTTTTTTATCTTCCATAAAATGTACAAATATTATTTTTTCGGTACACAGGATCTCCTCTAAACGGGCTCCGTCATCCCGCACCTCCCTCCCCGCCCCCTCCACCTGATGTAATACCGCGACTGGAATAAAGAAACCTGTCTTCACCGGTCCAATGAGAGCCGCCTCCTTCTTTATGGATAAAAATGACTATGTCCTGCGGCTGAGCAACGCTGGACCTGGTTCAGTGCCACAATCTCAACTGCAGCAACATGAGGTCAGTGCCCGGTTTTCCTTCTACAGGCAACATTATTTTTTTAGGTACATATTGACATTTCAAGTGACCTGCGAGGGGCCGAAATGTCAGAAAACCATTAAATAAGACTGCGAAACCTTTAGGTACTTCATTGAAATTAACAAAACATTGTTTTCTCAACTAAACTGTTCCCTTTGCCTCTGTTTTTTTCATTTTCATATGTGTTAAATGCAGTAAGTGCACTCAACCTAGAGTTCAATGGGCAAAGTTTAGACCTCGGACCCCACCCAGGATATTGGTCAGATGTAAAGACCCCTGCAATAATGACCCCCATCCAGTAATAATGTTTCACATTCCGGCCCCTTCCTATGATAATGTCCTCCGTCCTGTAGGGTCCACCATCGTGTAGTAATGTCGCACTTCCCAGCCCCTTCCTGTGATAATGTCCTCCATCCTGTAGTGTCCACCATCCTGTAGTAATGTCGCACTTCCCAGCCCCTTCCTGTGATAATGTCCTCCATCCTGTAGTGTCCACCATCCTGTAGTAATGTCGCACTTCCCAGCCCCTTCCTGTGATAATGTCCACCATCCTATAGTGTCCACCATCCTGTAGTAATGACGCACTTCCCGACCCCTTCCTGTGATAATCTCCTCCATCCTGTAGTAATGTCGCACTTCCCGGCCCCTTCCTGTGATAATGTGCTCCATTCTATGGTGTCCACCATCCTGTAGTAATGTCGCACTTCCCCACACTTGTCTGTGATAATGTCCTCCATCCTGTAGTAATGTCGCACTTCCCGGCCCCTTCCTGTGATAATGTGCTCCATTCTATGGTGTCCACCATCCTGTAGTAATGTCGCACTTCCCGGCACTTGTCTGTGATAATGTCCTCCATCCTGTAGTAATGTCGCACTTCCCGGCCCCTTCCTGTGATAATGTCCTCCATCCTGTAGTAATGTCGCACTTCCCGACCCCTCCTGTGATAATGTCCTCCATCCTGTAGTAATGTCGCACTTCCCAGCCCCTTCCTGTGGCAATGGCCTCCATCCTATAGTGTCCACCATCCTGTAGTAATGTCACACTTCCCAGCCCCTTCCTGTGGCAATAGCCTCCATCCTATAGTGTCCACCATCCTGTAGTAATGTCACTCTTCCCGACACTTGTCTGTGATAATATCTTCCATCCTGTTAGATTTTCCCCTATCCAAGCCCAATCCTGGAATAATGTCCCCCATCCAGGCCCCTTTTAGAAATAATGTCTCCCATCCAGTAACAATGTCCCCCATCCAGGCTCCATCCTATAATAATCTCTGTTATCTTCTTCTCCAATATATTAAAAAAAAAAGCTCTCCCTCTCGCCTGTCTTTGCTCCTATGGCATGCAGCATCCTCTTCATGCTCCATAGCCAGCGCATAGGGGGCATATGTCAGTGATGTCAGAGTCGGCATAGCGGTGGTGGTGCAGGGATCCAGTGGTTCTCTGCACCACAATCTATTTCAGCTGAATGTGCATTTCTATTATAATGTCATGTGTTGCCCATATGAGTCTGAAAATTACTGTTTGGGCACAGGGAAGGGCTTGGAATCAAAGCAGCTGTAATTTACGATCGGAGTGCAAATTTTGGCTGGACAAGATTGGGAACACAATGTGATATTTGTTTTGCCCCTTAGGTACCAAAACAGCAAAAATCCCACAGAAATGATCCCATTTCCAAATGAATTCATCCAGGCATGTAGTGACCATTTTTTACCCACATTTGCTTCATATTATAATTACATCTTGGGATATAAACATAATATTTTCTTCTTATGAACTAAAATGCTGCTTTAGTTTCAAATTTTTCATTTTCACAAGGGTGGAATTGGTGGAAAATAGCAGCAACGCAGACGTTTGATATCAGAATCATAAGACTACAGATTTTATATTCATTTAAACACTAAAAGGATCTGTACTGTATATATTACTGCCCATCATTGTAACAACGGAGACTGAGCAGACGGCAATGAATGTTTCTTCTAAATTTGCAATTTAAAAGTTTTTCTTTTATCCTTAAAGATACCATCTTGTAGACTTTAAGGCTGGCTTCAGACTTGCAGACCCTCCACAGCGTCCTGCGGACGGGATCCGCAAGCTGAATGAGGCCCCTATGTTTATAATGAGAACGCACGGTGCTGCGCAGGTCTGCGCATGACAGTGCGCTCCCATTCACTGCAATATGTGATTTGTACGCAGGCAGATGCGTTCCTGGTGCGGAGGAGAGTGTATGATTTGTGCGCGGGCATCCGCCTGCGTACAAATCACATATTGCAGTGACTGGGAGCGCACGGTCATGCGCACACCTGCACATGACAATGCATTCTCATTATAAACATAGGGGCTGCGTTCAGCTTGCGGATTTCCACCGCAGGACGCTGCGGAGGGTCCGCAAGTCTGAAGCCAGCCTTACAGCTAAAATGTTATCACAAAGGTGATTGCTTAAAGTTGGGGGAGACACTGACTCCATGGTGGGAAATCAGCTCTTCGTTTGCATATGAAGTGTACACATGGGTGGAGGTTTTAGGCTGGTTTCACACTTGCGCACCCCGCCGCAGCGTATTGCGGCAGGGAAGCACAAGCTGAGCGTGGGCACCGTGCGTCCCTATGTTTAACATGGGGACGTAAGTGCCTGCGCTCGGGTGCAGATGGCCGGCAATATGTGATTTGTGCGGATGCTTGCGCACAAATCACACAGTCTCGTCCGCACCAGGACTGAAGCACTAAACAGGGTTGGGTTCCCTTTGGAGAGATAAAGGCTTCCCATATCACCCGACGGGCCTGTTTCAAGAAGCGGGATTGTGCAGGGCACCACAGAGAAGGACAGAGAAAGTGATAGAGAAGGAAGGAACACCAGCGGAGCTTCATAGGGACATTGCCCACTGCAAGGACCACCCTACTACCCTGGCTGAAGCAACTGTTTACCCTGTAAGACTGCAGATTACTGGAGTAAAGTACCCGTTCAGAGTGAGCAACGTGTCTGTGTTCCATTACTGATGAACTGTGATTTACCTGCCTTGCACCACACCGCAGAAGCTGCGCAGCCCCATTCCAACAGCGCTGCCCTTTTCCGCCATTATCAATCTACAGCCCCGGGGAACCCGCCTGTGCCATCACCGGACCTACAGGTGGTGTCACAACTGACAACTTTATTATTTATTTTATTTTCTCTTTTTATTGTCTGCTTAAAGCGAACCTGTCACCCCCTCCAGGCATCTAAAGATAACATAGCCACCTTCTGCAGCACTAAGGCTGCATTCTGACAAGGTGTCTATAGCATTTATGCTCCCTTGATTCACTGAAATAAAAACTTTTATAAAATCTGTTTCAAACCTGATCCAAGACCGGGAGGCGGGTTTTCAAGTGTCTATCTCCTTCCTCTGTGGTGTCAGTCATCCCTCTCTGCTCTCTGTGCACCTCCTCCAGGGCCACCTCCCTGCATTACAGAGCTTTGTCAGCTCTGCTACAACATAGAGCTGCTGGTATAGGAGACCCCACAGTAGTAAATCTAGCAGGAGGATCGTGAGCAGAACAGCATACAAAGCACTGCCTGCTACGTAGCAGCCCTTGAGCTGAGCAGTTTTCACTTTCAGTTTCTTGTACCCAGCAGCATTGCTCCGTCCTCAGCCCCTGATCTAAAGCACAAACTCAACTCTGCTGCACTGCTGACAGCTCAGCTCAAGGCTGCTATGTAGCAGGCAGTGCTTTGTCTGCTCACGATCCTCCTGCTAGATTTACTACTGTGGGGTCTCCTATAACAGCAGCTCTATGTTGTAGCAGAGCTGACAAAGCTCTGTAATGCAGGGAGGTGGCCCTGGAGGAGGTGCACAGAGAGCAGAGAGGGACGACTGACACCACAGAGGAAGGAGATAGACGCTTGAAAACCCGCCTCCCGGTCTTGGGTCTGGTTTGAAACAGATTTTATATAAGTCTTTATTTCAGTGAATCAAGGGAGCATAAATGCTATAGACACCTTGTCAGAATGCAGCCTTAGTGCTGCAGAAGGTGGCTATGTTATCTTTAGATGCCTGGAGGGGGTGACAGGTTCGCTTTAAGGGTACGGATTTGGGCACCGACCACCCTTGACATCCCTGTATCAGTACCCCTGAGATCCGAGTACCCCAAGCTCTTGGCGCTAGACAACGGCACCTAGCCCGGAGGGACCCAGTCCAACAATGGAGGACCGGCTCCGAGAGCGGTGCAGGAGTTCAGCCCTGAGCCGGAAAACCGGAGGGATGCGGGCTACTTGGAGAGCCCTGGCATATTTCCCACAATGGGCCCTGCATAGGGTCATGTGCCCCTTAGTAAAGGACTTTCTCTGCAGAAACCCGTGGGGACCAGCAAAGGGATCTGTGAAGGGCTGCGCTAGGAAGGAAAGGAGAAACAGTGCAGTGTGAGGACAAAGGGAGATCCCAGCAGGAACACCACTGAGGGCCTCAAAGAGACATTCTATCCCCTGGTAACTACCCAGGCCAGCTACCCGTGACTGTGTACCTTTGAAAACTGCCTGAAAGTTACCAGCAAACCTGTGCAGTGCCTAAGCAACGTGTGTTGTCTTATTTCATCGTGCCAGGGGAAGTAACATTCCAGTCTCCTCAGGCAGACTGCATCAAGCCTCCACCTGCGGAGCTGCCTTCTGTGTGAGTTCTCCATATCTACCACTGCCCCAGGGATTCTGCTCCACCTGCGAGGAGCATTGCCATTCAGCTGTTCACCATCATCCCTGGAGGTCTGAAAGCAGCGCTGTAACATTACCAGGTACCATTGGTGGCGTCACAAACACTTTATTTTATTATTTTCTTTTTACACATGTTTTAGCGACCACCAGGGCCACGGGCCCGGGCCCCGGCCACCAGTGAGCACCTTTAATCAATGCCCGGGATCCGAGTACCCACATGGCGATGGGGTGGGTCACATGGATTTACGGTTTTGTGAGCCGAGTATGGACCACAATTATGCGGTATGCATTTTCCATGCAACAACACGACTAGTGTAGGAACATCAAAATGGTTGTCTTTACAATGTATATCATTAAATTTGCCATTGGCCAGGGTGGACCCCTCCTAATTATGCAAATATCCAAAACAAAGAAGTGGGAGGTTTACGGTCCTTTTATACTATGTATATCAAAGTCACTAGTGTTATGTTTTAATTCATGAATTTATTAGTTAATTATGCATACATATAAATTATGCGTACATATAAAATTCATTACATAGTACATACAAATATATATTAGGTTATATTATTTATTTATTTCAGGGGTGATCAATGTTTAAAGTGACGTTGTGACATTAAAATTTCCATGTGGCAAAGTAGTATCCCCTCTACAAGGACATGGGGTAGTGATCAAGGATATGTGGGCATTAGATGTAAATCATTTCATCTATGCTGTGCAAGTTTTGTTGCAGGTCACTTTTAGACCATAGGATGACTGTGTATTATATATACAGCCCACACCGGGGTAGCCCTGTGGAGTAGTGCTGGACAAGTCCTATACATCACTCCTCCAGTTCATCCACCCCAGGGGAGCATTACTCACAGTCAACCCTATATGATATAGTGCACAGTCACATTAGTCATGTTGGATTTACAAGTTCGTCATCCTCCCACAGCCTCCACACTTACCCATATCCTATAGGGGGACGGAGTATCCGGGTGCCCCCAGACGCGTTTCGCTTTAGGCTTTATCAATGGACTAGTGTGTGTGTCCTGACACTATTCAAGTGTATGGAGCAGGAGAGTCCAACTATTGGCTGCAGCCATCTACTGGGCATAGCCTTGCTCTGAGCAGTTGTTTTATGTGAGGCTGTGCCCACCAGTCAGGGGCTCTGGCCACAGTGGCCCGCAACATGCATGCGACATAACTGTGGTCCGATCCCAGTTTAGAGACCGTGAACCGTTGCACCGTACCGTGCGTACGCTGCGAACATTCACCATTTTGTAAGCCAGAAATGGGCCACAGTTAAGCGTTAAGTTATGCATGTTCCCAGCAATAACACGACTAGCGGGTGTGGCCTTGCTCTATATAAGTGTATGGAGTGGGCGCGTCTGACAAGTGAGAGCGACCGTCTAGTGAGTGCGGCCTTGCTCCATACACTTGTATGAAGCAAGGCCGTGTCCACTAGTCGGGGGCTCTGGCCTGGAAGATGTATACTATATAACTGCGGTCTGTTCCTGGTTTAAAAAGCACAAATCCTTGCAACACACAGTGTGGCTGCTGGGAGGATTGATAAGTCTTCACTCACATAGAGTGACTGTACAATTATTGTTTTAGACCTGACAACAAGCACAACTGAAAACATCAAATTATACAATAAAACATCAGGAAGGAAATTTGATAAGATCACAAATCTATGTGTAAGTTGTAGTCAAAAATGTGCTATAAATTAACATTAAATTTATCAAAAATGGGCAATATCGGGTCTTTTTCTATCATGGATCGCTAGGGTACAAATTATTAAGATGGTCTATCTCCCTAAGATTTTATACGTCCTTTCCTGCCTTCCACTGACCTTTACCAAGCGGATGATTGCCTCCTTGCAGTCTACCTTGGGGAAGTTCATCTGGAATGATAGGCCACACCGAGTGAGTGCCAGAGTTCTTACTTTACCAATTGCTGTAATGGGTCAAAATGCCGAATTGCCCGCGCTGCCACCAGGAATCACCAGGAAACAAGGAGTTAACTGGGCAGATGTTTCTTTATTTTATCCTACGCGTTTCAGAGCCCTGAGGAAGGAGCTCGGATAGAGGCTCTGAAACGCGTATGATAAAATAAAGAAACATCTGCCCAGTTAACTCCTTGTTTCCTGGTGATTCCTGGTGGCAGCGCGGGCAATTCGGCATTTTGTCCCATTACAGCATTCCTGTTTCCACGGTTATCGTGAAGGTGCGGCCCTGCAGCAGCCATTCTCTACAAGCCATCTTACAGGCGATTATACCGGTTGTGGGTGACACAACTGAGCCAGGTGAGCAGTTCCTAATATACACCGCTACAAACCTTTGTTAAAAGGATAAGACCCTATGCGCATTTATCTCACGTTTACTTTACCAATTGACCTTGGGGGAAATGGGAGCCCCAAATATCAACTCCTATTACATGGCAATTCATCTCTCTTCGGCGAGATTCTGGTGGGCTGACGACCCTCATCCCCTGTGGATGCAGATTGAAAAATCGTTGGCGCCCCGTAACTCCACCAAGCTCCTATTAGAGATGTCCTTATTAAAATCTCACTACAATCACACATTTCTAAAATCAATGACAACATTGCTCAAGGTGTGGTGCCTTAGCGGATGAGGCCTTCTCCCCTTCCTTTACAAGCATATTTCAATCCTAGCTGCGGAGCTGTCTGTGGAGTCTCTCTCTCCTCGTGGATAGCTAGGGGAGTTCTGCACCTTCATCAGGTTTTTGATGGGACTACTTTCAAATCTTTTGCCGAACTTGTCAATCAATATGACCTCTCCGTTATCTGCAGCTGCGCCATTTCCTGAATACTATCACTCTACCCACGGTTGATGTTTCGCTGTTTGATGGCTTGGTCCAGGGTTTCTTCAAAGCTTCCCACTCCTCCTGGTCATGGTGTCTCTATTTTGTATGGTGCTCTGGCCAGGCATAATGGCTCTATGGGAGATGGGAGAATCTTCTTCAATTCAGCGCCACACTGGAACAATGGCGTATAGCGGCTCGTCATAGCTCGGCCTATTCGCGGTGTATAAATCATCTCGAGCAGATCAAGAAGACACACATGGAATGGTACCTCACACCTCTCAAGCTGGCCCGCTTTGCGGGACACAGCTCTTCTTCTTCCTCTGCTCAAGAATGCTGGAGAATGTGTGGTGGTTTGGGCTCATCTCTCCACATGTGGTGGTCCTGCCCAGTCATGCAGACCTTCAGCTGTCCCCCGATTCTGGCCTTGCTGGGTTTGGGATTAGAGGACGCTCCTGCCCCAGTCCGTCCTATTATAGCAAACATCCTCCTGGCAGCGAGACTCTGCGTGGCCGGATGCTGGAGATCTCCCCGATCTCCCTCCCTTAAAGACCGGCTGGACACTTTAAACACCCATTTTCAACACGAATTGGCCCTGTCTCACGACCTTACTCGCCGTTCCAAAATACTTTCTTGGTGGGACCCGTGGGTCTCCTCCTCTTATAATACTGTACATTGCTCATTTTGTTATATTGGAACATATTATTGACCTATTCAGTTTTATCACTTGATATGCACAAATCTGGATTCTCTTAGGAACTTTCCTCCCCTTTCCTTCTTTCCTACCCTCCCTTGTTCCCCTTTTTATTTTCCTCGCCCCCTTCTAATGGGAATAGTTGTTCCCGGTTATGTGTGGCTATAACAAAAGGCCTTTGTTTGATTGTTGACTCCGGGCGTAAATGTATTTGGATCAAAAAGTTTTTCCATATATGTATACCTTTGTATCTCTCAATAAAAATGATTGTTCAAAAAATGGGCAATATGACATAAATATACCGTATATGATGAAAAAATAATAAATCTGTCAGCCTGGATTTTTGTACATAAATGAGGTAAAGGGAGAGATTCTACAGAGATCCCTCTTATAGATGCTGCCATTCTCAATATTTTGCAGTGTTAATTGGTCTCAGAGCTGAGACATGTGTAGAAGCATATAACTCCCTTATATATAGTGTGGATAGCCGCCATTATACACTGCAAACTCCAATATATAAGCGCATCTCAATGAATTAGAAGATCATCAAAATGTGAATTTATTTCAGTAATTCTATGCATAAAGTGAAACACATATATTATATAGAGTCATTACACACAGAGGTGTTTATTTATGTTAATGTTGATGATTATGACTTACAGCCAATGAAAACCCAAAGGTCATTAGCTCAGAATATTAAAGTAGGGCGGATGAAGGGTTAAACACTGCGCTGCTGTATTCCACCAGATATCAAAGGGTGAATATAATATTGAGGTATTAGTCAACATGTTTCAGGGCTCCCGGATATATGGCAATATGATATTGATTTGTCCTGGGGAAGGGGCCAGGGAGCCCTGAAACACGTTGACTAATAAATCAATATTATATTCACCCTTTGATGTGACCCACCCCAAGGCTTGGGACACTCGGACCCCCGGCAGTGGATACTGGGGATGTCACAGGTGCCCGTTGCCCGGGACCGTGTCCTGGGGGTCACTTTAACAAGGGGGGAATATGTACAGGGATTTGATTGAAGAAGTCGTGAGGCCACCTACGGAGTCTGGTGAAGGCACCAGCGCTACTGCAGACCTCCGGGGATGTTGGGTTCGGCAGTCTGATGGTATAGCTTCCCGTAGGCGGAACGGGGTCCCCGGGGCAGTGATGTAGGGATAAGATTTGGCACAGGGATGAGGCTCTGCAGGCAGGAGGTAGTTACAGTCTCTGTGCTGGTCAGGATCAGGGCTGTAAGAACTGACACACATACTGGGTAGTTATCCGTACCTTTACTGGGGACAAACCAGCACTGTCCAGGGTCACTCCAGGTGGTAGGGAGGCACTTCAGGATTTCCACAGCGAGTGATTTGTAAGGCCTCCTTGTCCCTTCTCTTACTTGGGGTGAAGCCCTGACCTGTATAGAACCTGACCTGGCCTCCTGCGTGTTTCTCTTCCTCTGTAACTCTGAGCTCGGGTAAGAACCTTCTCTGTATTGCGGCTTCCTCTGGGAATTTTCTGCGGGTCCTGGCTCTTTGGTTTCCCCGGTCACCTGTAACCATAACCAAAGTCTCCTTGGTCGGACCGGTGTTCTTCTGCTGGGCTAAATGCCCTTAGCAGACTTGGACTCCGGTGTCCGGGTCGCTTCCTTGGGGTGAACCGGTATGGCTCCTCTGCCCCAATTCTGCTTCTTCCTCTTTAGTCTTACCTCCGACCCTCACTCTTGGGTACCTCACTCTGGCTAGGCTGTCCTCTGTTTCGGGCCTAGCGTGGCTCTGTCACAGGTTGTCTTCACAGTCCTCCCTGGACCTGCACTGCCTAACTGCCCCAGCACCGGTATTTATAGGGGATCTTGCTTAAAGTCAGCAAGTGGAGCTCCCTCCATGTGCTGGGTGGTACTGTGGCTACCTGTAAGGGCAGGGTGCCACAGATGTCTGGTGGAATACGGCATCGCGGTGTATAACCCTTCATCCTCCCTACAATATATGCACTAAGCTGGGGACAACCAGCAGCTTTTATAGTAGTTGTGACTCTCACAACCACACAAGGTGAAGCCTCTGATACCTATTTAGGTTACATTTTATCTCTCAGACCCTTCATCCTCCCTACTTTAATTTTCTGAGATAATGACCTTTGGGTTTTCATTGGCTCCAAGCCATAATCATCAAAATTAACAGAAATAAACACATGAAATAGATTCCTCTGTTTGTAATGACTCTATATATGTGTTTCACTTTATGTATTGAATTACTGAAGTAAATGATCTCTCTGATGATGTTCTAATTCATTGAGATGCTCCTGTATCATTCTTGTCCATTCCGTTCTGTTCTTGTAAAACCTGTCATATATTTAGTAAAGTTGTGCTAGCTATAATATAGTTTATCTGAGCACAGTTTGTCTGGGTCTTGGGACTTTGGTCTAATTACATTGACAACAGCTTTATCTGTGCTACCGTTCTAGTAACATAATGGCAATTTTTGGGATATCTAGATTTAAAAACATCAATTGGCGTCTCAGATTAATTATAGTCTATATAGTCCTCAATTGCAGGGATATAGTGATGTTTCTTTAGGTGAATTTATTATGTACTTTATGCTTGAATGTAATTCTGGAGTCAGGATTCTTATTTCGGTACCGGACGTTGTTTTCTCCTTGTTTCTACAATATAAAGCGTTTTTATGTCACTCCTACTTTTTATGACGTATTTACCTGGCGGGATGTTCTGTTTCTGCCTTACCTGTAGTGGGATGTGTATATGTATGCTCTTTAATTCCCGGTGGTGGCTCTTGGATGTATCTTCTATTTCTGTTCTAAATAAAAAAATTATTTTATTTATGATTAATAAATGTTCTAGTCTGTCTAACGAATAGCTATTTATTTGCTCACCTTCATGGTGCTCAGTTGTCATATGCCGTTTGTGTCTATCTCCAGATGTTGATGTTTTCCCTGCTATAGAATTCGAGTGGCTTCTAGATTTCCTTAATCAATTACTCAGCTCCACCACCTAGCCTGATCTCTGTATATCTCCTATGGTCGAACTCTTGTATGTCCCTTTATATGGATGAATTGATTTAGCCTACAAGGCCGCTTTACTTCCACAACAGTGATAGTCTCCTCATACCCTTCTCTCCTGATTGGAGCAATTTCCCCTCCGTGCTCCGTGAAAAAAAACAAAAACGGACTTTTTGCGCCATGTTCTGCGACCCGCAGCGTTCTCATTTTTCGGGATCTGGGGCTGTGTGACATCTTATTTTTTGCGTCTTGAGCTAACGTTGCTAATGATAGTAATTTTGGGGGGATCCGCAGTTTTGATCGCCCGTTATTGCATTTTATAGCAATGTTGCGGCGACCATAAAAACGGAATTTAGGCGTTTGGACCATTGTTTTCCGTTACGGAGTTCATGGCTCTCATTAACGGATTTAATACGATGATAGATCGGGCGATTCTGAACGCGGCGATACGAAACGTGTGTTTTTCTTCTTTTTTTAATACTTTATTGTGATTGGGGGAGAAGGGGGGTGATTTGAACTTTTATATATATTTTCTTTTTTACAGGTTTTTAAAAACTTTATTTTTTCATTGATTCTTATTTTTAACTTTACACTGCCTCTTTAAGAGGCACCCTGCTGCACTGTCCGATCGCTTCTGGGAGATACAGATGAGCTGCAGCTCATCTGTATCTCCCAGAATCGCGGACCTGCTGTGTTTGGCAGCGTGTGCCAACCACAGCAGGAAAGTGCGCCCTGACAGCATCCGGGGTCTAGCCAGGACCCCGGGCTGTCACGTGAGAGTCGGAGATCCCGCAATGCCATCGCGGGATCTCCGGAGCAGGCGGGGAACAGCGCGTTCCCCGCCACGGCCGCCTTGGATCCCGCTGTCAGTGATTGACAGCGGGATCCAAGGGGTTAACAGCGCCAATCGGATCCCGGATCCGATCGGAGCTGTTAGCCCAACATCTCAGCTGATCACATCAGCTGAGATGTCGAATGTTTGATGTGAGCGCCATGCCGTAGCTCATATCAAACACCCTTTACCCGCCCAGTTGAAAATTGCAAAATTTTCAAACTTTTCGCTAAAAATTCCATATTTTTCACAAATAAACGTAAAAAATATCGTCCTAAATTTATCACTAACATGAAGTACAATATGTCATGAAATAACAGTCTCAGTATCGCTGGGGTCCATTAACCCCTTCAGCCCCCGGCCTATTTTGACCTTAATGACCAGGCCATTTTTGTCAATTCTGACCAGTGTCCCTTTATGAGGTAATATCTCTGGAACGCTTCAACCGATCCTAGCGATTCTGAGATTGTTTTTTCGTGACATATTGGGCTTCATGTTAGTATTAAATTTAGGTTGATAATTTTTGCGATTATTTGTGAAAAAATTAAAAATTTGGCAAAATTTTTGAAAATTTAGCAATTTTCAAATTATGAATTTTTATTCTGCTAAACCAGAGAGGTATGTGACACAAAATAGTTAATAAATAACATTTCCCACATGTCTACTTTACATCAGCACAATTTTGGAAAAAAAAAATTTTTTGTTCGGACGTTATAAGGGTTCAAAGTTCATCAACAATTTTTCATTTTTCCAGCAAAATTTACAAAGCCATTTTTTTTAGTGACCACATCACATTTGAAGTCCCTTTGAGGGGTGTACATGACAGAAAACACCCAAAAGTGACACCATTCCAAAAACTGCACCCCTCAAGCTACTCAAAACTACATTCAAGAAGATTATTAACCCTTCAGGTGCTTCACGGGAACTAAAGCAAAGTGGAAGGAAAAAATGGTCATTTTAATTTTTCCAACAAAAATGTTCTTTTAGCCTCAATTCTTTCATTTTCACATGGGGAACAGGATAAAATGGATCCTAAAAATTGTTGGGCAATTTCTCCTGAGTACATCGATATCTCATATGTGGTCATAAGCCACTCTTTGGGCGCATGGCAGGGCTCAGAAGGGAGGGAGCGCAATTTGACTTTTGGAGCTAATTTTCCATTCAAAAAGTGAAATGGCGCTCCTTCCCTTCTGAGCCCTGCCGTGCGCCCAAAGAGTGGTTTATGACCACATAAGAGATATCGATGTACTCAGGAGAAATTGCCCAACAACTTTTAGGATTCATTTTATCCTGTTCCCCATGTGAAAATGAAAAAATGTAGGCTAAAAGAACATTTTTGTAGAAAAAAAAGTACTTTTTCATTTTTACGGATGAATTTGTGAAGCACCTGGGGGTTCAAAATGCTCACCACCCATCTAGATAAATTCCCTGGGGGGTCTAGTTTCCAAAATGGGGTCACTTATGGGGGAGCTCCAATGTGTAGGCACACAGGGGCTCTCCAAACGGACATGGTGTCCGCTAACAATTTGAGCTGATTTTTCAGTCAAATTGTTAGCGGACACCATGTTGCATTTGGAGAGCCCCTGTGTGCCTAAACATTGGAGCTCCCCCACAAGTAACCCCATTTTGGAAACTAGACCCCCCAGGGAACTTATCTAGATGGGTGGTGAGCATTTTGGAATGCCCCAGTGCTTCACAAATTAATCTGTAAAAATGAAAAAAGAAAATTTTTATGGAAAAAAAGTTTTTTTCATTTTTATGGATGAATTTTGTCAAGTACCTGGGGGTTTCAAAATGCTCACCACCTATCTAGATAAGTTCCCTGGGGGGTCTAGTTTCCAAAATGGGGTCACTGTGGGGGAGCTCCAATGTTTAGGCACACAGGGGCTCTCCAAACGCGACATGGTGTCCGCTAACAATTTGACTGAAATAATTAGATTCAATTGTTAGCGGACACCATGTGCGTTTGGAGAGCCCCTGTGTGCCTAAACATTGGAGATCCCCCACAAGTGACCCCATTTTGGAAACTAGACCCCCAGGGAACTTATCTAGATGGGTGGTGAGCATTTTGAATGCCCCAGTGCTTCACAAATTAATCTGTAAAAATGAAAAAAGAAAATTTTTATGGAAAAAAAAGTGTTTTTTCATTTTTACGGATGAATTTGTCAAGCACCTGGGGGTTCAAAATGCTCACCACCTATCTAGATATGTTCCTTGGGGGGTCTAGTTTCCAAAATGGGGTCACTTGTGAGGGAGCTCCAATGTTTAGGCACACAGGGGCTCTCCAAATGCGACATGGTGTCCGCTAACAATTTGACTGAAAAATTAGCTTCAATTGTTAGCGGACACCATGTCGCGTTTGGAGAGCCCCTGTGTGCCTAAACATTGGAGCTCCCCCACAAGTGACCCCATTTTGGAAACTAGACCCCCCAAGGAATGCATCTAGATGCATAGTGAGCACTTTGAACCCCCAGGTGCTTCACAAATTGATCCGTAAGAAGGAAAAAGTACATTTGTTTTCACACAAATTTTCTTTTTTCATTATTACGGATCAATTTGTGAAGCACCTGGGGGTTCAAAGTGCTCACTATGCATCTAGATATGTTCCTTGGGGGGTCTAGTTTCCAAAATGGGGTCACTTGTGGGGGAGCTCCAATGTTTAGGCACACAGGGGCTCTCCATACGCAACATGGTGTCCGCTAACTATTGGAATCGTTAGCGGACACCATGTCGTGTATGGAGAGCCCCTGTGTGCCTAAACATTGGAGCTCCCCACAAGTGACCCCATTTTGGAAACTAGACCCCCAAGGAATGCATCTAGATGCATAGTGAGCACTTTGAACCCCAGGTGCTTCACAAATTGATCCGTAAGAAGGAAAAAGTACATTTGTTTTCACACAAATTTTCTTTTTTCATTATTAAGGATCAATTTGTGAAGCACCTGGGGGTTCAAAGTGCTCACTATGCATCTAGATATGTTCTTTGGGGGGTCTAGTTTCCAAAATGGGGTCACTTGTGGGGGAGCTCCAATGTTTAGGCACACAGGGGCTCTCCATACGCAACATGGTGTCCGCTAACTATTGGAATCGTTAGTGGACACCATGTCGTGTATGGAGCCCCTGTGTGCCTAAACATTGGAGCTCCCGCACAAGTGACCCCATTTTGGAAACTAGACCCCCAAGGAATGCATCTAGATGCATAGTGAACACTTTGAACCCCCAGGTGCTTCACAAATTGATTCGTAATAAGGAAAAAGTACATTTGTTTTCACACAAAATTTTCTTTTTTCATTTTTACGGATCAATTTGTGAAGCACCTGGGGGTTCAAAGTGTTCACTATGCATCTAAATACAGCGACGCCCATTTTTATTTTTTTTCTAGGACTAATTCCAGAAAAAAAATGGCGTAGGGCTCCGCCATATTTTTGGTCCAGCCAGGTACAACTTGGCAGCTACGGACTGCCAGCAACCCCAGCTGCCTCATTGTACCTGGCTGGCAACCAAAAATAGAGCAAAGCCCATTTTTATTTTTTTTCTAGGACTAATTCTAGAAAAAAATGGCGTGGGGCTCCGCCATATTTTTGGTCCAGCCAGGTACAACTTGGCAGCTACAGACTGCCACCAACCCCCAGCTGCCTCGTTGTACCTGGCTAGCCACCAAAAATACAGCAAAGCCCTTTTTTTTTTCTTCTAGAACTAAATCTAGAAAAAAAAATGACATGGGGCTCCGCCATATTTTTGGTCCAGCCAGGTACAACTAGGCAGCTGGGGGCTGGAATCCGCAGCATGGAGAGGCCCAAGCGTTCTGGGCCCCCCATGCTGCGAATTGCAGCCCGCAGCCGCCCCAGAAAATGGCGCATTCATTGAAGCGCCATTTTCTGGCGCTGTACCCATGCTCTTCCAGTTGCCCTGGTGCCGGTGGACAAACTGGGTAATAAAGGGGTTAATGCCAGCTTTTTATTGTCAGCTGGCACTAAGCCCGAGATTCATAATATAGGGCCAATGTTAGACCCGCCATTAGGAATCTCTGGTAAATAGTCAGAAAATACACACAGGGAAAAATCTTTTTATTTGAAAAAAAAACACAAACAAAATTCGGACTCCATCTTTATTATAAAGATCCGACGTAGTCCACAACGAAGGTCCCACGACGCTCGATCGCCTCCGACGTAGTCCACAACGAAGGTCCCACTACGCTCGATCGCCTCTGGTCAATCCAGAGACTGCAGCAAGGGATGAAGTGTCCTCTTCCTACAGTCTCTGGGGTCAGAGTTATGGTGCACTGTATGACAATGACCTGTCATACAGTGCACCATGACTATGATCCCAGAGACTACAACAAGAGGACACCTGATCCCTTGTTGCACCCATCCATCCACCTATGCACCCATCATCCACGCACACGTCTATGCACACACACGTCTATGCACACACACATCTATGCACGCACACGTCCACACACATGTCCACACACGCACACGTCTACGCACACATCCATCTATACACACATCTATGCACGCACACGTCCACGCACACGTCTACGCACGCACACTCACGTCTACGCACACTCACGTCTACGCACACTCACGTCCACGCACACTCACGTCCACGCACACTCACGTCCACGCACACTCACGTCTACGCACACTCACGTCCACGCACACTCATGTACGCTCACGTCCATGCATGCACCCCCTATCCATTCACCCACCATCAATTCATTCATTCATACATACATACATACATACACATACATACATACATACATACACATACATACAAACATACACATACATACATAGATACATACACATACATACATACATACACACACATACATACATACATACAGATACATACACATACATACATAGATACATACATAGATACATACACATACATACATACATACATAGACACATACACATACATACATAGATACATACACATACATACACACATACATACATAGATACATACACACACATACATACATACATACATAGATACATACATGCATACATACATACATACATGCATACATACACATACATAGATACATACACACACATACATACATACATGAATAGATACATACATGCATACATACATACATGCATACATACATACATGCATACATACACATACATACATACATACTTACCTCCCTCGTTCCACCGATGAGCAGGAGGAGGCCGGGAGAGGAGGCGGGGCCACAGACCGGCGGGCCGGGCAGAGAAGGAGGAGCTGCAGCAGCGGCGGCGGCGGCAGGGCTGCCACAGCGGCGGGTGCACCGAAGTGTGTAGCCCGCCGCAGGAGGTGAGGGGGGGCCAGGCACAGGGCCCGGAGGTGGGGGCAGCCTGGGGGGGAGCACTGGACCAGGGGAGCAGGCAGTGTTGCTGGCGGGCGCACGTGGGTGCAGCCCGCCGGCAGATACATTCTAATAGAGGGGGGCGGGCGGGCGGGCTGGGGGGAACGGGGGGGCCCCTGGACAGTCCTGGTGCTGGAGGGGGCTGTGGAGGGGTAGGCACTTGCCGATCCGCCCCTCCAGATCTGATTGCAGAGCTCCAATCAGATCTGGAGGGGTGAATCCCTATGATTTCCTCCGATCGGCAGTTTCACTTTTACACTGCCGATCGGAGGGGGTCCTGGGCATGGGGGGGTTAATCCACCCCTGTGGGGTCATCTACAGGTTGTCACAGAGCAGCAGCATCTGTGACACCTGAGCGACCCCACTCACAGGAGCTGCAGCAGCTCTAATCTGCCAGGACGTTGTGCAACGTCCTGGGTCGTTAACAGGCAGAAACACAGGACGTTGCACAACGTCCTAGGTCGTTAAGGGGTTAAAGCTCCGGAGTTATAACCTCATAAAGTGACACTGGGCAGAATTGTTAAAAATGGTCATTAATGTGGAAATCGGCTCTGTCACTAAGGGGTTAAATGTTTAATGGATGTGCGGCTCCATCATTATAATAATAATAATAATAATAATATAATACCATTGGAATTAATGTGCTCCATTACTATCAATGGGCAGAAAGTAAGAGAAAGGCTGTGATGACATCACTTAAGCGCTGCGGAACATGTTGACGCTATACAAATAAAGTTTTATTATTCCTGTATATGCAAATGAGCGGAACTCTGTGATGTCACAATAGGAATGTGATCTACATTCTGTCTCCTCACTGCTGGGCCATTTCTGCGGTTGGATCTCATTAGAGTAGCACTCACCTAGAATTGCTCGTGTTGGTTTGTGGATTAGCGTTGGTTATTCTGCACAGTGTTGTTGGATCTACATCGGGAGGTAAATCTATTGCTTTTTATAGAACTAGAAGTTTTTAGAAAGACAGAATTTCCCTAAAATCTTATATTTATTATTAACTTCAAATGAACATTCAAACAAGAATCCACGACTTAAAAAATGATGGTGAACTGAATAAAGGGGGAGGAAAGGGTAATCCCTGTCTATTAGAATCCCCCTACCCCTACCTGACAGCGGGGGTCATCACCCTAAAGATTCCCCGTGGTGCCAAATTGAATGGACACTTTATACCCTTTAGGGTAAATACCAGTTTTAAAATACCTAAAATATCTAATGGCCTTTTCTAGTTATTTTTATTGTTTTCTCTTTTGTACACTGAGCTGGTGATAGGGGTAATTGTTTGTTTGTATAATCCTTTATGGCTTAATTTTATTAATAGGGGGTATTCATTTAGTGTGTTTGTAAAAAGAAGTGGTGTCAGAAATGAATTGTAGCTCCAAAAAGAGGGGGAAAAATACAGAAAAAGACGCAAAATGAGGTGGAGGTTAAGTTGGCATATGTGCAATAGTAAGAAGAGCACCGTCACACAGTGGCCAATTCCACAGGCAAAACCCAAGAGAAAAATGGTGCCTGTACCAGGATGGGGGGTGCTATGGTGGGTTCAGGATGGTTGCCATGTATCAGGATGGGGGGCTATGGTGGGTCCAGGATGGGGTGCCAATGAAAAGACAAAAAGTTCCCTAGAAATTATTGACCTCGAGTCACATTGCCGATGTCTAAGCTCCCCATAAACACTCACTCCTGCTGGTTCAGTGGTTACTTGTCAATGAGGTTGGTTTAGTGAATGTGCTGTTCTATCTAATAAGTAGTGAATATGCATGAAGGAGAAGTCTTGTTAATTATAGCCGTCCTCCCACTCACCAAAACAGCCCAGAGTGCCAAAAATTACATATACAAAAAAATGTCCTAGTTGTCCACATAAAGGTAAATTAGGTTCATGGGATATTCTAAATGCCATGATGCAAGTAACCGTCCAATGTAGGTCCACGGCGTGATAGTGAGAGACTTTATCTGTATAATTTGGACACAATTTGGTAATTATAGTAGATGGGCAATGTATGGCATTGTGGCTGTGTTTGGGGAATTTTAATTCATATCATTTGGCAAATGCAACATTGTTACAGGATTATCCAAAATAGTTTGGTGCGATGTTTTCTTGCATTGCACTCGCAGATTTTATATGCGGATGTGAGTGAACCCTTCAGGCATCTAGTTTCTAAAATGGGGTGACTTATGGGGGTTCTCTGCTGTTTAGGCCCCTAGGGGCCCTGCAAATGTGACATGGCGCCTGCAATTTATTTCAGCGTTTCTAAAATTCAAATATTGTTCCTTCCGCTCCGAGTCCTCCCATTTCACCCATTTCTCCAAAGAGGCTTCTGACCACAGGCGGGGTATCGCTGTGCTCATAAGAAAGTGGGTACAAAACTGTGGGGTCACTTTTTGGTTTTACCTCTTATAAAAGTAAAAAATTTGGTGCTAAAGCAACTCTTTTGTGACAAAAAGAAAATGTTCAATATGACATCCTATTGTTATCAAATTCTAAACCTGTGGGTTCACAGTGCTCACTATACCCCTAGATATAATCTGAGGAGTCTAGTTTCCAAAATAGTGTCACTTATATGGGGTTTTCTGCTCTTTAGTTACCTTAGGGGTCCAGGAAATGCAACATGGGGCCCGTCGTCTATTTCAGCCAAATTTGCTTTCCAAACTTCCTATATTGCTCCATCCATTCTGAGTCCGGCTGTTTGTCAGAGGTTTCTGACCACGTGGGGTATCGCCGCATTTAGAATATCCCTGGCAACAAATTTTGGCATCCAATTTGTCATACTATCCCTGGTAAAAGTGAATAAATTGAGGCTAAAGGAACATTTTTAGGTAAAATATAAATGGAATTCCTCTTTCATTCCACCTTGCATTCATTTCTGTGAAGCAGTGAAGGGTTAATAATCCTCTTGAATGTGGTTGAGTACCTTGACAGGGGCAGTTTTTGGAATGGTGTCACTTTTGGGTATTTGCTGTCACTTAGGCCCATCAAAGTCCCTTCAAATGTGATGTGATCGCTAAAAAATGGTCTTGTAAATTTTGATGTATAAATGAGAAATTGCTGATGACCTTTGAAACCTTCTAACTTCCTAACCAAAAAAAATGCTGTTTCCAAAATTGTGCTGATGTAAATTAGACATGCGGGAAATGTGATTTATTAACTATTTTGTGTGACATTAATCTCTGATTTAAGGGCATAAAAACTCAAAAGTTGAAAATTGCTTAATTTTCAAACTTTTCGCCAAAATTCAATTTTTTCACAAATAAATGTAAAAAATATCGTCCTAAATTTATCACTAACATGAAGTACAATCTGTCATGAAATAACAGACTCAGTATTACTGGGGTCCGTTGAAGCTCCAGAGTTATAACCTCATAAAGTGACACTGGGCAGAATTGTTAAAAATGGTTATTAATGTAGAAATTGGCTCTGTCACTAAGGGGTTAAATGTTTAATGGATGTGCGGCTCCATCATTAATTATAATATTATACCATTGGAATGAATGTGCTCCATTACTATCAATGGGCAGGAAGTAAGAGAATGGCTGTGATGACATCACTTCCTGTTTATGCAAATGAGCGGAACTCTGTGATGTCACAATAGGAATGTGTTCTACATTCTGTCTCCTCAGTACTGGACTCATTCTGCAGTTGGATCTCATTAGAGTAGCACTCACCTAGAATTGCTCGTGTTGGTTTGTGGATTAGCGTTGGTTATTCTGCACAGTGTTGTTGGATCTACATCGGGAGGTAAATCTATTGCTTTTTATAGAACTAGAAGTTTTTAGAAAGACAGAATTTCCCTAAAATCTTATATTTATTATTAACTTCAAATGAACATTCAAACAAGAATCCACGACTTAAAAAATGATGGTGAACTGAATAAAGGGGGAGGAAAGGGTAATCCCTGTCTATTAGAATCCCCCTACCCCTACCTGACAGCGGGGGTCATCACCCTAAAGATTCCCCGTGGTGCCAAATTGAATGGACACTTTATACCCTTTAGGGTAAATACCAGTTTTAAAATACCTAAAATATCTAATGGCCTTTTCTAGTTATTTTTATTGTTTTCTCTTTTGTACACTGAGCTGGTGATAGGGGTAATTGTTTGTTTGTATAATCCTTTATGGCTTAATTTTATTAATAGGGGGTATTCATTTAGTGTGTTTGTAAAAAGAAGTGGTGTCAGAAATGAATTGTAGCTCCAAAAAGAGGGGGAAAAATACAGAAAAAGACGCAAAATGAGGTGGAGGTTAAGTTGGCATATGTGCAATAGTAAGAAGAGCACCGTCACACAGTGGCCAATTCCACAGGCAAAACCCAAGAGAAAATGGTGCCTGTACCAGGATGGGGGGTGCTATGGTGGGTTCAGGATGGTTGCCATGTATCAGGATGGGGGGCTATGGTGGGTCCAGGATGGGGTGCCAATGAAAAGACAAAAAGTTCCCTAGAAATTATTGACCTCGAGTCACATTGCCGATGTCTAAGCTCCCCATAAACACTCACTCCTGCTGGTTCAGTGGTTACTTGTCAATGAGGTTGGTTTAGTGAATGTGCTGTTCTATCTAATAAGTAGTGAATATGCATGAAGGAGAAGTCTTGTTAATTATAGCCGTCCTCCCACTCACCAAAACAGCCCAGAGTGCCAAAAATTACATATACAAAAAAATGTCCTAGTTGTCCACATAAAGGTAAATTAGGTTCATGGGATATTCTAAATGCCATGATGCAAGTAACCGTCCAATGTAGGTCCACGGCGTGATAGTGAGAGACTTTATCTGTATAATTTGGACACAATTTGGTAATTATAGTAGATGGGCAATGTATGGCATTGTGGCTGTGTTTGGGGAATTTTAATTCATATCATTTGGCAAATGCAACATTGTTACAGGATTATCCAAAATAGTTTGGTGCGATGTTTTCTTGCATTGCACTCGCAGATTTTATATGCAGATGTGAGTGAACCCTTCAGGCATCTAGTTTCTAAAATGGGGTGACTTATGGGGGTTCTCTGCTGTTTAGGCCCCTAGGGGCCCTGCAAATGTGACATGGCGCCTGCAATTTATTTCAGCGTTTCTAAAATTCAAATATTGTTCCTTCCGCTCCGAGTCCTCCCATTTCACCCATTTCTCCAAAGAGGCTTCTGACCACAGGCGGGGTATCGCTGTGCTCATAAGAAAGTGGGTAACAAACTGTGGGGTCACTTTTTGGTTTTACCTCTTATAAAAGTAAAAAATTTGGTGCTAAAGCAACTCTTTTGTGACAAAAAGAAAATGTTCAATATGACATCCTATTGTTATCAAATTCTAAACCTGTGGGTTCACAGTGCTCACTATACCCCTAGATATAATCTGAGGAGTCTAGTTTCCAAAATAGTGTCACTTATATGGGGTTTTCTGCTCTTTAGTTACCTTAGGGGTCCAGGAAATGCAACATGGGGCCCGTCGTCTATTTCAGCCAAATTTGCTTTCCAAACTTCCTATATTGCTCCATCCATTCTGAGTCCGGCTGTTTGTCAGAGGTTTCTGACCACGTGGGGTATCGCCGCATTTAGAATATCCCTGGCAACAAATTTTGGCATCCAATTTGTCATACTATCCCTGGTAAAAGTGAATAAATTGAGGCTAAAGGAACATTTTTAGGTAAAATATAAATGGAATTCCTCTTTCATTCCACCTTGCATTCATTTCTGTGAAGCAGTGAAGGGTTAATAATCCTCTTGAATGTGGTTGAGTACCTTGACAGGGGCAGTTTTTGGAATGGTGTCACTTTTGGGTATTTGCTGTCACTTAGGCCCATCAAAGTCCCTTCAAATGTGATGTGATCGCTAAAAAATGGTCTTGTAAATTTTGATGTATAAATGAGAAATTGCTGATGACCTTTGAAACCTTCTAACTTCCTAACCAAAAAAAATGCTGTTTCCAAAATTGTGCTGATGTAAATTAGACATGCGGGAAATGTGATTTATTAACTATTTTGTGTGACATTAATCTCTGATTTAAGGGCATAAAAACTCAAAAGTTGAAAATTGCTTAATTTTCAAACTTTTCGCCAAAATTCAATTTTTTCACAAATAAATGTAAAAAATATCGTCCTAAATTTATCACTAACATGAAGTACAATCTGTCATGAAATAACAGACTCAGTATTACTGGGGTCCGTTGAAGCTCCAGAGTTATAACCTCATAAAGTGACACTGGGCAGAATTGTTAAAAATGGTTATTAATGTAGAAATTGGCTCTGTCACTAAGGGGTTAAATGTTTAATGGATGTGCGGCTCCATCATTAATTATAATATTATACCATTGGAATGAATGTGCTCCATTACTATCAATGGGCAGGAAGTAAGAGAATGGCTGTGATGACATCACTTCCTGTTTATGCAAATGAGCGGAACTCTGTGATGTCACAATAGGAATGTGTTCTACATTCTGTCTCCTCAGTACTGGACTCATTCTGCAGTTGGATCTCATTAGAGTAGCACTCACCTAGAATTGCTCGTGTTGGTTTGTGGATTAGCGTTGGTTATTCTGCACAGTGTTGTTGGATCTACATCGGGAGGTAAATCTATTGCTTTTTATAGAACTAGAAGTTTTTAGAAAGACAGAATTTCCCTAAAATCTTATATTTATTATTAACTTCAAATGAACATTCAAACAAGAATCCACGACTTAAAAAATGATGGTGAACTGAATAAAGGGGGAGGAAAGGGTAATCCCTGTCTATTAGAATCCCCCTACCCCTACCTGACAGCGGGGGTCATCACCCTAAAGATTCCCGTGGTGCCAAATTGAATGGACACTTTATACCCTTTAGGGTAAATACCAGTTTTAAAATACCTAAAATATCTAATGGCCTTTTCTAGTTATTTTTATTGTTTTCTCTTTTGTACACTGAGCTGGTGATAGGGGTAATTGTTTGTTTGTATAATCCTTTATGGCTTAATTTTATTAATAGGGGGTATTCATTTAGTGTGTTTGTAAAAAGAAGTGGTGTCAGAAATGAATTGTAGCTCCAAAAAGAGGGGGAAAAATACAGAAAAAGACGCAAAATGAGGTGGAGGTTAAGTTGGCATATGTGCAATAGTAAGAAGAGCACCGTCACACAGTGGCCAATTCCACAGGCAAAACCCAAGAGAAAAATGGTGCCTGTACCAGGATGGGGGGTGCTATGGTGGGTTCAGGATGGTTGCCATGTATCAGGATGGGGGGCTATGGTGGGTCCAGGATGGGGTGCCAATGAAAAGACAAAAAGTTCCCTAGAAATTATTGACCTCGAGTCACATTGCCGATGTCTAAGCTCCCCATAAACACTCACTCCTGCTGGTTCAGTGGTTACTTGTCAATGAGGTTGGTTTAGTGAATGTGCTGTTCTATCTAATAAGTAGTGAATATGCATGAAGGAGAAGTCTTGTTAATTATAGCCGTCCTCCCACTCACCAAAACAGCCCAGAGTGCCAAAAATTACATATACAAAAAAATGTCCTAGTTGTCCACATAAAGGTAAATTAGGTTCATGGGATATTCTAAATGCCATGATGCAAGTAACCGTCCAATGTAGGTCCACGGCGTGATAGTGAGAGACTTTATCTGTATAATTTGGACACAATTTGGTAATTATAGTAGATGGGCAATGTATGGCATTGTGGCTGTGTTTGGGGAATTTTAATTCATATCATTTGGCAAATGCAACATTGTTACAGGATTATCCAAAATAGTTTGGTGCGATGTTTTCTTGCATTGCACTCGCAGATTTTATATGCAGATGTGAGTGAACCCTTCAGGCATCTAGTTTCTAAAATGGGGTGACTTATGGGGGTTCTCTGCTGTTTAGGCCCCTAGGGGCCCTGCAAATGTGACATGGCGCCTGCAATTTATTTCAGCGTTTCTAAAATTCAAATATTGTTCCTTCCGCTCCGAGTCCTCCCATTTCACCCATTTCTCCAAAGAGGCTTCTGACCACAGGCGGGGTATCGCTGTGCTCATAAGAAAGTGGGTAACAAACTGTGGGGTCACTTTTTGGTTTTACCTCTTATAAAAGTAAAAAATTTGGTGCTAAAGCAACTCTTTTGTGACAAAAAGAAAATGTTCAATATGACATCCTATTGTTATCAAATTCTAAACCTGTGGGTTCACAGTGCTCACTATACCCCTAGATATAATCTGAGGAGTCTAGTTTCCAAAATAGTGTCACTTATATGGGGTTTTCTGCTCTTTAGTTACCTTAGGGGTCCAGGAAATGCAACATGGGGCCCGTCGTCTATTTCAGCCAAATTTGCTTTCCAAACTTCCTATATTGCTCCATCCATTCTGAGTCCGGCTGTTTGTCAGAGGTTTCTGACCACGTGGGGTATCGCCGCATTTAGAATATCCCTGGCAACAAATTTTGGCATCCAATTTGTCATACTATCCCTGGTAAAAGTGAATAAATTGAGGCTAAAGGAACATTTTTAGGTAAAATATAAATGGAATTCCTCTTTCATTCCACCTTGCATTCATTTCTGTGAAGCAGTGAAGGGTTAATAATCCTCTTGAATGTGGTTGAGTACCTTGACAGGGGCAGTTTTTGGAATGGTGTCACTTTTGGGTATTTGCTGTCACTTAGGCCCATCAAAGTCCCTTCAAATGTGATGTGATCGCTAAAAAATGGTCTTGTAAATTTTGATGTATAAATGAGAAATTGCTGATGACCTTTGAAACCTTCTAACTTCCTAACCAAAAAAAATGCTGTTTCCAAAATTGTGCTGATGTAAATTAGACATGCGGGAAATGTGATTTATTAACTATTTTGTGTGACATTAATCTCTGATTTAAGGGCATAAAAACTCAAAAGTTGAAAATTGCTTAATTTTCAAACTTTTCGCCAAAATTCAATTTTTTCACAAATAAATGTAAAAAATATCGTCCTAAATTTATCACTAACATGAAGTACAATCTGTCATGAAATAACAGACTCAGTATTACTGGGGTCCGTTGAAGCTCCAGAGTTATAACCTCATAAAGTGACACTGGGCAGAATTGTTAAAAATGGTTATTAATGTAGAAATTGGCTCTGTCACTAAGGGGTTAAATGTTTAATGGATGTGCGGCTCCATCATTAATTATAATATTATACCATTGGAATGAATGTGCTCCATTACTATCAATGGGCAGGAAGTAAGAGAATGGCTGTGATGACATCACTTCCTGTTTATGCAAATGAGCGGAACTCTGTGATGTCACAATAGGAATGTGTTCTACATTCTGTCTCCTCAGTACTGGACTCATTCTGCAGTTGGATCTCATTAGAGTAGCACTCACCTAGAATTGCTCGTGTTGGTTTGTGGATTAGCGTTGGTTATTCTGCACAGTGTTGTTGGATCTACATCGGGAGGTAAATCTATTGCTTTTTATAGAACTAGAAGTTTTTAGAAAGACAGAATTTCCCTAAAATCTTATATTTATTATTAACTTCAAATGAACATTCAAACAAGAATCCACGACTTAAAAAATGATGGTGAACTGAATAAAGGGGGAGGAAAGGGTAATCCCTGTCTATTAGAATCCCCCTACCCCTACCTGACAGCGGGGGTCATCACCCTAAAGATTCCCCGTGGTGCCAAATTGAATGGACACTTTATACCCTTTAGGGTAAATACCAGTTTTAAAATACCTAAAATATCTAATGGCCTTTTCTAGTTATTTTTATTGTTTTCTCTTTTGTACACTGAGCTGGTGATAGGGGTAATTGTTTGTTTGTATAATCCTTTATGGCTTAATTTTATTAATAGGGGGTATTCATTTAGTGTGTTTGTAAAAAGAAGTGGTGTCAGAAATGAATTGTAGCTCCAAAAAGAGGGGGAAAAATACAGAAAAAGACGCAAAATGAGGTGGAGGTTAAGTTGGCATATGTGCAATAGTAAGAAGAGCACCGTCACACAGTGGCCAATTCCACAGGCAAAACCCAAGAGAAAAATGGTGCCTGTACCAGGATGGGGGGTGCTATGGTGGGTTCAGGATGGTTGCCATGTATCAGGATGGGGGGCTATGGTGGGTCCAGGATGGGGTGCCAATGAAAAGACAAAAAGTTCCCTAGAAATTATTGACCTCGAGTCACATTGCCGATGTCTAAGCTCCCCATAAACACTCATTCCTGCTGGTTCAGTGGTTACTTGTCAATGAGGTTGGTTTAGTGAATGTGCTGTTCTATCTAATAAGTAGTGAATATGCATGAAGGAGAAGTCTTGTTAATTATAGCCGTCCTCCCACTCACCAAAACAGCCCAGAGTGCCAAAAATTACATATACAAAAAAATGTCCTAGTTGTCCACATAAAGGTAAATTAGGTTAATGGGATATTCTAAATGCCATGATGCAAGTAACCGTCCAATGTAGGTCCACGGCGTGATAGTGAGAGACTTTATCTGTATAATTTGGACACAATTTGGTAATTATAGTAGATGGGCAATGTATGGCATTGTGGCTGTGTTTGGGGAATTTTAATTCATATCATTTGGCAAATGCAACATTGTTACAGGATTATCCAAAATAGTTTGGTGCGATGTTTTCTTGCATTGCACTCGCAGATTTTATATGCAGATGTGAGTGAACCCTTCAGGCATCTAGTTTCTAAAATGGGGTGACTTATGGGGGTTCTCTGCTGTTTAGGCCCCTAGGGGCCCTGCAAATGTGACATGGCGCCTGCAATTTATTTCAGCGTTTCTAAAATTCAAATATTGTTCCTTCCGCTCCGAGTCCTCCCATTTCACCCATTTCTCCAAAGAGGCTTCTGACCACAGGCGGGGTATCGCTGTGCTCATAAGAAAGTGGGTAACAAACTGTGGGGTCACTTTTTGGTTTTACCTCTTATAAAAGTAAAAAATTTGGTGCTAAAGCAACTCTTTTGTGACAAAAAGAAAATGTTCAATATGACATCCTATTGTTATCAAATTGGGTTCACAGTGCTCACTATACCCCTAGATATAATCTGAGGAGTCTAGTTTCCAAAATAGTGTCACTTATATGGGGTTTTCTGCTCTTTAGTTACCTTAGGGGTCCAGGAAATGCAACATGGGGCCCGTCGTCTATTTCAGCCAAATTTGCTTTCCAAACTTCCTATATTGCTCCATCCATTCTGAGTCCGGCTGTTTGTCAGAGGTTTCTGACCACGTGGGGTATCGCCGCATTTAGAATATCCCTGCCAACAAATTTTGGCATCCAATTTGTCATACTATCCCTGGTAAAAGTGAATAAATTGAGGCTAAAGGAACATTTTTAGGTAAAATATAAATGGAATTCCTCTTTCATTCCACCTTGCATTCATTTCTGTGAAGCAGTGAAGGGTTAATAATCCTCTTGAATGTGGTTGAGTACCTTGACAGGGGCAGTTTTTGGAATGGTGTCACTTTTGGGTATTTGCTGTCACTTAGGCCCATCAAAGTCCCTTCAAATGTGATGTGATCGCTAAAAAATGGTCTTGTAAATTTTGATGTATAAATGAGAAATTGCTGATGACCTTTGAACCCTTCTAACTTCCTAACCAAAAAAAATGCTGTTTCCAAAATTGTGCTGATGTAAATTAGACATGCGGGAAATGTGATTTATTAACTATTTTGTGTGACATTAATCTCTGATTTAAGGGCATAAAAACTCAAAAGTTGAAAATTGCTTAATTTTCAAACTTTTCGCCAAAATTCAATTTTTTCACAAATAAATGTAAAAAATATCGTCCTAAATTTATCACTAACATGAAGTACAATCTGTCATGAAATAACCGACTCAGTATTACTGGGGTCCGTTGAAGCTCCAGAGTTATAACCTCATAAAGTGACACTGGGCAGAATTGTTAAAAATGGTTATTAATGTAGAAATTGGCTCTGTCACTAAGGGGTTAAATGTTTAATGGATGTGCGGCTCCATCATTAATTATAATATTATACCATTGGAATGAATGTGCTCCATTACTATCAATGGGCAGGAAGTAAGAGAATGGCTGTGATGACATCACTTCCTGTTTATGCAAATGAGCGGAACTCTGTGATGTCACAATAGGAATGTGTTCTACATTCTGTCTCCTCAGTACTGGACTCATTCTGCAGTTGGATCTCATTAGAGTAGCACTCACCTAGAATTGCTCGTGTTGGTTTGTGGATTAGCGTTGGTTATTCTGCACAGTGTTGTTGGATCTACATCGGGAGGTAAATCTATTGCTTTTTATAGAACTAGAAGTTTTTAGAAAGACAGAATTTCCCTAAAATCTTATATTTATTATTAACTTCAAATGAACATTCAAACAAGAATCCACGACTTAAAAAATGATGGTGGAGCAGGAGAAAAGGGTAATCCCTGTCTATTAGATTCCCCCTACCCCTACCTGACAGCGGGGTGGGCACCCTAAAGATTCCCTGTGATGCCAAATTGAATGGACACTTTAGACTCTTTAGGATAAATACCAGTTTTACAATACCTAAAATATCTAATGGCCTTTGTCAGTTATTTTTATGTATTGTTTTCTCTTTTTTTACACTGAGCTGGTGATAGGGGTAATAGTTTGTTTGTATATTCCTTTATGGCTTAATTTTATTAATTTTATTAATTCATTTAGTGTAGTTGTAAAAAAAAAAAAGTGGTGTCAGAAATGAATTGTAGCTCCAAAAAGAGGGGGAAAAATACAGAAAAAGACCCAAAATGAGTCGGAGGATGAGTTGGTATATGTGCAATAGTAGGAAGAGCACCATCACACAGTGGCCAATTCCACAGGCAAAACCCAAGAGAAAAATGGTGCCATGTACCTGGATAGGTGGCTATGCTGGGTCCAGGATGGGTGCCATGTACCAAGATAGGAGGGCTATGGGGCTATGGTGACTCCAGGATGGGGAACATGAATACTGAATGTAAGATGGACGCTCGCATTATAAGATGGAGGCCATTTAACATTAAAATGATTTTTTTTCTCATTTCCTTCACCAAATTTGGGGTGCTTCTTATAATCTGGTCTATCTTATAAAGTCTTAGAAAGCGAAGAAAAACAGTAAATGTCCTTTTTTTTATACTTATATGTATTATTTTCTCTTTTTAACACTGAGCTGGTGATAGGGGTAATAGCTTGTTTGTATAAACCTTTATGGCTTAATTTTATTAATAGGGGGTATTCATTCAGTGTATTTGTAAAAAAAAGTGGTTTTATTAATGAATTGTAGCTCAAAAACCAGGGGGAGGGGGGAAATACAGAAAAAGACCCAAAATGAGCTGGAGGATAAGCTGGTATATGTGCAATAGTAAGAAGAGCACCGTCACACAGTGGGCAATTCCACAGGCAAAACCCAAGAGAAAAACAGTGTGAACCAAGGGCCCAGTGTTATTTACATATATTACTACCATTTACCTATTTACGTACTATAGGGTATATAGACATATAGACATTTTGTGTTTTTCTCTTGGGTTTAGTATATGTAATGGACGATATATTCAATGTTCTCATCCACATGTATGGGGATATCCTGATTAAAGGGAGGCTCTCCAGTACTTACAGGTGAAACCAGAAGTTTCCATACACTATATATAAAGACACATCTGCAGGTTTTTCTCACTATCTGACATGAAATCTGAATAACCCTTTCCTGTTTTAGGTCAATTATGATTACAATAATTATTAATATTTGCCAAATGCCAGAATAATGAGGGAGAGAATTTCTTAAGGGATTTTATTACTTTCTGTAACGTCACAAGTTTACATTCACTGAGATTACTCTGCCTTTATACAATTTGGGACAGCCCATATGATGATGTCATGTGTTTGGAAGCTTCTGATAGGTTTATTGGCAACATCTGAGTTAATAAAAGACACACCTGTGGATGTATTTTAATGCATCTCCATTTAATGGGCGCGCATGGAGATGGAGATCCGCGGCCATTAAATCTCGAGTGTCCAGTTGCAGCTCGACAATGCAATACAGGAACATAGAAAATGGCGGACCCCACCTCGCATCTGACACCCCCACTGCATCGGGTCCACAGCTGTGTCCCCAGCATCTGTGCCCCTGTGGACCCTGCGTTCTGTACCTCCGCTCCACCCCTGCAACCCCCCTCGGTAAGCCATGGGCGGTTATGGGGTGTCTAGGATATGTGTCATGTGCCAGGATGGGGGGGGGGCTATGGTGGGTCCAGGATGGGGTGCCATGTACCAGGTTTGGGGGACTATGCTGGGTCCAGGAAGGGGTGCCATGTACCAGGATTGGGTGGCTATGGTGGGTCAAAGCACGTTCGTCTCTGTGACACAGAACCCGTCTCCTTCCTGAGCGGTATGATGGCTGGACATTCCCATCTTGTTTGTACTTGACTATAAATGTTTGTACAGATGAACGAGGCAAATCCTCAATTCTCTTACTGATATCTTGGCTGATTTTTTTTAGACTTTACTATGATTCTACACGAAGATGCAGTGTGTTTCAGGTGTGTATTAGAATACATCATCTAGAATAGATGTCTCTAATCAACTCAGATATTGCCAATAAGCCTATCAGAAGCTTCCAAACACATGACATCATATGGGATGTTCCAAATTGTATAAAGGCATAATAAACTTAGTGTATGTAAACTTGTGACTTTGCTGAAAGTAATAAAAATGATTTAAAACATTCTGTCATTATTCAGACATTTGGTAAATATTAATAATTATGGTAATCCTGATTGACCTAAAAAGTCAAGGTTCATTCTGATTTCATGTCAGATAGTGAGAAAATCATGCAGATGTGTGTTTTTATATAGAGTATGGAAACGTCTGCTTTCACCTGTAGATATTGATGACGTATCCTTACCTTTTGGATAAATCATCCATATCAGGTCTTTTTGGATCTGACGTCCGTCACCCCCATGTTCAGCTGTGCACAGGGTCTCTGCAGCCAGAAGTGAAGTAGCTCCATTCACTGTATAGGGTTGTCTTATATAGAAACATCCCCGCTCATGTCCTCTAAACCATGAAGTGGGACATCAAAAAGCATTTTTACCAGGGCACCATTCAGCCTAAAGCCCTGTCTTGTTCTCCCCTGTAATGTACAGAAATGCATCCAGCTGTTTACTAGGGTTGGGGATACATCCATCTATTGCTGTATAGTGTATATATAAACTTTCTGCACAATGGAGTTACAGAGGCTCCATGTATTGTGGCATCTGGGCACAATGTAATAAAAGCATCATTTTTTTTCATTGTTTTTAAGGTGTGAGACCTAACTCTCCCCATCAGTGAGTTCATCGGAGGCGACACCGGCAGTGTATCCAGCCAGGATCACTGCAGAAAGCAAAGCTGTACAGTGAGTATAACGGCGGAGGACCTGGGCCCCTCTGTCCTTCCTCCTTAGACTGATATGACATCACTTTTACATCAAGATGGGGACGAGTTCTGTGGCTGCTGTCTTCCCCCTGTGTGGACTCTCCTCTGTCTGCTGTCTCTCTCCTAGTATATGTAAATAAATGTATTTTTAGTTAAAAATCTGTTTCGGTGTTTTTTTTTTTAAATAATTAAACAAGCAGCTACTCGCTGCCAACCCCACCTGCATGGTGTTACCTTTGCTGGCAATGAAAAATACAGGGGAGCTATATATTTTTTTTTTTAGTTATTTAAATATATACCGTATATACTCGCGTATAAGCCGAGTTTTTCAGCCCAAAAATTGGGCTGAAAAGTCCCCCCTCGGCTTATACGCGAGTCAATACGGTCCCCCTCAAAGTTTGGCGCCCCCACCTCACTTTCTGGCCCCCCCCGCATGCAGCACTGCGCTGATACATTACCTGTCTAGCAGCTGTCATCCTCCGGTCGCGGATTGCGGCTCCTGGGCTCTGGACTCCATCTTCCTCTGTGTCTTCCTTGACATGTGACCGGCCGGCGTCGCGATGACGTCATCGCGACGAGCCCGGCGGCCACAAACCAGGAAGACAGAGAGGAAGATGGAGCCCGGAGCCCAGGAGCCGCGATCCGCCACCGGAGGATGACAGCTGCTAGACAGGTAATGTATGAGCGCAGCGCTGCATGCGGGGGGGCCAGAAAGTGAGGTGGGGGTGCCAAACTATGAGGGGGGCCCTGCTGGGGCCCTGTATACTACCACTGGGGCTGCTGTATACCACTGGGGCTGCTGTATACCACTGGGGCTGTATGTATACTACCACTGGGGCTGTATGTATACTACCACTGGGGCTGTATGTATACTACCACTGGGGCTGTATATACCACTGGGGCTGCTGTATACTACTGGGGCTGTATGTATACTACCACTGGGGCTGTATGTATACTACCACTGGGGCTGTATATACCACTGGGACTGCTGTATACTACTGGGGCTGTATGTATACTACCACTGGGGCTGTATGTATACTACTGGGCTGTATGTATACTACCACTGGGGCTGCTGTATACTACTGGGGCTGTATGTATACTACCACTGGGGCTGTATGTATACTACCACTGGGGCTGCTGTATACTACTGGGGCTGTATGTATACTACCACTGGGGCTGTATGTATACTACCACTGGGGCTGCTGTTATACTACTGGGGCTGTATATACTACTGGGGCTGTATATACTACTGGGGCTGCCTGTATACTACCACTGGGGCTGTATATACCACTGGGGCTGTATATACTACTGGGGCTGCCTGTATACTACCACTGGGGCTGTATATACTGCTGGGGCCCTGTATACTACCACTGGGGCTGTATGTATACTACCACTGGGGCTGTATATACTACTGGGGCTGCTGGATACTACCACTGGGGCTGTATATACTACTGGGGCTGTATATACTACTGGGGCTGTATGTATACTACCACTGGGGCTGTATATACCACTGGGGCTGTATATACTACTGGGGCTGCGTGTATACTACCACTGGGGCTGTATATACTACTGGGGCTGCGTGTAGACTACCACTGGGGCTGCTGCTGTATACTACCACTGGGGCTGCTGTATATACCTCTGGGGCTGCTGTATACTACCACTGGGGCTGCTGCTGTATATACCACTAGGGCTGCTGCTGTAACACTGCTGGGGCCTGTATATACCACTGGGGAGGCTGCTGTATACCACACTGCTGGGGGCTGTATACCTGTGCTGGGGTCCACCCTCGGCTTATACACGAGTCAATAGATTTTCCCAGGTTTTGGGGGCAAAAGTAGGGGGGTCGGCTTATACACGGGTCGGCTTATACACGAGTATATACGGTAACTAAAAAGAAAAACTTGGTGTGGGCTTCACCATATTTTCTCTTCCCAGCCAAAATAACCCAGGCGGCTGGGGGCTGTAATTCTCAGCATGGTAAGTCCCAAGCGTTCTGTGCCCCCACACTGAAAATTGCCTCCATGAGAAGACGCCAAAACTGGCAGTTACCCCACTCTTCCACCTACTGTGTAGCGTTGGCAGACTCACTAACAGAGGTTGATGTTAGAATTTTTTGGCAGCTGACGTCAGGCCCTATTGTTAATGTCAGTCTTCAGTATGACAGCTGGTCATTAGCAATATTTTCAGTAAAGTCACAAAAAACACAGAGAAAAATCCTTTATTACATACAAAATAGACAGAGATACCTCGTTATCCACTTTATTAGCTCCCATCAAACTCCCCTCCGACGTAATCCTGTTATTACTGTAATCTAGAGGTGAGGCGGCGTGATGCGACACGTGGCCACCATCTTTGTATATACAAGTGTCCAAATATGGCAGGCGCGTGAGTGTGTGGGCGGGAGTGAGCAGGAAGTGTTGGGGGTGAAATGACCTTCAGTTATGTTATCTGGCTCGGTCCATGTTTGCGGGGGTAAATAGCTTGCATGGGGCTGCAGCGATGGGTTTGTGGCGGGCATGCTGTGCGGTTAGGTGACTGAGCGGGGATTATTGGGCTGCAGGTGGCTTCTGCAGGGGTGTTTGTAGTGTTGGCGGAACCACTTGCAGGTGGCATATTTGCACACCCATCACTTCAGTGTTCAAATATGGCCACCGGAAGTAGTGCTAGCCAATCCCGTGATAGGAGGGCACGATTAGGGTTAGGGATTAGGGAAGTGGATGACAGACGCCCCAAGGTAAGTATTATACAAGATATTGGCTGCATTATATTATATGGAGGTTGCATAACATTATTTGGAGGCAGTATTATATTACATGGAAGACTATGTGGAGTGCATTATAATATATAGAGGACTATGAGGAAGCATTATTCTACATAGAAGGCAATATGGTGCCCATTATAGTATATGGAGGACCAGGGCCGGCCTTAGGCTGAATGGTGCCCTGTGCAAATATGCCATTTGGTGCCCCCACCAAGATGAAGATTTGTTTCTCGTCTGATTTAAATGCATCATGAACAAATCATTAAAGTCATTATCAGTACTTGAATACAACACCAGAACCTTCATCAGTACAGGAATATATACTCAGAACCTTAATCAGTAAATTAACAAATCACCAGATCCACCATCAATACAGGAGTACAACACAAGAATCACCATCACTAAATGATCACCAGAACCATTACCATTACATGAGTATATCACCAGAACCACCATCAGTAAATGACTACATCACCAAAACTATCATCAGTACATGAATACATCACGAGAACAATGATCAATACATTTATGCAGATACACATATAAACATATACATCTTAAAAGAGATAGTATTACAGTGTTGGCCAAAAGTATTGACACCCCTGCAATTCTGTCAGATAATACTCAGTTTCTTCCTGAAAATGATTGCAATCACAAATTCTTTGGTATTATTATCTTTATTTAATTTGCCTTAAATGAAAAAACACAAAAGAGAATGAAGCAAAAAGCAAAACATTGATCATTTCACACAAAACTCCAAAAATGGGCCAGACAAAAGTATTGGCACCCTCAGTCTAATACTTGGTTGCACAACCTTTAGCCAAAATAACTGCGATCAACCGCTTCCTGTAACCATCAATGAGTTTCTTACAATGCACTTCATAATGCCATGCACACGGTCAAGCAGTCCAGTGCCAGAGGCAGCAAAGCCAAAACATGAGGGAACCTCCACCATGTTTGACTGTAGGGACCGTGTTCTTTTCTTTGAATGCCTCTTGCCCAAAAAGAGAGAACATTCTTCCAAAACGTTTTAGGCTTTCTCAGGTAAGTTTTGGCAAACTCCAGCCTGGCTTTTTTATGTCTCGGGGTAAGAAGTGGGGTCTTCCTGGGTCTCCTACCATACAGGCCATTTTCATTCAGACGCCGACGGATAGTACGGGTTGACACTGTTGTACCCTTGGACTGCAAGGGCAGCTTGAACTTGTTTGGATGTTAGTCGAGGTTCTTTATCCACCATCCGCACAATCTTGCGTTGAAATCTCTTGTCAATTTTTCTTTTCCGTCCACATCTAGGGAGGTTAGCCACAGTGCCATGGGCTTTAAACTTCTTGATGGCACTGCGCACAGTAGACACAGGAACATTCAGGTCTTTGGAGATGGACTTGTAGCCTTGAGATTGCTCATGCTTCCTCACAATTTGGTTTCTCAAGTCCTCAAACTGTTCTTTGGTCTTCTTTCTTTTCTCCATGCTCAATATGGTACACACAAGGACACAGGACAGAGGTTGAGTCAACTTTAATCCATGTCAACTGGCTGCAAGTGTGATTTAGTTATTGCCAACACCTGTTAGGTGCCACAGGAAAGTTACAGGTGCTGTTAATTACACAAATTAGAGAAGTATCACATGATTTTTCTAACAGTGCCAATACTTTTGTCCACCCCCTTTTCTATGTTTGGTGTGGAATTATATCCAATTTGGCTTTAAGACAATTCTTTTTGTGTTTTTTTCATTGAAGACAAATTAAATGAAGATAATAATACCAAAGAATTTGTGATTGCAATCATTTTCAGGAAGAAACTGAGTATTATCTGACAGAATTGCAGGGGTGTCCATACTTTTGGCCAACACTGTATGTATTGTGGTGATGTGGCCCCTGGCCGGGTGCATCACACGGGTTATCAGTGCAGATCTCTCTGTTCACATGGGCCGGTTTTCCTGATTGTGTGTGCTGTCTGAAACCTGTCCGGTGTACAGGGGGTTAACAGCTGAAGGGTTTTCATGCGCTGAGTGAACAGCTGAGTGTGAGTGCTGAAGATCTGGGTTAATTCATGAGCCTAATGAGCGGATGTGTCTGAACCTGGGTATGAGTGCTTTGCTGGGTAAATCTGAATGATACACAGGGGGTTAATCACATCTCAGGTCTGTGTGTGAGTGAGATGTGCTGATTGACTCACTGTGTTGCAGCTGTGGGTGAGGTAGCCTGGATAAGAACCTTCCATATGTCTGAGTGAAGAGAGGACGATGGGAGTCAGAAGTCCAGACCACTGCAATGTGAGGACTTGCTGGAAGTGATCCGTCCCCGGTGGGGGAAGTGAAGGGAGCCTGCCAGCTTCATGCCGGTGCACCTGATGTGTGCATGCCAGCCAGTGATGAGGACCGAGGACGGCTCAAGGGCCAGGCGGTCGTATGTGTATTTAAGGACCGAAGACGGCTCAAGGGCCAGGCGGTCATAAGTGTAGCCGACTTTGGGACTGACTGTGCTAGTCGTGATATGGTCCCGTTGACTATGTGATGAGTTATGTAAAAATGCCATGTGTGATGTATGATGTGTATGATGCAGTGTGGGTTGAGACTCCCTAGGAGTAGGTTGAGGATCCCTACAATAGGATGGGGAATAATCCCTGTCAGGGTGTTAGGCGGAGGTAACCGCCATTGGGACCGACAATAGGTCATGAAATGGTCCCGTTGATCCTCATGTGAATGTAATGTAACCAGGGTGTAATGTAATGTGAATGTCATACACTTCAATGTAATGATATGCATATTATATGTGAAAATGTAAAAAGGGTGTTGTGTGTTACCAGTGGTTTATGACGTTAAATAAACTACTGTGTGTTATGTTATCCATTAAAAATGTAGTCGCTGCTGTCACTTTCCCCATGCTAAGCGGGTTCCCCTGGGGCGCTACCTCACAGTATACAAAGCAAAATTAATAGCTGTTAGTAAATTCTACTTCGCAATACCTTTGTACATTTGGTAGAAACTGACAGTGATTCTCTATGGGCCATTAACCAGGTAATCATGTTTACAACTATAGTGTTGCACCCTATCAGGGATTCAGGAGAATGTGCTGGTGGGGCCATTCACAGTAATGATACAGATGGAGTCACAGTGAGCTGTCAGATATCATTTTTGGTCATATACCCCTAGTTGACAACCCCTTTAATGACATTGGCTGTGCATTTGCGCTTGGTGTCCTGCTGCAAAATAAATTTGGAGCTAATCAGACGCCTGCTTGATTGTCTTGTGGACAAAAATGATGGTGGACAGAGCACACGGTGACTATCTGCATCATTATAGTCAATGTCCCTATCAGCGTCTACAATCAAATGCTGTTTTGCAAGGGGCTCGGACGAACGCCCTGATGGAGCCACTACATGAATGCTGAACCACTATCTGAACATACAAGTACTCCTTATGGTGCATTTACACAACACAGGCTGCTAATCACCTGATGCATGAGCAAAACGTTTGTCCATTGGGTGAAATAAGTTATAAGCTTGCTGCCTAAATATCATTATTCTCTGCAGCATGGTCCTGCATATACATGTGCTGCCGAGAACAATATTATAACTTGTGCACAGAAGGAGCACATTAAAGGGGTTGTCCAGGTTTGTCTTGTGATATAAGTAAAGCGAGGCCGTGTACATCTAGTCAGAATGTGGCCAGAAGTGTGCAAATCGCACAGCTGTGGTCACATGACAGCCGCTCTCACCACCGACACCGGTACACCCTGATAGCACACAGTGCGCATGCTATGAGGATTCACAAGTCTGCAGTCAAAGGCTATTAAACGACTGATGATCGGTTACATATACCAGGCCAGCGGTCGTTTAAAAGTGGCAATTGTCCAGTATAAACGCTCCCTTAGATCCAGGTACCTGATTAGTTGACTTTTTCTCTGATTGGATTTGGCTCATCCGATTCTTCTTCATCTTGTTCAGACATCATGATGACTCTCACATCCACAGCTCGTCTCTGAAGACTTCCAGCCTCTCTGCTCTTCTGCGGCACATTCCAGCACAATGCCCTTAGAAATAACAGCATCAATATAATTACACCTAAATAAAAATATCTGCCTATGCTGTACACTACATAAGACTTATATTATGTACCTGAATAAATATCTCAGATAGAGGAAATCCAGCAAATCCATGTTCCAATTTAAAATGTCGACTTTATTAGCACAAGTAAAAGGCTTCACATCTACAGAGGCAGCCGACACGTTTCCATCGTTAGGTCATGGTCTTCATCAGTAAGGGTACCTTTACACGCCGCTACAGGATGGTGGAAACAACCGGGTGCTTCACGTGCACGAGCACCCACAAACGGTTGAAAACGGTACCTGCACCGCCTTTACACGCCGCTACAAGGTGCGCTACAGTAGGTTACATCTATCTCTAGATACACCGCCGGGTGCCACAAGTTACCTTCTGCAGAGCACCTTACCCCATTTACATGCCACTACAACAAGGTAATATGGGCGGACCTGGTGCAGCAGGGACAACACATAGGCGTGCCACAATTGTGGATTACAAGACGCTCGTACGATGATTGGACAATGCAATAGCATCATGATTGGCCAGGCAGCGCAGGAAGGCTGGCTAATACATGACGCTATTGCAATTGTGCAGTGTAACTGGTCAGCTCCTTAAATATGCCGCCCTATGCAGCGTCTACCAATCGTAACGCAGGAGCTTCCTCCAATGATCGCTGAAGGGGGGTGGTTTCACAGAGGCTGTGTCACGCCCCAGGGATTTAACTAGGTGGCGAAAAAACCTTACCCTACCTTATTTACACGCCGATACAGGCCGTAACCATCGCCTTGAACTGAACCTGTTTATGAGCACTGCTCGGAAACAGGTACATGAAGTGACGGGTGGAAACAACCATCTTTACACGCCGCTACCTCGGGTTGATTTGGCGGTGCAAGATACATTTCTCTCATGTACCCGGTTGTTTCCACCATCCTGTAGCGGCGTGTAAAGATACCCTAAGGCCTAATGGTTGAAAAGCGTCTTTTGTGTGACGTTGGCTGCCTCTGTGGACGTGAAGCTTTTTACTTGTGCTAATAAATATCGATGTTTTAAATTGGCACATCAATTTCTGGATTTCCTCTATGTGATTTATCTACATGCAGCCCGGGACCAGCGGTCAGCCGCGGTTTTTTCACGGCCGCACCTGCCGCAAGTGCCATAACGCACTTGCCGCAAGCCCGCATATACATTGTATGGGGCTTGCCGCAAGTGTGCCGCAAGTGCAGCCGTTATGCGGTAATCACGGCAGTTGCGTTTTTTTCACCGCAACTGCCGCGATTTAAAAAAATCACTGATGTTAAAGTACCCTTAGGGTATGTGCCCACAGGACGTTTTTGCTGCGTTTTTCCTGCGGTTTCTGCATGCAGTTTACCATTGGTTTTATGGTAATTTATGCTAATTTGTTCCTGTGGTTTTGATTCCCAGCAAAACCAATGTGTTTCACAGAAATGCTATGCCCACACATCGGTTCTGCAAGTGTCAAGAACTGTCAAATCCCTGAGGTTTTGGTGCGGATGGGAAAGAATTGACATGTTAATTATTTTCCTGCATTTTTGCTAAAGTCAATGGAAAAAAAGCAGGAAAAACGCACAAAAAACGCGCAAAAAACGCAGACAAGATCATAGCTAATCTCCTGTCAAGGACTCGAGGATCCTCAGGTTTTGCTGCGTTCAGGACTGTGGGCACAGACCCTTATACACTTGAATAAATATTTGCCCCACTATATCCCTGCCCAAAAAGTGACCCCCCCCACACTGTCTCTCACTATAGATGCCCTCCTTACTGTCCCCTTCATATAATGTGACACCATCCCTCCTCCACAAACTACAGCTGCATCACTGTTTTTCCTTATGAAAATATTCTACAAACCCTCCCCCCATATAAACCATGGCCTATACGCTGTCTGTACTACCAATGTACCTGCGATATGGCCCCCATACGGTCAAAAACTTTCATGCCCCTCCTCACTCTACCCCCTCTACATATGGTTCCACCTTTTCACATGGTACCTCCTCTATAATTTGCCCTCACACAGCTTGTACCTCCACATCACACAGCCTGTAGCCCCACATCACACAGCCTGTACCTGCACATCACACACCCTGCACCCCTCATCACACAGCCTGTACCCGTACATCACACAGCCCGTATTCCACGGCCTGTACCCCCACATCACACAGTCTGTATCCCAAATCATACAGCCCGTACCCCCACATCACACAGCCTGTACCTGCACATCACACACCCCGTACCCAAAATCATACAGCCCGTACCCCTACATCACACAGCCTGTACCCGCACATAACACTGACTGTATCCCACATCATACTGACTGTACCCCCACATCACACTGACTGTACCCCCACATCACACTGACCAACCCATACCCCCATATCACACAGCCCGTACCCTCACATCACACAGCCTGTACCCTCACATCACAACACACCCTGTACCCACACATCACACTGCCTGTACGCCAAATCATACAGCCCGTACCCCACATCACACAGCCTGTACCCGCACATAACACTGTATCCCACATCACACAGCCCGTACCCCCACATCACACAGCCTGTACCCGCACATAACACTGTATCCCACATCACACAGCCCGTACCCCCACATCATACTGCCTGTACCCCACATCATACAGCCAGTACCCCCACATCACACACCCTGCATCCCTCATCACACAGCCCGTACCCCCACATCACACTGCCTGTACCCCCACATCACACACCCTGCACCCCTCATCACACAGCCCATACCCACACATCACACAGCCTGTACTCCACATCACACAGCCCGTACCCCCACATCATACAGCCCATACCCACACATCACACAGCCCGTACCCCCGCATCACATAGCCTGTACCTGCACATCACACAGTCCGTACCCCACGGCCTGTACCCACACCTCACACTACCTGTACCCCAAATCATACAGCCCGTACCCCCACATCACACAGTCTGTACCTGCACATAACACTGACTGTATCCCACATCATACTGCCTATACTCCAGATCATACAGCCCGCACCCCCACATCACACCACCTGCACCCCTCATCACACAGCCTGTACCCCTACATCACACAGCCTGTATGCCAAATCATACAGCCCGTACCCCCACATCACACAGCCTGTACCTGCACATCACACAGCCCGTACCACAAATCATACAGCCCGTACCCCCACATCACACAGCCTGTACCTGCACATCCCACAGCCTGTACCCCACGGCCTGTACCCACACATCACACTGCCTGTACGTCAAATCATACAGCCCGTACCCCCACATCACACAGCGTGTACCCGCACATAACACTGACTGTATCCCACATCACACAGCCCGTACCCCCACATCATACTGCCTGTACCCCACATCATACAGCCCGTACCCCCACATCACACACCCTGCACCCCTCATCACACAGCCCATACCCCCACATCACACAGCCTGTATCCCCACATCACACAGCCCATAACCCCCGGCCTGTACCCCTGCATCACACTGCCTGTACCGTCACATAACACAGCCCGTACCCCAAATCATACAGCCCGCACCCCCACATCACACAGCCTGTACTCCACATCACACACCCTACATCCCTCATCACACAGCCTGTACCCCACGGCCTGTACCCACACATCACACTGCCTGTACGTCAAATCATACAGCCCGTACCCCCACATCACACAGCGTGTACCCGCACATAACACTGACTGTATCCCACATCACACAGCCCGTACCCCCACATCATACTGCCTGTACCCCACATCATACAGCCCGTACCCCACATCACACACCCTGCACCCCTCATCCAAAAGCCCATACCCCCACATCACACAGCCTGTATCCCCACATCACACAGCCCATAACCCCCGCTGTACCCCTGCATCACACTGCCTGTACCGTCACATAACACAGCCCGTACCCCAAATCATACAGCCCGCACCCCCACATCACACAGCCTGTACTCCACATCACACACCCTGCATCCCTCATCACACAGCCCGTACCCCATGGCCTGTACCCACACATCACACTGCCTGTACGCCAAATCATACAGCCCGTACACCCATATTATACAGCCCATACCCACACATCACACAGCCCGTACCCCCGCATCACATAGCCTGTACCTGCACATCACACAGTCCGTACCCCACGGCCTGTACCCACACCTCACACTGCCTGTACCCCAAATCATACAGCCCGTACCCCCACATCACACACCCTGCACCCCTCATCACACAGCCCATACCCCCACATCACACAGCCTTGCTCTCCCTGCAGCGCCCCCTGGCGGCCGGCGCCCTGTGTGACCGCATGACTCTATGGAGCCAGCTATGTGGAGGACTATGTGGGGCCCATTACCTTATGAAAGGTTATGTGGGGGCATTATAATACTGGACTGGCATTGTTTAGGCCCTAAACTTTAGGGCATTATAATATTTGTAGGGCTGTGAAGGAGCAGTTCCACTTTATGGAGGCTTCTGTAGGGCCATTATACTGTATGAGAAGATGAAGGCCTGATGCTTTCTCATCTGGAGGGCAGTGACATCACAATGGGTGCGGGTTCTGTGGTGCTCGGGGCAGAGTCTGTCTGTCCTCCTGTGCGGTCTCTCCCTTTCCACTGTTTTTACCCCTCGCTCTGTCCCCCTGTGCTGCCTCATCTCTGCCCTTGTGGTCACTCTCTGCCTCCCCTGTGGTCACTCTCTGTCCCCCCTGCGCTGCCTCATCTCTGCCCTTGTGGTCACTCTCTGCCTCCCCTGTGGTCACTTTCTGCCTTCCCTGTGGTCACTCTGCCTCCCCTGTGGTCACTCTCTGTCCCCCCTGTGCTGCCTCATCTCTGCCCCTTGTGGTCACTCTCTGCCTCCCCTGTGGTCACTCTCTGTCCCCCTCTGCACTCAGTCTCATGCGGCGGAGGCTTGAGGAAGAGGATAGTGGCATGAGAAACTGGCGCAGTTCCTCATTAGGGGGGGCTGTGGGGTTAGCAAGGTGAGCAGAGTGAAAGTCGGGCGAGAGCAGGTTGAGCGGGATAAGGAGTGAGAGAGAGCTGAGTGCGGGGTGAGTGCAGCGCAGAGTGAGTGCAGTGCAATGCAGAGTATGTGCAGTAAAGACTGCATAGAGTGCAGTGTGGGGAGAGTGCAGGGAAAGTAGTTCAGGGAGAGTGGAGTGCAGAGTGAGTGCAGTGGAGAGTTTAGGGAGAGTGCAGTGCGGGGAGAGTACAGGGAAAGTGTAGTTCGGGGAGACTGGAGTGCAGAGTGAGTGCAGTGGAGAGTTTGGGGAGAGTGCAGTGGAGAGTTTGGGGAGAGTGCAGTGCAGGGAGAGTGCAGTGCGGGATGAGTGTGGGGTGATTTTGGTACGGACTGCAGTACCTGGCTGCTGCTGCTGTCTGTGCTCCCCAAAGTCCATGTCAGCTTAAGGACATGTGGTGACATCACTGTCATGATCTGGGTCCGCCAATGACAGTGACATCACCACAGGACCTGTAAGCTTATCAGGCGGCAGCTCACATGTCCTGCGCATCATGCAATAAAAGGAAAATTACTTTCTAAGGGCTGCAAAGTTGTGAGATATGTTCTTTTGTGACCTAGACGAATATTTTTATTATATGTTTTTGGGGGTATATGATGCCAATTAGCAATTCTGCTATGGGGGCCCATGATTTCCATGTACACCGCTGGTCATGGCACTGACACCATGTATTATGGCACATGGGACCAAAGGTGACCCTAGCCTCTCTGCTGCCTGACGCAAACTGCATAACAGCGCCCTCCCTCTAGTATATTTTTAAATTGGTAGAAATAAATCTGGTTCAGGCGGCCGTCACACGGGACGATTTCTTGCCCGATATCGTTTAAGCGATCTCCTTTTTGATCGCTTAAGCGATATCGGGCAAGATATCGTTGCATGTAATCAAGCGATTTACGATGTGAAATCGCTTGATCGTGACATCGCTGATCTGAGGTTCGGTTCTCAGATCTAGCGATGAACGATGCAACGATCTGCATCATCGTGGTGTATGACACCACGATGATCCATCTCCCAGCGACCGCGCCTATGCTGGGAGATGGTAACTATGGTACACGTCGGGTAACTAAGCGACGCGCGGCCCTAGTAACCCGATGTGTACCATAGTAACGAGCGAGATCGCTGCTCCACATCGCTGGTGAGTCTGTCTGTGTGACAGCTCACCAGCGATGTGAGCGATATTGTAAGCGATTGCGCGTGCACGTGATCGCTTACAATATCGCTAAAGATATCTCACCGTGTGACGGCCGCCTCACACAGATTTATATCTATCCTGTAAAAATGAGGACAATAGTGGCCATTTTAATTTAGAGAGATAGAAAAAAAGATGTCCAAACACAAGAATGTCAGTGCCATCACATGCACACACAAGAACCACACAGAAAAATCCAGAATAAGGATCATTAACGGCAATGTTAGGTTTGGCACAAGCATACAGACACACAATGATGGCTGGCAGAACTGTGGTCCTTAAGGCAGACACAGTCCTACATCCTTATAGCACAGGAGGCAGCAGTGATTTGACCCGCCCCAGGGCCATGGGGTACCCGGTCCCAGGCGTTGATTTAGTTGGGGATGTCACAGGGCCTGTTGCCCGGTTCCGTGGCCCTGCTGGTCGCTGAAAAGGATTACCGGCGATGCGGGACAGACCTCCGGAGTGATGGTGAAACAGCAAGGTGGATTCGCTCCCCGTAGGCGGAGCGGGATCCCCGAGGCAGTAGTGGATGATGGAAGTTGGGGAACAGGTCGGTGACTCCTCAGGCACAGGTGAATGAATTACACCACACAGTTTATAACTTCCAACGGGTTTACTGCCAGTTCTTTAACTCCTTGCCGACATAGGACATTGTACAACGTCCTGGGCCGGTAAGGGGTATTTGATGTGAGCTCCGGCGCGGAGCTCACATCAAAGTTCCGATATCTCAGCTGATCTTATCAGCTGAGATGTCGGGGTAACAGCACCGATCGGATCCGGGATCCGATCGGCGCTGTTAACCCCTTGAATCCCGGCGTCAATCGGTGACAGCGGGATCCAAGGCGGCCGCGGCGGGGAACGTGCTGTTCCCCCTCTGCTCCGGAGATACTGCGATAGTATCACGGGATCTCCGGCGCTCACGTGACAGCCCGGGGTCCTGGCTAGACCCCAGATGCTGTCAGAACGCAGTAACGTGTAGTGGTTGGCAGGCGCTGCCAACCACAACACGGACGCGATTCTGGGAGATACAGATGAGCTGCAGCTCATCTGTATCTCCCAGAAGCGATCGGACTGTGCAGCAAGGTGCCTCTCTAAGCGACAGTGTAAAAATAAGAATGAATTGATTAATAAAGTTTTTAAAAACCTGTAAAAAAAAAACAAAAAAAACATGAAAGTTCAAATCACCCCCCTTTTCCCCATTCACAATAATAAAAAATTTAAAAAATACACGTTTGGTATCGCCGCGTTCAGAATCGCCCGATCTATCATCATATTAAATCCGTTAATGAGAGCCGTAAACTCCGTAACGGAAAAAATGGTCCAAACGCCAAAATTCCGTTTTTTTTTGGTCGGCGCAACATTGCTATAAAATGCAGTAACGGGCAATCAAAACTGTGGATCCCCCCCCAAAATGGTATCATTAGAAACGTTAGCTTAAGACGCAAAAAATAAGCTGTCACACAGCCCCATATCCCGCAAAATGAGGACGCTACGGGTTGCAGAACATGGCGCAAAAAGGACATTTTTTTTTTTTTGCAAACTTCTGAATTTTTTTTCACTACCTAGATACCAGTAAAGGTATACATGTTGGGTGTCTATGAACTCATACCGACCTGAGGTATCACCACGTCATGTCGGTTTTACCATATAGTGAACATTGCGACTAAAATACCCAAAAAACAAACGTGTTATTGCACTTTTTTTGCAATTTCCCTGTACACTATATAGTAAAATAAATTATTGCATATGAAAGTACAACTCGTCCTGCAAAAAACAAGCCATCATATGTCTATATTGACGGAAAAATAAAAAAGTTATGGCTCTTGGAAGCAGGGGAGCAAAAAACGAAAATGAAAAATTCCCCGGTCATGAAGGGGTTAAACACAGTCTTTTCGTGTCTGACTGGCCTGGGTAGACGCTGGAAGTTAGGATGCCGCTGTCGGGTCCCTCAGTGGAATGCCTGCTGTTCCTGTCCAGTCCCTTTCTGTTCTCTCTCCTGTCTCCTCAGCGCCTCCGCGCGCAGAGCTTGAAGCCAGTGCCCACGGATCCTCTCTGAGTGACTCCTCTCCGAGCCCTCGGGATCCTCTACAGTGCCTTTTCCTGGGTGCGCCGAGAGTCTGCCTCGACTCCCTGAAGAAGCTTAGTCCTCCGGGTTCAGCGCCCCAGGGTTAAACACCCGTACCGCTCTCAGAGCCGGTCCTCCGTTCCGGGACTGAACCTCTCCGACCGGTAGTCATACCGCATCTGGATTCGGGCGCACTGCAACACCTGGTGCCCCTAGGGTCACCTTCAGACCTAACGGCCCTCCTCCACTCACTCACTGTCTCACTAACGCTCCTCCCACCCACACACTTTTCTACCCTGGCACTCCTCCCATGGGACTGGGTCCTCCCTTAGTGGGTCCACCCACGGTCCCCTACCTAGGGTGTGTGTGGATGCGTGTAATGAGGGTCCTTTATGCAGCATCCAAATTTCTCAGCCACAGAAATACTACACACACTTTTATGGGTGCAGTACCCATCTGTGGCGTCCCAACCAGTGGGGCGCCACAGGTTACCAACCTATTATCTCTGGCACACGCCTACAAAACTCTGGGCAGCTCCAATGTGGCGGCTGCCTGGCACTGACTAGTCAGACATGTCCATGTGGAGCCCACTGGGACGGGGTACTCGGTACCGGACTGGGTTGCTGCTGGGGATGTCACGGAGGGCCTGGTCCAGACCGTGTCCCGGGTTCCGCAAGTAAAAGGAGATGTTTACAAGGGATTAGGTTTGTCGTGACGCCACCCACGTTTTGTGGTCAGTAATGGGACCACTGCTGCTGCAGAACCTCCGGGGATGATGTTAGGCAGCTTGAGATGGAACGGCTCTCCGTAGGTAGAGGCTGGTTCCCCGGGGCAGTGGTAATTAAAGTCTATGATGGATATGATAGATGTGGTAGTAAAGGGATGATAGTGGAGACGGTGGCTGCTTGAGGGGGTAATTAGGTGTCGGGTAGAAGGATCACACACTCACGTTTCTGAAGTTATCCAAAGCTTTAAGGCAGATGTTGTAGCAGAGTATTGTCCACGGAGTCTGTACTGGGGCTGGGTTCCTCCCACCCTTTCCAGGTTCTCAGCTTCCTCCTGCTGCGCTGTGTGTGTGGCCCTGCTGCTTCTCCTAGCTGAGCTGCTGGCACTGTCTCTCTCCTCACAGGTAACCCTTGGCTAGGCAACTTGAGTCTTCCGCTTCTGACCCCGCCGTATTGCTTCGCTCAGATACAGTGTCGATCTACAGCCTCCACTATCCCGGGATTTACTGTGCTGTGTGTGTCAGTAGCAGTTTCGGATCCGGTATCCGATCTGTGCGCTTCTCCGGGGTGAGTGGTGATGTCACTCAGTCTCCCAGATGTGTTTCTCTGTCTTCAGTTCTCCTTCCCTCAGACCCTGGCTAGGCCTGGAATCATTGAGCAGACTGTAGAGAAGCCTGACACAGCTCCTTTACACTACAGTCTCTCTCAGTTCTCCCAGGTACTGGACTCTTCACAATACTGCTACGTACTGAAATCTCCTACTAAACTCTAACTACTTCCTCTTGACCCGGAGTATATAAGGGAGCTGGTTTAGCTCACCCTCCTGGCCCAGAGGTGCTAGTGTAGTGTCAGTGTGTTGTGGGAAGGGAACCCGTGTGATGTTACTGTGGTACATTAACCCTTGGGGTGCCACATCCACCATGCCGCACCGTCCACACACCACATGCAACAACCTGCAGTCTGACAATCAACAAGTCGCCACTGCACTAAGCTGGTAAAATGGCGCATCTCCTGCAACAGACCATACCTCCTTCTCCCGAATCACAAGCGCAGCACACGGGGCTGTCTGGAGCTGATAGCAGGGGCTTTCTATTTGGGTTGAGAAAGGATGTGGGAGCAGGAAGGGGAACGAGCACCATCGACCAACCTCCACTCAGAAGAAAGATGGCTGAATGCCTGTATGTACCAAGGGGCGGCACTGGATGTGGGGTGTAAGTTATAGTCAATCAGTCCTGCAGAAGAGGCGTATGTGAAAGGGACAATGCATCCTGCACCAGCGACGTACAGAGAAATCATGGGGCCCCATAGCAGAAATTGTTATTGCTCCCCCCCCTCCCAAAAAAAAAATATTTGGCTGGGTCACATAGTTACATATTTAACAACTTCATTGCCCCCATAAAGTATGAAGCCAATGCCCCCCAAAAACTGTATGAACCGCTGTACAGTGAATTCCTCAACACGCACAGTATGATGACCCCACTGTACCCCCTCAACTATCCCAGCACAGTATGATCCCCAACTCTGACCCCCACATAGCCCTCCATGTAGTATAATGGGCCTACATACTGTATGATGGCCCCTGCACCTCTTCACACTGTATGATAACCCCCAACACAGCCCTCAAATAGGCCTCCATAAAGTATAAACCTACCTCAGAGCCCTCCAAGTATTATCATGCCCCCCACAGAGGCCTCCAAATATTATAATGGCCTCCATATAATCCTCTGACTCACCGCGGGCCGGGACTCCGGTTTAGACAGGCGATTCTTCTTCCCTCCTTGTCACAGGTGGACCGCGCCTGCCGGTAGTGGGGCCCGGTGTAGTGCAGATCAAAAGGGTTGAAGACGTCTTGGTGGAACAGATTAAAGGGGTTTTTAATTTATTCGTGACGCCACCTATGAGAAGATTCGGTAAGGGCTACTGACGCTGCGGAGCCCCCGGGGGATGGATAGCAGCAAGATGTTACGCTCCCCACAGGCTGAGCGGTGATCCCCGGAGGCTGGAGCTGCTCAAGATGTTGTGCGGCAGCTGCGGTTACCTTGTAGTGCGGACGGGCAGTTCATAAGGAAGCACAGACACAGAAAGTCTCTATAACGGGTCTTTACTGTAACCAGTAGGCAGTACATGGCATACAGTGGTTGAGTAGTAGACCGGGTGGACTCAGCAGTGATAGTGTCCCTCAGAGATCCGCAAGTGTTCCTCCTTTCTACCTAACTTGATTGCCAGCGTCGCCCAGGAATACCAGGTCGGGTACGGGGAGGCTGCTTCAATGCCCTATCCATGGTGTACGTTCTGGATTCTTTGGGGAGCCTTGGATCCCTCAGTGGGTACACCGCTGGTTAGACGACTGGAAACTGGCTGGTGGTGGGGTGCTCCTGTAAAGCTGATCCTCCACTCTTCTGGTTCGCGTAGCAGAGGTGAACTGCTGCCAGCTTCGGTACCAGTGAACCGGCTGTAGGTCGTGGGCACGGGAGTCTTTTGGGAACCCGTGTAGATAATGCCCAATCCCGGTAGTTAAGGCCTCAGGTGCTGACACCCGACCGGTGACGGCCCAGGGGCCCGCACGGGGTGCGGAGCCCCCGCTCCTCTCCAAGCTCTGTGTTCTAGGTCCTCCTCTAGATCCCAGGCTCTACTCTTCTCCTGGTCTAGACTATTGTGTTCTGTTACTCTACCCTAACACTCCACCCACCAGGACCTAGGATTGGCCCTCTGTTCTAGGTGTTGCATGTAGGGTTGGATCTCAGAGTTAACTGTATGACTGCTGTGTCAGAGAATATTGCGGCTGCAATACTCCCTTGTGACGCACTCGTTTCGGGGCGCCACACTCCCCCTTGGTTGAATACGCTTGTCCCCAAGCGTCACACTACTCACATTACAGAGGTTTTTTTTTTTTTTTTTATAACAGGTAATACACTTTTATTAATGACAGGTCATTGTATGCATAAAAGTGAGAGGTAATAAACAGGTTAACACATTGCGCAGACCCGGCGGGCGGTCGGCTGTCCTTAGAATAAAAGTTCAGGCTGTAGCCGCCAAGTCGCGGTGTTACGGTGCAAACAGGAAGAAGTCTCTTTTAGTAGCAAAGTTCAAACAACAACAGTCACTTATGGAGGGCAGTGTTCCGGACTCGTATAGCGAACCACCCATCACGGCATATATGGCGCTCATAGGTTACTATGTCCCCTCTATACAAGTCTCGGCTTGGATGACCTCGCGGTAGGTGCGATTCCACATCACGGCGCCCCACAAACACTTCAGTACTCACACCCTCCTCCCTTACGAATCCCCACCCGGTGGACAAGTTAAATGTGCTTACCCACCCGGTTTTACGGAATTGTTCAGGCAATGGAGATTGGCGGAGGGCCTCGGCGCGAGCCTGCATGTTGGCTTGCAGTCGAGTGTGCCACTCGTGACGTACCTCTTCGTCGGAGTGATGCGGCGTGTGGATAAAGTCACTACGGCGTGCTGGTTGTTGAACCGCTCGAGCTTGGTGGGCAGTCTGGAGTGGAGCCCGATTCAACGGAACCGGAGAAGATGCTGTTGCGGCGGCACCCGACCAGTGCACCCGAGCTGATCGCCCGGCAGAAGGATTCCTGGTGTCTCCCCAGGCGAACCCGGTGTAGAGATCCTCAGCTGGACTGTAGGTCTCCTCGTCATCCTCCTCGACCTCTCCTTCGATGACTACGTCGGGCTGCTCGGCTGACGAAGACGATGGAATGGAATCCTCTGGGTCGATGGGTGGCTGTGCTGCAAAGTTCTCCTCGGGGTCGTTGTGCAGGACTTCCAGGCTGCCTGCCTCTTCTTCTGTAGCAGCGGGAAGTGGTGTTTCAATCCCGGTCACCAGGTAGGCCTCTGTATTTGCAGAGGAGGCCTCCGGTTCAGGGGAGAAACAGGCGACAGTCTCGGTAGTGTGGAAACTAGTCGCGGGTTCCGCAGGTGGAACCAGGTAGATGTCAGCTTCTTCTTGGGAGCATATTGGAAGCTCCGGCTCTGGAACGGGGTCGGCTGCGGTTTCGTCCGCTGGAACGGGTCGAGCTGTGGTCCTCACTGGAATAACACAGTCTATGGGCTCCGGTGACGAAGCAGGACAGGTGGTAGGCGACGGTGAGGCGGTCGAGAAGCTGGTGACGTCGTCTGGGCTTGGAGAAGCTGTACCCGGTCGGCTCTGCTGCATCGCATGGTGTAGTCGTCTGCCTAGGGTTGCACTCCAGCTGCGAACCGTCCATTCCACAGTCTCTAATAACCGCACCCGGAGGTCTTGTAGAGCCTCTAGCCAGAAGTCGGGGCTGCCGTCTATAGTAAGGGCAGGATCCGGACCCGGTTGGCCTATGGCTGCTCTGGCCTCCGCCTCGACCTCCCGCAATAGGTCTTGGAGTCTCACGCTGGACATTTTCTTCCTTGGAGGGAAACCACACCCGTTCAACTGGTAAGACGTTCTGGTAGAGCTGGTGAAGAAGTCTGTCTGACACTCCCATTTCCTGTGGGCTTTTGTAGTCCAATGGTGGGAAAAGTCTTTGGGGTCCGCCCCATGGTTGATTCGAGCAATCAGGGCGGACAAAGAGTTTGGCGCCTTTTGTCTTTAGCCCTCCCTCGATGAGGGGGGGTTGACTCACTCCTGGGCTTACACGTGGCGGCTTCTTGTGGCGGGAACGCCATCTTGGGCGCCATCTTGACCCAATGGTGTAAAGGCGGGAAAGTTCTTTTAGGGACGAACAAAGTCCAAATTGTAGACAATAAAGTCCAGTTTAAGCACATTATACCCGTTGGGTAACGGTCCTGCTCGTATCCTGTTTGTGACGCCATTTTCTGACTCACCGCGGGCCGGGACTCCGGTTTAGACAGGCGATTCTTCTTCCCTCCTTGTCACGGGTGGACCGCGCCTGCCGGTAGTGGGGCCCGGTGTAGTGCAGATCAAAAGGGTTGAAGACGTCTTGGTGGAACAGATTAAAGGGGTTTTTAATTTATTCGTGACGCCACCTATGAGAAGATTCGGTAAGGGCTACCGACGCTACGGAGCCCCCGGGGGATGGATAGCAGCAAGATGTTACGCTCCCCACAGGCTGAGCGGTGATCCCCGGAGGCTGGAGCTGCTCAAGATGTTGTGCGGCAGCTGCGGTTACCTTGTAGTGCGGACGGGCAGTTCATAAGGAAGCACAGACACAGAAAGTCTCTATAACAGGTCTTTACTGTAACCAGTAGGCAGTACATGGCATACAGTGGTTGAGTAGTAGACCGAGTGGACTCAGCAGTGATAGTGTCCCTCAGAGATCCGCAAGTGTTCCTCCTTTCTACCAAACTTGATTGCCAGCGTCGCCCAGGAATACCAGGTCGGGTACGGGGAGGCTGCTTCAATGCCCTATCCATGGTGTACGTTCTGGATTCTTTGGGGAGCCTTGGATCCCTCAGTGGGTACACCGCTGGTTAGACGACTGGAAACTGGCTGGTGGTGGGGTGCTCCTGTAAAGCTGCTCCTCCACTCTTCTGGTTCGCGTAGCAGAGGTGAACTGCTGCCAGCTTCGGTACCAGTGAACCGGCTGTAGGTCGTGGGCACGGGAGTCTTTTGGGAACCCGTGTAGATAATGCCCAATCCCGGTAGTTAAGGCCTCAGGTGCTGACACCCGACCGGTGACGGCCCAGGGGCCCGCACGGGGTGCGGAGCCCCCGCTCCTCTCCAAGCTCTGTGTTCTAGGTCCTCCTCTAGATCCCAGGCTCTACTCTTCTCCTGGTCTAGACTATTGTGTTCTGTTACTCTACCCTAACATTCCACCCACCAGGACCTAGGATTGGCCCTCTGTTCTAGGTGTTGCATGTAGGGTTGGATCTCAGAGTTAACTGTATGACTGCTGTGTCAGAGAATATTGCGGCTGCAATACTCCCTTGTGACGCACTCGTTGCGGGGCGCCACACTTCCATATATTATAATGCACAATCCATATTCCTCCATCTATCTATATACATAATTACCTACTTGCGTGTGCCATCCATTTCCGTCCAGATGTCCATGAAACCCAGAATGCAGTGCGACACCCTGGAAGCATGCCAGAAGCCATGTTAATACACCCAGGTGATGGGAGTGTCAATATGGAGCCTGCTGGTGGTACAAGGGGATTCAGCAGGCGCCCCAAATGCCGTACCTCGAAAACACCCACCCACTAACCCGTCGCTGCAGCCAGATGCCAGCTATCCCCCCACCGATAAGCTGAGCTTGATTTACAGGACCTGTGGTGACATAACAATCATTAGCGGAGCTACCTCACATGACTATGACGTCATCTTAAATCCTATAACCACAGACAGACAGGTACTGCAGCTCGTACTCCGCTCTGTCCCACTCCACTCTGCTCTACCCCATTCTGCCCCACTCCACTCTGCTGTACCCCACTCTGCCCCACTTCACTTTGCTCTCCCCACTCTGCTCTGTCCCAATCCCCTTTGCCCCACTGCACTCTGCTCTACCCCACTCTGCCCCACTCCATTCTACCCTGCTCTGCCCCACTCCACTTTGCCCCTGCTCTGCCCCCACTCTACTCTACCCCACTTGACTCTGCCCTACACCACTCTGCCCCACTCCACTCTACCCTGCTCTGCCCCACTCCACTTTGCCCCTGCTCTGCCCCCACTCTACTCTGCCCCACTCCACTCTGCTCTACCCCACTCTGCCCCTCTCCGCTCTGCCCTGCACTTTCCCTGCTCTTCCCCTCTCCGCTCTGCCCCAATTTGCCCATCTCTGCTCAGCTCCACTTTGCCCCTCTCTGCTCTGCCCCACTTTGCTCTGCCCCACTTTGCCTGCTCATGTTCACTCTGCCTTTGCTTTGAGGGCGAGCACAGGGAAGGCAGATCCACCACAGTGGGGGAGCAAAGTGACCACATGGGAGGAGCATAGAATCAAGAAATGGGGGGCCAGAGAGACAGCACAAGTGAGAGGCCAGAGAGAAATTTTCCAGCACATGCAATTACTTTAATCTCTGTTCTTATTCTTACACAGGAATACGACAGCAGCCAATTCCAAGACATGGATGAAAACATGGAAAGATGGCGGACATTGTGCAAAGATATAAGAGAGTCAGCAAAAAAATCAGATGAAAAACTACAGGAGCTTATGGATGAAGTGGCATCACTGCAGGCGAAGAACACCAGGTAAGAAAGAAAGTCTCCTTACAGACTCCATAGACAGCTCTACAAGACAGGGACAGATGTGATAATCTGGGGGTTTGTAGAGCCTTCAGAAACTTTTCTTTCAATTCAACAAAGTCTACGTTTAACATGTGACACCATAGCTCCTCCTCCTCCATAGAATGTTGTCTGGTTCTGCTTCTAGCTCCTCCCCCTCCATAGAATGTTTTCTGGTTCTGTGAAGTGGGTGTGGCTAACTGGAGTGGGCGGGGCTGTGTGGAGTGGGCAGAGCTAATGCCACACGCACACACACACACACACACAACACACACACACACACATACATACATACATACACTCAGCTTTATATCTTAGTCACATAATTCTAAACTAGACCTGGACAATGTGTGGCCCGCATGCCACACTCCGGTGTCTTAATTTCACCGGTGTCCCACTTCTACCATTGAGCCTGGTCATACATTAATGGCAATGGCATCATTACATCAGACTGAAGCTGTGGAGAACAGGGCTAGCTGAGGTGTCGGCTCCTAAGAGCAGAGTCTCTGAGTCGGTGCAGCCTGAGTAGGCAGGTGTCAGGCACGGCAGGGGTAGGCTGGTATAGCGGCACAGTAGCTGTAGACAGGAGCAGGTTAGTATGGCGGCACAGTAGCGGTAGACAGGAGCAGGTTAGTATGGTGGCACAGTAGCAGTAGACAGGTGCAGGCTGGTATAGCGGCACAGTAGAGGTTAGACAGGTGCAGGTTGGTATGGCAGCACAGTAGTGATAGACAGGTGCAGGCTGGTATGGCGGCACAGTAGCTGTACATCGGTGCAAGTTGGTGTGGCGGCACAGTAGCTGTAGACAGGTGCAGGCTGGTATGGCGGCACGGTAGCGGTAGACAGGAGCAAGTTAGTATGGTGGCACAGTAGCAGTAGACAGGTGCAGGCTGGTATGGTTGCACAGTAGCGGTAGACAGGTGCAGGTTGGTATGGCGGCACAGTAGCTGTAGACAGGAGCAGGTTAGTATGGTGGCACAGTAGCAGTAGACAGGTGCAGGCTGGTATGGTGGCACAGTAGCAGTAGACAGGTGCAGGCTGGTATAGCGGCACAGTAGAGGTTAGACAGGTGCAGGTTGATATGGCAGCACAGTAGCGATAGACAGGTGCAGAGTGGTATGGCGGCACAGTAGCTGTACATCGGTGCAAGTTGGTGTGGCGGCACAGTAGCTGTAGACAGGAGCAGGTTAGTATGGTGGCACAGTAGCAGTAGACAGGTGCAGGCTGGTATGGTTGCACAGTAGCGGTAGACAGGTGCAGGTTGGTATGGCAGCACAGTAGGGGGAGACAGGTGCAAGTTGGTATGGCAGCATATTAGCGATAGACAGGTGCAGGCTGGTATGGCGGCACAGTAGCTGTACATCGGTGCAAGTTGGTGTGGCGGCACAGTAGCTGTAGACAGTTGCAGGACGGTATAGCGGCACAGTAGCTTTAGACAGGAGCAGGTTAGTATGGTGGCACAGTAGCAGTAGACAGGTGCAGGCTGGTATAGCGGCACAGTAGAGGTTAGACAGGTGCAGGTTGGTATGGCAGCACAGTAGCGATAGACAGGTGCAGGCTGGTATGGCGGCACAGTAGCTGTACATCGGTGCAAGTTGGTGTGGCGGCACAGTAGCTGTAGACAGGTGCAGGTTGGTATGGCGGCACAGTAGGTGTAGACAGGAGCAGGTTAGTATGGTGGCACAGTAGCAGTAGACAGGTGCAGGCTGGTATGGAGGCACAGTAGCGGTAGACAGGTGCAGGTTGGTATGGCAGCACAGTAGGGGGAGACAGGTGCAGGCTGGTATGGCGGCACAGTAGCTGTACATCGGTGCAAGTTGGTGTGGCGGCACAGTAGCTGTACACAGGTGCAGGTTCGTATGGCGGCACAGTAGCTGTAGACAGGAGCAGGTTAGTATGGTGGCACAGTAGCAGTAGACAGGTGCAGGCTGGTATAGCGGCACAGTAGAGGTTAGACAGGTGCAGGTTGGTATGGCAGCACAGTAGTGATAGACAGGTGCAGGCTGGTATGGCGGCACAGTAGCTGTACATCGGTGCAAGTTGGTGTGGCGGCACAGTAGCTGTAGACAGGTGCAGGCTGGTATGGCGGCACGGTAGCGGTAGACAGGAGCAAATTAGTATGGTGGCACAGTAGCTGTAGACAGGTGCAGGCTGGTATGGTTACACAGTAGCGGTAGACAGGTGCAGGTTGGTATGGCGGCACAGTAGTTGTAGACAGGAGCAGGTTAGTATGGTGGCACAGTAGCAGTAGACAGGTGCAGGCTGGTATAGCGGCACAGTAGAGGTTAGACAGGTGCAGGTTGATATGGCAGCACAGTAGCGATAGACAGGTGCAGAGTGGTATGGCTGCACAGTAGCTGTACATCGGTGCAAGTTGGTGTGGCGGCACAGTAGCTGTAGACAGGAGCAGGTTAGTATGGTGGCACAGTAGCAGTAGACAGGTGCAGGCTGGTATGTTGCACAGTAGCGGTAGACAGGTGCAGGTTGGTATGGCAGCACAGTAGGGGGAGACAGGTGCAAGTTGGTATGGCAGCATATTAGCGAGAGACAGGTGCAGGCTGGTATGGTGGCACAGTAGTTGTAGACAGGTGCAGGTTGGTATGGCAGCACAGTAGCGAGAGACAGGTGCAGGCTGGTATGGCGGCACAGTAGCTGTACATCGGTGCAAGTTGGTGTGGCGGCACAGTAGCTGTAGACAGGTGCAGGTTGGTATGGCGGCACAATTGCGGTAGACAGGTGCAGGTTGGTATGGCGGCACACTAGCTGTAGACAGGTGCAGGTTGGTATGGCGGCACAGTTGCGGTAGACAGGTGCAGGTTGGTATGGCGGCACACTAGCTGTAGACAGGAGCAGGTTAGTATGGTGGCACAGTAGCGGTAGACAGGTGCAGGCTGGTATGTCGGCACAGTAGTTGTACATCGGTGCAAGTTGGTGTAGTGGCACAGTAGCTGTAGACAGGTGCAGGTTGGTATGGCGGCATAGTAGCTGTAGACAGGAGCAGGCTGTGTTGGCAGCACAGTAGCGGTAGACAGGTGCAGGTTGGTATGGCGGCTCTGTAGCTGTACATTGGTGCAAGTTGGTGTGACTGCACAGTAGCTGTAGACAGATTCAAGTTGGTGTGGCTGCACAGTAGCTGTAGACAGGTGAAGGTTGATATGGCGGCACAGTAGCGGTAGACAGGTGCAGGCTGGTATGGCGGCTCTGTAGCTGTACATCGGTGCAAGTTGATGTGGCGGCACAGTAGCTGTAGACAGATGCAAGTTGGTGTGGCAGCACAGTAGCTATAGACAGGTGCAGGCTGGTACAGGTGCAAGTTTATATGACGGCACAGTAGCTATAGACAGGTGCAGGTTGATATGGCGGCACGTTAGCGGTAGACAGGTGCAGGCTGGTATGGAGGCACAGTATCTGTAGACAGCTGCAAGTTTGTATGGCGGCACAGTAGCTGTAGACAGGTGCAGGTTGGTATGGCGGCACATTAGCGGTAGACAGGTGCAGGCTGGTATGGTGGCACAGTAGCAGTAGACAGGTGCAGGCTGGTATGGAGGCACAGTATCTGTAGACAGCTGCAGGTTTGTATGGTGGCACAGTAGCTGTACATCGGTGCAAGTTGGTGTGGCAGCACAGTAGCTGTAGACAGATGCAAGTTGGTGTGGCAGCACAGTAGCTATAGACAGGTGCAGGCTGGTACAGGTGCAAGTTTGTATGAAGGCACAGTAGCTGTAGACAGGTGCAGGTTGATATGGCGGCACAGTAGCAGTAGACAGGTGCAGGCTGGTATGGAGGCACAGTATCTGTAGACAGCTGCAGGTTTGTATGGCGGCACAGTAGCTGTACATCGGTGCAAGTTGGTGTGGCGGCACAGTAGCTGTAGACAGGTGCAGGTTGGTATGGCGGCACAGTAGCTGTAGACAGGAGCAGGTTAGTATGGTGGCACAGTAGCAGTAGACAGGTGCAGGCTGGTATAGCGACACAGTAGAGGTTAGACAGGTGCAGGTTGGTATGGCAGCACAGTAGCGATAGACAGGTGCAGGCTGGTATGGCGGCACAGTAGCTGTACATCGGTGCAAGTTGGTGTGGCGGCACAGTAGCTGTAGACAGGTGCAGGTTGGTATGGCGGCACAGTAGCTGTACATCGGTGCAAGTTGTAGTGGCACAGTAGCTGTAGACAGGTGCAGGTTGGTATGGCGGCATAGTAGCTGTAGACAGGAGCAGTCTGGTATGGCGGCACAGTAGCGGTAGAGAGGTGCAGGTTGGTATGGCAGCACAGTAGCGGTAGACAGGTGCAAGTTGGTATGGCGGCACACTAGCTGTAGACAGGAGCAGGTTAGTATGGTGGCACAGTAGCAGTAGACAGGTGCAGGCTGGTATAGCGGCACAGTAGAGGTTAGACAGGTGCAGGTTGGTATGGCAGCACAGTAGCGATAGACAGGTGCAGGCTGGTATGGCGGCACAGTAGCTGTACATCGGTGCAAGTTGGTGTGGCGGCACAGTAGCTGTTGACAGGTGCAGGTTGGTATGGCGGCACAGTAGCTGTACATCGGTGCAAGTTGTAGTGGCACAGTAGCTGTAGACAGGTGCAGGTTGGTATGGCGGCATAGTAGTTGTAGACAGGAGCAGTCTGGTATGGTGGCACAGTAGCGGTAGAGAGGTGCAGGTTGGTATGGCAGCACAGTAGCGGTAGACAGGTGCAGGTTGGTATGGCGGCTCTGTAGCTGTACATCGGTGCAAGTTGGTGTGACTGCACAGTAGCTGTAGACAGATGCAAGTTGGTGTGGCTGCACAGTAGCTGTAGACAGGTGCAGGTTGATATGGTGGCACAGTAGCGGTAGACAGGTGCAGGCTGGTATGGCGGCTCTGTAGCTGTACATCGGTGCAAGTTGGTGTGGCGGCACAGTAGCTGTAGACAGATGCAAGTTGGTGTGGCAGCACAGTAGCTATAGACAGGTGCAGGCTGGTACAGGTGCAAGTTTGTATGACGGCACAGTAGCTGTAGACAGGTGCAGGTTGATATGGCGGCACAGTAGCAGTAGACAGGTGCAGGCTGGTATGGAGGCACAGTATCTGTACAGAGCTGCAAGTTTGCATGGCGGCACAGTAGCTGTAGACAGGTGCAGGTTGGTATGGCGGCACATTAGCGGTAGACAGGTGCAGGCTGGTATGGTGGCACAGTAGCAGTAGACAGGTGCAGGCTGGTATGGAGGCACAGTATCTGTAGACAGCTGCAGGTTTGTATGGCGGCACAGTAGCTGTAGACAGGTGCAGGCTGGTATGGTGGCACAGTAGCAGTAGACAGGTACAGGCTGGTATGGAGGCACAGTATCTGTAATCAGCTGCAGGTTTGTATGGCGGCACAGTAGCTGCACATCGGTGCAAGTTGGTGTGGCTGCACAGTAGCTGTAGACAGGTGCAGGCTGGTATGGAGGCACAGTAGCAGTAGACAGGTGCAGGTTGGTATGGCAGCACAGTAGCGAGAGACAGGTGCAGGCTGGTATGGCTGCACAGTAGCTGTACATCGGTGTAAGTTGGTGTGGCGGCACAGTAGCTGTAGACAGGTACAGGTTGGTATGGCGGCACAGTTGCGGTAGACAGGTGCAGGTTGGTATGGCGGCACACTAGCTGTAGACAGGTGCAGGTTGGTATGGCGGCACAGTAGCTGTAAACAGGTGCAGGTTGGTATGGCAGCATAGTAGCTGTAGACAGGAGCAGGCTGGTATGGCGGCACAGTAGCGGTAGAGAGGTGCAGGTTGGTATGGCAGCACAGTAGCGGTAGACAGGTGCAGGTTGGTATGGCAGCTCTGTAGCTGTACATCGGTGCAAGTTGGTGTGACTGCACAATAGCTGTAGACAGATGCAAGTTGGTGTGGCAGCACAGTAGCAGTAGACAGGCTGCAGGTTGAGTATGGCGGCACAGTAGCGGTAGACAGGTGCAGGCTGGTATGGCGGCACAGTAGCTGTACACGGTGCAAGTTGGTGTGGCGGCACAGTAGCTGTAGACAGTGCAGGTTGTATGGCGGCACAGTATGCTAGACAGGTGCAGGCTTGGTATGGCGGCACAGTAGCTGTAGACAGGTGCAGGTTGGTATGGCGGCACAGTAGCGTAGACAGGTGCAGGTTGGTATGGTGGCACAGTAGCTGTAGACAGGGCAGCTGGTATGGCAGGCACAGTAGGTAGAGAGGTGCAAGTTTGTATGGCGCACAGTAGCTGTAGACAGGTGCAGGTTGGTATGGCGGCACAGGTACACATGGTGCAGTGGTGGGCACAGTAGCAGTAAGGTGCAGCTTGGTATGGGGCACAGTAGCTGTAGACAGGTGCAGGTTGTATGGCGGCACAGTACTGTAGACAGTGCAGGCTTGTATGGCGGCACAGTAGCTGTAGACAGGTGCAGGTTGGTATGGCAGCAACTAGCGTGTAGACAGGTGCAGCTGATGGTATGGGGCACAGTAGCTGTAGACAGGTGCAAGTTGGTATGGCAGCACAGTAGCTGTAGACAGGCTGCAGGTTTGTATGGCGGCACAGTAGCTGTAGACAGGTGCAGGCTGGTATGGTGGCACAGTAGCAGTAGACAGGTGCAGGCTGGTATGGAGGCACAGTATCTGTAGACAGCTGCAGGTTTGTATGGCGGCACAGTAGCTGTAACATCGGTGCAAGTTGGTGTGGCAGCACAGTAGCTGTAGACAGTGCAAGTTGGTTGTGGCACAGTAGCTAGTAGACAGTGGGTCATGGCTGGTAGCACAGTAGCTGTAGACAGTGCAGTGTTGTATGGCGCACAGTAGCGTAGACAGGTGCAGGCTGGTATGGGGCACAGTAGCATAGACAGGTGCAGGTTGGTATGGCAGGCACAGTACTAGACAGCGTGCAGGTTTGTATGGCGGCACAGTAGCTGTACATCGGTGCAAGTTGGTGTGGCGGCACAGTAGCTGTAGACAGGTGCAGGTTGGTATGGGGCACAGTAGCGTAGACAGGTGCAGGCTGGTAAGTGGTTGCGGCACAGTAGCTGTAGACAGGTGCAGGTTGGTATAGGCGCACAGTAGCGTAGACAGGTGCAGGTTGGTATGGCACAGGCACAGTAGCTGTAGACAGTGTGTCAGGTTGGTATGGCGGCACAGTAGCTGTAGACAGTGCAGTTGATGGCGCACAGTAGTAGACAGCAGTGGGTGTGCGTGATGGCGCACAGTAGCGTACAGGTGCAGGCTGTGAGGCACAGTGCAGTAGACAGTAGGTTGGTATGTGCACAGTAGCGGTAGACAGTGCAGCTGGTTGGCGCACAGTAGTGACAGGTGCAGTTGGTGGGCACAGTAGCGTAGACAGGTGCAGGCTGGTATGGCGGCACAGTAGCGTAATCGGTGCAGTGGTGGCGCACAGTAGCTGTAGACAGTGCAGGTTGGTATGGCGGCACAGTAGCTGTAGACAGGTGCAGGTGTATGGTGCACAGTAGCGTAGACAGTGCAGGCTGGTATGCGGCACAGAGAGTGCAGTGGTATGGCAGCACAGTACATGACAGGTGCAGTTGGTGTGGCGGCACAGTAGCTGTACATCAGGTGCAAGGTTGGTATGGCAGCACAGTAGCTGTAGACAGGTGCAGGTTGTATGGCGGCACAGTAGCGTGTAGACAGGTGCAGGTGTATGGGGCACAGTAGCGTAGACAGGTGCAGGTGGTATGGCGCACAGTAGCGTAGACAGGTCAGTTGGTATGGCAGCACTGCAAGTGCGTAGCAAAGTTAATGTAAGTTGTGGGGCACAGTAGCTGTAACAGGTGCAGGTTGTATGGCGGCACAGTAGCTGTAGACAGAGCAGGTGTTGTAGGCACAGTAGCGTAGACAGGTGCAGGTGTTGTGGCACAGTAGCTGTAGCAGTGCAGGTTGTATGGCGCACAGTAGCAAGACAGGTGCAGGCTGGTATGGCGGCACAGTAGCTGTACACGTGAAGTTGGTGTGGCACAGTAGCTGTGACAGTGCAGTTGTATGGCGCACAGTAGCGGTAGACAGGTGCAGGTTGGTATGGCGGCACAGTAGCTGTAGACAGGTGCAGGTTGGTATGGCGGCACAGTAGCTGTAGACAGGTGCAGGTTGGTATGACGCAAGTAGCTGTAGACGCGTGTAGCACAGTCGTGAGTGCAGGTTGGTATGGCAAGTCGGACACATGTATGGCCTGTAGACAGGTGCAGAGGTGGACTATGTGAGCACAGATGCTAGTAGACATGAGGTTTATGGCTAGGCACAGAGTTAACATGTGCGCACAGTAGCTTAGCAGTGCATGTTGGCGCACAGTAGCTGTGACAGGTGCAGGCCTGGTATGGATGGCGCACAGTAGCAGTAGACAGGTGCAGCTGGTATGGAGGCACGTATCTGTAGACAGCTGCAGTTTGTATGCGACATAGCAACAGTCAGTGATGGGCACATACGGTGCAGGTGCAGCTGGATGTGGCACGAGCAGACAGGTAGCAGGCTGGTATGAGCCAGTACTGAGTACTGAGGTTGTATGCAGCACAGTAGCTTAGACAGTGCGTGCATGTGGCCCTTGGGTAGACTAGAGCTTTAGACTAGAACGCAGTTTGTGTGGCGCACAGTAGCTGTAAGACAGTGTGCAGGCTTGGACTATGTGACAGTTGACGGCACAGTAGCTGTAGACAGGTGCAGGTATATGCGGCACGTCTAACATGCGCTGGAGGAGCACAGTATCTGTAGACAGCTGCAGGTTTGTATGGCGGCACAGTAGCTGCACATCGGTGCAAGTTGGTGTGGCAGCACAGTAGCTGTAGACAGGTGCAGGCTGGTATGGAGGCACATTAGCAGTAGACAGGTGCAGGCTGGTATGGCGGCACAGTAGCGGTAGACAGGTGCAGGTTGGCTTGGCAGCACAGTAGCGGGAGACAGGTGCAGGTTGGTATGGCGGCACAGTAGCTGTAGATAGGTGCAGACTGGTATGGTGGCACAGCAAATGTCAGATGCAGGCACTAGGACGAGTCACAGGTTAGCAGAAATAGTCATAGGGTACAAGACTGGGACCTGAGAACTAGCAACATGTTTCTAGGGATTAGACCGTATTATTCAGGTGCCTCCCAGAAGGAGAAGGAGCTCTAAATACTTCTTCCAGGTAGGGCACGCTGGCCCTTTGAGGAAAGGGGGCCTAAGCATGCACCCGGAAGGCCTTTGTCACAGGACAGGAGGCAGGAGATGGAGCCCTGGCAGACATCGCGAGCCCGCTAGAAGGTTGAGTATGCTCAGGTCCCAATAGTCATGGTCTCTCATGTGGCCCCTTGGAAAAATGACTTGCCCAAGTTTAGGAGCTCTAGCTGAACCATTCTAGTAATTGGAAGAGATTTTCAATGATCACTTTTCTGTTTAGCTTGCAGACGGAGAACATCCAGCTTCTGAAAGAGTCGAGTAATCTAAAGCAGAACCTGGACAAGAGCAAAAAATCAGAAGAGACAGCACTCCAAGCCATGAAGGAGATGGTAAGATCAGCAGTATTATAGCGAAATTTATTCCATGGCGCTTTACATGTGAAAAGGGCATACATAGACAAGTACAAAAATCTTGAACAATACAAGGCTAAACAGGTACAGGAGGGGAGAGGACCCTGCCCGAGAGGGCTTACAGTCAACAAGAGATGGGTGAGGATACAGAAGGGAGGGGAGAAGACCATGCCCACGAGAACTCACAGTATACAAGGGTTGTGTGAGAATACAGAAGGGAGGGGAGAAGACCCTGCCCACGAGAACTCACAGTCTACAAGGGATGGGTGAGGATACAGTGGATGAGGGGAAAGGACCCTGCCCACGAGAGCTCACATTATAAAAGGGTTGTGTCAGGATACAGTAGGTGAGGAGAGAGAACCCTGCCTGCAAGGGCTCACAGTCTACAAGGGATGGGTAAGGGTGCAGTAGGTGAGGAGAGAGGACCCCCCTGCCCACGAGAGTTCACAGTCTACAAGGGATGGGTGAGGATACAGTAGGTGAGGAGAGAGGACCCTGCCAACAAGGGTTCACAGTCTACTAGGGATGGGTAAGGATATAGTAGGTGAGGAGAGAGGACCCCGCCTGCAAGGGCTCAGTCTACAAGGGATGGGTGAGGATACAGTAGGTGAGGAGAGAGGACCCTGTCTGCAAGGGTTCACAGACTACAAGGGATGGGTGAGGATACAGTAGGTGAGGAGAAAGGACCCTGCCTGTGAGCACTCAGTCTAGAAGTGATGGTGAGGATACAGTAGGTGCGGAGAGAGGACCTCGCCTGCAAGGGTTCACAGACTACAAGGATGGTGAGGATACAGTAGGTGAGGAAAGGACCCTGCCTGCGAGCACTCAGTCTAGAAGTGATGGTGAGGATACAGTAGGTGAGGAAAGAGTACCCTACCCGCGAGGGCTCACAGTTTACAAGGAATGGGTGAGAATACAGTGGGGGACAGTAGAGCTGGTTTTTACGGCAGTATACTGGACTGAGGTTTACTGCAGGGGGTAGACTTTTTGGAAGAGGTGGTTCCTTTTGAAGGTTTTCACAGTACGTGAGAGTCTGATGTGTTGGGGCCCTTCTGATCGGCTCTGTGACATCACGAGAGGTCCTTCAGCCAGATGGAGTCGGTCGCATCCCCGGAGCTGCCAGAATGGTGAAGTATCCTCCAGAAGGAGATTTTTTTTTTTTTTTTTAACATACTGGAGGAAAGAGGGGACAAGATAGGGCACAAAACAGGGGACAGGATAGACGAGCAGGGGAGAGGAGATAGAGGAGGGAGAGACAGGGAAGATGCAGGGAGAGACGGGGTTATGTACTGAGCACTGCTTCTGGGCATGCTCAGTACATAACCACGGAGCCAATATCGGATCCGATGTATACACGGATCCGATGTCCATAGGCTCCGATTGTATCTTCCTATGGAACATCATGTATCCGCGGTGTCCGATTTTAGTCACAGACACCAAAATTGCAGCAAGATACGATTTTGGCTCCGAGACTTAAATCGGAAAGCTACGGATTGTGCTTAAATCGGATGGCAATAGAGACACATTCGATCACATCCGAACCCAATAGGGATACATGGGTGGCAAAATCGCATCCGTGTGTAGCCGATTTGACACGGATACACTCGGATGCTCCAAAATCGTGTTGTGAAGGCAGCCTAACAGATCTCATGAGTCCAAGTGTATTCAACCATCATCTATCCAGCCTGACTGACAACTGCAGCTTGTACTGAGCAGTGTGAGATCTCAGCAGAGAGGCGGGGCACTGCAGAGCTGTCAAAAAGCCAAGTGGAAATTATATAAATAGCTTTTCTGATCTGTGTTTTCACAAAGAACACCAGCTCCATCAGGCCTTAAAGATCTGTTTAATAATATATTTAATTTGTAATGTGAAATCTGGTGACAGATTAGTTCCAAATAAAACAACCTGCAGCTGGCTGTAAGTGTAGTGTATTGATTATTGATTAACCCCAATGTCTCTCTACTTTCTGCTGTTGATTAGAGGTGGCCGCTCTCTCATCATAACTCACACTGTACCTGCAGGTCATCTAGTCTTTGTGTAATGCAATCCTTGATGCACAGGTACATTGCGGGGCCTTAAGATGTTAAAAAATACCACAACCAATAGCAAAATGTTATTATGTAAATATCGTGGTTTGGAGTTCTTTATTAAAAAGAGCACTTCAAAGAAATAATAGTAAATTAATCAGCCCAGAATATTGGATCTGATAATGATATGATAGTGAAAGATAGATGGTGTATTAAATAAATACATGGTGTATTAAGGCCACCTAATAGGCTAATGTTATTAATTTTCTGTATATAATTTCACGCACCCCAGGGCTCGGGTACTCGGCTCTCGGGCTATCTTCAGTCCGGGAAGTCACGGGTGGCCATCCTGAGGCCGTGGCCCTGGTGGTCAGCTCAATAGGGGGGGTATGTACAGTTTTAGTTATCTTCATGACGCCACCTGCTGAGTCTGGTGATGCCCACCAGCGCCACCACAGTCCTCCGGTGGTCGGTGGTTTTGCGGCTTAGATGGATTAGTCCCCGCAGGTGGGACTGGACCACCGGGGCAGGGACGTTGTAAAGCAAACAGTTTATATTGAAAAGGATGCAGCAGAGTCGGGGCTTCACTTCACCGGATAACTTTACTGGAAAACTTTCATTAGCATTACAGTTCAGCAGTTAGTCAGATGGTATATTGACAAATGCTCCAGGTGCCGCAATTGGGATTTCTGGCGGTCAATGGAACCCTCCTTATGTTCCTTTTCTTGTTCCTTTCTCCCTTTTGCCTCCCATTGGCAATGAAGTCTGTCTCCTAAAGACGATCAGACCTCCAGCTCCTTCTCTCTCTGTTCACCCTCCTTTGCGGTCTCTGGGACAACCTTCTCTTAAGCTTTAAGCAATGGCCTCTGCTCCTAGCTTCTCTGGCTCCCTTTTAGCTTTGACTCGCTCAGAAGACTGGGGCTGTATTTGTAATATCCCCGTACATCGGATTCTCTGTGGGCCTTAAAGGATCTCACAGTTACGGGCTCCGGTACCCGTGTTCTCTTGTGAACTAGCTCTTTTCCTGAGCTTCTGTTCCTTCCCTCTGGTTCTGGGATCTTTTCCTTGTTCAGGGCCCCTCAGCCGAGGAGACCCTTCTTGCTTCCTCTCAGGCTGGCTTCCTGTTCTCCAACTCTACTCCATCTTCCGATTCTGACACTCACTCACTGACTGACTGAACTCTTGGTTCTCTCTAGAGGTCGCTAAGACCCTCCCGGGGTCCCTCCCAACCACTATTCTAGTGTGTGATTGCTGGTCTAGGGTTCCATCTGGTGGCCATAGTCCCAATTGCAGTGGAGTACTACACCGCTTTTCTGGGTGCAGTACCCCTTTTGTGGCACCTACGTAGTGGGGTGCCACACTCCCCCTTGATTGAACATGTTCGTCCCCGAGCATCACATTTGCCCTTTGGGAAGTGAAAAACATTTTTATATTTAAACTATCATCAACGGGTAAACTATATACAATGCATGAATATTTGAATGTCTTCCCCTTCCGGGGAGGCTCGTATCTTAGAACGTTACATCTATAAAACACATTATTCACTCTTCTGGCCCAACGGGACCGACTGAAGCTTGCGGGCCCAGCGGTAATCTTTAATCCCATACAGTCCAGTGTGTGTTATCATCGCTGGGCCACTCTTCACACACATCATCAGGGGTTAACGGTGAAAAGTTCAATAAAAGTCTCAGGGTCGTCAGGGACACTTTCCTCATTTTAAAAGTTCTCAAGCAGGAGAAGGCGCTATATACAAGGGAACATAATGTCCCTAGCTAGATAGCAATAAAGGTATATATGTTGGGTGTCTACGAACTCGTACCGACCGAAGATATCACCACGTCATTTCGGTTTTACCATATAGTGAAGATGGCGACTAAAATAACCAAAAAACAAACGTGTTATTGAACTTTTTTTGCAATTTCACTGCATTTAGAATTTTTTTACAATTTCCCTGTACTCTATATGCTAAAATAAATGATTATATATGAAAGTACATCTCGTCCCGCAAAAAAAAAGCCGTCATATGTCTATATTGACGGAAGAATAAAAAAGTTATGGCTCTTGGAAGCAGGGGAGCAAAAAACGAAAATGAAAAATTCCCCGGTCATGAAGGGGTTAAACAGTCTTTTCGTGTCTGACTGGCCTGGGTAGACGCTGGAAGTTAGGATGCCGCTCTCGGGTCCCTCAGTGGAATGCCTGCTGTTCCTGTCCAGTCCCTTTCTGTTCTCTCTCCTGTCTCCTCAGCGCCTCCGCGCACAGAGCTTTAAGCCAGTGCCCACGGATCCTTTCTGAGTGACTCCTCTCCGAGCCCTCTGGATCCTCTACGGTGCCTTTTCCTGGGTGCGCCGAGAGTCTGCCTCGACTCCCTGAAGAAGCTCAAGCCTCCGGATTCAGCGCCTCGGGGGTAAACACCCGTACTGCTCTCACAGCCGGTCCTCCGTTCCGGGACTGAATCTCTCCGACCGGTAGTCATATCGCGTCTGGATTCGGGCACACTGCAACACCTGGTGCCCCTAGGGTCACCTTCAGACCTAACGTCCCCTCCTCCACTCACTCACTGTCTCACGAACGCTCCTCCCACCCCCACACTTTTCTACCCTGGTACTCCTCCCATGGGACTGGGTCCTCCCTTAGTGGGTCCACCCACGGTCCCCTATCTAGGATGTGTGTGGATGCGTGTAATGAGGGTCCTTTATGCAGCATCCCAATTTCTCAGCCACATGAATACTACACACACTTTTATGGGTGCAGTACCCATCTGTGGCATCTCAACCAGTGGGGCGCCACAGGTTACCAACCTATTATCTCTGGCACACGCCTACAAAACTCTGGGCAGCTCCAATGTGGCGGCTGCCTGGCACTGACTAGTCAGACATGTCCATGTGGAGCCCACTGGGACGGGGTACTCGGTATCGGACCGGGTTGCTGCTGGGGATGTCACGGAGGGCCTGGTCCAGACTGTGTCCCGGGTTCCGCAAGTAAAAGGAGATATTTACAAGGGATTAGGTTTGTCGTGACGCCACCCACGTTTTGTGGTCAGTAATGGGACCACCGCTGCTGCAGAACCTCCGGGGATGATGTTAGGCAGCTTGAGATGGAACGGCTATCCGTAGGTAGAGGCTGGTTCCCCGAGGCAGTGGTAATTAAAGTCTATGATGGATATGATAGATGTGGTAGTAAAGGGATGATAGTGGAGACGGTGGCTGCTTGAGGGGGTAATTAGGTCTCGGGTAGAAGGATCACACACTCACGTTTCTGAAGTTTTCCAAAGCTTTACTGCAGATGTTGTAGCAGAGTAATGTCCACGGAGTCTGTACTGGGGCCTTTTGCTCCCACCCTGTCCAGGTCCTCAGCTTCCTCCTGCTGCGCTGTGTGTGTGGCCCTGCTGCTGCTTCTAGCTGAGCTGCCGGCACTGTCTCTCTCCTCAGAGGTACCCCTTGGCTAGGCAACTTGAGTATTCCGTGTGCTTCTGACCCCGCCGTGTTGCTTCGCTCGGATACAGTGTCGATCTACAGCCTCCACTATCCCGGGATTTACTGTGCTGTGTGTGTTAGTCACAGTTTCGGATCCTGTATCCGATCTGTGCGCTTCTCCGGGGCGAGTGGTGATGTCACTCAGTCTCCCAGATGTGTTTCTTTGTCTTCAGTTCTCCTTCCCTCAGACCCTGGCTAGGCCTGGAATCAGTGAGCGGACTGTAGAGAAGCCTGACGCAGCTCCTTTACACTACAGTCTGTCTCAGTTCTCCCAGGAACTGGACTCTTCACAGTACTGCTACGTACTGAACTCTCCTACTAAACTCTAACTACTTCTACTTGACCCGGAGTATATAAGGGAGCTGGTTTAGCTCCCCCTCCTGGCCCAGAGGTGCTAGTGTAGTGTCAGTGTGTTGTGGGGAGGGAACCCGTGTGTGTTACTGTGGCACATTAACCCTTGGGGTGCCACATCCACCATGCCGCACCGTCCATACACCACATGCAACAACCTGCAGTCTGACAATCAACAAGTCGCCACTGCACTAAGCTGGTAAAATGGCGCATCTCCTGCAACAGACCATACCTCCTTCTCCCAAATCACAAGCACAGCACACGGGGCTGTCCGGAGCTGATAGCAGGGGCTTTCTATTTGGGTTGAATAAGGGATGTGGGAGCAGGAAGGGGGACGAGCACCATCGACCAACCTCCACTCAGAAGAAAGATGGCTGAATGCCTGTATGTACCGAGGGGCGGCACTGGATGTGGGGTGTAAGTTATGGTCGATCAGTCCTGCAGAAGAGGCGTATGTGAAAGGGACAATGCATCCTGCACCAGGGACGTACAGAGAAATCATGGGGTCCCATAGCAGAAATTGTTATTGCCCCCCCCCCAAAAAAAAATATTTGGCTGGGTCACATAGTTACATATCTAACAACTTCATTGCCCCCATAAAGTATAACGCCAACAAAAGTGCCCCCCAAAAACTGTATGAACCGCTGTACAGTGAATTCCTCAACACGCACAGTATGATGACCCTACTGTACCCCCTCAACTATCCCAGCACAGTATGATACCCAACTCTGACCCCCACATAGCCCTCCATGTAGTATAATGGGCCTACATACTGTATGATGGCCCCTGCACCTCTTCACACTGTATAATAACCCCCAACACAGCCCTCAAATAGGCCTCCATAAAGTATAAAGCTCCCTCAAAGCCCTCCAAGTATTATCATGCCCCCCACAGAGGCCTCCAAATATTATAATGGCCTCCATATAATCCTCCATATATTATAATGCACCATCCATTTTCCTCCATCTATATACATAATTACCTACTTGCGTGTGTCATCCATTTCTGTCCAGATGTCCATGAAACCCAGAATGCAGTGCGACACCCTGGAAGCATGCCAGAAGCCATGTTAATACACCCAGGTAATGGGAGTGTCAATATGGAGCCTGCTGGTGGTACAAGGGGCTTCAGCAGACGCCCCAAATGCCGTAGCCCGAAAACGCCCACCCACTAACCCGTCGCTGCAGCCAGATGCCAGCTATCCCCCCACCGATAAGCTGAGCTTGATTTACAGGACCTGTGGTGACATAACAATCATGAGCGGAGCTACCTCTAATGTCTATGACGTCATCTTAAATCCTATAACCACAGACAGACAGGTACTGCAGCTCGTACTCCGCTCTGTCCCACTCCACTCTGCTCTACCCCATTCTGCCCCACTCCACTCTGCTGTACCCCACTCTGCCCCACTTCACTTTGCTCTCCCCACTCTGCTCTGTCCCAATCCCCTTTGCCCCACTGCACTCTGCTCTACCCCACTCTGCCCCACTCCATTCTACCCTGCTCTGCCCCACTCCACTTTGCCCCTGCTCTGCCCCCACTCTACTCTGCCCCACTTCACTTTGCTCTCCTCACTCTGCTCTGCCCCAATCCCCTTTGCATCAATCCACTCTGCCCCACTGCACTCTGCTCTATCCCACTCCACTCTACCCTGCTCTGCCCCACTCCACTTTGCCCCTGCTCTGCCCCCACTCCACTCTACCCCACTTGACTCTGCCCTACACCACTCAGCCCCACTCCACTCTACCCTGCTCTGCCCCAATCCACTTTGTCCCTGCTCTGCCCCCACTCTACTCTGCCCCACTCCACTCTGCTCTACCCCACTCTGCCCCTCTCCGCTCTGCCCTGCACTCCCCCTGCTCTTCTCCACTCTGCACTGCCTCAATTTGCACAACTCTGCTCAGCTCCACTTTGCCCCTCTCTGCTCTGCCCCTCTCTGCTCTGCCCCTCTCTGCTCTGCCCCTCTCTGCTCTGCCCCACTCTGCTCTGCCCCACTTTGCCTGCTCATGTTCACTCTGCCTTTACTTTGAGGGCGAGCACAGGGGAGGCAGATCCACCACAGTGGGGGAGCAAAGTGACCACAAGGGAGGAGCATAGAAACAAGAAATGGGGGCCAGAGAGACAGCACAGGTGAGAGGCCAGAGAGAAATTTTCCAGCACATGCAATTACTTTAATCTCTGTTCTTATTCTTACACAGGAATACGACAGCAGCCAACTCCAAGCCATGAATGAAGACTTGAAAGGACTGCGGACATTGTGCAAAGATATGGGAGAGTCAGCAAAAAAATCAAATGCAAAACTACAGGAGCTTATGGATGAAGTGTTATCACTGCGGGCGAAGAACACCAGGTAAGAAAGAAAGTCTCCTTACAGACTCCATAGACAGCTCTACAAGACAGGGACAGATGTGATAATCTGGGGGTTTGTAGAGCCTTCAGAAACTTTTCTTTCAATTCAACAAAGTCTACGTTTAACATGTGACACCATAGCTCCTCCTCCTCCATAGAATGTTTGTCTGGTTCTGCTTCTAGCTCCTCCCCCTCCATAGAATGTTTTCTGGTTCTGTGAAGTGGGTGTGGCTAACTGGAGTGGGCGGGGCTGTGTGGAGTGGGCAGAGCTAATGCCACACGCACACACACACACACACACACACACACACACACACACACACACACACACACACACACACACACACACACACACACACACACACACAACCACACACATACATACACTCAGCTTTATATCTTAGTCACATAATTCTAAACTAGACCTGGACAATGTGTGGCCCGCATGCCACAATCCGGTGTCTTAATTTCACCGGTGTCCCACTTCTACCATTGAGCCTGTGCATACATTAATGGCAATGGCATCATTACATCAGACTGAAGCTGTGGAGAACAGGGCTACCTGAGGTGTCGGCTCCTAAGAGCAGAGTCTCTGTGTCGGTGCGGCCTGAGTTGGCAGGTGTCAGGCACAGCAGGGGTAGGCTGGTATAGCAGCACAGTAGCTGTAGACAGGAGCAGGTTAGTATGGCGGCACAGTAGCGGTAGACAGGTGCAGGTTGGTATGGCGGCACAGTAGCTGTAGACAGGAGCAGGTTAGTATGGTGGCACAGTAGCAGTAGACAGGTGCAGGCTGGTATAGCGGCACAGTAGAGGTTAGACAGGTGCAGGCTGGTATGGCGGCACAGTAGCTGTACATCGGTGCAAGTTGGTGTGGCGGCACAGTAGCTGTAGACAGGTGCAGGCTGGTATGGCGGCACAGTAGCGGTAGACAGGTGCAGGTTGGTATGACGGCACAGTAGCTGTAGACAGGAGCAGGTTAGTATGGTGGCACAGTAGCAGTAGACAGGTGCAGGCTGGTATGGTTGCACAGTAGCTGTAGACAGGTGCAGGTTGGTATGGCAGCACAGTAGGGGGAGACAGGTGCAGGCTGGTATGGCGGCACAGTAGCTGTACATCAGTGCAAGTTGGTGTGGCGGCACAGTAGCTGTAGACAGGTGCAGGTTGGTATGGCGGCACAGTAGCTGTAGACAGGAGCAGGTTAGTATGTTGGCACAGTAGCAGTAGACAGGTGCAGGCTGGTATGGTGGCAAAGAAGCTGTACACAGGTGCAGGCTGGTATGGCGGCACAGTAGCGGTAGACAGGTGCAGGTTGGTATGGCGGCACAGTAGCTGTAGACAGGAGCAGGTTAGTATGGTGGCACAGTAGCAGTAGACAGGTGCAGGCTGGTATGGTTGCACAGTAGCGGTAGACAGGTGCAGGTTGGTATGGCAGCACAGTAGGGGGAGACAGGTGCAGGCTGATATGGCGGCACAGTTGCTGTACATCGGTGCAAGTTGGTGTGGCGGCACAGTAGCTGTAGACAGGTACAGGCTGGTATGGCGGCACAGTAGCGGTAGACAGGTGCAGGTTGGCATGGCAGCACAGTAGCTGTAGGCAGGAGCAGGTTAGTATGGTGGCACAGTATCAGTAGACAGGTGCAGGCTGGTATGGTTGCACAGTAGCTGTAGACAGGTGCAGGTTGGTATGGCAGCACAGTAGGGGAGACAGGTGCAGGCTGGTATGGCGGCACAGTAGCTGTACATCAGTGCAAGTTGGTGTGGCGGCACAGTAGCTGTAGACAGGTGCAGGTTGGTATGGCAGCACAGCAGCTGTAGACAGGAGCAGGTTAGTATTTTGGCACAGTAGCAGTAGACAGGTGCAGGCTGGTATGGTGGCACAGTAGCTGTAGACAGGTGCAGATTGGTATGGCAGCACAGTAGCGGGAGACAGGTGCAGGCTGGTATGGCGGCACAATAGCTGTACATCGGTGCAAGTTGGTGTGGCGGCACAGTAGCTGTAGACAGGTGCAGGTTGGTATGGCGGCACATTAGCTGTAGACAGGAGCAGGCTGGTATGGCGGCACAGTAGCGGTAGACAGGTGCAGGTTGGTATGGCGGCACACTAGCTGTAGACAGGAGCAGGTTAGTATGGTGGCACAGTAGTGGTAGACAGGTGCAGGCTGGTATGGCGGCACAGTAGCGGTAGACAGGTGCAGGCTGGTATGTCGGCACAGTAGCTGTACATCGGTGCAAGTTGGTGTGGCGGCACAGTAGCTGTAGACAGGTGCAGGTTGGTATGGCGGCATAGTAGCTGTAGACAGGAGCAGGCTGGTATGGCGGCACAGTAGCGGTAGAGAGGTGCAGGTTGGTATGGCAGCACAGTAGCGGTAGACAGGTGCAGGCTGGTATGGCGGCACAGTAGCTGTACATCGGTGCAAGTTGGTTTGGCGGCACAGTAGCTGTACATCGGTGCAGGTTGGTATGGCAGCACAGTAGCGGTAGACAGGTACAAGCTGGTATGGCGGCACAGTAGCAGTAGACAGGTGCAGGCTGGTATGGCAGCACAGTAGCGGGAGACAGGTGCAGGCTGGTATGGCGGCACAGTAGCTGTACATTGGTGCAAGTTGGTGTTGCGGCACAGTAGCTGTACATCGGTGCAGGTTGGTATGGCAGCACAGTAGCAGTAGACAGGTACAGGCTGGTATGGCGGCACAGTATCAGTAGACAGGTGCAGGCTGGTATGGCACAGTAGCGGGAGACAGGTGCAGGCTGGTATGGCGGCACAGTAGCTGTACATCGGTGCAAGTTGGTGTGGCGGCACAGTAGCTGTACATCTGTGCAAATTGGTGTGGCGGCACAGTAGCTGTAGACAGATGCAAGTTGGTGTGGCTGCACAGTAGCTGTAGACAGGTGCAGGTTGGTATGGCGGCACAGTAGCGGTAGACAGGTTCAGACTGGTATGGCGGCACTGTAGCTGTACATCGGTGCAAGTTGGTGTGGCTGCACAGTAGCTGTAGACAGATGCAAGTTGGTGTGGCTGCACAGTAGCTGTAGACAGGTGCAGGTTGGTATGGCGGCACAGTAGCGGTAGACAGGTGCAGGCTGGTATGGCAGCACTGTAGCTGTACATTGGTGCAAGTTGGTGTGGCGGCACAGTAGCTGTAGACAGATGCAAGTTGCTGTGGCAGAACAGTAACTATAGACAGGTGCAGGCTGGTACAGGTGCAGGTTTGTATGACGGCAGAGTAGCTGTAGACAGGTGCAGGTTGATATGGCGGCACAGTAGCAGTAGACAGGTGCAGGCTGGTATGGAGGCACAGTATCTGTAGACTGCTGCAGGTTTGTATGGCTGCACAGTAGCTGTAGACAGGTGCAGGTTGGTATGGCGGCACATTAGAGGTAGACAGGTGCAGGCTGGTATGGTGGCACAGTAGCAGTAGACAGGTGCAGGCTGGTATGGAGGCACAGTATCTGTAGACAGCTGCAGGTTTGTATGGCGGCACAGTAGCTGTACATCGGTGCAAGTTGGTGTGGCAGCACATTAGCGGTAGACAGGTGCAGGCTGGTATGGAGGCACATTTGCAGTAGACAGGTGCAGGCTGGTATGGAGGCACATTAGCAGTAGACAGGTGCAGGTTGGCTTGGCAGCACAGTAGCGGGAGACAGGTGCAGGTTGGTATGGTGGAACAGTAGCTGTAGATAGGTGCAGACTGGTATGGTGGCATAGCAAATGTCAGATGCAGGCACTAGGACGAGACACAGGTTAGCAGAAATAGTCATAGGGTACAAGACGGGGACCTGAGAACTAGCAACGTGTTTCTAGGGATTAGACCGTATTGTTCAGGTGCCTCCCAGAAGGAGAAGGAGCTCTAAATACTTCTTCCAGGTAGGGCACGCTGGCCCTTTGAGGAAAGGGGGCCTAAGCATGCACCCGGAAGGCCTTTGTCACAGGACAGGAGGCAGTAGATGGAGCCCTGGCAGACATCGCGAGCCCGCTGGAAGGTTGAGTATGCTCAGGTCCCAATAGTCATGGTCTCTCATGTGGCCCCTTGGAAAAATGACTTGCCCAAGTTTAGGAGCCCTAGCTGAATCATTTCAGTAATTGGAAGAGATTTTCAATGATCACTTTTCTGTTTAGCTTGCAGACGGAGAACATCCAGCTTCTGAAAGAGTCGAGTAATCTAAAGCAGAACCTGGACAAGAGCAAAAAATCTGAGGAGACAGCACTCCAAGCGATGAAGGAGATGGTAAGATCAGCAGTATTATAGCGAAATTTATTCCATGGCGCTTTACATGTGAAAAGGGCATACATAGACAAGTACAAAAATCTTGAACAATACAAGGCTAAACAGGTACAGGAGGGGAGAGGACCCTGCCCGAGAGGGCTTACAGTCAACAAGAGATGGGTGAGGATACAGAAGGGGAGGGGAGAAGACCCTGCCCACGAGAACTCACAGTATACAAGGGTTGTGTGAGAATACAGAAGGGGAGGGGAGAAGACCCTGCCCACGAGAACTCACAGTCTACAAGGGATGGGTGAGGATACAGTGGAGGAGGGGAAAGGACCCTGCCCACGAGAGCTCACATTATAAAAGGGTTGTGTGAGGATACAGTAGGTGAGGAGAGAGAACCCTGCCTGCAAGGGCTCACAGTCTACAAGGGATGGGTGAGGATGCAGTAGGTGAGGAGAGAGGACCCCCCTGCCCACGAGAGTTCACAGTCTACAAGGGATGGGTGGGGATACAGTAGGTGCGGAGAGAGGACCCGGCCAACAAGGGCTCACAGTCTACTAGGGATGGGTAAGGATATAGTAGGTGAGGAGAGAGAACCCGGCCAACAAGTGCTCACAGTCTACTAGGGATGGGTAAGGATATAGTAGGTGAGGAGAGAGAACCCGGCCAACAAGGGCTCACAGTCTACTAGGGATGGGTAAGGATATAGTAGGTGAGGAGAGAGAACCCGGCCAACAAGGGCTCAGTCTACAAGGGATGGGTGAGGATACAGTAGGTGAGGAGAGAGGACCTCGCCTGCAAGGGTTCACAGACTACAAGGGATGGGTGAGGATACAGTAGGTGCGGAGAGAGGACCCGACCAACAAGGGCTCAGTCTACAAGGGATGGGTGAGGATACAGTAGGTGAGGAGAGAGGACCTCGCCTGCAAGGGTTCACAGTCTACAGGGATGGGTGGGGATGCAGTAGGTGCGAGAGAGGACCCGACTAACAAGGGCTCACAGTCTACTAGGGATGGGTGAGAATACAGTAGGTGAGGAGAGAGAACCCGGCCAACAAGGGCTCACAGTCTACTAGGGATGGGTAAGGATATAGTAGGTGAGGAGAGAGGACCCCGCCTGCAAGGGCTCAGTCTACAAGGGATGGGTGAGGATACAGTAGGTGAGGAGAGAGAACCCGGCCAACAAGGGCTCACAGTCTACTAGGGATGGGTAAGGATATAGTAGGTGAGGAGAGAGGACCTCGCCTGCAAGGGCTCAGTCTACAAGGGATGGGTGAGGATACAGTAGGTGAGGAGAGAGGACCTCGCCTGCAAGGGTTCACAGACTACAAGGGATGGGTGAGGATACAGTAGGTGAGGAGAAAGGACCCTGCCTGCGAGCACTCAGTCTAGAAGTGATGGGTGAGGATACAGTAGGTGAGGAAAGAGTACCCTACCCGCGAGGGCTCACAGTTTACAAGGAATGGGTGAGAATACAGTGGGGGACAGTAGAGCTGGTTTTACGGCAGTATACTGGACTGAGGTTTACTGCAGGGGGTAGACTTTTTGGAAGAGGTGGTTCCTTTTGAAGGTTTTCACCGTAGGTGAGAGTCTGATGTGTTGGGGCCCTTCTGATCGGCTCTGTGACATCACGAGAGGTCCTTCAGCCAGATGGAGTCGGTCGCATCCCCGGAGCTGCCAGAATGGTGAAGTATCCTCCAGAAGGAGATTTTTTTTTTTTTTTTTTAACATACTGGAGGAAAGAGGAGGGGACAAGATAGGGCACAAAACAGGGGACAGGATAGACAAGCAGGGGGAGAGGAGATAGAGGAGGGAGAGACAGGGAAGATGCAGGGAGAGACGGGGTTATGTACTGAGCACTGCTTCTGGGCATGCTCAGTACATAACCACGAGCCAATATCGGATCCGATGTATACACGGATCCGATGTCCATAGGCTCCGATTGTATCTTCCTATGGAACATCACCGATCCGCGGTGTCCGATTTTAGTCACGGACACCAAAATCGCAGCAAGATGCGATTTTGGCTCCGAGACTTAAATCGGAAAGCTACGGATTGTGCTTAAATCGGATGCGAATAGAGACACATTCGAGCACATCCGAGCCCCATAGGGATACGTGGGTGGCAAAATCGCATCCGTGTGTAGCCGATTTGACACGGATACACTCGGATGCTCTAAAATCGTGATGTGAAGGCAGCCTAACAGATCTCATGAGTCCAAGTGTATTCAACCATCATCTATCCAGCCTGACTGACAACTGCAGCTTGTACTGAGCAGTGTGAGATCTCAGCAGAGAGGAGGGGCACTGCAGAGCTGTCAATAAAGCCAAGTGGAAATGATATAAATAGCTGTTCTGATCTGTATTTTCACAAAGTACACCAGCTCCATCAGGCCTTAAAGATCTGTTTAATAATATATTTAATTTGTAATGTGAAATCTGGTGACAGATCAGTTCCAAATAAAACAACCTGCAGCTGGCTGTAAGTGTAGTGTATTGATTATTGATTAACCCCAATGTCTCTCTACTTTCTGCTGTTGATTAGAGGTGGCCGCTCTCTCATCATAACTCACACTGTACCTGCAGGTCATCTAGTCTTTGTGTAATGCAATCCTTGATGCACAGGTACATAGCGGGGCCTTAAGATGTTAAAAAATACCACAACCAATAGCAAAATGTTATTATGTAAATATCGTGGTTTGGAGTTCTTTATTAAAAAGAGCACTTCAAAGAAATAATAGTAAATTAATCAGCCCAGAATATTGGATCTGATAATGATATGATAGTGAAAGATAGATGGTGTATTAAATAAATACATGGTGTATTAAGGCCACCTAATAGGCTAATGTTATTAATTTTCTGTATATAATTTGACGCACCCCAGGGCTCGGGTATTCGGCTCTCGGGCTATCTTCAGTAGAGGTCGCTAAGACCCTCCCGTGGTCCCTCCCAACCACTATTCTAGTGTGTGAGTGCTGCTCTAGGGTTCCATCTAGTGGCCATAGTCCCAATTGCAGTGGAGTACTACACTGCTTTTCTGGGTGCAGTACCCCTTTTGTGGCACCTACGTAGTGGGGCGCCACACTCCCCGTTGATTGAACATGTTCGTCCCCGAGCATCACATTTGCCCTTTGGGAAGTGAAAAACATTTTTATATTTAAACTATCATCAACGGGTAAACTATATACAATGCATGAATATTTGAATGTCTTCCCCTTCCGGGGAGGCTCATATCTTAGAACGTTACATCTATAAAACACATTATTCACTCTTCTGGCCCAACGGGACAGACTGAAGCATGCGGGCCCAGCGGTAATCTTTAATCCCATACAGTCCAGTGTGTGTTATCACCGCTGGGCCGCTCTTCACACACATCATCAGGGGTTAACGGTGAAAAGTTCAATAAAAGTCTCAGGGTCGTCAGGGACACTTTCCTCATTTTAAAAGTTCTCAAGCAGGAGAAGGCGCTATATACAAGGGAACATAACGTCCCTAGCTAGATAGCAATAAAGGTATACATGTTGGGTGTCTACGAACTCGTACCGACCCAAGATATCACCACGTCATTTTGGTTTTACCATATAGTGAAGATGGCGACTAAAATACCCAAAAAACAGACGTGTTATTGCACTTTTTTTGCAATTTCACTGCATTTAGAATTTTTTTACAATTTCCCTGTACTCTATATGGTAAAATAAATTATTATTGTATATGAAAGTACATCTCGTCCCGCAAAAAAAAAGCCGTCATTTGTCTATATTGACGGAAGAATAAAAAAGTTATGGCTCTTGGAAGCAGGGGAGCAAAAAACGAAAATGAAAAATTCCCCGGTCATGAAGGGGTTAAACAGTCTTTTCGTGTCTGACTGGCCTGGGTAGACGCTGGTGATTCACCGTGGCCGGGACTCCGGTTTAGACAGGCGATGCTTCCTTCCCCCTTGTCAGGGGTGGACCGCGCCTGTCGGTAGTGGGGCCCGGTGTAGTGCAGATCAAAAGATGAAGACGTCTTGGTGGAACAGATTAAAGGGGTTTTTAATTTATTCGTGACGCCACCTATGAGTAGTTTCGGTAAGGACTACCGACGCTGCGGAACCTCCGGGGGATGGACAGCAGCATGATGGAACGCTCCCCACAGGCTGAGCGATGATCCCCGGAGGTCTGGAGCTGCTTAAGATGTTGTGCGGCAGCTGCGGTTACCTTGTAGTGCAGACGGACAGTTCGTAAGGAAGCACGGACACAGAAAGTCTCTGCGACGGGTCTTTACTGTAACCAGATGGCAGTACATGGTATACAGATTACAGGTAGTGGACCGGGTGGACTCAGCAGTGATGGTGTCCCTTAGAAATCCGCAGTGTTCCTCCATTCTAACTAAGTGGTTGCCAGTGTCGCCCAGGAATACCAGGTCGGGTACGGGGAGGCTGCTTCAATGCCCTATCCATGATGTACGTTCTGGATGTTTTGGGAAGCCTTGGATCCCTCAGTGGGTACACCGCTGGTTAGACGACTGGAAGTTGGCTGGTGGTGGGGTGCTCCTTTGAAGCTGCTCCTCCACGCTTTCTGGTTCGCGTAGCAGAGGTGAACTGCTGCCAGCTTCGGTACCAGTGAACCGGCTGTGAGTTGTGGGCACGGGAGTCTTTTGGGAACCCGTGTGAATAATGCCCAATCCCGGCTGGTAAGGCCTCAGGTGCTGACACCCGACCGGTGACGGCCCGGGGGCTGCACGGGGTGCTGAGCCCCCGCTCCTCTCCAAGTTCTTGACTGCTCAGTTCAAGTTCTAGATCGTTCTCCTATTCTAGACTATGTGTCTGTTCTCCTACACACTACCCTAGCACTCCGCCCACCAGGACCTAGGATTGGCCCTCTGTTCTAGGAGATGCATGCAGGGTTGGATTTCTAAATTAACCAGATCACTGCTGTGTCAGAGAATATTGCGGCTGCATTTATGGCTGCAATACCCTCTTGTGACGCACTCGTTGCGGGACGCCACACTGGAAGTTAGGATGCCGCTCTCGGGTCCCTCAGTGGAATGCCTGCTGTCCCTGTCCAGTCCCTTTCTGTTCTCTCTCCTGTCTCCTCAGCCCCTCCGCGCACAGAGCTTGAAGCCAGTGCCCACGGATCCTTTCTGGGTGACTCCTCTCCGAGCCCTCTGGATCCTCTACGGTGCCTTTTCCTGGGTGCGCCGAGAGTCTGCCTCGACTCCCTGAAGAAGCTCAAGCCTCCGGATTCAGCGCCTCGGGGGTAAACACCCGTACTGCTCTCACAGCCGGTCCTCCGTTCCGGGACTGAATCTCTCCGACCGGTAGTCATATCGCGTCTGGATTCGGGCACACTGCAACACCTGGTGCCCCTAGGGTCACCTTCAGACCTAAGGGCCCCTCCTCCACTCACTCACTGTCTCACGAACGCTCCTGCCACCCCCACACTTTTCTACCCTGGTACTCCTCCCATGGGACTGGGTCCTCCCTTAGTGGGTCCACCCACGGTCCCCTATCTAGGATGTGTGTGGATGCGTGTAATGAGGGTCCTTTATGCAGCATCCCAATTTCTCAGCCACATGAATACTACACACACTTTTATGGGTGCAGTACCCATCTGTGGCATCTCAACCAGTGGGGCGCCACAGGTTACCAACCTATTATCTCTGGCACACGCCTACAAAACTCTGGGCAGCTCCAATGTGGCGGCTGCCTGGCACTGACTAGTCAGACATGTCCATGTGGAGCCCACTGGGACGGGGTACTCGGTATCGGACCGGGTTGCTGCTGGGGATGTCACGGAGGGCCTGGTCCGGACTGTGTCCCGGGTTCCGCAAGTAAAAGGAGATGTTTACAAGGGATTAGGTTTGTCGTGACGCCACCCACGTTTTGTGGTCAGTAATGGGACCACCGCTGCTGCAGAACCTTCGGGGATGATGTTAGGCAGCTTGAGATGGAACGGCTATCCGTAGGTAGAGGCTGGTTCCCCGAGGCAGTGGTAATTAAAGTCTATGATGGATATGATAGATGTGGTAGTAAAGGGATGATAGTGGAGACGGTGGCTGCTTGAGGGGGTAATTAGGTCTCGGGTAGAAGGATCACACACTCACGTTTCTGAAGTTTTCCAAAGCTTTACTGCAGATGTTGTAGCAGAGTATTGTCCACGGAGTCTGTACTGGGGCCTTTTGCTCCCACCCTGTCCAGGTCCTCAGCTTCCTCCTGCTGCGCTGTGTGTGTGGCCCTGCTGCTGCTTCTAGCTGAGCTGCCGGCACTGTCTCTCTCCTCAGAGGTACCCCTTGGTTAGGCAACTTGAGTATTCCGTGTGCTTCTGACTCCGCCGTGTTGCTTCGCTCGGATACAGTGTCGATCTACAGCCTCCACTATCCCGGGATTTACTGTGCTGTGTGTGTTAGTCACAGTTTCGGATCCTGTATCCGATCTGTGCGCTTCTCCGGGGCGAGTGGTGATGTCACTCAGACTCCCAGATGTATTTTTGTCTTCAGTTCTCCTTCCCTCAGACCCTGGCTAGGCCTGGAATCAGTGAGCGGACTGTAGAGAAGCCTGACGCAGCTCCTTTACACTACAGTCTCTCTCAGTTCTCCCAGGAACTGGACTCTTCACAGTACTGCTACGTACTGAACTCTCCTACTAAACTCTAACTACTTCTACTTGACCCGGAGTATATAAGGGAGCTGGTTTAGCTCCCCCTCCTGGCCCAGAGGTGCTAGTGTAGTGTCAGTGTGTTGTGGGGAGGGAACCCGTGTGTGTTACTGTGGCACATTAACCCTTGGGGTGCCACATCCACCATGCCGCACCGTCCATACACCACATGCAACAACCTGCAGTCTGACAATCAACAAGTCGCCACTGCACTAAGCTGGTAAAATGGCGCATCTCCTGCAACAGACCATACCTCCTTCTCCCAAATCACAAGCACAGCACACGGGACTGTCCGGAGCTGATAGCAGGGGCTTTCTATTTGGGTTGAATAAGGGATGTGGGAGCAGGAAGGGGGACGAGCACCATCGACCAACCTCCACTCAGAAGAAAGATGGCTGAATGCCTGTATGTACCGAGGGGCGGCACTGGATGTGGGGTGTAAGTTATGGTCGATCAGTCCTGCAGAAGAGGCGTATGTGAAAGGGACAATGCATCCTGCACCAGGGACGTACAGAGAAATCATGGGGTCCCATAGCAGAAATTGTTATTGCCCCCCCCCAAAAAAAAAAATATTTGGCTGGGTCATATAGTTACATATCTAACAACTTCATTGCCCCCATAAAGTATGACGCCAACAAAAGTGCCCCCCAAAAACTGTATGAACCGCTGTACAGTGAATTCCTCAACACGCACAGTATGATGACCCTACTGTACCCCCTCAACTATCCCAGCACAGTATGATACCCAACTCTGACCCCCACATAGCCCTCCATGTAGTATAATGGGCCTACATACTATATGATGGCCCCTGTACCTCTTCACACTGTATAATAACCCCCAACACAGCCCTCAAATAGGCCTTCATAAAGTATAAAGCTCCCTCAAAGCCCTCCAAGTATTATCATGCCCCCCACAGAGGCCTCCAAATATTATAATGGCCTCCATATAATCCTCCATATATTATAATGCACCATCCATTTTCCTCCATCTATATACATAATTACCTACTTGCGTGTGTCATCCATTTCTGTCCAGATGTCCATGAAACCCAGAATGCAGTGCGACACCCTGGAAGCATGCCAGAAGCCATGTTAATACACCCAGGTAATGGGAGTGTCAATATGGAGCCTGCTGGTGGTACAAGGGGCTTCAGCAGACGCCCCAAATGCCGTAGCCCGAAAACGCCCACCCACTAACCTGTCGCTGCAGCCAGATGCCAGCTATCCCCCCACCGATAAGCTGAGCTTGATTTACAGGACCTGTGGTGACATAACAATCATGAGCGGAGCTACCTCTAATGTCTATGACGTCATCTTAAATCCTATAACCACAGACAGACAGTCAGGTACTGCAGCTCGTCCTCCGTTCTGCCCCACTCCACTCTGCTCTACCCCATTCTGCCCCACTCCACTCTGCTGTACCCCACTCTGCCCCACTCCACTCTGCCCCACTTCACTTTGCTCTCCTCACTCTGCTCTGCCCCAATCCCCTTTGCCCCAATCCACTCTGCCCCACTGCACTCTGCTCTATCCCACTCCACTCTACCCTGCTCTGCCCCACTCCACTTTGCCCCTGCTCTGCCCCCACTCTACTCTACCCCACTTGACTCTGCCCTACACCATTCTGCCCCACTCCACTCTACCCTGCTCTGCCCCACTCCACTTTGTCCCTGCTCTGCCCCCACTCTACTCTGCCCCACTCCACTCTGCTCTACCCCACTCTGCCCCTCTCCGCTCTGCCCTGCACTCCCCCTGCTCTTCCCCACTCCGCACTGCCTCAATTTGCACAACTCTGCTCAGCTCCACTTTGCCCCTCTCTGCTCTGCCCCTCTCTGCTCTGCCCCTCTCTGCTCTGCCCCTCTCTACTCTGCCACACTCTGCTCTGCCCCACTTTGCCTGCTCATGTTCACTCTGCCTTTACTTTGAGGGCGAGCACAGGGGAGGCAGATCCACCACAGTGGGGGAGCAAAGTGACCACAAGGGAGGAGCATAGAAACAAGAAATGGGGGGCCAGAGAGACAGCACAGGTGAGAGGCCAGAGAGAAATTTTCCAGCACATGCAATTACTTTAATCTCTGTTCTTATTCTTACACAGGAATACGACAGCAGCCAACTCCAAGCCATGAATGAAGACTTGAAAGGACTGCGGACATTGTGCAAAGATATGGGAGAGTCAGCAAAAAAATCAAATGCAAAAATACAGAAGCTTATGGATGAAGTGTTATCACTGCGGGCGAAGAACACCAGGTAAGAAAGAAAGTCTCCTTACAGACTCCATAGACAGCTCTACAAGACAGGGACAGATGTGATAATCTGGGGGGTTTGTAGAGCCTTCAGAAACTTTTCTTTCAATTCAACAAAGTCTACGTTTAACATGTGACACCATAGCTCCTCCTCCTCCATAGAATGTTGTCTGGTTCTGCTTCTAGCTCCTCCCCCTCCATAGAATGTTTTCTGGTTCTGTGAAGTGGGTGTGGCTAACTGGAGTGGGCGGGGCTGTGTGGAGTGGGCAGAGCTAATGCCACACGCACACACACCCCACACACACACAACACACACACACATACACACACACACACACACACACACACACATACATACATACATACACTCAGCTTTATATCTTAGTCACATAATTCTAAACTAGACCTGGACAATGTGTGGCCCGCATGCCACACTCCGGTGTCTTAATTTCACCGGTGTCCCACTTCTACCATTGAGCCTGTGCATACATTAATGGCAATGACATCATTACATCAGACTGAAGCTGTGGAGAACAGGGCTAGCTGAGGTGTCGGCTCCTAAGAGCAGAGTCTCTGTGTCGGTGCGGCCTGAGTTGGCAGGTGTCAGGCACAGCAGGGGTAGGCTGGTATAGCGGCACAGTAGCTGTAGACAGGTGCAGGTTGGTATGGCGGCACACTAGCTGTAGACAGGAGCAGGTTAGTATGGTGGCACAGTAGTGGTAGACAGGTGCAGGCTGGTATGGCGGCACAGTAGCGGTAGACAGGTGCAGGCTGGTATGTCGGCACAGTAGCTGTACATCGGTGCAAGTTGGTGTGGCGGCACAGTTGCTGTACATCGGTGCAGGTTGGTATGGCAGCACAGTAGCAGTAGACAGGTACAAGCTGGTATGGCGGCACAGTAGCAGTAGACAGGTGCAGGCTGGTATGGCAGCACAGTAGCGGGAGACAGGTGCAGGCTGGTATGGCGGCACAGTAGCTGTACATTGGTGCAAGTTGGTGTTGCGGCACAGTAGCTGTACATCGGTGCAGGTTGGTATGGCAGCACAGTAGCGGTAGACAGGTACAGGCTGGTATGGCGGCACAGTATCAGTAGACAGGTGCAGGTTGGTATGGCGGCACAGTATCAGTAGACAGGTGCAGGCTGGTATGGCACAGTAGCGGGAGACAGGTGCAGGCTGGTATGGCGGCACTGTAGCTGTACATCGGTGCAAGTTGGTGTGGCTGCACAGTAGCTGTAGACAGATGCAAGTTGGTGTGGCTGCACAGTAGCTGTAGACAGGTGCAGGTTGGTATGGCGGCACAGTTGCGGTAGACAGGTGCAGGCTGGTATGGCAGCACTGTAGCTGTACATTGGTGCAAGTTGGTGTGGCGGCACAGTAGCTGTAGACAGATGCAAGTTGCTGTGGCAGCACAGTAGCTATAGACAGGTGCAGGCTGGTACAGGTGCAGGTTTGTATGACGGCACAGTAGCTGTAGACAGGTGCAGGTTGATATGGCGGCACAGTAGCAGTAGACAGGTGCAGGCTGGTATGGAGGCACAGTATCTGTAGACAGCTGCAGGTTTGTATGGCTGCACAGTAGCTGTAGACAGGTGCAGGTTGGTATGGCGGCACATTAGAGGTAGACAGGTGCAGGCTGGTATGGAGGCACAGTATCTGTAGACAGCTGCAGGTTTGTATGGCGGCACAGTAGCTGTACATCGGTGCAAGTTGGTGTGGCAGCACATTAGCGGTAGACAGGTGCAGGCTGGTATGGAGGCACATTAGCAGTAGATAGGTGCAGACTGGTATGGTGGCATAGCAAATGTCAGATGCAGGCACTAGGACGAGACACAGGTTAGCAGAAATAGTCATAGGGTACAAGACGGGGACCTGAGAACTAGCAACGTGTTTCTAGGGATTAGACCGTATTGTTCAGGTGCCTCCCAGAAGGAGAAGGAGCTCTAAATACTTCTTCCAGGTAGGGCACGCTGGCCCTTTGAGGAAAGGGGGCCTAAGCATGCACCCGGAAGGCCTTTGTCACAGGACAGGTAGCAGGAGATGGAGCCCTGGCAGACATCGTGAGCCCGCTGGAAGGTTGAGTATGCTCAGGTCCCAATAGTCATGGTCTCTCATGTAGCCCCTTGGAAAAATGACTTGCCCAAGTTTAGGAGCCCTAGCTGAACCATTCTAGTAATTGGAAGAGATTTTCAATGATCACTTTTCTGTTTAGCTTGCAGACGGAGAACATCCAGCTTCTGAAAGAGTCGAGTAATCTAAAGCAGAACCTGGACAAGAGCAAAAAATCTGAGGAGACAGCATTCCAAGCGATGAAGGAGATGGTAAGATCAGCAGTATTATAGTGAAATTTATTCCATGGCGCTTTACATGTGAAAAGGGCATACATAGACAAGTACAAAAATCTTGAACAATACAAGGCTAAACAGGTACAGGAGGGGAGAGGACCCTGCCCGAGAGGGCTTACAGTCAACAAGAGATGGGTGAGGATACAGAAGGGGAGGGGAGAAGACCCTGCCCACGAGAACTCACAGTATACAAGGGTTGTGTGAGAATACAGAAGGGGAGGGGAGAAGACCCTGCCCACGAGAACTCACAGTCTACAAGGGATGGGTGAGGATACAGTGGATGAGGGGAGAAGACCATGCCCACGAGAACTCACAGTATACAAGGGTTGTGTGAGAATACAGAAGGGGAGGGGAGAAGACCCTGACCACGAGAACTCACAGTCTACAAGGGATGGGTGAGGATACAGTGGATGAGGGGAAAGGACCCTGCCCACGAGAGCTCACATTATAAAAGGGTTGTGTGAGGATACAGTAGGTGAGGAGAGAGAACCCTGCCTGCAAGGGCTCACAGTCTACAAGGGATGGGTGAGGATGCAGTAGGTGAGGAGAGAGGACCCCCCTGCCCACGAGAGTTCACAGTCTACAAGGGATGGGTGAGGATACAGTAGGTGCGGAGAGAGGACCCGGTCAACAAGGGCTCACAGTCTACTAGGGATGGGTAAGGATATAGTAGGTGAGGAGAGAGGACCCCGCCTGCAAGGGCTCAGTCTACAAGGGATGGGTGAGGATACAGTAGGTGAGGAGAGAGAACCCGGCCAACAAGGGCTCACAGTCTACTAGGGATGGGTAAGGATATAGTAGGTGAGGAGAGAGGACCTCGCCTGCAAGGGCTCAGTCTACAAGGGATGGGTGAGGATACAGTAGGTGAGGAGAGAGGACCTCGCCTGCAAGGGTTCACAGACTACAAGGGATGGGTGAGGATACAGTAGGTGAGGAGAAAGGACCCTGCCTTACGGCAGTATACTGGACTGAGGTTTACTGCAGGGGGTAGACTTTTTGGAAGAGGTGGTTCCTTTTGAAGGTTTTCACAATATGTGAGAGTCTGATGTGTTGGGGCCCTTCTGATCGGCTCTGTGACATCACGAGAGGTCCTTCAGCCAGATGGAGTCGGTCGCATCCCCGGAGCTGCCAGAATGGTGAAGTATCCTCCAGAAGGAGATTTTTTTTTTTTTTTTTTTTAACATACTGGAGGAAAGAGGAGGGGACAAGATAGGGCACAAAACAGGGGACAGGATAGACAAGCAGGGGGAGAGGAGATAGAGGAGGGAGAGACAGGGAAGATGCAGGGAGAGACGGGGTTATGTACTGAGCACTGCTTCTGGGCATGCTCAGTACATAACCACGGAGCCAATATCGGATCCGATGTATACACGGATCCGATGTCCATAGGCTCCGATTGTATCTTCCTATGGAACATCACGGATCCGCGGTGTCCGATTTTAGTCACGGACACCAAAATCGCAGCAAGATGCGATTTTGGCTCCGAGACTTAAATCGGAAAGCTACGGATTGCCCTTAAATCGGATGCGAATAGAGACACATTCGAGCACATCCGAGCCCCATAGGGATACGTGGGTGGCAAAATCGCATCCGTGTGTAGCCGATTTGACACTCGGATGCTCCAAAATCGTGATGTGAAGGCAGCCTAACAGATCTCATGAGTCCAAGTGTATTCAACCATCATCTATCCAGCCTGACTGACAACTGCAGCTTGTACTGAGCAGTGTGAGATCTCAGCAGAGAGGAGGGGCACTGCAGAGCTGTCAATAAAGCCAAGTGGAAATTATATAAATAGCTGTTCTGATCTGTATTTTCACAAAGTACACCAGCTCCATCAGGCCTTAAAGATCTGTTTAATAATATATTTAATTTGTAATGTGAAATCTGGTGACTGATCAGTTCCAAATAAAACAACCTGCAGCTGGCTGTAAGTGGAGCGTATTGATTATTGATTAACCCCAATGTCTCTCTAGTTTCTGCTGTTGATTAGAGGTGGCCGCTCTCTCATCATAACTCACACTGTACCTGCAGGTCATCTAGTCTTTGTGTAATGCAATCCTTGATGCACAGGTACATTGCGGGGCCTTAAGATGTTAAAAAATACCACAACCAATAGCAAAATGTTATTATGTAAATATCGTGGTTTGGAGTTCTTTATTAAAAAGAGCACTTCAAAGAAATAATAGTAAATTAATCAGCCCAGAATATTGGATCTGATAATGATATGATAGTGAAAGATAGATGGTGTATTAAATAAATACATGGTGTATTAAAGCCACCTAATAGGCTAATGTTATTAATTTTCTGTATATAATTTGACGCACCCCAGGGCTCGGGTACTCGGCTCTCGGGCTATCTTCAGTAGAGGTCGCTAAGACCCTCCCGGGGTCCCTCCCAACCACTATTCTAGTGTGTGAGTGCTGCTCTAGGGTTCCATCTAGTGGCCATAGTCCCAATTGCAGTGGAGTACTACACCGCTTTTCTGGGTGCAGTACCCTTTTGTGGCACCTACGTAGTGGGGCGCCATACTCCCCCTTGATTGAACATGTTCGTCCCCGAGCATCACATTTGCCCTTTGGGAAGTGAAAAACATTTTTATATTTAAACTATCATCAACGGGTAAACTATATACAATGCATGAATATTTGAATGTCTTCCCCTTCCGGGGAGGCTCATATCTTAGAACGTTACATCTATAAAACACATTATTCACTCTTCTGGCCCAACGGGACAGACTGAAGCATGCGGGCCCAGCGGTAATCTTTAATCCCATACAGTCCAGTGTGTGTTATCACCGCTGGGCCGCTCTTCACACACATCATCAGGGGTTAACGGTGAAAAGTTCAATAAAAGTCTCAGGGTCGTCAGGGACACTTTCTTCATTTTAAAAGTTCTCAAGCAGGAAAAGGGGCTATATACAAGGGAACATAACGTCTCTCATCGGGAGTCTATAATCAGTCTATTATCGAAATGCAGATAGCAAACCATCCCAATGGGGCAGGATATCGTTCATATGTGACCTGCTCACCTCGATATAAATCACGCCGGGGGTGTCCTTTTCTCAAAAAGGATTCCACATCTCGCCGGGAGAAGACAATATCGTCTAATAAGCCGGGTTCCCTCAAGAAACCCCAACCGTCTTTATGGTATAAAGAGACTACCATCCCGGTCTTCCGCAGCTCCATAGGAAGTGGGGGCTGAGCGCAGGCTTCATCCCTTAGTCTTTTAGTAGTGCACTCCTTCTGGTACCAGTCCTCCCTTTCCCTGTGTCTGGCTACCTGGCTCCTCTCATCCTGGGATGACTGGGTGCTGTGCAAGGACTGGGGGTGGTGAGGTGCAGCTGCTGTGAGGTTTGGGAGTAGCACATACCTCTACGGCGTTCAAGACGGTGGGGATTTCCTGGCGGTGCTGCTGCCAAGCTGTCCACCATGCCGCTTCCGGGGTGCTTCCTCTCGAGGCTCATGCCGATTCCTCGAAGTCGTCATCAAAGTAGTCTTCGGGCTCCTCGTAGAGCTCCTCGATCTCCATGACTCACCGCGGCCGGCTGACTCCGGTTTAGACAGGCGATTCTTCTTCCCTCCTTGTCACGGGTGGACCGCGCCTGCCGGTAGTGGGGCCCGGTGTAGTGCAGATCAAAAGTGAAGACGTCTTGGTGGAACAGATTAAAGGGGTTTAATTTATTCGTGACGCCACCTATGAGTAGATTCGGTAAGGGCTACCGACGCTGCGGAGCCCCCGGGGGATGGATAGCAGCAAGATGTTACGCTCCCCACAGGCTGAGCGGTGATCCCCGGAGGCTGGAGCTGCTCAAGATGTTGTGCGGCAGCTGTGGTTACCTTGTAGTGCGGACGGACAGTTCATAAGGAGGCACAGACACAGAAAGTCTCTATAACGGGTCTTTACTGTAACCAGTAGGCAGTACATGGCATACAGTGGTTGAGTAGTAGACCGGGTGGACTCAGCAGTGATGGTGTCCCTTAGAGATCCGCAGTGTTCCTCCATTCTACCTACTTAGTTTCTTGCCAGCGTCGCCCAGGAATACCAGGTCGGGTACGGGGAGGCTGCTTCAATGCCCTATCCATGATGTACGTTCTGGATGTTTTGGGGAGCCTTGGATCCCTCAGTGGGTACACCGCTGGTTAGACGACTGGAAACTGGCTGGTGGTGGGGTGCTCCTGTAAAGCTGATCCTCCACTCTTCTGGTTCGCGTGGCAGAGGTGAACTGCTGCCAGCTTCGGTACCAGTGAACCGGCTGTGAGTTGTGGGCACGGGAGTCTTTTGGGAACCCGTGTGAATAATGCCCAATCCCGGTAGTTAAGGCCTCAGGTGCTGACACCCGACCGGTGACGGCCCGGGGGCTGCACGGAGTGCGGAGCCCCCGCTCCTCTCCAAGTTCTAGTCTTAGACCCTTCTTCTCCGAGTTCCAGACTATTCTCTACTGTTCTAGTCTAGATTCTTGTGTGTTCTACTACACTACCCTAACACTCACACCCCCCCAGGACCTATGATTGGTCCCCTGTTCTAGGTGTTGTATGTTGGGTTGGATCTCTATGTTAACCGGATCATTGCTGAATCAGAGGATATTGCGGCTGCGTTTGTGGCTGCAATACCCTCCTGTGACGCACTCGTTGCGGGGCGCCACATCCACGTCCAGTATGGTAGGTTCAGGTGCATGCGTAGGTGCAGGTGCAATCTCCAGCCGGGGACTGCTGCTGGCCCGGGATGGTGGTGGTGTCGGGGGCCCCGTCCGCGTCCCCGCGTCCCGGGTCTCTGCTGGTGGTGGAAGGGAGGCTCGGTACTGCTCCACGGCTCTGACGGCAACTTCTGCTTCCCGCGCCTCGCGGGCTGTCCTCCGAGCCGACAGCTCGAACGGGCTCTCCACACTCCACCGCCTGCACACCCACGTGAGCGTTTGTTCCATATCTTGCCGGACCCGGAGGAATGCATCCCGCCAATACTCCGCATCCCCTTCGATGGTCAACAGGGACGCTGCTGCTGGATCTCCTCTCTCAGCGCGGGTCTGTTCCTCTAGCTCGCGGACCACGTCTCTCCATCGGGGTGCTGCCATGCTGCTGTGTACAAAGGAGTCTGATGGCGTCTGTCCTTCTCTTCCGGTTTAGACGACACCACAGTTTTTGTATCCAATCCATTTTAACATTTAAACCATACTAATTTTTTGTGCATATACACATACTAAGGGGATTGGAATAATCATAGACATCTAATCAAAAATGACCGATCGCAAAATCAGTAATTTACACAATTTTCCCAAAGGGAAAAGAAACACGATCATACGGTCAATATATATGAAAGTGCGAATTTTATTAAATAAACAATGTGCGGTACAAGGGGTGGGAGTAAGGTTAGAAAAACCAGCATTGATGCAAATATATATCTCTCTAGAGTCAATAGTATATGTATATTCATGTATCTTAAAATGTACATATAAATAACACTACTTCATAGTTTCAATACACATATACCGTATATACTCGTGTATAAGCCGAGTTTTTCAGCACAAAAAATGTGCTGAAAAGTCCCCCCTCGGCTTATACACGAGTATATACGGTAATCATAAAAAAAAAAAAATATACCCGTCTGTATACAGCCCCCCCCCCGTGGTATACCGGGCCCCCCCTGTGGCAACCTGTAAAGGAAGCGATGATTATACTTATCGGGTCGCTGTCGCCGACGCCGCCGCTCTGTCACCGTCCGTCACCCGCTCATCTTCCTTGGTCCCAATGGTCTTTCCTTCACCCGTCGCACAGAAAATGACGTCGACGTGCGCCGTGAAGAGCATGAGCGGGCGAGCGTCGGCTGACGGACGTGTGATAATCACGCTCCTTTCAGTGCGCACAGGGGACCCGATAAGGAGATCATCGGCTTCTTTACAGCCGGGTACCCGTATACAGGGGGGCTGCTGTATACAGCGGGGGCGCTGTATACCCGGGGCTGCTTATACCTCTGGGGCTGCTGTATACCCCTCTGGGCTGCTAATACCCTCTGGGGCTCGATACCTTGCTGCTATACCCCTCTGGGCTGCTGTATACAGCTCTGGGGCTGCTGTATACCCCTCTGGGGCTGCTATATACCCCTCTGGGGCTGCTGTATACCCCTCTGGGGCTGCTGTAACCTCTGGCTGCTATATACCCCTCTGGGGCTGCTGTATACCCCTCTGGGGCTGCTGTATACCCCTCTGGGGCTGCTATATACCCCTCTGGGGCTGCTGTATACCCCTCTGGGGCTGCTGTATACCCCTCTGGGGCTGCTATATACCCCTCTGGGGCTGCTGTATACCCCTCTGGGGCTGCTATATACCCCTCTGGGGCTGCTATATACCCCTCTGGGGCTGCTGTATACCCCTCTGGGGCTGCTGTATACCCTCTGGGGCTGCTGTATACCTCTGGGGCTGCTGTATACCCCTCTGGGGCTGCTATATACCCCTCTGGGGCTGCTGTATACCCCTCTGGGGCTGCTGTATACCGCACTGGGGCTGCTGTATATAGGGGCTGCATTACCACTTGGGGCTGCTAATACCCCTGGGGCTGCTGTTACTATACGCACTGGGGCTGCTGTATACACCACTTGGGGCTGCAATACCACTGGGGCTGCATGTATACACTGGGGCTGCAATACCACTGGGGCTGCTGTATAAGGCTAATACCACTGGGGCTGCATACATGGTGCTGTATATAGGGGCTGCTGTATACACCACTGGGGCTGCAATACCACTGGGGCTGCTGTATACAGGGGCTGCAATACCACTGGGGCTGCAATACCACTGGGGCTGCTGTATATAGGGGCTGCTGTATACACCACTGGGGCTGCAATACCACTGGGGCTGCTGTATACAGGGGCTGCAATACCACTGGGGCTGCTGTATACACCACTGGGGCTGCAATACCACTGGGGCTGCTGTATACAGGGGCTGCAATACCACTGGGGCTGCAATACCACTGGGGCTGCTGTATATAGGGGCTGCTGTATACACCACTGGGGCTGCAATACCACTGGGGCTGCTGTATACAGGGGCTGCAATACCACTGGGGCTGCTGTATACACCACTGGGGCTGCAATACCACTGGGGCTGCTGTATACAGGGGCTGCAATACCACTGGGGCTGCAATACCACTGGGGCTGCTGTATATAGGGGCTGCTGTATACACCACTGGGGCTGCAATACCACTGGGGCTGCTGTATACAGGGGCTGCAATACCACTGGGGCTGCTGTATATAGGGGCTGCTGTATACACCACTGGGGCTGCAATACCACTGGGGCTGCTGTATATAGGGGCTGCAATACCACTGGGGCTGCAATACCACTGGGGCTGCTGTATATAGGGGCTGCAATACCACTGGGGCTGCAATACCACTGGGGCTGCTGTATATAGGGGCTGCAATACCACTGGGGCTGCAATACCACTGGGGCTGCTGTATATAGGGGCTGCTGTATACACCACTGGGGCTGCAATACCACTGGGGCTGCTGTATATAGGGGCTGCAATACCACTGGGGCTGCTGTATATACCACTGGGGGCTGCTGTATATCATACTGCTGGGCCTGTATACCACTGCTGGGGGCTGTATACCTGTGCTGGGGTCCACCCTCGGCTTATACGCGAGTCAATAGATTTTCCCAGGTTTTGGGGGCAAAAGTAGGGGGGTCGGCTTATACACGGGTCGGCTTATACACGAGTATATACGGTAATTGTTCTCTTACCAATATTTTGTATATTACAATTTAAATGCTCCAGTATTCATATACACTGCCATTAAATATATATTGCACAAGCCCAATACAAAATCATTAGAGCTATACTATAGAAAATATTTTTATTATAAATCCTATCAATTTAAGAAGAGGATTTGTAGGAGTTTATCATTATATACATCGTATAGGCCTCTATCCTGCACATTTTATAATATAGATATACTATTAAAATGTTAGACTATCCTACCTATGCATAGCCGATCATTAGTAACCTCTATGTTACCACATGCTGTTCAGTGGCATACTATATAGGATGTCAATCAGGGCTTTATAATCACCTGCCTGTGCAGGATTAGGTGCCTACACCCTATCAATGATACAATAGGGATTGCCTACCTTTATAATCCTATCATTAGAGGTATACTATAAAAATATTTTTATTATAAATCATATCAATTTAAAAAAAGGATTTGTAGGAGTTTATCATTATATACATCGTATAGGCATCTATCCTGCACATTTTATAATATAGTTATACTATTAAAATGTTAGACCATCCTTCCTATGCATAGTCGATCATTAGTAACCTTTCTTCCGGTTTGTACAGCCATGGGCGGGCACTCCCCTGGAACTTCCCGTGGGCCGCCCCCTGATTGATTGATGGCAATCGGGGCAGCCACACTTTTTCGCACCTCTGGCTAGGCCCTCCTTCTTCTAGGGGCTGAGGCAGTCCCCCGGGCCTGCACATGTTGTTTACTTCATAGCGTCGGCGCCATCTTGGGTCCTCGGGCTGTAATGGCGGGAACCCATCTTTGGTGCCGTGCAAGGCGGAAAAAGTAAATTTAAGTCCAGTTCAAAGCACACAGTACCCAGTGGTACCGGGCACGATATCCTGTTCGTGACGCCAGAAGCTGACGCGCCCCAGGGCTCGGGTACTCGGCTCTCGGGCTATCTTCAGTCCGGGAAGTCACAGTTGGCCAACCCGAGGCCGTGGCCCTGGTGGTCAGCTCAATAGGGGGGTATTTAGAGGGGATTATGTACAGTTTTAGTTATCTTCGTGACGCCACCTGCTGAGTCTGGTGATGCCCTCCGGTGGTCGGCGGTATTGCGGCTTAGATGGATTAGTCCCAGCAGGTGGGACTGGACCACCGGGGCAGGGATGCTGTAAAGCAAACAGTTTATATTGAAAAGGATGCTGCAGAGTCGGGGCTTCACTTCACCGGATAACTTTACTGGAAAACTTTCATTAGCATTACAGTTCAGCACTTAGTCAGATGGTATATTAGCAAATGCTCCAGGTGCTGTAATTGGGATTTCTGGCAGTCAATGGAACCCTCCTTATGTTCCTTTTCTTGTTCCTTTCTCCCTTTTGCCTCCCATTGGCAATGAAGTCTGTCTCCTAAAGACGATCAGACCTCCAGCTCCTTCTCTCTCTGTTCACCCTCCTTTGGGGTCTCCGGGACAACCTTCTCTTAAGCTTTAAGCAATGGCCTCTGCTCCTAGCTTCTCTGGCTCCCTTTTAGCTTTGACTCGCTCAGAAGACTGGGACTGTATTTGTAATATCTCCGTACATCGGATTCTCTGTGGGCTTTAAAGGATCTCACAGTTACGGGCTCCGGTACCCGTGTTCTCTCGTGAACTAGCTCTTTTCCTGAGCTTCTGTTCCTTCCCTCTGGTTCTGGAATCTTTTCCTTGTTCAGGGCCCCTCAGCCGAGGAGACCCATCTTGCTTCCTCTGAGGCTGGCTGTCTGTTCTCCAACTCTACTCCATCTTCCGACTCTGACACTCACTCACTGACTTTTAAAAGAAAAAGATGTGGGTGTCACTAACTGTGCGGATCCACTGGACACACGCAAAACACAGTTGATTAGACAGGAGAGAGGAAAAGAACGTGTGTAGTTCCAGGATCAACCATGCTCAAAAACAAAGTAATGAAAAAGATAACCTTTATTCGTAAGATAGGAAAAAGAACATACAATATAAAAACAATTAAAAAAGTGTAAACAAACACTTACACATCAAGAAAAACCCGCAGCACAGCAGAGATACAAATAACGCCTATGGATAACCTATCCCATAGAGGTAAATACAGGCTTAAAAGTTACCGCTAGACAATAGTCACAACTGATTGATGGACTTTTTTTTATCACAATTCATATTGAAGACACCAAATAAATGATTTTTAATGTCAACCACACCTGGAGTAAAGAAGATCAAAAAGTGATGGTGATGAGTGGCTGCAAATTGTGCAGGCTGTGGGGGGCCGAGAGTTTAGGCTGTGGGAATGTGAGTGCAAACTGTGGGGGGGAGAGTGAAGGCTGCAGGGGGATGAGTGAGTGAAGGCTCTGAGGCGGTGTAAGTGATAGCTGTGGGAGGGGTGTGAGTGTGGACTGTGGGAGGGTGAGTGAGTGTGGGCTGAGGGGAGTGAGTGCGGGCTGTGGGGGGGTGAGTGAGTATAAGCTCTGAGAGAAGGCTCTGGGGCGGTGTGAGTGAGGGCTGGGGGGTGTGAGTGCATGCAGTGGAGGGTTAGGGGGGCAGTGGGCGGTAAGTGGGCCATTGCAGGGTGAGCAGGGGCATGGGAGGTGAGTTGGGGCATTGGGGGTGAGCATGGTCAGTGGAAGTGAGCGGGGAAACTGGGGGTGAGTAAGGCATTGGGGAGTGAGCAGGGGCAGTGGCGGGTGAGCGGGGAAATGGGTGAGTGAGGGCACTGGGGGTGAGTGTGGCATTGGGAGATAAGTGGGCACAGTGGGGGGTGAGCAGGGCACTGGTGGGTAAGCAGGGGCACTGGGCATGAGTGGAGGCATTGGTGGTGGGTGGGGGCACTGGGTGTGAGTAGGCCATTGGGGGGTGAGTGGGAGGGATCAGGGGCACTGGGGGTGAGTGGGGTCAGTAGGGGGTGAGCGGGGACAGTGGCTGGAGAGGGGCGTCAGTGGGTGGTGAGCAGGGTAAGCGGCATCAGTGGGGGGTGAGCATGGGCAATGGGGGGGTGAGCAAGGGCACTGAGGGTGAGTGTGAGCAGTGGAGGGTGAGTGGGGGCAGTGGGGGGTGATGGGGGCACTGGGGGTGAGTGGGGGCAGTGAGGATGAGTGGGGGCAGTGGAGGGTGATTGGGGGCAGTGGAGGGTGAACGGGGCAGTGTGGGGGTGAGCAGGGGCAGTTGGGGGTGAACAGTGGGATGGAGTGGCTCCAGTCTCCCTCCTGCCCCCCTCCTCCCCCCCCCCCCTCCAGGCTGCAGCTCACCTCTGCATTCTTTTTTGAATTGACGTCGTAAAGTGAATTGCCATGGGGAGGAGTTAACAGAGGGTTGTTGCAATGGGTGTGGTCGAGGACATGCCCACCATATCAGGGCAGCACACTCAGCCATGCCCACTGTGACACCCCTTCTGTTAACTCCGCCCCCGTGGCAATACACTTTACAACGTCAATTCCAAGAAGAATAATGCTGGAGTGAGCGAAAGCGTGAAGGGGGGAGCGGAGGGCGGGGAAGGGTGGGCAGGAGCTGGACTGAAGCATGGAGCCTGGAGGGGAGACCGGGCGGTGTGTGTGGCAGGTTTCTGCCTGGCCAGCCTGCACCATATTAACATACCCATCACTTGGGTGTGCTAATATGGCGGGCGGAAGTGACCTAGGCGGACATCCAGGAAGTGCCAACTCGCAATTATATAGATTAGAAAAGTAAAGAGATTTTAGTTAAAGTTTTACTTGAGGTCAAAACGTCTACCTCATTTATGTAGATTTGTGGCAGCTGATAGCAACTAAGAGACCTGAGAGTAAAGGTCTAAGTGAGGGGGCGCTCATCTTCTCTTGGCGAAAGTGTCATGCGTTTTGATGCCCATATAACATGAGGATGACATGCGTATGACATTCTAGTGTGTGGTTTCCCCGCACCTAGCATCCGTGTGTCATGCGTTTTTAACATGGTCTTTCCCATGCTATTAAAAGTTAGAATGGACACATAGAGAGAGATACAGAAAAAATCAGATAGATAAATAGATGAGATAGATGCTAGACTCGCTAGATCGGGTTTACCAGTCTACCGCTTGTACTTCCGGGGCCGCTCATTAAGCTTCATGCTTATTCACTGCACTGACCCGAAACAGCCAATCACAGACGTTCACACTCTGTGAGAGTGTCTGTGATTGGTTGTTGTAATCAGACTGCATTTCCACCATCTGGATGGTGATTGTGCTTGGCTGCCATACACATTAGTGTTTTGCAAGCAACCTGCCGTCATAGGGTGTTAAATTAATAAATAATTAAAAAAAACTGGAAAATTACAATTAAACTGAAATGTGAAGAAGCCATAAGTTTTGTTGATCAGTGAAAAACAGCACCACCTATAGGACATCTAGGGTCCACACGCTGTCTGGGACATTGGCCGTAGTGCAGGCATTCATTATCGCCTGCGCCTGGGTCCGGTCCATCATACCCTTGGGGCAGACCCGTGCTGCTGCTGCCGTGGTACAGAAATAATGAATAAATCAGCACAGAATATTGGATCTAAAAATGAAATGCTGGTGAAACATAGAACAATAAATACATAGTTTATCAAACCACCTAATAAGCTAACATTATTAATGTTTCTGTATATAATTTATTATTTCTTAAATTGCTGTCACCGAACAGGGGAAAACAGAATATCGTGACATTACCGCTAGATTTCGACAACAGATTTCAGACCTAAAGGTGAGTTTCATGGGGAAAGTCTCAAGTACTTGACTTTCTTACATCTTTCAAGAACTGGTGAACTGTGAATTAACCAAATAAAGGAGCTTTAGCACAAAGTTTTAGAAAAAAGGAAACCCCTGCGAGGGTCCTGTTTAAACTCACATAACCAGCTCCATTTAAATATAAATGTCTTAAATATAGTAGAGCAACCTCAGCATCTACAGAGAAATGATGCACCATTTCTAGTTTGCAAAATTTGATCCAAGTATTCCATGCGGCTGTATACGCCGGCCATGTTACTGCTGCTAATGAAGCTTTAATGAAAACCAACATCATGTCATCATTACCTGCCAAAGAAAAGCCAGATGAGGAATCCCTTCCCAAACTGCTTCCTGATATAGATGATGCACCCCCGACACTGGTTGCTGGAAAAGAAGTTCAGCTAAAGAATATTCGACTGAACAAAAGTAGCTTTCAGCCATTTATTAAAGGAAAGGCAATGTAACACAAGCTCACGCAAAACATTTCCGAATGAATTATTTTTTGATGACAATGCATTAGTTGCCAAACAACTCCCATTCAGATTGTAATAATATCGTCTTGTTAGCCAAAACTCTACCCCAAATGGTTACAGCTACTAAAATCAAAAAGACTTTTGGTAACACTTTATTGTTTGTGATGTTCTTTGAAGCCAATAAATCTGCCCATAGTTCAGCTACCTACTGAGATTGAAAAACAACCCCGAAACCCAAATCACACATTGAATTAGTGAACAAACCAAGGTCATTTGAGGTTATAAAATCCTCCTGTAAGCAGCGAATTCCATTGAAGGAGTCTAAAATTCAAAGCCATACCCACAAATTTTGTTTCATCTCACTATAGAGCTTAAGGTGAAACCCAGCTGAGCCATGTAGCAGTGGCATGCTGGGTAATAAGGGGTTAATACCAGCTTTGTATTGCCAGCTAGCATTAAGCCTTTTTAATGTCAGGCCAATGTTAGATCCTGCCAGTAATAATTACAAGTACGGTAAATAGTAAAGAAGACACAACACAGAGAGAAAACATTTTACTAGAAATAAAAATGCAAACACGTATCTAGAATCCATTTTTATTAACCCCTCATACCCATCCTCTGCGATGTCTTCTTGATTGAAGGCTGTGGTGAAGAACAAACATCCTTTCACCCAAGTCTCCAAACACTGAATGAATGAGCCGCCAGCTCCGTTCCAGTAAGCGGTGACTCTTATGGTACCCTCACACGCCGGAATCTCGCCTGGCGATATGTGGCGAGATAACGTGCACGTGCACGTTTTTCCATGGTCGCTTCAGTTCGCCGATGACGGCATCACACGCCGCAATATCGCCATGAAGCTAAGGCGATGTGTTGCTCCAGAAATCGCCTCACCTACAGCTAAATCAATCTTGCCTCATTCCATCGCCGCTTCACACGCCGCAATTCTAAAGGCCATGTGGACATACATGTTCAGCGCTGCGAGGAGATAGGCGAGCCACAGTGGTTTACACCGCGCCCCATACACGTTCATTGGACAACGCAACAGCGTTACGATTGGTCAGCCTGCTGTGGAGGACTGGCCAATACATGACGCCATTGAAGATGTGTGTGGTGCTGAACAGACAGCTATTCAAATATGGCGCCCTGTCAACTGCCAATGGGAGCACAGTAGCCAACACCAATCGGGGCGGACTACAGAACACTTGAGGCACGCCTACGGGAAATCACAGGCAAACCTCTTTCCATCATTATCGCCCTGTCACACACCACAACACGGAAATCTCGCCTTAAGGATTGCGGCTGATTACTGAGCACTGTTCAGGAATCAGGCGACGGCCGAGCCGCGATTTATCGCCGTGAAATTCCCAAATCACACGCCGCAACCGTGAAGCAATTTCACGGCGATTGCTCTGGGGCGACATGTCGCCTTTATAATTCCCAGCCGAGATTGCGGCGTGTGACGGTACCATTAAGGTCACCCGCAGACAGCTCAGGCAACCATGGTACCTGCTATGGTTAGCGGCCACCATGGTTACTTGACTGGCCTCGGGTGACCTCAGCGAGTCACCTTTTGTCAGATTGGAGCTGACGGTGAGTGACCTGGGCTGTCAGCTGATGCAATTGCGATAGCAATGGTTCTGTAGAGCACCAGTATAATTTAATTACGTTGCCATGGATCCGGGTGCTTCTGGGTGCTCCCTTGTTTTTTACCAATTACCAATCACTAAAATCACAATATGTTTCATTTATTGGTATCATCCCAAAAAAGGTGACACATGGATCTGGGAGGGAACGGAGACAACTGGATGCACCTGCAAGTTCCTGCGGCCCCATTGAAAGTTAATGGGGCCAAAAACGGATGCGCGTGCATCCAGTTTCAACAAGACTTCCCCGAAATTCAAAAAATGGATGTGTGATACCAGCCTTTATGTATTTATGTAGCTGAAGAATATTTTTGGATTATTTTTACTTTCTCTGGCAATGAGTCTCTCTGTCTCAATCTTTGCTACTTTGATTTGCTTTTTACAGAATTTATTTAATTTTCTGTATTAATTTAATGCTTCATCACTACCTACTTGCTTTAATTCTCTAAATGCTTTCTGTCACTTATTGTGTCCCTTGCAGCTCTATTTAGCCATAGTGGTTTCCTCTTATTTCTAGCTTGTTTATTCCCATAGGGTATATATTGTGCACAGGTCCTATTCAGGATGCTAATAAACGTCTCCCATTTGCTTTCTTTACTTTATGTCTCAGGACATCGTCCTAGTTTATTGCACTAAGATCATCTCTCAACCATTGGAAATTTGCCTTCCTGAACTTTAGTGTCCTTGTAGCCCCTCTATTATACTTCTTATTAAAGGATACATGAAAACGTATTGTTTTGTGACCACTATTATCGAAGTGACCCCCCCAACTGTATATTTGATATGCAGTCTGACCTGTTAATATTAAGTCTAGCAGTGCCCCCCGTCAGTAGCGTAACTTCAGGCCCAGGGGCCCCGATGCAAAAGCTCTAAAGGGGCCCCCCAATTATTGCAAATCATTAATAGTATTACTCCTCTTCTCTAGGCCAAAGGGACTTTTGGGCCCCCCCTAGGTTGCAAGCCCCGGGTGGGATCGCAACCCCTGCACCTGTGGTAGTTACACACCTGCCCCCCGTCTGGTTGGGTTCTTAACCAGTTGTAAAACTTAGCCCAATGAGTAATTGTCTCCAGATTTCCTTCCAAGTGAGGATGTCTTCTGCTGAACCACAGTATGGTGTCGGAGCCTTGGCATCCGGAGAATCCAACTGATACCAGTTAAGGTTTGGTAACGGGAACGTTTCATAGTCTCATTTATTCTTTTTATATCTATTCTAGAGGGAATCTTTCATCGAAAACCAGAAAGTGAGAGAAAACCAGCAAACATCTAATGAAGAGGTAACATACATTATTATAATAATAGAAATCTTGTTCTTTGCAGGATGACTCCTTCCTTCTAAGCTAATTTTTTATCAATATTTTTGTAGGCTCTAAAAATGAAAGTGGCAGAATTGGACGGGCGGCTCGAAGAATCTGACCGGAAAACTGTAATGTAAGATACCGTTTATTTCACTTTATTAAACGCACCGGATTATAACATGCACCCCAAATTTGGTGAAGGAAAAGAGAAAAAAAATAATTTTTAATGTTAAATGGCGTCCATCTTATAATGCCAGGGTCTGTCTTACAATCAGTATATATAACCCTTATCCTGGTATATGAAGCACTCATCTTGGGATATATGTCTTCCATCCTGGTATATGACCCACTCATCCTGGGTATTTGTCTTCTATCCTGGTATATGTGTCCCCCATCCTGGTATATTTATCTACCAACCTGAATATGGCCCCACTATCTTCGATATGCCCCCTTCCCCTGTGCTGGCACATATAGCCCCATCCCTGTGCTGGCACATGTAGCCCCCCCTTCCCCCCAGTGCTCCAGTGCTGGCACATATAACCCTTCCTGTGCTGGCACGTATAGTCCCCCTGTACTGGCACTTATATCCCCCTGTGTAGGCACATATAGCTTTTACCCTGTGCTGGCACATATAGCCCCCCTGTGCTGGCACATAACCCATTGTACTGGCCCACATCCCCCTGTGATGACACACATCCGTCTGAGCTGGCACATAGTTCCCTGTGCTAGTACCCATTCCCCTGTGATGGCACCCTGTGCTGGGACACATCCCTCTGTGCTGGCACATAAGCCGCTGTGATGGCACACCCCCCCTGTGATGGCACACTCTCCCTGTGATGGCACCTTCCCCCTGTGATGGCACACTCTCCCTGTGATGGCACACATCCCCCTGTGCTGGCACATATGCCGCCTCGGTCAAAGTTTGTGCCCCCCTGCTTTCGCGCACACTGTAAAATAATCAAGGCTGTTACTCACCTTCTGTTACTCCCTCCATGCTCTCAGCTCAGTGGTTACATTCTGTGTCGGTCCTGGGCATCAGATCATGTGACCGGGGCGCACAGTGATGACATCACTGTGCTGTGCCAATCACGTGACCAGATACCAGCACAGATAAAGGAAGTCACCGCTCAGCTGGGAGCACGGAGCAAGTAACGGAAGATGAGTAACAGCCTTTATTATTTTACAGTGTGCGCGTCAGCAGGGGGGCATAAAAAGTGACCGGGGGGGCATATACGGCACGGGGGGAGGGTGTGAATGCAGGCATATGTAATATGCACCACTCCCCTGTCCACATCTCCGCGCTGGCATCAGCACCGAGGTGATGGACAGCGGGTGCAGTGAATATTACATGAGGCTAATGAGCGGGAACACGTGATCTCCCGCTGTATCCTGCAGCCTGATCTAGCCTCCTCCAGCCCCCAGATACTGCTCCAAAGCAGCCCCACTGTTTTTAAGTCCATTCGGTGAACAATCTAAATTAAATTGTACATGTCTCAAAAGGCATGTGGTTAGGACTGGTAAGCGTGAGGGCCCTTGACCGTGGGTTACCAGCTTACGTTTTTTGGCCAAAATACCAACAAACACCTCACATTTTTCATCTTTAGTGTTTTATTGCATTTTTTTCATCTGCAGTTTGAGGCTGAGCCCTCTGGGGGCGTCTGTCGTTATGTGAGGCATGTAATCAGTGCGGAACAGCCCGCCTGATCTAATAGAAGGGCGTGACCAATAGGCTGCTCTGACACTATGCCTTGCATGCACCGTGAATGGCAGAGCCCTTGGTAACCTCGTGTCTTTAAATGCCACCAGTCACCTCCCTGACAGCATGGCCGGACGCTGGTGCCACAACCGCCCCCACTGTGGGTTGCAGGTGATTGAGTACCGGCATACAGACACCTGTGTTGCCTCCAGAGGAGCTGACAGCCGCTGCTAAGTGCAATGGGTATTTACCTGGCAAATTTTGGTGAGTTTTTTTGTCTGTTTTTAAGTCCATTCGGTGAACAACCACCCCATACAGTACAAAACACTAGATTCGGATTATAAAATGCACCCCCCCACTTTCCCCCAAAATTTGGGGTAACAAAAGTGCGTTTCGTAATCCGAAAAATAAGGTTATTATTCTACAGCTCATTCAGTGCTCCTGTATAACATATTGCTAGAAGGTTAAATAATGTTTGATGAGTAAATCTTAAATATATCTCTAAAGGTGCAATTGACATGAATGTCTTACCAGATGTTAGTAACAACCCATCCAATCCACATAGGCAAATAAATCAAACCATAGATGTCCATAAATTAAGTTAGGGAAATTCAAAGGAAGGAAGGAGAGAGGAGCGGCGCTCACCCCTGACAATTTCAGGGAAATGCACTTTATTTCAGTCACAGGATGTCAGACAGAGATATTATTAATATCATGTGAATACACGCTTGTTCTGAGTGTGAGCCGGAGACATCTGTTACATGTGAATACACGCTTGTTCTGAGTGTGATCTGGAGACAGCTGTTACATGTGAATACACACTTGTTCTGAGTGTGATCCGGAGACAGCTGTTACATGTGAATACACGCTTGTACTGAGTGTGAGCCGGAGACATCTGTTACATGTGAATACACGCTTGTTCTGAGTGTGATCCGGAGACAGCTGTTACATGTGAATACACGCTTGTTCTGAGCCGGAGACAACTGTTACATGTGAATACACGCTTGTACTGAGTGTGAGCCGGAGACATCTGTTACATGTGAATACACGCTTGTTCTGAGTGTGAGCCGAGACAGCTGTTACATGTGAATACACGCTTGTTCTGAGCCGGAGACACCTGTTACATGTGAATACACGCTTGTACTGAGTGTGAGCCGGAGACATCTGTTACATGTGAATACACGCTTGTTCTGAGTGTGAGCCGGAGACAGCTGTTACATGTGAATACACGCTTGTTCTGAGCCGGAGACAACTGTTACATGTGAATACACGCTTGTTCTGAGTGTGAGCCGGAGACAGCTGTTACATGTGAATACACGCTTGTTCTGATTGTGAGCCAGAGACATCTGTTACATGTGAATACACGCTTGTTCTAAGTGTGATCCGGAGACAGCTGTTACATGTGAATACACGCTTGTTCTGAGTGTGAGCCGGACACAGCTGTTACATGTGAATACACGCTTGTTCTGAGTGTGATCCGGAGACAGCTGTTACATGTGAATACACGCTTGTTCTGAGTGTGAGCCGGACACAGCTGTTACATGTGAATACACGCTTGTTCTGAGTGTGAGCCGGAGACAGCTGTTACATGTGAATACACGCTTGTTCTGAGTGTGAGCCGGAGACAGCTGTTACATGTGAATACACGCTTGTTCTGAGTGTGAGCCAGAGACAGCTGTTACATGTGAATACACGCTTGTTCTGAGTGTGAGCCGAGACAGCTGTTACATGTGAATACACGCTTGTTCTGAGTGTGAGCCAGAGACAGCTGTTACATGTGAATACACGCTTGTTCTGAGTGTGAGCCAGAGACAGCTGTTACATGTGAATACACGCTTGTTCTGAGGTTGGATCCGAGACAGCTGTTACATGTGAATACACGCTTGTTCTGAGTGTGATCCGGAGACAGCTGTTACATGTGAATACACGCTTGTTCTGAGTGTGAGACCGGAGACAGCTGTTACATGTGAATACACGCTTGTTCTGAGTGTGAGCCGGGAACAGCTGTTACATGTGAATACACGCTTGTTCTGAGTGTGATCCGGAGACAGCTGTTACATGGAATACACGCTTGTTCTGAGTGTGACCGGAGACAGCTGTTACATGTGAATACACCTTGTTCTGAGTGTGAGCCGGAGACAGCTGTTACATGTGAATACACGCTTGTTCTGAGTGTGAGCCGGAGACAGCTGTTACATGAGAATACACGCTTGTTCTGAGTGTGAGCCGGAGACAGCTGTTACATGAGAATACACGCTTGTTCTGAGTGTGACCGGAGACAGCTGTTACATGAGAATACACCTTGTTCTGAGTGTGATCCGGAGACAGCTGTTACATGTGAATACACGCTTGTTCTGAGTGTGAGCCGGAGACAGCTGTTACATGTGAATACACGCTTGTTCTGAGTGTGAGCCGGAGACAGCTGTTACATGTGAATACACGCTTGTTCTGAGTGTGAGCCGGAGACAGCTGTTACATGTGAATACACGCTTGTTCTGAGTGTGAGCCGGAGACAGCTGTTACATGTGAATACACGCTTGTTCTGAGTGTGATCCGGAGACACTGTTACATGTGAATACACGCTTGTTCTGAGTGTGATCCGGAGACAGCTGTTACATGTGAATACACGCTTGTTCTGAGTGTGATCTGGAGACAGCTGTTACATGTGAATACACGCTTGTTCTGAGTGTGATCCGGAGACAGCTGTTACATGTGAATACACGCTTGTTCTGAGTGTGAGCCGGAGACAGCTGTTACATGTGAATACACGCTTGTTCTGAGTGTGAGCCGGAGACAGCTGTTTCTCATTTTACTGATGTCTCTGTCTGCCATCCTGTGACTGTAATAAAGGGCATTTCCCTGAAATTGTCAGTGGTGAGCGCCGCTCCTCTGTTCTTCCTTTTCAGGCTGGAAGGGTGAGTACACTGAGGTCCTCAGTCTCCCTGCTGCGGAGATGCCGGTGCCACAGCGAGCTCTACACATGTATGAGCAGCACATAACTATAACTATAAGATAGAAATGAATATAAAAATATAACAATAATGAACAGAATTAAGTCTGTCCCTGCACAATAGTCACGGTCTCTCATGTGGCCCCTTAGAGAAATGACTTGTCCCAGTTTAGGAGCCCTAGCTGTACCATTCCAGTAATTGGAAGAGATTCTCAATCATCACTTTTCTGTTTAGTCTGCAGAGAAAAAACGCTGAACACCAGGACGAGTCCAAAACACTGAAGAGGAACATGGAGGAATCTGAAGAGTCGGCTTTACGAGGGATGAAAGAACTGGTAAGATTGACATCTATCCGTAGATTGTAGAATTGACGTAAACATGTCAGATTTGGCATGCAAACATCATAGAGATCAGGGTTGGGTGAGGATACAGTAGTAGAGGGGAGGGGACCCTGCCCGTGAGGGCTCACAGTCTACAAGGGATGGGTAAGGATACAGTAGGTGAGGAGAGAGGATCCTGTCCATGAGGGTTCACAGTCTACAAGGGATGGGTGAAGATACAGTGGGTGAGGAGAGAGGACCCTGCCCACAAAGTTCTCACAGTCTACAAGGGATGGGTGATAATACAGTAGGTGAGGGGAGAGGATCCTGTCCATAAAGGGCTCACAGTCTACAAGGGATGGGTGAGGATACAGTGGGTGAGTGGAGAGGATCCTGTCCATAAAGGGCTCACAGTCTACAAGGGATGGGTGAAGATACAGTGGGTGAGGAGAGAGGACCCTGCCCACAAAGGCTCACAGTCTACAAGGGATGGGTGAAGATACAGTGGGTGAGGAGAGAGGACCCAGCCCACGAGGGCTGACCATCTACAAGGGATGGGTGAGGATAATGTAGGTGAGGAGAGAGAACCCTGACCACAAGTTTTCACAGTCTACAAGGAATGGGTGAGGATACAGTAGGTGAGGGGAGAGGATCCTGCCCACGAGGATTCACAGTCTACTAGGGATGGGTGAGGATAAAGTGGGTAAGGGGAGAGGACCCTGCTCATGAGGGTTTACAGTCTACAAGGGATGGGTGAGAATACAGTGGGTGAGGAGAGAGGACCCTGCCCATGAGAGCTCCCAGTCTACAAGGGATGGGTGAGGATACAGTAGATATTTAGAAAGCAACCCGCCCACAAGGGCTCACAGTCTACAAGGGATGGATGAGGATACAGTAGGTGAGGGAAGATGACCCTGCCCATGAGGACTCTATCTACTGTATCCTCGCCCCTCCCTTGTAGACTATCAGAAATGACCCCGCCCACAAGGGCTCACAGTCTACAAGGGATGGGTGAAGATACAGTAGTTGAGGAGAGAGAACCCTGCCCACGACTGCTCACAGTCTGCAAGGGATGGGTGAGGATGCAGTGCGTGAGGAGAGAGGACCCTGCCCACAAGGTCTCACAGTTTACAAGGGATTGGTGAGGATACAGTAGGTGAGGAGAGAGAACCCTGCCCACGAGGGCTCACAGTTTACAAGGGATGGATGAGGATGCAATAGATGATCAGAGAGGACCCTGCCCACGAGGGCTCACAGTCTACAAGGGATGGATGAGGATACAGTAGGCCAGGAGAGAGAATCCTGCCCATGAGGGCCCACAGTGTACAAGGGATGGATGAGGATACAGTAGGACAGGAGAGAGGACCCTGCCCATGAGGGCCCACAGTGTACAAGGGATGGATGAGGATACAGTAGGTGAGGAGAGAGGACCCTGCCCACAAGGGCTCACAGTCTACAAGGGATGGATGAGGATACAGTAGGTGAGGAGAGAGGACCCTGCCCACAAGGGCTCACAGTCTACAAGGGATGGATGAGGATACAGTAGGTGAGGAGAGAGGACCCTGCCCACAAGGGCTCACAGTTTACAAGGGATGGATGAGGACACAGTAGGGGAGGAGAGAGGACCCTGCCCATGAGGGCTCACAGTGTACAAGGGATGGGTGAAGATACAGTAGGTGAGGAGAGAGGACCCTGCCCACGAGGGCTCACAGTCTACAAGGGATGAGTGAAGATACTGTGAGGATATTAAAGCTGATTTTGTGGTGGTTTAGTGGACTGAAGAGGCTGACAGCAGGTTGTAGGCTGTTGGAGGAGATGGGTCTTCAGGTTCATTTTGAAGGTTTCCACAGTAGATTAGAGTCTGATGTGTTGGGTAGAGAGTTCCGGAGTATGGGGGATGCACGAGAGAAGTCTTGCATGCGGTTGTGGAAATAGGAGATAAGACAGGAGGAGCAAAGGCTATCTTGTGAGGATCGGAGGTTACATGTAAGTAAAGTGAAAATGGACCTTTTGGTCCCTAGTAGGAACAAAATAAAAACATATAATTACTATGTGACATAGTCACCTAACTGCAAGTATAGTGCAACTATCACCATTAGTAATATTACAATATCAAGATAACAAGTGGTGGTGTACCAGGGTAATAAGCTTAAATTACCCAATCATACAAAATTCTTTGATGGACCCACATTTATCATATCAAACACTATAGAATGATAAAGATCGATCTCATTCACAACACATGTGTGGATCAGGGAGGACCTCAGTAGACCAGGACTGGGGGGAAGAAGGCAATAATCCGCACCACACAGTACACTGTGTGGCTGGTATGAGTTCAATGTCCTGCTGTGCTCCTCATTCTCTTACGCGTATTGCTCTGTGTGTATAACTACCTAGTCACCTCCTCCTCAGACAAATGCTAATCACGTGTGGGTTAGGGGCAATCATCGCATACCCCACAACACGTGTGAGTCCACATTGAGCCTCTCACATCCACTATGACGTAGTCGCGCAGCCCTGGATCCAAAACACCGGAAATATCATAATACGCGGTGATGGCGGCGGAAGTCAAACCTTGTTCTTCAGTGCGCAGGCGTGCTTCGTGCTACGTGACTCTCCTAAAGTCCAGCATAGTAACCTAAATAGTGGAAACCGGTGCCACCTGCACTTGCGCGGACTGTGCTAAGCAAGCGTCTTAGGTGTTGCCATAATGGACATACACTGCGTTTATCTTAATTAAGCTTCCGCAGAGATTTAGATCGCCCATACAGATAGGGAATATCTAACAAACAATTGCTGATCTTCCCTCCTCATTTCAAAGAAGCAGAAGATCCAGATATGCCAGGTTATTCATATAAGGTATCCATTGCTAAAGTCCAAATAGCCCATCAATAGAAGGGTTTCTAAACAACAAAAAGGGGATTTTAGATTAAGTCACAGAGGAGGATAGAGCTAGAAAAACACAGAGAAGGATGTGATCTTACCATTATACAGAAGTGTATATATAGGTAATTGTCACGCATGGAGCGGATAAGGGGAAGGAAGCAGGAAGGTAAAACGGGCGAAGGCAACTGAAAGGCTATTAGTAATATGTATATACCGGAGCCAGCAATTTCTTTGTTTAGCCACGCTGCTGCCATGAGCCTAGGGGGTGCCACGTACGCCCCACCTTCTAACAAATACTGGTTACTAAATGTGTGATATGGCTCGGCACTAACGTGTAAAATGGCAGTGTAAACTAATACAGTTTTTTCTTAAAAAAGCATAACATTTATTGATATCACAAGATGTACATTGTAATTGATATGATTAAAAAAGTCATAAAAAGTAATAATATAAGTACTAAAGGTATTTAAAAATTGTAAAATGCAGTGACTCTGCGGTCTTCTATGGTGTGAGAGACAACTGCCAATATAATCCTTGTAGATTGATTCCCAGGGAGGATTTGGTCCAGGCGGTAGCTATGAACATATAACATCAATGAGGGGGTGTGCATGAAGATGTGTGTTCTTTTATGGTTCATTAGCGTGTGGTCTTACCACTGTGGAGCAGCTCTGCATATATCACTCTGAATGTGGAATCTTGTAGACCTTCGCGTGATCCGTCCCAAAGATGTATTTCACATGGAGTATGGGCACTGTATAAGTGATGTAAAATATGTATTTATATTTCTCATATGTGATTATACAGATGGATATGAATTGAGTCTGTAAGGAATGATTACCTGGTGTAATATTATTAATGTTTCTGTATATCATTTATTATTTCTTAGATCGCTATCTCTGAACGTAACAAAGCAGAATTGCAGGACATTGTCACAGGATTCAGACAAAGGATTTCAGACCTAAAGGTGAGTTTCATGGGGAAAGTCTCAAGTACTTGACTTTCTTACATCTTTCAAGAACTGGTGAACTGTGAATTAACCAAATAAAGGAGCTTTAGCACAGAGTTTTAGAAAAAAGGAAACCCCTGCGAGGGTCCTGTTTAAACTCACATAACCAGCTCCATTTAAATATAAATGTCTTAAATATAGTAGAGCAACCTCAGCATCTACAGAGAAATGATCCACCATTTCTAGTTTGCAAAATTTGATCCAAGTATTCCATGCGGCTGTATACGCCGGCCATGTTACTGCTGCTAATGAAGCTTTAATGAAAACCAACATCATGTCATCATTACCTGCCAAAGAAAAGCCAGACAACGAATCCCTTCCCAAACTGCTTCCTGATATAGATGATGCACCTCTGACACTGGTTGCTGGAAAAGAAGTTCAGCTAAAGAATATTCGACTGAACAAAAAGTAGCTTTCAGCCATTTATTAAAAGAAAGGCAATGTAACACAAGCTCACGCAAAACATTTCTGAACAAATTATTTTTTGATGACAATGCATTAGTTGCCAAACAATTCCCATACAATCAGATTATAATAATATCGTCTTGTTAGCCAAACCTCTACCCCAAATGGTTACAGCTACTAAAATCAAAAAGATTTTTAGCAACACTTTATTGTTTGTGATAAATCCGCCCATGGTTCAGCTACCCATTGAAATTGAAAAACGACCCCAAAACCCAAATCACACATTGAATTTCAGCGCATGCGCAGATGGCATGCTGAAGGCGGCCTGTGAGCTGAGTGCACACAGCCCTACGTCACCGGAAGTGACGCGATACAGGCATCACGTGACCCACCTCGCCACAGTGATGCGGCCAGGGGAGGGGAAATACAAACAGGCCCGCGCTCTGCCACCAGCATTACGCCCATCAGGGCGTCAATTTAGCACTGAGGCGGGGGCAGGACCAAGAGACCCTGTCTACCTGACAAAGACCCAGGGGAACACCCAGCTGACAAATAAAATGTAATGTGTACTAAATGATTTATTCAGCTTGTACACATCCATAAAATGTCAGACTGGGATGGGTATTATAGTAGTTTTAGGCTGCAGGGACAGGTATTCATAGGTTAGGAGGGCTAACTTAGGTGACAGGTTCCCTTTAAATCTAGCAGTGCCCCCCGTCAGTAGTGTAACTTCAGGCCCAGGGGCCCCGATGTGAAAGCTCCAATGGGGCCCCCCAATTATTGCAAATCTTTTAATAGTATTAGTCCCTTTCTATAGGCCAAAGGGATTTTTGGGCCCTTTTTAGGCTGCAGGGCCCGGGTGGGATCGCAACCCCTGCACCTATGGTGGTTACACCCCTGCCCCCCGTCTGGTTGGGTTCTGAACCAGTTGTGAAACTTAGCCCAAAGAGTAATTGTCTCCAGATTTCCTTCCAAGTGAGGATGTCTTCTGCTGAACCACAGTATGGTGTCGGAGCCTTGGCATCCGGAGAATCCAACTGATACCAGTTAAGGTTTGGTAACGGGAACGTTTCATAGTCTCATTTATTCTTTTTATATCTATTCTAGAGCGAATCTGTCATTGAAAACCAGAAAGTGAGAGAAAACCAGCAAACATCTAATGAAGAGGTAACGTACATTATTATAATAATACTAGAAATCTTGTTCTTTGCAGGATGACTCCTTCCTTCTAAGCTAATTTTTTTATCAATATTTTTGCAGGCTCTAAAAATGAAAGTGGCAGAATTGGACGGGCGGCTCAAAGAATCTGACAGGTTAATTGTAATGTAAGATACAATTTTTTTCGCTTTATAAAACGCATCAGATTATAAAATGCACCCCAAATTTGGTGAAGGAAAAGAGAGAAAAAAATTTTTTTAATGTTGAATGGGGTCCATCTTATAATGCCAGTGTCTGTCTTACAATCAGTATATATGACTCATATCCTGGTATATGACCCACTCATCCTGGGATATTTGTCTTCTATCCTGGTATATGTGTCCCCCATCCCGGTATATTTGTCTACCATCCTGGATATGGCCCCCTTATCTTTGATATGCCACCCCCCATGCTGGCACATATAACCCCCCGTGTGCTGGCACTTATAGCCCCCTGTGTTGGCACATATAGCTTTCCCCCTGTGCTGGCACATATAGCCCCCACCCCCCCCCCACCTGTGCTGTCACATATAGTTTCCCCTGTGCTGACCCACATCCCCCTGTGATGGCACACATCTGTCTGAGCTGACACCCACTCCCCTGTGATAGCACCCATTCCCCTGTGATGGCATCCTGTTCTGGGACACATGCCTTTGTGCTGGCACATAAGCCCCTGTGCTGGCACATAAGCCCCTGTGATGGCACACTCCCCCTGTGATGGCACACTCCCCCTGTGATGGCACACATCCCCCTGTGATGGCACACATCCCCCTGTGATGGCACACTCCCCTGTGATGGCACACTCCCCCTGTGATGGCACACTCCCCCTGTGATGGCACACATTCCCCTGTGATGGCACACTCCCCCTGTGCTGGCACACATTCTCCTGTGCTGGCACACATCCCGCTGTGCTGGCACATATCCCCCTGTGCTGGCACATATGCCACCTCGGTCACTGTTTATGCCCCCCTGCTGGGCTGTGCCAATCACATGACCAGATACCAGCACAGACACAGGAAGTCACCGCTCAGCTGGGAGCACGGAGCAAGTAACGGAAGATGAGTAACAGCCTTTATTATTTTACAGTGTGCGCGCCAGCAGGGGGGCATAAAAAGTGACTGGAGGGGCATATCCAGCACGGGGAGAGGGTGTGAATGCAGGCATATGTAATATGCACCACTCCCCTGTCCACATCTCCGTGCTGGCATCAGCACCGAGGTGATGGACAGCGGGTGCAGTGAATATTACATGAGGCTAATGAGCAGGAACACGTGATCTCCCGCTGTATCCTGCAGCCTGATCCAGCCTCCTCCAGCCTCAGATACTGCTCCAAAGCAGCCTCACCCCATACAGTACAAAACACTAGATTCGGATTATAAGATGCACCCCCCCACTTTCCCCCAAAATGTGGGGTAACAAAAGTGCGTTTCGTAATCCGAAAAATAAGGTAATTATTCTACAGCTCATTCAGTGCTCCTGTATAACATATTGCTAGAAGGTTAAATAATGTTTGATGAGTAAATCTTAAATATATTTCTAAAGGAGCAATTGACATGAATGTCTTACCAGATGTTAGTAACAACCCATCCAATCCACATAGGCAAATAAATCAAACCATAGATGTCCATGAATTAAGTTAGGGAAACTCAAAGGAAGGAAGGAGAGAGGAGCGGCGCTCACCCCTGACAATTTCAGGGAAATGCACTTTATTTCAGTCACAGGATGTCAGACAGAGATATTATTAATATCATGTGAATACACGCTAGTTCTGAGCGTGATCCGGAGACAGCTGTTACATGTGAATACACGCTTGTTCTGAGTGTGATCCGGAGACAGCTGTTACATGTGAATACACGCTTGTTCTGAGTGTGATCCGGAGACAGCTGTTACATGTGAATACACGCTTGTTCTGAGCGTGATCCGGAGACAGCTGTTACATGTGAATACACGCTTGTTCTGAGTGTGAGCCGGACACAGCTGTTACATGTGAATACACGCTTGTTCTGAGCTGGAGACAGCTGTTACATGTGAATACACGCTTGTTCTGAGTGTGATCCGGAGACAGCTGTTACATGTGAATACACGCTTGTTCTGAGTGTGATCTGGAGACAGCTGTTACATGTGAATACACGCTTGTTCTGAGTGTGATCTGGAGACAGCTGTTACATGTGAATACACGCTTGTTCTGAGTGTGATCCGGAGACAGCTGTTACATGAGAATACACGCTTGTTCTGAGTGTGATCCGGAGACAGCTGTTACATGTGAATACACGCTTGTTCTGAGTGTGATCCGGAGACAGCTGTTACATGTGAATACACGCTTGTTCTGAGTGTGATCCGGAGACAGCTGTTACATGTGAATACACGCTTGTTCTGAGTGTGATCCGAGACAGCTGTTACATGTGAATACACGCTTGTTCTGAGTGTGATCCGGAGACAGCTGTTACATGTGAATACACGCTTGTTCTGAGTGTGATCCGGAGACAGCTGTTACATGTGAATACACGCTTGTTCTGAGTGTGATCCGGAGACAGCTGTTACATGTGAATACACGCTTGTTCTGAGTGTGATCTGGAGACAGCTGTTACATGTGAATACACGCTTGTTCTGAGTGTGAGCCAGAGACATCTGTTACATGTGAATACACGCTTGTTCTGAGTGTGAGCCAGAGACAGCTGTTACATGTGAATACACGCTTGTTCTGAGTGTGAGCCGGAGACAGCTGTTACATGTGAATACACGCTTGTTCTGATTGTGAGCCGGAGACAGCTGTTACATGTGAATACACGCTTGTTCTGAGTGTGAGCCGGAGACAGCTGTTACATGTGAATACACGCTTGTTCTGAGTGTGAGCCGGAGACAGCTGTTACATGTGAATACACGCTTGTTCTGAGTGTGAGCCGGAGACAGCTGTTACATGTGAATACACGCTTGTTCTGAGTGTGAGCCGGAGACAGCTGTTACATGTGAATACACGCTTGTTCTGAGTGTGATCCGGAGACAGCTGTTACATGTGACTACACGCTTGTTCTGAGTGTGATCCGGAGACACCTGTTACATGTGAATACACGCTTGTTCTGAGTGTGATCTGGAGACAGCTGTTACATGTGAATACACGCTTGTTCTGAGTGTGAGCCAGAGACATCTGTTACATGTGAATACACGCTTGTTCTGAGTGTGAGCCGGAGACAGCTGTTACATGTGAATACACGCTTGTTCTGAGTGTGATCCGGAGACAGCTGTTACATGTGAATACACGCTTGTTCTGAGTGTGATCCGGAGACAGCTGTTACATGTGAATACACACTTGTTCTGAGTGTGAGCCGGAGACAGCTGTTACATGTGAATACACGCTTGTTCTGAGTGTGATCCGGAGACAGCTGTTACATGTGAATACACGCTTGTTCAGAGTGTGATCCGGAGACAGCTGTTACATGTGAATACACGCTTGTTCTGAGTGTGATCCGGAGACAGCTGTTACATGTGAATACACGCTTGTTCAGAGTGTGATCCGGAGACAGCTGTTACATGTGAATACACGCTTGTTCTGAGTGTGAGCCGGAGACAGCTGTTACATGTGAATACACGCTTGTTCTGAGTGTGAGCCGGAGACAGCTGTTACATGTGAATACACGCTTGTTCTGAGTGTGAGCCGGAGACAGCTGTTACATGTGAATACACGCTTGTTCTGAGTGTGAGCCAGAGACATCTGTTACATGTGAATACACGCTTGTTCTGAGTGTGAGCCGGAGACAGCTGTTACATGTGAATACACGCTTGTTCTGAGTGTGAGCCGGAGACAGCTGTTACATGTGAATACACGCTTGTTCTGAGTGTGATCTGGAGACAGCTGTTACATGTGAATACACGCTTGTTCTGAGTGTGATCTGGAGACAGCTGTTACATGTGAATACACGCTTGTTCTGAGTGTGATCCGGAGACAGCTGTTACATGTGAATACACGCTTGTTCTGAGTGTGAGCCGGAGACAGCTGTTACATGTGAATACACGCTTGTTCTGAGTGTGATCCGGAGACAGCTGTTACATGAGAATACACGCTTGTTCTGAGTGTGAGCCGGAGACAGCTGTTACATGTGAATACACGCTTGTTCTGAGTGTGAGCCGGAGACAGCTGTTTCTCATTTTACTGATGTCTCTGTCTGCCATCCTGTGACTGTAATAAAGGGCATTTCCCTGAAATTGTCAGTGGTGAGCGCCGCTCCTCTGTTCTTCCTTTTCAGGCTGGAAGGGTGAGTACACTGAGGTCCTCAGTCTCCCTGCTGCGGAGATGCCGGTGCCACAGCGAGCTCTACACATGTATGAGCACATAACTATAACTATAAGATAGAAATGAATATAAAAATATAACAATAATGAACAGAATTAAGTCTGTCCCTGCACAATAGTCATGGTCTCTCATGTGGCCCCTTAGAGAAATGACTTGTCCCAGTTTAGGAGCCCTAGTTGTACCATTCCAGTAATTGGAAGAGATTCTCAATCATCACTTTTCTGTTTAGTCTGAAGAAACAAAACGCTGAACACCTGGAAGAAACCGAAAAACTGAAGAGGAGCCTGGAGGAAACCAAGGAGTCGGCTTTACGAGGGATGAAAGAACTGGTAAGATTGACGTCTACCTGTAGATTGTAGAATTGATGTAAACATGTCAGATTTGGCATGTGGACATCATGGAAATCAGGGGTGGGTGAGGATACACTACGTGAGGAGAGAGGACACTGCCCTTGAGGGCTCACAGTCTACCAGTGATGGGTGAGGATACAGTAGGTGAGGAGAGAGGACACTGCCCACAAAGGGCTCACAGTCTACAAGGGATGGGTGAGGATACAGTGGATGAGGGGTGAGGACCCAGCCCATGAGGGGTCACAGTCTACAAGGGATGAGTGAGGATACAGTAGGTGAGGAGAGTGGACACTGCCCACAAAGGGCTCACAGTCTACAAAGGATGGGTGAGGATACAGTGGGTGAGGAGAGAGGACCCTGCCCACGAGGACTCACAGTCAATAAGGGATAGGTGAGGGGTGAGGACCCTGCCCACAAGGGCTGACAGTCTACAAGGGATAGGTGAGGATACAGTAGGTGAGGAGAAAGGACCCTGCCCACAAGGGCTCCCAGTCTACAAGGGATCAAAGTAAAAAAATAGGGGGGGGAACAAGAGGCGCAATAGTGCCCTATCACTAGTGACACTAATGTATGCGGTGGGTATGAATTCACTCACCTAGCACAGTTGTGAGACCCACAACTGGTGTAAAAGCATTTGGCATTAAATGCAGCTGCTGCAGGACTTCCACCTTCCACATGCACGTGGGAATCATCCAGAAGTTACCTCAGGGAAATGGTGTATCAGTGTCCGCGCTGCTGAAATCCCAAGAAAACGATCCGGAAACCATATGTAGGTTGCATCAATCATCCATTTATTCCTTTCCTAACGCGTTTCAACACTGTCCTAGTGTCTTCCTCAGGGATATTGATATCCCTGAGGAAGACACTAGGACAGTGTTGAAACGCGTAGGAAAGGAATAAATGGATGATTGATGCAACCTACATATGGTTTCCGGATCGTTTTCTTGGGATTTCAGCAGCGCGGAACTGATACACCATTTCCCCTGAGGTAACTTCCAGTCTACAAGGGATGGGTGAGGATACAATGGGTGAGGAGAGAGGACCCTGCCCACAAGGGTTCACAGTCTACAAGGGATGGGTGAGGATACAGTGGGTGAGGAGAGAGGACCCGGCCCATGAGAGCTCACAGTTTACAAGAGATGGGTGAGTATATATTAGGTGAGGAAAGAGGACCTTGCCCACGAGGGTTCACACTCTACAAAGGATGGGTGAGGATACAGTAGGTGAGGGGAGGGGACCCTGCCCACGAGGGCTCACAGTCTACAAGGGATGGGTGAGGATACAGTAGGTGAGGAGAGAGGACCCTGCCCACGAGGGCTCACAGTCTACAAGGGATGGGTGAGGATTTAGTAGTGAGGAGAAAGGACCCTGCCCACAAGGGCTCACAGTCTACAAGGGATGGGTAAGGATACAGTAGGTGAGGAGAGAGGACCCTGCCCACGAGAGCTCACAGTCTACAAGGGATGGGTGAGGATTTAGTAGGAGAGGAGAAAGGACCCTGCCCACAAGGGCTCACAGTCTACAAGGGATGGGTGAGGATACAGTAGGTGAGGAGAGAGAACCCTGCCCACGAGGGCTCACAGTCTACAAGGGATGGGTGAGGATACAGTAGGTGAGGAGAAAGTACCCTGCCCACAAGGGCTCACAGTCTACAAGGTATGGGTGAGGATACAGTAGGTGAGGAGAGAGGACCCTGCCCACAAAGGCTCACAGTCTACAAAGAATGAGTGAGGATACAGTGGGTGAGGAGAGATGACCCTGCCCATGAGAGCTCACAGTTTACAAGAGATGGGCGAGGATACAGTAGGTGAGGAGAGAGGACCCTGCCCACAAGGGGATTTTAGATTAAGTCACAGAGGAGGGTAGTGCTAGAAAAGCACAGAGAAGGATGTGATCTTACCATTATACACAAGTGTATATATAGGTAATTGTCACTCATGGAGCAGATAAGGGGAAGGAAGCAGGAAGGTAAAACGGGCAAAGGCAACTGAAAGGCTATTAGTAATATGTATATACCGGAGCCAGCAATTTCTTTATTTAGCCACGCTGCTGCCATGAGCCTAGGGGGTGCCACGTACGCCCCACCTTCTAACAAATACTGGTTACTAAATGTGTGATATGGCTCGGCACTAACGTATATAATGGTAGTGTAAACTAATACAGTTTTTTATTAAAAAAGCATAACATTTATTGATATCACAAGATGTACATTGTAATTGATATGATTAAAAAAGTCATAAAAAGTAATAATATAAGTACTAAAGGTATTTAAAAATTGTAAAATGCAGTGACTCTGCGGTCTTCTATGGTGTGAGAGACAACTGCCAATATAATCCTTGTAGATTGATTCCCAGGGAGGATTTGGTCCATGTGGTACCGTGTTTCCCCGATAGTAAGACCCCCCCGAAAGTAAGACAGGGTGGGGGGGTGGACGGGGGTCTGCTAATGTAAGACCCCCCCCCCGAATGTAAGGCAGGGTAGGGGGGAGGGGGGGTCTTACTATCGGGGAAACACGGGGGGGGGGTGTACATACACACGTGCAGACACAAGCATACACATATATACACACCACACACACCACACACACACATAGCACGCTTCTTACCGGGTCTGGTGTGGGGTCCCTGATGGTCCTGTGCCGTCCTCTGTGCTCCTGTCCGGTCCCCGAGATGATCCGCTGCCGTCCGCCGTGTTCCGGTGCCGTTTTGCACCGGTATTGCCGGTCCTAGGCTCCATGGTTCCTGCTCTTCCGGAGTTCAGGCCGCAGCTCCGCCCAGGTCATAGTGTGGGCCAATCAGCATAGTGGCGCTGACGTCAGAGGCAAGCGCCCGATGACGCTTGCTTTTGAGCGCCGCTATGCTGATTGGCCCACACTATGACCTGGGCGGAGCTGCGGCCTGAACTCCGGAAGAGCAGGAACCATGGAGCCTAGGATCGGCAATACTGGTGCAAAACGGCACCGGAACACGGTGGACGGCAGCGGATCATCTCGGGGACCGGACCGGAGCACAGAGGACGGCACAGGACCATCGGGGACCCCACACCGGACCCGGTAAGAAGCGGTGCTATGTTGTGTGTGATGTGTGTGGTGGTGTATGGTGTGTATATATGTGTATATATGTGTATGCATGTGTCTGTCTGTATGTGTGGGAATGTGTGGATGGATGGCTGCAGTGTGTGGATGGATGGATGGTAGGGCCTCCAATGTAAGGCCCCCCCGAAAGCAAGACAGGGGGCCACTTTTGGCCACAAAAAGAATGTAAGACCCTGTCTTACTTTCGGGGAAACACGGTAGCTATAAACATATAACATCAATGAGGGGGTGTGCATGAAGATGTGTGTTCTTTTATGGTTCATTAGCGTGTGCTCTTACCACTGTGGAGCAGTGTGCTCCCTTTTTTACCAATCACTAAAATCTCAATATGTATTTTTTGGTATCATCCCAAAAAGGGTGACACACGGATCTGGGAGGGACCGGAGACAACTGTATGCACCTGCAAGTTCCTGCGGCCCCATTGAAAGTTAATGGGGCCAAAAATGTAGGTGCATCCGGTGTCAACTAGACTTCCCGGGAATCCAAAAAATGGATGTGTGATACCAGCCTAAGAGGACGTTGGTTACTACTGAAGAGTGTGCACAATAAAATGGATGAATATAATGCATAAGTGTTGGATTATTTGAACATAATTTTGCACTGTGGAAATCTCTACTGTGTGTTTCGAGTGCGGTTATTGTAGTGAGGCACTGTGTGATATCATTTTTCAGCTTTACAGTATCTTAATTTTTTTACAGAGCTGTTTGGATGCCAAAACGTTGGAGCTCAAAGAAAAATAACATCTGTCTAGAGGTAAGTGAGCAATATCATTTGCAAATATTGAAATTTTACACTATATGCCCCCTACAAGGTCATTAATAAATATGTTAAAAAAAAATAGGGCCCAATACTGACTCCTGTGGTAACACACTGTTACCTGTGACCTAGTCTGAGTGTGCTCATTAGTAATCACCCTTTGTTTCCTGTCACTGAGCCAGTTCTTAACCCAGTTAACACATTTTCCCCTTTCCCCATTATTCTCGCTTTATGTATCAACTTTTAGTGTGGCACCATAGCAAAAGCTATTGTAAAGTCCATATACACAATGTCCACTGCGTTTCGCTGGTCCAGTCCGGAACTTACCTCTTCATAGAAGCTGATCAGATTAGTTTGACATTACTGATCCCTCATAAACCCATATTGATACTGGATCGTACTCCAGTATAGCATCTCTTACTGGCCTATAATTTTCATGTCCCTTTTTGAATACTGGCACCACATTTGCTATGCGCCAGTCCTGTGGTACAGACTCTGTTACTATGAAATCTTGGAAGATTAAAAATAATGGTCTGTCTATGATGGTAATTAACTCCCGCAGTACTCAGGGTTGTATGCAATCCGAGTCGGGGGAATTGTCAACTTTAGTGAATTTAAACAGCACCGTACTTTCCTGCTGGGTTATCAGGTGACATTTAATGAACAATTTAAGGTATCACTGACCATGTCATCTGTCATGGATTTTCTTGTATAAATATTGTTAAAGAAAAGGCATTTAGTATATTGCCTTTTTCCTCATCCAACATTTCACCCAGACTATTTTAAGGGGACCAACACTATCTTTTTTTCAGTTTCTTCCTATTTATGTAGCTGAAGAATATTTTTGGATTATTTTTACTTTCTCTGGCAATGAGTCTATCTGTCTCAATCTTTGCTACTTTGATTTGCTTTGCTTTTTACAGAATTTATTTAATTTTCTGTATTAATTTAATGCCTCATCACTACCTACTTGCTTTAATTCTCTAAATGCTTTCTGTCACTTATTGTGTCCATCTGGTTGGGTCCTGAACCAGTTGTGAAACTTAGCCTAAAAAGTAATTGTCTCTAGACTTCCTTCCAAGTGAGGATGTCTTCTGCTTAACCACAGTATGGTGTCGGAGCCTTGGCTTCCAGAGAATCCAGTTAAGGTTTGGTAACGGGAACGTTTCGTAGTCTAATTTAATCTTTTTATATCTATTCTAGAGCGAATCTGTCATCAAAAAACAAAAAGTGAGATTGGACCAGCAAACATCTAATGAAGAGGTAACGTACATTATTATAATAATACTAGCAATCATGTTCTTTGCAGGATGACTCCTTCCTTCTAAGCTAATTTTTTTATCAATATTTTTGCAGGCTCTGGAAATGAAAGTGGCAGAATTGGACGGGCGGCTCGAAAAATCTGACCGGAAAATTGGAATGTGAGATACCGTTTTTTTCGCTTTATAAAATGCATCGGATTATAAAATGCACCCCAAATTTGGTGAAGGAAAAGAGAGAAAAAATCATTTTTAATGTTTAATGGGGTCCATCTTATAATGCCAGTGTCTGTCTTACAATCAGTATATATGACCCACTCATCCTGGGATATTTGTCTTCTATTTTGGTATATGTGTCCCCCATCCTAGTATATTTGGCTACCATCCTGGATATGGCCCCCTTATCTTGGATATGGCACCCCTGTGTTGGCACATACATTCCCCCCCCTCCCTCCCTGTGTTGGCACATACAGCCCCCTTCCTGTGCTGGCACATATAGCCCCCCCCCTGTGCTCGCACATATAACCCACCCCGTGCTGGCACATATAGGCCCCCACCCCCCGTGCTGGCACATATAGTTCCCCCTGTGCTGGCACATAGCCCACTGTACTGGCATACATCCCCCTGTGATGGCACACATTCTCCTGTGATGGCACATAGCCCCCCGTGCTGTCACCCATTCCCCTGTGATGGCACCTTGTGCTGGCACACATCCCCCTGTGCTGGCACACATTCTCCTGTGGTGGCACACATTCTCCTGTGCTGGCACACATTCTCCTGTGCTGGCACACATTCTCCTGTGCTGGCACACATTCTCCTGTGCTGGCACACATCCCCCTGTACTGGCACGCATTCTTCTGTGCTGGCACACATTCTCCTGTGCTGGCACACATTCTCCTGTGCTGGCACACATCCCCCTGTACTGGCACGCATTCTCCTGTGCTGGCACACATCCCCCTGTACTGGCACGCATTCTCCTGTGCTGGCACACATTCTCCTGTGCTGGCACACATTCTCCTGTGCTGGCACACATCCCCCTGTACTGGCACGCATTCTCCTGTGCTGGCACACATCCCCCTGTACTGGCACGCATTCTTCTGTGCTGGCACATATCCTCCTGTGCTGGCACACATCCCACTGTGCTGGCACACATTCTCCTGTGCTGGCACACATTCCACTGTGCTGGCACACATCCCACTGTGCTGGCAAATATCCTCCTGTGCTGGCACATATGCCGCCCCAGTCACTGTTTATGCCCTTCTGCTGGCGCGCACACTGTAAAATAATAAAGGCTGTTACTCACCTTCTGTTACTCGCTCCATGCTCCCAGCTCAGCAGTTAAATCCTGCGTCGGTCCCGGGCATCAGATCATGTGACCGGGGCGCACAGTGATGATATCACTGTGCTGTGCTAATCACATGACCAGATACCAGCACAGATAAAGGAAGTCACCGCTCAGCTGGGAGCACGGAGCAAGTAACGGAAGGTGAGTAACAGCCTTTATTATTTTACAGTGTGCGCGTCAGCAAGGGGGAATATAGAGTGATGGGGGGAGTTAAATGCAGGCATATGTAATATGCGCCGCTCGCCTGTCCACATCTCCATGCTGGCATCAGCACTGAGGTGATGGACAGCGGGTGCAGTGAATATTACATGAGGCTAATGAGCGGGAACACATGATCTCCTGCTGCATCCTGCAGCCTAATCCAGCCTCCTCCAGCCCCCAGATACTGCTCCAAAGCAGCCCCACCCCATATAGTACAAAACACTAGATTCGGATTATAAGATGCACCCCCCCACTTTCCCCCAAAATGTGGGGTAACAAAAGTGCGTTTTATAATCCAAAAAATAAGGTTATTATTCTACAGCTCATTCAGTGCTCCTGTATAACATATTGCTAGAAGGTTAAATAATGTTTGATGAGTAAATCTTAAATATATCTCTAAGGGTAAGTTCACATATACAGGTTTACTGACGTTCAGACCGTCAGTAAACCGCTGAGATTTTTCAAGGAGCCAAGAGTACACAGCCCTGAAGTCTTCAGCGGCTTGGCAGTGGTGTTTCAGCGGTTTCCGAGCGTTTTTTTCAGCGGTGAACAGCGGTTTACAGTCGGTTTATCCGGCGGCTTTTCCAGCGATGATTGTGATTTGATTATGCTGCTGCAGTTTTCTGCCACAAAATCGCTCACAAAACGAGCGGAAGAATGAACAAGTTGAATGTTGCTAAGCCGCCGGGGAACCGCTCATCCGTCAGTAAATCCGCTCATACAAAATGATATTGTGTGCACAGCGTTTTCAACATTACATAGGGTTTAATGTTAATCCTCACGCTGCTTAGGATCTACATAAATTAACATAAAACGTTGCCTAAACCGACAGCGGATTTCGCTGCTAAACCGAGGTTAAACCTGTATGTGTGAACTTACCCTAAAGGTGCAATTGACATGAATGTCTTACCAGATGTTAGTAACAACCCATCCAATCCACATAGGCAAATAAATCAAACCATAGATGTCTATAAATTAAGTTAGGGAAATTCGAAGGAAGGAGAGAGGAGCGGCGCTCACCGCTGACAATTTCAGGGAAATGCACTTTATTACAGTCACAGGATTGCAGACAGAGATATTATTAATATCATGTGAATACACGCTGGTTCTGAGTGTGATCCGGAGACAGCTGTTACATGTGAATACACGCTTGTTCTGAGTGTGATCCGGAGACAGCTGTTACATGTGAATACACGCTTGTTCTGAGTGTGAGCCGGAGACAGCTGTTACATGTGAATACACGCTTGTTCTGAGTGTGATCCGGAGACAGCTGTTACATGTGAATACACGCTTGTTCTGAGTGTGATCCGGAGACAGCTGTTACATGTGAATACACGCTTGTTCTGAGTGTGAGCCGGAGACAGCTGTTACATGTGAATACACGCTTGTTCTGAGTGTGAGCCGGAGACAGCTGTTACATGTGAATACACGCTTGTTCTGAGTGTGATCTGGAGACAGCTGTTACATGTGAATACACGCTTGTTCTGAGTGTGAGCCGGAGACAGCTGTTACATGTGAATACACGCTTGTTCTGAGTGTGAGCCGGAGACAGCTGTTACATGTGAATACACGCTTGTTCTGAGTGTGATCCGGAGACAGCTGTTACATGTGAATACACGCTTGTTCTGAGTGTGATCCGGAGACAGCTGTTACATGTGAATACACGCTTGTTCTGAGTGTGATCCGGAGACAGCTGTTACATGTGAATACACGCTTGTTCTGAGTGTGATCCGGAGACAGCTGTTACATGTGAATACACGCTTGTTCTGAGTGTGAGGCGGAGACAGCTGTTACATGTAAATACACGCTTGTTCTGAGTGTGATCCGGAGACAGCTGTTACATGTGAATACATGCTTGTTCTGAGTGTGATCCGGAGACAGCTGTTACATGTGAATACACGCTTGTTCTGAGTGTGATCCGGAGACAGCTGTTACATGTGAATACACGCTTGTTCTGAGTGTGATCCGGAACAGCTGTTACATGTGAATACACGCTTGTTCTGAGTGTGAGGCGGAGACAGCTGTTACATGTGAATACACGCTTGTTCTGAGTGTGATCCGGAGACAGCTGTTACATGTGAATACACGCTTGTTCTGAGTGTGATCCGGAGACAGCTGTTACATGTGAATACACGCTTGTTCTGAGTGTGAGCCGACACAGCTGTTACATGTGAATACACGCTTGTTCTGAGTGTGAGCCGGAGACAGCTGTTACATGTGATTACACGCTTGTTCTGAGTGTGAGCCGGAGACAGCTGTTACATGTGAATACACGCTTGTTCTGAGTGTGAGCCGGAGACAGCTGTTACATGTGAATACACGCTTGTTCTGAGTGTGATCCGGAGACACCTGTTACATGTGAATACACGCTTGTTCTGAGTGTGAGCCGGAGACAGCTGTTACATGTGAATACACGCTTGTTCTGAGTGTGATCCGGAGACCGCTGTTACATGTGAATACACGCTTGTTCTGAGTGTGAGCCGGAGACAGCTGTTACATGTGAATACACGCTTGTTCTGAGTGTGAGCCGGAGACAGCTGTTACATGTGAATACACGCTTGTTCTGAGTGTGAGCCGGAGACAGCTGTTACATGTGACTACACGCTTGTTCTGAGTGTGAGCCGGAGACAGCTGTTTCTCATTTTACTGATGTCTCTGTCTGCCATCCTGTGACTGTAATAAAGGACATTTCCCTGAAATTGTCAGTGGTGAGCGCCGCTCCTCTGTTCTTCCTTTTCAGGCTGGAAGGGTGAGTACACTGAGGTCCTCAGTCTCCCTGCTGCGGAGATGCCGGTGCCACAGCGAGCTCTACACATGTATGAGCACATAACTATAACTATAAGATAGAAATGAATATAAAAATATAACAATAATGAACAGAATTAAGTCTGTCCCTGCACAATAGTCCCGGTCTCTCATGTGGCCCCTTAGAGAAATGACTTGTCCCAGTTTAGGAGCCCTAGCTGTACCATTCCAGTAATTGGAAGAGATTCTCAATCATCACTTTTCTGTTTAGTCTGCAGAGACAAAACGCTGAACACCTGGAAATAATAACAAAACTGAAGAGGAACATGGAGGAATCCGAGGAGTCGGCTTTACGAGGGATAAAAGATCAGGTAAGATTGACGTCTACCTGTAGATTGTAGAATTGATGTAAACATGTCAGATTGTCATGTAAACATCATAGAGGTAGTGGGACGTATCAACTTAAAAATGATTTTAATGCCTAAATTGTTATACGATTTGCATAACACCCCAATCTCTGTTCCACAGAAACGGTTTAAACAGATTTGTTCATTGTTTAGGGGTTTGATATGGGGAAAGAAACAATCCCTGCTGAGAATGGAACTGTGGCAGAGGCCAAAGGATGGGGGGGGCTAGCCCTGCCGAATCCATACATATATTTTATTGCGGCACAGGGGCAACATGTTAGAGGTTGGACACAGAAGGCAAAGCGACTGTCAGTCCAAAAGATTCTGGAAAGTCTTATGGGAAGATCTCCATTGATTCTGAGTATGGAGGATGGGTCTATGGGAATTATTGGGAAGCATTGCCCTACAATGGTTTTGTTGCAAAGAGTGTGGGACAAATTGAAAACACTTAGAGGGGTGACGCAACTGACGCGATACTCACCCCTATGGAATAATGAGATGCTACATGAAATTAAGAAAATGGGATGCCAGGTGGAGTGGCAAGATAGGGGAATCACATTGACACATCACATCATGGACGGGCGGGAGCTGAAATCCTTTTCTCGCTAAAGGGAGGAATTCGGGCTGAGCGAAGGGGGATGTATCAATATATGCAAATGGCGCATGCTGTACGAGCGCAAACCAAACTGAATGTGATGCAGATACCACAGGATATAGTTCTGGAATATATTTGCGAGGGTGGACCCACGAGGGGAGTGATTGCTACAACATATAAAGATCTATTACACACCTTTCTACTCCAGTACTTCTCGAGGGCTAACACAAGGTGGGAGGAGGAGATGGGAACTATAGAAGAGGAGAAATGGACTTCCATTTTGGAATGGGTGCCAAATCTGTCACTTAGTGAGCCGGGAAGACTCTCGCAGCTATAGATCTTGTACAGAGTGTATCGCACACCTGACCTACTGTTTAGAGCCAATCTGAGACCCACTTCAGAATGCCCGAGATGTATGACGGAAAAGGCAGGTATTATGCACATGATGTGGTTATGTCCAAGGTTGGCGGCATTCTGGTTGGTGGTAATTACAAGGGTGGAAGCAGCATATAATTGCATTTTACCAAGGTGTGTCTCTTGGGATATGTGGATGATATTCTGGTGGATAATAGACTGAAAATAATTATTGCTAGATTGCTATATGTAGCGAGGAAGCTGATTGCTAGGCACTGAGTGGATGCTGCTCCTCCATCACGGCAGTAATTTGTGGCGCAGACTGGGTACATTGCAAAGTTGGAAAAGAGCATATATCATAAACGGGGGAGATTGGACTTGTTTGAATATTTGTGGGCACCATGGTTGGGATATGGGTCGTAAGGTACCATTGGGATGGCTATAGTAGATAGGATAGGAAAAGAGGCACAGGAAGTGCATGGTATATATGATTTGCTAGTATGTTATGTATATCAAATACTATATGCTATGTCTGATTTGCTGTCTGGGAGGAGGGAGGGAGGGTGGCTCATTGATGGGGGATCTAAGATATGTAAAATATAAAAAGAAACAAATGCTTTTGTTATATTACTTGTTTATCTGTATACAGTTGGATAATAAAAACTGTTTGATTAAAAAAAAACATCATAGAGATCAGGGTTGGGTAAGGATACAGTAGATGAGAAGAGAAAACCCTGCCCGTAAAGGCTCACAGTCTACAAGGGATGGGTGAGGATAAAGTGGGTGAGGAGAGAGGACCCTGCCCACAAAGAGCTCACAGTCTACAAGGGATGGGTGAGGATATAGTAGGTGAGGAGAGAGGACCCTGCCCAAAGGGCTGACAGTCTACAAGGGATGGGTGAAAATATAGTAGGTGAGGAGAGAGGACCCTGCCCACAAAGAGCTCACAGTCTACAAGGGATGGGTGAAGATACAATGGGTGAGGAGAGAGGACCCTGCCCACAAGGGCTCACAGTCTACAAGGGATGGGCGAGGATACAGTAGGACGGGAAAGACGACTCTGTCCATGAGGGCTCACAGTCTACAAGGGATGGGTGAGAATACAGTAGGTGAGGAGAGCCCTGCCCACAAGGGCTCACAGTCTACAAGGGACAAGTGAGGATACAGTAGATCAGGAGAGAGAATCCTGCCCACAAAGGCTCATAGTCTACAAGGGATGGGTGAGGATACAGTAGGTGAGGAAAGTGGACCCTGCCCACAAGGGCTCACAATCTACAAGGGATGAGTGAAGATACCGTGGGGATGTTAAAGCTGATTTTGTGGTGGTTTAGTGGACTGAAGAGGCTGACAGCAGGTTGTAGGCTGTCGGAGGAGATGGGTCTTCAGGTTCCTTTTGAAGGTTTCCACAGTAGATGAGAGTCTGATGTGTTGGGTAGAGCGTTTTGGAGTATGGGGGATGCACGAGAGAAGTCTTGCATGCGGTTGTGGGAATAGGAAATAAGACAGGAGGAGAGAAGGCTATCTTGTGAGGATCGGAGGTTACATGCAAGTAAAGTGAAAATGGACCTTTTGGTCCCTAGTAGGAACAAAACAAAGGGGCGAACAAGGGTGCAAATGGAGCGAACTCATTCTACTGCTGTCGCTGCTCCTCTGTGTACAGGAGGAAAGAGACACAGGGATGAACAAGTGCATAACAGAGATACAGAGAGCACACAGGGCGAGAGACAGCACAAGGAGAGACAGTGCACAGGAAGAAAAAAGAGCACATAAGGGGAAGAGAGCAAGCACAGGGGGAGAGATGGCACAAGGAGAGAGAGAGAGCACACAAGGGAGAGAAACCACACAGGTGGAGGAGAGCGAGTGCACATGGGAGAGAGAGCACACAAGGGGAGGAGAGCGAGCACACAGAGGGAAGATAGTACACAGGGGGAAGAGATGGCAAAAGAGGAGAGAGAGCACACAAGGAGCAGAGAAAGCACAAGGGGAGAGAGCGCACGGGAATAGAGAGTGCACACAGGGGAAAGAGAGAGTGTGCACAAGGGGGAGAGACAGAAAAAGGGGAGAGAGTGCACGGGGGGAGAGACAGCACAAAGGGAGAGAGTGCATACTGGGAAGAGAGTGCACTGGATGAAGAGAGCGCACAAGAGGAGTGAGAGTGCACAAGGGGAAGAGAGTGTACAGGGGGGCGAGACAGAAGAAGGGGAGAGAAAGTGCACTGAGGGAGAAACAGCACAAGGGGAAAGAGAGCGCACAGGGGGAGACATTGCACAGGGGAAGATAGTGCACAAGGAGGAGAGACAGCACAGGGGGATGGCAAGCAGCAAAGCCTGACAAGCCACAGCCAACCCGTACAGCAACGGGCTCCCCCTGCCCTCCTCGTTAGGAGTAGTTGAAGTAATATATAATTGCACATGTTCTAGAATCGCTCGATGCAATAGAATTGGTCCTGTGTCTAGTCTACTACATCTAGGCCCTATAAAGTCTGTCTGTGTGTCTGTAATTTGCCCCAAAAACAGCACCACCTAAAGGAGATTGTGTAAATTACAGTTAAACTGAAATGTGAAGAAGTCTAAACATTTGGTTGATCAGTGAAAAACAGTGCCACCTATAGGACACCAGTGACGGGGGGTCCACACGCTGTCCATGACACTGGCCACAGTGCAGGCATTCATTATCGCCTGCGCCTGGGTCCGGTCCATCATACCCTTGGGGCAGACCCGTCCTGCTGCTGCCGTGTTACAGAAATAATAAATTAATCAGCGCAGAATATTGGATCTAAAAATGAAATGCTGGTGAAACATAGAACAATAAATACACAGTTTATCAAACCACCTAATAAGCTAATATTATTCATTTTTCTGCAAATAATTTATTATTTCTAAGGGCCCTTTCACATCAGCGGTTATTTCAAATCGCGGCAGATGCGGTGAAAAAACCGCATCTGCCGCGATTACCGCATACCGGCTGCACTTGCAGCACGGTTGCGGCGCGGTTGCGGTAAACGCCATACAAGGTATAGGCGGACTTGCGGCAGGTGCGGCAAGTGCGGTTTTGCACTTGCGGCTGGTGCGGCCGCGAAAAAAACCCACTGAATACATTAGCGGGACCTCGACATCGTGGAAAAGATTAGTTTATATTCTTTTCCACGATGTCGGGGTCGTTACATGGGTCGCTGGTGAGTCTGCCTAGAGCAAATCCGCCATGCAAGACATGTCAGTTCAAGTGAACCAGCTAACATCTAATGAAGAGGTGACGTACATTATTATAATAATGCTAGAAATCATGTTCTTTGCAGGATGACTCGTTCCTTCTAAGGCCGGCTTCATGCCACAGCGTAACCTATCCGGGGCTGTCCGGTGTGAACCTGACAGCCCAGGACCCAATTTTGACTCAATGCTTGCCTATGGTGCCGGACAGGGTCAAATGGCAGCTATTTGCCATCCGGTTTTGTCCCTGTCTGGCAGCATCAGGCTGTATTCGTTTTTTGTCTGGACACAAACACAGAGCTTGCATCTGCTTCCGGGGCAAAAAATGTAACCAAATCTGATCCTGCCCGATTCTCCTGGATCTGGGGCCAGATCACAGCAGACCCGACGGAGAATCTGTCAGGTTCCCGGACGGGTAGTGCTGAAGCTCAGCGCCGGCCATGCTGAGCTTCAGCACCTGGAGCTGTCCCCTGCTGAGATTTCAGGACCTCGGCTAGCTCCCTGCAAGCCGCGCTCCTGACATTTCAGCAGGGACAGCTCCTGAACCCTGCGATCTGCCGAATCCGGCAGAAAGCGGGTCCGGAGGGCATATTTGCCCTCAAGTTCTGTTGTTTCCTGCAAAACACCAGGCAGAACCTGATACACCACAACCATGGTATGAAACCGGTCTAAGCTAAATTTTTTATCAATATTTTTGCAGACCCTACAAAACAGAGTTGCAGAATTAAAGAAGCGACTTGAAAAATCTGACCGAACAATTCAAAAGTAAGTAACGTATCTTTCAATTTATAAGATGCACCGGATTATAAGATGCACCCCCAAATTTGGTGAAGAAAAAGAGAAAAAAAGTTTTTAATGTTAAATGGGGTCCGTCTTATAATGACAGTGTCTGTCTTACAATTAGTATATATGTCCCTCATCCTGGTACATGACTACCCCCATCTAATTATATAATTGTGAAGTGGCTCATTCATTTCCGTCTGGTTGTCCGCCTATGTCAATTCCGGCAGCGCCATATTTTCACACCCAAGTGATGGGGATAGAAATATGGCAGCCGTATCCTGCTGCTTGCTCTCCCCGCCCACCCGCTCCCAGCAGCCCACCCGAACACCCCCCCACCGGAAAACTGTAATGTAAGTACAGCTCTTGCCACTCAACCTGCTCTCACGCCACTCAGCCCGCTTGTCCCGCTCTCACCCCTCTCAGCCAGTTTTCACCCCCCTCTGCCCCCTCTCACCCCACACTGCCTGTGCTCAACCCACTCTCACCCTGCACACCACTCAGCCAGCTCTCACCCTGCTCTCACCAAGCTCAGCCCACTCTCACCCAACTCTGTCCGCTCTCACCCCGCTGTCTGCTCTCACCCCACTCTGCCCTTTCTCACCCCACACTGCCTGTGCTCAGCCCACTCTCACCCTGCACATCACTCAGCCAGCTCTCACCCTGCTCTCACCAAGCTCAGCCCACTCTCACCCAACTCTGTCCGCTCTCACCCCGCTGTCTGCTCTCACCCCACTTTGTCCACTCTCACCCTGCTCTGTCCACTCTCACCCTGCTCTGTCCACTCTCACCCCGCTCTGTCTGCTCTCACTTTGCTCTGTCCTCTCTCACCTTGCTCTGTCCGCTCTCACCTTGCTCTGTCCGCTCTCACCTTGCTCTGTCCGCTCTCACCTTGCTCTGTCCGCTCTCACCTTGCTCTGTCCGCTCTCACCTTGCTCTGTCCGCTCTCACCTTGATCTTTCCACTCTCACCTCGCTCTGTCTACTCTCACCCTGCTCTGTCCGCTCTCACCCTGCTCTGCCTGCTCTCACCCCGCTCTGCCTGCTCTCATATCCCGCTTTGCCTGCTCTCACCCTGCTCGGTCTGCTCTCACCCGCACACCACTCAGCCTGCTCTCTCCCCACTCAGCCCGGTCTCACCTCGCACACAACTCAGCCTGCTCTCACGACGCACACCGCTCAGCCTGCTCCCACTCCGCACCCCACTCAGCCTTCTCTTACCACACTCTCAGCCCACTCAGCTATCTTCCACTTAGCCCACTCTCTTTCACTCAGTACGCTCTCACCCCGCTCAGCACACTCTCGCCCCACTCAATCTGCTGTCACCCCACTCACCTTGTCCATCTCACAGCCCACTCATCCCACTCTTCCCGCAGCCAGCTTAACCCGCAGCCCGCCGAATAAGGAATAGGATGAATTCCTCATGCCATTGTTCTCTTCCTCATGCCAGTGCCACATGAGAGCAAGCACAGGGGGCACAGAGAATGAGAATGGGGGGCAGAGAGCGACCACAGGGGGAGCAGAGAGTGACACAGAAAGAGCAGAGACCATGCACGGGTGGGGGGGGCAGAGAGCGAGGGGGAAAAAACAGGAGAGAGACTGCACAGGGGCAGTAATGGCCGCCACCCCCAGCGCCACAGAGCCCGCCCCCTTTTGAGATGTCCCATGATATCAAAGCATTGGGCTTAAATCTAGTGTATATATAATAATAAGCAATTGTCTTATGGATTTTCGGTACATCATGGGGTTGTTTATGAATATTTGTTACCTGTGTCACCCCCAGTAGAGTACATAGAGGAAGCCCACAGAAACACAAGAATAACACACAAATGCTTGTAGTTCTTGTCCTTGGTGGGGTTTGGGGCTCCTTCATTACACCATCATGTGGCAGAGAGTTCCATAGTCTCACTACTCTTACAGTAAAGAATCCACGTCTGTGATTATGATTAAACCTTCTTTCCTCCAGACGTAGAGGATGCCCCCTTGTCCTCATCTCAGGCCTGAAAATCTACGGTATGTCAGACTGGCCGTGTAATCCTAATATTAAAGGCGCTGTCTGGGCTTTTTCTATAATTTACATGTGTATCTAGGCTTCAAAATGTTGACAGTTTATAATATACATCCTGTCAAAATTTTGAATAGCTTCCAAGATATCACCTATTCAACCAGAGAATGTCCAGAGGGCGTGTTTGTGTTGCAGCCTGCAAGACGGCAGGTGGGCAAGAGCGTGAACTGAGCCACTCCATCCCACTGCTCACCCCCCACTGCCCCCGCTCAGCCCTGCTGCCCCGCTCACCCCGCAATGCCCCTGCTCACCTCCACAGCTTCCGCTCACCACGCAATGCTGCCATTCACCTCCCACTGCCCCGCTCACCCTGCAATGCCCCCGCTCACCCCCCCCACTGCCCCCACTTGCACCCACTGCCCCTCTCACCCCGCAATTCCCCCACTCACCCTGCAATGCCCTTGCTCACCCCCCATTGCCCTCACTCACCCCGCAATGCCCCCACTCACCCCACATTGCCCCAATACTCCCACTCTTCTTGCACTGCTCCTGCAGAGCCTTGGTCACCCCAAACAGCCACTGCTCACCCCCCTTGCACAGCCACCACTCACCCCTCCCTTGCACAGCCACCTGCTTAACCCCTTGTACAGCCTCCGCTTGCCCCCAATGCCTCCGGTTACCTTCCAATAGCCCTCTTACCCATCAATGCCCCCACTTAGCCCCAATGCCCCCGCTCATCCCGCACAGCCACCACTCACCACCCCATGCCCCCACCCCTCCCACACAGCCACCGCTCACCCACCCATGCCCCTGCTCACCCCCTTGCACAGCCCCTGCTCACCTCCATTACCTTTCCTCACCCACGAATACCCCTGCTCACCCCCCACACAGCCCACTCACCCCTAGAGAGCACATGCACACTAAATCATGCGGACATTTAGGTTAACAAAGACGGTGGCTGCATGACGCATCACACCACACGATTACAGTAATTATAGGATTACATCGGAGGGGAACTTGGTGGGAGCTAATAAAGTGGATAACGAGGTGTCTGTCTATTTTGTATGTAATAAAGGATTTATCTCATTGTTGTGTTTTTTTCCTCTTTACTGAAAGTATTGCTAATCGTACTGACGGCTGACATTAGCAATAGGACTTGACACCATCTGCCCAAAAATGTTGACATCAACCCCTTTATTACCCAGTTTGCCATCGCTACACGGCATCTGGGAGAGCAGGGTAACTGCCAGTTTTGGTGTCTCTAATGGAGGCGCCAATTCTGGGGCGGCTGCTGCCTACAATTCTCAGTGTGGGTGCCTAGAACGCTTGGGCCTCATCATGGTGAAAATTACAACCCCCAGCTGCCTGGATTACCTTGGCTGGCAACAGAAAATACAGCAAAGCCCATGGCAGTTTTTTAAATTATTTATTTAAATAAGTACAAAATAATAGTACTCCCCTGTATTTTTCATTGCCTACTTATTTCTGACCAAGAATTTAAACACTTTATTAATGCAAAAAAACTCAGATTTTTAAGTAAAAAAAATATATATATTTACATACATTAGGAGAGCACACAGAGGGGTGGAGAGAAACAAGGGACAGAGGAGCCACTGCCAGCGCGACAGAGCCCTCCCCGATTGTAATGTCACCACCATCCCGATACTATAGCATCAGGCCCACATCTAGTATATTCAATATTTAATGTGAAATCTGGTGACAGATCTGATCCAATTTAAGCAACTTGCAGGTGGTTGTAAGTGTAGTGTATTGATTATTGATTAACCCCATTATTTCTATGCTTTCTGCTGTTGATCAGAGGTGGCCGCTCTCTCATTATAACGCACCCTGTACCTGCGGGTCATCTAGGCTTTATGTAGTGCAATCCTTGATGCACAGGTACATTGTGGGGCCTTAAAATGTTAAATAATACCACAACCAGCAGCAAAATGTTATTTTCTAAATTTATTGAAAAGAGCACTTCAAAGAAATAATAGTAAATTAATCAGCAAAACTGGATCTAAAAATGAAATAATGGTGAAAGACACAATAATAACTACATAACTACATAGTGTATGAAAGAAACCTAATAAGCTAATATTATTAATTTTCTATATATAATTCATTCTTTTCTAGCTCCACATATGTAACCAGGAGAACCAATCATTATTTTCAGCGCTCTCCAAAGTAAAGTCACACCTCTCTGAACTACAGGTGAGTTTCATGGGGAAAGTCTCGAGTATTTGTTAAAAAGTGAAGAGATTTTAGTTAAAGTTTTGCTTGTGGTCAAAAATTCTACCTCATTTATGTAGATTTGTGGCAGCTGATAGGAACTAAGAGATCCGAGAGTAATGGTGTGGTTACACGTAGCGATATCGTCCCGATATCGCATACAACGGCGCGGGAGTGCGCATTTTTGGAGCACTTTTCCCGATATTGCATCGCTGGTTTACACGTTGCGGATATGGGGAAACAACGTCCCTCCGATGTGTACGCCCACCAACCCAGTAACGACCATTTAACATGGGAGTTAATGGGTGAGGTGCGAGTACGCATCGGAGTTGGGCTGTCACACGCTGCGATGCTGGTACAACGGCCATGCGATATCGGGGAGTTGAATAGCTCTGCTATTCAACTCCGATATCGTTTTGGCATCGTTCCAGCATCGCGTTGTATGCTAAAACAGTACAACGCGCACACGATATCGGATCCAACTCGCGACCCACGTGACTTTTTGTCGGAGTTGGGTCGTAGTTGGACGCCGATATCGCGGCGTGTAAACCCACCATAAAGGTCTAAATGTGATGGTCGTATCATCCAACCCTTCATGCAGCCATTACATTTACTGATATCACAGAACCGACCCACAGAAAACTGGACCCTTCCAAAATCAATGCTTTACAGTATAAGAATATTGTATAAATGGTTTTCATGAGTTGCAATCATGTTTTTTTTTTTTAACCCGGTCAGATAACTGTCAGCTAGACACTAATTTGGCTGGCAACATTGCCACTTGGCCATCAATATGTGAGGTTGGCTGTTTTCACATTGATAAAGATGGAGAATCATGTGTCCTGATATCTCTGTCTGGACGGACTTGACTAGTGATGAGCGAGTGCAATCGTTACTATTTGCTACTCGCATCGATATTGCGGTTTGTGTGCTATTCGTTACATTGTGAGGATTTGTGCACTCGTCACGCAATATTAGAATTTCCCACCCAGCATGCTTAGAGTCTGATGTGCAGCCACTAAACATGCTGAGCTTGTTAACCAATCACAGTAATGCCACAGTCATCTTGGTTGTGGCATTACTGTGATTGGCTGGCTGCAGACCGTCATAAAGTCTATATAAGCCCTGCCACCGCTATCTTGCATACATTGCTTTTGAAAATAGCATAGTAGTAGCATAAGAAGAGAGCGAGCAGCTTCTAGGGAGAGCATTTCAGGCTTGTATAAAACACAAAAGCTCTTTTCAGAGCTACCTGGATTGTATACTAGGTCAGTGTAGTGTAGGGAGGGAGAGTTTGGGGAAAGGGAGAGTGTTTAAAGCAGTGTTCCAGGATCTACATGTTACCAGAATACCACAGCTCTTTTCAGAGCTCAAACCACTGTGAACTACAAAGCTCACCAATTTATTCGGTCCTAGTGTGTTTCTCAAATCAGCAGTACTAGCCTTTAGTGCTGACTGGTATAAAGAATGCACTGGTCATTTTTACCTCTGTCATTTTTGGGGTGACAGTTTGCTTGGCTTGTGCCGTCAAAAGCTCACCAATTTATACAGTCCTAGTGTACTTGTAAAATCCAAAGCAGTACTAGCTTTTTGTGCTGCCGGGTATAATGCATGCACCGATCGTCTATAGCCGTCATTTTGGAGGTCACAATTAGCTTGGCTTGGGCTGTCAAATGCTCACAAATATGTCACCAAAACCCAAAATGCTCTGAGGCATTGAGTCTATCTCCAAGGCACTGAGTCTGTGACAGGTCAGAAGAAGCTTGATGCATCCACTATGTTCCTGGCAAAATTTCCTGGTCTGGAACGTAAACATGCCTGGAAGCCAGAAGAGCACAAGCAGATTCTGTCTTGGATGGCAGACAAGGCCTCTACTCATTTCTCAAGCAGCACCAAATCCACACAGTCAAGTCTTGATAAGAGACAAAAGGTTGGCACATCCAATCCTCAACCTGGTCCTCCTTCTTCCCCTATCCTCAGTCACAGGAGACATATGACCCCAAGCTTGGCCATTCTGAGGATCTGTTTTATACGTATCCTTTAGTTAGATCTGGCCTCTCACCATCCAGTATTCAAGAGGGATGTGAGGATGTGGCGGGCACTAATGTGCAAATATTTGAGCACCCACGGCCATAAGAAAGACACTTTGATCAATGTGATGTACTGTCTCAAGAGGTGGAGGATGATGATGATGAGACACCATTGCCATCAGGTTAACCCCTTATTACCCAAGTGCCACCACCACCAGGGCCACTGGGAGAGCCTGGTAAAGGGCCTGGAATTGGTGCTATGATAAATGCACCATTTTCAGGGGTGGCTGAGGACTGCTATTCTTTAGCATGTGCTGGCCCCAAAATAGTGGTTTCTCACCCCACTGAGAATACCAGCCTTCAGCTGCCTAGTTTTACCTTGGCTGGCAATTAAAAATAGGGCGGAGCCCATACATTTTTTTCCAAGCCAAGGTAAAATTACGCAGCTGAGGGTAGCAGCTCACAGCTGTCCGCTTTCACTGGGCTAGACTTAAAAAACGTGCGGGGCTTCGCAGTATTTTTATTATTTATTTAACTCCCTATGACGGCCTGTTGGTTGCCATACACTAATGTGCATGGCTACCGAGCACAATCCCCGTCCAGATTGTGGAAATGCACTCTGACTGCCAATCACAGGGGTGCTCGCAGAGTTTGAGTGTCTGTGATTGGCTGTTTGCCGGTCAGTGCAGTGAATATGCAAGTAGCTTAATGGGCGGCCCTGGAAGTAGCAACAGGAGTCTGGTAAGCCTAATCTACCCATTCTACTATCTATCTATCTATCTATCTATCTATCTATCTATCTATCTATCTATCTATCTATCTATCTATCTATCTTCACTAGGTCCTGTCACTCAGAGCAGACAGCTCAGCTGTATGGCAGAACAGTATGCAGACAGTCTACATTGTCTGCATACTGTTCCCATGCAGTTTGAGCATGTTGTCATTCATCTCTGCCTTTTTGCAGCCCTCCAGACCTCACCGCTATTCGGTTACAGCATCTTTTTTCTTTGGTTACACTGCGCCTGCCAATCACAGTAATGCCATTATTAAAGATGAATATGGCAATACTATGACTTGCAAGCAATCACAGTATGTTTATTGGCTGAAAATCAGTCAGCAAATTTGCTAGGCAGCTAACTCAAATATCAAAAGTAAAACCCAAAACACTCGCAGAGTACCGAGTATGGTGAATACTGTACTACTCATGCGAGTAGGGAATAGTAATGAGTAAACTTGCTCATCACTAGGGAGGATTAGTGAGCATCAGAGGGCAGTAGCTGAATACCAGCTTCAACATGCCCATCATGTGGATTGCAGACATTTGTGAGATTCTTGAGAACTTTGAATACTGCACCAAGATCGGGAGTGGTGATGAGGCTATTATGACACTCGCAGAGTGCCGAGTATGGCGAATATCGTACTACTCGTGCAAGTAGCGAATAGTAATGAGTAAACTTGCTCATCACTAGGGAGGATTAGTAATCATCAGAGGGCAGTAGCTGAATACACGCTTCAACATGACCATCAAGTGGATTGCTGACATTTGTGAGGTTCTTGAGAACGTTGAATACTGCACCAAGATCGTGAGCGGTGATGAGGTTATTATGAGCGTAACCATCCTGCTGCTCTGTCTGTTGAAACGATCGCTGCATAATCTGAAAGAGGAAGCTTTGAGTGCCCAGCAGGTGGCTATGGAGCCAGATTTTCTAATGGGTGATACTACACAGCCCAGCCAATATTTTCAGACAGCATTGGGTGATGATGAAGGAGAGGAGGATTAAGAGGGAGAGGACCTATTTTTCTGTACTACAGAAGGGACTCCCAACCCTAGCTTCTGTCCAGCATGGATGGGCTGGAGAGGAGGAGGTGGCGTGTCAGTGTGAGGAGAGGATGTGTATTGTTCCTCCTGGTGGGGGCACAGAACCTTTGCCAGTTTGCTGCTTGGCCAACATGGCACAGTTCATGTGTAACTGTCAGTCCCAAGACCCTCGTGTAATCTTTATTTTCACCAGCAACTTATATTATACTACTGGTTGGTCACCTTTCTCGACCCACGGTACAAGGAGAAATTTCCTTCTCTCCTTTTGGAGTCAGCAAAGGTTTGCAGAATGGAATCCTTCAGGAAGGTCATTGTAGATCTGTTGCTACTAACAGTGTCAGTTTACAACATGTAATCAACAGTTAGCTGAGTTTGTTTGCAGCGCTCTCTTGCACAAAGCACTTGCCCTTTTTTTGTTTACTGATTTCATGTCAGGCAGATCAGGAAATTACCGTATATACTCGTGTATAAGCCGAGTTTTTCAGCCCAAAATTTGGGCTGAAAAGTCTCCCGCTCGGCTTATACACGAGTCAATACGGGTGGGGGCTGTGTCCGGGGCTGTGGAGGCTGCAGGAGGCGGGGGGGGGGGCTGCTGTATGAGCGGCCCCGTCACGTGGGGCCGCTCATTAAATATGCACTGCTTCCCCCTGTCAATCAGCGGCAGGGGGAAGCAGTGCATATAGCCCCCAAATGCTGGCACTCGCCCCCACATGTAAGGGCCCCCCCCCCCCCCGATGGTTATATTACCATTCCGGACTTCTGATCCGCGCCGCTCCTCGGTGCTCCTGCTGCTCCGTCCGTCCGTCAATTCTTCCCAGCGGTTTTGGATCGGTTCCATGAACAAAATCCTTCATAGAAAACCGCTGGAAAAACCGCTGGGAAAAACGACTATAAACCGCTGTGCACACGCTGTAAAAAAACGCCGGAGAACCGCCGGAACACAGCTGGAGACTTCAGAGCTCAGAACTGATAATTTCCAGCGGTTTTCTGACGGTTTGAACGCCACTAAGGGTAAGTTCACACAGGAAGGTTTAGTGGCGTTCAAACCGTCAGAAAACCGCTGGAAATTATCAGTTCTGAGCTCTGAAGTCTCCAGCTGTGTTCCGGCGGTTTTCCGGCGGTTTTCCAGCGGTTTTTTACAGCGTGTGCACAGCGGTTTATAGTCGTTTTTCCCAGCGGTTTTTCCAGCGGTTTTCTATGAAGGATTTTGTTCATGGAACCGATCCAAAACCGCTGGGAAGAATTGACATGTTGTATGCTGCTAAACCGCTCGGAAACCGCTCAACCGCTGGCGGATCCGCTCACATAAACCGACTATGTGTGCACAGCGGTTTCTAAATTGCATAGGGTTACTTGTAAGTCCTAAAGCTGCTAAGGATTTACATAAATTTAAATAAAACCTATGCTAAACCGCCGGCGGTTTTCGCTGCTAAACCGAGGTTAAAACTGTATGTGTGAACTTACCCTTAACCTTCCTGTGTGAACTTACCCTAAAGTTCATTCAGGCTGTCGTGTTTAGCTTTTCCAGGACAGGGGTGTAATTATCACAAGTCTCTTTATAAGACTGATATACACCGTGTGCAGAATTATTGGGCAAGTTGTATTTTAGAGGATTATTTTTATTATTGATCAACAACTCTGTTCTCAATCACCCAAAAGACTCAAATATCAAAGCTTAATATTTTTGGAAGTTGGAGTGTTTTTTTTAGATTTGGCTCTTAGGAGGATATCTGTGTGTGCAGGTAACTATTACTGTGCAGAATTATCAGGCAACTTAATAAAAACCAAATATATTCCCATCTCACTTGTTTATTTTCACTGGGTAAACTAATATAACCGCACAAAAATTAGAAATAAACATTTCTGACATGCAAAAACAAAACCCCAAAAAATTAATGCCCAATATAGCCCCCTTTCTTTATGATGACACTCAGCAGCCTCCATCCATAGATTCTGTCAGTGGCTTGATCTGTTTACAATCAACATTGCGTGCAGCAGCCACCACAGCCTCCCAGACGCTGTTCCCAGAGGTGTACTGTTTTCCCTCCCTGTAGATCTCACATTTTATGAGGGACCACAGGTTCTCTATGGGGGTTCAGATCAGGTGAACAAGGGGGCCATGTCATTATTTTTTCTTCTTTTAGACCTTTACTGGCCAGCCACGCTGTGGAGTAGTTGGATGCATGTGATGGAGCATTGTCCTGCATGAAAATCATGTTTTTCTTGAATGATACCGACTTCTTCCTGTACCACTGCTTGAAGAAGTTGTCTTCCAGAAACTATGTGTAAAATCTATTAATATACCGGAGCCAGCTATATACTGGTGTGACAACATTGCTGCCAAGAGCTTAGGGGATGCCATGTATGTCCCACCTGAATTTTATATATAGATACTAAATTTATGTGACAGCTCAGCGCTAACATTATAACAATGGCGACAATAATTAATAATAAAAGTAGTTTTTTCTGAAATTATCTTTTGTGTGCAGTCTTTAAATGTAGAGGCTCTAGGTTCTCCTGTAGACATAAAGGTGTCTGTTAATGTTTTCCAACAGGTGTTTGGGTCCTGGTGGTGCCTATAAATGTAGAATGTGTTGATGAAAGCTTGTGTTTAAAACCTGTGAACTCCCTAAAAAATTAAAATAAAATGTTTTGCTGGTGAGCTTACCAGTGTGTAGTAGTTTTGCTGGTGAGCTTACCAGTGTGTAGTAGTTTTGCTGGTGAGCTTACCAGTGTGTAGTAGTTTTGCTGGTGAGCTTACCAGTGTGTAGTAGTTTTGCTGGTGAGCTTACCAGTGTGCAGTAGTTTTGCTGGTGAGCTTACCAGTGTGTAGTAGTTTTGCTGGTGAGCTTACCAATGTGTAGTAGTTTTGCTGGTGAGCTTACCAGTGTGTAGTAGTTTTGCTGGTGAGCTTACCAGTGTGTAGTAGTTTTTATCTGTAACAGTCTCAATCTGTACTCTTGTGGAAATTTGCATTCTTCATCCTAAGGGTATATCTCATGTAGGCTGTTTGGGGCTAAATACAAAAAGGCAGACCATTTGTTATATCTAAAACTATCTTATATCTACATATTTTCAGATATAACAAATGGTCTGGCTGTTTGTATTTAACATTGAGACTGTTACAGATAAAACTACTACACACTGGTAAGCTCACCAGCAAAACATTTTTTTTAGGGAGTTCACAGGTTTTAAGCACAAGCTTTCATCAACACATTCTACATTTATAGGCACCACCAGGACCCAAGCCCCCTGTTGGAAAACATTAACAGTTAACAGATACCTTTATGTCTACAGGAGAACCTAGAACCTCTACATTTAAAGACTGCACGCAAAAGATATTTGATTTTAATATTTTTAATATTTTACATGTTTTAACTAAATTGATTGTATAGCACATATGTGTAATAAATTATATGAAATTTCAGAAAAACCAACTCTTTTATTATTAATTATTGTCACCATTGTTATAACGTTAGTGCCTAGCTGTCACATAAATTTAGTGTCTTCCACAAACTGGCAGAAGGTCCGGGAGTTGAGCTTCACTCCATCCTCAACCCGAAAAGGTCCCACAAGTTCATCTTTGATGATCCCAGCCCATACCAGTACCCCACCTCCACTTTGCTGGCGTCTGAGTCAGAGTGGAGCTCTCTGCCCATTACTGATCCAGCCTCTGGCCCATCCTTCTGGCCCATCAAGAGTCACTCTCATTTCATCAGTCCATAAAACCTTTGAAAAATCAGTCTTAAGATATTTATTGGCCCAGTCTTGACGTTGTATCTTATGTTTGTTGTTCAGAGGTGGTTGTTTTTCAGCCTACCTTACCTTGGCCATGTTCCTGAGTATAGCACACCTTATGCTTTTTGATACTCCAGTAACGTTGCAGCTCTGAAATATAGCAAAACTGGTGGCAAGTGGCATCTTGGCAGCTTCACGCTTGATTTTCCTCAATTCATAGGCAGTTATTTTGCTCCTTTTTTGCCCAACATGCTTCTTGCGACCCTGTTGGCTATTTGCCATGAAATGCTTGATTGTTTGCTGTATCCCTCTGAAAGACATCTCACAATTTTGGACTTTTCAGAGCCCGTCAAATCTCTCTTCTGACCAATTTTGCCTAAGGAAAGGCATTTGCCTAATAATTAAACACACCTTATATAGGGCTGTTGATGTCATTACACCACACACATTACAGAGATGCACATCACTTGATTTACTTAATTGGTTGTTGGCTCTCAAGCCTATATAGCTTGGAGTAGGACATGTATAAAAAGTATCATGTGATCAAAATACTAATTTGCCTAATAATTCTGCACACAGTGTAGTGTGCACAATGGTTACAAAGCTCCCTGTAGTAGTAACTCATGAGAAGCAGATGTAGATATAGCGGTCATGTGACTCAGCACCTTTTGCCATAGGAAAGACACATTGCAAGCAATTTCACATTATACAATCTCTAAATTCTCCTTAGCTTTACATGTGGGTTTGGTTAATCGTTTAGCTCTTACTAGATGCTGTATGGAGATGTAGGTCTCTCCCCTGCAGTTCTAATCTGGCAGAGACTATGAAGTTTTAGCTTCAACCATGAGTTCCAGCAGGAAGTGCAAGGGTGGGGTCTTTTGTGCTCCTTGCAGAGCTTGGCAGAGGGGACAGTGTTCAGGGATATTTTGTTGTGAAAACCCAGTGCATAGGCAGTGTGCTTGCAGACTGTATGTAAGCTGATCTGGCTTTACAGTTATAACTGAAAGATGTGTCTTTTACTGGGCTGTAAACACAATTATTTACTCACTGTGAAGGCAGAACATCATTTTTACTATTCTGGCTATTCAATACACTACAGTATTACGGTAGGTGCCTGAACTATCATTTCTTCTGATATTCATATGAACCGTTACTCATGTGCATGTAAAGCGTCCCCAGATCATTTAACTCAGCCACAAAGACATTGAAAGAATCCAGGAGAGGTGCTAATGCTTTTCACTGAAAATCGTGTATTGATGTACAATGCAGCAGGTAAAGGTGGTGATTCTTTGCACAGCAGCAAAACATGTGTCTAACTAAAATGACTGCAGAATGATTACATGGGGAAGAAGAGAAGGGAAAACTGACATCACAGAAGCTACAGGGAGAGGGAAGGAACAAAATACCAATAAGCATTGCTTCTGCCTAGAAACAGAGAGAATGCAATACACAGCACAAAAAACATAGAATGATTCCCAATCATGGAACATGACAGCGGCATCGTAGATATTAGCTGTGCATACAACATCATTGTTGATGTTAACTGTATGTACGGTGTTATTGTGATAATATCTGTGTCTACAGTGACATTGTAGATAATATCTGTGCCTACAGTGTCATTGTAGATGTCAGCTGTGCATACAACATCATTGTAGATATTAGCTATGCATACAGCGTTATTGTAGATAATATCTGTGTCTACAGTGACATTGTAGATATTAGCTGTGCCTACAGCAGCATTGTAGATATTAGCTTTTTTATCATTTTCCCCAAAACCAGAGTGGCTGCTGTCACCACTAACTATCCGTTATCCCAGCACCACTATGGGTGCTGTCACCACTAACTATCCGTTATCCCAGCACCACTATGGGTGCTTTCACCACTCACTATCCATTATCCCAGCACCATTATGGGTGCAGTCACTACTCACTATCCTTCGCCCCAACACCAGCACAGCTGCAGTAATCGCTCTGTGTTTGACAGTGCAACCTAAAGGGTTAACAGTGGTAGGCAGATTGCTGAAGAGATCAGCTGATATGTGTGGGAAATGATGCGAGGTCAGCGCCTGAGCCCGCAACAAGGGGAAGGGGGGCGAACCTAGGACATACAGCAAGTTCTAGATCGATAAGGGGTTAAAAAAAAATAAAAAGATGTATATTATATCTCGCTTTTGTCTTATTTAGATCTCTGCCAGCAAGAACAGCCGTGTGGAGCTCAAATCACCAAAAACCTCAGAAACAGCGGAGGACTCTGCAATCAGTGCAGACCCAAAATCAAAAGGTGAAAATCAAAAAAAGAAAAGAAGATCTGAAATGAGAACAGAACAAGAACAAGAACAGGAACCAGAAAATGATGAAATACCGGTAGTCAAAATGAGAAGTGGTAAGTGTGAGAATCACCTCTATGTTGTGTGATGTGTGTCAGGTGAATCTGTGGCAATGTCACCTGTCAGTGCTGGGATTGTCACAGGTATGATGCCTGACAATGATTTTGTGACTGTACCAGCCACACGACTGTACATCATGTATGATGTGCTCATACAGTGTACGATGTGACATCAGATGATATGTAGGCATGGTGGCTCAGTGATTAGTGTACGGCATGGTGGCTCAGTGATTAGTGTACGGCATGGTGGCTCAGTGATTAGTGTACGGCATGGTGGCTCAGTGATTAGTGTACGGCATGGTGGCTCAGTGATTAGTGTACGGCATGGTGGCTCAGTGATTAGTGTGCAGCATGGTGGCTCAGTGATTAGTGTACGGCATGGTGGCTCAGTGATTAGTGTACGACATGGTGGCTCAGTGATTAGTGTACGGCATGGTGGCTCAGTGATTAGTGTACGGCATGGTGGCTCAGTGATTAGTGTACGGCATGGTGGCTCAGTGAATTAGTGTACGGCATGGTGGCTCAATGATTAGTGTACGGCATGGTGGCTCAGTGGTTGGCACTGCAGTCTTGCAGCCCTGTAATGCATTATGGAAGAAATAGCGCTATATAAGTGAGCAAATATTATTACTAGATGTGGGCCAGATGCTAATATATCAGGAGAGTGGTGACAACACAGTGGCACAGGCTCTGTGATGCTGGGACGGTGGCTGTCTCTCCCCCTATATGCTCTTCCCTGTCCACTCTCTCCCCCCATGTGCTGTTTCTCTTCCCCTGTGCTCTTTACTTAGACTTGTCTCCCCTCTGTGTGCTGTCATCTCCACTCATCTGCTCTCTCACTTGCCTGTGCCCCCTGAGCCAAATGTCTGTGCTGTCTCTGTCCCTCTTTGTGTGCTGTCTCTGTCCCCCTTTGTGTGCTGTCTCTGTCCCCCTGTGCCCTCGATCCATCCCTGATGCGCTCTCTCTGCTCCCCTCTGTACCCTCTCTCTCTGTTCCGAGTGCACTCTCTCTCTACTCTCTCTGTGCGCACTCTCGCTGCCCCCCTTGCAGAAATCTGGAGATGGGAGGAGAGTGTGCGGCGAGTGGGAGAGGTAAGTGGAGCATGCGGAGACCGGGAGAGGGGAGCATGCAGATATCAGAAGAGGGGAGGGGAGCAGGCAAGTGGAGATCGAGAGAGGAACGTGCAGAGATCAAGAAACAGGAGGGGAGCGGAGCATGCGGAGAGCAGAGATGGGAACAGAATGTGCGGAATCCAGGAGAGGGGAGGGGAGTGAAGTGTACAGAGACCGAGTGAGGGGAGCGGAGTGTGTGGAGACCAGGACCAGGAGAGAGAAGAGCATGCAGAGACCAGTGGAGGAGAACATGTGGAGACCGTGACTGGGGGAGGGAAGGGGAGCGGAGGGTGCAGAGACTAAGACAAAGGAGGGGAGCGGAGCGCATAGAGAGTGAGACTGGGGAAGGGGTGGAGAGTGGAGACTGGGAACTGGGGAGGGGACAGTTGTGGGCAGAGACCGGGACCAAGGAAGTGGAGCACTGCATGCAAAGACCAGGGGAGAGGAGTTCAGCATGCAGAATAGAGCATGTAGAGACCAGGACCAGGGGAGGGGAGCACAGCTTGCAAAAACTGGGACGAGGGAAAGCGAGCAGAGACCAGGGAAGGGGAGCAGAGCATGTGGAGACCAGGAGTGCGGGAGGGATCGAAGTGTGCAGAGACTTGAGGGGGAGATAGGAGCATGCGGAGACCGGGACTGAGGGACAGGAGCAGAGCCCGCGGAGACCAGGACAGAGAAGGGGAGTGTGCAGAGACCGGGCCTGTGGGAGGGGAGAAAAGAGTGCGGAGACTGGTACCGGGGGAACGGAGTGTGCAGAGACTAGGACCGGGATAAGGGAGTGTGCTGGAACTAGGACCAAGGGAGGTGATCATGCTGAGATTGGGGGAGCTGTAATAATAATAATACCTGCTCTCTGTGTTCCCCCACTCCGTGTGTGCTAAAGGACCTATTAGGATTTTCCAGTCATTTGATCCGTGACTCCGCCCATGACAGTGACATCACCACAGATCCTATAACCAATGAGAGGCACAGAGGTGATTTGGAGGTGTGCGGTGAGAGGTAGGAGGGGAGTAGAAGGCGCAAGGAGGGCGACATATGCAGCGTCGGTGTTGTATGTTGCTTCCAGCGTTCGTTATATTTGGACACCCATCACTTGGGTGTCTGAACATGGCGACCAGAACTTGTTCTGTCCTCTGACCAATCAGAGGATAGGAGGACACCATGATGGCGGAGGTTGATTACAGACGGGACAGGGCAATTATATAAAAAGATATTATTATTATTATTATTATTATTATTATGTAGGCCCATTACTTACATTACATTTATTTCTCATAGGTTCCATCTTCCGCTGGCTGAGAAACAGCACAAAATCCAAAAATAAAATAAAACCTGAAAAAGACGAGGAGCAAAAACCAAAATATAAAAAGCAAGAGAAAAAGAGAGCAAGTAAGTGTGCGGATCACTCCATGTGTGATGTCGGTCATGAGGAGAATTCATGTGGGGGCAGATGTTACCTGTCAGTGCTTGGATTGTCACATGTATGATGGATAACAATGATCCCACACCTCTGTATGGCGAAGAATGCTCAGCTGACCGGCCACAGTCACTGTACAGTAGTATCATGTAATATGGAGTTCAATCACTTATATTATATTTTCTTCTCATAGGTTCCATCTTCCATTGGCCGTAAAAAGACACAAAATCAGAAAAAAACATTTAATTTATAAAGTAGATAAGTAGATTAATAGATAGATATGATAGACTAGCTGTGAGCCCGATGCAAATGCATCGGGTGTCTAGAATATGTTTATTGTTTTTTTAAAGATTTTTAAATAATAATCGCATCATCAATAGCAATAATATTAGCAATAGCATTATTATTAGCAGTAATAGCAGTATTAATAGCATTATTAGCAGTATTATGAGCATTAATAACAGTATTAAGAGCATTAATAGCAGTATTAATAGCATTAAGATCAGTATTAATAGGAGTAATAGCATTACGAATAGCATTAATAGCATTAGTATGTGCATTAATAGCATTAATAATAGCATTAATAGCGTAAATGATAGCATTAATAGCATAAATAATAGCATTAGCATTAATAGCATTAATAATAGCATTAATAGCAATATTATTTGCATTAATAGCATTATTATTACCATTAATAGCATAATTATTAGCATTAACAGCATTATTATTAGCATTAATAGCATTATTAATAGCAATAATAGTACTAATAATAGTATTATTATTAGTATTAATAGCATTATTACCATAAATAGCATTAATAATAGCGTTAATAGCATTATTATGAGGAGTAATAGCATTATTAGCATTAATAACATTATTAATAGCATTAATAGAATTAAAAATAGCATTAATAGCATTATTAATAGCATGATTATTAGCCTTAATAGCATTAATAGCATTAATATTAGCATTAATAGCATTAATAACATTATTAATAACATTAATAGCATTATTAATAGCATTAATAGCATAAATAATAGAATTAATAGCATAAATAATCGCATTAATAGCATTAGTATTAGCATAACGAGCATTAATAGCAATGTTATTAGCATTAATAGCATTTTGAATAGCATAAATAGCATGATTATTAGCCTTAATAGCATTATTAATAGCATTAATAGGATTATTATTAGCATTATTAGCATTAATATTAGCATTAATAGCATTATTATTAGCAGTAATAGCATTATTATTAGCATTAATAGCATTATTAATAGCATTAATAGCATTAATAATAGAATTAATAGCATTAATATTAGCATTAATAACATTAATAGCATTATTAATAGCATGAATAGCATGATTATTAGCCTTAATAGCATTATTAGCATTATTATTAGCATTATTAGCATTAATATTACCATTAATAGCATAATTATTAGCATTAATAGCATTATTATTAGCACTAATAGCATTATTAATAGCAGTATTAGCATTAATAATAGCATTAATAGCATTATTAATAGCATTAATAGCATGATTATTAGCCTTAATAGTATTAATAATATCATTAATAGCATTATTATTAGCATTATTAGCATTAATATTAGCATTAATAGCATAATTAGTAGCATTTATAGAATTATTATTAGCAGTAATAGCATTAATAGCATTATTAATTGCAAGAATAGCATTATTAATAGCATTAATAGCATTATGAATAGCATTAATACCATAAATAATAGCATTAATAGCATAAATAATAGCATTAATAAAATTAATAGCAATATTATTAGCATTAATAGCATTAAGAATAGCATTAATAGCATGATTATTAGCCTTAATAGCATTAATATTAGCATTAATAGCATTATTAATAGCATTAATAGCATAAATAATAGAATTAATAGCATAAATAATTGCATTAATAGCATTAGTATTAGCATAAAGAGCATTAATAGCAATATTATTAGCATTAATAGCATTTTGAATAGCATAAATAGCATGATTATTAGCCTTAATAGCATTAATAATAGCACAAATAGCATTATTATTAGCATTATTAGCATTAATAGCATACTTATTAGCATTAATAGCATTATTAGCATTAATAGCATTAATAATAGCATTAATAACATGATTAATAGCATTAGTAGTAGCATTAATAGCAATATTAATAGCATTATTAGCATTATTATTAGCATTAACAGCATTATTATTAGCATTAATAGCATTAATAATAGCATTAATAACATTATTAATAGCATTAATAGCATTATTGGTAGCATTAATAGCAGTATTAATAGCATTATTAGCAGTATTATTAGCATTAATAGCATTATTAATAGCATTAATAACATTATTAATATCATGAATAGCATTATTAGTAGCATTAATAGCAGTATTAATAGCATTAATATCATTATTATTAGCATTTTTATTTTATAGCTGTGAGCTTTAGAATATTTTTAAATTTTTTTTTTAAGATTTTCGCGGCCGCACTTGCCGCAAGTGCAAAACCGCACTTGCCGCACCTGCAAAACCGCACTTGCCGCACCTGCCGCAAGTCCCCCTATACTTTCTATGGAGATTACCGCAACCGCGCCGCAAGTGTAACCGCATCTGACGCGTTTGCAGCATAAGCGTTACACTTGCGGCGCGGTTGCGGTAATCCCCATAGAAAGTATAGGGGGACTTGCGGCAGGTGCGGCAAATGCGGTTTTGCACTTGCGGCAAGTGCGGCCGCGAAAAAAACCGCGGCTGACTGCGGTTTTTTTTCGCGACCGCACTTGCCGCAAGTGCAAAACCGCACTTGCCCACTTGCCGCACCTGCCGCAAGTCCCCCTATACTTTCTATGGGGATTACCGCAACCGCGCCGCAAGTGTAACCGCATCTGCATCGCGGCGCGGTAATCCCCATAGAAAGTATAGGGGGACTTGCGGCAGGTGCGGCGGCTGAGGTAGCGACTCGCAATGGCCTCGCGGCCATTGCTCGCGCTACCTCAGCGGTAAATCGCTAACTTTGTGGCCGAGCCTCTGGTTCTATTTTCGGCCAGCGACTCGCAATGGCCGCTTCGCGGCCATTGCTCGCGCGTGGTGACGTCACAGAGTGACAAAGCCACGGCGTTTTCGGGGTCCGACACGAAAATGCCTACGGCAATTATAGAGTAGATTTGTAGGTAAATGGCTTATTAGATAGGATAGATATAAGGATAAGTAGTTTGATGATTAGGATAGATATAAGGATAAGTAGTTTGATGATTAGGATAGATATAAGGATAAGTAGTTTGATGATTAGCAGTGGCGTAACTAGAGTCTGGTGGGCCCCGGTGCGAAATTCAGACCTGGGCCCCCCCCCCTCCCCCCGGGCCAGACTGGGACCAAAAAGCAGCCTTGGAAAACAAGCCCCACCAGCCCACACACTATATCACCCACCAGCCCCAATACGTAAATCTTGCTTTTACCCTGTTGTGGCCCTCGCCACTTTCTTCAAGAAGTTATTTGAAGAGCCACATGTGAATGGTGCAGCAGAGGGAATAATCAACCACAGCTCCATTTACATGGTGCTCTTCAAAGCTCTGTTTCTCAGGATTGTGGGGTTACAGTGGTTAGACACACAGCCAGCCACACACAAACAGCCAGCCACACACAAACAGCCAGCCACAGCCAGCCACACACAGAGCCACAGTCAGCCAGCCACCCAGACACAGCCAGCCACACACACAAAGCCAGCCACACACACAAAGCCAGCCACACACACAAAGCCAGCCACACACACATACACACACAGCTAGCCACATAGACAGCCACGAGCCACACACAGACACAGCCAGCCACACATATACAGCCACACACAAACAGCCAGCCACATAGGCAGCCACCAGCCAGCTACACACAGATGCAGCCAGCCAAACACATACACAGCCACACACATACACAGCCACATACAAACTGCCAGCCACAGACAGCTACCGGCCAGCCACACAGACAGCCACAGACACACAGCCACACACACACAGCCACACACACACACACAGCCACACACAGACAGCCACACACAGGTGCAGCCAGCCACATAGACAGCCACAGCCAGCCACACATCCAACCAGCCACACACAGCCAGCCACACACACAGCCATACAGTCAGCCACACATAGCCAAGCAGCCCCAGCCACACACAGCTCCAGTCACACACAGAAACAGTCTGTGTGTGGCTGTGGCTGGCTGTGTGTGGCAGTCAGCCACGCAGCCTCAGCCACACAGACATATAGTCAGCCACACAGCACAGCCACACAGTCCCAGCCATACACAGACACAGTCAGCCACACAGCCAGCCACACAGCCCCAGCTACACACAGTCAGCCACACAGCCAGGCACGCACAGTCAGCCACAGCCATACAGCCTCAGCCACACACAGATACACAGTCAGCCACACAGCCAGCCCCAGCCACACAGTCAGCTACAGCCACACAGCCCCAGCCACACACAGTCAGCTACAGCCACGCAGCCCCAGCCATACATAGACACACAGCCAGCCACAGCCACGCAGCCCTGCCACACAGTCAGCTACAGCTATACAGCCCCAGCCACACACAGACATAGTCAGAAGCCACACAGCTAGACACTGCCACACAGAGACACAGTCAGCCACACACACAGTCTGTCACACACAGGCAGCCACAGCCATGCAGCCCCAGGCACACACAGCCAGCCACAGCCACATACAGACACATAGACAGCCAGCTCCCCAGTCCCTGCTATGCCGGCAGGTGGTGGCTGCAAAGTGATTTAAAGCCAACCTGCGGCCCGCTGAGCAGGTGCTGTGGCCCCACCCACTCGACAACTACCGGCCCATAGGGAAAAGTCCTGCCTCTCCCAATGGTCAGTCCGGGCCTGCCCCCCCCACACACACACACGTTGGTCTGATGTATGGGCCCTGTGTAATTTTCTACATACTTTCAAGATTCACAGATTGACCCCTCTCCCCTTCTTTATGTATTACTGTCCCTCATACTGCTATATATGGTCCTCCTCCTGGAATGTGGCCCTTATTGTGGTATATATCCCTCATCATGGTTTATATGGTCTTCCTTCTCCCGCCACCATATAATGCATCAGTGTATGAGGCGCTCAGACTTATATACAGCATCCGACATGAGGCACAGGTATCAGGCACATTCCATCAGTAATGTACAATGAGGCACAGGGCACATTATAGGGAACAGCCTGGTTCTATATAGTGCAGCACACATGGACCATTATGGGGTACAGTGCTTGGTTCTCTGACCTGGCATTGGTGCAGTCCTGTTATGGGGTTTCGGTGCCACTTTTATACTATATGAAGCACAGGACACACTGTGGGGCACAGTAGTGGGCAGAATTACAAAACATTTCAGGTGTGAGCTGGTGTTGGTGCAGTCCTGTTATGGGGCACAGTGTGGGGCGCCATAAAGCACTCAGTACAGGGCACTAATGCATAACATTTTGAGAATAAGCTAGTGTTGGTGAAGTCCTATTATGGAGACAGTGTGAGGCACAGTATAGGACACAGTATGGGGGCACACAGTGGGGAGGGGGGCACGCGCAGAACATTTGAGTTTGACCTGGCGTTGGTGAAGTCTTGTTATGGGGCACACAGTATAGAGGTGGGTGGCACAGTATGGGGGAGGAATCAGTATAAGGGTGGGGGGCTCGCACAGTATTGGAGAGGGCACAGTATGGGGGCACACAGTATAAGGGGGTGGGCGCACACATGCACAGTATGGGTAGGGGGCACAGTATAAGGGGTGGCCGTGCACACACAGTATGGGTAGGTGGGCACAGAGTATATGGGGCACACAGTATAAGAAGGAGGCACAGTATATGGGAGGGCATAGTAGATGGGGAGGCACAGTATGGGAAGGGGGCACACAGTATATGGGGCACACAATATAGGGGGGACAGTATATGGGGTGGGCACGCACACTACATGAGGTGTTTAAAAGAAACAATCGCACACTCATGTGTCAGTTTTGCAAAGAGTTAGGGTCTTGTTTATTTAGGAGCAGCGAGAAACCAACGTTTCGGTCCTTCCTGGACCTTGATCACGGTAGTTGCCTCTTTTTTCACATAGACTCCTAGTTTGTTTTGGTCGTGTTGACCCCACTGGAGACTCCAGCTTTGGGGGTGGTAGAACAGAAGTACTCCTTAGACCCTGTTCTGGGGTGCCTTATTTCAGTCGGTTTGCGGTCCCGTGTTGGGTATTTCGTTTAGCCGGGACGAAATACCCAACACGGGACCGCAAACCGACTGAAATAAGGCACCCCAGAACAGGGTCTAAGGAGTACTTCTGTTCTACCACCCCCAAAGCTGGAGTCTCCAGTGGGGTCAACACGACCAAAACAAACTAGGAGTCTATGTGAAAAAAGAGGCAACTACCGTGATCAAGGTCCGGGAAGGACCGAAACGTTGGTTTCTCGCTGCTCCTAAATAAACAAGACCCTAACTCTTTGCAAAACTGACACATGAGTGTGCGATTGTTTCTTTTAAATACAAACGAGGGTTCACCAGACCCCTCAATCGGCACCTCAGTCCACGAAATAAGTCTCTGCGTGCCCACCTCATGTAGTGTTTCTAGTTAGAAGGCGTGCACTCTAAGTATGGGGAGCGGTCACAAAGTATATGGGGAGGGCACAGTACAGTGGGAGGAGGGGGCACACAGTATATGGGGCACACAATATAGGGGGTACAGTTAGTGATGGGCGAATCCTAAATTACTCGGAATCGCTTGACTCTAGCGAGTCCGAGCACAGGACTCACTACTCGTTGCGAGTCTAGCGAGTCCAATGTTAATGAATGGGGAAGCGAGTAATAGCGAGTAGTGTGAGATTTACAAATCGCAGATGTGTCTCGGAAGCTTCAGCCTGAAGCAATCCGAGTTTTGTCATTTATTTGCATTGGACTCGTTTACTTTGCAACTGTAATCGCTGGGAAACTCGCACAGATAAGAGTCCTGTCTTCTCAGTGTACTGGCTGCCAGCTCCAGGGTCCTAGAGCCTGCCTGCTGCCTGATGTAGCAGTGCTGAGATTGTTCTCAGTCTGCTCATTCCCTGTGTACAGACATGAATGTCTGTGCACAGAGATGATGTAGCAGAGCTGAGATTGTTCTCAGTCTGCTCATTCCCTGTGCATATACATCTATATCTATGCACAGGGATGAGCAGAGAGGACATCGCGTTTTGGACTGCGTCGGACGGAAGAGGATTTTTTTAATTAAAGATGGAGTCTCTAATGGCTTTTTTTTTATTTCTAATAAAAAATTTTCTCTGTGTTCTGTTTTTTTTAAAACAATTTAATAGAAATTCATGGTGGTCATGTCTAATATTGGCGTGACCGCCATAAATTTCGGGCTTAGGGCCAGCTGATAATACAAAGCTGGCCCTAACCTCTATTACCCAGCGTGCCACCGCCACCAGGGCCGCTGGAAGAGCGGGGTTCAGCGCCAGAGGATGGCGCTTCAATGAACGCGCCATCTTCTGGGGCGGCTGCGGGCTGCAATTTGCAGCGGGGGGGGGGCAAGAAAGCTTGGGCATCCCTGCGCTGCGGATTCCAGCCCCCAGCTGCTTAGCTGTACCTGGCTAGACATAGAAATTGCGCGGAGCCCCACGCATTTTTTTGGCTCCGACTCCGAGACGACTCCGACTCCGAGAGACTCGACTCCGACTCGACTCCGAGACGACTCCGACTCCGAGACGACTCCGACTCCGAGACGACTCCGACTCCAACTCCGAGACGACTCCGACTCCGAGACGACTCCGACTCCGAGACGACTCCGACTCCGAGACGACTCCGACTCCGACTCGACTCCGAGACGACTCCGACTCCGAGACGACTCCGACTCGACTCCGAGACGACTCCGACTCGAGACGACTCCGACTCCGAGACGACTCCGACTCCGAGACGACTCTGACTCCGAGACGACTCCGACTCCGAGACGACTCCGACTCCGAGACGACTCCGACTCGACTCCGAGACGACTCCGACTCCGAGACGACTCCGACTCCGACTCGACTCCGAGACGACTCCGACTCCGAGACGACTCCGACTCCGAGACGACTTGGACTCCGAGGCGACTCCGACTCCGAGGCGACTCCGAGGCGACTCCGACTCTGAGACTCCGACTCCGAGACGACTCCGACTCTGAGGCGACTCCGACTCTGAGGCGACTCCGACTCCGAGACGACTCCGACTCCGAGACGACTCCGACTCCGAGGCGACTCCGACTCCGAGGCGACTTCGACTCTGAGGCGACTCCGACTCTGAGACTCTGACTCTGACTCTGAGACTCTGACTCTGAGACTCTGACTCTGAGACTCTGACTCTGAAATTCATTAAATAATAAAAAAAATGCGTGGGGCTCCACGCAATTTCTATGTCTAGCCAGGTACAGCTAAGCAGCTGGGGGCTGGAATCCGCAGCGCAGGGATGCCCAAGCTTTCTGGGCACCCCCCGCTACAAATTGCAGCCCGCAGCCGCCCCAGAAGATGGCGCGTTCATTGAAGCGCCATCCTCTGGCGCTGAACCCCGCTCTTCCAGCGGCCCTGGTGGCAGTGGCACGCTGGGTAATAAAGGGTTAATACCAGCTTTGTTATACAAGCTGGTATTAAGCCCGAGATTCTTAATGTCAGGCCACGTTTGACCCAGCCACTAACAATCTCCAATAAAGGGTTAAAAAAACACAACACAGAGAAAATTTTTTATTTGAAATAAAAAAAAAAGCCATTAGGGACTCCATCTTTAATTAAAAAAATCCTCTTCTGTCCGACGTAGTCCAAAACGCGATGTCCTCTCTGCTACATCCCCTGTGCATAAATATAGATGTCTATGCACAGGGAATGAGCAGACTGAGAACAATCTCAGCACTGCTACATCATCTCTGTGAGCAGGCAGGTTCTAGGACCCTGGAGCTGCACAGAGAAGACAGCTGGACTCGGCTCACAAAGAAACAGCAGTTATCTGCGAGTTTCCCTGCTATCACTGGCACAGTAGCCGAGTCTAATGCAAACAATGGCAATCCTAGTTTTGTCAGCGTTTCTGACAAAACTAGGATTGATATTGATTTGCATTGGACTCGTGCGAGTAATCACTGGGAAACTCGCAGAGTACCGAGTCCTGCGAGTCCCTTCCTACTCGCCGAGTAACGAGTCCTAGCGAGTAGATTCGCCCATCCCTAGGTACAGTATATGGGGTGGGCACACACAGTATGGGTAGGTGGGCACAGAGTATATGGGGCATACAGTATAAGAGGGGGGCACAGTAAATGGGAGGGCATAGTAGATGGGGAGGCATAGTATGGGAAGGGGGCACACAGTATATGGGGCACACAATATAGGGGGGGAAAGTATATGGGGTGGGCACGCACACTACATGAGGTGGGCACGCAAAGTATGGGAGGGGGCACAAAGTATATGGGGAGGGCACAGTACAGTGGGAGAGGGCACACAATACAGACTCTGACCTGGCGTTGGTGCAGTCCAGGTACAGAGTCTGGAAGTCTCTCCTGGGGATCAGCTTGCTGAGTGAGGTTGATCCCCGGCTGGATGGCCCCCAGCCCCCGCAGACAGATGAGCTCCTGTCACCGCGCCGCCGTGCGCGGTTTCACTTTCCCGCGGTCTGCAGTGAGGAGGAGAGGAGGGGCGGGCACAGCAGCGGGAAGTGAGCTTTCTCTCACTTCCCGTCCTCCCTCCTCTCCGGCCGGCGCTATCGCAGTCGCGGCGGCCGGCTGTCAGCACGGGTCACGGTGCCCCCCGGGGGGTTGCGGGGGGGGGGGTGCGGGCCCCCCCTGGGGGCGGGCCCAGTCGCAGTCGCGACCGCTGCGACCGCGGTAGTTACGCCACTGATGATTAGATAGGATACATATAAGGATAAGTAGTTTGATGAATAGATATGTAGATTTTCAGTTTATAGAAAAAAGCGACGGCACTCACCGGTTTCTTTTGCTCGCTTTAATCCACTATATGTGGGTTACATCTTGTGCAGGGAGGGGGTGTTGGAGGCGGATATATAGATTTGTAGATAAATAGATGTATTAATAAATAGGATATATAAGTGTATAGATAGATAGATAGTTGTATTAATAGATGAATAGATAGATGAATAGATGGATGAATAGATAGGATACATAGATTTACAGACAAAGGTAACTCAGGTAGATTCTCTACTGAAACGTCATGCCACGAAGGGCTCATTAAGAGTCCTTTTTTCACAACATTTTTTGTGTGCTGCCTGATTTATCCTCTTTTTAGATTTACGTATACATAGATGAATTAATAGATAGGATAGATATAAGGATATATATATAGTTTGGGATACATAGGATAGATATATAGAGTTATAGATAAATAGTTGTCAGGACTCAGACTGGTTCTAGGACCAGGGCCGGCCTTTGGCATGTGCGAGTCGTGCGGCCGCACAGGGCGCCACGCTCCAGGGGGCGCCGCAGGGAGACAGCTGTCATTGTTATTTGCTGCCCTGCTCCCGCTCCCTGGGGCTTTGCTAGATCTGTGCGGCTGCTAGTAGACAGAGGACGGCATCCGCAGGGGCGCCCGGTGGTAGCGCGGGCTCCCTGCTGATGCCACTCTCTCTACTATAGTCCTGGCCGCTGCCGCCGCGTTATCCCCCCCCACCCTGCAGTGTGAGCCCTCAGCCCACCTGTGGAGCTGCACAGGCCTGTGCTTACAGGACCTGTGATGATGTCAATGAAGGGGGAGGAGTCAGGGATCACATGATCAGATCGTCCGTGTATGCAGGGCAGCTTCCACCAAGCAGGAAGTGAAGAGTTGAAGAAATGGATGAGGTGAGTTTGTGTGGGATCAAGAGGGATGTATAGTGTGAATGTAGCAGAGCTGCGTGTGTATGAGGTGTAAGGAGTGGAGCCGAGTGTGTACAAGGTGTATGGAGCTGAGTGTGTATGAGGTGTTCGGAGCGGAGCCGAGTGTGTATGAGGTGTATGAAGCGGAGTCGCGTGTGCACGAGGAGTACGGAGCTGAGCCGAGTGTGTACGAGGTGTACGGAGCTGAGCCGAGTGTGTACGAGGTGTACGGAGCTGAGCCGAGTGTGTACGAGGTGTACGGAGCTGAGCCGAGTGTGTACGAGGTGTACGGAGTGGAGCCGAGTGTGTACGAGGTGTACGGAGTGGAGCCGAGTGTGTACGAGGTGTACGGAGTGGAGCCGAGTGTGTACGAGGTGTATGGAGTGGAGCCGAGTGTGTACGAGGTGTACGGAGTGGAGCCGAGTGTGTACGAGGTGTACGGAGCAGAGCCATGTGTGTACGAGGTGTACGAGCAGAGTAACGTGTGTACGGAGCTGAGCCACGTGTATGTTATGTGCGGAGCCGTGTGTTTCCAGAGTGGAGCCGAGTGTGTACGAGGTGTATGGAGCGGAGCCGAGTGTGTACGAGGTGTACGGAGCTGAGCCGAGTGTGTACGAGGTGTACGGAGCTGAGCCGAGTGTGTACGAGGTGTACGGAGCTGAGCCGAGTGTGTACGAGGTGTACGGAGTGGAGCCGAGTGTGTACGAGGTGTACGGAGTGGAGCCGAGTGTGTACGAGGTGTACGGAGTGGAGCCGAGTGTGTACGAGGTGTATGGAGTGGAGCCGAGTGTGTACGAGGTGTACGGAGTGGAGCCGAGTGTGTACGAGGTGTACGGAGCGGAGCCGAGTGTGTACGAGGTGTACGGAGCAGAGTAACGTGTGTACGGAGCTGAGCCACGTGTATGTTACGTGCGGAGCCGTGTGTTTCCAGAGTGGAGCCGAGTGTGTACGAGGTGTACGGAGCGGAGCCGAGTGTGTACGAGGTGTACGGAGTGGAGCCGAGTGTGTACGAGGTGTACGGAGTGGAGCCGAGTGTGTACGAGTGTACGGAGTGGAGCCGAGTGTGTACGAGGTGTATGGAGTGCAGCCGAGTGTGTACGAGGTGTATGGAGTGGAGCCGAGTGTGTACGAGGTGTACGGAGCGGAGCCGAGTGTGTACGAGGTGTACGGAGCAGAGTAACGTGTGTACGGAGCTGAGCCACGTGTATGTTATGTGCGGAGCCGTGTGTTTCCAGAGTGGAGCCGAGTGTGTACGAGGTGTACGGAGCGGAGCCGAGTGTGTACGAGGTGTACGGAGTGGAGCCGAGTGTGTACGAGGTGTACGGAGTGGAGCCGAGTGTGTACGAGGTGTATGGAGTGCAGCCGAGTGTGTACGAGGTGTATGGAGTGGAGCCGAGTGTGTACGAGGTGTACGGAGCGGAGCCGAGTGTGTACGAGGTGTACGGAGCAGAGTAACGTGTGTACGGAGCTGAGCCACGTGTATGTTATGTGCGGAGCCGTGTGTTTCCAGAGTGGAGCCGAGTGTGTACGAGGTGTACGGAGCGGAGCCGAGTGTGTACGAGGTGTACGGAGCAGAGCCGAGTGTGTACGAGGTGTACGGAGCGGAGCCGAGTGTGTATGAGGTGTACTGAGCAGAGTAACGTGTGTACGGAGCTGAGCCACGTGTATGTTATGTGCGGAGCCGTGTGTTTCCAGAGTGGAGCCGAGTGTGGTACGAGGTGTACGGAGCGGAGCCGAGTGTGTACGAGGTGTACGGAGCAGAGCCGAGTGTGTACGAGGTGTACGGAGCAGAGCCGAGTGTGTACGAGGTGTACGGAGCAGAGCCGAGTGTGTACGAGGTGTACGGAGCAGAGCCGAGTGTGTACGAGGTGTACGGAGCAGAGCCGAGTGTGTACGAGGTGTACGGAGCAGAGCCGAGTGTGTACGAGGTGTACGGAGCAGAGCCGAGTGTGTACGAGGTGTACGGAGCAGAGCCGAGTGTGTACGAGGTGTACGGAGCAGAGCCGAGTGTGTACGAGGTGTACGGAGCAGAGCCGAGTGTGTACGAGGTGTACGGAGCAGAGCCGAGTGTGTACGAGGTGTACGGAGCAGAGCCGAGTGTGTACGAGGTGTACGGAGCAGAGCCGAGTGTGTACGAGGTGTACGAGCAAGCCGAGTGTGTACGAGGTGTACGAGCAGAGCCGAGTGTGTACGAGGTGTACGGAGCAGAGCCGAGTGTGTACGAGGTGTACGGAGCAGAGCCGAGTGTGTACGAGGTGTACGGAGCAGAGCCGAGTGTGAACGAGGTGTACGGAGCAGAGCCGCGTGTGTACGTGGTGTACGGAGCGAAGCCGCGTGTGTACGTGGTGTACGGAGCGGAGCCGCGTGTGTATGGAGGTGTACGGAGCGGAGACGTGTGTACGAGGTGTACAGAGCGGAGCCCAGTGTGTACTAGGTGTACGGAGCAGAGCCGAGTGTGTACGAGCAATGCCGCATGTGCACGAGGTGACGGAGCAATGCCTCGTGTGTACGAGGTGTATGGAGCAGTGCCGTGTGTGTAGGAGGTGTACGGAGTGGAGCCGAGTGTGTACGAGGTGTATGGAGCAGTGCCGTGTGTGTAGGAGGTGTACGGAGTGGAGCCGCATGTGTACGAGGTGTACAGAGCGGAGACGCGTGTGTACAGAGTGGAGCTGAGTGTGTATGAGGTGTACTGAGCAGAGTAACGTGTGTACGGAGCTGAGCCACGTGTATGTTATGTGCGGAGCCGTGTGTTTCCAGAGTGGAGCCGAGTGTGTACGAGGTGTACGGAGCGTAGCCGAGTTGTACGAGGTGTACGGAGCAGAGCCGAGTGTGTACGAGGTGTACGGAGCAGAGCCGAGTGTGTACGAGGTGTACGGAGCAGAGCCGAGTGTGTACGAGGTGTACGGAGCAGAGCCGAGTGTGTACGAGGTGTACGGAGCGGAGCCAAGTGTGCACGAGGTGTACAGAGCGGAGCCGAGTGTGTACGGAGCGGAGCTGAGTGTGTATGAGGTGTACGGAGCTGAGCCACGTGTACGAGGTGTGCGGAGCCGTGTGTTTCCAGAGTGGAGCCGAGTTTGTACGAGGTGTACCAAGCAGAGCCGTGTGTGTACGAGGTGTACGGAGCGGAGCCACGTGTGTACGAGGTGTACGGAGCGGAGCCGTGTGTGTACGAGGTGTATGGAGCGGAGCCGAATGTGTACGAGGTGTATGGAGCGGAGCCGAATGTGTACGAGGTGTATGGAGTGGAGCCGAGTGTGTACGAGGTGTATGGAGTGGAGCCGAGTGTGTACAAGGTGTATGGAGCAGAGGCGCGTGTGTACGAAGTGTACGGAGCGGAGCCGAATGTGTACGAGGTGTATGGAGTGGAGCCAAGTGTGTACGAGGTGTACCAAGCAGAGCCGTGTGTGTACGAGGTGTACGGAGCGGAGCATTATACTATATGGAGGAATGTGGGGGTGTATTGTACTATATGTCATGCTTTAAGTGTGCAATATACTATACGGAGGACTGTGGCGTGCATTATACTAAATGGAGGACTTTGGGTGTGCATTCTAGATAGAGAACGGTGTGGGTGCATTATTCTATATGGAGAAATGTGGGGGTGCATTATTCTATATGGAGGTCTGTGGTGTGCAATCTTGTATATAAAAGCCGGAAGTATTTGTGACCTCACATCCGTCACTTTGTCCCAATGTCCGGCAGAGCTACACCCGCTCAGGGTGAGCCAAGATGGCGGCCGTAAGCAGGAGCTGGGACTCATAGAGCCCGCTACGCTTATGGCAGCCCCTAACACATACACACACCACACACACAACACACGCACACAGTCGCCTATACTTACCACCTCTCCTCCGTCTTCTCCACCGCCGACATGTCGCCGCCCCTGGAGAACTGGATCCAATACGGCGTCCGGGAAGTCTCGCGAGACTTCCCGGACGCCATATTGGATCCATGGCTTCAGGGGTGGCGACATACTTTCTCCAAGATGGCGTCCGGGAAGTCTCGCGAGAGTTCCCGGACGCCATATTGGATCCAGTCCTGGGTGCAGCGACATGTCGGGACTCAGGAAGACGCAGGCACCAGGGAAGAAGCAGGGACGGTGGTAAGTATATCGAGTGTGTGTCCGTCCGCCCCACCGCTGACCACTCTGCCCACCGCTGACCACTCTGCCCTGCGCTGACCACTCTGCCCACACAGCGCCGCTGCACTGACCACCCTGCCCACCGCGCTGCTGCGCTGACCACCCTGCCCACACAGCGCCGCTGTGCTGACCACCCTGCCCATACAGCGCCGCTGCGCTGACCACCCTGCCCACACAGCGCCGCTGCACTGACCACCCTGCCCACACAGCGCCGCTGCGCTGACCACTCTGCCCACCGCACTCGCTGCTAACCACTGAGCCACCGCGCAGTGCTAACCACTGAGCCACAGCCCAGTGCTAACCACTGAGCCACCGCCCAGTTCTAACCACTGAGCCACCGCGCAGTGCTAACTACTGAGCCACCGCGCAGTGCTAACCACTGAGCCACCGCGCACTGCTAACCACTGAGCCACCGCGCACTGCTAACCACTAAGCTGCCTTACAGTGCTCCATCCTCCCTCACCCCGCCGCTTTGTCCTCCATCATCCTCCTCCCACCGCTCTGTGCTCCGTCCTCCCCCCTGCCTGTACCATTCCATCCTCCTCCATCGCTTCCTCCTCCTTCCTTTGTCCGCCTCCTCTCCACCACTCCATCCTCCCCCTGCCTGGGCTGCTCCATCCTCCTCCACCCCACCGCTTCGTCCTCTGTCCTCCTCCTGCCGATCTGTTCTCCCCCTGCCGCTCTGTCCTCCCCCTGTCGTTCCGTCCTCCCCCTGCCTGTGCCGCTCCATCCTCCCCCACCGCTTCCTCCTCCTTCCTTTGTCCTCTTCACCTCCGCCACTCCATCCCCCGTCCTCCCCCTGCCCGTGCTGCTTCGTCCTCCCCCACCTCGCTGCTTCATCCTACACCCTCCTCCCTCCCGCCACTCTGTGCTTAGTCCTCCCCATGCCGCTTCGTCCTCCCCCTGCCTGTGCCACTCCATCCTCCCCCACCCCACCGCTTCCTCCTCCTTCCTTTGCCTTCCTCACCTCCGCCACTCTATCCTCCGTCCTCCCCCTGCCTATGCTGCTCCGTTCTCTCCCACCCCGCCGCTTCATCCTGTCCTCCACCCCCCCCGCCGCTCTGTGCTTCATCCTCCCCCTGCCGCTCCATCCTCCCCCTGCCTGTGCCGCTCCATCCTCCCCCACCGCAACGCTTCCTCCTCCTTCCTTTGTCCTCCTCCCCTCTGCCACTCCATCCTCTGTCCTCCCCCTGCCTGTGCTGCTCCATCCTCCCCCACCCCGCCGCTTCATCCTCCGTCCTCCTCCCCCTGCCGCTCTGTGCTCCATCCTCCCCCTGCCGTTCCTTCCTCCCCCTGCCTGTGCTGCTACATCCTCCCACACCCCGCCGCTACCTCCTCTGTCCTCCATCCTCCTCCCCCCTGCTGTTCTGTCCTCCCTCCTCCCCCCTGCCACGCCGTTCTTCACCGGCCGCTCCTTCTTCAAAGTTCCTCCCAATTCAGCCCTCACCGCCTTCCCCATGCAATCTCTATTTCTATATTCTAAAATACCCGATGCGTTAGAATCGGGCCACCGAGAGTTCCCGGACGCAATATTGGATCCAGTCCTGGGTGCGGCGACATGTCGGCAGAACAGAGGACTCAGGAAGACGCAGGTGGCAGGGAAGAAGCAGGGACGGTGGTAAATATATCGGAGTGTGTGTCTGTGTGTGTGTGTCCGTCCCCCCCACCGCTGACCACCCTGCCCACGGCGCTGCGCTGACCAACCTGCCCACGGCACTGCGCTGCCCACGGCGCTGTGCTGACCACTCTGCCCACGGCGCTGTGCTGACCACTCTGCCCACGGCGCTGCGCTGACCACTCTGCCCACGCACTCACTGCTAACCACTCAGCCACCGCGCAGTGCTAACCACTGAGCCACCACCCAGTGCTAACCACTGAGCCACAGCGCAGTGCTAACCACTGAGCCACCGCGCAGTGCTAACCACTGAGCCACCGCGCAGTGCTAACCACTGAGCCACCGCGCAGTGCTAACCACTGAGCCACCGCGCAGTGCTAACCACTGAGCAACCGTATACTCTGCTACCCACTGAGCCACCTGTATACACACAATTCATTTCACCGCACTCCCCTAACTATTAGTAAATAAACTATATATGGATTCTAGACTGCCCGATTCTTTAGAATCGGGCCGCCATCTAGTATACTATATGTAGGACTGTGGTGGTGCATTATTCTATATTGAGGACTATGGGGGTGCATTATATTATATGGAGGTCTATTGGGGTGCATAATATATGGAGGAATTTGGGGTGCAATATACTATGTGGAGTACTATGGGGGGGGTTCTGTCAGGGATCAAATCTTGCTGGAGACTAGTCAGAAAGTCTGTTCCCTGAAGGCTTCTCCCTGCTGACTGCCTTGAGTGACCGGTCTCTCCGTATAACACGCAAATGTGAATTCACCAGGACTACCTTTCTTGCTACTCCCTATGATCTCGCTCCCCAGAACTTTTGAGTAAGTCTTATTTGAATCTGCATATTAAGAGTAACACCTCTATATACAGCAGATAAAACAGGATCCACCATTCACAATAGGATGATGTCACAGCTCACCCCTCCTCCTGTACAATGACTGATAACACCTCTATATACAGTAGATAACACAGGATCCACCATTCACAATAGATGATGTCACAGCTCACCCTCCTCCTGTACAATGACTGATAACACCTCTATATACAGTAGATAACACAGGATCCACCATTCACAATAGGTGATATCACAGCTCACCTCCTCCTGTACAATGACTGATAACACCTCTATATACAGTAGATAACACAGGATCCACCATTCACAATAGGTGATATCACAGCTGACCTCCTCCTGTACAATGACTGATAACACCTCTATATACAGTAGATGACACAGGATCCACCATTCACAATAGGTGATATCACAGCTCACCTCCTCCTGTACAATGACTGATAACACCTCTATATACAGTAGATAACACAGGATCCACATTCACAATAGGTGATATCACAGCTCACCTCCTCCTCTGTACAATGATTGATAACACCTCTATATACAGTAGATAACACAGGATCCACCATTCACAATAGGTGATATCACAGCTCACCCCTCCTCCTGTACAATAACTGATAACACCTCTATGTACAGTAGATAACACAGGATCCACCATTCACAATAGGTGATATCACAGCTACCTCCTCCTGTACAATGACTGATAACACCTCTATATACAGTAGATAACACAGGATCCACCATTCACAATAGGTGATATCACTGCTGACCTCCTCCTGTACAATGACTGATAACACCTCTATATACAGTAGATGACACAGGATCCACCATTCACAATAGGTGATATCACAGCTCACCTCCTCCTGTACAATGACTGATAACACCTCTATATACAGTAGATAACACAGGATCCACCATTCACAATAGGTGATATCACGCTGCACCTCCTCCTGTACAATGACTGATAACACCTCTGTATACAGTAGATAACACAGGATCCACCATTCACAATAGGTGATATCACAGCTGACCTCCTCCTGTACAATGACTGATAACACCTCTGTATACAGTAGATAACACAGGATCCACCATTCACAATAGGTGATGTCACAGCTCACCTCCTCCTGTACAATGACTGATAACACCTCTGTATACAGTAGATAACACAGGATCCACCATTCACAATAGGTGATATCACGCTGACCTCCTCCTGTACAATGACTGATAACACCTCTGTATACAGTAGATAACACAGGATCCACCATTCACAATAGGTGATGTCACAGCTCACCTCCTCCTGTACAATGACTGATAACACCTCTAGTATACAGTAGATAACACAGGATCTACTATTCACAATAGGTGATATCACTGCTGACCTCCTCCTGTACAATGACTGATAACATCTCTATATACAGTAGATAACACAGGATCCACCATTCACAATACGTGATCTCACAGCTCACCTCCTCCTCCTGTACAATGACTGATAACACCTCTATATACAGTAGATAACACAGGATCCACCATTCACAATAGGTGATATCACAGCTCACCTCCTCCTCCTGTAAGATGACAGGTAACATCCCTATATATGGGAGGGTTGGTAATGACAGGTGGGAGAGGATATAGGTCTTGGGTCCCTGATTTTTTCTGACCCTAGCATAGCAACGCCCCTCCCTGCTCTCCTTGAAGACCATGAATAGATCATGTACAAACATGTATGCTCATGTGTTCTGAGTAAGTAATGGCGTGGGGGCGCCATAAGGCAAATTCGCACAGGGCACCATTCAACATAAGGCCGGCCCTGTCTAGGACACAGGGCTTTAGGTAACACACAGGCTTCAGGTGCAGGACACGGGCTGGTACCAAGACATGACGGGTCCAGGAACACAAACAAGGAGGACACAAGAGTTCAGGGACCTCAGCAGCTGAAACACACATGGATGGCCGTACAGAAGACCAGAGGACCACACAGCATCTGGGCATCAATGCAGCAAGCAGGAGACGGAGCAAGCAGCCAAGAAGGTAAGGGACATTGGCGGAAGGACACACGACAGCACTGGCCCATGTAGGGACTAGAATGGTGTCACTACAGGACCTCACATACTTTCTGTCATGCCCTTTCTGTCCTGTCCATTCTGTCCTGTCCTTTTTGTCCTGTTCGGTCTGTCCTGTCCTATCTGTTCTGTCCTGCCCTCCCTCTTCTGTCTTGCCTTCCCTCTTCTCTCCTGCCCTTTATCTTCTGTCCTGCCCTAGCCATTCTATCCTCCCTCTTCTGTCCTTCCCTAGCCATTGTATCCTTCCTCTTCTGTCCTGCCCTAGCCATTCTCTACTCACTCTTCTGTCCTGCCCTAGCTATTCTCTCCTCCCTTTTCTGTCCTGCCCTAGCCATTCTATCCTCCCTTCTCTGTCCTGCCCTAGCCATTCCATCCTCTCTTCTCTGTCCTGCCCTAACCATTCTATCCTCTCTCTTCTGTCCTGCCCTAGCCATTCTATCCTCCTCCTTCTGTCCTGCCCGAGCCATTGTTTCCTCCCTCTTCTGTCCTGCCTTAGCCATTCTCTTCTCCCTCTTCTGTCCTGCCCTAGACATTGTCTCCTCCCTCTTCTGTCCTGCCCTAGACATTGTCTCCTCCCTCTTCTGTCCTGCCCTAGCCATTCTATCCTCCCTCTTCTGTCCTGCCCTAGCCATTCTATCCTCCCTCTTCTGTCCTGCCCTAGCCGTTGTCTCCTCCCTCTTCTGTCCTGCCCTAGCCATTCTATCCTCTCTCTTCTATCCTGCCGTAGCCATTCTCTCCTCCCTCTTCTGTCCTGCCCTAGCCATTCTATCCTCCCTTTTCTGTCCTGCCCTAGCCATTCTATCCTCTCTTCTCTGTCCTGCCCTAGCCATTCTATCATCCCTCTTCTGTCCTGCCCTAGCCATTCTATCCTCCCTCTTC